>OX467713.1:21402653-22678903 GCA_950111635.1 Agelastica alni | reverse complement strand
TATCAGTTGTAGTAGTTCATACCGTTGGCTGTTTCTCATGATATGTCCCAAATATTCCAGCTTGCGCGTTTTTATTAAAACAAGCAAGTCCTTTTCCTTACCCATTCGTTCTAGGACACTAAGATTGGTAATATGGTCCGTCCATGGGATTTTCAAAATTCTTCGGTACAACCTACCACGTCTTTTTCGTTCTCTAAAGAGTACTCTGCCAGTGGTCTCTCTACTGGCAAATTATGCCCGAGCTTAGCCGTAGAGGGTAGAAGAAAAAAAGAAAATAAAAGTGAGCCGCGCCACCGACTTAGACGGTTCAAGCCGGAAACCCCTAGGTCTTATAGGCACTAGCAGAGCCACACGATAAACAACTAAGATTATGGTGAACCAAATAAATAAAATTATAGCAAAAAAATATTGGATACTTTACTCACACAATAAATTAAAATACACAGCTCAATAACAAAATTATAACACATATAATCAAAATTAACAGCCCACAATAAATCGAAACTTCAAAATTTACAACTTTATGAGACAACAATAAATCAAAAATCCAAAGTTTACGATTCCATAAAATAATTAAAACAAAGGTAAGAATGACAAACCTTATCAGGTTACCAAAACAAAACAAAAAAACGTATACAAGTCAACTTTTTAACAATACTTTATCAACGTTCACGTACGGCTGCCAATTCAATAACTTTTTTTTTCCTTTTTCATTTACATAAAGATTTACACTGTTAAAACAATCGAGCTTATTTAAAAATATTTCTTTTTACGATGGCTGTCCTTCAAAATAGCAATATTGTAGGATATTTACAAATAAGTATGATTAAACGTTCTTACTGGGACACAAAGAACTATTGAGAATATTATTTTAATCAAAGTTCAGCCTTGGCATATTATCCAATGCAATAAATAGTTTTCAACAGTGTACCATATTAATAAATTAAAACAAAACTTAATCGTGGTGTCAAAAATAAGTCACGTCGTTTAAATATACTAAAATAAATCACTTGTAACCTTTGGGTACACGAATTTACGAATCCTGTGGCCTACTCCTGTGGCCGGTTTGAATTATAGAACAGCACCTGTTACTTAACAATGGCTTCCCTCCATCAGATCCCGCACGCGGTTATTTTAACTCGACACCAAAATCCAAAATATCAACAACAAAGGTAAGATAGAATGGTCAAGTTAAAAATTAAATGGTTTTTCTTCAAAATCCAATTAAGATGGCCCAAATACAGCCAGATATGAAAGAAAAAACCGTAGAGGTTCTGCTCACGTGTTAATATCAAATCGTTGCAAAAACTCTCACCCGACTTCGACGACTGACACCAAGCGACTATCTAAACTACTGACTCCCAGGCCAGATATCAAAAATGACACGGGACACGCGTCAGCCACAACCTTCGCAAATCTATGTTCCAAACTCATAATCGCGCTCGTCCGTGTTGATAGCCAGCCCATCCACACAGAAATGCAAACCAAACAATAATATAGCTGACAACACAAGACAATCGAGGCCAAAAATCAAAGCAAAAATCTAATAACAAAAACCCCCACTCCATCTCCACCGATTAACAAAAATGTCACAGCCATTAATAATTAAATCCTATCACTACTAGGTATGCAACACTATTTACAACGAATGATATACTTAAGTTACAACAAAATACGGTATGCAAAACTATTTACGAGCACCAGACTATCAGAGACCCAATTAATAATGGAACTGTAGAAGGGAAAAAATAGGCACGTGACAAACCTCATTTCAAACGACTCGAGTTTTTACAGAAAGCCTCAGTCATAGTCCAATACTTGACACCGTAGAGTAGCACTGGAAAGACATAGCACTTCAACAGTCTGATCTTGGTTGACTGGGATAAGTCGTGGCACTTCAATTTTGACATTTTCAAAAATGCGGATCTGCATTTTATTTCTAAAGAATGATCCCATGTTTCACTTGTCATTGTTCCGAGGTAAGTATATGTCTGTACTCGTTCTATTTGTTTGGTATTGTAAGTTGACCAGCGTGGTTTTTCTTTTTTGACACTACCATATATTTTGTTTTTTTAAAGTTCAGAGAGAGTCCATATCTTTGACTGACCTCAACCACCCGAGCCATCATCTCCTGAAGACTCTTAAGGCTTTTTGCAAACACTACCGTATCATCTGCATAGCATATGTTGTCTATATACTCTCCATTAATCTTGATCCCGCTGTTTGTATCTTCCAACGTCTTTTGGAAAATACGTTCTGAGTATACATTAAAAAGTAGAGATCACGCAGCCCTGTCGGACCCCTCGTTTTATTAAAATATCCTCCGACTCGTCTCCTTCAATGCGTACGGATGCCTTCATAGCACTAAAAAATGCAGCAAAAGAAATGGAACTATCGCTCAACTTGGAGAAGACGAAATATATGCTCGCAACAACAAAGCAAGACCGACGTGGACAAAACCCCCTAAGAATTGGCGACGATAAAATAGAATCCGTCGACCAATTTGTATATCTTGGATCCCTGGTAACCAGAGACAATAATACCTCTGAAGAGATACGTAGGAGAATTCTTAGTGCTAACAAATGTTATTTCGCACTAATGCCATAGCTAAAATCCCAAAATATATCGAGAACACCAAAGTGTAAGCTTTATAAGACGCTAATCAAACCAGTGCTAATGTATAGCTCTGAAACATGGTCGCTTACTAAAAAGGACGAAGCTGCACTGGGATGCTTCGAACAAAAGGTCCTGCAAAGGATCTTTCGAGGCGTCAACGAGAATGGAGTGTGGGGATCCAGGTATACTTTCGAGCTGTACAGGTAAATACCTATTTGTAAAACGGTGATTATATTGAAGTTGAATTTTATTTGGAAACCAAGTTCCTGTGCCATTTGAGAAGCAATAAATCTCTCATTCGTAAAATTGCACTGTCAATTTCACTTGTTTAAATATCTTATTACATTCATTTTGGAGCTTTAAGGGTGTAAATTACCCAAAAAAAGTTTCGTAAAAATATTGGAATAAAAATTGTTTAGTTATTGTATTGTGAGTTGTATATTAGAATAACCGAACCCAAGAAGAAAATATCATTATAAACAATAGGTACAAAAATCATATTACCTTGATTATACCTATATTATATTGATTATAAATATATTAATAAAGTATCGATTATTCAGCAGTGTATTAGCACGTTACACCCCGACCCAATTACCATTTGTTTGTCATGCAGTGTATAATAAAGTGTTCGAAGGACACTGAATATTAAAAATCAAACGTTCCGACGAAGGTCTCTTCTCCTTAGTTTGTTATTTTCGGGTAATATGAACTTACGCTAGAAATGTCCACTATAAAAAATTTAAAACAAACTTGCAATTCCTGTTCTTTCAACGCCAATATCTGACTAACGTGGAAAACCCAATTAAGTAAAATTAAGCGAACCTAATCTATTTCAGGAAAGTTATAAAACAACAAATACATTCGATAGCAAGAAAGTCTAATTTCTATCCATTGCTTACGATTTCCATTTGCGTTTGGGGAAGTAAGCAGTGTCCGATCGGGATTTAAATAAACGTACTAATGAAACATCCATGAATCATCAAGACGTTAATGACAAGCAATTATTTCGGTTTGCTCGGCAAGTGTAAATATTGAAGTAAACCACGATTTGTTGTAAATTTGGCAGATTTCTGAATCGCTTACTCACATGAATTATAGCTGTTTGTCTTGGGATTAGGTCGTTTGGAAGTTTTATATCATGTTTAGTTTAGCAACATTTTTTAAGTGAAAACTTCTTTAGGCACATTTAGCAATTTTTGGTAGGAGGAAAATTCATAGATTCGCTTCACTTTGATGACGTCAGCGTCAGCAGTGGTCAAAATAATTAATGCTTTTTGGTGAATGGTATTTCGGGTATTTTGGCCATCGTAGGTCTGAGTTTATACTCAACGTTTGTCCGTAAGGACACATACAGAACATAACAAAGCCACTTATGAATAGAATCTTTGCAAAGATATTGCAAGGAGCAAACCTCTCTTCTGGTCTTTGCCAGACTCGTTCACGACCATCTGGTTGTTTTGGGCTAACCCTAGTTTCATCAGTAAATAAATTATTTTTCCAATTAATCACAAACCAATATTGATGATTTCAAGCAAAACGTAATCTAGCAACTCTGTTCTCTCTGGTAATTAATGTGCAATATGGCTGTTTAATCCAGCTTCATTTAACCATACTTTAACCGTTTTAGAAGAAATTGTGACATTGCGGACAGCTTCGAGTTCGTTTCTAATCACAGAACTAGTGACAGTCCTGTTTCTTGAAACGTATTGTCTAATAAAACGTTAATCTCAGTCGTTAGTGCATCGTTTTCGCCCTTGCCCTGGCCTTATAGAATAATTTCTTACCTCATCTAAGCGTCTAACCATATGTTTTATTGTGAAACGAATTTTACCTAACAAATTTGCAACATAAGTTTGACATATCCGTCGTCAACTTAAACCGAACTCTTGTTCAGTTAAATTCCTTGCTTGATTTATTTTTCTAATTTTTGGGGTCAAAAATTAAATAGTCTACCACAAAAAATGTATTACCTACTTTTAAAAAAGAACAATTTATGGCTTACGACGAAAATCTATCGCAAGTATTGCACAATATTCTAACAAATTCTCTAAAACTGTAAATCTAAATTATTTTTTTTTGATAGCTGTCATTAATAACGAGACAAAATATGCATAGCCTGCTGTTCAAATAATTGAAAAACTACAAAAACAAGAACAAGAAATTTTTTTTCCGGGAGTTTATATTGATTGGTTTTCAAAAAGTATTAAAATATTAATATAGCATAATTCACGAATATACGGTGGTTTCGGATTATCGTTAGAAACTCGATAATTAGTATTCAACTGAACATTTAAGAAGTACGAAAGTAAATTCCCCTAATATTTTTAAACAAATCTCGTAGGTAACGAATTTTATTTTATAAGTAACTTCTTGTTTGAAAATTGAGGGTCAATATTTTTATTTGTTAGCACGGTAATTTTGCAACTAACTCTGTTCTTATTCTTATTTTTATTTATTGTACATAATAAGAGAGGTAGGTAAGTAATCCAAACAATTTTTTTTTTTATGAAAATAGTCGCAAAAAGGGTAGACCTATCGTGTGGGCCGCGGACGGCCCGCACTGCGACTATTAGAAGGGAAAGGGATTATAGAAAGGAGGTGATTGTGGACACGCTTTTTAAAAAGTTGCAGGTCATAGTTCTCTGGAAAAACTGATTTTGGAAGCTTATTCCATTCCGTAGCAGCCCTGTAAAAGAAGGATTCTTGATGAAGATTGGTCCTTGTAGTGTCAATCTTGAGAGTAAATGGGTGAGACTGATCAGCGTGCCGAGTTCTTCGGCCGAATGTGGCCAATGGTGGTACAAGAGTTTTTATTTCTCTGGAGCATCTGCCATGGAAATATCTGTAGAGCAATGACTGGTCTGCAACTTTTCTTCTATGTTCTAGAGGGTGAAGGGTATCTGTGAGAGTTGAGCTGTTTATCAAGCGAATGGCTCTTTTCTGAATGGAATCTAGAAGACGAAGAGAATTCCTAGGTGCTGAACCCCAAATGTACGAGCAATACTCCAGTAGAGGTCGGATTTGAGCCTTGTACGTCGTCAACAGTTGATCAGGAGTAAAAAACTTTCTGGTTTTCCACAGAAAACCTAGCCTCTGGCTTGCCGACTTTGCGATGTTAGCAACATGGTCATGCCAAGACATATTATTGGACACCGTGAGTCCCAAAATCAAGATGGAGGGACTTGGTTCAAGGGTATTTCCGGACATTGTGATGGGATGATTTGAGGAATTCACTTTATTGGAAAACGTGGCACTTTGTGTTTTTTGGGCGTTGAACTAAACAAGATTGTTGGTTCCCCACTCAACGATTGCTTTAAGATCTCTATTGATGGAATCAACCTGTTCCTGCCTGAGTGTATTAATATCATTTTCTATTAATATCATTTTACCAATTAACTAAGCTATTAAGCTTTACTTTGGCTTGTTGTTTCTAGAAAAGTAATAAGTAATCCTGGGTTATCATTGTATGGGTACCTACATTAAAATCGTATAGTACCGATTGTAATTTCAAATAGTGTATGTATACCTAATAGACCGTGACGTGTTTTAGATGTAGATGCATTAATATTGAATGTACACGCTTATTTTAATGCGAAAAAGGATAATGGAGGTCCGTTGCTACCAGTTTTATCTATACGTAAGCGTGTGTGTAAAGCCCAACAAAATTAACTTCAGTTTTAAAAAGTGTAAAAGATAGAAATAGTGAAAAATGTGTCACAAAATGTGAAAATTTAATAAAGGAATGGTGGGTTCGTAAAAACCGCATCAAAGCAGTTAATACTGTAATCATTTACAATCCGAATGAGGATAGCGACGACAGTGATTCCGATTATGATGACAATTAATCTGATGCATGAAATACCGTAAGTACTACATGATTAAACATATTTATTAAATTTGTACCGATAATTTATTTTTGTTGTATTCCCTTTTAACATAATTAAATATGTGCCTATATCCAACTAAAAAACTCATCGAGAGCTACATCAACGATTTCTGTTCACAATAAAGCAAGAAATAAAAATAAAACCTCTTAACAAAAGCATAATAATAAACAAAAAGTTTTCGGGTTTAAATCTTAGGTAAGTTTACTAATGTACACAGTGCGCCCGGTAAGCTTGGGTACCCAATTCTCATAATAATTTTTATTTAAAATTAAGCATTATTTGTCCATTGAAATAAACAATTATTGCCATCACAATTAATTATTATAAATCCATTTTAATTTGTTAAGATAATATAAAAGTCGTAGGAAACATTTTAAAATTTAATATAAAAAATATAAAAAAAAACAAACGAAAACAAATGTTTAGCGATTAACCGAAGGAAAAGTTAATGTTATTAATTTAATAAATTTATTTTAATAGAATATTACAGAATTACAGAAGCCATAAACGGTAACAGTTTCTTTAAAAAAACGCTCAGGAAATTACACCAAAGCTCTATAAACTAGTTAAAATTACTAACAAGATACTGAAGTAAGAAGATTACAATCTTCTTGTTATTCGGAGTATCGATTTTTCGTAACTTATAATTTAACGTATAAAGATGTTTTAAAAGTTAATCGGTTTTTTGTTGATAATAATTGAGTAGGTTTAATGAGATTATAAAGTGAGTGTTCTTATTTTTCTGGCAATCAGAATTATTGACATTGACAACTGAATTTTAAGAAAGTTATTTATACATAGTTTGAATTTTTAAATATTGTCGTATCATTAGTCAGAATACCGATTATGACCAATGTAACAAGAGTCGTAAATCTAGTTACTGCCAAATACGCAGGCAGTTGATTTTTGCTAGAAATAATAATACAAATGACTTTTGACGCATGATATTGGTATCGTATTGGTATCCTGAAAACATCAAATTCGTGACTTTTAGATTTATTTATAATATTTTCAATAAAAATACACAAATAAATGAGCCAAATAGGTCAATCAAACTATATTTCAGTTAATAAAAGTAGTAATTTACAACTTTTTTGTGCTACTAGTAATAATATCCACTTGTCAGTTAGTTAGTAACTAAGGGTAACCAACTGACATATTTTGTGAGAAAAACCCACAAATAACAACGACCAACAAAAATAATAAATTATATTTTAAAAAAAAACACGCTTTTAGAGTTAATCAAACTAAAAAGTAAAAATAATAGGAATAAAATTAATGTCACTGTTCTAAAAGCGTGGATTGCTTTCATTCCGAAACGCAGAGTTAGTTTAAAAATGTTATAAAAGCACCCTACGTTTTTAGAACAGTGACATTAATTTTCTCATCAGTAATTTTATTCTTATGTTAAGAATTATTTTTTACTTTTTAGTTTGATTAACTCTAACAGCTTGCTTTTTAGTTTTTTTAAACTATTATTTATTTTTCGCTTTTTAGTTCGAGTTGTTTTACTCACTAAAAAAAATTATGTTTTAAATGGTAAAAACACAAAAAAATGCATCAGCCGGAATCAAACCCGGGCCACCCGCGTGACAGTCGAGCATTCTACCACTGAACCACCGATGCGGTGAACTGTTTTAATATTTGTTCTGCGCGCATGCCTAGTTTAAGCACTAGTTCTATCTCTCTTACTCTCATATGCAAAAGATCCCTGAAGAAATTTATGAATCCTGGCGAAAGTAATCAGAATAATCAGATATTTTAATCGAATTATTGCATTGTCGTCGGTCTTTGACAAGTGTGCAAAGTTTAAATTAAATCTGATCGCTTAAAGTAGGGCAAAATCGAGGCCAAAGAGTCAGTTACAAACATACATACATACAAGATACAGATGAAACTAATATAAGCGTGTTAAAAATATAAAGCTATACTGTATACATCGGAGTCATGTTTCTTTTGCCAAATCCAACATTCACTACTATACATAAGTGTAGGCACCACGAAAAGTCAAAAACGGAAAAAAGTATGAATTGCAATTGCAAGTATAAGTTGCAAAAGCCTTGTATCAGGTTAAACGGAGCTTATATGGACTGGTTTAACATCGAAAAAGGTGTTAGACAGGGATCTGTGTCTTAGCCATGGCTGTTTAACTTATACATAGACATTTGTTTAAAAGATATGGATTAAGAATAAATGATTTGATCATCAGATGGCTTCTTTACGCCGATGATCAGGTCATATTAGCGTCATCATAAGAGGAGTTGCAGGCAATGATTAATATTATGCATGATGTCTTGAAAATCAAAGGACTGAAATTAAATGTAAGCAAGACGAAAGTCATGGTTTTTGAAAGAGAAGAAAGCGTGACAAACTGCGAGGTGCTGATTAAAGAAAAAAGAGTGAAACAAGTGAATGAGTTTGTATACTTGGGTTCAAAGTTTACGAGAGACAAAAAGTATGACTGTGACATCGAGCGAAAGGTGTTGGCAGAAAAACAAATAAATGGGGCTCTGAATAACTTTGTGAGCAGCCAGAACGTGTCAAAAAAGGCACGTCTGGCTGTGCATAGAAAAGTGCTGGTCTCTACCCTTATGTATGGTAGTGAAGATTGGGTTCGGCAGAAAAAGCATGAAAATAAAATTAATGCTGCGGATTTGAGTAGTCTGAGAAGTATAGCCGGAGTGACTCGGTTAGATAAAGTGAAGAATAGTGACATAAGGGAACGCTGTAATGTGAAAAATGTGGTTACAAGATGGATAAATGAATGCTTAGATGGTTTGGACAAGTAGAAAGGATGAATGAAGAGCGAACATATCTTGATCAGATCGACTTTGTTTTAAAAAAAGGCCAGGTCAAGAATACCAATAACCGACGAGCATGTATGATAGCACTGATGAAAGTAGAAGAAGCGAGAGATGTTTGTAAGAACCGCAGAACCTCTACGGAAAAATGGCGTATGTATATATGCAAAAGACTATTCTCGAACTCATTCTTTCCAAATCGTGCGGGAATATGTGTCATTCTGAACCTTGTATTTTAATATATTATTCTATAATGACGCAACCTACGAATGATACATGTGCAGAGCCCGCCCATACACCCTTATTTCGTAGTAATTCTAGATTACATTTGGCCAGACACGACTCAGACTCTTTAATCGTCAGGTTGCACCCTGATTAGAGTCAGACACAATCATTCGTTTTCATAAAAAACGTCTAGAATATTCAGTGACATCAGACATCATTTAACAGTTTTACTGATTCGTTTAGTTTTGTTTCTTTTAAGTGCAATCATCTTTACATATCTAAGTAGATTTAAAATTCAATTGGATGGTGTATCTTCATAGTCCACGGTTTTAAGGATGTGGATTTTAAGTTGACGTGGCTAAATTTTTGAGCTCGCTCTAACTAAAATATTGTTATATTTTTTTTGCTTTATACAATTAGCTAAATAATTGATAGACTATTATTTATTCCTTTTCTTAAGTATAAGTCCAATATTAATTTCCAGAAAGGATTAACACGTTTATGTACCAAAATAGAATGCTTCATATGGAGATAAAGTAAAAGTTTACAAAAGTAGAGATCACTCTTAGTAAGATTGTCCTAATAAACAGTTCGCGTGTTCAAAAACCATTGATCAAGATGATATCGAAATTAATTACTTTTAAAGCAATAAAATACCCCCACGCACTATAGACTATAAGCGTTTAATACCACAACTACGATATCAAAATACATCTCGCATCTTATATTGCCTACTAAATGGCGCTTGAGTAAATGAAAATGAAAATTGGTTAGTAAAGTGGCTTTATTTGCATAAACGACTATTAAACTGAAAAGTTAATCTAAAGATGGCGCTATCGTTTCAGGGCCGTCGGCTAAGAAAGGTCGCTCTTTTATTTTTTATTAGATATTAATCCGAAACAAAATGAATTGAAATATTACTTGGATTAAAAGTGTCAGCTATGCTCTTAAATGTAATTTAAGTATTATTTGGGAAGTGCAATGTTCTGTACAGGGAAATAATACTCGAGATAGAACCTACTTGAACCTTGTACCTATCACTTAGTATCACAGGTGACACATAATATGTGGAACTAAATGGAAATTTTGAGTTAAAATTTACAGCGGTTTATGCACATATTTGGAGTGTTCTCACAGGTCAAGTTTAATTAACCGATTTAAGCAGACATTGATTACCTACAGTGACTGTTGCTCTTGGAAAAGATCACAAAAGAGGAGGTGCTAAGAAGAATGCATAAAGATACAGAAGTGGTCAATATTCTAAAACAACGAAAACTTTAATATTTCGGACATATCATGAGACACCCAGAAAAGTATGACATTCTACATCTTATAATACAGGGTAAGATTAATAGTAAGAGACGCCCCGGCAGACGAAGAACTTCCTGGCTCAAAAATCTCAGTCAATGCTTTGGTCTCACCACTATACAACTTTTCCGAGCGGCTACCAACATGATAGCCAGAATGATCGCCAACGATCGTTAAACAGTCATGGCACCTAGAAGAAGAAGAAGAAGTGAATGTTGCGTTGGAAGAAAAAATAAAAAAAATTGTATTTAGTACGTGCCAACATACATACATATAGTCACGCCTCTTTCATTCCACTTGCTACGGTTCTTACACACATCTTTTGCTACTTTCATTAGTGCTCTCATACATGCTCTTCGGTTGTTGGTACTCTTGACCTGGCCTTTCTTCAAAACAATGTTGATCTGATCGAGATATGTTCGCCGAGGTCGACCTCTACCGACTTGTGCATTCACACTCGCTTTATAAATTTGTTTCGTCAATCTTCCTTCATCCATCCTTTCTACGTGTCCAAACTATCTAAACATTCCTTTATCTATATATGTAACCACATCTTCTTTTACATTACCATACATAAGTGTAGGAACCAACACTCCTCTATGCACAGCCAGACGTGCCTTTTTGACACTTTCTGACTGTTCATAAAGCTATGCAGTGCCCCATTAATTTGTTTTTCTGCCAACACCCTTCGCTTAATGTCACTGTTATACTTTCCATCTCTTGTAAACTTTGAACCCAAATATACAAACTCATTTACTTGTTTCAATCTTTCTCCTTTAATCAGAACTTAACAGTTTGTCTCTTTCAAAAAGCATTACTTTCGTTTTGCTTACATTTATTTTTATCCCTTTGATTTTCAGGGCATCATGCATAACATTAACTATCGCCTGCAACTTCTCTTCAAATGACGCTAATATGACTTGATCATCGGCGTAAAGAAGGTATTCGACGATCAAATCTTTAAAACTATGTATAAGTTAAACAGCTATGGCGAAGCCACACATCCCTGTATCACATCTTTTTTGATTTTAAACCAGTCTGTGTAAGCTCCGTTTATCCTGACACAAGCAGTGGAATCCTCGTAAAGTGATTTCAGTGATTAAACCACCGCTCACCCCATACATGGACAATGTCGACCACAATTCACTCCTCACCACTCTGTCATAGGCCTTTTCCAAGTCTATAAAAGCGTAATAGACCTTCTGACTTCTAGCCAACATCATACATCATGTTTGAGCAAGAATTGCGACAGAAAATTCAAGAAGCTGCTAATATTATTAAAAATAATCGACAAATGTTATTTTATATTCAAAGATCTTTAAGGAGGCACCTTACAAAGTGTATTGAAGTGGAAGGCGCGCATTTTGAGCATTTACTTTGAATTTTTCTTTTATTACTGTTACTGATTGTTATTTGTTGTTTTACTGTTGTTACCCCGCATAGTAGTAATTTAAAGGAATAAATTCATTTCACAATAAATAAAATTCATTGAATGTTAAAATGCAAATAACTCAAAAACTAATAGAGTTACATGAAATAAACAGAAGTACCTTTTTTATTCAAAACTGAACTGCCTTTTAGATTTTCTAGTCATTTTAGCCATAACCCATTAGGCAAAAAAGATATGTTGTAATTTACCTAAGTAACAAGTGTAACTAACGCCCTGTATGAAAAGTGCTAAATTCAGCATAAAATTTGTAATTTTCATGCCAAAAAACATAAAGTTGCCAATTTTTAAGACGATGCTGCTTAAAATCAAAAATTTATTAAGAAATTTCAAATTATAAGACATGTTAAGCTCAATCGCCATATTTTGGTGTGTAGTATCTCCAGTTCAGAGATTGCCCATTCTTAATGAATCACCCTGTAGACAACTAAAAAAAAGGAAAGTTCAATTTTTAATCTAGGCGAAATATTGTCCACTTTAATTTATTACGATACAGTTTATTTTCAAAATATGGCCCGTTTTGCATTAAGGGGCCATCCATAAATTACGTCACGTTAAGGAGGGGAGCGGTCAACGAAATGTGACATTGTGTGACAAGGGACCGGGGGGGGGGGTCAAAAGCTTTGTGACGTCACATGTTAAAATCTTTGTGTGACGTAATTTATGGATGGCCCCTAAGCTAAAAACTGGAAAAAGTCCGAAAATGTTGGGGTTTTTTAGCCACCAAAAGCTGTACCTTCTTTTGAGGTGGCAAACTTAGATTTGGTATACCACACCACACCACACCAAATGATCCAAAAGAAATCTTTTACCGTAATTAATGTAAGCCGAACCACTTTTTAGATCCTCTATACGCTATTAAAAAAAGTAAAAATGGTTGATTGATCAAGTTCTTGAGCCACAAAAAATAAATTTATTAAAAATGAAAAAAAGGTGTAAAGAAATGTTCGTTGATCGATAAATGCTCGGTAAGTGTCTGAAAAATTCTGAGGCACTCACTCCATCGTCGCGTTTTGTTTGAAACAGCATTAACACTTATAATTTGTCTTACCGGACAATGCGTTAAAGCTAAAATAAGAATGATGTATAAAACATATTTTTTTCTGCACAATAAAAATGATTTGCACGTTTAGGTAATGTCAAAGAAAGGTCATTTTGTCTATTATATTTTAAATAATCGTATCTAAAGAATACACTTGAAAAAAATAAACAATTCAGAATCGATAATTTACATATCGGAGTTAAATTCTCTAATCTCAGCATTAAACAATTCCTCCCATAAAATTGATGTACTATTTGTTTTTAAAATCAACAAACATTTCCAACTCTGTAATTGATTGATTGCACATTTGTTTTAGACTGTATTTTTGGTGAATAATGCTATAAAGCTAGCGCGTTCATTCCGAATGGAAATGTTATGATGTTCAGGAAAAAATTATTTATTGCTCGGCAAAGATTTTTTGATAAATTGTTTTCATTTTATGGGGGAAAACGGAAGTGGGTTCTTATCTAAATTCCGGTAGTAAATGTGTCAGAAAAAAGAGATAATATTCAAGGAGATAAAAACAGGTGCACTCCCAGGGTATTCAATTATACCAGGCGACTTAAAAATGTACATAAATTCCAAGATACAAATGGTTCATTGGTCATGTTCTCTTCTACAACTGCAATGTCCAGGCATTAGACCCTCAAAACTTTACAATTATACGTTTGCCAAAATCAACTAACAAAATAAACCAAATAAATATCTGGAAACAAAAATCAGTGAAACAAGATTATGTATCAATTATGAAATGCTAAAAATGTCCAAAAAAATAACTGTTATTATTAATAATTTCAATCGAAAATTCGATTGTTTGTTAATTCTTTTTTTTAGGACTGCACGATGCTTCTACTTTCATGAATTATGATCTAAGTAGCTGTTTTCCTTGCGCCTTTCCTAATGTAGGGATGCACCCTTTCACCTCTGCATAACTGGTATACCAACTTGATTAAGATAATCGAATACTCCACAGCTCTCTTTATCATGTCTAAAGCATCGTTACATTATGGCTACTAGCAACTAAAAACTTAACATTTCCAAAATGATGCGATCTTCGACCTCGCGGAGATTCGTTTGCAATGGTTGACCCGTGATGTTTTTTATTTGGTCCAACCAGCGTGACGGAAATCGGCCTGTAGGTCTTCGGTCTTCTACTTTTTCCTGTATTAACAGTTTCTCTACGTTATCCTCATTTCTGCGTGTGAGGTGTCCGAAATATTAAAGGATTCGTATTTGGCACTCGGTAGATAGTCGATCTGTGATGCCGTGTTCATTAAAAATTGACACATTTGTTGCTTTCGCCATCCATGGGCAACATTCTTCTTCGGCACCACATTTTAAATTGTTCTATGCGGAGTCTATCAGCAGCTTTGATGGTCCATGACTCGGATCCGTCCGAGAATATGGAGAACACCAAAGAACGCACAAGAGCCATTTTTGTGTTTTTGGTTATCTCTCTGTCGGTCCATATCTTTCCCAGATTCACCATAGCTACCCGCGATAGTGCTACACGCCTTCTTATCTCCGTCTCGAATCCTCCTGTTTTGGTTATTAAAGAACCCAAGTAGATGAACTGTATTGCGTTACTTATCAATTACCATGAGTTTGGTTCTGTCTAAGTTAAGTTCTAGACCGAGAGTCTTACTTTCGTTAGCCACCCTTTCGAGTATTCGGGCCATTTCTTCTTTATTCTTTGCTATTAGATTGGCATCGTCTGCGTATCAAAGATTGTGTAGCGTTTTACCATTGATCGTGATTCCTCGTTCATCCAAATCTAAAGTGCGTCTCATTATATATTCGCCATAGGCATTGAACAATCTGGGTGACAATATACACCCCTGGCGCAGTCCTCTTTGTCCAAAAAAATAATGCATCGCCTACTCTTGAAATACTCGATAAACTTCAAAAACGGACATAAAAAAAAGGTAAATTAATTTTTTGGATAATTTCAAATTTTTGCGGTAATTTTGTCCAGGATTCCTTTTTTTGAAAAGTTACAGCCGACAGGGAAGTAGCCTAGAGCCTAGAGTAAATTTATTAAAATATTTGTGGGAGTGAAAATCTTTGTAATCGTTACAGAATAATTATTAAGAGAAGTTTAAATAGGTAGTCTCTAGATAAATATTTATTAACTAGCGGACCCGGCAGACGTTGTCCTGCCCAAACGATAGCTTGCGTGCTTTGGCAATATCACTATCAAATTCAGCGACTCCGAAAACTATAAATTCGACGCTTACATCGTCGTTTTTAAAATATTTTATATTCCATCCCCTTTTGTAGGGGTGCTTATAACATTGGAGATATTACAATCAAATTCAGCGACCTTAAAAATTACGACTTCGACACTATTATCGGCGTTTTAAATATTTTTTATATTTCATCCCCCACCCACCCCTTTTGTAGGGGTGCTAACAAAATTAGTAATGTTACTATCAAATTTAGCCACTCCAAAACCTATGAATTCGACACAACTATCAGCCGTATTTAATAGTTTTTAAATTCCATCCCCTAACAAAATTGGGAATGTTACCATCAAACTTATCCACTATCAAAACAATGAATTTGACACTAATATCGGGGTTTTTAATAGTTTTTATATTTTATCCCTTCCGCCCCTTTAGTATGGATGCTTACATAACTGAGAATGTCACTATTAAACTTAGAGTTCATGAAGACTATGACTATGACTATATCAGTCGTTTTTGATAGTTTTTAAATTTCATCCCTTTCTCATCCCCATCGCAGGGGTGCTAACAACACTAAAACCTCCTTTGGTATGTATAAAACAACTTCTAAAAATTTAATCCCAATCGGTCCAGCTGTTTGGGAGTTTTTAAAGGACATACAAACATTTTTAGCGTTTTTAATAGTTTTTATATTCCATCCCCTTTCCTCCCCCTTTGTATGGGTGCTAACATTATTGGAAATGTCACTATCAAATTCATCGTCTCCGAAGACTATGAATTCGAGACTTCAGCCGTTTTTAATAGTATTTATATATTTCATCCCCTTTCCACCCCTTTGGCAGGGGTGCTAACACAAAATTTTTACCTTACTAAAACCATCCCTGGTATGTATAAAACAACTTCTGAAAATTTTATCCCAATCCGTTCAGCCGCTTGGAAGTTCTTGAAGGACATATTATGAATCTTTTGTATGGGAATATAGAAAAATGTTTTTAGACTTGTTACCATCAAACTTAGCCACCACAAAAACAATGAATTTGACACTAATATCGGCGTTTTTAATAGTTTTTATTTTTTATCCTTGTCCCACCCCTTTTGTATGGATGATTACATAACTGGGAATGTCACTATCAAACTTAGAGTTCACAAAGACTATGAATTCGACATTAATATCAGCCGTTTTTGATAGTTTTTAAATTCCATCCCCTTCTTATTTCCCATCGTAGAGGTGCTAACAACACTAAAACCACCCCTGGTATGTATAAAACAACTTCTGAAAATTTCATCCCAATCAATCGGTCCAGCCGTTCGTGAGTTTTTGAACATACATACATACAAACATTTTTGTATGGGAATATAGAAAAATGTTGTTTTTAGACTTTTTCAGGCAATTTTTTAAATTTTTCTCTTCGTAAAAACCATCCTCGTACTTCAAAGAATATTATAAAAAAAGAATTAGCGAAATCGGTTCAGCTGCTCTCGAGATTTGCGCTTAGCAACACATTCAGCGATTCATTTTTATATTATAGATTAATTATGTCGGCTCATATGTAGTATATAGTTTCCAGTTAGCAAGCGCACTAACTCCAAATCGCTTTAGAAAAGCCGCCGTTCTGACCGACAACAGTTATTACCCCAGCTTCTATATTATTAACGCTCATGAGTCACCGTGGAAATACAGGTGAGCGGAAAACGCTTTTCCGAGGGAAAACTCACATCTAACGACGTCGTATCACGGATTTTACTGCGAAAATGCCCTAACCAGGGGTCTTTATACGATTCATCACCTTTTCTTCGTAGACGGTGGTGGTCATAACTTTTTTACGGTCGACGCTTGTCTTTACTTTAGACGGGGTGGTTTGCGAGACGATTTACTAGCAGATGATATAAATAGCTGCGACTACAGTGTGTTCTTAACTTACATTGATCAAAGCGGTCGAAGCTGCAAGAAAGGAGTGTTTTAAAATTATCGTTTACAAAAATCGATCAAGACACAACAAAAAATAATTCTTTATCATCCAAACGTAGAGAAGTGAAGGACAAAAACTTTCATGTACTATGCTTGACAGGATTACGAGAGAAGGAACTAGGTCCGAACAATTAAAGGTCTCACCGCATAGAATAGAGCTATTTACTACCTAGAACTTTTCTGCAAAGGTACCTGTAGAAACAGCCAAACGTATGATATCAGAATATAACAGCCAACCGGTGAAGAACTTGGACAAATTGGCACGGGATACAGAAGTTACGAAAAGAGTGTTCTTCTTCTTAGGGTGCCGTCTTCTTTAGAAGGTTGGCTACCATCATGACCTAAAAAGTTGGACTGACGAACCTTTGAACCACTCTCTCAAGTTGCACAATTACGACATTATTCTTCGACCTATGCTGCGTTTGCCAACAATTTTCTTCTTCTTTAGGTGCCCTGTTCTTCTCGAGCGTTGGCAATCATCAGCGCTATCTGAACCTTGTCTACAGCTCGGCGAAACAATGTGGTAGTGCTCACTCCATACCATTGTCTTAAGTTTTTTAGCCATGATATCTTTCTTCTACCCGGGCCTCTTCGTAAACAGAACTTCCAGCTGCTTGTCGAGGCGTTGAAGTACCTCGGTGTTACGCACTCTTTCTACCCAGGAGATTCTTAATAGCCTTCTGTACGTCCACATTTCAAAGGCCTCCAATTTTTTGCACATCGCATCTGTCAAAGTCCAACAATTTTACCCTGCATAATCACTTGTAACAAAGTATATCTTTCTCCTCTCATAACGTGGCCCAGGTACTGTAGTTTTCGGATTTTTGTCTCATTCACAAGCTCTGTTCCTTTTCCTAGTCGTCTGAGTACTTCTTTGTTAGTAATTCGGTCTGCATACGATATTCTGAGTATTCTTATGTATAACCACATTTCGAAGGCTTCCAATTTTTTCAACGATGTTTTAGTGTTGCTGCTTCTATGCCATAGAGAGGAATAGAGAATATGTAACATTTTATTATTCGTATTTTCAGTCTTTCACTCGACGATCGGTTACAAAAGAACTTAAAACGCGTTACGCGCTATTTTGATCCTTGATCTTAATTCTTTTGAAGAGTCATTGCTGGAGTCCATTATACTTCCTAGATATTTATACGTAAAAACTCGGAGCGTAACACTTCCCAAATGGAATACACAAAAATCTCTAGAGGTTAGAGTGAGGTTGGTAAAGGAACATCAAACAAAGCAAAAAATCTTACGTTCAAAGATCCTTTTGGTCCAAATTAGCACCTTTAGGAAAGAAAATTTGAAGTCCATGGAAATATCTGGGGAAGGTTTACCACCGTTCAATGATGATTCAATTAAGATTCGCCTGACTCGTTAATCTGGTGAACAGCCTTCTGCCCAAAAATGGTAGAAGTAGGTATAAGTAATAACTTTATATTTACAAATATAAACTTCTTAATCCCGGTTAATAAAAAGTTTAATTAATATATACCAACATTAAATAGCGGGATTGGCGTTTTACATCTTCGACATAATCACGTTTAAATTCCTATGGCAGCACTAAAGTTTACCGTAAAACTGATAATTTGTATCTCGTGAATTAATTAATAGATGTTTCTTTTATTGCTGTTGGATGGAGTCGGTGATTTATGCGATAGTTATTTAAAACTTTTAATTTTTAAAATTTTACTGCAGGACCAGAATTTATGTAACAAATAATCGTTTTATTCATTTTCGTGGTATCTAAAAAAACAAATCTTTGCAGCAAAAGTAAAGCGCTGTTTTTATGATCTTTTAATGATAACTTTTACATCTTATTCAGTATTCGTTCACTAAAATTAATTATGTATGTTATTGTCATTATAATTCAATTGTTTTCTATCAAATACTTTATTTTTGAAACTTACTTTATTTATTAATCACTCAAATATTATGTATTCAAATTTTCCGCGCATTAATTTAAGTTGAACTAACGCGCCTACGCAGGGACGAAACATTGATTCATTCGAGAAATAAGAGAATAATTCGCACGCAAATTCGCAATAATTGCTTATTTAGCTGTCGCCACCTACAATCTAATTCAAAATATAGTGTTAGCATCCACCAATCACCGCCGCTTCTACAAAATATAGTGTTAGCATCCGCCAAACACCGCCGCCTCTACAAGACAATTACTGAATACGAGGAAACCATTTTGGTGAGTGCATATTCAACTTACACTCCTTTTTTCTCTCTTCAAAATTTAAATAAAATATTACCATACGCAACACATCTTAAGTGCATATTTTGCTGTTAAAGATATTACAATATAATATATATTTTTTAAACATATTCGAATTTTTCTATCTTCAAAACTTGCTACTTTTAAGGCAGTTAAAACGTTTAACGTTTTAAGTATCTTAGGTTAGGTAAGGTTAGAAACGGCGTTTCAAAGCGAACCCACTTAGGCCTTTTGGCCCGTTGTAATACCATGATTGACGGCGCTGCCTTTCCCCTCTATCTTTAAAACCAGTTGAAACTTTTAATGAAAAGTGTTAGGTCTTAAATGCTAACTGCTAAATGTTGGGTTTGGCAAAAAAAGCATGAATATAGAATTATTGCTGCGGAGATGAGTAGTCTGAGAAGTATAGCCGGAGTGACTCGGTTGAATAAAGTAAAGAATAGTGAGATAAGAGAACGCTGTGGTGTAAAAGATGTGGTTACAAAGATAGATAAAGGAATTCTTGAATAGTTTGGACACGTAGAAAGAATGGATGAAGGAAGATTGACGAAACAAATTTATAAGGCGAGTGTAAATGGAATGGAAGTCGGTAGAGGTCGACCTCGGCGAGCGTATCTCGATCAGATCAACATGTTTTGAAGAAAGGCCAGGTAAAGAGTACCAATAGCCGACGAGCATGTTTGAGAGCACTGATGAAAGTAGAGGAAGCAAAGGATTTGTGTAAGAACCGTATCAAGTGGAAGGAAGTGGTCTCTGCCTACCCCTACGGGAAAAAAGCGTGACTATATGTATGTATGCTGCTAAAAGATTAACATTTATTCAGAAGACACAGATGTCAGTAATAATATTTTTGGTAACAAAGGAACACAGGAATGGATATTTAAAAAATTTGGTAGCCAACAAAAATGAATGTTTTGATACAAAAATGTTCTAATTTTTAAGAAGAACAAATTTTATAGGATAATATTAATAATATTTTTTAAGCTTGAGAAGCTTTGGTTAAAGCACTTCTTTTGTACGGATCACTTAGTGCGTGTCACCAAAATAAACGATAAAACTGCACACGATATGGCAGTAACAGATAAAAGAAAAAGAAAATGTTTATTAAATTAAATAGTAAATTCGTTTCGATAGGGTAGTCCATTCCCACCGCAGATATGCTCAATTTATAGTTCCATTTTCTCCTTTTGTTATTCCATTCATTGATTGCAATTTTCCATTTACATAAAAGTAAAAGCCATTCGATTTCGTGGCTGCATGACATTACCTAATAAAAGCATTAAAATATATCACGGAAAAGAGAGGATATTTAGAAATGTTTCAGCATTTGTTGATGATGAAAAAAAGTCTATTCAGTACGTTTCGATATAACACCACCAATATCGTTTTAGGTTTGGGTTCTTCAACTACACCTTAATGTCCACGGATTGAGTTCATAAGAGGAGAAACTTTTTATTTTTTATTTTAACGAAAAATGTCATTCTTAATAAAGAGTTTTGCTTGTTCTAAAATCCCAAAAAAACTTAAGAAAATTTATGTTTTACTAAACTTCATTTATAATCAATTTAACCACATAAACTTTTGTACTAAGTTTAAAAATGTAACAATAATCTAGTGACGTTTATGTCAATAAAGTAGTGGGTGACTTTTATGGAAGCAATAATATCCAAATTGACATTCTGTTTCAAGAATGCTAATTATTCAACAAATAATATATCTGGTAAAGTGCTATGTATGATATTGGGAATGTTTCGTACAAGTATGCAATTCAAATATTTAATAAAAAACATCTAACAATTCTTGTAATGGACTTAGGAAAATAATAAAGAAATTCGATAAGACTGGATCGGTTAAAGACAAAAAAAAATCGAAAAAGACATACCGTAAAGACGATGATGCAGCCACTGCCTTGGTTATGAATTCAGTAGGGGAAAATCCCAAGCTAAGTTTACGTAAAATATACATACATATAGTCACGCCTTTTTCCCGTAGGGATAGGCAGAGACCACTTCCTTCCATTTGCTACGGTTCTTACACACATCTTTTGCTTCCTCTACTTTAATCAGTGCTCTCATACATGCTCGTTGGTTGTTGGTACTCTTGACCAGGCCTTTCTTCAAAACAATGTTGATCTGATCGATATATGTTCGCCGTGATCGACCTCTACACTCGCCTTATAAATTTGTTTCGTCAAACTTTCTTCATCCATTCTTTCTACGTACCCAAACCATCTTAGCATTCCTTTATCTATCTTTGTAACATCTTCTTTTACACCACAGCGTTCTCTTATCTCACTATTCTTTACTTTATCCAACCGAGTCACTTCGGCTATACTTCTCAGGCTACTTATCTCCGCAGCATTAATCCTATTTTCATGCTTCTTCTGTCAAACCCAACATTTACTACCATTCGTAAGTGTAGGAACCAACACTTCTCCAAGCACAGCCAGACGTGCCTTTTTGACACTTTCTGGCTGTTCATAAAGCTATGCGGTGCCCCATTCATTTGTTTTTCTGCCAACACCTTTCGCTTAATGTCACTGTCATACTTTCCATCTCTCGTAAACTTTGAACCCAGGTATACAAACTCATTTACTCGTTCCAAACTTTCTCCCTTAATTAAAACTTTACAGTTTGTCATGCTTTCTTCTCTTTCAAAAACCATTACTTTCGTTTTGCTTACATTTATTTTCATCCCTTTGATTTTCAGGGCATCATACATAACATTAACCATCGCCTGCAACTCCTCTTCAGATGACGCTAATATGACTTGATCATCGGCGTAAAGAAGGCATTTGCCGATCAAATCATTCATTTTCAATCCTTACGCACTTTCCTTAAAATCTTTTATACAATCGTCTATATATAAGTTAAACAGCCATGGCGAAGCCACACATCCCTGTCTCACACCTTTTTCGATGTTAAACCAGTCCGTGAAAGCTCCGTTTATCCTTACACAAGCAGAGGAATCTTCATAAAGTGATTTCAGTGCTCGTATTAAACTACCGCTCACCCCATACATGAACAATGTCAACAGAGATAAAATGTCAAACGTTTTTTCTGGCACAGAAAAAAAAAATTTGACGTCAGTTATTAATTTTGTGTCATTATATAATAGACAAAACAATAAATTTGTCAAAAATTGTTTTTGTTTTTCTTAGAATTATTCTACAGACAATTTATTACGTTGAATTTTGTATGTACCGAAATGTAATTATAATCAAAATTTATTAGAAGCGATTTACCAAAAAAAAAATCCCTGTTT
Source organism: Agelastica alni (assembly GCA_950111635.1). Taxonomy (NCBI): domain Eukaryota; kingdom Metazoa; phylum Arthropoda; class Insecta; order Coleoptera; family Chrysomelidae; genus Agelastica; species Agelastica alni. The sequence continues at coordinate 22,655,931 of OX467713.1, read as the reverse complement.
ATCCTGATAATATTTAACAAATTTAAAAAGTACTGTGTTAAATAATCACCGTATTTTTCATGTTATCGCAATAGCAGAACCAAACAAGTAACGCGATGATTTTTTGCAGTAATCCTGCTACAAAAAAATAACCATAAAGCACAGTCGACTTATTGTTTTAGCTCTTCTAATGCCATTTGGTTTATTTTTTCAGAGCAGAGAAATTTTTATGAGATCTCCACAATTAGACGGGTCAATGCACAGGCTTAGAAAGCGCCATGCACAGACTCTGAACGAACTTCAGCTATTGTTGGATGCCTCCTAATGAGGCCTAATTAATTAATACCTTGGTACGTAACTGAATTTTGTTGTATAAATGATTTGTTTTTAATTAATAGAACATAATATTTATTTGTCGAATTATATATAAAATTATCAGTGAAAAAAGTTATAAAAAAGTTTTGCAAAATTTTCAATTTATTTAATTGATGTCAACATGTTCCTAAGTGTGTTGTACTTTTTATTACTTTTTAGAACGAAGTTTATTAATGCGGCTTACGGGTAGTGCGATTTAGTAGCCTGCCACGCGGGCACCGCGGGTTCGATTCCCGGCCGATCAATTCTTTTTGTGCTTTTATATTGTTTTATTCCTTTTAGAACATTTTATTAACATAAATAATACTTTCTTTTGAGTTATCGTCACAAAATGTACAGTTGAATTAAAATTTGTCTTTAAGTGGCTATTAGCTCGTCATTATATTTCGTTAAAAAATTAATTTTTTTTTTATAATTCTCCCAAACTATTTTATTTAAAAACCGGAACTTGTGTAATTAGAGATGAAACAATATCTTGATCGTAGGTTTTACTTTCAAATTTATTACGTCTTCCATGAAACGCAACAGAGCACGCATTGTCAGTTATTTCCCAGAACCAATTACAGGATTTTAATCCTGATTCTAATACTAGTGTTTTGTCATTATAAAATATAGTAAACTATTGTTCAAACCGTTCAAAAGAAGAAATCTATTCACTAACACGCAAGCTATTGAATGTCTGAGTTTCTTTATTTATTACTGATTCTCGGAATTTGTGTGTACGAGTATAACATTCATTCAAGTTTTTTTCTCCCCAACGAATTTCTTTTCTTCGCACAAAATCGCAAAAATTCGTACTTTCATTTATTTAAAAAAATGATTTTTGTTTTGTTAAAATACAAGAGATAAGTGAAAATTGCAATGAAAGTGAAATTAGGACGACAGAAATTGTGGAAGCTTTGAACAGTATGAAATTGGGTAAAGCTGCTGGGTACGACAGGATAACAGTTGAAATGTTGAAGGCTGGACAAAACGTGGTAGCTAGTCTGCTGTACCGCCTTTTTAAACTTTGTTGGTGGAGTGGTAGCGTACCAGACGACTGGTGCAAGGCCGTTATCGTGCCACTTTACAAGGAAAAAGGTTTGCAGCAGGACTGTAAGAACTACCGAGGTATTAGTTTACTCAGCATAGTCGGCAAACTGTATGCAAAGATATTGATAAAAAGAGTAACGAATGAAACTGAGAAGATGATATGGGATGTGCAAGTAGGATTTAGAAGAGGAAGGAGATGTATGGATCAGGTCTTTTCATTACGAGGTACAGTCGAAACATTCTTGGCTAGAAGTCAGGTCTATTGCGCTTTTATAGACTTGGAAAAGGCCTATGACAGAGTGGTGAGGAGTGAATTGTGATCGACATTGTCTATGTATGGGGTGAGCGGTAGTTTAATACGAGCACCGAAATCACTTTATGAGGATTTCACTGCTTGTGCCAGGATAAACGGCGCTTGCACGGACTGGTTTAACATCGAAAAAGGTGTGAGACAGGGATGTGTGGCTTCGCCATGGCTGTTTAACTTATACATAGACAATTGTTTAAAAGATTTGAAAAAGAGTGCGTATGGATTAAAAATGAATTATTTGATCGTCAAATGCCTTCTTTACGCCGATGATCAAGTCATATTAGCGTCATCTGAAGAGGAGTTGTAGGCGATGGTTAATGTTATGTATGATGCCCTGAAAACCAAAGGGATAAAAATAAATGTAAGCAAAACGAAAGTAATGGTTTTTGAAAGAGAAGAAAGCATGACAAACAGTTAAGTTTTGATTAAGGAAGAAAGAGTGGATTAAGTCATTAAAATTAAGAGATAGTTTTTGTCTCTTTGATTGAACGTACTTTCATCAAATCTCTACCTTGTTTTGATTCCAGAATTTCAGTATGTTTAGGCAAGAGAACAAACTATTTGGATTATAAATGGAACAGAATATGTGTTTGTTCCTACAGATAATCCTCAAAAAGTTACTGATCTGTATCTCAAGGAAAAACTACGCAACCATACTTTACTTACTTTAGCCTTAAATGTATATTATTTCTTGAAATATTTAAATTGTTTACTATAAGCAAATTGTAAGGCAACAGCGCTCTACATGTTTACAAACGATGAGTAACTTTTTTTTGGAATGCTTCTGAATATAACTACTGCACATAATCCAGCCTATTTCTGACTGCTCTGGGGACAAATCTTATGTCTAAGTTCTAGAATAGATGGCGGAACACGTCCTATGCCACTGGCAGGGACTGACAAGTTCCCGGTTTTTGTTCTTAGGCAAAGAAAAACCTGAGTCAGAGAGCTACATCACGACCCCCAACAGCCTTTGGAAGTAAAACAACTGAGGTTGGAGGAGCAGCTCTAACCACAAAGAGGGCAAAATTGACCTCATCAGGTCGAAGTGCATACTTACAAAAGCCTCCCATCTATTCTAATCTAATCTAAGTTTTAGATTGACAAGCAATACTTGTTCCGACCATAATTATTGCTAGATCTAAAAGTAAAGTTTGGCAGTTCAAACAAAAATTTTCCTGAACAAAACAACAATATATTGTTAGCCCTAACATTAATATCAGTAGCCTTATTAGCTAGCGAAACTATTGGGCAGCTAGTTCGATTAGCAATCCAAAGTTGTAGCAACTTAAAATACTTTTTATAACTAATGGTACAGAAATTGGGTAATTTGATTTATTTAATAATTGTCGATTTAATGCACTAATTAAAGTGGCTGGTATAAGAGTTTCAGAAGATCTTTGCATAAACCGTTTTTCATAAATTAAGAATGTAAGACCAAGAATAAAATAATGATACAGGAGTACATATATAAATTTTAATTTATTTAATTTAATTATTCAGATTTGTGTTGTCAATTAAATTTGGTTTAAAAACATAATTTTGAGGGCTCGTACAGATTTGTTTTTTTTTTAATTTCTTTTCGCCTTCATTATTTGTAATTCAGAGTTATGCTTTCGTGCCAACGGTGTTTATTATCTGTCTTCCTTTCTACGTCGACAATATAAATAAGCTGGTGTTGATGGTCCATGCTGACCACTCGGCGGCAGGTAAATATATATCTATAGTGTGATTTTGTTTCCACCGTCTGTCGGCAGATATTTAAGATCCCATTTAGGAATCGACAAAGTTATAACAAGCCATGAACGCAGCCTCCTTCTCTACAAACTACAACAAAAGCTGCTTGAAGAATGTACAAGCCGAAAGCCAATTTGGTGGTTTTTGTGGGGCCAACGATCAGAGGCGTAACTCTAAAATATTTATATGCATGTAAAAAAGAACGCCATATTTCTAAAAAGAGGAATTTTAATCCTTATTGATCATGAAATCATTAAGTGCAAATTTAATATTGATCTGCGAAAAATTCAAGCTAAAATTACAAAACGGAGACGTGAAGATTGTCTGAAATAGGAAAGAGGCTCAATAACGAACAAATTATCCAAAAAATGCGTTTATAAAGACTTAAATCCAATTAAATAAATGATTTTTGTCGGACCAACACGGGGGGAGAGTTTGGTATGATTAATTACCGTTTTTATTTTAGTCAAACGAGTTTTTTCCACGAATTCGTGTAGCGATATGTAATTATTTCATAAAATGATTTCGTATTATTAATTTTGTCTTTGTTGACGACTCCGTTTTTTATCTTAAAAATCAGATGCAAAAGACGTCGTTACAATGTGAAATTGACATCGAAAAACAAAGGTTTATCAGAAAATAAGATTTTAAAAATAGGAGTTGACAGGATATCAAACTTAGAATAATGCAAAATGCATGACCTAAGTCATGCAATGGAAAGAAAAAGATGATGCAGAAAATCAAGAACTGATTGAAGACATAACATACATATATACCTGTGACAAATATTCTTGGAAAATATGGTGTACCTACAAAAGAAAAAGAAGATTGTTTATAACCAAAATTAGGAAAGCACTGGGACGTATCAGCAAATTAATATTTATGGGAGAACCTAAGGACGAGTTTTATGCTCTGTGGTACGTATTTTGCTTTTTTTTAAGGCAAATTTTTAAAAAGAAGATAAACGTTTAAAAAGCTAATCATCTTTTACAGAAAGGGAGTCACAGAAGTGTCTTAAAACGAGTTCTTCAATGTACCATCTCCAACTTATGGACAAAACATGCACAGGTGTATTTGGAGGTGTTTTTAAATAAAAACCAAGATTATTTCTCTTTTAAAACAAAAGGATACTTAAAATACTTGGATAAATAAACAAAATATAGTCTTTCAAGGACGGTAATCGTTTTCAATTCAACAATGATTTGAATAAGAGAGTAATTTTTTTCTTGCAATCTGTTCTATTTAGCATTTATCAAAAAGTTAAGGTTGTATTATGTCTTAAAGGGCAAGTAGTCCAGTGATACAAGCCCTCATTTAGTTGTACCTCGCTATAGATCTCCAAGAGTCTTTCTTTTTAGTCTCTGTGGTCATTTTCCTTCCAAGGTTTTTTCCCATATCAACTTGATATAACGCTGATTTTGTCTCAATATTTCTGACTATTATTTTCATTATATCGGGCTGGTTCTTCCAATTGTTTTGAAGGCGATCAGGGGTAATCAGATTTGCAAGGTTGCACATGTAAACTTTTACATTAAATGCTGCTTATGTCGCTCAGCTCTGGATAAACACTATTAAAAAGTTTGGTGAATCCCGTGCAATAGCCTTGGATATATCTAAAGCCTTTGACCGCGTTTGGCACCAGGCATTGTTAAGTAAATTATCTGCCTACGGTCTCCCAACCAAACTGCGCCAATGGCTCTTGAGCTTCATGCAAGATCGCTCCTTACATGTGGCAGTTGACGGTATTTCTTCTGATGCGTTTAAAACTAATGCCGGGGTTCCCCAGGGTTCCATCCTGTCCCCCACCTTATTTCTTTTACACATCAACGACCTCTTGAAAACCACCACGAACCCCATTTACAGTTTCGCAGACGATAGCACACTTGTCTCAACTTTCACATCCTATCGATCACTTTCGGTGAATGATACAAATAGACTCAGGCAGGAAACAGGTTGATTCCATCAATAGAGATCTTAAAGCAATCGTCGAGTGGGGAACCAACAATCTTGTTCAGTTTAACGCCCAAAAAACACAAAGTGCCACGTTTTCCAAGAAAGTGAATTCCTCAAATCATCCCATCACAATGTCCGGAAATACCATTGAGCCAAGTCCCTCCATCTCGATTTTGGGAGTCACGGTGTCCAATAATATGTCTTGGCATGACCATGTTGCTAACATCGCAAAGTCGGCAAGCCAGAGGCTAGGTTTTCTGTGGAAAGCCAGAAAGTTTTTTACTCCTGATCAACTGTTGACGACGTACAAGGCTCAAATCCGACCTCTACTGGAGTATTGCTCGCACATTTGGGGTTCAGCACCAAGGCATTCTCTTCGTCTTCTAGATTCCATTCAGAAAAGAGCCATTCGCTTGATAAACAGCTCAACTCTCACAGATACCCTTCACCCCCTAGAACATAGAAGAAGAGTTGCAGACCAGTCATTGCTCTACAGATATTTCCATGGCAGATGCTCCAGAGAAATAAAAACTCTTGTACCACCATTGGCCACATTCGGCCGAAGAACTCGGCACGCTGATCAGTCTCACTCATTTACTCTCAAGATTGACACTACAAGGACCAATCTTCATCAAGAATCCTTCTTTTACAGGGCTGCTACGGAATGGAATAAGTTTCAAAATTAGTTTTTCCAGAGAACTATGACCTACAACTTTTTAAAAAGCGCGTCCACAATCATTTCTTTTCTATAATTCTATAATCCCTTCTTCGCAGTGCGGGCCGTCCGCGGCCCGCACGATAGGTCTACCCTTTTTGCGACTATTTTCATAAAAAAAAAAAAATAGATTATAATGGCTAATGATTCGTGACTTTGTCTATAAATGTATTTCTACGAGGGAAGATTGTCCAGATAAAGTTAAAGGTATTTGGCTTTTTTGACCTGAGGATAGATAGTAGCAAAATCTATTTACTAACATCGTAGGTGGATAAATTTTTTTTTCTCTTTTAAAATAAAGCGAAAATGTGTAATTTATACCAAAAAAGTATACATGTTTCTGTAAAAGCTTGTTCAAATTTGAGACAAATAAAATAATACATAAATGTCAATACAAGTATTGGAAAAAAATACTTTCTTCTACGCCTATGAATCGATCGTATTAACAGGTAGATAAGAAGATTTGATATCTAAGAAAGCGAACGATGCGGCTCGGGACAATACACGGTATTACGTGGATTCATAACCAAATCGGAGCACAAGAAATACAATGCTGTGACCAAATAGTAATAACTTCCAACTGAATTTTCTTTCATCTATTGTTAGACTATCTTCGGATGGCTGACTGTATTTATAGCTTTCGCTAGTTACAGAAAGGTTGGGATAATAACGTTTTTAAATAGGTTTACTGTATGACATGAACGAATATTTGAGATGTGTGTGTGCGGAATTCCAATATTTTATATTCCATTAGCAAAGTACCATATTCAAAAGTGTCGCGCAAAATGAATACGTTTTAACACGTCTGTGGAAGAACATTATACTTTTAAAAGAGGCTTAATACTTTATACGAATTATCTTTAATCTATTACAATAAAAACTATCACTATCAATATGGGACTAAAAAAAATTGTAGTACTTTCCAGAAACATAAATGCTTCCAGCAAAAGTTTAATACGTAGACAGTAGCTCTTAAGAAGGTTGCAAGATGAAGAAACGAAGTGACTTACCTTTACATAAATAATTAAAAACTTATTAACAAATCACACAACATAATTTTTGTGAAAACTGCCTTTTATATTTTCTAGTCATTTTAGCCATAACCCATTAGGCAAAAAAGATATGTTGTAATTTACCTACGTAACAAGTGTAACTAACGCCCTGTATGAAAAGTGCTAAATTCAGCATAAAATTCGTAATTTTCATGCCAAAAAAATGCTTCCAGCAAAAGTTTAATACGTAGACAGTAGCTCTTAAGAATGTTGCTAGATGAAAAAACGAAGTGACTAACCTTTACATAAATAATTAAAAACTTATTAACAAATCACTCAACATAATTTTTGTGAGAATTAATTATCGTCCATAAAATCATACAACGAACAAAATGTATAAAGATAATGTTTTGTATATTAATCAATATCCGTGGCGTATATCTACGATTTGATAAGAAAACCTATGACTAAATATTTGATTTGTATTCCAATAAGAGATGATAATTTTACTGCAATTCCAAAAAAGTTTAAACCAATTGTTACCAGAGTTGTACTCGTCAATTTCAATATAAATAGATAAAACTAGTAAACTACTCTTTTAAAATTGTCCACTCTGTTCGACATTATTAAAACAAACTTAAAAACGTCTTAATTTGGCGATTTTCACAAAGGGTGCGCCATCTGGATGATACTTCACCAATAAGAAAACATTAAGTAGTACATTTGTACTATTTTTATTTACTTGGAGTATATAAGTTGTTTTTTTACGTACAAACATTAAATAATCTAAGTTTATTCTATTCTAAGCTGGAAATGTTTAACTAAATTGCTCCCACTACATCTGTTTTTCCAGCGCCATTTTCTAGCATATTAACACATTTTCTTTAGTTTTTGAAACCGATAAAATAAACTCCTGTACAAAAGTAACAGATTTATTCGTACATATTCCTATTATGAATTAATTTTAATTTTTTATGGCCATTGGTTACATTAATCTTATTCAATAATCGTATTCGAATATGAAAGGATGAAAATCATCATATGACCATCTCTATGACCATCGCAGACCATCACTATCATTCGTTAAATTCTCCATCTTATTGTGTAATCGAATACTCGAGATGACAGTTCATCAAAATGAACATGACATTCGCGATATCAAGTTAGAGGAGCAAAGCCCACTTATAAAAAAGCTGTTCTATTGCAGCTTCTTCATTGGTCTCAGCCTGTTGGATTCTGAATATTGAAATTAGTAATTGGTTGTCAGCTGTTGAATAATGTATCAGGATCCAACATATCTAAGGAATCATATCCATTCTTCAATAATTGTTGTAGAATCCAATGGTCGTAGAGAAAATAAATTATGGTGTAAATAGGATTCTAGTAGCGAAATTAATGGTATAGGTGCGACAGTAGTAGCGTGTGTTGCCTCTTTTACTTCGGATCACAGCATTTATGCGTCTAGGCATGCTTCTAATTAAATTTTGGATAAAATCTTGAGAAATTGAAATTTGTTTCCATGTTGTGGTAACGGCATTTTCAAGCTCCCTCAGGTTTCTAGGTGCAGGCATTTGACGTTTAAACATTTTTCATGAGGTGATCCCATAAATGCTCGATCGAATTCAGATCCGAGCTTTTTGGTGGCCACTGCATAACTGGTATACCAACTTGATTAAGATAATCGAGTACCTTCTTAGCTATGTGAGGTCGAGCGTTGTCTTGCATAAACAGAAAATTGGGTTCCAAAAAAGGACCGAAAGACATTGCATTTTCTATTACAATATTCTCAAGAAAGCAATTAGCATTTATGGATCTCGTATTTATGATCATCTCGCAAGAAAAAACACAATCTCTTACAATATCACGAGATCCCAAAAGATGTAAACTGGCATTATATAACAAGAGCGTGGCACAGTTTATGTCATTTAAATACTTGGGTGCTTAAATAACCAGTAACCGTGATCTTAAGTCGGAAGTCAAGTCGCAAACAATCAAAGCAGCAAGACTATCGGGATTCCTACGAGATGTGATATGGAGGAACAAGCACATGTCTATAGCGAGCAAAATAAGAATCTAAAAGACCTGCGTAAGACCGGTAATGACCTACGCTACTGAAACGAGGGCAGAAACAGCAGCAACAAAGAGAATTTTAAGAGCATCCGAAATGAGAACCCTAAGGACCATAACAGGACATACTTTACTCGACAGGCAGAGGAGCGAAGACATCAGAGCTACCTGCGGCATTCAAGATGTAGTAAGATGGTCCAGAGTCCGAAAGAGAGCTTGGAGGGATCATGTGGACAGAATGCCTGGAAACCGCCTCGTAAGAGCTGCTAAGCACAACAAGCCTGAAGGTAACAGACCACCAGGACGATCGCACAAGAGGTGGCACGAGAGCTGGACATCAGAATCCCAGTTGCGGCTGCTATGAGTGCTAATATATGAGGAAAAACAAGACAAATGTCTTAAGAAAAAGAAGAAGAAGAGGATCTCGTACGGACAGAAAATAATTCTGTGCGAGCGTCAAAGCATATACCACCCCAGAACATATCAGAGCCACTGCCGAATATAATCCCTGCAGAGATCCTAATTTCATCTGTGAATAATAACACTTTTTTTCAATTATCCACAGACCAAAACGTAACCTGGTAACTCTTTTCTCTCTAGTAAGCAAGTCTGCAGTGGCTGGTCTCCTACTGCACAAAATTGTTTATCTTCTAATAAATTCTTTAAATTTGTTAACGAATTGTTTTGATGGCATGTTTTTTTTGTGCTTGAGTAAAATATTAGAAATTTACGAAGGCGTAGAAGGGCCACAAACTTTTTTTTTAGAATCCCGACTTTAATCTCGGGCGCCCGACTTTAATCTCGGGCGCTCGACTTTAATCTCGGGCGCCCGACTTTAATCTCGGGCGCTCGACTTTAATCTCGGGCGCCCGACTTTAATCTCGGGCGCCCGACTTTAATCTCGAACGCCCGACTTTAAAGTAGGACACCCGACTTTTATCTCGGGAGTCGCATTCACCTTTTTTATTAAATATCAAGCAACAGTTATTCAGTTCTGTGGAGTCGTCGGCACTGTTGTACACTATTAATTGGATTTTTAATTTCACGAGAACTTAGATCTGAACACACAAATATCTCGAAAAGGAAAACATCCTCAATTGAATATCGGAAGGAATTTTTTTCTGAAAAATGAAAAATTCTACGATAAAAATTTAACTTTTTTGTATTATCTAATAGAAAACAACTACTTTAGCCGGGGAAGTAGTTATTTTATTGGATATTATAAAAAATAGCTTCGTATTCATCAAACATGTTTCAACTTTCAGAAAGATATTTCTTCCTACTATATTTAATTAATGTTTCCTTTTTAACATGAATACCTTTATCAAGGTTATTTTGATTGATGGAAGGTGGTGACTTAAGTCACAGATAATTCCCAATATGATTTTAGGAACACCCTGGACACATTTTTAAACAGTCTTCCCACATAATGCAAGCATATACGGTGCAATTTTATAATTTTCTACTGTGAATATCTTCGAAATTGCTGCCTTATAATGATACAATAATACATGATAGAAATAGAAAAAAAATTATATTCAAATAAACATCTATGTCTCTTTCTATCTAATCCACTTGTAATAATTTTAAAAGAATATAATTCAGTCGTGCCTTCAACGGTGTGCACAATTGAAAACAGTTCAGTTTTGTGGAATTTATGTCTAAATATAACAGGTGTGAAAGCAGCAACGGTTTTTCTAGCAACGGTTTTTTTTTCATTTTTGGTGTTTTTTTTATAAAAATGGATCATTCTACACCTACTCAATATCCTCTATGGGGTGAAATAATTTGTGACCCAAAAACTACTCCACAACAAACCTTTGGAGGGTTGTTAAGGGGTAGTTTTTAGGTCACAAATTATTTTACTCTGTAGAGTGTATAAGTAGGATGATCCATTTCCGTCGAAAAATCTCGAGGAACCAATTTTTTCAAAGATTTTCCAAAGACTCCACAGAGCTAAATAACTGTCACTTGATCTATAATATAAAAATGAATCGCTGAATGTGTTGCTAAGCGCAAATCTCGAGAGCAGCTGAACCGATTTCGCTAATTCTTTTTTTATAATATTCTTTGAAGTACGAGGATGGTTTTTACGAAGAGAAAAATTTAAAAAATTGCCTGAAAAAGTCTAAAAACAACATTTTTCTATATTCCCATACAAAAATGTTTGTATGTATGTATGTCCTTCAAAAACTCACGAACGGCTGGACCGATTGATTGGGATGAAATTTTCAGAAGTTGTTTTATATATACCAGTGGTGGTTTTAGTGTTGTTAGCACATCTACGATGGGAAATAAGAAGGGGATGGATTTAAAAACTATCAAAAACGGCTGATATTAATGTCGAATTCATAGTCTTTGGGAACTCTAAGTTTGATAGTGACATTCCCAGTTATGTAATCATCCATACGAAAGGGGTGGGACAAGGATAAAAAATAAAAACTATTAAAAACGCCGATATTAGTGTCAAATTCATTGTTTTTGTGGTGGCTAAGTTTGATGGTAACAAGTCTAAAAACATTTTTCTATATTCCCATACAAAAGATTCATAATATGTCCTTCAAGAACTTCCAAGCGGCTGGACGGATTGGGATAAAATTTTCAGAAGTTGTTTTATACATACCAGGGATGGTTTTAGTAAGGTAATAATTTTGTGTTAGCACCCCTGCCAAAGGGGTGGAAAGGGGATGAAATATATAAATACTATTAAAAACGGCTGAAGTCTCGAATTCATAGTCTTCGGAGACGATGAATTTGATAGTGACATTTCCAATAATGTTAGCACCCATACAAAGGGGGAGGAAAGGGGATGGAATATAAAAACTATTAAAAACGCTAAAAATGTTTGTATGTCCTTTAAAAACTCCCAAACAGCTGGACCGATTGGGATTAAATTTTTAGAAGTTGTTTTATACATACCAAAGGAGGTTTTAGTGTTGTTAGCACCCCTGCGATGGGGATGAGAAAGGGATGAAATTTAAAAACTATCAAAAACGACTGATATTGGTGTCGAATTCATAGTTTAATAGTGACATTCTCAGTTATGTAAGCATCCATACTAAAGGGGCGGAAGAGGGACAAAATATAAAAACTATTAAAAACCCCGATATTAGTGTCAAATTCATTGTTTTGATAGTGGATAAGTTTGATGGTAACATTCCCAATTTTGTTAGTGGATGGAATTTAAAAACTATTAATTACGGCTGATAGTTGTGTCGAATTCATAGGTTTTGGAGTGGCTAAATTTGATAGTAACATTACTAATTTTGTTATCACCCCTACAAAAGGGGTGGGTGGGGGATGAAATATAAAACTATCAAAAACGGCTGATATTAGTATCGAATTCATAAGTTTTTGAGTGGCTGAATTTAATAGCAACATTCCTAATTTTGTTAGCACCCCTACGGAAGGGGTGGATAGAGGATGAAATATAAAAAATATTTAAAACGCCGATAATAGTGTCGAAGTCGTAATTTTTAAGGTCGCTGAATTTGATTGTAATATCTCCAATGTTGTAAGCACCCCTACAAAAGGGGATGGAAAAACGACGATGTAAGCGTCGAATTTATAGTTTTCAGGGTCGTTGAATTTGATAGTGATATTGCCAAAGCACGCAAGCTATCGTTTGGGCAGGACAACGTCTGCCGGGTCCGCTAGTATTCAATAAAAAAGGTGAATGCGACCCCCGAAATAAAAGTCGAGCGTCCGACTTTAAAGTCGGGCGCTGAAGATTAAAGTCGGGCGCCCGAGATTAAAGTCGGACCCCCGAGATTTAAGTCGAGCGCCCGAGATTAAAGTCGGGCGCGCGAGTTTAAAGTCGGACCCCCGAGATTAAAGTCGGGATTACAAAAAAAAATTGCTTGTGGCCCTTCTACGCCTTCGTAGAAAGTGCAGTGACATAATATTTAAATATAAATAATATTTTAGATTATTTTTAAGTGGGTATTTTGTCATTTTTCCGATTTCAGTTAATAAAATAAACCAATTTTTTATTTCTATCAGTGTATTTAGCGCGAAGATGACTAGCTGTAGAAAGCGATATAGTTCAGTTCAGGGCTAGAATAATTACAAATCTGAGGACTTCTTGTAACGGCCTTTGTCTGTTGTTGAATAAATCAATTAACGTATAACTGAATTTTTAAAAATTTATGTATATTCAAATAAAAAGATTTTAAAAATAATACATTTTCTTATGGAGTTTGCAAAGTTTTCCTTTCTCCTAAATTTCATCTCAGTGCCACCTGATAGCAATGAAAATCGCAGACTATTTTAAAAGAAAATAGATTTTTCCGCCACAATAAAGTTGCCCATTTTTGACAAAATATAAATGTTTATCCTTCTCCTCTTTCCATTATCCTCCAAGGGATGTAGTGACACCATTTATATTTGATTTAACAGTCGATTCCATGCTTGCCTATCTTGTGCAGTCCTTTTATCATCATGCAGTCTCTTATTAAATTAAAAATCAGACTAACACGCTGCTATATATTCTCCACATTGCTCTATGAAGTGGAGAGTTGGACGCTGACCGACTCATTATTAAAGAGGCTGGATGCCTTTAAAATGTGGGTCTACAGAAGGATCCTACGAATAAACTGGATGGACCTAATTAGAAATGATGTGGTTCTACAACAAATGAGGCAAAACACAGAAATAATTAAAATAATAAAAAGCCGAAAACTCGAATACTTCGGCCACGTGATGAGGCATCCAGAGAAATATTACCTTCTTCATTTAGTGATGCAGGGTAAGATTGCCGGAAGTAGAGGTCCAGGACGAAGAAGAACATCTTGGCTCAGAAATCTTCGAGAGTGGTATCGCAAATCATCCGTTGAACTATTCCGAGCTGCGATAAACAAAGTTATTATAGCCAATATGATTGCCCACGTTTGATAATCGGACAGGGTACCGGAAGAAGAAGAAGAAGTCTCTTATTTATTAATGGTTTTGTTTGGTCTACCCATCTAGTTGGAGATCTGCCTCTTGGGCATTTGCCTTCTACTTTCACTTCTATGATTAGTTGTTCCATTGTTCCTGATCTAGCTATATGCCCAAGGTACTGCAGATACATGCGGTTTATTCTGGTTAGCAGCCTTGTACGTGGACCAATTTTCTTGTAGATCAAATACTTTGGTCCGTTGATCTGTCCATGATACTCGTAAGAGTCGTCTATAAACCCACATTTCGAAAGCCTCTATTCAGTTTTTTCTGCTTTGTTTAAAGTCCATAAATGTTTATACATATAAAGATACGAGGAATAGAAAGTAAATCTTAAAATAGCAAAATTAATCAAGAAATGATTAACTCTCTAAATATTATCTAAATATACAATTGGTGCAAAAGATCGGTAATACTGTAACCTATATAATGAATCTATAATAAGATAAAAAAAAAGAAAAATGCTAATTTGAGAGAAAAGAAATTATTTAAGATTTATCTTTAGGTTTTTGCCTCATCAGGAATCGCCACACCAATGGGTATAGTCGTTTGACCGTTTTAGTTATTATATGTCCCATTTTCAACCCAATGGTATGCAGCCTTTTCATCTTCAACTTAACAAAATCATTCTCTGTGAATAATTTTCTATTCAAAACCTCGTTATAAATCAGATACCTCAACAAATAATCAATTTGATATGGTAGCTCTGTTGCAAAAGCGTTACTAGCTAATTCCTTGATATTTTTGTTGACGATTCTTCATGTATATTATGATTTGCTATGCAGAGAAGAACAATGTTGGTGTGCAAGTAAAAAAGAATAAATGTTTTTAAATTTCGCTCCACACTTTATTCAAAAGAATGTAACGGTACCACCAACTATTTAATTTTGCTTTTGTTAACTAAGTAGAGTCGGCTTCGATCCCATCGATGCCAATAATAATAATTTATTAAAATAATTAGGAACAGGAAGAAATTTTAGGTTACCTAATTTAAAAAAAAATCAAGCAAAACATGTTTAGACCTATTGCAAGGAATGTAAACGAATTAAAGAAAGCTTGAAACGAATTTTGTACAAAGCCCCAATTAGACCGGGCATTAAGACATTTAAGCAGTGTAACGTCTCTATTATTTTTGTATCTGCTAAATATCACCCACAAAAAGACTGCTTGCCCAAGTTTCATAAAACATTTTTCTTCGTAAAGCGATGGCATACACTTTCTAGTTAAACATACATACATAAAGTCACGCCTTTTTCCCATAGGGGTAGGCAGAGACCACTTTCTTCCACTTGCTACGGTTCTTACACACAACTTTTGCTTCCTCTACTCAGTGCTCTCATATCTGCTCTTCGGTTGTTGGTACTCTTGACCTGGCCTTTCTTCAAAACAATGTTGATCTGATCGAGATATGTTCTCCGAGGTCGACCTCTACCGATTTGTCCATTCACACTCGCCATATAAATTTGTTTCGTCAATCTTCCTTTATCCATCCTTTCTACGTGTCCAAACCATCTAAGCATTCCTTTATCTATCTTTGTGACCACATCTTCTTTTACACCACAGCGTTTTCTTATCTCACTATTCTTGACTTTATCCAACAGAGTCACTCTGGCTATACTTTTCAGACTACCCATCTCTGCAGCATTAATCCTATTTTTATGCTTCTTCTGCCAAACCCAACATTCACTACCATACATAAGTGTAGGAACCAACACACCTCTATGCACCGCCAGACGTGCCTTTTTGACACCTTATGGCTATTCATAAAGCTATGCAGTGCCCCATTCATTTGTTTTCCTGCCAACACCCTTCGCTCAATGTCACTGTCATACTTTCTATCTATAGTAAATTTTGATCCCAAGTACACAAATTTATTAACTTGTTCCACTCTTTCTCCCTCAATCGAAACCAGTTTGTCATGCTTTTATTTTTTTCAAAAATATATAAACAAATATATATTTTAATGAAAATTATCATCCACAAAACTTTTCAGCTAAAACGTGTTTTTTACATACATTTAGTTACGCCCTTTTTCCGTAGGGGTAGGCAGAGACCATTTGTTTACACTTGCTACGGTTCTTACGCACAATTCTACTTTCATCAGCTCTTTCATACATGCTCGTCGGTGGCTGGTACTCTTGACCTGGCCTTTCTTTAAAACAATTTTTATCTGATCGAGGTACGTTCGCCCAAGTCGACTTCTACCAATTTACAATCTTTTTTCATTCATCCTCTTTACGTGTCCAAACCATCTAAGCATTCCTTTTTCCATTTTTGTTACCACATCTTCTTTCACAAAACCGCGTTTCCTTATCATACTATTCCTCAATTTATCCATCATAGTCACTCCGGTTATACTTCTTAGCTAGCATACTCATCTCCGCAGCATTAATCTTATTTCATGCTTCTTCTGCCAAACCCAACATTCACTACCATAAATAAGTGTAGGAACAACCATCGCTCCTCTATGCTCAGCCAGACTTGCCTTTTTTGACACGTTCTAGCTGCTCATAAAGTTATGCGAATTAACAATCTGATATATTCATAGAACACCTACATTACTGGTGTATATTAAATCTTTTGTACAATAAATTATAGTTTAAAAAAAATAAAAAAACACGCTTTAAAAGATTAATCAAACTAAGAAGTAAAAAATAATTCTTAACATAGGAATAAAATTACTGACGAGAAAATTAATGTCATTGTTCTAAAAGCATGGGGTGCTTTCATTCCGAAACGCATAGTTAGTTTAAAATGTTATCCAAAGCACCCCACGCTTTTAGAACAGTGACATTAGTTTTCTCGTCAGTAATTTTATTCTTATGTTAAGAATTATTTTTTACTTTTTAATTTGATTAACTCTAAAAGCGAGTTTTTTAGTTTTTTTAAACTATAATTTATTTTTCACTTTTTAGTTCGAGTTGTTTTACTCACTAAAAAAATTATGTATTAAATGGTTAAAGCACAAAAAGAATGCATCGGCCGGGAATCGAACCCGGGCTGCCCGCGTGGCAGGCGAGCATTCTACCACTCAACCACCGATGCGATAAATTGTGTTAATATTTGTTCTGCGCGAATGCGTAGTGCACGCACTAGTTCTATCTCTCTTACTCTCATGCAAAGGATCCCTGAAGAAATTTATGAATCCTGGCGAAAGTAATCAGGATAATCGGATATTTGATCGCATTATTGCATTGTCGTCGGTCTTTGACAAGTGTGCAAAGTTTAAATTAAATCTGATCGCTTAAAGTAGCGCAAAATTGGGGCCAAAGAGTCAGTTACAAACATACAAGCAAGATACAGGTGAAACTAATATAAGCGTGTTAAAAAAAAATCAAACCAAAAAAAGGTAAATAGCCGGCAAAAATTATACTAATGCGCAAAAAGTGTAATTATTTAAATAATGATAAATAAAATCGTGGGTAGACACTGCATATACAAAAACAATGACAGAAAGGTGATTAAAAAAGCTTGATGCATAAAAAGAGGATGCATCATTCGGTAATATTATATCGTTTCTTACAGCATTTTTTTAACAAGGTAGCATGTCCATCGTTATTTGTTTATGAAGTTAGACGTTCTCATTAGGATAATTTGTGAGGATGGACTCCATTGTATTAAACAAAAAGATTTTTTAAGCATGTTCTCTTCTTTTCAGCTTACTTTAAAACTGTTTTCACTGTGGTAATGTACTTCCTTTTGTCTCGAAATGATAAAATTAAATATTGACTTAAAATTAACATAAATTATACATTCCTCCCAGTACACTGACATATTGCTTTGAACACCATGTAGAGGGCTCGCGTATTGGAACAACCTAACTTTTCCAATTCTAATTTTATTACTACTGTCTATAGATATTCTTTGCTTGAGACATTCCACATTCAAAATCGAAAGTCGTGATTTAAGGAAAATTAAATGTGAGGTCACTTTTCCAATCTTCACCACGTCAAAGAAGTGGTAGGACATCCGCCCTATAACCTAGAAGTGTTTCAAGGTAATTTTTCATTTCGACGCTGACATAAAAGTACCTACGGAATGTTCATGAAGACGAATATATGTTTGATATTACGACTCTGAATGAATCAAAGAATTTTATTCTTTTGCCTGGTATTTTTCCTTGCCACCGTTATATATACATAAATAAACTTTCTTATTTTCAATTTCTCTATGCATTCTTTTTATTATTTCTTCATTGGTTATGCAGTCAGCACAGCTACTCATTTTTAAAATTCCCCACATGTCCACTTTTTCTTTAGTGTCCAGTTTTCTGTTGTATACTAAGAACACATAACATTCTAATTGTACTGCACAAGACATTCCTTATTTTTTAAATACTGTGAACCTATTCTGTATTCTTTGTTAAATTTAAAATATTTATGCTTAATTGAAACGAAGAAACACAGTTGAAATGCTGAATGCTGGACAAAACGTGGTAGCTAGTCTGCTGTACCGCTTTTTTAACCTTTGTTGGAGGAGTGGTAGCGTACCAGACGACTGGTGTAAGGCCGTTATCTTGCCACTTTACAAGTGAAAAGGTTCGCAGCAGGACTGTAAGAACTACCGAGATATTAGTTTACTCAGCATAGTCGGCAAACTGTATGCAAAGATATTGATTGTGTGAGTTGAGTGACGAATGAAACTGAGAAGATGATATGGGATGTGCAAGCAGGATTTAGAAGAGGAAGAAGATCAGTTTGGATCAGGTCTTTTTATTACGAGGTATGGTCGAAAAATTCTTGGCTAGAAGTCAGAAGGTCTATTGCGCTTTTATATACTTGGAAAAGGCCTATGACAGAGTGGTGAGGAAATTGTGGTCGACATTGTCTATGTATGAGGTGAGCGGTAATTAAATACGAGCACTGAAATCACTTTACGAGGATTCCACTGCGTGTGTCAGAATAAACGGAGCTTACACGGACTGGTTTAACATCAAAAAAGGTGTGAGACAGGGATAAGTGGCTTCGCCATGGCTGTTTAACTTATACATAGACGATTTTTTAAAAGATTTGAAAGAGAGTGCATATGGATTGAAAATGAATGATTTAATCGTTAAATGCCTTCTTTACGCCGATGATCAAGTCATATTAGCGTCATCTGAAGAGGAGTTAATGTTTTGCATGATGCCCTGAAAATCAAAGAGATGAAAATAAATGTAAGCAAAACGAAAGTAATTGTTTTTGAAAGAGAAGAAAGCATGACAAACCGTGAAGTTCTGATTAGGGGAGAAAGAGTGGAATATATAAATGTAGTTTGTATGCTTGGGTTCAGAGTTTACGAGAGATGGACATCGACATTGAGCGAAAGGTGTTGACAGGAAAACAAATGAATGGGGCACTGTATAGCTTTATAAACAGCCAGAGTGTCAAAAAAGGCACGTCTGGCTGTGCATAGAGTGTTGGTTCCTACACTTACATATGGTAGTGAATGTTGGATTTGGCAAAAAAAGGATAAAAATAGGATTAATGCTGCGGAGATGAGTAGTCTAAGAAGTATAGCTGGAGTGACTCGGTTGGATAAAGTGAAGAATAGTGAGATAAGAGAACGCTGTGGTTTAAAAAAAGATGTGGTTAGAAAGATAGATAAAGGAATGGTTAGATGGTTTGAAAACGTAGAAAGGATGGATGAAGAAAGATTGAGGAAACAAATTTATGAGGCGAGTGTAAATGGACAAGTCGGTAGAGGTCAGGTCAAGAGTACCAGCAACAGACAAACATGTATGAAAACGCTGATAAAAGTAGAATAAGCGAAGGACGTGTGTAAGAACCGTAGCAAGTGGAAAAAAGTGGTCCCTGCCTTCCCCTACGGGAAAAAAGCGTGACTATTTATGTATATATTATTCTTTTTATTATTTATTCATTGGTTAATTCTTAAAATTCCTTTGCACGTCCATATTTTGCATACTTTATGGCTAAGAATACTATGAATACTGTATCCAATAGTGATCTTTTTGTGTATTCGCTAAATTGAAAAGAAAAGGTCATTTTAATTGGAATTTTTGTTTAACTAGCATATTGTCTTAAACGATGATGGATATTGCCTTCTTGTTTGAGCCTTTGTATTTAAGGTTAAAAAAAACTGTCATTATCAGAAAATAACTAGCGATATGATAATGATAGTTTATTCCATTATTATCTAATCTATTACGAAGCAGTAGAGACAGATGCGCATTCAAGAGCCCATTCTTCAGATGCCGATTTTTGAAACAATAAAATAAAACCGAACATTTAACCCAGGACAAATATCTGACACGACATTCCACTTAGTCTTCGAGCAGGACTTGATATATAAATATTTGTTAATCAATGGTTGTTACGCTCAGGTGTGTGTTAGTGTACTCTGAACCGGACTGGGCCCGATTTGTATTAATAAATTGTTATTGTGCGATCGAGACAAAAAATAAATAATTCATTTAAAAAGGGTTTTTCTCCACAACAACTCAAAATAGCTTTGGTGAAACCCATTCATAAAAAAGGTGATTGTGAATTATTTAAAAACTACCGACCTATAAGTGTTTAACCCTCTTTCTCAAAATTCTTTGAGATGGCCATGTGCGTCAGTCTCATGGATTTCATGAAACACTGTAATTTCTTAATTCTGGTCAGCATGGCTATATCAAAGGTAGGTCAGTGGAAACAGCAACTATACAGTTCACAGAAATGATTTTTGATTCATTCGAAAAAAATTAAATATTACTGGGAATATTTCTAGATCTATCCAAAGCAAGGCTTTTGACAAGGTGAATCATGGTCTTTTGTTTCAGAAGCTAGATTTTCTTGGCATTGGTGGTTCAGTATTGTGGTGGCTTTGCAGTTACTTAACCAATAGGGCTCTACAGGTTCGGATAAACCATTTCTATTCCCACAAATTTTCAGTGACATCGGGTGTTTCCCAGGCTTCACACTTAGGTCCATTACTATTTAATCTCTTTATCAATGATATTGTTGGTTGTTTTCGTCATACTGATGCTTTACTATTTGCAGATGATTTGAAGTATTTTAAAATTATTAAAGGTCATGAGGATGTAAGAGTATTGCAATCAGAATTGGATAACCTGTCTGAATGGTGCACTCTTAACGGTATGGATTTTAATGCCAGTAAATGTCACATAATTCGCTTTTGTCGTACCCAACACTTAATCACACTCAATTGCAACGCAACATAAATGGTCAACTGCTAGGTACAGTCAATCAGATAATGGATTTAGGAGTAATTCTTAACAAATCACTCACCTTCAACCACAACATCACTTCTGTTGTAAGAAAGTCCATGAAAATGTTGGGTTTCGTTAAGAGAACTACTCGTGATTTTACTGGTGTTAGTTTAATTAAACTTTTGTATTTTCCTTAGTTAGGTCACACCTTGATTACTGTTTTTCTGTATGGTCTCCTCATTACCCAGTCTACATTAACAAATTCGAACACGTTCAAAACAACTTTTTACGTTATATTGCAGTAAAGCTACATGTCTATCAAGACTATCCTCAACTCCTTAACTATCCTCAACTCTTAAGTAAAATTAGTCTCTTTGTTTCAACGAGGACTACAAGCAGAGTCGAACATTTTACATACCAATCCATACCATACCAATCATTGTAGTGGGTACCGAAATTAAAATCGTGTAGTACCGATTTTTAAGAATTTATACTCACTGTAAACAAGAATGCTCTTCATTTATTTATCTAGACAAAACTTGCGATTAAAGGTAAAGGAAAAAGACACATTATTGTGCATGCAGGAGGAAAGCATGGTTTTGTTGATGGGGCGGATCTTTTGTTCTCTTTAAAATCAAAATCGGCCGATTATCATGACAATATGGATACAAAGATGTTTGTGAAATGGTTAAAAAAGAAACTATTACCATCGTTACATGAACCATCCGTCATTGTATTAGATAATACCATTCGGAAATTTTAAATAAGCAATCAACATACTCCTTGACGGTACAGAAAATAAAAGAATGGTTAACGAACGAAAATATTTTATTTCCACAGTATTGCCTAAAGCTGGAATTATTATCGATAGCTAAAAGGCACGAAAGAGAAAAAATTTAAAAAATGGATCAAATTATACTCAGTTAAAGACATCGTGTGCTAAGACTTTCACCTTGGCATTGCCAATTTAATCCCATTGAGTATATTTGGGAAATAATCAAAACTTATTATTGTATATAATGGTTACAGTGATGATGCTGTTTTGGAAACCTGGCAACAAGTACTTAATACTGCCACTCCTGAAATTTTGGAAAAATGTGTAACAACGTGAAAATTTAATGGGTGGGTTCTTGAAAACCACATCGAAGCAGTTAATCCTGTTATCATTTACAATCCGAATGAGGATAGCGATGACAGTGATTCCGATTATGATGATTATAAATCTGATGCTTGATAATACCGTAATTACTACATGATTAAACATATTTATTAAATTTGTACCGATAATTTATTTTTGTTGGATTCCCTTTTAACATAATTAAATATGTGCCTATTTCTAACCAAAAAATTCATCGAGTGCTACATCAACGATTTCTGTTCAGAATAAAGCAAAAAATAAAAATAAAACCTCTCAACAAAAGCATAATAAAAAAAAAATTTCGGGTTTAAATCTTAGGGGAATTTACTAATGTACCTCTCAACACAGTGCGTCCGTTAAGTCGATGCCTCGGTGACTAATCAGATATCGTCGTATATTGGTGAAATGAGCTATAGTAGTTATTTATCAACGTGGTAAAAATATATCTGGTCATTCAAAGCAGATGGTACAAAACTTTAAATTTTAATGAAAATTAACAAAATATAACTAACCATTTTACGAAAAACAATGTCACGACAATGAAGATGAAAAGTTGGATCGCGAGACTGTGCATGAATATTTCGAAAGGACGATGATAACTTGCCATCAAGATCATTAATTTTAAGGCATCCAATAGAACTTTATGGCGTCGTTGATTATTTTTGAAATAAAACGTTAGTACATAAATATTTTGATAACTATAAAAGCATAGGAAAAAAATTAATTATATTTGATAAATATAGATTAGAAAAGAGAATTGTGGCTTCTTATAGTTTAAAGTGCATTTAAAATTAAGATAGGTTTAACTAGTAAATAAACACGTAGAAGAAATAAAAGAAAAATTTAAATTAAAAACAATTTTTTTGGTAATGATTAATATTGAATGTTTTTGACTATCGTTATCTTCAGTGCTTGACGTCAGGAACAGGAAGTGATACAATTAGACGGCATTTTGGTTTTAAATAAATACCATAACAGTTTGTGTAAAACAAAAAAATGAATATAAACACAAATGTTACAATTCATATGGCCATGTTGGTATGTTAAAATATTTCGAATCATACATAACCCCGAAAACAATTCTTATTTTTTAGATTATTAATGTTTGTCATTCCTTTGGCAGTAATTTATCATTACAAGCGAAAGAAAATTTTTTTTATAGCTTTCTCGAAGGCTACAAATAAAAAGAATTTAACGATAATAGTAAATGCAAATAAGGAGAAAAATACTTTTATGAATGCTTATATACTGGTAACTCTTCTTTTTTACAGCATCAACTTGCAGTAAAGTTGATCCGAACAAAAAAAGCACTAAATAACAACGAATATTTTATTATTAACAAACAAAAATCAAAATATTGGTAATACTTTAGACATAGACACCTGTGTGCGAAATCAAAGGTGTAAATTAAACCTCAGGTAGAATTTTTTTTTGTATTTATTGATGAAGTACAAAAATTGTGAATTTTTTTTAAAAATTTCGTTTTGTTTACCATAACAGTATACCTAAATACAGTGCTTTCATTTCAAAACCAGCCAGTCCAAATAACTTAATTTTGCGTAAATGTAAGAAAAACAAAAAACACGTTAAATTTTAAATCAAGGGAGAGGTTTAAAAATGTTATTCTGCTGTTTCCAAGTGGCACGCCTTTAACATCCCCCAACTCTTCTTAAAAATGTCAAATAGCCAACCACTGCATAGTGAAACATCAAATGAAAACCAAAGAATAATGCAAATCAGCCATATCATAAGACCAGCTAGGAATTTTGGAAGTGGCTCTGTTATGGTATGAAAAGGCATCTGTTATTGGTATGAATGATAACGCTCGTCCACACTTTGCTAGAATGACAACCGAGTATCTTTATGAAGTTGGTATTTATGTTTCAGAGTATCCTGCGGTAAGTGCAGACTTAAACCCTATAGAGCGTATTTAGTACATAGATTTAATATTGCTTTAATCAACCTAAGTAAGCCCGAATACGTCTTATTAGAGGAATGATTTAAACACAGTTTACTAGAAATTTGATAAATAAATACCTTTATTCAAAGAATTGTACTTATACAACATACAATACACAAATATAATTAGGTGAACCGTCGCAATTACATTTACATTTAGTTGCAGGTTATGAAAATGTCATTTTACAGGGTGTAACAAAAAGGTAGGTCATAAATTAAACAACATATTTTGGGGTCAGAAGTTACTTGATTGAACATAACTTACCTTAATGCAAATGTGCCCAAAAAAAAGTTACAGCCCTTGGAAAGTACAAAATTAAAATCATTTCCAATATTTCATGAGCTGTTGGCTTTCTTATCGTAAAAGCATCTTTTTCATATAAAACCAAGAAATCTGTACAGCCCATAAAAATTTTCGGGAGGTTTTGAACCTCTAAAACCCCCCAAACTTTTCTATGCGTTACAATCAAATTCGTATTGTGACACAATCGATTTAATGCATTATTTTTGAAAAAATTTTGGCTCCTAGCACTTTGTCGAAAAGCCATTTTTTTATCGAGATACGGCCTCTTTTTCATTATCCTTCAAAAATTTTGAGTAACAAAAAGTAAGTTATAACTGAGTATTCATGTTATTTGCAGGTATAAAAAATATGTACAAATGTTTAGCATTTACTATAATAAATGTTTAAAATGGCCTTCATTTTCTTGAATACACATTCGACTACGTTTTAAAAAGTAAAACCGATTTTTTTGGAAGATCATTGGCTTCTGACGAAATCGATTTGCACTTTCAATGATTTAATTTTTTGTAAGTCAATTATTTCAACACAATACACGTCCTCTTTCATAAAACCCTAGAAGCAAAAGTCAATAGGGTTAAGATCCGGATTGGTGCATCAGGGCGCTTTTTGAAAAATTGCAGGTCATAGTTCTCTGGAAATACTGATTTTGGAAGCTTGTTCCATTCCGTAGCAGCCCTGTAAAAGAAGGACTCTTGATAGAAATTGGTCCGTGTAGTGTCAATCTTGAGAGTAAATGGGTGAGACTGATCGGCATGCCGAGTTCTTCGGATGAATGTGACCAGTGGTGGTGTAAGAGTTTTTATTTCTCTGGAGCATCTGCCATGGCAATATCTGTAGATTAATGTCTGGTCTGCAACTCTTCCTCTATGTTCTAGTGGGTGAAGGGTATCTGTAAAAGTTGAGCTGTTTATCAACCGAATGGCCCTTTTCTGAATGGAATCTAGAAGACGAAGAGAATGCCTTGGTGCTGAACCGCAAATGTGCGAGCAATACTCCAGTAGAGGTCGGATTTGAGCATTGTACGTCGTCAACAGTTAATCAGGAGTAAAAAACTTTCAAGCTTTCCACAGAAAACCTAGCCTCTGGCTTGCTGACTTTGCGATGTTAGCAATCCAATCCATCGTCCAGGGTACAGACCGAAAAGGTATTCCCTAACTTCGTTATCGAAATGTGCTGAAGCTCCATCTTGTAAATACCACATATTTTGCCTTATTCCTAAATTTACCTCTTCCAAGTACTCTGGTAAATCATTTTGTAAGAACTGCAAGTAATTTGCACCATTTTAAATTATTAGTCCTAATAAGTTGTTATCTATTAATAATGCCTGCCCAAACATTGACTTTAAATGATGACTTTGGTGATGAGACGCTTTTTTTGCGTGAGGATTTTCTTCGGCTCATAAGTGTGCGATATGGTGATTCGTAGTGCCATTTCTATTGAAGGTAGCTTCATCGGTAAACAAAATATAATTAATGAAATTGATATTTAGATTGTTTTCCGTTAAGAACCAATCGCAAAATCCCATTATTTTAGGATTATCTTCATCTAGTAATTCTTAAACGGTTGTTAAGGGATGAAGCTGCTGTTTCTTTAATCTTCTCCAAACCATCATGTGACCAACATCTAATTGAACATTTATTACCGTTGTACTGCTTCGTTTATATCCATTTTTGGACGACCACTATAACCAGCAAGTTGCGGTCGCAAAGTACCCGTCTTCCGTAAACGACGATCAATAGAAAGAAAAAATCGTCTGTCTGGTGTATTCCGATTGGGATATTTTTTCACATATCGCCTTGCAGCTGCTGCACTATTCCCTTGGCATTCACCTGTGATTACCAGATTTACAGATAATTATCTGAAACCTTGTTTTAGCCTGACCAAACTTACCCAGAATTAAATGCATATCTGCCATTTCTGCAAACGTGTAAACCATTGTAACAGAAAGTTATTAACACTCTTAATAAGCACAATAATCGAAAGATTCAATCGACAGTGTGTAATTGTTAAAGCAACTGTTTGTCATTTATTCGTAGAAACTACAAGTGTTGAACAGCCAACTAAAGATTTTTTGAAGGATAATGATAAAAACTGGCTTTTTGAAAAAGTGCTAAGAGTCGAAAAAATTTCAAAAATAATGTATTAAACCAATGGTGTTACAATACTAATTTAATTGTAAGTTTGTGGGGTTTTGGGGGTTCAAAACCCCCTCAAATTTTTTGGGCTGTACAGATTTTGTCGTTTTTTATAAAAAAGATGCTCTTACGACAAGAAAGCCTTGTATACTTCATTACAAAGTGTTAAACAGTTCATGAAATATTGGCAAAAATTGATTTTAATTTTGTACTTTCCAAGGGCTGCAACTTTTTTTGTGTGCACATTTGCATAAAGGTAAGTTATGTTTAATCGAGTTATTTTTGGCCCCAGAATATGTGGTTTAATTTATGACCTACTTTTATCTTACACCCTGTATATTTAACTGTCTAAATTAACATGTGATCACATGACAGATAAATGTCAGAAATAAAGGAGAACGTTCAGGATTTAAACTTTTAAGTCCGTTTTAAATATGTTAGGAAAAATTAGAATTTATGTTATCATAGTGTCTAAAATAAAAATCTGCAAGATATCCAGGAAACGGCGTCTAGGAGATTTTTACTAGAAAATTGAAAATTGTTAGTATGAAACGTGTTTTAAAATATTTGTTATAAAAATATATTATAGACGAATTGGGTAATTATTAATAAAAAAAGCATCATTTGAAAAGTGCATCATAAATTTGGAAGTGTCGGGCGCAGAGAAAAAAGAAATTTTCCGAAGAAGGGGCCCCCAGCGAAGTGTTTTGTGCTCAGAATCCACATGATAGACGATTTAAAAGGTTGTGCCATTTATTTCTAAATTATTTGTATTTACTTTACTTTTTTCAATTAATTTTGATTGAGATTTAAAAATTTGTATTAGGAATAGGGTAATTTAAAAAAAAATGGTTTTTATAGATGTTATATTGTATATATTTTTTTTTGGAATAGATTATTGTAAAAATCCTTTTTTTTTTTTAAACATATACATAGGGTGATTCATTAAACATGTCCAATCTCAGAATTATAGATTTTAGTTCTCAAAATATGATGATTCTGCCCAACATGCCTTATACAAATATTAGGTACTAGTTTTCAAAATACTGGGTATTTAAAGTTTGGATTTTGATTTTCGCAATAATTTTTTGTTTTTCTTAATTTCTATTTGAAAATTGGCAATTTTACGTTTTTTTTCATGAGGATTGCCAATTTGGATTCTAATTAAGCATTGCTAATAGAGGGCGCTAGTTACACTTGGTTGTGTTTAGTAAATCAAAGCAATTTTTTTTTCGGCTGAACTATGAGTAAAATAATAATATACCAGATATTAACAATGTTTTTACCTCTCAGATTTGTTTTTGTTATCTATGTTTTTGGTAAATACACGTTTTTCATTTTCAACAACCAAACATTTTTTAAATTTGAACATTTATTAAAAAAAAATTTGTGATAGGTGACATCAGCATTAAAAACTGGTAGAGGGAAATTTTTTGTTGTTGCTTGTACATATTTTTACATTTTCAATTAATATTTTTAAGACATTGTTGTTGATTTTAATATCATTATTAAATAAAGTATTGTGTTATTGGTGGTTGTAGATGACACTAACGGACTTACCACCAATCGGCATCCGTATGCTGAAGAAAAATCGTCCACAGAACGACAGAAGCAACAAACCCGCTGCCGGGACGCTGCATGCCGCGGCTTTCACCACCACCACCACCAAAACGAACGGAACGCACTGTCGGACGCAAGCAGTACTTTCTACCGCCGGAACCAGCTCGGAACTGATCGCGAATGCAACGCGAACGCATCACGGGCGGCGAGGGCGGACGCTAAATCGACGTCGCGGCGTCTCATTGGATGCCCCGGGATCTCGACCCGCCTTATGGAAGATGCACGGCCGAGGAGCACGTGCAACTTTGTTATAGACCGAGGAAAATTATACGAAACTCCTTTATTTATCGTCAATATCAACATTCTCTATTTAAAAAACTCAGGTGCTTAATGAATTTTTGCATTGAACAAAATGGGAAAAATCAATTAAAAAATATTCCTGTCAGTTAATCATTTATTAATTATTAAGGCTTTCTCTATATCTACAACTTTAGCCCTCCGGGATACCTTTTATCTAGTTTATTAATTAGATTGATGAATTGTGTGGCATTTTAAAAAAAACATATTAAGTTCACCCATATTGGTGATTTGGAGTCACAGACACCTAAACACCAAATCGTCAATATCTTCAATGTACCTACAGACATACTTCATTACAGTTTAATAATAGTGTCTAACAACATTAATCATTATCCGATTATAGCCAGTATAAATAAAAGCAATCAAGGTCCTTCATTTAAAGCTAATCAAGATATAATCAATCTCGTAATCTCGTGGTATATTTACAAAGTTTTCTGTTTCTTTAAAACCACTGAGACTATTTTAACTTTACGAATAACCAAACAATAGCAAGTTTTTCTTCATGAATAAAACTGAAATTAATTCCCATTCCATAACAAAGGTGTATTATGACCATTTAGAAACATAAAAAGATTACACCTGCATATATACTGACGCATACTGATGCATATATACTGCAGAAGACCCCAATGTATGTAAGTATGTATCTTCTTCTTCTTCTTTAGGTGCCCTGTCCTCCTCGGACGTTGGCAATCATCAGCGCTATCTGAACCTTGTCTACAGCTCGGCGGAACAATGTGGTAGTGTTCACTCCATCCATTGTCTTAAGCTTTTTAGCCAGGATATCTTTCTTCTACCCTATGTATGACACGTAGAAAGGATGGATGAAGGAAGATTGACGAAACAAATTTATAAGGCGAGTTGTGAATGGACAAGTCGGTAGAGGTCGACCTCGGCGAACACATCTCGATCAGATCAACATTGTTTTGAAGAAAGGCCAGGTCAAGAGTACCAACAACCTACGAGCATGTATGAGAGCACTGATGAAAGTAAAGGAAGCAAAAGACGTGTGTAAGAACCGCAGCAAGTGGAAGGAAGTTGTCTCTGCCTACCCTTACGGGAAAAAGGCGTGACTATATGTATGTATGTATGTCTATAGCATATAAATATACTAAATGTGAAATGGGTGCTAACCTTATATTGGTTGTACTTGATTGTGAAAGATGTAGTTTTATTATTAGATATATCTTCGGCTCTTGTCATCGTAGCAAGATAAAATATGAACTATTTTTTAAATCTTATCATAGGCTGTTAATAACAAAATCGGTGCAGTAGCTTTTGCATGAATCTCGAACAAACAAAGAAACACAAAAAGCTCAAAAAAGATTTGTGACTTGTGGCCATATGGTAACCTTTTGTTTTTGTAAATAGCTTCAATGTACTTACACACTTCTGTTACAGTTTTATAATAGCATAGAGAAGTTTAAAATATTTAAAAGACAATTTTTGTATCTCTCCAGATTTTTTATTGTTTTTTTTTTGTTGAGAAGGGGATGGCCCAGTTTGGGTTTTTTTTTTATATACTAAATAACCATATTTTCATCAACTGTTCATGTTTAAATAAATATGCTAAATAAGTTTATTTTGATCCCTTCTATTATTATCGCAGTTTATTGTAAAAATATAAAAACAAACGCTCCATTGTTACAAACAATGGAAGAAACACTCTATTGTTATAAACTATGGAAGATTGTACTATTTTAAAAAGATAGAAATTTTTATTTCACCCATTTAAATTTTGTTGCCTGTTAAACATGTAATCAATGGGTAAGTAAAGTATTAAACACAAAAGTTATACAAATTAATTTGAGATATTGCAATTGCACAACATAAAATATACCTAGTTATAAAATTTTTGTTTATGGACCCAAAAATTAAAACAACAGTTTGTTGATACGCGTAAAAAGATTTTTTATAAATGTTAAAGCTAAAACCGATGCTTTGTGTTAAAACATAATTTGGAATTAGTCCTGAACGCTCAAATTAAAAAACAATGCATCTAACGAATTAAAAAATTCTCGATGATGTCACATCTGATAAGGTAGTGGAAGTAAAAACCTTTTAAAAAAAAGCAATAAATTACAAAAATAAATATCAGTTATTATTAAAATTATTATAAAATATTAGTGGTCTGGGTGCGACCCGAAAGGTCCACACGACTAACTTCGCAGTAGAAAGAATAAAAAAAATACCATAAGTATGTTTTGTTGTTATAATTATTATTATTAAAATTAAAATTATTATAAAAAACGATTTCAAATTGTTTATAACAAATTATAATTGTCATTAACAATATTCTGTTTATGTTAACCCTATTCTTTGTTTATAACAATTGAATTTTTTTTTTAATTATTATGCTCAATAATCATTTGTTAGTATTAATATCTAATTGTTATAAACAATGCTTGATTATTACTAACAATAATTTTTCACTGTTATAGCGTCTTCAATGCTATTCTCTTAATACTGACACAAGTTTAAAATTGTCCAATTCCATTTTTGTTTTTTAAAACTATCTCTTAATGAAATATTGTCATCATATTTATCATACAAATATTCCTAACATGCAATAATCATATTATTCAAAAGATCTTAAAATTCTGTATTAAAAATAGTATTATTTATAAATTGCAAAATTCAGGTACTTTACCATTTTTTTCAGTTTTTTTATTCTCCATTTTGCTAAAAATCTAATCAGTTCTAAGTTGCGTAATTATGCGTTGAATGCAATTGGTCCCACGTCGATATCATTTTTTGTTCTCGAGATAATCAAGAAGAAAAATAATTCCGAAAGTTTACCATTTTTTTCAGCTTTTTTATTCTCCATAAAAAACAGTTTGACCGATTTTGCTGAAAATCTAATCAGTTCTAAGTTGTGTAATTATGCGTCTAAAGCAATAAGTCCCAAGTCGATATCATTTTTTGTTCTCGAGATAATCGAGACGAAAAATAATTCCGAACGCAAATACGAACATACGTACATACACACACACAGACGTCTACTTAAAAACCATTGTATTCGACTCTGGGGACCTTGAAATGTGGAGACATGTCAAAATTCGGGATTCGCAAAATTGGACCCATTACTATAACTTCCACACGGAAGTTGTAAACGATTTCAAATTGTTTTTAACAAGTTATAATTGTCATTAACAATATTCTGTTTATGTCAACCGTATTCTTTCAAACTTTTTCTTATCATTTTATAAGCGGAAACTATTTTGAATTGTTTATAACAATTAATATTTTTTTTTATTATTATGATCAATAATCATTTGTTAGTAACAATATTCAATTGTTATAAACAATGCTTGATTATTACTAACAATAATTTTTCACTGTTATAGCGTCTTCAATGTTATTATCTCAGTAGGTACTGACATTCGTTTATAATTCTCCAATTCCTATTTTTGCTTTTTAAAACTATCTCTTTTTATGAAATATTGTTATCATATTTCTCATACAAATATTTCTAACATGCAATAATCATATTATTCAAAAGATCTTAAAATTCT
The DNA here is from genome assembly GCA_950111635.1 of Agelastica alni. NCBI lineage: Eukaryota > Metazoa > Arthropoda > Insecta > Coleoptera > Chrysomelidae > Agelastica > Agelastica alni. Next base: position 22,623,709 of record OX467713.1, on the reverse strand, counting down.
GTATAAAAAATAGTATAATTTATAAATTGCAACATTCAGATAGTTAACCACTTTTTTCAGTTTTTTGATTCTCCATAAAAAAAAGCTTGACAGATTTTGCTGAAAATTTAATCAGTTCTAGGTTGCGTAATTATGCGTCGAATGCAATTGTTCCCACGTTGATATCATTTTTTGTACTCGAGATAATCGAGACGAAAAATAATTCCGAACGCACGTACGAACATACGAACATACGTACTTACACACACAAAGACTTCCACTTAAAACCTATTGTATTCGACTCTGGCGACCTAGAAATATGGAGATTTGTCAAAATTCGGGATTCGCAAAATCGAACCCATTACTATAACTTCCCGCTGAGAAGTTAAAAATAGACCTGTCCGAGCTTTACCTCTAAAATTAGTCAATTCGTGAGATAGTGGACCGTGCCCACATTCTATCAACGCACTGTATAATTTTATAACCATATAACCATTGAACGTTCTTATGAAGTGAGGATATTACAAGTGTGCCTTTTATTAGTAATTTATCTCAAAGCCTACGTAGGAATCTTCTTTGTTAAGTCATAGTTTGCTATTGACAAGAAAAGGGTGGATAGATTCCTGAAGAGCAAGTTCTGACAATAGTCTTGTGACTGTTAAAACTTGTACATTCAAAAGCATATCGTTGTCTTAGTGACGAAGTCCTAACATGTTTCTATGGAAGAACCCTCGTATTAATACTTCGCAAATGGTCGGTAATGTTCTGGTATTTTTTTGCATTTATACTGTTCTTTAAATAATCCTTGTGTTGTTGACATTGTAACCTAAAATAGTAAACGGTGAATATTAAATTTGGAAAATAAGCAGGGCGCGTAACGCCGTTCGTCGAATGTAAACATCTTAGGTTAGTCAAATAAAGCGTTTTCAATATTATTCAAACACGGCGGAGTTTCAAAAGTGCCGACGAAATGACGAAAAAAGTTTGGCACTTTCAGAACTTCACACTCCTATATCATCGAAGGGCCAAACACACACGGTCGGGCGGTCTTTTTGAACTTTGCTTTTTCCAAGAAACATTTTTCGAGTGGTATCCACACAAAGCAGAGATAAAAACATTCGAAGTAGATTTCGTGAAATCGGGATCGAAAGTTTCTTTAATCGTCAACCAGGGGCGGATGGGCCCACCGGGACGCCGGGACATTTCCCGGTGCTCCGGTACTTCACATTTTTATTTTTGTTAATTGAAAAAGCCAGAAATGCAAAAAAAGTACTCACTATTCCTACCAATTTGGCAACTCTAAATCATCTAAGTAACAGGAATCCGTACTGTGAGTTTCCACGATCGACCGTTTCTGCTTCAAGTATAAATTCCTGCCCCTTTTTGATGTAACATAAAGTCGATTGCAATGTCTTTCGTTTTAATATCTTTGAGAGTAAATACAAATTTAACCAACATGCAAAATTACAGACCCATTAGTTTGCTAACGCATATATATATATATATATATATATATATATATATATATATATATATATATATATATATATATATATATATATATAGGAAACGAATTATCCGACAAATATGCCAAAGAAGTAGTGAAAGACAGTTTAACTAACGTTAATTTAGCCGTAATTTGTGACGTAAAATCAAACATAAAATTTAAAGTAAAAAGTGCGTGGCAAAACCAGTGGCAAGAAAGTAAAACAAAATTACGACAAATACAAGACAGTATACTGCCGTGGTCAAGAAATGAATAAGAACAAACTGACCAAGTACTGTTATCAAGACTCAGAATCGGACACACAAAATTGACTCTAATCTAATCTAATTACAAAATCGGAAAAACCAATCTGTCAACTTTGCAGTTGTGACCTTTTTATAAAACACATATTAATTGAATGTCCAAAATATCAATTTGAGAGAAAACAAAACAAACTCTCTTTAAACCTGAAAGACATCGTGGGTCAGGACTGCAAGGTTGCAGCAATAAAAAATTTCTTATAGAAGCAAAATTATTTCATTTGATATAAAACGAATACAGCACCATCTAACCTATATGTAATGTATCTCCCGCTAATAACCTTCACGGCTACCGTAAAATGAATGTTTAACTCGGAACTAGTGAGATAAGAGAACGCTGTGGTGTAAAAGAAGATGTGGTTACAAAGATAGATAAAGGAATGCTTAGATGGTTTGGACACGTAGAAAGGATGGATGAAGGAAGATTGCCGAAACAAATTTATAAGGCGAGTGTAAATGGACAAGTCGGTACAGGTTGACCTCGGACAAAATATCTCGATCAGATCAACATTGTTTTGAAGACAGGCCAGGTCAAGAGTACCAACAACCGACGAGCATGTATGAGAGCACTGATGAAAGTAGAGGAAGCAAAAGATGTGTGTAAGAACCGTAGAAAGTGGAAGGAAGTGGTCTCTGCCTACTCCTATGGGAAAAAGTCGTAACTTTATGTATGTAAGTAACTCGGAATCTTAATTCGTTTTCTGCTATTATTCTTCCAGTGGCTGGAATGTGTATTGTTAAACTAAACTTATTATCAAAAATGATAAGATATGATAAATCTATTTTGTGTTGAAATTAAAACATGAGCGTCACGCCGATTTATTCGTAGAAATAAAGAGAGTGGCGCGAACACGCATGCATATGCAGGCGTCTAACGTTACCGTACCTAAGAGTTCTTTAGGTTTTATATTTATGATATTATTTATTTTAAAATAGAGATTAATTTTTGTTTTCTTTACATTAAAGTAGAATGGTCCTGTTTTTATCCATGTACCTAAAGTTTATTTTGGAAATCTAAAGTTTCTTTTTTATTTATGTGATTTTTGTCATAATCATTAAAAGTTTCATTGTAACTTACGTTTTTTTTAGTAAAGTTATAATAAAATAAGAGTTTTTTTATTTGAAAATTATTGTAACAAAAATGTTTTAGGTTTTTAGATACCTACGTTAATAAAAGCAAAAAAAAATTAAAAACCCTTTTTTCTGGCACGTGATGGTGCCGCTTCACTGTAACTTCCCATCCGTCCCTGTCGTCAACAGATTTATTCATTCCACGCCGCATTGTTTTTGCTATTATTTAAATATTTTCTTAAATTTGTACGATAATCAAGTTTTTACGTCAAATATATCGTGTGTTGAAAAAGAAAAAGAATGCGCAGAAACTGCAATTGTCTGATAAAAACTTTTTGAATCCTCATAAATACTAAATATAAAATTAAATTCCTGTATAACAATAACGCAACAATATAAAATTACCCAAAAAGTAAATTTATCTTTATCTTACGTCCGTTTTGAAGTTTATCGAGTATTTGAATAGTATTGGTATCACGTTTTAAGATCGAGGCGACAGTGCGGATAAATGTCGAACTATAAAAAGTCAGTAAACAGTATATATTGCACTCACCTTCTAGTGACAAAACTGAAAGCTCCAAGGTTGACGGATGTGATAAAAATAATGATTGTTGAACGAGAAAAAGCTCTGGTAAAATTTAACAGAACTAAATTACAAAGGCACTTGGATTTTTATAGACAGATGCGTAATTTAACCAACCAAGCTATTAAAAGTGAAAAAAGAGCTTATTTTGCCCATAAATTTAATAACTCTTCACAAAAGGAAATGTGGAAAACTCAAGGCTAACAAGTTTATACCTGAAAAGAGAAATGATATACCAAAAATTTTAAAAACCTGCAGGAACTGAATAGATATTTTATAGATTCAGTTCCACATAATGAACTACCACAACATCTATCGAATTTTTATAAAAATAAACGGGTTGATGCTAATTTCAATTTTGAAAAAATTAATGATCTGTTTGGATACAAAACTATCTGTGGAATAAAAAAAATGCTTAAGGATGTGATGGGTTGAGTATCAAGCTGATAAAGATAAATTATAAATTGTTATAAGAAGATTGTATAGAGTTCGTATTTAAGTGATTTGTCAAGTAAGAATTTATTGTTTGGAAATATTAGAATATACTGTTCAGTTATTGTACTGAGTGTTTAAATTAAACGAACCCAAGAGTAAATATCACAACAGTATCTATGTAGGCGGCTTTGGCTATAATATAAACTTTGCATTTTATTATGACAGTTTTTGTCATGTAACATTGGTATGTGTTTTTTTGCTTTTCAAATCCAAAAAATGGAAATCAATAGTGAAAGTAAATAGGTCTACAATTTATTTGAAAAATGGAGCAGTGATGAAAATGTGCATACTATAAATGAACAAGTGATTCTTACATATTTAATGGAAAAATCTAAAATCTTAAAGCAATCAAGCCTCTGGAGCAATTAATCGATGCATAAGCCCACATTTAATTTTAAAAATAATAAAGATATAAGCCGCTTTACCAAAGTTATTATCCTTAAAAGAAAATTCATTGGATGTAAACAAAAAATCAAAAGTATTTAATAGAAATAGAATAGAATAGTATTGAATAGAAATAGATCAATTCTTATCAGAAGCTGTAAATAATATCTATCTAATGACAAAGGTAATATAATTATATCTAATTTCTCTTCTTCCTTGTGATTAATTTTTTTTTAATTTTAGGTTGCATTAATAAATTGGTTTGGCAGGCGTCGTCGTGAAGAGCTTTGTAATATAAATTCGGATGATATAGAAGATAATGTATGAGAAAGCTGATGAAAGTAGAAGCGAAAGATGTGTGCAAGAACCATAGGAAGTGAAAGGAAGTGGTCTCTGTCTACCACTACGAAAAAAGGCGTGAGTATGTGTATGTATGTACGTATTAATTCTTAAAAATAATTTTAATTCCATTCTTATAGAAAAATATTGAAACTAATTCACTTTTTAAAGGATTCGAAAATGTTTTTTCTAACATTTAATGTAACCAATGACCATAAAAAAAATCATTAAAATGAATTCATTATAGCAATTTGTATGATTTAATATGTTGTTGTCTTAATTTTGTCCAGGAGTGTATTTAATAATAACCATGTTTTAGGAATAAACGATTTTTAAAAGAATTTCTATTAAGTTACTGTATTATTGGTATATTGAACCAATCAGCACCCAAGATGTCTACAAAACTATACAGGGTGGCCAACCCAAAACAAAACAGAGTCATTTGTACGAACCTCGTCAACATTTTAGAAAAACGCTCAGACCCGTCGATTTTTGATTAAAGAGGTATTTGTGACTACACTACTTTCAACCCCAAGCGAGAGTAAGAATTAACCCAAAATTTTTAAATGACATTGGGGGTCAAATAAAATGTCTTGCAAAAGATCTTACAATCCTCTATACAATAGTCTTTAAATTTTAAAATTCCGCCCATTACTTTAATTGAGAAATTAGATTTTAAATGTTAAACTTTATTTGAAAATAATCCACAGTATGACGAAGATCATTTTTATTTTCAACAGGACGGTGCTTCTTCGCATTATGCGGCGATTGTTCGTCAGTATTTAGACCAACGTTTTCCACGGCATTGGATCGAGAGAAGAGGCAGCATTGAATGGCCTCCACGATCGCCAGATTTATCGCCTCTCGATTTATTTTTGTGGGGACATCTAAAAAGTAAAATCTATAAAACACGTCGTTGGAAGATTTGCGTCAAAGAATCGTCGACGAGTGCCGTCGAATTACTTCGGAAATTCTTCGGAATATGCGTGAACGTTTTGAACAAAATCTTTTTTATTGTATGAAAGCGGGCGGTCATCAGTTTGAACATTTAATCAATGAAGTAGTAAGCAAGCAACTAAAATAATTGGAATTTTAACATGTAATTTTTTTCAAAGTATTGGGAGAAAATGTAAAATTTACAGACTATTACTTTCAAAAGACATCTTATTCAACCCCCAATGCCATTTAAAAATTTTGGGGTAATTCTTATCCTCGCTTGTAAGTAGTGAAATCAAAAATAATGGAAAAGAGTGTCCCCCTTTAATTAAAAATCGACACGTCTGAGCATTTTTCTAAAATGTTGAAGAGGTTCCTGCAAATGGCTCCGTTTCGTTTTCGGCTGTATGTAGTTTTAAAAATCATAAAATGGATTTAAAAAAAATTGACTGTAGTGTTATTACTGAGTCAAGTTTTTTGAAGTGGGACACCAAAAAACAACATATGGAATTTTCTATTTTTTTTGGCGATAATTATTTATACATATGTCAAATGTACTATCATAAAATTTTTTATTTTTACAAAAGTTATAAACAAATTAGTTTTTAGGCTACTTTTTTTTTTTAAATAGCGATTATTCAGCGAGTTTTAAATAAAACTTTACCAAAATTTAATGGTTAGTACAAGATTAGCAAAAATATATAACAGTGTAATCGTGTGATTAAAAAAAATGTAATTTATTTATTAAAAATTAATTTCGCAATAAGCAATTTGATATTTAAGCAACTTCTGCATGAGATAAAACAATTTTTTTTTATTTAAAAGCCTTAACATTAAGCTACTGATATCTGCAAAAAAAATTTGGTAATATTGTAGCAGGTAAATTTTCGTTACTTTATCATGTTCATTTCCAGTAGAGCAATATAGACTCCACCCTGTGATAACCACTATCAATGAGCTGAAACTCGGCTCACATGAAGGTGTATAGTTGGTTGTCTAGCTTCAATTAAAAATTTATCAACATTGCATATTAAATATAAATTCATGAACACATTTATTTTATTAATTCACATTCTACAAGTTCACTACAAAAATATTAGGAAATGAGTTTTGTGATGCACTTTCAGAATAAATCATAACTTTTCCATTTTTGACTTGATCTTACCGAAACTGCAGAATAGTCCTATGTGTGAAAGCTGATATTTCTGTTTACTGTGGTAAGTGTGATTTGTTCTACCTTTTTACGAGTTTCTATCGGAAATGGCTGGAGGTAAATATTAATTATTTCAATAAAATAATATTCATTTCACTTTGGTATCCGATGTTGTTTTTATCTGAGTTTTTTTGGGTACTTTATAAGTATGTCTGTGTTCTGATTATTAAGTAAAAAAAATGTTTACTATTAAAATTATTATGCCACGAAAAAGATTTTAACGTCAAAGCTGAGTGGCACTTCTTTGCTACGGCACGCGGGAAGGGCGCCTGTGATGATATTGGTGGAGGGATGAAGAGGAGCTCGTACCGTGCGAGCTTACAAAATAAGACGATCGTAACGACAAAAAAACTTTATGAATGGGCTCGTGATTTTTTCAAAAAAATTAACTTTGATTTTAGTTCCTTGGACGAATATGAAAAACATAAAAAAGAATTAGAATCACGTTTTTCTACTGCTAAAGCTATAAAAGGAACTCTGCAATATCATTGCTTCAAACCATTCTCTACAGTTTGGAATGTAAATGTTTTTCTAACTAATAGTATTGTATTAAAAGTTTGCAAATAATTTATGCGTATATTCATGTTTTATTTATTCCGTTATCGTAAGAGTGGAAAAATACATATCATAGTAGACGAAAGCTCGCCTGCGAAGCGCGAATGCGCGTGGCTCAAATTTTTTTTGCAGATATTAGTATCTTAATGTTAAAGCTTTGAAAAATATATATTTTTTTATCTCATGTTGCTTGAATATCAAATTGTTTATTGCGAAATTAATTTTTTATAAATAAATTACATTTATTACACTATTATATTTTTTTGCTAATCTTGTACTTACTATTAAATGTTGGTAAAGTTTTATTTAAAACTCGCTGAATAATCGCTATTTAAAAAAAAAAAGTAGCCTAAAAACTAATTTGTTTATAACTTTTGTAAAAATAAAAAATTTTATGATAGTACATTTGACATATGTATAAATAATTATCGCCAAAAAAAATAGAAAATTCGACATGCTGATTTTTGGTGGCCCGCTTCAGAAAACTTGACTCCTATAATTATACAACTTCTTATTACCAAGAGTGTATGTAAAATTGCCTAGTGTCTGGGGCGTCGTTCTTTAACAGATCAGGTCTCAACACATTGTGTTAAAATGACTGGGCTTATAAAAATTTAGTGGGATAAATGGGACAAAGAAAGATTGACGAAACAAATTTATAAGGCGAGTGTAAATGGACAAGTTGGTAGAGGTCGACCTCGGAGAACATATTTTGATTAGATCAACATTGTTCTGAGGAAAGGCCAGGTCAAGAGTACCAACAACCGACGAACATGTAAGAGAGCACTGATGAAAGTAGAGGAAGCAAAAGACGTGTGTAAGAACCGTAGCAAGTGGAAGGAAGTGGTCTCTGCCTACCCCTATGGGAAAAAGGTGTGACTTTATGTATGTATGATGTATAAATGTGCCTCAGAGGACAAAAATAAATATAAATACCCTGTAAGGGATGATCTAATGGAGATCAATAAATAGTTTGCTAACTTATTGTACTGCTGCTACGAAACTTAAGGCTAAGGACTCATAAAATAAATATAATTAAACCAATGGGTGATAGTTAAAATTTGTTTAAGACTTTGATAAAACTCTGTAATGTTTACGTATAATGTCTATTTTTAGTATGTCATAAAACTGCCGAAGCTTTCTTAAACAATAGCTAATATACTTAAACGATTTTTGTATTTGGTTTAAAAAAATACTTTTCTTTATTAACACAAAATTAAAAATAATTAAATCAAAAATTTAAGAAACGTTAGGGTTCTGTGTATGAAATAAAAATCCCACTAAATTTGCATAAACTTTATTTAATTTTGCATTGTCGAAGTATTGAAAATACACGTATTAACAAACTCCTAAAACTTCGCAACATTCATGAACAACAAAACTCACTTGCGTGATATAAAAATGTAAATTACAAATATTACTGCAGTAAACAACGACAAACAAAAATTTAAACAACAGATTAAAATAAATTAATTTAGATTATACATAAAATTTTGGTGCACGTCAAAAAACGTATAATAAACATAACATGCCTCAATCGTGAGAGGCAGACGGTTTGGTAATTTTCTCCGTCTTCTTCTTATCAGCGCATTCCTCTTCCCATACTGTCATATTTAACCGATAAGGTGCAATTATTTTAGTAAAGTTAGCATATGGACAATTGAGATCACCACAGCCTGCAAACTTAAGCGGCATATTATGTGTACTGTTTTTGTAAAATGTATTAACAAACGTGACATTTTCCTTTTTTCTCAGTTCCATAACAAATGAAGACGCATACTCTGGCCTAGAATCGGGATTCAAACCTAAAGTTCTTAAGAGAGTGAACATGGTACTGTCGTGGCCGGATAACATTAGGAATTTTTGCGTATTATTTGGTTCAGCTATAACGTTATCGAAAAAGGTACCTATGTAGTCGATGAGAGGTCCTAAAAATTGAAAAAAATTAGTTGTTTGCTGCATAAGCCCTACAAAAAATAGTAAAAATAAAAGTACATGTACTTAGAAACTGTCGATCACAATATCACAAAGCAAATTCATAATTTTTTGATCTCAGGTGAACTCGTTAATGTTTCCTAAATTGATAAAAAATGGTATACTTAATAGGTAGTTGGGTAAATACAAAGGAATAAATCAGAAACTTTTATCATTTTATTATAATTTTTCAATTAATTGATTCTATTAGGAACACTTACTTATAGTGCCTGTAATGTAAGAATCAGCAATCAAAATTGATGACAGCCGGTCTTTATGTGGATTTTAAGGTCTTTACGTGAATATATAACGAGTGAAATACCACCCTTAATTTTTTTTTAATCCAAACATATCAGTTTTAGTACTTATAACTAAGAGTATAGTCGAAATTTCGTATTTATTACGTTATTAACTGGGATTTAGTATTAATTATAGAAGAAAATATCAAAAATAACACAAAAATTATACCCCGTAAACGTAGAAAAATACAGTAGAACAAACATTATTTGGTATTAATTTTATTATGGATGAGTACCTACTAATAATTTCTGTACAAAAAGTAATGATATCTCATCAAAAACATAAAGGTGAAATGAGAGCCATATTATGATATATGCTTTGGTTGTTGACTTCAACGACAAAACAAGTGAGATCTAAATGGGGGCCAAGTTCAATGGTCAGTCCTGAAATTTATTTATAACAACATAAAATATTTTATAACTTAAAATATTATTTCTTCTAATATATTAAAGCCTAAGGGTCTTACTTGGCTAGTTCGAATATACATACATACACACATAAAGTCACGCCTTTTTCCCATAGGGGTAGGCAGAAACTCCTTCCTTCCACTTGCTACGGTTCGTACACACATCTTTTGCTTCCTCTACTTTCATCAGTGCTCTCATACATGCTCTTCGGTTGTTGGTACTCTTGACCTGGCCTTTCTTCAAAACAATGTTGATCTGATCGAGATATGTTCTCCGAGGTCGACCTCTACCGATTTGCCCATTCACACTCGCCTTATAAATTTGTTTCGTCAATCTTCCTTCATCCATCCTTTCTACGTGTTCAAACCATCTAAGCATTCCTTTATCTATCTTTGTAACCACATCTTTTTTTACACCACAGCGTTCTCTTATCCTACTATTCTTAACTTTATCCAACCGAGTCACGGCTAAATTTATAAATGCAAAACCTACTAAAAAAAGAAAAAAACAAAAAATTAAACCACGGCTAAATTCGCCAATGTGAATAAAAATAATAGACAATGTTTATTTGATATTAATAAATCTTTGCGAAAGCGGATTATAAAGTGTGTTGAAGTAAATGGTGGGCATTTTGAATATTTACTTTGAAGCTTTTTAATTTGTTATTGGTACACATTTAAATTTTTTTTATAAAATTATTATTCATTAAGCTTTTTAAGTTACATAAATCAAACAGGAGTAACTTTTTGTGTAGAATTAACGCTTTTTAATATTTTTTTATTATTTCATTGATAGTTTAGCCAAAAAACTTTGCTTTCATTTACCAAACACAACCAAGTGTAACTAGCGCCCTCTATTAGCAATGCTATTTAGCAATCCTTATGCCAAAAACGAAAAAATTGCCAATTTTCAAATAGAAATTGTGAAAATATGAAAAATTATTGCGAAAATCAAAATTCATATTTAAACTTTAAACACCCGTTATCTCGAAAACTAGCAATATTTGTATAAGGCATGTTTGGCATATTCATCATATTTTGAAGTCTAGAATCTACAATTCAGAAATTGGATATTCTTAATGAATCACTCTGTATATATACAATGATTAAAGCCTGACACTTTCACAGTTCGATATGAAATTTGAGGATTTTTAAGAAAATAGCTGTTTTGGTAAGTTTAATCGTTTTTTTAACAAACAGTGATGAGTATTAGAAAGATTGACGAGTTTTGCTTAGAATGATCGTTTACTTGGTAACTCAACTGTTTTAGAGATGTTTTAATGCGTTCGATTTTAACTATATTTTTAATTTTGGTATTCGTACACTTTCCAAACATGTACATAGGCTAATTTTCCTACAAAAAGCGCATTGCTAAAAACTGTTTTAAATGGTTTGATATAGTAATGCTGCAAAAAGAAACAAGATGACGCCATCACTTTTTCTCGTCTTATTTACATCGACCATGCTTGCTGCGATAAAATCGGTGAACAAATTGCTGACACTACTAACGAAAAAATTAAAACTTACCATTTTTTAAACGAGATAATTCCGGCGAAGAGACAGTCATATAAAAAGTGAACAACAGTGCTCGTTGAGTGTAATTCGGATAGACTTTGTCGATCCAGCTAGGTAAAGTAAGATTATAATCGGATTGTATGTATAAATTATCGTGCAATACAGCTATATCCTCTGGATAAGAAATTTTGTCGCCAGTTTGTTCAGCCACGTATTCCCTCAGTTTTTCCGAGTCCTTTAAAAATGCGGGGTACATATCTCCAACTTTCATCTCCTAAAAAACAAGAAAAATCGACAATATTAGAACCTACATTTATTTATTTATTGATTAAAAAAATATGCACAAGTCAATTACATGTTTTTATTTTATTAAAAACAATGTAAGGCAATGAGGCAGACTTGAAATTAAATGATATATGGTATCGTGAGGTTCTTCCTCTTCTTCTTAGTCTAACATCGTGACCGATGTGTAGTGATTATGATACATTACTCTTCGTCCATGTTATGGATGACTCTGTGTACAATAAACCACTTCCTTCCACTTCCGCTACGGTTCTTACACACATCTTTTGCTTCCTCTACTTTCATCAGTGCTCTCATACATACTCGTCGGTTGTTGGTACTATTGACCTGGCCTTTCTTCAAAACAATGTTAATCTAATGGAGATATGTTCGCCGAGGTCGACTTCTACCGACTTCCGTTCATTCACGCTCGCCTTATAAATTTGTTTCGTCAATCTTCCTTCATCCATTCTCTACGTGTCCAAACCATCTAAGCATTCTTTATCTATCTTTGTAACCACATCTTTTTTTACACCATCTTATCTCACTATTCTTTACTTTATCCAACCGAGTCACTTCGGATATACTTCTGAGACTACTCATCTCCACAGCATTAATCCTGTTCATGCTTCTTCTGCCAAACCCAACATCCGGCCATATGTCAGAGCAACAGTCGCTGTTCTTCCAGGCTTCTTAAATTCTGTAGTTGTAGTTATTAGTATCCTTTTGCAATTTCCAAATTTCTGAGTTCTCCACGTAATCGTCTAAATCTTTGGGGCCATCCTGGGCCCAAGAATCAAATCGGGAATCTTCAGATCCCATTGACCATCCCAACTTGATTTGCCGTTACACCACCCAAGCTGATCAGCACGATGTTGGGGTGGGAAAAATTAAAATGGCCTGTGAGTCTCTTTGTTGTAAAGTTACCACTCTTTTTTGTAAAACCACAATCCTCAACCCACATTGATATACACCAATGTTTGCTGTGACCTTTATTCCGTCATTGACGATGGTTCTGAGAACTTTGTAAGAAGTGTTTAGCAGTGTAATACCTCTATAGGTGTCACAGATAGCTTTGTCTCCTTTTTTGTGTATTGGACAGATTATACCGGTGCTCCAGCAGTTGGGAATTTTTTCCTGCATCCATATGTCTTTGATTATTTCTCTCATAGCTTCTTCTAATTGGTATCCCACGTACTTAATCAACTCTGCAACAATTTCATCTTCCCCTGGAGCGCAGTTGTTTCTCAACCTTCGTATGGCTTTCTGCACCTTACTCAAATTGGGTAATTCGTCTCCTTCCGTGATGTCGTCTGGTGCAGTCTGAACTACATCTATGCGCCATCGTCTGATGTGTTGTGTTTGTTCAAAAGTTCTTTGAAGTGTAGCACCGTTCTATGGTTTTCTTCTCATCAGTAATGATTGCCCCACTCTTATTTCTGCAACCTACTATCTTAGGTTGAAATTCGATATGTAATATACATGAAAAACTTTTAAAAAAATAAGTTAAAGAAAATAAAATTTTCTACAAAAGTTGTTTTTTAAAATTTTCTCATAAAGTTGGTGGTTGCTTCGGAAAATAAGAAAAATGTAAAAATTTTAAATAAATCCAACTTTAACGTTAAATAACTTTTAAAAACATAGTTATATCAAAAACTATAGGAAACCTTTTTTGTAGAACGTTAAATTTTCTATATAAATCTGTTTTGACCATATTAAAATATTACCTCTAAAAAATTCCAAAATCCTAGAGAACGCTGTTCACATGTTATTTAAATGGGAAATTAAAATTTAATATTAAGAGCTCTAACTTTTACAGTATTTTTTTCATATTTCCAACAATATTTTCGATATAATCAAAAAAAAATGTATAGACTTTTTTGAAACAGTCTACTCTACACCCTTAAAATACCATTAAACATTCTTATTAAATTTTGCACAAATCACTACAAAATGAAGACAACAAAAAAGTATGCAGCGATTAAAATAGAAAGAGTATAGAAAGTTTTTTGTAATTGTTCGACACTTTCTGGGTGGATTGTTTTGAAATTCAGTACCACGTAATGGTATATTGATAGAAATTGATCAGTACTCCTGTTTTTTATAAAAAGTTTAATTTGAAAAATGTTACAAAAAAAAATAATTTTGTATATTTTAAAAAGTAAACTTAAAAATATGTAAAATAATATCTTGGCAATGGTAAAAAAAATGATTTTATTTTTTAACACAAATGCAACTAAAATTATTACCTCTATTAACCGTTCAAATTTCTTGCAATATTTTCCGCCAGCTATGAAAGCATCGTCCATCGGAGGTCTTGTATGAACAGGAATAGGTTGCCAGGATATATTTTTATTCCAAACTTGTTCGTTATTGGGTGGGAAGAGTCCTGCTAAGACCAAACTAGCCGACATTAAACATCTGTCCAAGTCAGAAGACATTACATGTATGAAGTTACTGTCATATTTTTCGGGAATAAAACCTTCATACGTTTTACGAAACCATTTGCCTAACTCGTACTGCCTAAGCTTGCCTTTCTATAAATAATAAATTAATATGTTTCAAATATTTACCAATTGAATTTGCGATTATGACTTACGTTCGTTAAATGTCCCGCACCTTCTGGCCATATTGTCGACTCGTTTTGTTTATATTTATCGCTATTTAGAAAACTCAAAGGTGTTCGATCTCCATGACGGAAAATCTAAAACGTCATTTTGTCATATAAAATAGCAGTCATATAAAAACCATAAAGTTGTTTAAAACAAACCAAATGAGACAACAAAAGATAACTTAAGATTGATTGTTTTGTCCATTACAATTAATAATATTCACTCTACATATCTAAATTTACCTTAAACAACTAAAACAGAACATTTATTTTAAATAATTGAATGAATACACCAAAGTGAAGAATATTGATAAGTTCTCAACATTTTCAACATGGTACGTGTATACGTTACAAGAAACTTGCGACAATTATTGCGAAAGTAGATGTCACCGCCTGTGAAAACATGTACATGTACTTTTATTACATAGACATCTACTTTTACAATAAATGTCGCAAGTTTCTTAGCAGGTTTCATATTGACTCGATGAAATTATTGTAATAAACCTCAAGTTATGATGCATTTTTTACACTAAAAAATATCATATGTCACAATGCATTATATCCCAATAACAGCATCCAGTTGAAAACCAATATTTTACGCTAGTATTAACCGTAACCTGAAATTTTTTCAAATGTTTCACCATTCTTTCAAAAATTACAATTTTTTTTTAATTTGAAAAGCTCCCTCAAAAAAAGATCTTAAAATATGTCAAAAATTAATTTACCGCTTGAATTTTTTTACTTTCGTCATAAATTAAAAAATAATTTACAATAATTATTGATGAATGCTATTAAAACATTGAACGTTTATTGGAATGTTTTCATTTTTTTTTTCGTTCAAATGGAGTGAATTTATTCTTATGATAAAATTATTTTATCTTAGTGAAATAAATTTAGTATTTGGCCCCCCAATTTTAAATAAAAGTGAAACAACTAGTGAAATGGTTATTTTAAATTATTCCTCTTATTTAGACACTTACCGTTGCAACTGAAATTAGATCTTCGTCCTTGCAAAAAACGGAAAAATTTAAAGCACAAAACATCAAAGTAATCCAAAATATATCCATTTTCATGGTCATTTTACAGGCTGTTTAGTGATATGTCTAGAAAAATATACATTTAGTAATAACGTAGGTATAGATGCAAGATTAACAGTTTGGGCGTGATTTCAGCGACAATTTTATACCTGTTGTTTTAAGCAATTAGTGCCTTGATTTTGACAGATGCTATGACGACAATCTGAATTTTCCGAAAAAATGTGTCGGTCACAAAATTAATAAGTGATAATTTCCCTGGCTTGACAGCTGTGACGTGTAACTGGTAATTTAAATATCACCGGTTTTAAAATTGTCAAATTTCATGCAGCACTCGGAAAACTTTTATTATAAATTATTAAGAAAACAGATTTATAAAACAAAAGTAGGTGATAATAGAGGAAGGGGACTAGTAAAGTAGCATGGGAAAACGTAGTGAACAAAAGGCTGTGAGTGAAATGTAAAAAGTTAATGACCTTTAATAAAAAAAAAGATTTTAACTGTAGATTAACATGATAAAGATAGAGTTCTTTTGTCTTTGTCTGTCCCACATAGAATTATCAAAATGGACGTGAATAGTGTAGTAGTATAGAATTTACTAAAAACAACAGTTTTTTACCATCAATACATTTTAGTTCGAAAGATAAAAAGTTTTTTTTACTTGATAATTAATTTTTTGTTTCACAATCTTTTTACAACTGAAAAAATTAAAAAAAAAATTAAAATAAAAAAAAGCAATGATTGTATTTTATTTTTCAAAAAATATTTTTAATATCTTTAATAAAGTATTAGATAAATACTAAAATTTAATTTATTTTTTTTGCAATTAAATCATAGTTTATTAAAAAAAATACCATAATCATTTTGTCATGAATTTTTTTTTAAGTATTTTAAACATTTTTACTATAAGAAAGATTACATTTTTTATTTAAAAAAAGCAATTTATTTTAATTTGTTTTCCGAAATATATTTTTAATATTTTTAGAAAGAATAAATCTAGCAACGTCTTAGATTAATACCAAAAAATAAAAAGGCAATTTTTTCACAACTAAATTATGGTTTATTAAAAAAATACCTTAATAATTTTGCTATTTATTTACTTAACTTTTTGTAAGACTTTTAAAAACATTTTAAACAATTTTAAAATACCATAATAATTTTGCTATAGATGTATTAATTTTTTTAAGTATATTAAAGAGTCTATTAAAGAATTTACATTTTTACGATTATGAAGATTAAATTTTCTATTTAAAAAAAGCGATGATTGTAATTTATTTTCCAAAAAGTATTTGGTAAAAATAAATCTAGCAACGAATTGGATGAATAATACCGTAATAATTTTGCTACAGAAGTATTCAGTAACTCTGAAAAAATCTTTTTTTATGTCTATTAAAGAATTTTAAACATTTTTACGACTAGGAAGATTAAATTTTTTATTTAAAATAAGCAATAATTATAATTTACCACAATCATTTTACTTTCGATGTATTCAGTAACTTTAAAAATATTTTAACGACTTTAAATTTTTTTAAACATTTACAAAATTTTTTTTTTAGATTTAAAGATAAAGCTAATAAATGGATACCTTCATTTAAATGTACCTATTTATCGTAAATATTCAAATTAAATTAATTTTAATGTTTAAATATACTATTTATTTTAAAATAAATATTTATTATAGAACTTGAATACAACCAGTGAATTGAAGTAATAATTCTACAAACAAATAATTTAAATATTTATAAAAATTAAATAGTCTAAAATTTTACCTTGTTATCAGAATAAAACCTCAAACGAAACTAAAATTTTAAATTAATATTTTAAACTGTAAAATACTCATTTCAAACGAAATTTTTTTATTGACAGCTTTTTGTGACTGATTAAAAGGATGATTATTTTAAACTTTTAACACATACTTTAAACACATAGTCGGATTAGCTTGATTGCAACAAATTTTAAAATTCTTTACACAAACACCAATTTTTAAAAAACCCACTGTTTGTTTCATTATTAGCTTTTTTTTATTATTTCTTTTTCGTAAGAAAAAATACTAAATACTAAACTTTTGGTTAGAAAAATTATTAAGATTTTAATCGATCAGCAAAAAAACAAAGATTCAAACTTATAAGACCAGCCATTACTTACCCCATAGACAGAACAAGCATAAATAAAAAAAAAGAACTAAACATATTAGAAAAATACTGAGAATAATACTTGTGCCAAACATAAAAATGGATGGAGAAAAAAGATTAAAAAAAATAGAAATAGAAAAGGAACTAGCAGCATGAAACACAGTCCTATACATAAAAGAAAGGAGACTGGAATGGATGGGACATAATATAAGAAGGGCACCAATATAAACCTTAAAGAGATTGGCGTCATGGGTTCAATTCTTCTTCTTTTACTTTTTGGAGATCTGTCGATCTGTTAATTCTGAAGCTGCCTCTGCATCTTTTTCTGAGAGGTAGATTGCCAACTATCTCTCCATCTTGGTGGCCTCCCGGGAGGTCTTGAGCCGGGAGGGTTTTTTTCTAGGACTATTTTCGGGAGTCTGTTCTCGTCCATCCGTCTGACATGGTTGTACCACTTTATCTTGTTTTTCGCATTGTTCTCTGATATCTGTGTTTCTTACTCTGTCTCTTCTTGTTTTCCCCACTATTGTTCTCAGTGTTTTCATTTCGGCGACCCTTAGCATGTGTTTCGTCTTGTTGGTGTCTTCGCGGACTTCTGTACCGTACGTCATGATCGGTCTGATACAAGTCTTGTAGATTCTAATATTGCGCATGTACGGGTTTGACCAGACTATATCTCGTAGGCATCCTGATAGTGCGGATGCTTTGTTAATATGGCTCCACGGGTCTTTAAATGGGTCGTGGTTGCTTGATATGTCTATGCCGAGTTATCGAATTGCATCACCTGTTCTATGGGATTGTCCTCCACCACTACCTTACATCTGACTGGATCTTTCGCGATTGTCATACATTTGGTTTTGTTGATAGAAATGTTCATATTGAGTTGGCGGCTTACTTGGAAGAACTGGAAGAGTTGTCTCTAATTCGGAAATAATTCCTGCATCCTTGGCGTAATACACCATACCAATTCTTTTGTTGCCCAGTCTGTATGCAAGGTTAAGATCTGTTACTTTATTTATAATTTTATTCATGAGAAGATTAAACCAAAGGGGACTTAGGCTGTCACCCTGTCTAATTCCTACCGGTGTCGGGATGTTTCAGTGAATTGATTTCCTGCTTTAACCTTTGTTACGTTATTTAGGTCATGGATTATCTTTGTTTTGTCCACCGGTGCCTTATTTTCTATTAATATATGTAGAATGTCTCCCAAACGAACCATGTTAAACGCCATTATTAGGTCAATGAAGCAAATATACTCTGGCATACTGTACTCTATAGCCTTGTCTTTTGTTTTATTATGAGTACTGCGTCTGTTATTAACCGTCCTTTTGTGAAGCCCTGTTGTTCTTCAGCATTCTTAATTTGCGTTTCCAGTTTGATGATTACTTTTTCATACATTAATTAAAGATTACTGAACTCCCTTAGTCGAGAGTCCATTGTTTTTTGTTTCAAGGGATGATGGGTTATATAAGGTTGTTTTTGATTAATTTTTCAGATAATTAATAATGTTATATGTTAGTAATGGGTATTATTTCTTGGATTTTACCCAAACTATATCGATACCCAGTCAAATTTAACACCTCATACCTGCTACACCATTAAAGAACCATTTTTGCAATTTTATAATCCGTCAACCCCCTTAATTTGATTGGCATTTTTTTTTAATGTATTTTTTCATACCAATTTAAGTTGAAAATGAATGTACGTCCAAAAATCCTCCTAGATCGTACAAAAATAAAATTGTGAAAAATTTGAAGCATTGTAATGTTCGGCTAATGCATTTCATTATCCGTCAGACTATTAAGCTCAAATCATAACTGCGGTCTGACAACCTGATTTCTGATTTTTTCGGATGGTGGAATAAGCTTTCAAGTAGACCTTCAACCTTCTTAGACGCCAGCACTTTGAAATAATTGAAACAATAAACAGTTAATACAAAACGACAAAGTGATACATCGATTAAAAAATGGAAACACCCTCACAATTTGGTATCAACAACCAAGTGAAATTATAAAAAATATTTATCAGAGTAAAAGTTTTGGTTAGATAAGAATGCGAAAGAAAATTTAAAACAAATTTCAAAATGTATAGGACACAAAAGGTATTGGAATATTTGGTTTGTTAAATAATAAATTTAAATGAATAAAATTTGTAAGCACGTACAGTTTTCATTGAACTTCCAAGCCGGTAGCAAATGAGCCAGTCCAATTATGGAAACCTCTATTCTAGCAATGTGCTGCTACTCGTATCGAAACAACACTAAATAAAAAGTTTTAGGAAAAAACCTACTAAACAAGAATGTTCAGATTAAAGTTTTACTTCTTTTATTAATACCCATGTTTAATTCACTAACAATAAGAAACCAACAATAACTAATTATAAGTATTTAAACACATAAAAATTCTTATAAACAAATTCATACTTAAAAACCATGCATTCTCTTGATACACCGATTAAAATTTACCCATAATTCATGATTGTACAACCACATTATATTGCGTTTTCTACATACTCACATTCGTATTTATCGTACGACTTATGTATTTTATAAAACAAACCTCGTTAGAAAGTCGTATTACTTGGCATCTGTATCATTCATTTTATTTGTTTTATTTTCTCTTGTGAGTTTTTCCTTTCTTTCCTTTTTGGTCGGACTTTATTTTCGGTACATTTCAATAATATCAATGTCAAGGGTACATGTCACCTTTTTTCTGATAGGAATGTCAAGTGAGAACAAATTTTCAGCCTTCTATTAGTTGTAAATAAAGTAATAGACAGACATAAAATTTCACCCGCTTAATTTTGAAATAACAAAAATCCCACCAAAAACATTTTCATGTAAAATGTTGCCAAGACGAGATCATGCGGCTCGCACTGTCAAAAAGTTATTAGATCTTACGTAGAGCCAAGCTTCTAACTCTACACGCCTTAACCATACAAGCTCTACACCTTATTCGAAATATGTGGCTTGGCCATTTCGTTGCTACAAGAAATATAGTATAACAGAAAAGTAATGAACAGTGAATACATTTCTCATCTTACACCCATGTGAATGGCTTATGGCAATATTTTTGTATTTATTTATTTTTTTTTGTGGTGTATTTATTGCACATCAGAGGTGCCTTTTTTTATAGCCCACCCTCCATCTTTGTCTAGTTTCTATATCAATTTTCGGAACTCTAGTACAAAATTTGCGGAAGTCTCATACAAACTTCCATCCCCTGGTTTAAGGGGTTGAGGGGTAAAAGTTTTACAATTTTATTGTTGTTTGTGTACTAATACTAGCTTACATTCAAAATGTCAGCTTTTTAGTACTTCAGGAAGTACCGTAAGAATTTTGATGAACATCAGTGATTGAGTCAGTGACGAAATCGGGGTTTTTTAGATTTCAATTAAATCTAAAGTATAAGAGCTATAAGATTGAAACATTATATTTTTAATAAGTCCATTATTAACATCATATCCCGAGACTTTTGTTTGTCTGGTATAATCCAAACCCAACTTATGAGCCCCCAGAAGTTGTAAATAAAGTAATAGACCGATAATTTCACCCACTTAATTTTTAAAAATAATAAAATAAAACGACTTTCAACTAATAATATAGTTTCCTAAAATAAATAAAATATTTTATTGCAAAAGTACCTAGATAATTATAACCTACCAAAGAAGTTTAACAAATTTTATTGTTAATCATCCATAGCGAAAAATTGTATTTGGTATACTCCATTTGGAAAATATGTACAAACCCTTAAAGATCAGTATATAGAAGACCAAAAAGGTGGTTCAGCTTATATTAATTTTTCAAAATATATTTAAATAAAGCTTTAAAAAATGGACAAAAACCTGTAGTGGGAGTACAAAAAAATGACGCAAATACTCTATATACGCTTCACTTCGCTGACGTTCTTGTGGTGATAGCACAGGACTCGGAAAATTTTTTAAACTGCAGGCCATACATTCATTGGCTTATCATTGTGGTTCTTCTCAACATAGCTAAGAAAGGCAGCTACTTATCTATATCTAAAACCATATGATTTTTTGTTATAATTTGGGTTGTATTTATTTTAGTATCAATATGTCGCGAGTTCTTAAAGTGGGTCGACTACTGTGTCCATTTTTTCATAAGAGGCATTAGTTACTTATTATTTAGTTGAGAAAACTGGTAGTATTACGCCGTAAAAATAGGAGGTGCAAATTCGGAAACCTGCGCCTGCGGTCGTATGGCTGTTAATAATTTGGTCGTGGGTGATTATTTATAAATTTTAAGAATGAGTAATATCTTCAATTTTAAATAAATTTGAATCTCTCCACATCGACCTGACTGGAACGTTGGTTTAATTTTCCAAGTGATGCAAAGATCCTATTTCCACTGAAAACGAAAACTGTGGATGCTAAACTGTGTTTTTATACATACATACATATAGTGACGCCTTTTTTTCGTAAGGGTAGGCAGAGACTACTTCCTTCCACTTGCTGCGGTTCTTACACACATATTTTGCTTTCTCTACTTACACTAGTGCTCTCATACATGCTCGTCGGTTGTTGGTACTCTTGACCTGGCCTTTCTTTAAAACAATGTTGATCTGATCGAGTTATGTTTGCCGAGATCGACCTCTGTTTTTTTATAGGCAACTATAACAATGATAACGAATGGGAAATTTATAGTAAATAACCCTGTACATTGCGTGAAAACTAATGTTAATTAAAAAATTTTTTTTACTATGCGAGTAACTGCAATCTGCCTAAGGCAATAAGCGTTTGATATGGATGGGTGGAAGACTTGTAGAGAATTACTCCAGCGAGTAACCTCTTTTAAATTAATCTTAATCTAATTTTTATTCCAGAGTTTTTGTTTTGTTTGTTTTTTTCTTTCTGTCTTACTCTGGTGTCCCTTCATTGCGAAAAAATCTTTCGCCTTTTACTAAAGAAATTAATTATAAGATTTATTTTATATTAAATAAATAATTAAAAAAATGTAAAAAAAATTGCTGTTTAAATTGGAAATCAGTTAAAAATGTTAGTTTGCAACTTTTAACCAGCTTCCATTGTAAATTAATATTGAAAACGGGTTATGCTAAGTTCGCAGTTAGATTATGTCATAGATAATCGAATAAAATAGGAAAAAATAAAAATTATATTACGACGAAAAACAAAATGTGCAAAGTGTAAAAATTCAATGTAAAAATTAATAATCAAACAGTGCCAATGGCAATTCCACCACGGTTACATTATGTCACAAAAAAAAAGAAGAAATTTGGAACAATAAAATTTATATTTTGATAAATAAAAAAAAATGTACTTGTGAAAAAGAAAAATAATCAAATATTGCTAATTATACAATAACGTAATAGAGAGATACGAAGTCAAAATTGTATTTTTAAATATTTTTGTTCTCCTTTTTTAAATTATTTCTGTAAATATGTGTAAACTGTATTGCTGTAATTTAAATTTTGCCGCGCTCTGCCGGCAAAATAATAAATTCATGCATACATATAGTCACGCCTTCTTCCCGTAGGGGGAGGTAAAGACCACTTCTTTTTACTTGCTACGGTTATTTTACACATCTTTTGGTTCTTCTGCTTTCATCAGCGCTTTCATACAGGCTCGTCGGTTGCTGGCACTTTTGATCTGGCCTTTCTTTAAAACAATTTCGATCTGATCGAGATACGTTCGCTTAGGTCGACCTCTACCGGCTTGCCCATTCACACTCGCTACATAAATCTGTTTTGTCAATCTTCTTTCATCCATTCTATCTACGAGTCCAAACCAAGCATGTTTTTATCTATTTTAGTTATATCTTCTTTTATATCAAAGCGTTCGCTTTTTCTCACTATTCCTCACTTTATCTATCAGAGTCACTCCGGCTATATTTCTCAGACTACTCATTTTCACAGCGTTAATCCTACTTTTATGCATTCACTACTATACATAAGTGTAGGGACTAGCATGCACAGCCAGTTGTGATTTCTTTGAAACGTTCTGACTGCTCATAAAGTTATGTAGGGCCGCATTTATTTGTTTTACTGCCAACACCCTTCGCTTAATATCACAGTCATACTTTCCGTCTCTCGTTAACTTTGAACTCAAGTATACAAACTCATTTACTTGATCCACTCTTTCTCCTTCAATCAGCACCTCGCAGTTTGTTATGCTATCTTTTTTTATAAAAACTATTACTTTCGTCTTGCTTACATTCAATTTCATACTTTTAATTTTTAGGCATCATGCTTAATATTAACCATTGTCTGCAACTCTTTCTCAGATGATGCTAATATGACCTGATCATCGGCGTAAAGAAGGCACTTAACGATCAAATCATTTATTCTCAATCCATACGCACTCTCTTTAAATCTTTTAAACAACTGTCTATGTATAAGTCTAATAGCAATAGAGAAGCCACACATCCCCGTCTTACATCTTTTTCGTTGTTAAACCAGTCCGAGTAAGCTCCATTTATCCTGACACAAGCAGTGGAATTCTCGTAAAGTGATTTCATTGATCGCATTAAACTACCTCTTACCCTATACATAGACAATTCATTCCTCACCACTTTGTCGTAGGCCTTTTCCAAGTCCACAAAAGTGATAAGAATTTTTTTGACTATGCCTCGTAATGAATCTGTATACAATATCTCTATGAAATCTTAATATTACTTTAAGATTTTCCGGAAGTTTTATTTAATGATTTGCGTGTTATTCGCATAGGTTAATGTCAATGATTGTTTGATTTATCTTCCAAAGGAGTGGGATAATTATCATGGGAAGGAGGAAAGAAAATTCATGCATTTGAAGTGAACTTAAATATTTTCGAATTCTCTCATATCAGATTGTTTCCGAAATATAACAACTTTTCATAAATACCATCTCACATCTATCACTCTGTATCTTGTTTATTATTAACATTTTTACTTATGCAATTAATGTTAATCGACCTTTTTTATCCCCTTCTTCTACAGCTACTGTATTGTCTACTTGTTATGGGAACCAAGTAGGTAAATTGTACGAAATGTTTTTATCTTTGTTTTGACCAAAAGTTCATCTTAAATGCTTATTATTTATTACGGATTGGTAAAAAGTCAACAAGAGAACTGGGATCAAAATATTTTTAAACGATCAGAAATTGATTTATAAACAAAAAAGCACGAAGATTTAATATTTAATTTTTTAGTTTGCTGGCCTTTTTAAAAAAAATGTTTTCCTTGGTGGAATAATACGACTCGAAGGTTGACTTGTTAACTACAAAAGTTTCATGAACATAAGTCTGTGCAAGAACGTGAGATGGTTGATCTTCACCAGACAGACTATCGAGCGCGCCACAAAAGTAGTTAATTCATGATGGTTGTAACATGTGATTTCTTAAATTTAAAACTTTTAATTTCGTTTTTATTGTTAGTAATAGTATGTAATGGTCAAAGTAAGTAAAAGTTGATTCGATTTATTATTTGTAGACTTCAATACGCAATATTATTTCTACACTAAAGGCGAGTTTATATAGCAGATAAAATAAAATAAGGAATAACATAAAATAAAATAAGGAATGAGTGCAAAAAACATTGGTTTATACAGATGACTAAAATTAAATAAAAAATAAGAATGAACCGATGAGATCGCAGCTTTTTTGACAATGACTTTTGTGTTTTGTGCATAACAGAACATAATCTCCAAATTTATTTATTTTATTTCAAATACGGATTTTTAAATTTTATCATTATCTAAAATTATCCATTTATATATCTACCATCCATTTCCTATTAAAAAATATTATAATGGATGATGGCATGTTGATAGAGCAGGTATCAACCTTTTCTCAGTTATATGCAAACACTGATGGAAAATACAAGAACAGCCGACTGAAAGAAAATGCTTTGCTCACAATTGCTAACATAATGGAGAAAGCACGTCAGTGCCAAAAAATCAGAGAGTTTAACGTTTTTTAAATCACTTTTTCTGTAGCTGAAGCTTCTGAACACAGATGGAAGATTTTAAGAAATAAATATACGGGCCATAGAAATAAAATCAAAAATACCTCCACAATTAATATTATTAGGTTAGGTTAGGTTGATTGTAAACTCGGAACATTTAGAACAGAAAAGATTTGCGTCACGCGCATTATCAGTAACCACTAACCAAAATAAAATAAATAAGACAAAGAGATAATAGTTGGCCATCTTTTGGTCGTATTCTTATATCTTATTTTATCTTATTTCTTGTATAAATGCTTTCATAGTTTTGGGCTTGTTTATCTTTCTTATTTTATTTTATTTTGTTCCTTATTTTATTTTATTTGCTGTATAAACTCGTCATAAGAAAAGGATAAATAATATATTACAATATTATTGCACCGTTTATTCCTATCCTTTTTGTATGATTTATAGCTATAATCACTATGATCACTAGATTTGAAGACCTTTAAGAGTGTTCAATGGTACTTTTATGGGGTTAGAGGGTGAAGGAGGCAGCGGCGAAGCCGGGAATTTATTTCGGGGGGGGGGGCAATACTGGGGGGTCTGGGGATATGGAATATCCCGCAGAAAAAGCGGGGGGTCCGGGGGTACAAAATATTGAAATTTATAACAATACAAAATAAGTTATTTAAGTTTTCATAAACAAATCATACCAAAAATCAAAAACATTGATATCACCTAAAAGAAATATAATCCTAAAACTGTATTAGTACCATAAGGTAATAGTTTAAAAGGAATTGGGTGGTAAAGATAGTAAATCTTTTGATCAAAAGTGTAATTTAACAAATAATTAATGTATTCTTTACAAAGAAGGTTAAATAAAATAAAACGTTACAAAATATGTGTTTTGTTAAAGTGTGATTTGAAGTTTTCTGGGCTTTTTGGCCATTACGTCCAAGACTTTTTTAAATTTTACTTCTATATCTCGATGTATAGAGAGTAGTGCCAAACCATTAAGGCGACTTTGAGAAGTTGTACTGCTTAGGTGTTATTTTAAGCGTCGAAAGGTTGAAAATGATCTCTCGGCAGTAGCTGTTGTAATCAGCGTTAGTCTTTTTAAAATTGATCCAACTTCTTCTCCACATCAAATGTCGTCTAAATGTGAAGGGATGTGTTTGTAAAGGTCGCTGTAATTCTGATAAAACAATTTACTTTTTGTACCACTATTCCTTTTTTCTTTTTTTCTCTTTTTATTACTCGTAATTGAAAATTTTAATTAACGTACCAGCTAACATGAACTAAAATATTTCTGCAACTAGTTTTGACGCTAAAGTCATCTTCAGGACAACAATTTATAAACCAAAATTGAAAATGATCCATTTTAACAAACAAAATGACTAAAATTTGCCATTTTGGGCGGTAATTAAAATTTATTTTTTAGATTTATCTCTTCATTTACAAGATGATGAATGCGTCACTCCGACCGCGACGATAGGGAAATGTATCCACGCGCGAACCTGCCCGCACATGGAGAAAGCACTTTTAACCGTTAAAAGACCTCTATCGGAAAATGCTTCTAAATTGTTGGAATCGTACATTTGCGAAGAAACAGAAGACGGTTACAAAGTATGTTGTCCCTCAACCACTATAATATTTCCCGACGACGACATAAAACCTGATAATCTGGTTCCCGTTTTATCGCGGCATGCAAACTATCCTTTATTGCCTGTTGATTGCGGCTATAATGATTTTAGCGTCAGTTTCAAAATTATTGACGGGGAAGATGCGGACCTTCGCGAATATCCTTGGATGGCCTTGCTGCGTTACAAAAAATCCGGTAAGAATCATTTTAAAAAATTCTTTTTGCAAATAAATGTTGTTTAAATCGAATTGATTACCATTGGCGTATTCTAAATATTTTGTAACGGTTGCCGAATATTAATTTTTCATAAAATTAAAAGTAGATTTATCTCTTCATTTACAAGATGATGAATGCGTCACTCCGACCGCGACGATAGGGAAATGTATCCACGAGCGAACCTGCCCGCACATGGAGAAAGCACTTTTAAACGTTAAAAGACCTCTATCGGAACCTTCAGGACTGTCTGCGATTATCACTGTATCATCGGCATATTTT
The DNA here is from genome assembly GCA_950111635.1 of Agelastica alni. Classification (NCBI taxonomy): domain Eukaryota; kingdom Metazoa; phylum Arthropoda; class Insecta; order Coleoptera; family Chrysomelidae; genus Agelastica; species Agelastica alni. Next base: position 22,596,054 of record OX467713.1, on the reverse strand, counting down.
AGATTGTTTATAAGTTTCCCATTGACTTTCAGACCGTCCTCCGCCTCGTCCAGAGCGTTTTGGAAAATGATTGCTGAATAAAGAGCACGGGACTAAGTACACACCCTTGTCTGACTCCACACCTTATGAGTACAGTGCTTGTTTCCGTGTTTTCCAGTTTAACAGACGACAGCTGACGAAGCTCGGCTGGATTATTGGAGGACATTTGCCTACTCAAGGTGTTTCGAAGCAAAACAAAGTTTCACTCCTTTGCCGAGATAACTATGAATCCACAGATACAATAGACAAAATTCTCTCGACATTCTGGGAATCGAAGAGCTTCCAGGGTTTAAGTCACTGTTTGTCAACAGCGAAGAGCTTGCTGAACAAATTCCTCTCGGTGAGTCCTTTCATATCGCAAAAAACCGATTTAATAATTTAGAGAAACGCTTCCAAAATAGACAAGAATTATTTTCCACTTACAAAAACTTTATTGATGAATATGTGTCATTGAAACATGCTACATATGTTCCGTTTTATCCCACCGACAATTTCGCTGAGATTAAATATTTCTTCCACATCTCTGCGTAATCAAAGATTTCAGTGAGACCACGAAACTCCGAGTAGTTTTCGACGCCTCCAGTAAAACTTCTGCTGGAATTTATTTGAATGACATCCTACTCAAGAGTTATCAAGTACAGCCAGACTTGTACGATATCTTCTGCCGTTTCCGTCTAAGTCCTGACCTGCGACATTGAGAAAATGTATCACCAGGTTAAAATGAATCCGTCGCAACTACACCTCCAAAACATCTTGTGGAGAAACTCCCACAAAAAGAGCTAAAATGTATTCAACTTTCCACAGTGACTAATGGAGTCGCTTCCTCCTCTTTCTTAGCAACTAGAGTTCTAAAGGAGCTCGCTTTAAATTCTAATGATCTCTCCTTAGCCCAAATGGCGTAATTACAACAGGCGTACGTGGACGATGTGCTCCTTGGTACGAATTTTAACCAACTTTGGATTTTGTCAAAATTGGTTTGCAATAGATAATAGACATTCTCATGAAATAATATTTTCATTAGACCTACCTGAAAACACTATATTTACATGCCTATTTAGCGCACCGAAAGTGGGCTTAATCCGTGCGCCCGCACGGAAAATTTTATGGTACACTAGTGTCATCAGCTGCCTACCTGCATGTCAAAATAACATAATATGTTATTGACAGTTCTCTAGAAATCGCAAATTTTCTGTTTATTTTCTTAGCAACGGGGCAAATAACGCTTGTTTTTTGACAATTTTTTGATATTTTTATTGATAATATCTTAACAATTTGTGGTTTTCAGGTAGATATAATGAAAAATATTGTTCATTACACGTCCATAAATGCTTTTTCCGTACTTGCACGACTTTCCATGTTCGGCTGCGCCTCTCACGAAAACTTGTCGCGCGCGCACGGGAAAAGTCTATTTTCTCGACTCCTAATGAAATATACTATAATGTATTAATAAGTTAAAACAGGTTTAGTAAATTTAAACAAGTTTGTTTTTTGTTCCAGATATTTTGTGTAGTGGCAGTATTATTAATAATAGATACATCCTTACAGCAGCTCATTGTCTTCCCAGCAGTCACATACCGTAAGTGTAAACAAAAAAAACAAGATAACTTATTTTAAAGTAAATATACAGTGTGTCTACTTAAGTTGGTAGTAGATAAAAAACTATTTTACGAAAAAAAGTTATTCTTAATCAAAAATTTTGCATAGCGTAATACCTAAATAGCAACCATCAGATATCGAAATTTTTCAATGATATAATATAAGGTTTGTTAAAAAATATGAACTTTACCAAACTGGTTATTACCATCTGAGGGATGGTAAAACAGTTACCAGAAGATGTGAAGTTTATTTAATATAAATTTTCAGAACTTATAATTTAACTTCTTTCTAGAAATCTTCTCTCTTCTGTGCACTACGCAGTTCAAAGGGCCCCTTGTTGAAAATATCTCAGGATACTACCATTAACTTCTTGATAATTTTATATACATTTTTTTTTATTATTATGATTTATAATTGATATTTTATATTAATATTATATTATATTTACTTATTTTGAAAACACGTCTTTCTATTTTTTTTTACAATTTTTATACTCCTACAAAACACGTCTGCCTTTTGCATATTTTAATTATTAATTCTTAAACTTTTTTATCAACAAATCTTCTAGATACATCGTTTCTATAGTGTTGAAATACATGTGAACTATGATATTAAATAATTAATTATAATTTACAAATCTTTCTTTACCTCTGACTGAATTGTCTCCTCTACAAGACCAGACTTATAACCTCAAATACATCTGTCATCTTTACACTTGTCTATAAAATTCTTTTTATTTTTATAACTAAAATTAATATTAATGTTAATGTAGACTAATTTTTTTTTAAATTTCATTCTTTACAATTTTATGAAATTTTAAAATATTATTTTTAACAAATTCTCATATCATAACAATATATATATATATATATATATATATATATATATATATTAAATTAAATTCTTGACTATGATATCTAATCGAATTATTTAATTTTAGGCTGCAATCAGTAATGACTAATTTAAATAAAATTTTAACATAAAATTTCTAAATAAATGGGCTCAGAAAATATTTTTGTTGATATAGTTAACTATTTTTGACAATGTCAATTTGTTTATAGGATGATATTAAAAATAATTAAAAAAATAAAAATATATTTTCACAAAGGACCAATAATATGTTGATTCATTCATTTAAAAAAATATATACGTATTGAACTCAGTTCATTAATATCAGTTTTTTTTATTCCAAGTTTTTTCTTTATTTTTGTTAATATGGACCATTTCTAAGAAAAGTCTTTTTGTTTAAGTATTTTTCAACATCTCTTCAACTCTCGAATTTTGGTACTCAATCCGATGATCTTTATCTATGACATAATTATAGCTCGGTAGTTTATAGCCTAAAATGATTAATAATCACACAAAAATATTTCAGGTTTGGAGTACGTGTGGGAGAATATGACATATCCAAAGAAAAAGATTGCAAAGATGTAGATTGCAATGAGGCAGTCCAGGATGTGGTGATCGAAGAAGTTATTGTACATCCTGATTACGTTAATACCACTAAAGTAAATGATATCGGACTTCTAAGGGTTACCCCTATCAAATTAAATACAAGTATACAAGTTATTTAGCATAATTAAAAAAGTTTCATTTTGTGCTGATTTAAACAAGGTTTTTTTTCCAAATATCTTTGGGTTATTAGATTTTTCAACGTTTTTAAAATATAGTCAGAAATAATATTTCCTGTTGCACGAAATCGGCACCTCAAAGAATTTAGCCGAAGGCAGGTCCAGGACCGGACTTTAATTGGATATAACGAACAACATAAACTATTATGTGCCAATAATATCAAACAAGTCGGCACAAAACCTTTTTCATTACCAACCTGTATTATTATAAAACGTCTTCCTCTATTTAGGAAAGCATTCACGAAATTGGATGTGGTTAGCCATTTCCTCATACGTAGAGGAAGTGTGGGTAGGTTTACTTTCCTTCCCCGCATTATGTCGGTTTTTTTACTGCTTTTGGCCGGCATCTTCAGTTTCGCTGTCGCCGCTGTGGTAAATTTGCCTACCTCTTCGGTTCTAACGGTTAACCCCGAAGACTCTGGCTTTTTCATTGATGTCGGATCTTTCTTGGCTTTTTTGGACCGGAATTGCACCTGTCCAAAGCCATAGTATGGGCGGAAATTTAGCCTCTCCAATTCTTTAATGGATACATCATCCATTGAGAACGTCCGCAATTGACCAGGTCCTGCATTTTCCCTGTGTAGAATAGTCCACTCCTGGGTATGCAGGGTACGGTTCATCTTCCACAGACGGTTGGTTACCTGTTCTCCCGTCAGTCTGGGTAGTCCCTCATCGTCTGGGATGTAAGCTACATAGATGTGGGATTTTGGTATGTCCTCTTTCTGTACCAACTTCAGCTGGGCGTTTTCCCACAGACAGAAGGAGAATTACAAGTCGAATGGTGCAGCTCTGGAATCGCACTTGTGGACCATCGTCCGGTAGTTTGTCTACAGTGTCCAGTGTCCATGATAGATCGCTGTAGCAGCCGTAGCTGTTCGTTTGACAGCTGAGAATTTGGGTGTTCTTGGTGGATTATGCCCACCTTGATGCCCTGAGCTACAGCTGCAAAGGAGTGTTTTTGCTTGTTTGGATATTCCATAGTGCGTGGCTTTTTCGCCGCCTCTGTAGTGCTACCTTCCGAGCGTATTCGCTTGCTGGTGAGAGCTGTCGGGGGGGGGGGGGGGGGGTTGATCCCCACTCCTTTTCCCATCCCGCTCTTTAAGGATTTGATTCAAGGCGGTTTCATACGGTACCCCGGTTTCAGGTTTATGCTGGCCCCTGTTAGCGTAGCCTCGCCCCCTGTTGTCAGGCCAGTTTTCTCGGTAGAGGGAGATTTTAAATGTACCCTGTCAGCTTTCTGCAAGATTTGGTTGCTAGGAGGATCTGTAGTAGACACCTCCATTTGCATTTGATCGTCTGCGAGAAGATTGCCTTCGTCGCAGATGTCTGTTTTATTGGTATTGTTACTCATATTGTTCCCTCGAGTAGCTAAATAAAATGGTTAAGACGTCCCCGCACGGTATATATATATATATATATATATATATATTTTTAAATAATTATATATTTATATAAAAATTTAATAAAAATTAAAAACTGACTTTAAATATGCCTAAATGCTTCTCTAAATTTACGACTAGTTGGTTGGTTTTGTAAATTTGATTTTGTACTTCATTTAATAGATTTACAACATAAATGCTCGTTTTTATGTTTTAGAAAATATAAGGCCAATATGTCTGCCCCGTGAAAAGAATAAAGAAATAACAGCAACCACTGTGGAAATATCTGGTTGGGGAATACTTCACAATTGTAAGTTTCTTTTTTAGAAGGTATTCATTTATTTACAAGATTTAATTTTATAAACGACTAGTATGAACCCGCAACTTCGTCTGTATGGATTGTAGTCTTTGATTTTAAACTACAACTTGAAACGAAATAGGAAAAAAATAAAAATAGTGCTACGATTTGCGGAGTCCGTCTTTGTCAATTGTTGCCTTGAGGCGACAGCGCGTCGAACACAACAAACGCTCGATATTTTAGAAAAGAATCTCGTTGGTTCCTCGTTCTTACAGAATGGACGTCCCCATTCTCAAATAGTTTGTTTGCCTATATAAACGGAATGTTGCCGATCGAGTTTTAGTTTAAAGTAAGTTTCTGAAGTCAGTTATTTATTTAGTATTATAAAGAGATTGTATAGAGATTGTTATTATCTAAGTGATTGTAAAAATTTATAGTTTAGTTGTTATACTGTTTAAAAACCACCGAACGCAAGAGTAAATATCGCAACATTGGTGTCAAAAGTAAGAATTTATGGTGAATACAAGAAATACGTCATACGACGCCCTGGAGGACGTTATAAAATTCATGAAAAATCATTTTAAGGAATTGGAAAAGCGCCGTTTGGAAGAAGAAAAATTGGAAAAAGAAAAACGACGAAGGGAAGAAAGATTGATAGAAAAAAACTATGTCAAAAAATTGGAAGAAGAAAAACGACGGCAAAAAGACTTCGAAAAAATTCTGAAAGAACAAAAGCAGCAAAAAGATGAACAAAAAAAGAAAGAGAAGAACAAAATAAACTTCTAGAACAACTACTACAGAAAACAGAAGAACAAATTGTCGAATTAAAGGAAGATGTCAAGAAAATTGACGGTGAGTTAAAAAAGGAAGGAGACACGGTACGAGATGAAGTAAAAGACATCAAAAATGAGATCGACGCTGTTCTCAAAAGGGAAGTGGACACAATTAAAAAGGACGTACAAAGCCAGATTGCCCCCTTTTAAATTTAAGATCGTCGTGACAGGGTTGCCACATCGGGAATTTTAGTAAAACCACTAACTTTTGATGGACAGTCATCTTGGTCGATGTATTGCAGACAGTTCAAAGTTCGTCTAATGGGAGAAACGATGAAGATAAGGCTACTGCATTTAAAGTGGCCTTGAGAGGACAAGCTTTGGGAATGCTGTAGACAATTCCTGTCGACGAACAAAGCAAATATGGAGATCTAGTGACTGTATCGAAGTTAAGGTATGGCGATCAACACAGAGAACAGCTATACCTGATGCAAATGAAAACATGGGTGCAGAAATCTGGCCCACAGGCACCAGAAGACTTCAGGGAGCAACTGGCTGTCCAGCCATTTATTGATAGACTTAGAGTTCCAGAGATTCAGAGGACCCTTCGACTGACAAATTTCAAAAGAAGTGGTAAAGGTTTGGTGCGATCCTTGGAAGTGGAGGCGGCCTTTAATACTTTGGGGCCAAAAGTTTGAGCAGTGTTGATAGAAGAATCAAACCAACAAAGCGATGCAGTCACTGGGCATTTTGAAGAAGATCAAGTTTATGATAAATGGTATGGGCAACCAGCGGAAACAATCTTGTTCAAACTGGAAAAACTGGATATTTTATTAAGGATTGCAAAATAAGAGTACCACTACGATTAAACTCACCTGCGAGAACACAATCATGCTTCCACTCACCTTCGAGGACCAGGTCATCTAGGAGTCCTCAGAACTGCACAAGTAAAACTAGGATTGGTCAGCATATCGGGGCGCATGCTAGCTAGTAATAACGAAGCCCCTAGGGTCATTCATGTCAACAGAATAAGAAGAACAATGGATATTTTTACCATCAAAAGAAAATTAAATCGAGAAGACATTGTTGCACCATAGACACCGGTGCATCAGTTTTCCTGGTACGCAGCAACATTCTTCGGCCAGAATGTGTGAAACCTGCCTCCTCCAACCTTGTTATTTGAACAATTACTGGAGAAAATGCACCAATAGAAGGAGAGGCTAAAGTCACACTTACTCTTGGACAGCTTAACATCGTGGATACAGTATATGTTGCAGATATAGAAGATGATTTGATCAGCGAGTATGGGTTCTAATTTGACGGCGAACAAAGAACCATGAGATTTGGAGAAGAAAAATTTATCTTGACAACCCCAGATGGCGAAGTCTGTAAGAATTCCATAACTTTCCGAGAAGATAGTATGTTCTACATTGGAGTAGTTCAGCAATGCAAAGAATCCCCCCAACCGTTTACTGCTTGCACGAGCCATAGTAAAGACAGAACAGACTATTCCTGTAAGAGTTGCTAATGTGTACCCCGAAGGAAAACACTTAAAGAAGGTGAACCTGTGACTTAGATAACTAGGTGTAATAGGTGTGAAGAGAGTTATTATTAGGATCGAAGAGAGGACTCCAACAGCGTATTGGAATGTCTAAAATCCTCCCTTTAACATCTATCATTGGATGAATATAACTCTTCCAGAAAATTCATCAAATCTCAAAGTGACATCTTTGATTTAACGAACCAACTTGTTTCAACACAGGATTGATACTGGTTAAGCTCACCCGATTCGACAACCACCAAGACGACTACCATTTGCGAAACAACAGGAGGTAGAAAAACTGGTTGACAAGATGATGGAAGATGAAGTGATTAAAAAATTGGCAAGCCCTTGTGTATTGTGTATTGGCAAGTGGGAATATATGAAGATGACACCAAGTGCCGAAGAGAAAGAAGCTCAAGATTATCCAAATGAGTTACAGCATAAAGGAAGAGATTGAGGTAAGCAAATAAAATAAAATAAATAAATAAAATGAAGGCTCGCTATGACCTTAGAGCAAATTCGAAGGGAATTAAGGAAGGAGAACGAGTATGGCTGTATAATCCACAACGAAAAAAACGTGTATCTTCCAAGTTGACACAATCTTGAGAAGGACTATATAAGGCGATAAAAAGAATAAATGATGTGGTTTATAGAATCCAACGCAGTCCCAGAGCAAAAATTAAAGTCGTTTACTTAAAGAGATTAAAGGCTAACAATGGTGGGGTTGCACAAGTATTTGATCAAGACGATCAAATTTGAGAGAGGGATGATGTTACGATTTGCGGAGTCCGTCTCTCCCGTGTCTTCTAGATTGGACGTCCCAATTATCAAATAGTTTGTTTGCCTATATTAAAGGAGTGTTGCCAATCGAGTTTTAGTTTTAGTTTGAAGCAAGTTTTTAAAGTCAGTTATTTATAAAGTATTATAAAGAGATTTTATAGAGATTGTAATTATCTAAGTGATTGTAAGAACTTATAAATTGTTTAGTTATAATACTAAGTGTTTAAAAATCACCGAACCCAAGAGTAAATATCGTACCAATAGAAATATACCTGATCTCGTAACCTTTTTTTTAGTACCTTTATGTACAAACACACTTCTGTTACAGTTTTATAACAGTGTAGATAGATTATGGAATGTAGTTGCAGGAAGTACAAGTAAAATACTGCAGAGAGCCAATATACCAATCGTAAACCATACGAAATGCCGTGACACTTTCCAGAACGTCAACGCTAACATGATTTGCGCCGGCGGTGGAAATAATACCGCAACTGCGTGCAGTGGAGACAGCGGTGGTCCAATGCAGGTGCCAGAAATAATCGGCAATGAAAAAAGGGCCAGGTAAAATCATAATTGAAGACCTTGCAGCAACATCGAGTCAGCTCCTTTTTAAAAAATTGTTCAGGGGGCAAAAAAAAATACTTTACTCTACTCTGTCTTTGGGTCAGGCAGTCTATTAGCTATATCTCTTGAAAATCTGCATGAAAATGAAAAATGTTGAATGCAGACAATAGGTATTTAAGTACTATACAAATGGGATAAAGGCATCATAATAAGGGTATTATGTAAACACACACATTTGTTTTCCTGCCAACATCCTTTGCTTAATTTCACTATCATACTTTCCATCTCTCGTAAACTTTGAACCCAAGTAAGCAAACTCATTTACTTATTCCACTCTTTCTCCCATAATCAGAACCTTACAGTTTGTCATGCTTTCTTTCCTTTTAAAAACCATTACTTTCATTTTGCTAACATTTATTTTCATCCCTTCGATTACAAAGCATCATGCATAACATTAACAATCGCCTCCTCTTTAGATGACGCTAATATGAATTGATCATTGGCGTAAAGAAAGCATTTGATGTATAATAATATGTATAAGTTAAAAGAGCCATGGCGAAGCCACACATCCCTGTCTCACACCTTTTTCGATGTTAAACCAATCCGTGAAAGCTTCGTTCATTCTGACACAAGCAGTGGAATCCTCATAAAGTGATTTTAGTGCTCGTATTAATTAACCGCTCACCCCATACACAGACAATGTCAACCACAATACACTCCTTACCACTTTGTCATATGCCTTTTCCAAGTCTATAAAAAGGCAGTAGACCTTATTTTTAGTCAAGAATTTTTCGATTATACCTCGTAATGAAAAGACCTGATCCATAATGATCTCCTTTCTCTTCTAATACCTGCTTGTACATTTCATTTCATCTTCTCAGTTTTATTCGGCACTCTTTGCATACTGTTTGCCGACTATGCTGAGTAAACTAATACCTCGGCAATTATTACAGTCGTGCCGCTTTTCACTTGTAAAGCGGCATGATAACGGCGTCTGGTAAACTACCACTCCTCCAACAAAGGTTAAAAAGGCAGTACAGCAGACTAGTTACCACGCTTTGTCCAGCCTTCAGCATTTTAACCGTTTCTGTCATACTAAGTTCACTTTCATTGCAACTTTCACTTATGTCTCCGAATGGGGCCTGTGCTTGTGTATCGTCAAATATACACAGTTGATTGCATATTTGAAAAGACAGTCGGTAGGCTAACGCCAAAGAAATCTAAAATATTTATCAAGAACATTACCTTCCACAGGTTTTATTGACTTTTTTTAGGTTGCACTAATTATTGAACTAGCTGGAGCAAGTTTTCCATGTACAGATTCCTAATACAAAAACCAAAATATCACGGGAATTTTTATAACTTCCCGAGGGACTAAATACGATTCAAATTGTTCGTTAATATTTGCATATTTTTCGTTGGATATAGAAACGGCGCATGCATAAGGCATACATAATTTCGCAATTGTACCAAAAACCCTGGTTTGTTTCTAAAATTACCTGATCCTGCACGTTGCTTTGTTTCTATAATTACCTGATCCTGCACGTTACTTCGTTTCTAAAATTACCTGATCCTGCTCAATATACGAGTCACTGCTTCCGGCGATCATCAGCTTTATGGTTTGCAGATTCAGGAGCAAATCTTTTGACTATAAAGCGACATGGGGCTCGAAAAGTAAGTTACTGAGGGATACATAGATTCTTCCATTGAAAATAAAAAGAAAGTTGCCATGAACATTTTAGGGAAACTTAAACTTGAATTTTCAATAAGTTTTAGTAATAGTTGTAATAATTAAGCTTTAAAAGTAACAACAAAACCAGAAATAGCTTCTTCAGGAATAGACGTGTCAAATTATAAAAATTGTACGATTAATATTTACAGCAAATAGCTTTTTACATTTCAAATACTTATAATTCTTCTGGTAAGTTTCTTGTTCAAATAAATCGTTTTTAAGTTATTTTTGTTTCTGAATGCATCTCCAATAAAATTGCGTTGCGTAATGACCCAAATGAGTGGACCAAAATGATAATAGCTTTAAAATGAAACAGTCATAAGCATCATGCAAGATCGCTCCTTACATGTGGCAGTTGACGGTATTTCTACTGAAACGTTAAAAACCAATGCCTGGGTCCCACAGGGTTCCATCCTGTCTCCCACCCTATTTCTTTTACACATCAACGACCTCTTGAAAACCACCACGAACCCCATTTACCGTTTCGCAGACGACAGCACACTTGTCTCAACTTTCACATCCTATCGATCATTTTTACCATGTTGCATGTTGCTAACATTGCAAAGTCAGCAAGCCAGAGGCTAGGCGTTCTGTAAAAAGCTAAAAAGATTTTTCTCCTGATCAACTGTTGACGACGTACAAGGCTCAAATCCAGCAAGGCATTATCTTTGTCTTCTAGATTCCATTCAGAAAAGGGCCATTCGGTTAATAAAAAGCTCAACTCTAACAGATACCCTTCATCCACTAAAACATAGAAGAAGAGTTGCAGACCAGACATTACTCTACAGGTATTTCCATGCAGATGCTCCAGAGAAATAAAAACTCTTATACCACCACTGGCCACATTTGGCCGAAGAACTCGGCACGCTGATCAGTCTCACCCATTTACTCTTAAGATTGGCACTACAAAGACCAATCTCCATCAAGAATCCTTTATTTACAGGGCTGCTAAGGAATGGAACAAGCTTCCAAAATCAGTTTTTCCAGAGAACTATGACCTGCAACTTTTCAAAAAGCGGGTCCAGAATCATCTCCTTTCTATAAATAATCCCTTCCCCTTCTAATAGTCGCAGTGCGGGCCGTCCGCGGCCCACACGATAGGTCTACCCTTTTTGCGACTATTTTCAGTAAAAAAAAACAGTCGTAGATAAAATATTTTTATTTGCAAGTATTGTCTATGTATATATAATAAAATTATAATGAAATAAAAATCCGGGATTGCATCCGTTTGTTAGTAAGAATCCGTTTCGATTTTTGCAGACGTTTCGCCAAGGTCTCACTTGGCATTTTCAATTAGTAGTCTTCGCTAGTCGGCTAAGTTTCTGAGAGTTTCTGTCAAATCAGGTAATATTTAAAGGTTTGCGCCAAAATTGTAACGGCGCTCATTGGTTGGCATTGGCTCAGCCCTCTCAGAAATTTCGTTTGGTATTATGCCAGTTGTGTTCAGATGTTGTGGTTTCGCTTGTTTTTAATTATGGTTTTCTTTAGATGTTGTGGTTTCGTTTTTGTTTTAATTATGGTTTTCTTCAGATGTGATTTTGCTTATTGATATTTCATCACATCTCACCATCCGTGAATCACTACGCTGAAAAAAAAAATCTATGCATACTTTTTTTTTAAATCTTGTTATTAGTGAAATATACATTTTTAAACAACTTACAAAGCTGTTTACAGGGACGTGTTTCACTAATCATTTTCATTTAGATTGGAAAAATCTGATGACTGCCTTTAAATGAAAATCAAGTGGCTCGTTGTTTCAACTAAACTATCTAATTCCCACATTTTCCGTTTTTTCTTAATAACATGGTCTTTTCTGCTATTTTTCTGGATTGAATTTCTTAAGTGCTTTTTCAAAATGTTTCTGAACATCTTTTATTTTATATGTGGTATTTTTTCTAGCCGCAGAACCTTTCAATTGATCCTATATGAGTTCTATAGGGTTAAGTTCACAATAGTAGCGAGGAAATCAAAGTACTCGTATATTTAGCATTTTCCCCCCTAACCCTAACCTAACCTAACCACTAAATTTTTTTTTCTTTTACCAAGATACAATTAAATAAACTTTATTACTTGAAAAGACAAATTCATCAAGTGTAAAATTTATAAATGGTACGACTTTGGCTGAGATGCATGACGGTAGGTACGCCCATAAAACGGCCTCATGACAGTAATTTATTACAGTGGTTAATGTCATTTTTAGCAACTTTCCAATATTTGTTTATTCATAATTGTTTATTGGAGCTACCTCGTTGTTGCCACCAGTAAAAAAAATTATACATTATTAGTATTTAAATAAGTTTATTAATACTAAAACACATTTACAAAATTATTATTTAAAAATTTACTCATTTGCGTCTTCTTCGGTCAGTTTTATTATCATTTTCTATCACCTGGTAAATAATTTTCGAGTACATATTCATTCTTCGGAATGTATGGAAGCGGGCGGTCATCAGTTTGAACATTTAATCAATAAAGTAGTAAGTAAGCAACTAAAATAATTGGAATTTTAACATGTAATATTTTGTAGTATTGGGAGGAAATGTAAAATTTAAAGACTATTGTAAAGAGAATGGTCATAGCTTTTAAAAGACATCTTATTCGACCCCAATCCATTTAAATATTTTGGGTTAATTCTTACCCTCGCTTGGAGTTGAAAGTAGTGGAGTCAAAAATACCGGAAAAGAGTGTCCCCCTTTAATCAAAAATCGACGGGTCTGAGCGTTTTTTTTTTTTCTAAAATGTTGACAAGGTTCCTGAAAATGGCTCTGTTTCGTTTTCGATTGATCACCCTGTATATTGCTGGGTTAACCCCACATGATGCAATATTATTGCGCAATAATTTTAACCCATACTTTTACAACATACAAAGCAATATTCACCAGATTGCACAACAAAAATCAAACTTTTTGATTGACTCATGCTTAAGTGCAATCTTTCGCAATTATCTACAAAACACCAATAAATTCTTGGTAAATGTTTAGTTTAGCCACTTTTACCATATATGATTAAAGCTATTTTTTGTATATGTACCTACTTAAAATATAATTTTCGATCCGTCATGGTGCAACTATTTATGTTTATAACAAAAAAATATTGGTTTTTTCCCATTTTTAGAGACGGATATTATAACATTTTCATGCTTAAATTTACGTCATTTTCGCTAAACTAAACATTTAACAAATTTTTTAAAATTGTGTTATATATTCTTCTTCCTTCTACAACTCTTGGCCTGCTGCACAACGTCTCTCCAACCCGCTCGCTCCGCTGCGGTTCTTCTTCAGCCTCTGACGCTCATCTTCTATAAGTCATGTTCTACCTCGTCCTTACATTTGTTTCGTGGTCTACCTTGCGTCACTCTCATCGTAATACTGGTTTTGTAAACTCTTTTCGTTATTCGGTTGTCGCTCATACGTTCCACGTGACCCAGCCATCGGAATCGTTGTTCCATTATAAATCTGACGATGTCTTCTTTGTAAAGGAAGTAATCTAGCTCGTAGTTGGTTCTTACAAGCCATGCTTTGTTTTCGCCTGAAGATTTTTTTCTTAAAAATTCTGAGCCAATGGTGTCATCGTCATTAGCTCAACAGCCCTTTCTGGGCCTTGGCTGTCGCAATTTTGAGCCTCCATCTAGTCCTATCTGTGGCAGCATCCTTCCAGTTAGGTAGACCAATACTAGTTGTATCGTTTTTGACGCTGCCCTCCCATCTGAGCCTCTGCCGTCCTCTTCTTCTGCCAATGGCGTCACTTGTCAATATATCTCAGGTTTCGGGTCAATGATTGCCATTGGTCGAATGAGTGTTTTGTAAATTTCGAGTTTTGTGTTTCTTGAGAGAATACGAGATTTTAACATTTTCATGTTGGCATAATAGGCTTTGTTGGCTACCATAATTCTTCTTTGAATTTCATCGCTAATTTTGTTACTACTGTTGAGTTTTGCGCCTAGATATACAAAATCATCTACATTTTCAATAGACATGTCACCCAGCCTAACGTCATTTTCATTCCTTCTGCTTTCATTTGTCGACAAGACCATTTATTTTTTATTTTGTATGTATGATAATATTAGGCATTTAGATTTTTTAGATTGTAGAACAACCAGGAGAATTTTTGTTTAATTTTATTTTAGATACTTTCAGTACGGCATCGTTAGTTTTGGCCTAAATCATTGTAATGCAGCTACCGTATTCACCAAAGTGGCTAAATATATGGATTGGATTTTGGACAATATTAAACCATAAGCTGAACCTATTAGTTTTAAGTCAAAGTTTATCCTAAGATTTACAACAAATATTTTTAATAAAATATAATCACCAAATATTGTAAGAAAATTTTTAACTGAATAAATTTTACTATAAAAATTATGTAAATTTTTTCAAAATTATCATATCTTTTTAAATTCTGTTATTGCTTGGTTACAATTTAAAACTAAATTCATAAATTGCAATACGTAAGAGTATATTTCATTAGGAGTCGAGAAAATAGGCTTTTTCCGTGCGTGCGCGACAAGTTTCCATGGGAGGTGCAGCCGAACATGGAAAGTCGTGCAAGTTAATATGATAGTTTCTTCAAACACATTTTACCAAGAAGGAAAAAATATTACGTTTCTTGGTCTCATCATTGATGATAGATTAAATTGGTCCAATCACGTAGATGATGTAGTTCTAAAATTATCTAGTATTCTGTTTTTATTGAGACCGTTGAAACATATTACAAACTGCAGTACTTTGAGAATGACATACTATTCCTTACTTCATTCAGTGCCCTCTTATGGTATCTTACTTTGGGGGACTCCAACAAATGCTATAGCAGCTTTTAGATGTCAAAAGAAAGCTATCAAAATATTGGCAAATGTGGGTTTTAGAGACCATTGTCTTCAACATTTCATCCATCTTGGTATCATTCCACTGCCTACTATGTACATATTTACTGTATTATTAAAAATACACCAAAATGTGAATAAATTCCGATTCACACTATTATACTATTCACACTATTATAACACAAGATCGGCTGATTTACTGACTATTCCATGACATAGATTAGCTGTTTGCTGCAAAAATTACTTGAACCTCAATCTCTATAACATACTTGATAACTCTCAAAATATTGGAATTCAAAAGATTTAAAACTGTGAGAAAAAATTCTGCTCAGTCATTGTTTTTATGATATTGATAGCTATATAGTCTCTGCCGGTTAATTATACATTTAATTTTATTCTTATTTTTTATTAGCTCCATTAATGTTTTTCATCCAGATTCTTTGTTTCTTCTTTTTGCAGAAATCCGGGTTGTGCTATTAGTAATTATTTGTTTTTTTTCTAAATTTGTATGGTTCAAATATTTTATATGTTTGCTGATTTCAATTTTTAACTAAATTTTATATGTAAATTAGTGCTAAAATATTTTTATCAATATCTTTTTATATTATTAACGGTCAATTTTGACTCCAAAGTAATATTGATCTTTGCGACTTGCCATAAATGTTTTATGTACATAAAAAGGTCAAAAAAACTACTCTCTCTCTCTCTCTCTATTGTTTTTTTGTCAATTTTGACTCCAAAGTAATATTGATCTTTGCGACTTGCCATAAATGTTTTATGTACATATCAAGGTCAAAAAAACTACTCTCTCTCTCTCTTTTGTTTTTTTGCCTACGTTTAGAAATTAAAAATTTATTCTCAGGACTGTGTAACAATGGTTTCCCAAATAATAAAATAGTTTTTCTTGCCACGATGTATTATTATAATTGACGATTTTGTAAACATTGTTACAAAATCGTCAATTAATACATCGTGGCCAGTATAAACCAGTATAACCATTGTTTCAGAGCCCTGATGATGAATTAAATTAAATTCGAAACGTAGACAAGAAGACAATAATTTTCTTTCTTCAATTTACACTGATCCCAAATAAACTCCGACAAAATAAAATTTGTTGTAGGTTTAATTATAAATGTTTTGTTAGTTTTATTTTGTGAAAATACCGCATTTGAGTTTAACAATACGTCCTTAAAATATCTACATCGAATTTTGTATCACCCTGTATACTCTAATTAAATTTCATTACTTTCGATAGACGATGCTCGCAAAGAAATTTGAGTTTAAATCTTATTTCGATGTAATATAATTTTAGTACCAACTAATCAGAGTGTATTAGTTACTACAACAACGTATTCTTAGTGCTATGGGTAATTCCATTTAAATCAGCAGAATACTTTTGCCGGCTACTGAAAAACCAAAAAAAAATATTATTATAAATATGCATCAGTCCCCACATATTAATAATGTAAACAAAATACTATTTTAATCATTTTAATTACGTCTACGGTATGATATATACAGTGGTAGAAACCCACTAAAAAATAATTAAACATTGGATATTAAAATGTAAAAATAAATTTGCGATTTCTTCAGTTTGAAGCCGAAGAACTCGGCATGCTGATCAGTCTCACCCATTTACTCTCAAGATTGACACTACAAGGACCAATATCCATCAAGAGTCCTTCTTTTACAGGGCTACGGAATGAAACAAACTTCCAAAATCAGTTTTTTCAGAAAACTATGACCTGCAACTTCTCAAAAAGCTAGTCCACAATCATCTCCTTTCTATAATCCCTTCCCCTTCTAATAGTCGCAGTGCGGACCGTCCGCGGCTCATACGATAAGTCCACCCTTTTTGCGACTATTTTCAGTAAAAAAAAATATTCCGATTTGTGCTCAAGTTATTACGCCTGTGCGTCGTTTAGGGTACAAGTCTGTTCAATTAGAACGCATTCGTCATTTGAGAAAAGTCGGTTTAAAAAACAGTGTTTCTACTACACGGTCCTTTGAACAGATAAGATTGGAATGGTGAATGGAATCTGCCGAGTCCCAATACTGTATTTGGATCCATGATGGTTCCAACAGAGTAAGGCGATTACGTAGAGAACACAGAAATTTAGAAATTGAAACATCATACAGCCATTATATTGGATATGATGGTATGGGGTACGATAACCTACAGAATCAGGTCATATACAGATATGAAAAGCATTTGAAGAAAAAGACTGGAAGTAGGAACTATTGGTTCGACAAGGAATGTGAAGAAAAGATAAGGGCAAGAAACAAGGCCCGACTGGAGATGCTGCAAAACCCAAACGAACACAATAGGGAGAAATATAAACAAGAGCAAAAGCACGGACAACATTTAGAGTAAAGAAAAGAACACATGAACAAAAAATGTTAGAGGACCTGGAAGCAAGTGGAACAAGAAACCAAATTCAGAAATTTTTTCAGGAAATGAGAAGCATTAAAGGAGGCTTCAGACCGAGAACTGACATGTTTCTTAAAACAAATAATGGAAGATTAGTGACAAATAATAGCGAGGTGATGGAGGTGTGTAGAAGTTACTTCGAACAATTAATAAACGCATAGCAGGAACAAGAAAGAGATACGGTAACCTACTATACCGCAGATCCACTGGCCGAAGATCCAACTCTTGAGGAAGTAGGTGATCAGCAGGTTAACAAATAACAAAGCTTCCGGGTAATGACACAATATTAGTAGAATGTCTCAAATATGGAAGAGAAACAATTTCTCAAACACTTCCACACCCTCATACTAAATATTTGGAAGGAAGAAAAAATACCAAGTAGTAGGAAAGAGAGTGTCATCGTGCCCCTACACAAAAAGGACGACAAACTACAACGCTCCAACTATCGGGGAATAGCATTTGATAAATACTGAATATAAGGTCTGGTCCCTAGTACTACTCGAAAGATTAACTCTCTCTATTTTTTTTAATCTCCCTTTATTTCATGATAGTGTACAATACAATAAATATTTCCAGACCACATACTAACACGATTTGATAAATTTTGTACAAGATGTGAAAACAAATTTTACACCGTGTGAGAGTAAATAATAAACAAAAACAACAATATATTGTTGTTAATCATTTAAGTAAACAATCCTTTAACAGGTTTTGCATTATTATGATTACATTCCACAAAACTGTCTGACCTTCAGTTAAAATTAAAAAATTTCAAATAAGAAAATTTGTTTGAAAGTAAGTAATAACTACAATAAAATTTGATTGACAGTAATGGTTTAGAACATGAAAGTGAGCGGCCTTTTGCAAAGAACGTAAAATTATTAAGTGATTCAAGTCAGGAGTAAGTTAATTATATTTTATAATTAAGGTTTGCATTTATGTGTGTACAGGAGTGCGTGTTTATTTTTAATATTATCTGAACATTTTGTTTTTGATTATGCCATATTTATTTCCTTTAATAAACCATCCTTTTATGCAAATTTTCTATATCAAATAGTTTCGATGTTTTACATCAGCCAGGCGTACCGCGATGGCTCATTAATTTTTTTTATTGACAATGTTTATTTAGCTTCGATGGTTTGGACACGTAGAAAGGATGGATGAAGGAAGATTGACGAAACAAATTTATAAAGCGAGTGTGAATGGACAAATCGGTAGAGGTCGACCTCTGAGAACATATCTCGATCAGATCAACATTGTTTTGAAGAAAGGCCAGGTCAAGAGTACCAACAACCGAAGAGCATGTATGAGAGCACTGATGAAAGTAGAGGAAGCAAAAGATGTGTGTAAGAACCGTAGCAAGTGGAAGGAAGTGGTCTCTGCCTACCCCTATGGGAAAAAGGCGTGACTTTATGTATTTATGTATGTTTATTACAATCTGCCTATAATTCACAAAAGCGTGTAAGCATCAAGTAATATTTATAATACGTACAGTATTGACATGCTGCGTGTATAATCATTGATATGCCTGCAAGTCTTTTTTAGCGCTGGTAGAAAACGGATTATACTTTATACTCTTAATTTTATTTTGTTTTTAGTTACACCAAATCACTGGGCACTTTTCGTTTTAACCTAAGCACTGTACGTAACTTTTGCATTAAATTTCTTGCTAGATGATTTGAGTGCACTCTCAGTCTATTTTATTTTTTTGTACGTATCTTTAATTCTTTCCTAATGGGAATTATTTCAAAATCATAATGTATGGCATTGTTGGTGCTGTACCACGGTAACCTACATTGAAGATCATCCGTAGCACTTTTGTTTGAACCCTATGTATGATTTATGCAGTCTGAAAGTAGACAAGAAATTCCTTGTAGCTGGGGAAATAAATTTATTTGCAACAGCGCTTAATCCTTCTCTCTGGCTGACCGGCTGGAACGACTGTTCACTGTTCACGTATATCTACGAGACAATCCATCTTAAATATTGTTTCCAGTTTTGAACATTTTTGGTGTTTAAAAACAAATTGTGAAAAATGCCATGTAAAACAAGTATCCTCAGAAAAAAAAATCAAAATTGAACTCTCTCTCTCTCTCTGGTCCATTTCCCTGAGAAGGGATTAGTGACTATGATGCTTCCGTAGCAGAATTTTTAGTATTGTGTCACTCCTCTCTATTTTGGGCCATAATTACAGTTTTATGTAGGCCTTGGCCGATTAGATCTTTAGTTTAATCCACCCATCTCTTGGGTGACTTTCCGCGCGGGCGCTTCCCCTCTACCTTACCTTCGACTATTAGTAGTTGCAATGAGTCTGTCCTTCTTGCAATGTGGCCAATGTATGATAAAAAGCTTCGGT
Organism: Agelastica alni; assembly: GCA_950111635.1. Taxonomy (NCBI): domain Eukaryota; kingdom Metazoa; phylum Arthropoda; class Insecta; order Coleoptera; family Chrysomelidae; genus Agelastica; species Agelastica alni. The sequence continues at coordinate 22,576,113 of OX467713.1, read as the reverse complement.
TTCCGCAGTAGCCGTCTGTATGCCCACATTTCGAAGGCATTTATCCGTCTGGTATCGCTTTTCTTGAGTGTCCAGGTTTCTGCTCCATAAGTGGCAATAGGGAACACAAGTGAATTCAAATTAAACTACGTGACACGAATATTCGTGGTGTTTTTGAAGTCGACGCAACAAAGATCACTCGCATGATTACCGAACAATTGGATGTTAATTATACTACTGTTAGTACGGTGTTAAATAAAATGGTTTTAAAAGTTTAAAGTACACCAAAACTCAGGAATTGTTTCCTGCGGATCAGTTTTGTAGGTTACAGTTTCAGCCTTTACTTTTGGACTTTTTGACCAACCTCCTCGTTCTTTTCTAAGAGCTGGTCTATGGTATTAAGGTCGTTTTAATCTTAGAGTAGCCTTTCATGAAGAGTAATTGGTTACTTCAGTTGCATTTAATTGATTTGGATATTTGATAAAGCTACGATTTTTTTATGCTACCAGATTTTTTAACTCTTTTGTGGTATTGTTTTTATTTGTGATGACACTTGGTTAAGTCATGTCATACCATGGGTTTTTTTATATTTTGTAAGCAAATTGGTTCGATGGATTCGCGGAATTCTAAAAGAAAATACGCCTATAATTCCATGTAAAATTTAAAATAAAAACTATGAGCCTCACATGAATATAGAATAAAATAGAAAATGCGTTTAATATGCTTTAAATATTTGATATAATGCGCATAATTTTATTAAAAATTTTATTTTTTTAGTTACAATAATCAAATCTCTCACGTTTGCTGTCCTCAAGGACCAATAACATCTAATTGATATTTCCCATTTTTATTAATATTGCTTTTTCTTTTAATCTTTCTTTTTCTTTTTATATGCTTGCAACATCTTTATTTTGCTTTATTATTTGTTGCAATTTAGATTTATTTACTGTTCTTTGCTCAATGTTAATTATTTGGTTATTTCCGTGATTAGTAATATTAAATTAATCTCTTTTTGGTGTCATTAAATCCCTGTTTTGAAAAGGGGGATCCCTTGAATAGTAAATAATATTGAAGGTCGTAATATTTATGTATTTCTACGATGGTAATGGAATAAACAGTAATTTCATATTAGATTATAATTAAAAATTATAAGACGTAAAAATATTATTTTTCAGTATTTTTTATTAATTTGCTGTTCCAGCATATACATAAATTATTACTGTTTAAAAACAATTTAAATTTAATGGCTAAATCAGTGGGGATTTTCAATGTAAAGATGTTTCCTTTTACCATCTAATATGAACTGTGATATTTTTGCCTGTTTTATAGACTACCAGAAGGCGTTCGATAGAATAAAACACAAAAATATGAAAGACGTCTTGAAGAATATGGGGATGGATGATAAAAATCAAAGCATCATCCGAAACCTTTTCTGGAATCAATTAGCTACTATTAAAATTAACATGGAAGAGCAAACCAACACAGTAAATATTCTTTGATGAGTTATGCAGGGCTGTATCCTGTCACCACTCATACTAACTATGGCTTAAAAATTAACATTAGTAAAACCAAATTCATGATAATCAGTAGAGAAACTGGTGGAAGATACGGCTTGACGATCAACAACACACTAATGGACAGAGTAACACAGTTCCGATGCTATATTTTCTCGATTCTTTTCTATAGGATGGAGTCATGGACATTAACCGAGGCAACACAAAGAAGACTTGACGCCTTCGAAATGTGGCTTTACAGAAGGATGCTGAGAATATCATAGGTGGACAGAGGGACCAACAAGGCAGTGATGGAGAGAATGAAAAAGGACTTGGAAGTAAAGAACACCATCAAGAGAAGAAAGCTTGAGTACCTCGGACATATTATGAAGAACGAAAGCAAATATCACCTTTTAAAGTCCGTTCTACAAGGGGGCAGAAGACCACCAGGAAGAAGCAGAATATGGCTTAAAAACTTGAGAACATGGTTCTCAAAAACTACTACCCAACTATTTAAAGCAGCCGTGAACAAAGTCATCAATCATATCCAGGATAATCGCCAATATTCGAAAAAGAAGATCATTTAATACATAATTTTTTTTATTGTATTAAGGTATTCGTGAACTACATTTTAAAATTGTTTGGTATATCAAAACGGAGATAGATAGAGATTGATTACTAGCAAATCGAACTAAAAAGCGAAAAATAAATTATAGTTTAAATAAACTAAAAAATACGCTTTTAGAGTTAATCAAACTAAAAAGTAAAAAATAATTCTTAACATAAGAATAAAATTACTGGTAAAAAAATTATTTTCACTGTTTTAAAAGCGTGTGATGCTTTGTATGACATTTTTAAACTAACTCTGCGTTTCGAAATAAAAGCACCCCACGTTTTTAAAACAGTGACATTAATTTTCTCGTCAGTAATTTTATTCTTACGTTAAGAATAATTTTTTACTTTGATTAACTCTAAAAGCTGGAAAAAAAAATGAAATGAAAAAAGGACAAGCTTTTGATAAATATTTGAAACTTTTTACATTTAACAGTCGATAGAAAAAATGGGAAGAAAATTATAGAAAAAATGTTTCCTAAATAATAAATTTATCAAATCTTAAATTTGTAAGTATTTAATTTGGCTACTATTATTGTTTTTATCTATTGAGGTAAATTGTGCGGTAATGTTTGCTTTCCGCCGCATTTATTCCAGAGACGTTTCAAGGATTCATTTACGACAAGATTCATAAAAATACGAAGTCACTATATCCAATAATTATTTAGGTTTTTTTTAAGATTAATCACGGAATTTTTCAAAATATTTCGTCGACTATCACAGCTTTATAATAAATGAAGTGTTTTTTTGTATTAATCATTCGGTAAACTATCTCCCGTACTAATTTAAATCACCTGGAGTATCCCAACACCAAAATCATTAACTCGACTTAATGAAGAAGACTTTTACGTCACATCAAGCACCATAGTGTTCTGCTAGTCGGAGTACCAGCGTGGTACAGACAGTGTCTCCGCAGTAATTGAGTGTTGTTCGCTAATAGCGGTTTGTGCAGAAAGTTTATTTAAAATTCATACAGATGTATTTTTTTCTGAAATTAGGTTTATGCGTTAGTTTTTTGGCGACTTATAAATGTCAAGGTTAGTAAGTAGAATTTTGAATTTGCGATTTCTTATAAAATTTTTGATTATAATGTTAGATTACGACAAATATTAAATAACGGAATATTCAGATCACGATTTATAACTGTCTGATCGTTTTGTAGCATTTCTTTAGCCAAAAATTCAAAGGTTAAAACTGTTTGGTTTACTGTAAATATTTGTTTTCATCGATAAGATTCCGATAGAAAATTAAATTTTAATTCATCGCTAATAGTACAAGGATTTACCGGACAAATATTTAAATATTTCAACCAGCATGCGGTCACCAACGCAAACAATGTACCTATTGCTCCGATTCAGTGAAAAATCAACAATAATTTTAATACCCCATTCGAAAATTCAAAAAATATATTTTGATTTTTACAGATTAAATATTATTTTTAATATGCTTCCGACACACTTACCACGAAATGAACATTTAAGTTTAGTAAAATTGTTGAAATTAATTTATTATTGGTCTCTATTAATGCACCTTATGTAAACTTTAATAGAAGATTTAATTAAAAACTTACACAGTATACCATATTAAATTAAAAAACTGCACTACATTATTTTTTCACCAATGACCTGCTTTAATCATTGTTGAAAAATAATGCCAGAAAATAAAAGATTTAAAAATAAATACGTACTCTTTATCACTTTAAAATATAGTTGTCACTTAAAGTTAATCATTATTCGCGAAAAAATGATCAGTTTCAATGCAAAGTGGCCTTCTTTTAGGGTCATTGCACGTTTAAAAATACCTACCAAAGATGGATTCACCAGCACAAATACTTTGTAAATATTTTTCGATTATTTTTTCTGTGACTGTTTTAATAGCATTTTAATAAAAGAATGCACAAAGTTTTTATAAATTTAATGTGACAATTAAAATGTATGTAATCTTTGGGTACATGCCTTGCTTGAGATTTTTAAGATTAAATGCAGAAAGGGACTTAAAACCTTTTCATTTTAATGTAATGCTAAACTAGAGGCAAAAACTGCAATTTCTAGACCTACTGAAAAGGTAGACAGCATGCTCCCTAATACATAGAACTCTTGTTAAAAGTTAATATACCTAGAAAGTAATGTAAATGAAAAACGAGATTCATACATCGAAATAAAGATTAGAATCGAAAAAGCAATAGCAGCTTTTGTGCGTTTAATTTTGGTGATCTCAATTTGACTTTGAAATTTCCCAATAAGGATGTTATGATACCACTTGTTTCCTGTATAAAAGCGTTTATAATTACTTATTAATATTTTGCTTAAACGTATAGAAGCGTTTACAATGTCTCTCTTTTCTTAAATTAATTGAACATCGAAAGTTAAAAATTGAAATGTACAGGGTAAGTTAACCATTGCATGGAGTAGGTTCTTGCCTAGTAGATAAAAATAGTATACGATCACAAACTGTGACTTAATTAAAGAAATTCAAGTATATTATAACGCGTCACAAAAGATATAATTAAAAGAAAAAATATATGTATTGAGCACATTTGCTTTAAACTTTGAATAAAATTGTTACGCATTGTAAATTGTAGATTGTAGATGGGAGAGGGGGGGATTGGTCGTGAAAGCTGTGCAGCCTCTCAAGCACCTCGACCTATCAGATCTTTTATGCATAACCCTTAATCTATTCATGATCCGGGTTCCGACACATCGTACAAAGTTTATCAGTTTCATGGTAGCTAAGTTCCTGTCATCGGAGGGCTTTAGGAAGGTCCCTTCCAGTGACTTAAGCCTCTTGCATAAAAGCTCTGGGCATTCGCAAAGCAAATGTTCTGCAGTTTCAGCGAAGTTCTCGCAGTAGCAGCCACTATCACTCTTTGTTTTACTCATTTTTATCAGGTAATACCCCAGAGGGCAGTGTCCAGTAAGGAGTCCCGTCACCAGTTTCAAGAGTGTCTTGTCCAGCTCGAGAAGCTGTTTAGCTTTCGTTGGCGAGAGGCTCACTAGCCTTTTCGTCCGACTTTGTCCTGACACTTTATTCCAGTGAGATTTAATTTCCCAGTGTAGAACCTTTTAAGTGGGCCTTGGAGAGTCCAAAGAGCGGTTTTGTGCCGGAAAATTGACCTGGAACCCATATCAAAGTGACCTAGTTGTTTGCTGCCAGTTGTTTCAGGGATTGTTACAAATGATTAAAATATTTGTTTAATTATTAAAACTTATATTTTATACATGAAATGATTCTGTACAAATCTGTAAAAATGTTACTTTATTGCTATCATGTTAAAAATGTACTGTTGACGATTTACGAGAATGAAGAAACCGAATATTTGGAATCTTTTGAAGATATGTATAAGACATGTCTAACAAAAGTTAAAGGTTTCCAAATGATTAGCTAAAAAAATATTTACTTTTAAAAAAAAGCGATATTTTAAGTTTCTTGAGTTTAAATGCAGATATTGCACACCTTGTATGTCAAATGTCTAATATTAAGAGATGCTTTTATTTAGGCTTTTACTTTTACGAAACCAAATATGACCGATTGTTTTGCTAAATTGGATGTGTAATCAACCGGTAATGACATGTTTGAGTTTTTTTAAACACAAAATCCTTAATTTTTTTATAAACGACAAGAGCCTATAAGACCAATAATGAGAACGATTTAAATTCACATGTAGAATCGAGTGTTCCATTTAAAAATACAATTTTATAATGGATTCTCTGCTTTATTGGAACACCCTAAAAAAATTTAAATTAAGCACAGTTTGTGACAAATAAAGTGTTTGGCTATTTTTATCTGCTAGGCAGAACTTAGGTACTCCATGCAATCTTTGACTCATCCCTGTACTTTCCAGAATGAAACCCAAATAATAACTGTCAATAAAGTACGTAGATCAGAATAGTTCCTCGACATTAGATATACAACACGTAGACTGTTATCAACTTTCATATTTGAAAATGTATACTGAGTAATATTCTATTATTTATACGTTCTTCGAAGTATTAGCCATTTTTTATCTTAATTTGGAATTTCGTTTTGACTAAAGTTTCTCGCATTTCATAGGCACATTAGTTATGACTAGAGACTGGAAAAAATGCAATAAAATATGCAAAATGCATATAATATGCATTTAATTTTTATGGGAAACTAAACAGTAACAACTAGGTTATTTATTGTAACAATATATATATTTTTCAATATTCTCTATTGTTAAATTATATCTAAGACGAGAATGAACTTTCTACATCGCAAGATGTTATCTGTGCATACAGAAAAGTAGTTACTACAAAAGGGCTCATACCAATAGTTTCAATAACATTACCATTCAACAAATTATTTACAGATTTTAAAAGAGCAAATCCCTTATTTTTATTTAAAATCTCAGCCAATTTATTTATAATTTTGGACCCCTAACGGTTTCTATTTTCTCCTGAATACTGCTTATAATGTCAATACTATCATTTAATGATAATTTTGGATCTTTTAATTGTTTAATACCCTGTTCAATTATTTGAAAATTTGGTTTTATATATATCCATTTATTTTGAATAGTAGGGTCGGAAAAAATTGGGTGACATTTTTCAACGAATGTAGAATCAAATTGCGTTACAACATTCTTAATACCTTCATACTGATCCGCAAGAAATTTAGCACAATCAAGCGCTTTTAAAAATATTTTACCAATTAAGCCATTTACTAGTGGATATTCAAGTCTGATTTTTTCGGCCACTCTATTTAAGCCATGGGCCAAACATGTGCAATGTATCAAATTTGGAAATTTGAGCTGATTTAAGTATATATAAAGCAGCATCGGTAACCATTAATAAAAAAATTTCAGAAGGTACTCTTTTAGGTAAAAAGAATTAAGCTACACCTTCATTAACAAATCACGCTATTGTACAGTGCACCAGAAGTAGCTTGGCGGGCGACTAGCCTCTAAAATAACAAATATTCGGCTGAATATACTTCACATTCGTAAACTTCTTCCTCCGATTGTACTTGAGACTCACGATTACTGAAAATTTCGTCGTCGCCGATCGGATCGTTATTCGAATGTTTTCTTTGTGCGCAGATTTTGTGATCTCTCGTCCGCCAAGCTACTTCTGTTGCACTGCAAACTACTTACCCGAATTAAATGTCCTTTAGAATTAACAATTAAATTAGCAACCTGACGACCTTTCCCGTCGGTAGTTTCATCAACGAAAATCCATAGGTTTTGGTCTTTAATTTTTTTTTAATATCCTCTAAAACATCAGTATATATATCACCGACAAATTTATTGCGAAGAGTTGACAAACTAGGTACTGTAATTTTTGTATTTTCTACGTTGCAGTACGTTTTCAGAAATATTGGATTGTCTAATTTAACTAGGGGAATCTTGAGATTTTTGAATATTAGGAAAATTTTAGAAATCCCTAAGCTTAAGTATGCAAACATATGCAAAATAAAAGGCAAATATGCACTTCTTCTTCTTCTTTCATGTTCCCTATCCGATCTCCCGAACGTTGGCTATCACTCTGGCTAGAGCATTTCGATCTTCTGCTGAGTGTATGAGTTCTCCTACTGAACGTATATTTGTTCATTCACGAATGTTCTTCAACCATGACTGTTGCCTTCTTCCAGGTCCACAGCGCCCCTCTATTTTCCCCTTTATTATAATTTGGAGTAGTTGATATTTATCTCCTCTTAGTATGTGACCAGGGTATGCAATTTTGCGGCATTTTATGGCCCGTCCAAGGTATGCGCAGCATCCTCCTGTGTAGCCACATCTCAAATGCCTCTAGTCGTTTCATTGTACTGATCTTGAGTGTCCACGTCACCGTACCATACAACAGTATTGACCACATATAACATTCAGTCATCGTATGCACTAACATATGCATTTATGGTGAAAATGCATTATATGCACTTAAAAAAACATAAAAAACATCATGTTAGTACGTGAAACATGTATATATAAAATATGGGAGAGATATACCCCAAAATGAAAATATGCCTTTTGCATAGAATCCAATCTTTATATGACGGAGAGGTAGGAAAAGGTTCAAAAATTGGACTGTAAGGAAAAATAAACGCCAAATATATTCTGCTCAGAAACGAACATCAGGGCTGAAAAATCCCCATTTACGTGGACTATTAAACACGATAATCCAAATTTGAAAGTTGCCTACGCAATCTGATTCGTTTGTACTTAAAAAATATCGTTGACAATTTTTAATTATATTGAAATTAGTAATTATATAAATGGATTTCCCGGTTTTATAATAAATTAAGAGCTTATTAGGTATTTTTCCACGTTGTGTAATCTTGTGATCCATGTTGCTGCTACAAATCATTAGTATTAAAAAAAAACATTTTAAACTAATATAATTATAATGTTGTATTGGAATTTTTTTCATAAGTAAGTATTACAGTTTAAATTTTAATGCTTCGTTGTTTTTCTGTTAATTGTAGCGTAATGTAAAAGTATTTTTACCTTCCCTAACTTACCTATGCATCTCCCGCTACATGCTTGAGTTTGTTCTGGTCCACGCTGAAGAGGGCCGATCCGATTTTTTGGTAACAATATGTAGAAAAAAAAATATATCAGTGGTCTGGGTGCGACCCGAGAGGTCCACACGATTAACTTCCTAGTGGAAAGAATGAAAAAATACCATATCTTTTGTTGTTCTAATTATTATTATTAAAATTATTATAAAAAACGATTTCAAATCGTTTATAACAAATTATAATTGTCATTAAATATATACTGTTTATGTCAACCGTATTTTTTTAAACTTTTTCGAATCATTTCATAAGCGAAAGGATTTTTTCAATTGTTTATGACAATTGAAATTTTGTTTTTAATTATTATGTTAGTAAGAATATTCAATTGTTATAAACAATGCTTGATTATTAACAACAATAATTTTTCACTGTTATAGCGTCTTCAATGCTATTGTCTCAATACAGACACAAGTTTAAAATTCTGCAATTCCTTTGTCATCATATTTTTCATACAAATATTTCTAACATGCAATAATCATATTATTCAAAAGATCTTAAAATTTTGTATAAATTAAAGTATAAATTATAAATTGCAAAAATTCAGGTAGTTTACCATTTTTTTCAGTTTTTTTATACTCCTTAAAAAATAGCTTAACCGATTTTGCTAAAAATCTAATCAGTTCTAAGTTGCGTAATTATGAGTCGAATACAATTGGTCCCACGTCGAAATAATTTTTTGTTCTCGAGATAATCGAGACGAAAAATAATTCCAAAAGTTTACCATTTTTTTCAGTTTTTTGATTCTCCATAAAAAATAGCTTTACCGATTTTGCTGAAAATTTAATCAGTTCTAAGTTGAGTAATTATGCGTCGAATGCAATTGGTCCCACGTCGATATCACTTTTTGTTATCGAGATAATCGAGACGAAAAATAATTCCAAACGCACATACGAACGTACACACACAGACGTCCACATAAAAACTATTGTATTCGACTCTGGGGACTTCCCGCTGGGAAGTTAATAAACATGGGTCATTAGTTTCGGTTATTAATACCAATCAAACTATTTGCAGGTATTAAAATACAGTAAAATCTTTCAAGTACAACCACCATCGAAATTGATTAATTGGTCACTAAAGAGGGATGTTCCTTTTAAGGAGAACTGGGGTAATTAAGATAACTAATATGCATTTAATAATTTTTATTACATATTTAAATTACTAATTTCCATAAAAAAAATAACCTTTTTATTGAAATTATGCTATTACCGAACGCAATTGGGGTGTTTTGCGTAAATTTTTTAGTTCAATCATGGCATTTTACAAAAGTACTTCGTCAACTATCATACATATTCCCGTAGGGGTAGGCAGAGACCACTTTCTTTCACTTGCTACGGTTCTTATACACATCTTTTGCTTCCTCTACTTTCATCAGTGCTCTCATACATGCTCGTCGGTTGTTGGTACTCTTGACCTGGGATTTTAAGTAATATTTTTTTTTACAAAACTAAATTACGAAAAAAGATTTAATATTAAATAAGGTAAGAGATGCTAATTTCACCTCCTAATAACAGGAATGTTGAAATACACCTGTGGTTATTTCTTTGCGAGTGCACGGAAATTACAAAATTTCAAATTTCTATTTTTACTTAAATTTAAGAAAAAAATAAAAAATAAATTTTACCTACCACCTTTTAGGGGTAATATCTCGGAAGGGGGTGGGCTGAAGGAAATTTGTTATAGGAAATATCCATCATAATTTCATACGGGCAATCATCGATGGTGAATTCTGCACCTTCTGTTTCAACATCGCTGTTTTAAACTTATAAATGCATCGTTCAAGGTAGGTCTTTTTTTTCTTCTATGAAATACTTTGTAACTACATTTGTGCATGTTAAGTCGGCTATATAAAAGCACTTTTTTATTGTCATCGAAGACAAATTTCGCCACATATTGTCTTGAATGTATTATTGTGTGAAATCTTTTTTACTACCCTTTGAAGTCACTTAGCCCCTGGCTTTGTACATCTTTAAGTGCTTTTGCTTAAACTATGGGCCCTGATATTGGTACGTGCTTATTTCAAACCGTACAATACCAATTAAAAACCACTTCGCTAGCAGCAATTTACTTGATTTTAAGAGAGTTTCTTTTCTGTTCAGCATTACAATCTTCTTGATGCATATTTCTAATTTCTTCTTTATTTTTTAACAACATGGCTACTTGTGTCTTACCTACTTTACATTTTTCAGCAATTTTTTTGGTACCTAATTCAATTTTTCGCTTTCATGGTGATCACCATTTTTGGAAAGACGTTTTTAGTTTGTCTGATTTTATTGCCCTTTATTTAGGGTATTTTTACCATTGTTGTGCACCAATCATTTCCCCGGTGTTTCGCCATCTCATCCGATTAGAAGTCAGTTTGGAAGCCCCGCTGACGTTTAGATCAAGATCCACCCAGAGTGTAGGAGATCGACCACGTCGTCGACCAGTGGGGGGATGGCCCTGTACAACTAATTTTTGAAGTGTAACTTCTTATGGCACGTTTTAACCTTTTTTTGTAATGGGTAAAAAATGTTAAACTCGCGTCAGGACACGTGGCCTGATCGAAAATTCGTAAGACGGATGTATTTCACTGGAGCAATATAAAATGCGACTTTTCTTGACTGGTAACTTGGCAACCTTATTCAACAAACTGACAAATTCAAGTACATTTTTTATGTCATTTTGACAAATTAATTTAGTACCTAAATTCAAAATTTAAGTGCTTTTCAGTAGTTTATTGATTAAGTTCTGCTTTTGCTGCATTAAAATGGTCCAAGGAGAGGTGTCGTTTTTAGCAGATGTTATGGACACCATAGCGTGTCTTAAAGACTCTAATGGTTCTCCCCCCGACAAAAGTTTAGATCAAATAATTTATCAGTGCAAGAAGCCGTTAAAAAATGCATCAATTTGTGTTAAAAAAGCATTAAAAACTGGACTGAAAGCTGGTTTGATCAAAGAGAACGGGGGAAGGTTTAAATTAGGTTTTGGTTTGCCGATAACGGAGGCTCGAAGACGAAGAAAAAATAGAAGCAGAAGCCGTAGACGACGTAGCCAAAAGCGACAAAACCGAAAACGAGGTAGCCGAAAACGAAAAAGTCGAGGTAGGAAGAAAAGCGCCATATTGAAAGAAGATCAAGCAAAAAGCGGAAGAAAGAAATCGAAAACATTCAAATCTGGCATAATATATGATTTATAATAAAGCGTTAATAAAAATAATGCATTATTCATAAACTATGGAAATCTGGAGACAATATTTTTCAGATTAAAAATAATATTTTCACGCGCGTTAATACTTAAGTTTTTACTTCTGCCGGCACTCCCAGAGTGCAACCCGTAAAAATTTTTTTATGTTGTCATTCCTGTGAATGTGTCCAAAAAATGTCGGGGCACGCTTTAGTACTACGGAGGACAGGCGCCTTGGATTACCAATCTCATTTAGAATTAAGACGTTCGTTTTATGTGCCGCCAATGGAATCCGTATCATTCTCCTCCAGCACCACATCTCGAAGGCATCTATACGATGGCGATCAGCCTGTTTGGTAATCCACGTCTTTGACGCGTGCAGAAAGATGGAAAAAACCAGGGATCGGACCAGAGATATTTTAGTTGTTTTGGTGATGTTATAGTCATGCCATATTCTATTAAGTTTTGTCATGGCTAGTCGTGCCTGTTGAATGCGCCGGCGGATTTCTTTTTCGCTGCTGCATGTGTTTTCAATTAACGATCCGAGTTATACAAAGTTCTGCACCACTTGACAGTTTCCAACTTGCGATTTTTAAGGATGGTTGTTATGTTCTCTGTCTATAATCATCACTTTGGTCTTTTTGTAATTGACTTTAAAGCAGTAAACCTCGCTAGTTTGTTCTAAGGTATTAAGGAGAGCTAATAGTTCAGCTACTGTGGTTGCTAGGAGAGCTGTGTCGTCGGCGAATCTCAAGTTAGACATCCTAGTTCCATCAATGGTTATACCTCCCTCCCAGTTGTCCAGCACATGGACAATATCCCTAGAAAATATGTGCAGGAATAATAATTGTATTTTGACACCTACCTAGAGCTAATTTTAATTATCAGATAACTGTAGTGGAAATTATAATGAAAAACGCAAAAAATTTCGTTCGTTTTTCGTTCTTCACTGTTGGTATTAGGTTAGGACGTTAGGTTATGTTAGGCTAATTTTTTTACTTTTACCATCTCAAATACATACACCTACCTCAGAACTAGGAATATACTGTTTTGAAAAATTAAACAAGGGCCCGGTTAAAGCTAAAATTATACCCAAGGGCAATAAAATTTGGAAATCCCCAAGAAGATCCTTATTTTGAAGACAAGAGTGGTGGCGATTTTAGGATATACCCTCTTCAAATCAAACATTTAACCCAAAATTTACAAGGGGTCAGTGGCGATTTTTGTCTACCGCCTAAATTCCCCTGAGTTTCCAAGGCCGTTTCAGAGAAGAGTTAGTATAGATAGTTACAATAGTATGGGATAATCCAAATAAAATTCAAGGAAATTCGAAATGGGTCGTTATAGTGGATGGTCGTTTTACACTGGTGGTTACTAAATAGAGTTTTACTGTATATTTTAATATAATATAAACTTGAATAAGATCATTGTAAGTTAGATGAGGATGATATTAAAAAAAGCGAAACTAATAGTCCATGAAAATACCATTTTTATTATGTTTTATTGCTTTATTGCACTTAATTCTGCTGGTTTTTTGGTAGTAATGCACTAATAAAATTAACATTTTTTTTCAAATGCATTTTAAAAATGAAGAATTTTTTGGAAACCTATTACCGTACCAATACAATCCGCTTACTCGCGATATCTGGCCGAAGGAGAATACATTCGACGATTATAATGGTAAGAGCATGCAAATCTTTATTTAAATAATAATCATTAAATCACAAAACTACTAAAATATTAATCGTTTTTTTAAAACGTGATAGTATTAATGATTTAAATGAATTTGGATAAAAAGTACCTCACATAATAATAACCTAATAACTCTTCTTCATTTTACATTTGGAGGTTTTAGGTTTTATCGGACATAATGATTTTCCATACTTAAACTATCCCTACCATCAGAATAGTTGGGCAATGACGAAACCACACATTTTAAGAAACAGTAAGTGACACCCTTATTTATTATTGCTTGTAGCATTAGTTATTTCCTTTGCATGAAAATAAAAAATAAAAAATGTATTGAATATACTAACCATGCTAATGCTAACCTATTTACTTTCTTCTTCATTTTACATTTGAAGGTTTTATCGGATTTAATGATTTTTCAAACTTACACTCTCAGAATCAAAATGGTTGGGCAATGAAGAAACCATATGCTTCGAGAAACAGTAAGTAAAAAAATAATATAATTATTGAAAATACTAACCATGCAACAATAACAACAAACGACATTGAACTGTCATTTTGTCATTAATTTATAATAATATTTATTAGAATTTTATTTATTTTTAGCAAATACTTTTTTTTTAGTTCGACTACTTTTATATTTACAGAGTATTAAGTAAATGTATTGAATGGTGTTTCTCCTTATCGATTATTTCTTTGGTAAAGGGTTATTGGATTAAGTCTTCTGGTCATGTTTTCTGTAGTCTTCTCAAGTCAGGCCCATTGTTTTATAGTTGTTTAATTAGGGGGTTCTCGTGGTTTATAATGATAAAGAGAGCGGTTTTCCTATCATCGCTCAACCATTGGGGTTTTCATATCTCCATAGGTTTAGCTGGTTCACTGTGTAGAGTTTTTGCCCTTTTCTTATTTTTTATTCTGGATCACAGTTTTAAAAAAAACAACTTATTTTTATCACTTTTTTTAGTGCAACAAAAAACAAAACAACATATGGTTCGGTCCCGATGGCTCTGAGTGCTTTTGATTAAAATTGCTACATTATTTTATTTCTTGTTGGTTTGGCACATACTCATAACTGCACTCCGTAAGACCATATGGGTTTATAATTGCCTTACTAGTAGAAGTTTGTTGTTTAACGAGAGTTTTGATTTACGACCGAGCAGCTATCAGTACATTTGTCAGAATTTGAGGTCCATCTGTCTTTGTTTGGTTTAGATGTGTTTATTCCATGTACCTAAGTGTTCTTTGTAGATGTAACCCAAGGTACTATGTTTCGATTTTTGACAGGATTGGGTTTATTATTAAGGGTGGACAGCTATCGTGTCAAATTGTAAATGTGACTTGACCGATTTGGTCACCTATGCTTCATTAATATGGTGGCCAAAAATGCAACAAATTTCGGCACAAGTCAAGCTGCAGAAAGTGCAGTGGATAGCCTGTCTGGGAATCACAGGAGCAACATTCACGTGCCCTGCTGCAGCCGTAGAGGTAATGCTAAACCTTCCACCATTGCACTTATGTGTAATGAAAGAAGCAGCAATCAGTGCCTTCAGACTGAGCGAAACAATAAATCTTAAAGCAAGAAATCCGAATGGACATTTGAAAATTTTGGAAAATATTTCCCTAGAATTCATGTCTAAGCCGACAGAATTTATGCCAGTTAGGTACGACTGCGAAATGCAGTTTGAAATGGTGAAGGGATGGATGCTGTAGGGTGGTACACTAACGGATCCAAGATGGATGAAAGGGTCAAATTTTAGGCTCTCAAAACCCCTTGGTAACACCCCAACCATCTTTCAAGCAGAATTACATGCCATAGAAATATGTGCCCTTCAAAAGAAATCTATATTTTAACAGATAGCCAAGCAGCACTAAAAGCTCTGAAGTCATACACTTGTGAGTCTAAGCTGACTGGCAGTGAACAATCAGGTTACTCTGATGTGGGTTCCAGGTCACAAGTGAGTTAAAGGCAACGAAGAAGCAGATTGCCTGGCCAAAAAAGGGGCAAATACACAATTTTCCGGGCTAGAACCCTTCTGTGGACTTTTCAAAGCCCACTTGAACGAAGAGGTTCGACGCTGGGAAACAAATGAAATGAAATCTCACTAGCATAAAGTGCCAGGACAAAGACAAGTGAAAAGGCTAGTAAGCCTTTCGCCAAGAAAAGCTAAACAGCTTTTTGAGTTGGACAAGAAAGACTTGGAACTGGTGACGGGGCTCCTCACTGGACACTGCCCTATTAGGTATCACATTAAAAAGATGGGCAAAACAGAGAGTCATAGTTGCCGCTACTGCGAGAACTTCGCTGAAACTGCAGAACATTTGTTTTGCGAATGCTCAGCGCTTTTCTTCAAGAGGCTTAAGTTTCTGGAAGGGACCTTCGTAAAGCCCTTCGATGTCAGGAAACTGATAAACTTGGCTCGAAGTCTCGGAATCCCGGGCCTCGAATAGATTAAGGGTTATGCACAAAAGATTTGATAGGTCGAGATGCTTGAGAGGTTGCATAGCCTTCACGACCTACCCTACAATCTACAATCTGACCGATTTGGTTTGTTTAACTTTTGTTCGCCATTTACTATACCATGGGTGGAGTAGAATTAGGTGATAATGAAGGCTCGAACTGGAGTTTTATTCACTGATAACACTGCTACGTCATCAGCGAAAGATGCCGTCGTGGTATTTTTCGGGTCTGGTATATCAGACGTATATAGTATGAAGAGTAGTTATTTTATTAACACATCCTTTTTGATCGCAAAGATTAACAAACAATTGCAAATTATTGTTTTGCTAGAATTACTATAACACCAAATTAGAACTGTATTCTTACTACGACTACGTCAAACACTCGCATCAAATTAAGATTATGCCGGTATATTTTAATTTTAATAGGGAAAATTTGTACATTATCTCGGCGTCACTCAAATATTTGACTCGCCATTCAGGTAATATTACGTGTTTTTTCAATATTGATTTTACTTGTATTCTTTAAAAGGCAATATTTTAACATGTTTTAAGAGCTCTACCTGCCGGTTTGCAAATTTACTTTTAAAGTAATGACCTACAAATATTTTTAAAAGAGAACTTCGCAACTTTTAAAAACAGTGAAATAATTTCGATTTTACATGATTGGTTATTTTAATAAACAATTACATCAATGGACATTTTGTTAATAAAAATACCTAATATAAAGTAATTAAATCACTTAAAAATACGTATGGTATAAATTAAATTTCAATAAAAATATTATTATTATTAATAAATTTATTACCTTTATCAACAGTAACAAGTAAACGTTTTGATAAAAACTATTTGTACGTAATTTTTAAAGTGAAAGTAAATAAAAAAACATAATTGATTATAATATTTATAAAATTTGTTATTAGTAGATAGCGGAATACATGCAACCAAACATTACCAAAATATGCGCTTATACAGG
Source organism: Agelastica alni (assembly GCA_950111635.1). Classification (NCBI taxonomy): domain Eukaryota; kingdom Metazoa; phylum Arthropoda; class Insecta; order Coleoptera; family Chrysomelidae; genus Agelastica; species Agelastica alni. Next base: position 22,559,208 of record OX467713.1, on the reverse strand, counting down.
GTGGCCAACCTAAAACGAAACAGAGCCTTTTGCAGGAACCTCGTCAACATTTTAGAAAAACGCTCAGACTCGTCGATTTTTTATTAAAGGGGGACACTCTTTTCCCGTATTTTTGACTCTACTACTTTCAGCCCCAAGCGAGGGTAAGAATTACCCCAAAATTATTAAATAGCATTGGAGGTCAAATAAGTTTTTTTTTGAAAGCTCTGACAATTCTCTTTACAATAGTCTTTAAATTTTACATTTCCTCCCAATACTTTGAATGTTAAAATTCCAATTATTTTAGTTGCTTACTCAGGTACTACTTAATCGATTAAATGTTTAAACTGATGACCGCCTGCTTCCATACAATAATAAAGATTTTGTTCAAAACGTTCACACACATTCCGATTTTTCGGATTAATTCGAAGGTACTCGTCAATGATTCTTTGACGGTCTTGATCACTTTGCATCCAGTTGTGCTGGATTCGCTTGATGTCGTCGGACCATCTCGTTGGGGGACGTCCTCGGTTTCGATATGCCTCGTGTCTAGATCTCCTTTCTCTTCAGACATATGGGAATATCTGATTTAAAGACATCCTTTAGTTTTTCTTAAGCTGCCCATGTCAGTAAAATTCTACTTTTAAATTCTACGGTCTGGTTGTCTCTTACCAATTTAATTTCGTGGCTCAAATATTTATGGGCATACAGTTGTTCTATTTGCGTGCCATACGTTGAAATGTTTTTGGCCAATACAAGGTTGGTCTTGTATTGTTTTTTAGAGAAGTTAATTTTTAGGCCATCTCGTGCAAAAGATTTCTGAACGTCCTGCAGAAGTGATACTCCCCATTTATGTTGACTCCAATATTTCCCCAACTGTTGGTGCTTTGCAGCAGGGCGGTGAATAGTTTTGTAGAGATAGTGTCTACTTGTCTAATACCTTTCTCTGAGGTGAATTTCTTTGTGTCGCCATAATACATTGTTACTGTAGCTGTTATATATATATATATATATATATTCTGAAAAAGGGTCGTGTATCTAGGATAAATACTGCACCCTGTAAGCGCTCTCAACATGGAGGTATGCTGGACTGAGTCAAATGCTTACTCAAAGTCTACAAATATCAGTATCAATGATCAATGGCTTACTGTATTCTTTAACTTTCTCTATCACGGAATTTATTACTTGAAGGTGGTCATTCGTTCTAAAGCCACTTCTAAATCCGGCCTTCTCCAGTGGTTGGTAAAAATTTAGCTTAGGTCCCAGTCTATTAGTAATTATTCTTATGAAGAACTTATATAAGTGAGATAACAAGCTGATAGGTCGGTAGTTTCCAATTTCTATTATGTCTTCCTTTTAATGCAATATTGTCATAACGGCATTATTCCTTTGTTTTGGTGTGTATTTCCTTCGAATAGGCATGCATCATAGAGAGTTTTTAGGGCTTTAATGATGCGTTTACTCCCTTGTTTTATCATTTTACTTACAATGCCGTCTCCTCCAGGTGCTTCGTTGTTCTTCATACCTATAATGGCTGACTCAATCTCCTCTTTGGTTAGTTCCTCAGATCCTTGATTCTGTATCACTGGGATTTGTACCTCTTGAATGAAATCATCCCGACTATATAGTGCTTTGTAGTATTCTTCAATAATTTTCAGGATCTCTTGTTGTTCATAAATGGTGTGTGCTTGCTTATTTTTCAGCTTGTAAATGTTCCTCGTACCTGTCCTTAACCTTCGTTTTAGGACTTTTAGGCTTTTGTTTTGTTCTATGGTCTTGTTTATTTCTTTAGTGTTAAATGGAAAATTAAACATATTGAGAACTAATAATATATCCGATTTGTTTGTCCAATTATAATTAAAATAATTTCCATCTGCTTTTCATTTAATCTTCCGTTCTCCCGTTATTCTATAATCATGAATAGAACTACAACTAATTCGATAAATTATATTCTTATTGAGAAACAACACATTTGAGTAAGGGCACTCGAATCAGTGAAGAAAAATGCTTCAAAATCGGTTTTGCAGAGGCTTGGCATAAAAAACTTTAACGGCGTAATTTTGGTTGTATTTTGTCCATTTTTTTTCAGCATGTGTGACCGAAGCATCTTTAGTGGTAATTTTTCAAAAAAATTAATATTTTGTGAAAAAAAAATAGCAAATTTATCCGAAAGTTCTGAAAGTTATTTACCAAAAATTTAAAAAACTATTTTTAGAGATGTCCAGATCTGATCTTTCCCAAACAGAAGATAAAAAAAATTAAAATTATTTTAATGGGTAATCAACCCTTCTCAAGATAATAAATAATAAATATTTTTAAACCATATACAAATACAATTAAATAAATTTTATACATAATATGAAAATAAATGTTACACCGTGTGAGATTAAATAATAATAAGCACAACAGTATATTGTTGTTAATTATATGAATAAACAATCTTTTAAGAGGTTTTGTATTATTAAGATTACATTCCACAAAACTGTTTGACCTTCAGTTGAAATTAAAAAATAATGTAAATCAAAGGTCATCGTTTATGCTACAGAAACTATTTTCCTAGTTTGCAGTAAACAAAACCGATAAAGAACAATGAACAACAAATGTAAATAATTAAAAGTCAACAAGACTTTTCGTTTTACAATACACCAAACAGATATATTAGTCGAAGTATGCTTATTTTATCTGGGTAATCTTTTTTTTTTGTCGGTAATTTTTATGGTTTTTCCAATTTAGACGAGGACAGTTAATTGGGTTTAAAACAAATTCTTGTTAACAACTGACTCATGTGAGTTTGAAAATATTTTATCTGTTATACAGGGTGTTTCTAGATTCATGCGAAAACATTCAGGAGGTGATTGCCCGTATGAAATTATAATGGATCTTATCTATAACAAAATTTTCTCAGCCCACTGCCTTCCGAGATATCACCCCTAAAAGGTGGCGACTAAAATTAAGTTTTCATTTTTAAAGATAGAAACTTGAAAATTTGTATTTTCCGTGTAATCGCAAAGAATTACCCACCGGTACATTCCTGTTACATTATGAGGGGATGAAATTAGCATCCCCTACCTTATTTAATATCAATTTTTTTTTTAGAGATTTAAACAAAAGAAATTATGTACTCTTTGCGACATTAGTAGCTTGCTACTGTCCCATTTTAATTACGCTGATAGTGTTTATGGCCCAAATTTAACCAGCCTGTAATCAGTGTACCCAAATCGGTAAATTGGAGCCAGCGTCACCTAAATACTATATTGTAACCTTTTTTTTGTATGTACAGTCACACTTCTGTTATAGTTTTATAATAACGTATGTAGATACATATCGCAATATTATGTGTTACCTTTATTATAGATTGGGTAATAGACGACGATGGATGTCGGACTCCCGATGGAGGTGTCGGTGATTGCATTCCTATTACACAATGTCGACCCATGGTAGATGTCCTCAGAAAACTTACAAAGCCTCTATCTCAATCGATTAGTAAGCAACTGACTGCTTATTATTGTAGGTAAGTTATAACGCCATTAAATTTTTTAATATTATCGTTGCTATATTATTATTGTAGGTAAGTTATAACGCCATTAAATTTTTTAATATTATCGTTGCTATATTACTCATTTTCTCTCTGTAAATAAGAACACTACAATGTTCGACTGATTAATTGATTGCTTCATTTTTTTTTAACCTTAATCTTTATTTATTCTTGGACCATTCTGTCTCCCAATTCCTATTTAAGATTTTAATATTTAATTGTAACGTTCATGATTTTCTAAGAGGAATACATAAACACCAGCAGAACTTTAATAGACCTAAAGAAACACTTAAACTCAATAGAACATGGGTACCTGTACTTAAAAATACAACGCTGAACAGCCTTCAAATATGCCCCGCCTACCAAAGAGGAATATAACCTGCGATCGTGACATACAAATGTCACAAACCGTCAGCCTTACAAGCAGACATCCGAAGATGCCATCCACGGGAGATAGCGAAACGTCAAGAATTAACTCAGACCTACGACGGCCTATAAACCCGAAAAACCATTCACCAATATGTTGTTGTATTAAAAATTATTTATTTTTTTAGTTACACTAATCAAATCGCTCACGTTTGCTGTCCTTCAGGACCAATAAATATCCAACTTGATACATACGAAGAACCTCAATCACCACCTGATGTATCGAATCATCCTAACTTGCGTTGGATACCAACTGATTGTGGTTATTTGTCACCGAATGGTGATAAAATTAGAAATGGTGAAGATGCCGACATTAACGAGTTTCCATGGATGGCTTTACTTAGCTACAGAACGAGTAAGGTTATTGGTTATTAACTTAATACTCTTGCTACACATTTATTTAAGGTTGCGTTGTTCACGCACAAACAAATCATCACTCTTCAAACTGACTTCATGATGATAATATATTTCATCACCAAATTCCATTTTCATGTACAATTGTCAACTCTTATCAGGCCTGGACTGTCAGGTCCGCAGGTCCGGGATCGCGAAGGGCCCTCGGCCAGAGGGGGCACCGAAGGGGCCACCACATAACGTACAAAAAAAAAGTTTTTGTCTTGTAAGAAGTTATTTTGTGTTCTTGGTAATGGTTTGTTTACATTTTCCAAATTACATTTTCCAAAAATAAAGACGGTGTAAATTCAGCTATATTATTTAATTTTATTTCTGCTTTAAAAGAAATTTTTAATGAAAGTTTTGACAGCCAATTTCAATTCATAGCAGGAAACCTGATAAGTCAATAGTCCAAATTTGAAAACTTGTTTATATCGTTTGTTTTTGGTCACTTACCTTGTTTCTAACTGCATTGATTATGCTTTAGCTTGGAACTTAGTACAAACACAGCTCCAGCAAGTTAAGAACAAAAAGAATGAAATATTGTACGCAAAAACAAAAACCTATGCAAATGCAGTTAATCTTAAGCTAGACGAAAATTACATTAATGTCGAGTTAGAATTGGACTTTAAGAGAAAAAGAACGTCAAAGAAAAAATTGATGCCCGGTGAAAAATCAAAAAAAGAAGCTAACTCTATGTCAACAGGTTAACATTACAAAATTGTATATTTTGATATTTTAGACTGTGTGAGGAGCCAGATGCAGAGACGAATAAGACGATTTAGACCCTACCGAAGAAGCGGAAAAAATTGCTGACATTTACTGCTCTGACATGTGCTTTTTCTGTTCTGTTTGAACTTACTTAATCTGGACTGTTTACCAACCTGTATATTGCATAAAAATTTGCCCTTACCATACCTTATAACCAAGTCACATTTGAACGAGTTTTTTCTAAATTTAAAATAGTCAAAAATCGACTTCGATCGTCTTTAGGCAAAGACCTTATGTCCAGTCTTCTTTTTATTAATGTTGAGAGGGATTAATTTTATGATTTGGAAAAAAATAAAATAATAAATAAAGTAGCTTTAACAAGTGAGTTGCTTGCAAAGAAGCTGTTACTTTAGGGCTTGGGACGTCAAATGTCAAATCATCTCAGTTAAGTTAAGCCCCTTCTATTCTAGTATAACAACATTTTAAACTGTTAAATACACAAGATTTAAAAAAAATGTTTGTACTCCCTAAAATCCGTTTGTCATTATTTTTATCACACAAATAATTTTGACATAATTCATTAATACTTTGGTGTGAATAAAATACTTTATTTTGAACTCCGTAGTAATTATTGGCGCAGTTCTACAGCATGTGTTTTGTAGTGTTGTGGTATCCTTGAAATAATGTGAATTTCTTATTTTAATAAATAATAAGTCGAAAATCATAATATTCGTATAAAAACCTAGCTGAATTTCTTCTTCTTTATAAGTGCCAAAATAGCGTAAAAACGCGTTTTCATTGTTTTCAAGCACCTAATTTTCAAAAATTTCACGGGGGAGGGCCTCCGGACCCTCCGTTTGCTGGGAGGTATTCCATACCCTCCAGACCCTTTACAGGTGTTAGCTGAGGGCCCCAAATGGTCCCAGTCCGGGCCTGACTCTTATTCCATACCCCCCAGACATTCCGGTAGAGGGCCCCTTTACAGGTGTTAGATGAAGGCCCCAAATGGTCCCAGTCCGGGCCTGCCTCTTATTCCATACCCCCAGACACTCCGGTAGAGGGCCCCTTTACAGGTTTTAGCTGAGTGCCCCAAATGGTCCCAGTCCCGGCCTGACTCTTATGCTTAATAAACTTTTCATGACTATTTCTAGAATGTTAGTGATAATAAAACACTTATTGATATTTCAGGAAGAGGTCCAGAATTTAAGTGTGGAGGAACTGTTATCAATGACAGATACATATTAACTGCGGCACATTGCTTAAAAGATGTAAAATCTCCATTGTGAGTACTTCTTATTGCATTACTATTGTGTTACTATTATCTTAAGGCCTAAAAAGCGTTGTAGTTTTCTAATTAGCGATCATTTTTAGATTGGGAGTTAGAGTAGGAGAATATAATATAAAAACAAGAGTGGATTGCGTGATGCAAAATGATGGAAGTAGAAAATGTACGCCTGGTGTTCAAGATTTGGCCGTTGAAGAAATCTTACCGCATCCTTTATTTAATGCAACCATTATATCAAATGATATCGGTTTGATAAGAGTTTCAAAAATGAATCTAATAGTTGGTAAGTACGCGTAATAACTTTGGTTGGTGTTTATCTAGAAATAAATTACTATTGAAAGTGTCTAAATTCGACAGAGTGGGATTGGAACTAAAACAAAACATGACAATTGCCGAAAAACCTTGCTTAATGATTACGAATAAGTTGATTTACTGTGTTATCACAGGAATAAACTTCTATCGTACCTTTTTACTTTTCCAAAGGGTAAAAAAAAGAAAAGTATTGGCACCATCCATTTTCAGCGTGACAGTTGTTTCAAATTTTGTGTGTGTGTGTGTGTTCAAAGCTTTCAACAGAAAACCTACATGTTTCTGCTAATTCTTTTGTCATTTAATACCATGTTATGAACTAAATTCACATTTTCTTTGGTCACCACAGTTTTGGGGACTCCTGCACCTGGTGCATGTTGACAGGACTCTATTCCCAGTTTGAAATCTCGTGACCAGTTCTTGATTACCTGTTACAAAGAGGCAGAGTCACCCAATACTTCTACCATTGTTCTTATACATTTCTTACGGTGATAACCACTTTTTACAGAGGTACTTTATCGCAAGAACTAATGCGCTGATGCCAATTGGCACACACTAATGTCATGCAATAAGCTTTTGCCTGACACTGCATTTGTCATTCAACGCCAACAATAATTTGTGAATTCGGGAGTTAAGTAAGTACTTATAAAAATCAACTTAAAATACAGAAAAGTATTTATTTATTTTTATTTTCAACATTACAGGTAACAGGTAATTGCATTCAACAGGTAACGAATTACAATTATTCAATTATTAAAAGAAATGCTTACAATAATTATATAGATATTGGAAATATTTACAGTTTTGGTCGTTTTAATGGTCCCTGTTGGGAATCTTTTTCCTCAGGCTAGTTGGCAATATTTGCTGCCTCAGGTTGTCAACGTCAGTTTCTTCCTCCTCAACTTATTACAACATTATTACATAAATCATAAAAAATTAAGAAAAAAAACAACACACCATAAAACTGTATCAATCCCGCCAAATATTGAATGTAAGCTGAACCACTTTTTGGATTCTCTACAACCAATTTGTTTCTTTCAGAAAACGCCAGACCAGTATGTCTACCATTGGGCGATTTAAGAAACGACGTCTTAAAATTCGTTGTTGTCACTGGTTGGGGAGTCACAGATATCCAAACAGGTTAGTAACGCTTCTTTCACATTTCACTCCAGAAATAGATTTTGGAATCGACTTCGACTTTATAAAAAAATATTTATTACAACAAAATTACGTATTTCGACGTACAAATAAAATACAATATAAAATATGTGACAATGCCAATATTAATGAGAAGATTAAATACAAGAATGATTATATTTGGATGAATCGGGTTTTTGTAATAATAATGCCAGAATGATGATAAGATAAATAATTGTTAGGTAAGCTCGCAGTGTTAGGATATCCTTTTCCTGTGATTGTGCGTTTTATGAATTCGTAACTCTCTTTTCGTTTTTATGTGTGCAATTGTTTTAGGTGAAACAAGCTCTATTCTTCAAAAAGTGAATCTTCCAGTAATGGCCCTCGAAGATTGCCAAAAGGTATACAATTCAGACAGTCGCGTGCGCATAACTTTGAGACAAGTTTGTGCGGGAGGTCGAAACAAGCAAGATTCCTGTCCGGGTGATAGCGGTGGGCCACTCCACGAGGTAGCTTTCGTCAACGACGAAGCCCGTTACGTGCAACAGGGCGTCGTGTCCTTTGGACCTAGAGAATGCGGTTTGGAAGGTTTTCCGGGTGTTTATACTAGAGTAGCGTATTATATGGATTGGATTTTAGATACGATTAGACCTTAATGTCATTTTAATAAGTTTGTGTTTCTATGTTGCAATAAGATTAGCCTCGTGTTCTATGTATCTGTGTTTATTTGGACCAGCCCAACGGTTTAGACTATCGAAAATTTAGAAATAAATGTAGCAAGATTTAATCCATAAAATTTGAAGTTAAAAATTTCAGGTTCGTTATCTGACTTTTTTCCTCAACTTATGCCAAATAGACGAGGAGAATTGTTTCGTATTTTTACTCAAATGACTCATATTTTTTTGTTATTGGATGCTACTATAGCTTTGGTTACCTCTTTTGTCTTGTAACTTGAGGCTAATTTTACCTTTTCAGCGGTCGTAACAAAAATCAAATCTTTAAGAAAGTGGTAGTGACAAAATGTGTGAATTAAGGGCAAAATTCAAGTAGTAATTAATTGTTATACGTAAATATTTTTCTTCGACAAAAAATAGAATAGTAGGTACGCCTAAAAACATAATTTCTGCATGGCAAAGGCGCAACAACTATAAATGTTTAGAGGGGTCCACAAAAAATTTTGATTACTCAATTCTTTGATGACATAATAATTTAAATTATTGTTCGAGGGTTTTAAACTTTTGATATAAGCAATAAGGCATCTCGAGTCAAAACCTCATAGTTATGTGGACTTTCAGATTTTAGATTTAGGCAGTCCCCATAATAATTTGTAAATGGAGTCCAAACTCTGGACCTCACAGTTGTTGCGCCCCTGTTGCATAAATGCCCATAAATCAAAATAAATCGAAAATACTTATTTTACCATAATTTCCTGCTACTTTTGTCGTTTAAAATTGGCCCAAATGTAAAACATATGTGATATCTTCGGAATTAGTGACTAAAACATAACATTAAGACACTTGTAGTAAGTTAATATAGAATATTCATTTGCTTACTTTTAGACTGCCTGATTGTTTGCCATAAAATTTCAATCTGTTGATGTCGAAACATGTTTATGATTACATTAAATTATAACATAAAAAGTATTTTTTTTAGCCTTTTAATAGTGTCAGAGCGTAATTTGAGCGAAAAATAATCGATAATTCTTAAAATCTTTCGATATATCTTGAGAACTCAAATTCTCTGCCGATGTAATATGGGGGTTGTTTAAATGAACTAGCGGACCCGGCAGACGTTGTCCTATCAAACTCAGCGGCTCTAAAGATTATGAATGCGACTATAATATAAGCCATTTTTAATATTTTTTATATTTCTGTTGAGATGACAACCACGATGACATTATTGTTATTCTTATATTTTATTATCTGGCAGAATAAACATTGCTTTCCTTCTGGTTCAGACTAGCTTATATCAGGTTATGGGCCTTTTGCTGATTTAAATCGCTGATTTTGAGGCGAAATTTTCATCAGGGAATCGGCACAGATTAAGTGTGAATCGTAGGACAATTTGAATATGGCTACTTTCAATACAGGAGGTGTATCTATCGAGAAACTTCTTGGTCACGAAAATTACACAACACATGGCTAGAGACGATTTAAGCTGTTTTGGAGCTGGAAGATCTATGGACTGGCGTTGTGGATGTACAAGTTGATAGTGATGGAAAAGTAACATCTCGAGTTAATGAAGCGAAAGACAGAAAAGCACGAGCGAAGATCAAATTAGCGATTGATCCTTCTCTTTATTCTCATCTCAAGGACAAAAACACCGCCTATGACCTTTGGAAATGCGTTGAAGATCTTTTTGCCGGCAAGGGTTTGAATCGCAAGGTTAGCCTGTTGAGTAAATTATGTAACATCAAGCTTATCGACTGCTAATCCATGGCTGAGTATGTGCATCTAATTATTTCGACGGCACATCAAATACGTGACGCTGGCTTTGCTTTTGACGAAGAAATGGTGGGAGCATTTATCGATTAGATTACATCAAAAACGAGAACCAAACAGCCGATATTCTCACAAAGGCTTTAGGAAAATCCAAAGTTGAGAAATTTCGTGTCCAGCTAGGTCTGAAGTCACATGGTTGAGGAGGAGTGTTGAGATGACAACACGATGACATTATTTTTATTACTATATTTTTTTATCTGTCAGAATAAACATTGCTTTCCTTCTGGTTCAGACTAGCTTATATCAATTTCATCACTCTCTCACCGCTATTGTAGGGGTGCTAACAAAATTGGGAATATCACTATCAAACTCGGCGAACCCAAAAACTATAAATTCGACAATAATATCAGTGTTTTTAATAGTTTTTATATTTCATCACCTTTCGTAGGGGTGCTTAAAAAATTGGGGATGTTACAATCAAACCCATCGGCCTCGAAGTCTATGAATTTGACTTTAATATTAGTAATTTTTAATTGTTTTTTATATTCAATTCTCTTCCCACCCCTTTTGGTAATCTGTTTGATACTTAACTTCACAAGAGCACTCGCCGGGCTAGTCTGAAAATTCCCAAACATTTTTATTAAAATCGGTCACGCCATTTTTGAGATTTAGCGAGACTAACGAACGGCGATTTATTCTGATATATTATGGATTATTTTTTAGCTTTTCTTTAGAATTTGCCCAATTATTTATATTTTAAACCACCACTGTATTAAAGCAAAGAAAACAAAAAAATCATTTATTTCGTTTAAGGCATTTTTGAGTTTTAGCGAGACTAACGCATATACCTATAAATATATGTATATATATATATATATATATATATATATATATATATATATATATATATATATATACAAAGGCACTTCTGGCTGTGCATACAGGTGTGTTGGTTCCTACACTTATGAATGTATGTGAACGCTGTGGTGTAAAAGATGTGGTTACAAAGATGGATAAAGGAATGCTTAGATGGTTTGCACACGTAGAAAGAATGGATGAATGACGATTGACGAAACAAATTTATAAGGTAAGTGTGAATAGACAAGTCGGTAGAGGTCGACCTCGGCGAACATGTCTCGATCAGATCAACATTGTTTTGAAGAAAGGCCAGGGCAAGAGTACCAACAACCAACGAGCATGTATGAGAGCACTGATGAAAGTAGAGGAAGCAAAAGATGTGTGTAAGAACTGTAGCAAGTGAAAGGAAGTGGTCTCTGCCTACCCCTACGAGAAAAAGGCGTGACTATATGTTTGCACATATATATATATATATATATATATATATATATATATATATATATATATATATATATATATATATACAGATGTTGCTACTTACGCTTTTGCGTGGTCCTTCATGTGTACTTAATAGGAGTCTAGGATTGAATGTAGTTGGTCGAGAAAACCTGCCTGGACTGATGAGGAACAATCACTCCGTAACCGGTATACAGGTGGTTTCTTCGAGCAAATAAATTCTCTTATTTGACAAGCACCTGTCTATCTTGCTTCCTGTGATGGGGTAGTATACACGGTTATATATCAGATGTAATTCAATGCCTGTCGTAGGTATATATCCAGAGGAGTATTTTGTTTTCTGATATATAATCTACCCACTTATACCTATATATTAAAAATATGTAGGTAAATACAGCAGTTATAATTCTTACACCTAATTTTCGCTGTCGGACTCCAAAATACTTTTATAGTTTACTGCAATAATGCAATTATTTATCATTTTCGCATATATATATATATATATATATATATATATATATATATATATATATATATATATATATATATATATATTTAGCCACCAAGAGAGCACATTCAAAATGTAATTCTATTGATTATTCAAAGAGTGGAAATTTCAGCAAAATAAATTCTTACAAAATATAAAAATTATATTCTTTATTAAATTTACACGGACATTATAGACCAAACGGATACTTTCTTAGCTCTAGCTTCTGATATTTTTCTTTCATCCACTGTTTCAGATCCGTCCCATTTTTGTCGTTTTCCAGATGCAAAAATGGCAAAAGTCCAACTGGGAATCATGTACATCATCGCAGCTATGATGAAAATTATTTGCCACTGCGATTTGTTACTCTGAAACAACCAATTTTAAAGACGATTAGTTACAATCTGTACTTAATAAAGAAAAAATATTTATTATAGTATTAACAAAATCTGTAAGGACCTTATTAAGTGGTCACGTAGGAAGCTTCTTTACATCAAATCAGTTCAACAACAACTAAAGAGAGAGATATTAACAAAGGTGTTCTCCAAGGAAGTGTACTATTAATTAAATTTAAATGCAGATAAAAACAACTTAACAACTAAATATAAACTAAACTCTATTAATTAAACTGCTTCACAAATGTTAAGAAAATTCACAAATATTGGATAAATGTTAAAAATTATTAACTATTTTACTCGCCATGGTTTTGTTTGTAATATATTGAGTGTTTACTTGCTTATCTGAATAGTTTCTGTTTCCAAGTTGACAGATTTTTAAGTTCAAGGCAAATTGTTTTTTTTTGTAATTTCAAGAATTTTACATCAGTTATTTTTCCACTTTATTCAGTCAACTGTGATTTAAAATTTAGAATTTTGGTTTAAGTGCGGATGAAGCTAATAAGGGCTATTAGTATGATTAAGGAGAGAAGTTGCGGGCGTTTTCCGAGTCAGTGAAAGTGTCATTTCGCGGCTTCTCCGTAGATATAGAGCAAATGGAAACGTAATAGAAAGACCTAGAAGTGGACGACCAAGGTTTACGACCCCCGCGCAAGATCGTGATCTGACTGTGTATACCCGTAGAGAACCTCTGAGTACTTGCCGGATCATACAACAGCGTCTTTTAATTGCTTCCGGTGTTTCGGTTTTGATTGAAACAGTACGTTGAAGATTACACGATGTTAACTTACGTTTACGACTATTTTTGAGAAGAGTTCCATTAACACAAATTCATGTACGTGCTCAATTGGGATGGGCTAATGAACATGTTAATTGAAATGCTAAATGGGAGGTTCGCATTGTTCACATATGAGTCGAGGTTTTCTGATAGTCGAAGAGAAGTGCAGGAAGTTTATTCGTTGAGAGGTGGTACAGTTGCTGTTTGAAGAGGCATTTGTTTTAATGGACGTACATAATTGTTAGTGCTTCATGGAAACATGACTGTGCAGATTTACGTACAAAAAGTTATTAACCAGCCGGAACAGCCGGAGGTAAAAATACTACCTCGCAACTGGAAAAAATCAGAAACCAAGATGGTAGTATGGTAAAAGGAGAGGATTGCGTTTTAAAGAGATGGAAGGAATACTTCGAAAGTTTATTTCAGAAAGAGGATACACTAGTGCAGGCCCCATTCGGAGACATGAGTGAAAGTAGAATTAATACGACAGAAATTGTGGAAGCATTAAACAGTATAAAACTGGGTAAAGCTGCTAGGTACGACAGGATAACAGTTGAAATGCTGGACACAAAACCACAAAACGTGGTAGCTAGTCTGCTGTACCGCCTTTTTAACATTTGTTGGAGGAGTGGCACCGTACCAGACAACTGGTGCAAAGCCGTTATCGTGCCGCTTTACAAGGGAAAAGATTCGCAGCAGGACTGTGAAACTACCGAGGTATTAGTTTACTCAGCATAGTCGACAAACTGTATGCAAAGATATTGATTAAAAGAGTAACGTCTAAAACTAAGAAAATGATATGGGATGTGCAAGCATGATTTAGAAGAGAAAGGAGATGTAAGGAGTGAATTCTGGTCGACATTGTCTATGTATGGGGTGAGCGGTAGTTTATTACAAGCACTGAAATCACTTTACGAGAATTCCACTGCTTGTGTCAGGATGAACGGAGCTTGCACATAAACATAACATAACATAAAAAAAGATGTGAGACAGGGATGTGCGGCTTCGCCATAGCTGTTCAACTTATACATATACATTTACGCCGATGATCATATTAGCGTCATCTGAAGAGGAGTTGCAGGCGATGGTTAATGTTATGCATGATGCCCTAAAAATCAAAGGGATAAAAATAAATGTAATCAAAACAAAGGTAATGGTTTATGAAAGAGAAGAAAGCATGACAAAATATGAAGTTTCGATTGTGGGAGAAAGAGTGAAACAAGTAAATGAATTTGTGTATTTGTGTTCAAAGTTTACGAGAGATGGAAAGTATGACAGTGACATTGAGCGAAGGGTGTTGGCAGGAAAACAAATAAATGGGGCAATGCATAGAAGGGTATTGGTTCCTACACTTATGTATGGTAGTGAATGTTGGGTTTGGCAGAAGAAGCATGAAAATAAGATTAATGCTGCGGAGACGAGTAGTCTAAAAAGTATAGCCAGAGTGACTCGGTTGAATAAAGTAAAGAATAGTGAGTGGTGTAAAAGAAGACGTGGTTACAAAGATAGAACGTAGAAAGGATGGATAAAGGAAGATTGACGAAAAAAATTTATAAGGTGAGTGTGAATGGACAACTCGGTAGAGGTCGACCTCGGCGAACATATCTCAAGAGTACCAACAACCGACGAGCATGAATGAGAGCACTGATGAAAGTAGAGGAAGCAAAAGATGTGTGTAAGAACCGTAGCGGAAGAGGAAGGTCTCTTCCTACCCCTACAGAAAAAGGCGTGACTATATGTATGTATGTATGTATGTAAAATTAGAATACATCCTGTTATAAATATTGGGCTGATGGTAAGCAGACTTGAAATAGCTTTTTGTTCGAAGCGGAAATGAACGAGCGACTGACAATCTAGGAGATCCTGAGCTCTGTAGTGAATAATATAAATTTTAAAAACGCATTAAGAACATCTTTTTGATATATAAGTAAAACATGTATTACTTACTTCATCGGTTACGATTATTTGTACCAATATTGGTGCTAATATGGATAAACCACTACCGCAGCTGTTGCACATAGCTTGCAGAGTCCCAGCGAAATTGGGCGATAAATCAACGTGATTCAAATTATAACCTCCTATGGCAGCAGACTGAACTCCCACAGCGCTAACCAGCATGAATACTGATAGTGTTTTAGCGCTAACAGGCAAGAAGCTAAGAATGAATAAAAATAAACCTGCTCCAGTCCCAGCTAAAATAAATTTAAGCAAATTATTCGTCATCAAAGTAAAAATATCAGTGGTCTTGGTGCGACCCGAGAGGTCCACGTGACTAACTTCCCAATGGAAAGAATGAAAAAATACCATATGTTTTGTTGTTATAATTATTATTAAAATTATAATAAAAAACGATTTCAAATTGTGTATAACAATTATAATTATCATTAACAATATTTTGTTTATGTCAACCGTATTCTTTCTAACTTTTTCTTATCGTTTCATAAGTGGAAGCTATTTTCAATTGTTATAAATAACTTGTATGTTGTTATTTTCTTTAATTTGTCCCTTTTTTTTAAACACCCACTTTGCTTTATTGAAGATAAGTGATTAGGTTGCTTTTGTTATTTCCCCAAATAAACTTTTATTTCATGGGACTAATGTTTTTTATTTCAAATATTTACGTCTAAATTTCAGAAATTTTTATGTTATCCACTTCAATTGTTGAGCAGTGTAGTTTTATGTTTTTTTTTTTCGTTTAAAAATATTTTAAATAAAATATAGTACTTTGAGCAAATAATAACCAAAACCAATTAATAAAAATATCGAAATAATGGACGGAAGCACAGCCTGTGGTAAAATCGAGACACGAATGTCATTGAAATTATTAGTGCGCATACGATTACAAACCAGTCAGAGAGATTCGCGCTTTTAATCACGGACTATTCTGACCAATCCATGACTGATCCCAAACTAATCAGAAAAGTTCAGGAAACGCCAAACTTTCTATTAGAATAAAGGATTTGCGCTTGCGATTTAGTCAGAAACTAGTCAGGATTGCTCGGCGTACAAAGCTATTGAAACACATACTCGTACATGTAATTCACAAACATTGCACTACTTACATATTCCATTAAATACCTTTCTAGCAGCACTTATACCTAAATAGTTGTTGTTCACAGTATAATCGGCCAAAAATCCAAACACAAAGGATAGACAGAAACATGCAAAATATGGTGCAGCTGATAACAGACCGTTCTAAAACAAAAATTTTATAACAGATACTTTTTAATTAAAATTAAATTACTAGATGGTGATAGGGTGTTTGGTGCTTGCTGGAAACTAACATTTTTATATGCTTAAAGAGCTGAACTATGGAGCAATATTTTAAGAATTTCTGCTGCGGTTTGCAACATTTGGTTACCTACATTATGAGTTTGATTTATTAAAATTTTATTCACATGCCCCAGCAGAATCACTAAAAAATCTTAATGGTTAAAAAAATACATTACATAAAATTTTTAAAATGAAAACTTATTTATGCGTGACGAGCAATTTTTGGTAGGGGGCAAACTTATGGTTTCGTGTCAACTGATGTCAGCGACAGATGAGAGACAGATGACATTTTTATTTTCTAGTATTCAGCGTATGAGAGCCGTTAAAATTTAGTTCTCCTCCAACTGTTAACCGAAGTGGTCGTTCCTATTAAAAGTATATCCAAGCTGTCCGTGATTGACGGTCGTCAAATATAGCTTATTTTACGGCGATCAAAAATCGCTTGTTTTTTTTTTTATTCTAAGTATACTATCAACCAGAGTCCACGGGCGATATTTCTCCTATTTAGTGATCGAGACGATATTTCCTATTTTTCACGACATCGAACTGCTTCGATGTTTGTTCTTTCAATTCATCCAAGGATGAATTTACGTAGAAACAGCAATTCATTAGTAGAACAAGTGCATAGTGTATTTTGAAGAAAAAAATATTTTAGTTTTAAATAATACTTTTCAAAACCAGCGATTTGTGATTATTTCCAGTCCACTTTTATCGAAGTTAAGTATAAATTCATGTCCTTATCTCTACTCTTTATAGGTCAACATAATATTAAAAAACGGTGACTACAATAACTTTGAAAATCTTAAATATCCATTGTTATTTTATTGTTTTATGTGTATGAATGAATAAAAAGGAGTCGTAGAAAAGGTCTAATTTTTCCTGCAGTATTGTCTGCTTTCCAGCTCCTTAGTTTAGTCCCATTTCTTCAATTCTCCTGTTAAGGACATGCAGCACATGTACTACTATTGCCCCAGGTGGATCACTCCCTTGGTCTTGTATACACCCCAGGTAGTGCCTCCACTGGGCGGTGGCTTCGCCTTCGAAGATAATATGAGTGGCTGTTTCCTTCTCCTCATTACATAATCTGCATGTAGGTTCTGTGTCAGACACGCCTATATTGTGCAGATGTTTTCTTAAAAACCAGTGTCCGGTACAATGCCCTACAATTGTTTTAATTTTTTCCCTACTTAGCGAGAACAGCTTCCCTGCCTGCTTAGGTGAAGGTTCTTTGAACATTAATTTGGTGTGCCTAGCTCCCTCTGGCTGTGCACACTTCAGCTGATGCTAAGAGTGGACCCAGCCATTGATCGCTGCTTTAACGCTGGCCTTGGGTATCCCTATTATTGTTTCTGGCTCAATAAATGGTGTTCCAGAGCCCCGTCTAGTTAGTTAGTCCGCTTCTTCGTTACCTTTATGCCCTGGCAACCACGACAAAGTGACTATTTGATGTAATGAGGATTTTTTTCTTTTTGTATTTTATGTCTTTACTTCAGTCGGCAGCCCCAATAAACGTTAAACCCTTTTTAAGGGTTCTTACTGCAAATAAAACAACCAGAGCACCCTCTTTTAATATTATACACATTTAATTTTTTGGACAAATTGCAGCCCAAACCTAATTTATATCCAAATTTGACTCCCAATTTAAAAAATGATAAACTAAAATATTTGCACCCTTCGCTGTTATTTTAATTATTATGTCACACAAATGTATATTCAAATAAACGTTTTAATCAACAAAGACATTGGTTATATTAATTACGTATTAATAAAATGATGATACTTACGGACTTCATATCAAACTTCATGACTTTGTTCATGTAATTGGGAATTTCAGTCAATAAAGTATTGTATCCCCAAATTTGACCAATTTGTGCAACAAATAGCGCCCAAAATGGCCTGCTTGTTAATATTGAAATCCACGGGGTGGGAAGCTAAAATTTAAATTTTATTTTATTAATTATGTAAGATGTTGTGGGTTTTATGGTTTCACTATTATTGTGTTTTGTGTTTTGAAGCAATATTTTTAATGAATATTTCATCACAGAAAAAAGGGGAAAAAAATGGGTTTACACCTGCAAGCTGCTGACCACCGTTGGTGTACCATTTTAATACATAAAATTTAGTGAATATTTACAATTACTTATATTTATAAATTTTAACAAACATACGTACTTTAGTTTCTGCGATATTACTAGAACTTTCAATGTAGTCTTTTTCTGCCTTCGATATGAATCTGCATTGAGCTGGGCTACTGGCGCCAAGAAAGAAAAACAATATTACCCACACATATCCAGCCAAGGCATAAATATAAAAGGAGTACGGCCATCCAAGCCAAGAATATGCAATGTATCCGTTGATTGGCAAACTTATGATTGTGCCAAAAGGAGCACCTAAAAAATAATTTGCTTCATTTATTTAAAACCTTAACACAGTGTTTCCCAACGTGGGGCCCACGCCCCACAGGGGGGCAATTAGATTGTTAAGGGGGGAAATTCAAAAATGGACTAAATAAAGTACTACATTCAGTGTGTGTTAATGCTATTAAAGTTAATGCCAAATGTGAGCGTCTCTTCAAGCTATTTTGTGAAGAACAAAATGAAGACCATGTGAAACTTTTACTTCATAATGAAGTAAGATGGCTATCTAAAGGGAACTGCTGGAATATATTTAGGGAACTGTTTAATACTCTTAGTGAGTTTTTAAGCGACAAACCTGAAATGAAGTATCTGTTAACAATCGATGATAAAGCATTTGTGAGTTATTTATCCGATTTCTTTGAAAAACTAAACATATTAAATAAGCAACTTCAAGGAACAAATAAAACTCTTGTCGATGCGAAAGTAAAAATATTTGGTTTCATTACCCATATTGAGTTATGTCCGTCGCTACCAGTTTTATCTATACGTAAATGTGTGTGATGCGAAACAAAATTAACCTCAGTTTTAAAAATTGTGAATGATGGAAATAATAAAAAACGTGTCACAAAATGTGAAAATTTAATAGATAAATGGTGGGTTCGTGAAAACCACATCGAAGCAGTTAATCCTGTTATCATTTACAATCCGAATAAGGATAGCGACGACAGTGATTCCGATTATGATGACTATAAATCTGATGCTTGATAATACTTCATGATTAAACATATTTATTAAATTTGTACCGATAATTTATTTTGTTGCATTCCCTTTTAACATAATTAAATATGTGCCTATTTCTAACCAAAAAACTCATCGAAAACTACATCAACGATTTCTGTTCACAATACAGCAAAAATTAAAAATAAAACCTTTCAACAAAAGCATAATAATAAACAAAAATGTTTTGGGTTTATATCTTAGGTGAATTTACTAGTGTAACTTTCAACATAGAGCGCGTTGAGTAGATGCCTTGATAAATAATCCGATACCGTCGTATATTGGTGAAATGAGCTATAAAACAAAAGTGCGTCATTTCAAAGACAAGCTTAACGTGGCATTTCGAATACCGAACAGTGAAAGGATTTATGATTTCCGAAGTCAGGGTGACCGGTATATATTTGTTAGGGAGTTAAACTATCTGTAAAGAAGTGAGAATAAGACGAACTCCAGCTGATCCGAGAGGTGGGTCTAAGATTTCATTTTATGTATCATTTTTCAGATTTGCTAATGGCGTTTGATTAGTTAATTTTTGCAACTCTTATTATTAAATACAGTCCACTAATTTTGTTTCTCGCCCATTCGTTATTCAATAATATTTTGTGTTCAACATTTTAAATAGGCCAAAATGTATTGAGATACCTTTCAATTTTAGAAATATTGAACGCGCAGTCTTTACTTACGTGCAGAAAGACTGTCTATTTCATATTATTTCGGTTGTTTCTAAGTTATTTTAAATGTAGTGACTATTCAATTAACGATTAAACTACGAATTTAATTTATTGTTTAGTTCACTGGTGATAGTTTTACGAACGAAACGTAGTAAAAACTTCATGTGTAATGTATCGTTGAATTTAGTGAGCATTTAAAGCGATTTAACATTATTAAATAAAAAAAGGCAGGTCTGTTTCTGAAACAATGAAATTGATGATTGACCTGACGAGATAGAAAGTAGGATTTTAAATTTCCTAACGTTATTTTATTAATCTATAAAATAGGCAACTTTCCAAAATAGCATTACTGTCCTTATTAAAAAGTAAGCACCATTCATAGAAGCAGAAGACCGCTCAATTTTAATAGTTTCTGTCTAATCATTTTAAAGTTAAGTTTAGATTTAGATTTCAACAGTAGAATTTCTCTCCACGTGATTCCTTGATTAAAACCCCCTTATTATGGCCCAGCTGCCACCGGCACTTGCCAGTAGCAAACAGTTATAAACCGTGTGCAAAACGACGGTTACGCGTGGACCAATGAGAACGCTGAATTCAGCGCCAGAGAAACGAAGCTCACGCTTGACCGGTTTCCGAAATCTCTCCCGTCTCCAGACCACCGAGCGAAAAATATCGCGTTTAAACCTGTTGAAATATAGCACATTATTTTAGTTTTATTCAAATTTTCATAACTGCAGTTAAACAGTAACATTTAAATCCGATTATGGATTATATTCAGTTTGAGTCCACAACCAGTGAAAAAATTCTAATGATACGAGACCTGAAATTGTACAATTAATCATATTTCGGTGGAAGACAAAATGGCGTCTCCATGTATCAAGTTCAATATACTAGAAATGGCAATTTTATAGTGTTTTATTTTTATGAAAACGAATACACGTGTAATAAATCAAGATTACCACGGCGATGACCACCAAAAAACTTCGGCAACTTATAGTAGGTAGAACAACTAAATCAGCGACCTATCTACTATCGAAGTAAATTACCATCTCCATCGATGCGGATGGCAAAATCTTCCAGAGAGGCCGACAGCATCAAGTCTGTAAGCCACGCTTCTCTATTTTCTCTCGCCGCAACAGTTGATATAATTAAAAATGTGATATTATTAATTGATATTTTATTACGATTATTTGCAAACAGTTTTGTTATTAGACATTAAATTGCGATTTAATATAAATCTGAAAATTAGACACATGAGTACAGTACCTATATTATATAACGAGTACATAAAAGTAGCACTTGGTCTCCAAATGAATGTGAGTGATGGCTTATTTGCACAGTTATTACAATAATGCAAAGACATTTGTTTGAAACGTAATATTATTTACCATTATTGAATTATCTGTGACAATGTTGATAACTTAATCTGTTAATCTTCGAGTAGGTATTGATATAAAAACAAGCACCCAACACACCTTTACTATAAACTGTGTCACACACAGAACCGTAATAAAATAATTTTTACATTGGTTTGTACAGTTGTAAAGTCTTTTACTTTACGGCCTCAATTAATATCGATTATTATTAGCCTAACCT
This sequence comes from Agelastica alni, assembly GCA_950111635.1. Lineage (NCBI taxonomy): Eukaryota > Metazoa > Arthropoda > Insecta > Coleoptera > Chrysomelidae > Agelastica > Agelastica alni. The sequence continues at coordinate 22,537,344 of OX467713.1, read as the reverse complement.
AACACCAACAGTACCTGGTGAAGAAATTTGAAAATGCGGTGACGTAATTTGTTGAACGTTTTACAGTTTTACAAATCAATTAAATAAGCTAGATTCACGTTCAGATTGAAAATGCGGGGATAAAAATGCGAAGTTGCTACCAAACGTCATACGATTATTCGTCGGGCTAATCCAAAAATTGGCTGAAAATTTCATCAAAATCGGTCTATAGAAAAGAAATTAAAAATGCGGCGACGTAATAGAAAAGACCCCAGTAGTATTAAAAAAAAGGATACAAGTATTAGAAAAAGGCGCTAACGTTATCCTATTTTCGTAAAAACGGCTGGAATTATTGAAGGATATCAAATTTCATAGTTTGTTAAAAATGGAAATCATTGACCATTACAAATAAAATTTAGTATTTGGTAATACATATAACCATCTGCTTCTATCACTTTAATTAGGCTATTTGGCATACTTTGAATTATAGTCTTCTTCTTCTCATGTGCCGTACTCGTTTAACGAATGTTGGCGATCATGTTGACAATTTTCACCTTGTTGACAGCCGCTCTGAACAGTCCTGATGTTGATTGGCCAAACCACTGCCTTAAGTTTTTTAACCAAGAAATGCGTCTTCTGCCTGGTCCACGTAACAGCGGACCATTCTCATTCTCAACGTTAAGTTAAGATCGCGTCCGCAGAGTATCTTTTTCATGCGTATAAAGGTGTTTCTCGCAATCTCAATTCTTCTTTTTATCTCTTTTGAATGATCCCAGTCGTCGCTTAGTAGTTGTCCTAGATATACTATCTTCTCGGTTCTTTCCATTCGATTCTGTCTAATCCATAGCTGAGTGTTTATATTTCGTTTGCTGACAATCATAAACTTGGTTTTTGTGATGTTTAATTTAAGGCCAAACTGTTCGCAAGAATGTACCACTCTAGCAAGGACACTGTGCAGATCTTCTATGCTATTTGCCATCAACACCGTATTATCCGCGTATCTAATATTGTTCATTGCGATTCCGTTCACTTTAATTCCTTCTGGACTGTCGAGGCAAGCTTCTTTAAATATGGCCTCGGAATATAAGTTGTTGAGCAGTGGAGTGAATTATAGTAGATATCATATTTGAACCAAGACCTTCCCAGCACTCTAAGGTTGTTTACCATAATTATTCTGAATTCTGTGGCATAAAATTTCTTTCATATATTTTTTTAACAATTATTTCCCAAATGTTTTCAATTGGAGTAATTTTTGTACTGTGCGCAGGCCATGGCAAACACCAGGTCGATGTATACTAATCTAGCCATATACATTTATAGAAAAACGTCTAGATTTCTAAGCTATAGAGCTAGTGTCTTCATACCTAGTATTGTATGGACGATAAACACGGATTTGACCACGAAAGCGGTAAATATACTACTACTACTACGATGGCGCCTCAGTCCATATCGAGCCTAGGCCTCCTCAATCCTTATTCCCCATCCGTCCCGATCCAACGCTGCATGTCTCTAATTTCCTATACCCAGTATTTCTTTAGCATCCTTCCGTACCCCATCTTCCCAGCGCAGCTTCGGCTTTCCTACTGACCTCTTTCTTTCAGGTTTTCCTGTGAGCTTCTTTTTTGCGACCCTGTCGTCCGGCATTTTTTGGGCATGTCCTGCCTATCTCAGTCGCAAAAGTTTTATATACATCGAAGCTCTGGGTTCCTCATACAACTGGTTTATTTTATGATTCATGCGTGCCATCCTAAAATCGCCATCGTTTACTGGACCAATAATCCTTCTAAAGATTTTTCCTTAGAATCGGTCTAAAAGCTCTGCGTTTTTGGCTGAGAGTGTGTCCACTTTTCAGCTTCGTATGTTAAAACTGTGCGGATCATTGTTTTATAGGGTCTTATGTTGGTCTTGCTGTGTACCTTTTGATTTTAAGGTAGGTAGTATTGAGTGGTATGCTCTATTTGCTGCGTTGGTCCTTTTTCTAATTTCTTTGGTTTCGTCGTTGTCATGTGATATGTTTGAGCCAAGGTGGGTAAAGTCTTTCGCTACTTTAAAATTGTAATCATTAAATGTGATGTTTTGGCCTAATCGGTTGCGTTGTTTGCTTTGCAGTAGTAGCTTGATTTTTTGTTCATAAATCACGAGATCTATTTCCTTTGCTGCATTTTTTAGTCCCTGTGATATCTTAAAAGATTCACCAGTTTCTCCGTCCACCTGGCATTGAGTGTTACTCATGGTCAGTCTTATTAGCCTTATTAGTTTTGGTGGTATATTAAAATCTAGTAATAGTGAATAAAGCTCGTCTCTACTAATACTACCATAAGCTTGCTTAAATTCAATGTAGAGTTGATAGAGATTGACATCGTATTCCCAGAATTTTTCATTAATTTATCTTACGGTGAAGATTTGATCTGTTGTGGAATTACCTAGTCTGAAGCAGCTTGGTAGTCGTTTAAAATATTTTTGGCTAGATGAGATAAGATTAGCGAAATGCCTCTGTAATTCTCTGTAAATATAGTTTAACAGAAATATTAATCTTGCTTGGCAATGTTTAACAATTACCGATGGTTTTTTAGGAGCTGGTCGGTTTCTTAATTTAGATTCATTGACCTTTTTGCTGACAGTAGGTTGTGAGCCAGGGAATCCGGTATGAATCCTTGAAACCGTTACCGTCTGTTAAGAATTGAACTAAAGCAGCATCTTGTTAAGGGGTGGATATTTTTGGACGCCTTGAACCAACTTTTCGTTTAAACGATTCTTTTTGCTCCCACCATTGCTTAATTCAGAAGATTGTTTTAAAATCTCTATTATATACATCTGCTACCGCACGAACTGACCATCCTTTTTCGTTATTATTTGACCCTTTTCAATCTCACTTAAATGACAAGCCATATTTATTTTTTATTATACGTCACACTTAAACTTTGTCGAATCAAACGTTATAAACATGCGCAATTTTATGCATAGAGCCTAGTTTATGAGTTGCATTTTTGACAACCTATGACTTTTAACCTCCAATGATCCCAGCCGGTTTTACACATATCTTTAAGCCAATAGGATGACGTTAGCGTCTCTTTCTAATGCTTGTACCCTTTTTTTTTAAACATCTGTACCTGCCAGACTGACCAGGAGGTGAAAATAAACAAGGTCGCTCTTTTCTGGGTTCCCGATTACTCGTAAATCAAAGGCAACGAAATATGCTGGCGAAAGCTGGATCAAAGACTAAGCTCGTGGGCCCAGAGCCTGCGTTAGAGATCTTTTTCTGTTTAGGCAGAAAGGCAATGTAGAGTTGGCTCAGAGACCAGAACTTAATGTACTGGAAAAGAGGAACAGGTACAAGTACATAATGGATTCTTCCTGAGAGGACCTAACCGGAAGCATTGCGACACTGAGTAGGAGGGATCCCAGACAAGAAGTACACATACTGATGTGTCATTGAATACCACATGCACAATCTTGCCAACAACCCAAATTCATATCCTCGGCCAGTGTCGGGCGTATGCCAGACTAAGGCTAACTTTTCTGGGTTCAAATTTTTTGAGCTCCCCTAGTTTAATTATTATTATTAGTAGGTACCTGACAAAGTTATGCTACCAAGTCTTGATCTTTCACTAATGTGGGTCCATCTCCCGAGTAAATTACTGACGGAAGGATAAACGAATCCTTGGCATAGTCCTTGAACCATTCTGGAACCCATTACTCCGTACGACCCAAATTTGCTGGCCAGTAACGGAACCAATAGAACGGCCGTGGAATTTATGGTCATGGCACAAAGAAGGAAGTATTTAGAACCGTATTTTCTTCCCCAATCGGCGGCGAATAATTGAAGACCAATGTAGCCCCAGAAAAAAGACGACAATATCACACTTTTATTATTCCAGTCGTATACCTGCAAACATTCATACAATTCTCAACCTTATATTTTTTTATAATAATGCACCAAAAAAAATTTAACACCTAAATTGTGAATAATGAAGATTTTTTATCTAAAGTACCTACTCAGACAAAAAATATATTATTATGAATTGTGATGAACACGATGTTTAAACGTGATATGCAAATTATAAATACCTTAATGTCGGGATTCGAAGAAGCTTTTGGATCAGTCATGGCCACAATCGCTACAGAGAGTTGCACCCTCATGCCTACAGCGACGGTAATAAGGCAAAACAAATAAAGTATTTGGCAGTGCCTTTGGCCGAAACGTGGCATTTTGTCTGAAACAAACAATTTTAATTACATAGTAACATACCCCTTTATCTAAAATGTATAAGTACTTTTCAAGATATTAATTTTTTTTTAATAAAAAATTGACTGACGCAGACCTTTATTTTAAAAATTATGAGCGAGCATTTTCTAGACCAAATAAAAAATTTGTTGATGTAGGAAGGTAAAAAGTAATTAGTGCCGTTTTGAAATTTTCTTTACAGTATGCAGGGTTTGCATGAATTAAACTCAAAAATGGGGCTTTTATGTGAAGCGGACAGCGAAAGAAATGCGAGGTTCTGAAATTCGTTTATATTAGACCTAACTGTACTTCTAGATGGTACGAACATGAACACATTTTTTTTTGTATGAGAATTAGCTGCTAAGTTATGTGCTTCTAAAAAATTGACGTTTTCAATGAAAATATTTTTTTAAAACTGCAATAAAATATTAAACCAGGTGATTTTTTCAAATCATAATTTTAATAACTTCAAAAATATTTTTTCTAATAATTTCTAATAAAGCTAAAAATATAATTATTTTGCCAAAAAAGTTTGAAACTGGGTATTTCACTACAAGCACAGGCAGCACAATATACCATACAGACCTATGCGTCAACAACTGACTCCGAAGAAGAGATAGAAAGTTACTACGAACAGCTAGGCAACACTATAAATGAACTACCTGAAAACGATATACTCAACGAAATACTCATAATGCTCGGAGATATAAATGCTAAACTGGGACAATCCGATATAATAGAAGAAGAGCTGACCGAGTTGATCGGACCATTCGGACTCGGCACGAGGAATGGCGAATGCTCTGCCAGGAACATAACCTTTCTGTAGTCGACACATTTTTCCAACATCATCCTAGACGAATATACATCTGAAAATCTCAAGAAGACAGGTACACATATCAAATTGACTATATCATGACCAATTCACGATGAAAATCCACGCAAACAAGTAAAGATCAGCTCATACAGCTAAACAAAGAGATTCAGAGGCAACGTAGACTGAATCAAAACCACCACATTAAAAAAATATGCAATGAAATAGAGAAACACCAAACTGCTAATAGCACTCGTGATCTACATAAAAAAATAAAAAACTGACACGAAAATTCAAACCAAGAACACTTAAAATAAAGACAGAAGCACCGTATGGGAAGACGAGAAAATACTCAACAGATAGAAACCGTATTGTGAAGAGCTGTACAAAATGTATTCTAAAACGAAGATGAACCGCAAACAGAAATAGAGCCCGATATCCTCATCTCTGAGATCAAAGAGGCCATACTGCATCTAAAATTAAATAAAACTCCAGGATTGGATGGTATTTCCGCTGGAATAATTAAGCTGCTTGGAGAGGATGATGCTAAAATTCTACGCGACATATGCAATAAGATCTGGCGCACCGGACGATGGCCGAAGGACTGGTCTAGATCAGCCTTTATCCCGATCCACAAAAAGAGAACTACAATGAAGTGCCAAATGCCAATGGACCGAAAACTACAAACATACCTGGAACCCCAAATACCCCGGAACAGGCAGGCTTCGTCAAAGGTAGAGGGACCAGGGACCAGTTATTTAACATCAGACAACTTAAAGAGAAGGCACGCGAACTCAACACACCAATGCTTCTATGTTTTATAAACTATAAGAAAGCCTTTGACTGTGTGCAATGGAAAGATTTATGGCGTATATTAAAAGATATGGGAGTCCCAACGCATATAATATCCCTCGTAAGCAGTCTGTATGGCGAATAAAAGGCAACCCTTGGGTCTGGAGATTAATTGGACCAAGACTTAACTAATGCTCATCGATAGAAATAAACCAATACAGCATAATCACATCGACGTTATCGACGAATTTATTTACTTGGAAGCATCAATAACTAACAAGGGAGGATTCAAAGCTGAAATTAGATGATAACTATTGATTGTTAAAACCGCAATGTTCAACTTAGTCAAGATATGGAAAGACAGATAAATAACTAAAAATACAAAAGTGTCCCTGAAAAAAAATATATTAGTGTTCTCTATATTCGCATACGGCTCTGAGTCATGTACAATCAAGTCCTCCGACAGAAAACGCATAGATGCATGGAGGAGAATGCTCCGGATACCTTGGACGGCACTAAAAACTAATGGATCGATAATAAATGAAATAGGAATTCAAGACCGATTGTCCACAATATGTCGAAGACGCATCCTAAAATACTTTGGACACGTAACCAGAAGAGGACAAGACAATTTGGAGAAGTTGATCGAACAGGGAAAAATTGAGTGAAAAATACCGCGAGGCAGGTCCCTAACGAGGTGGTTGGACCAAATCAAGAACATAACGGGACAACCCCTGCAAACCAACTTAAGAGAGGCAGAAGATCGCAAGCAATGGAAACAACTAAGCAATCAGTGTACATAACCTTGGTGCCACAACTCTTTAGACATGAAGACAAGATTAAGAAGAAGGAGAGAAATGATATTTTAAAAAAATATTAAGAATGAAAACTTACCAACTGTATTCATGTTATGATCATTCATGATTTTTTCGCAATTATAATCATTTATTACCAACTCTGCTCACGATTCAACATGTTCTGCAAAGGAAATATGTAAACTTATCTATATAGCATTAATAAATAAATAAATATATTCTCTTGTTTTTCGAGTAGCTTTTGTTTTCTGTACTCAAGTTCCTTATCAATGGAAACCAATAATGTTTATCTTTGTAAGCGAAAAACTAGTCCAAAGTATCTTTAGCCGACGTTTTTTTAAAGCAAGAATCAAGATTAAATTCGGTTTCAAATTGGATTTTTAATATTTAAATCAAAACAGTAAAGAGATGCGCTTACAGGGTAGTTCTAAAGTTCTTTATTACCAGTGAATTTAATCCTGTAAAGATAATATTGTTACGATAAAGACATCCCTGTTTTATTATCGTCCACACAAGACGAATAAAATTCCTTTTGCGAATGATTTATGGCCGCGGCGTGATTGAAGGCATCTAGAAAGGTCAAACAAATTCTGGAATAACGAAAGAGAATTCTCTCGCTCATTCAATTAATAAATTGTAGGTATATAAAAAGACAGCGGTCGCTAAAGTTATGTTAAGTTTTAAAGTAATTATTAAGTGTTATATAGAGATTGTGTAGGGATTGTAATTATCTAAGTTATTTATAAAGTGAGAAATTGTTTAGTTTTTGTACTGAGTGTACCGAACCCAAAAGTAAATGCCGTAACAATATTAATTAAATACCATGAAATAAAAACATTTTTTGGCTTATTTCTTAAAATATTGGAACCACGTTATAATATTACAATATTTAATTAAATTCGTATCAAAATCACTTGGAAATATAAATTTCTATCAAGTTTAATAAGGGAGATATTAAATTAAAATTTTTTTAATTCAAATTCAATTTTTAAATCTATAAAAACTCTCGATAGCTTCAATCGTCTTATGAGTAGTTTTTCGGAAAATACATCAAAGTTGAAAGAAGTACAAAAAACGGTACGTCCACTATAAATTTTCGTAAGGCAACATCATGAGAGATCTAAACGTAGATATTAAATAACTACAATTGACACAATACAGGCATTTCGTTGGCTGCCGTTTGCTATACGTCATGGCCACACAGTCAAATTGAAATGTTGAACACGCTCTTTGGCTATTTTTGATAAACGTCAAAGTGTACGCCTGACAGTTTTTGTCAGAACAGTACTTCCATTTGTAATTATTGTGGTTAATCACATTTTTTAGAAGTTGGAATATTATTTTTAATTTATTTATTTATTTTGATAATTATAAACATGCCGAGGTATAGCGAAAAAGAGCAAGCGTTAGTATTAAAACTGCTTGCTTATTTCCAATTAGAAAAACAAGCCGGTAAAACTCTATTGCGCGTAAATCCTGTACATGAGGTAAGTTTCACATCTTAAAGTTTAGTAAAAATTCATTGATGATCAATTAATGTTAGCGTGTTTCGGCCGCCTTAGGAATATCGCTATCGACTGTAGGACGATTGGCAAATGAAGGTATTCAAATAGATCGCGAATACTCAGCTAAAATGTTCGGTATACGATGCAAAAATAACTTCGGCTGAACGTATTACTGCAGATACTGTAATTAGTGTTTGGAACGATGCTCTTCAACAGGTTTAATGCAAAGTCTATTCCTATGCTAAGGTTTATAATTGTTATGTAATTGTAGATTACACCAGAAAAATGAAAGAGGTATGTAGACCATACAAGAAAAATCATTGATGAATATTGGGAGACTGAAAAAAACATTGAAGCAAGTAATATCTCTCCTGTAATCATTAATTTAACCGAATCGGATAACGAATCAGATTGGGACTTGTGGGAAGACAACTCCGCATAATAAACGTGTATTGTATTGTATTCAAAAATGGCTGTTGTTCTACAAGTTTAACGTTACCAGTTTTGTTAAATTTCAATGATTTCCAAGGAAATTAGTTTATCGAATAAAACTTACGTGATTTTTTAAACAGATTTAATTTCTTATTGTACCTAGGTTTCATCCGGCAAGTGATCCTTGTTGTCTTATAATAACTAATTTTAGGAATTTATTTACTAATGTTATTTTATTTATGATAATAAATATCAATTAAAAATACAATTTGTTTTATTTTGTGTTGATATAACAATTATTATTAATTTCAAAGCCTTTTCCTATTCGGCTGAATACGATCCTGACAACTGTCAAAATTTTGTAGAGTCGCCATCAAATGTCATGTAGTAATCAAAGACATGCCGAAAACATTATATGACGTCATATTTGGTGACGTGCAACTGAAAGGCTATGCAATGAACTTTATATATATATAGTCGCCACCACTATATTAAAACTCTTGAGACCAACTTCTTCTTTCGTTGCCATATCAGGTCCCCCTATTTTGAAAAGTTGTTCGGCACTGCGTATTCCGGTCTAATAACGAATTTTCTTTAGCCATGACATCTGCTCCCTTCCAATATCTTGGCTGCCCTTGATCTAACTTTTTATTATAAGTTGAAGGATTTTGTATCGTTTCTTCTCTAAGCACATGCCCCAGATATGATATATTTCTTATCTTAATAGTTGCAAACAGTTCACGAACGGCATTTGCTCTATTTAACACGGCTTCGTTGGTCTGCATAGCTGTCCAGGGTATTCGGAGCATTGTTCTATGCAACCACATCTCGAACGCTTCCATGCGATTGATCGTAGCAGTCTAGAGTCCAGGTCTTAGCTCCATATAATAACACGGATCAAATATAACATTTAATTATTCTTTGACGCAATTTTAGGTTTAAGTTGTCGTTAGAGAAAAATGATTTCATTCTCAGAAAAGTTGAGTTAGCTGTTTCAATTATGCACTAAATCTCTTTATCTGAGTCTATTTTTTTTGTGATAAAGCAACCAAGATAATTAAATTCTCAATGTTTTGTTAATCTAACTGTAGGGAAGCATCGGCGTGCGGTTGGCGACTGAATATCATAAATTTTGTCTAAGTGACATTCATTTTCAGACCCATTTCTCGTCCTGTCGTGTTTACACAATTCAACAACTCTTAAAGGCACTGAATACTATCGCACAAGATGATACCAAATATAATTAATCAGTTCACCGTTGATCTTTGCTTCAAGGTCTTTATCTTGTAAAGCCTGTTTATAACCAACTTACATACATACATACATAAAGTCACGCCTTTTCCTCATAGGGGTAGGCAGAGACCTCTTCCTTCCACCTGCTACGGTTCTTACACACATCTTTTACTTCCTCTACTTTCATCAGTGCTCTCATACATGCTCGTCGGTTGTTGGTACTTTTGACCTTGCCTTTCTTCAAAACAATGTTGATCTGATCAAGATATGTTCTCCGAGGTCGACCTCTACCAACTTGTCCATTTATACTCGCATTATAAATTTGTGTTATCAATCTTCTTCATCCATCCTTTCTACGTGTCCAAACCATCTAAGCATTCCTTTATCTATCTTTGTAACCACATCTTCTTTTACACCACAGCGTTCTATTACCTCACTATTCCTTACTTTATCCAACCGAGTCACTCCGGCTATACTTCTCAGACTTCTCATCTCCGCAGGATCAATCCTATTTTCATGTTTCTTCCCAACATTCACTACCATACATAAGTGTAGGAACCAACACACCTATATGCACAGCCAGCCTTTTTTGACACTTTCTGGCTGTTCATAAAGCTATGCAGTGCCCCATTCGTTTGTTTTCCTGCCAATGTCACTGTCATACTTTCCATCTATCGTAAACTTTGATCTCAAGTACACAAATTCATTTACTTGTTCCACTCTTTCTCCCTCAATCGAAACTCCACCAACTTACAAAGAGATATAAATTGTGTTTAAAAATTAGCAGAAACAAATGGTACCAAATTTTCGAACTTAAAGCCTCATATGTTACATTTTTGCAGATTAAGAGCAGAACACAATGAACCAAAGTTATGGAGAAAAAATTATCAGTAAAAATGGTACTGCTGGGTATTACTTTTGACAAAAAATTAAATTGGAGTGCCCTTATAGAAACCCTTACAACAAAATCTCTCAAAATAATCAATCTTATGAGGTGCATGGCAAGCATAACGTGGGGATCGGATAGGTAGATACTCTCAAGAATATTTAAGTCTTAATTTTGAGTAAGATTGATTACGGTTGCGTTACACACAATCCAGCCCTTCTTACGAAGTTCATGGTTGTATAGGGTGAGATTTTTTTAAAATCGGTAGGTTCTAGGTTAGTGTAACCAAATATGTTGAACCTTATTCTTCCCAGGCCGGGGCATGAACATATTATATGTTCAGCAGTTTCGTCTTCCACACAGCAGAACCGACAGTCCGTTTGTTGGTTCAGATCTATCTTTCTGAGGTGGTATCTGAGACGACAATGTGCCGTAAGCAGTCCCGTTAGAATACGCAGGTCATTTCTGCTCCATTCTAGGATCTGCTTAGTTGTGTTTCTCGAGGGTTGTAACGGTAAAAACGCCTTCGAGTGGGTTAGCCCTGGTATGTCGGACCAGTACGTGAGTATTTTCCTCTCCGCCCAGTCCGAAATAATTGTTTTGGCGGCACTTGTGGTGACTCCAAAAACCGGTTCTGGTCCCAGAGTCTATAGTCACAATGATAGTCAGTAAGTGAAGGTACTGGAAAAAGTTCTTAAATCCTTTGTACGATTTGTGGGAAATTTTTTAAGTCGCTGTTTTTTTAATTATATCTTGCAGATGGAATGTTTGCAAATAACTGATAAAAAAAAAAAGTACCTGCCGTAGGTTTTTAGCCTTTTTCAAGGCATTCAAGTGTTTTATAATAGTCTCAAATCTAAATTAATTTAAAATCTTTCATTTTTAAAACGCGCAAATCTTTAATCTGTTTTTCCAGAAATTCCATTAACTTGAATAGATCGATTTACATAAAACATAAAACTTAACTTAATTTTTATCTATTTAATGGAAATTTTATTTTTAATTTGTTTAATAACTGAGATATCGAATAACCTTAATGAGTTGGACTACTACACTAGTAATACCACTATAGGTCAAATTATAACAGGAAACTGTTTGAGCTTATATTTTTCTGTTTTTCAGTACTTAATGCATTGGAAAAAACCAAGGACAAGTGTAAATAGGCAAGTGGCCTCATAGCATTATGTCAATGAGTAGAAAGAATGCCAGCTTATCTGTACACATTCTGACCGGTCGTAGTTCCCTTAGATACCCCAAACACATTCTTTTAGAACAGTGACATTAATTTTCCTGTTAGTAATTTTATTCTTATGTTAAGAATTATTTTTTACTTTTTAGTTTGGTTTACTCTAAAAGCGTGTTTTTTAGTTTTTTGATACTATAATTTATATCAATAGTGTTTTTAAAAAATTAACGCTATACTTTTATGCAACACGAAATACAAACTACCATTTGTATTATTGCAAATTGCTAGTGACGCCATCTACTAGATAATAGGCAAAGTACTTATTTTGAAAAGTAGAAAACTGTCGCGTATTTTTTTCTATCTCTTTTACTCTCATGCAAGGGATCCCTAAAAACATTTTTAAATCCTGGCGAAACTAATCAGGATAATCTGATATTTTGATCGAATTATTGCATTGTCGTCGGTATTTGACAAGTGTGCGGAGTTAAAATTAAATCTGATCGCTTACAGTAGGGAAAAATCGGGGCCAAAGAGTCAGTTGCAAACAAACATGCATACAAGCATACTAGCAAACAAACATACAGGTGAAACTAATATAAGCGTGTTAAATTACTACGCAGACTCTACTTTGTAAAAATACTGCATGAACCCCAATGGGTTAAGTATTTGCTTGTATATAAAAAATTACTATAATAGGTATTACCTAATGTCAGTACAAAACAAAGTAAAAATTAATATTTTTCAGCGAGTTTGTTGACTTTAGTGACAAAGTGACACATTTATTAATTAAAATTTGAAATTAATGTGGAATAATTGGGCTTTTTGTTACGCGCTGTTCACAAGCCACCACAAGTGCCGCCAAAACCATTTTTTTAGACTGGGTGGAAAGAAAAAGACTCCAAACTGATCTGACATACCAGGATTGACACATTCGAAGACGCTTTTACCTAAACCCTCGAGAAACACAACCAAGCAGATCCTGGAATAGAGCAGGAATGACCTGCGAATTCTAACGGGGCTGCTTACAGGACATTGCCGTCTAAGATACCACCTCGGAAGGACTTTCGGTTTTGCTGCTGAACACGTACTATGTTCATGCCATGCTTCGGAAGAATATGGTTCAACATATTTGGTTTTACCAACTTAAAATCTTCCGATTTCAAAAAATCATACTCCATACAACAATGCATTTCGCGGGAAGAACTGGATTGTGGGGTGATCCAAAATGGACTCATTAAGGGTCCCAGTGGAGGTGTCCTTATCACGCCCCACTTACATGATACGCTGTTCACAAAAATTCAGAGGTAAATAACTAGTAAATATGAAACGTTAACATCAACAAAATATACTGTCTTTTTAATAAATAATATTATCTACAAATTACAGAAATTTATATAAAAATATGAAGGTATACATATTTTAATAAAAAATAAAAATTTATTGTTTATATCGAAATCACAGATATCACAGAGTGTTTTTTCATTTTTCTGTCTTTGTGCGACCTATTTTCTTTGTTGGCTGGATCAAATGCTTGAATGTCCACTGTTGAAAAGAACAAAAACAAAATGGCCGGTATGTAGTACATCGCTGTTGCCATTAGAAAAATGATCCTCCATTGAGATTTATCCGTCTAAAAGATTTATAAAATTTTAAGCGCTAACTTTTCCAATCAATAATTATTGCTGGTTTAAAAAAATATTAATCCATTGATTTTGTCGCGTACTGGCCCTCTTAAACTTTTATAAAATATCAAGACAATATAAAACCGTTAATGAACTTAAAATTATCCATTTATAACTTTTTTTAATATTTTTTATAGCCGGAGTGACTCGGTTAGATAAGGTAAAAAATAGTGAGATAAGAGAACGCCATGGTGTAAAAGTGGATGTGGTTACAAAGATAGATAAAGGAATGCTTAGATGGTTTGGACACGTAGAAAGGATGAATAAAGGAAGGTTGACGAAAAAAATTTATAAGGGGAGTGTGAATGTACAATTCGGTAAAGGTAGACCTCGGCGAACATATCTCGATCAGATCAACATTGTTTTGAAGAAAGGCCAGGTCAAGAGTACTAACAACCGACGAGCATGTATAAGAGCACTTATGAAAGAAGAGGAAGCAAAAGATGTGTGTAAGAACCGTAGCAAGTGGAAGGAAGTGGTATCTGCCTACCCCTACGGAAAAATGGCGTAACTATTTGTATGTAATACATTATTTTGTAACAAAATATTCGGTCACCGTTAAAAAATATTTAGGATTCGCTATTGGTAACAAATTCGGTTTAAATCGGCACTCTAAGTGGCGTTGGTGTTGTGATTAAATCGGGAACGTTGCAGATCTGCGTTACATTATTAATTTATCACTACTTTACCTTATCTTGTACAATAAACTGCACTGACATTGGTCCGAATATGGAGACCAAACTTCCAGAGCTGTTGACCATTCCGAGAATGACACCAGCAAAAGAGGGGGCTATGTCAATGTGATTGATTCCTCCTCCAGAAACATTGGCTGATTGAAAACCAACAGCAACAACTAACATTAGTACGGATAATACAATGTCATCATCGGGAAGATATCCTACGATGAGTAATGCCGTTCCTGGTATGAATGCACCTAAAAAATAATTATTAATTTTTAAAGGATCTATTTATTTACATTCGTTACAAAGGTTTTAAGGTTAAAATGTACATACATTCATATCTAACTATTACGTAACTTATTATTATTACCAAATGTGTCCTACCCATTGTGTTAAATATTTTTCTAGTCCAAAGAATTGACATCCATCCTTTATTGATAATAAAATCAGCCAAGTATCCAAATATGATCATTAATATGAATCTTGCAATGTAAGGTGTTGAAGAAAGCATACCATTCTGCAATAAACAAAAACGCGCAAAATTTAAAAGAAGGCAATTAATCAGCCACAACATTTTTGAATTGAACGTGGAAAGACACCATTTTAACAAATGCCAAGAGCCAATATCGTGCTGGACAAACAGTATCTCAAAGTGTAATTTCCCACTTGAATACCCGTTATGTAGAAACTGGAGATGCATATGTGAGACACTCAGGTCGCAGGAGATGTAATAAAAGTTACAAATACAGCCTTTGCAATCACATAAGACACAAGTTCCTTCCAGGACCATTATATTTCGTTTACACGAAGCTTAATTAAAATTAAGAAGATCGTTGAGATGCTAGTCTTTAACGAAAGACTATCGTGCTGCTCGAGGTTATAACTGCTCCTAGGCACTAAAATTGGATTACGCATTCGAAATTGTAGGTGTGTCTATGGTTATGTTTTGTCCTATTCCGTCCATTCCTGCTCTCCGTCTGACATGCATATATTTGGTTTTGTCCTCGTTGATAGTGAGTCCTACCGTCTTGGTATCCTTTTTTTTATGTTCATGAACATTTCTTTTGTTTTAATCGTACTGCTTCCTACCGTGTCAATGTAGTGTAGGAACTCTAAAATCGAACCCCACGAACTCCATTTATAGTTTCGCAGACGATAGCACACTTGTCTCAACTTTCACATCCTATTGATCACTTTCGGTGAATGATACAAATAGACTCAGGCAGAAACAGGTTGATTCCGTCAATAGAGATCTTGAAGCAATCGTCGAGTAGGGAACCAACAATCTTGTTCAGTTCAACGCCCAAAAAACACAAAGTGCCACGTTTTCCAAGAAAGTGATTTCCTCAAATCATCCCATCACAATGTCCGGAAATACCCTTTAACCAAGTCCCTCCATCTCGATTTTGGGAGTCACGGTGTCCAATAATATGTCTTGGCATGACCATGTTGCTAACATCGCAAAGTCGGCGAGCCAGAGGCTAGGTTTTCTGTGGAAAGCTAGAAAGTTTTTTACTCCTGATCAACTGTTGACGACGTACAAGGCTCAAATCCGACCTCTACTGGAGTATTGCTCGCACATTTGGGGTTCAGCACCAAGGCATTCTCTTCGTCTTCTAGATTCCATTCAGAAAAGAGCCATTCGTTTGATAAACACCTCAACTCTCACAGACCCTTCACCCTCTAGAACATAGAAGAAGAGTTGCAGACCAGTCATTGCTCTACAGATATTTCCATGGCAGATGCTCCAGAGAAATAAAAACTCTTGTACCACCATTGGCCACATTCGGCCGAAGAACTCGGCACGCTGATCAGTCTCACCCATTTACTCTCAAGATTGACACTACAAGGACCAATCTTCACCAATAATCCTTCTTTTACAGGGCTGCTACGGAATGGAATAAGCTTCCAAAATCAGTTTTTCCAGAGAACTATGACCTGCAACTTTTTAAAAAGCGTGTCCACAATCATTTCCTTTCTATAATCCTTTCCCCTTCTAATAGTCGCAGTGCGGGCCGTCCGCAGCCCACACGTTAGGTCTACCCTTTTTGCGACTATTTTCATAAAAAGAAAAAAAAAAAAAAACGGATATATTCGGCTGTAATCAAGCCAATTAGCCAATTATTATGTACAGTTCGAAAACATGGACAATGACAAAGCAGAACGAACTAGTGCTAAGACGCTTTAAAAGAATGATGTTGCGGAAAATCTTTGGGCCTAAAGTAGATGAGAGAACGGATTAATATCGAATAAGAACGAATGAGGAGCTCAAGAGCATGTACAAAAGACCGAGTTTAGTAAACGAAATAAAAGCACAAAGGCTCAGATGGGCCGGGCACGTACAGAGATCGTCGAATGAACGTCTTATCAAGAGGATTTGGGAGGAAAACCCAGTAGGAAAAAGACCTTTAGGAAGACCAAGGCTGAGATGGCGAGACAATATCGGAGATAATGTAAAAGTCTTGGGTGTACGGGACTGGAAGAAGGTTATGTTGGACAGGGATAGGTGGAGACGAGTCGTGGATGCAGCTAAGACCCACGAAGGTTTGTGACGCTACGATAAGAAGAAGAACATAAATATGGCAGCACTCGTCGATAAAAGCTAGCGATTGTCGTTACGCATCTTATGACAGGTACTCACCAAAATGTCAGCCACTTTGGACGCGCAGTTGTTGTTTGACAATCGTTTGAATAAGTAAATGTGACTGTTTTTATGTAAATGGACAAAATCAAGTATCCAGCTGTCAATAAATATTAGTTTTTAAAAGGCAATATGCCTACGCAGATCAAAGGTGAGTTAGACGATTTTGCATCATTATTTACTTTTGGCTCAAAAAAAGGCAAAAACTGTTTCCATTCTTTAGATTAATGAGGTTTTCAATAGTTTTGTGGCGTTTAAAAATATTTAGCGATTTTTTGCTTTGCTTTATAGCTTGCTCACATTCCTCATTCCACCAAGGTACTATTTAGTCTCTTTTGACAAGTTTTGTTTTTCCAATTGAAATATTGGCAGCTTCTGTGATAAGGTTGTTTAGGGCGGTTAATGTTATATCAACGTTTTCATCGATAGAAATGTTTGATACATATTCACTGTTTTTTTCTTGGAAGAGTTTCCAATTGGCTTTCTCTATATTCCATTTTTGTAGGAGACTGTTACCTCATGTTTTGTGATTCGTATTCGTTAGCAGTATGAGAAAATGATCGCTACCATATAAGTCCTCCAAAGTTCTCCAAGTGATGCTTAAAGTCAATGAGGGATCGGAGAGTGAAAAATCAATGGCAGAAATTGTACCTATGCTTGGGTTAAAACGAGTATTAGATCCATCAT
Source organism: Agelastica alni (assembly GCA_950111635.1). Taxonomy (NCBI): domain Eukaryota; kingdom Metazoa; phylum Arthropoda; class Insecta; order Coleoptera; family Chrysomelidae; genus Agelastica; species Agelastica alni. The sequence continues at coordinate 22,519,790 of OX467713.1, read as the reverse complement.
TTAAAATAGCGAGGTTTAGTTTTTTTAACTACATTGGCTATTTTATTTCCTTCTGTGTTTGTTTTTTCGGAACCCCAAAAAATGTTGTGGCCATGAAAATCTCCTAAAATGAGTTTAGCGGATGGTATTTGACTGATTAAATTAGTCAGTTCATCTTCGTTTACCAGGCGATCGGGAGGAATGTATAAATTGGATATATTAATTTTTTGAGATGTACCCGCCATTACCGATACTGCTACTGCTTCTATATTTGTAAAAATCGGGATTTTATGCTCTGTGAGATCAGTTTTAATATAAATAGTGTTACAAATCCGGTCCTGTCGGCAACCGAGGAATCGACCGCGGCTGAGGTGCGTATTGACGATCGCCGCGCGGTCTGGCAAGGTCGAGCAACCTCTCGAAACCGCGCCGCGAAGCAGGTAGAATAATCTGGAATTGTGATATCGAGGTATAAAAAGAACCGCTGTCGTAACAAGGGACAGTATTAATTTTAAAAATTAAAAAATGATTTAAGAAATGTATATAGTTATAAAAAGTTGTATATCTAAGTGATTTAGAAAAGTAGAATTTATTGTATTGGAATAAACATTGTTTTGTTACTTTATCGAGAGTTTTTAATCGCCTAACCCACAGAGGAACTAAAAATTGCAACAATAGCTACGCCACCGCTGGCATGATCTGTATTTCTGTTTATGTAAAATGGATGTTGTATGATTTGAGATTATGTATATTATTGTTTTTAAAGTTAGCTTCTTGAAGGCATATAATTTCGGGGGAGTATTTGTTAATAAGTACCTGGAACAAAGGCAGACGGGTGTAATAAGTATTAACATTCCATTTTAAAGTATTATGATACATGGTTAAAATATTTTAATTAAAATAATCGAAGTGTATTATAAATAACGTATGTGAATATGGGTTAGTAGAAAGATGGTTCACTTTCTGGATCGGACGAGATACTCTCGAGTTGTTTTTTTAGTTTTTTGTTTAGTTTTGTACATTTTATCTTGGTCTTTCTACATTCTGTTTTTGAGTGCACTTCATTTAACATTTTGATCATGAATACTTAGTGGATCTGCGCTTCCTTGAACATTTTCAAGTAGGTCTGTGAATTGTTGACTATTAAGTGTAAAGCATGGGGTACGGTTATTAATGAAGTCTATCGTTTCTTGTGTTAGGCTGATGTCTTCTGGTGTATTTTGAATTTTAATTGTACGATTCTTTTTAGGCATGTTGTGTTGTTGTGTTAGAAACTAAATATTTGTCCTAGCTTTTCCAGTACATTTGTAACGATGTTATGAGGGATAGTGGAGCTAACGTTTGAGAGTACTAATCTTTCGAATGGTGTGATTAATCTACTTGCTTGAATCTCTGCTCCAATAATTATAATTCTACCATGGTCGTTTGAGAAAATATCCACGATCAATTTGCTGGATAAGTATATACATATGCGGTTGTTGGAGATTCTGGAGGAGAATATAATGTTTTTCGGGTTTTACGAGTGGGCCAAGGTTTAAAAGATAATCTTGGAGTTTCAAACCATCTAATTAGTTGAAAATAATCGCTTGTTCTTTGCTTGGAAAACTGATTGAACTTTGAGTTAAATCAGCATAGTATGTTCTCGCGGAACTGTTTGAATTACTGGAGCTAAGGACTGTGGTAGCATTATGTTGAGATGAAGAACTTAAATTCCTTTTGGTCGATATCGGATTTTTGGTTTCATTAAGAAGGCTGAGTACGACTCTGTTTATTCGAGAGGTGTGTACGACACACTAATTAACAGCCTTATCAGTATAGTAGTGTTTTTGTGATTCTAGGCTTTTATATTTGAACGTGAATGTTTATTATATTGCACAATTCGGACAGTTTTCCGTTATAATATTGTACTCACGTGAGATATATTCTTCTATGATTCACATAGATCACTTCACTACAATTTATCTATTAGTGGTATTTAATTTAAAACGATCACTATCGGAGCTGCTGTGAAGGCAGTTATTGCTATCACGGGCAGGGCCGGAAACCCTAAAATTAAATTTTGGCTATTTTACACTTTCAGTTCAGAGTAGAATTATATTTCCATGTGTGTATATGGATAATAGGTATATTAAAAATGATTTGGAAAGAATATTTTCTATTCCTATGTTGTTTAAATTTTTCTTTCAATCTGAAAACAAATACAAAAAAAAGATTTACAATGTGTTTGTATACAGCGTTACAGAACATAAAACCTCTCCTCGTGAAGAACTCCTGATCACTTAAAATTACATGCAGTTGTAATAGTATCTGATGTTGTTTAAACAAATTAAAAATTAATTATTTTTTAAAAGATAGATACTCATATCTGCTACAATCTTTTGTATCGCAAAACATATTTAATTAAAAAAAAAAATTAAATAAGTAGGTACTTAACATCAATAAAATGAATATTAGAGAGCTCATAAAGTCCAGTCAAAGTACGTAAAAATTTAAAAATGAAATAATTTTAATATGTATTTAAACCGCAGAGTAGAGATGTGTTGTTATCCAAATGAGTGGTCACCTACCATTCCTTCTTAAAGGAGGAATGGTAGGAGGAACGATTTCCATGCGTTATAACATATTTTTTTGTGTCAACTGATGATGAGCATTACTGAGCTCGAAAACATGTGGTTGAATTTACGTTTTGATACAGCTTTTTGACAAATTGATTGCTGCTTTGATACACACATCTCTACTATGGGGTTTAAATATATATTGTGAAGACGACTTTGAGCTTTTCTGTCCTTCATTATAATGGAGTTCAGCTTCAGATGGTATGTTGGTATTTGCAGTGTTAAAATGTCATGTTTCGCTAGAAGCGTGTCAACAGTATTTTTTATAAGTTGGGGTATAAATAATGTATATAATTTAGCTTTTAAAGCATTGGCTTTATGTGAAATACCTCGTCCCATTAGCCATTGCTGCAATGCTGATTTTTGTTCATAAAAAATTTGGAAATAGATCAACCTGTACATTGGGATGGGAGGCATTATCTATCACTAAATAGCATTTTTTTGGAGCGTTAGGGATAAATTTGTCTTTTAACCATTGGGTACAATTTTAAAAGTTCATTTTGTCGTGTTATTTTAAAAAAAAACTTTTGTTTAAAATTATTACACATATAAATATAACATAAAAAATATAATACCGAAACTTACAATTCAGAAATGAAGTCAAGACTAATTAATTTTGATAAACAATGCATGTTTTATAATAAATATTAACAAAGAAAAATACATATGTTACATTCTTTTTATTAGCAATTTCCAGAAGCTTCTCAATAGGAATGCTGAGTCGCAAAAATGGTGACGTTGCTATTATAATGAAAGTCAGCGGAAATGACGCATGTAACTCGCATTACACCTTCAGGTTTTGTTTTTACTGAAAATAGTCGCAAAAAGGGTAGACCTATCGTGTGTGCCGTGGACGGCCCGCACTGCTACTATAAGAAGGGGGAGGGGTTATAGAAAGGAGATGGTTGTGGACCCGCTTTTTAAAAAGTTGCAGGTCATAGTTCTCTGGAAAAACTGATTTTGAAAAATTGTTTCATTCCGTAGCAGCCCTGTAAAAGAAGGATTCTTGATGGAGATTGGTCCTTAAAGTGACAATCTTGAGGGAAAATAAGAGTAATTAAAAACCAAGTAATCATCATCAAAGGTGACTTTTGTTTGATTGAAAGCCGATAGCTTATAAATAATTAATTAGGAAATTAAATTACTTACTGATTCTATGTCGAACTTCATTATTTTATTCATATAAGTTGGTATTTCAGCCATTAGAGTTTGCCAACACCAAAATTGTGTCACTGCGTTTATCCAAATAATCCAAAAGTAGAAATTAGTTAAAATACCCTTCCAGGGAATGTTTACCTGCATAATAAATAAAGAGTATCCCAACCGAAAACGAAACAAAACCATTTGCAGGAACCTCATCAACATTTTAGAAAAACTCTCAGACCCGTCGATTTTTGATTAAAGGACACTCTTTTCCGGTATTTTTGACACCACTACTTTTAACCCCAAGCGAGGGTAAGAATTACCCCAATAGCATTAGGGGTTAAATGAATGTCTTTTAAAAGCTCTTACAATTCTCTATTCAATAGTCTTTAAATTACTTATTGAGAAATTAGATTTTAAATGTGAAACTAATCTGCAAACAATCACGAACGGTAAAAATGTCATTCATTCGAGTTAAGTACGCCAATGGTATAAATTTAGTACCTAGTACATAGTTTTTTTTGCGTGGGACGGTAAATCGCCATAATTGCCGCTATTGGTCCGATTAAAACCCAAGAGTTTTTCAAGAGGTGCATACACAGCAACCGGAGAAATTAAATGTATGGGCTGGCATTTGCGGTGACGGACTGGTGGGTCCTTTTTTTCTAGTAGGCAATTTGACTGGCGAAATGTATTTGCAATTACTGAAAGACGCTATTGACCCGTCCTTGACTGATATATTTGAAACTAATCCATAGTATGACGAAGATCATTTTTATTTTCAACAGGACGGTGCTCTACCGCAATATGCGGCGATTGTTCGTCAGTACTTAGACCAACGTTTTCCACGGCATTGGATTGAGAGAAAGTTTGAACATTTAATCAATTAAGTAAGCGACTAAAACAATTGAAATTTTAACATGTAGTATGTATTGGGAGGAAATGTAAAATTAAAAGACTATTGTAAAGAGAATTGTCAAAGCTTTTAAAAGACATCTTATTCGACCCCCAATGGCTTTTCAAAATTTTAGGGTAATTCTTACCCTTGCTTGGGGTTGAAAGTAGTGGAGTCAAAAATACCGAAGAGTGTCCTCCCTTAATTAAAAATCGACGGGTCTGAGCGTTTTTCTAAAATGTTGACGAGGTTTCTGAAAATGGTTCTGTTTCGTTTTCGGTTGGCCACCCTGTATTATAAAAACTCGAATATTTATTCATTGCACCAAGTTCAATTTGATATTCTTGAAAATACTTGAAAAATACTTAAAAATAAATTTTTAGAGTGATATACAGTAGAATAAATTGACCTTTACCCTGACGTCACTAACAATGAACAGTAGTAAACACAAACTTTATATACATCATCCTTTTCTACTGACAGTAGAAACACATCATACAATATGTACACTTGTCTTTCAAGCAATGACATACGTTCTTTGGTATCTCTAATTATGACCTCTTAATGTTGAAAAGAGATAGCGCCAATAACGATTAATCGGTTGTATTTACAAGAATTTATTTTGACCTCTTATGGCAACTGTCATTATTTTGATACATCGAGTTTTGCTCAAAGCGTTTTATCATTTGCATTCAGATAAATTCTATAAAATCGGTTTTTTCATAACCTCTAATTTGTTATTTTGATTTTACGGTGAGTACAAAATTCCCTGTTTTGCATTTAATAAATATTTTTAACATAACCCTACTTCTTAGACGGTGGCTAAACTTTAGAAAAACGGGAACATTATTTATGGTAGATTTGTAAAGTCAACTAAAATAAGAGTTACGTTAACAACCAAGAAGTAAGAAAGATACATGCATGTAAACACTTATAGCTTTCTATAAAAAGGTTTATAAAGGTAGTGGTGTCTACATACATTCATCTCTCTTAATTTTGTGAACTGAATTCCTACAGATTGACAATTGGTTTTGCTGGTAAGCAAATTAAACAATATTGTAAATTTTTGACTATTTTAAAACAGTAATATGGAATTATTTAAATTGACTTCAACCAACAGCAATATTTAGTTATTTATAACGCAAAAAAATACTGACAAAATAAACAAACAGTGAAAATATTTAGGCACACGACAAAGTAACAGTAGCCATTTTTAATCATTGATTTATTTCGCGAGGTTTGTAGGTATGACGTCAGGGTAAATGTCAATTTGTTCTACTGTAATATTCTTATTCATATTTAGCGTTGTTATACCTTGTCGTCTTGCGGATCCAAATTACTTATTATATAATCTCGTTCCTCTTCGGTTATCGTAGGATGTGTTTCTGGACTGTCTGCTCCAAAAAAATAATATAAAATAACCCACACAAATCCCACACCGCCGTATAAGTAAAAAGAGGCCGGCCATCCATACCAAGTAGAAGATATCAATCCCACTACGGGCATTGTTATTATTGTACCAAAAGGTGAACCTGTTAAAAAATTAAGAAACATTTTTTTTAAATTTTTTTCACAAGGTAGGGAGTTGCTATTTGACATTTTAAAGAAAGGGGATGTTAAAGTCGTGTTTTTTGTTTTTCATATATTTACGCAAAAGCAAAAGTTATTTGCACTAGATGGTTTGAAATGAAAGCATTGTATCAACATTTCTGTTACCTACCAGCTCCAATAATAGAACTAAGAGTGGCTCTCTCCGGTAGCGGTGTCCAAATCGATATTAAATTATTAATGTTTGGATAGAAAAATCCTTGAGAAAGTCCTTGTATAACTCTGCACATCATTACTCCATAGGAGCCTAATTTATTTGCCATGAGTGGTAATAAGCAAGAAAAGATTGAATTGATAGTCATGCCAGCCATTAGAAAGTATTTGGTACCATATATTCTTCCTAAATTTCCAGCCAGTACTTGCAGCCAAAGGTACCCCCATAAAAACGAAGAGAGTATTGTGCTCGTGTTCGTCCAGTCATAAACCTTAAATTATGGCATATTTGTATTCACATTGTAACAAGGAGTGCCAAAACAATAAAAAAACTTAATTAAATTAGTAATAAACATAGTAGAACAATAAAAAAGATAAAGTAATTTTCTTGAACTTAATTATTATAAACTGGCATGCTTATTTTATCTGCTTTCAAATTTACATACAATAAATATTGCTAAATAATATTTGTATACATAAGTTGAGCTCTTATCTATCACACAATTAATTGAATTAGAAATATTTTTTTAAAACAATTCAACAATGGCTTCAATCATCTTTTTTGATTTTTAAAATATACTCGTATACTTTATATTAAAGTAAGTTACTAGTAACTCATAACCGGTATATTAATACCTGAGGTTAATAGTGACCGATAGCACACGTTTTATGTTTCTACAAAATTATAGAAGCTGTAACTGAAATACCATTTCCAAACTTCGACATATAGGTAACGGTACTTGTTACAGTTTAAGCTACGAAATACCACTTACCGGTACGTCTTGATTCGAAGAAGTAGAGCTATCCGTCATTGCCACCAGTGCTATGGAAAGTTGAGCTCTCATTCCAATAGCTATCACCAATAGCATAAATAATAGCAAAGCTTCAATATGGCGTTTACCAAAAGCTGGTACTGCAACAACAAAAATACATATAACAATATTATAATATGAAACAGCTTTCAAGAAAAAAATGTAATATATTTAACAAAAAGAATACTTTAGAACATTAAATTTTTCTTAGGAAAATGATATTTTATAAAATGAAATAGCATTTAGTAATTTTATCCACTTGGGGAATGAGGGTATCAGAGTAGAAAGGAATTGTAAGAAATTTGTAAAATCGAAAAATTTGTATACCATTTTATTTGGATTGTAATAAAAAAAATAATATATCAATTAAAAATTGTAAAAATCCGTGACTTTTTCTGGAATTAAATTTTTAAGGCTAAATAACAAAAAGAAAAATTTGGATAATACTATTGTCCTACTTATTTTATTAATTTATGCCCTTTTAGCACTTTTAACAGTTTGAGAGTAACAACAAAAAGTTTAAATTTGAATTAAATTTGGTTTCAGACTTAACAATTGTTAAGACTTCCTTCCCATGTTGTGTGAGATTGGTCAGAGAGATTTAAGCAATGCTTTTCGTGCAAAATGTCAGAAGAAAACCTTTATTTAAAAAGCACAATAGGCGGGAACACGTATAGACAACCGAATCTAAGTTTAAGACTACGCCTGGCCAAGTGCTACATATTTCCCATCTTGCATTATGGACTAGAGGAATGGACACTGTTGGATCGGCATTGCAAAAATATTGAAGCCTTTGAAATTTGGGTTTATCGTCGCATACTTAGGATTTCCTGGACTGATAGAGTACGCAATACGGATGTCTTATTACGTCTAAATACAACGACCGATATCTTAAACACAGTGAAGCGACGAAAACTGGAATACTTCGGACATGTTATGAGGGGCGAGAAATACCGCTTCCTTCAACTAATAATACAGTGAAAAATTAAAGGGCGACGAAGACGGACATCGTGACTTAAGAACTTGAGAGAGTGGTATGGAAAAAGTCTTCTTCTTATAGTGCATCTCCTATCGGAGGTTTGCTATCATCACAGCTATCCGGACCTTATTGACTGCAGCTCGGAAGAGTTCAATATTGCTACAATTAAACCAGTCCATTAGGTTTTTAAGCCAAGACACACGGCGTCTTCCAATATGCCTCCTTCCACCAATCTTTCCCTGAACTATCAGCTGGAGAAGTGCGTATTTGGGTCCTCTCAGTATAGATATTGAAGCTTTCTCTTTTTTATGGTGTTAATAATTTCACATTCCTTATTTATCCGATTTAGGACTTCCATATTAGAGATCTTTTCTTTTGGAAAAAGTACCAGATCCTTATTTCGCGCAGCGGTTACCAGAATGACCGCCAACCTTTAGTAGAAGGCGGCACCAGAAGAAGAAGACTAATTTCTGGAAAAAATTGCACTACCCACAGTACGACGAGTCAACTCAACAAATATTTTTTTGGATTTTATTATTCCAAGTGGTTTTATTGTTAAATCTCAAAAAAATAAACACCCGTTCATACACGACGAAAGAAGAGTGTGAATTTACGTCACAATCCATGAGAGCGCTCGATGGCTGAACGAAGAACGACCTATATATTTATGTGGTAATATGGAACGTTAACGTTGCCAGACAGAACCGTGACAGTTGGACGGCGCGAGTAACGCACTGATGACCGTGACAGACCAAACGTAGCGTAGGTAGACCCCAGAAGAGGTGGCTGGATGATGTCAAACAGATTGCAAGGAAAAGATGGTTCTAAACACCACAGGACAGTAAGACATGGAAACGGATAAAAGAGGCCTACGTCCAGGAGTGGACAAATGAAGTCTGAAGAAGAAGAATAACGGTATTTGAAATGAATTGAATATATATGGAACTTACAATATGAACTAGTAATTTCAAAATGTCTGTCGATTTCAAGTTTTGTTTTCGAAAACTCGAAGTGATATTTATTTGGTATTCCCGTGAAATAGAACAGCAACAATGAAATCTGCAATTAATAGCACTTGTGACGTCAGTATCGAGCTTAAATGTTTCCTGAAATTTTATGATTTTTAAATGGTATATATGGTATATATATAATGGTATATATTACAGAATAATTCAAAATAAAAAAAATGCAAACATGTCATTTAGTGATTATATTTTAATTATTTGCAAATTTAAACTGGATTTACTCATTTGTGATCTTGCCTATTGAGATACAACATAATTTAGTCTCATTTTTGCTGCGCAGAGCTGTAATCAACATAATTTTATATTTTAATGATACTAAAAATAGGAATGAGAATTAAGGAGAAAAGAGTGTATTTACCTGTTGTATTGGCAACCATTTTAATAAGGTACAACAATTCAGTGAAGTTACTTATTATATATAAAATTATTTTTATAGTTAATTAATAAGTATATTATGCATTAAAAGATCTCCGATTGCACGAGCAAGACATCACGCAAGAAAATGTAATCAAATATTTTTATGGGTATTTTAAATATTCGATGAAAATATTATCTTAATGTGAAAAGTCACAATCTGCTGAGATTGCATGATGGGTAAATAAAAAAATTGCGATAAATTATTGTTTTTAATCTTTTATTTAATATCTTGGTATGCGTACAAATTTAAATCATCCTTATCGGACTATTTCCAGTTTTTTAGAGATTTTTGCATCGACTTTATGAAAGCACCCTCTTCGTTTAGAAACTTTATCTGACTTACAAAATATTACTACTACTCTATGGCTCTACAACTCGGGGTGGATCTTGGCCAACTGTACTATTCGCGTCCATTGTTGCTGATCTTCAATCATTGCTGGATCGTATTCTATCTCAATTGTTCTTAGGTCCGCTTTGATGTTGTCTCGCCATCTCATTCGGGGGCGCCGTAAAGGTCTTCGTCCTACTGGTGCTCCTTCCCAAGCCAATTTTACCATCCGTGTGTCAGGCTGTCTTTGCACATCACCTGCCCATTGCAGCCTTTTTGCCTTCATCTCCTTCACAATATCTGGATCTTTGTATAATTCTGATATTTCTTGGTTGATTCTTACTCGGTACTGTTGAGTTACTAGGCTTCGCAGTGGTCCAAAAATCTTGCGTAGAACTTCTCCTTCAAAAATTTTTAATTTCTGTTCGTTTTCTTTGGTCAAGGTCCAGGCTTCGCTAGCATACATAACAGTCGGTCGTAAAACGGTTTTATAGATTGTGCTTTGTGTTCTTCACGAGATGTTTTTCGATGCTAGCACTGACTTTAGTGCATAGAGTTTCCACTTTGAATTCGGATTTTAATTTCTTCTGTCAGATTGTTATCTTGAGCAATTGTGGCTCCTAAATACTTAAAGGTTGCTTTAAAAGTATTCTTCTTTATAAATAAATATAACGAAGTCTCCAATCTCATACTTAACATTTTTTTCCATCTTACAATCACATTGTTTATCTTCACAAGAATCATCAGTGTCATGGATGAAATAGCTCGATTTTTCAGAATTAGACTCAACAAATACTTTTTTCTTTAGTTTATCTACTTTTCCCTTCTCTTTCTTCCCAAGTTTTTTTAACTTATGGTCATTTTTGAGCGAAACTTTTTTAGCTGATAAAGCTCGATCTCATTCCTGTCTTATGTGTCAGTTAGTATTCTGTAAGATTTACCTTTTTATCTGCCTTTTTGTGTAGTGCCTGTCGTGGTGCAGCTTTTGGGTGTGGACGAATCATAATGAATGTATGCGTTAATGTATGGACGCATTGCATAATAAAAATAAATAAAAATATTTAAGCCATCCCTACCAGTTATTAAGCAGTGTATGTAAACTTTTTAACATAAACCAGTATAATTGCAACGTGAACAGCATCTACAGTTGAATAGATAAATAAAACGGATCATGTCGCAGGTTACTTTAATGTTCTAATTTATTTCTGAAATACTTACACTAGATGGCAGCACAGTAGTATTTAGAAAAACAATTTGTAAATTGTTGCAGCTGCAAAAAAGTTACTTCAAATTTGTTTTTACAGTTGCAGATAAATGTTTTCGACAGTTCATTTCGAGAATATGTTAATGCAAAACGGTGTTTTTACTAATAATGGATTTTTAATGATAATGTTTCTTCGTAAAATACAAGTTAATAATTTTATTTTTAAAATACTATTTAAATAATACAAAACACTGAAATACAAACATTTACATTGTTAAAGATTGTTAGTCATAGGATTTTACAAAATTCATAAAAACCGTGAAAATTAAATACAATAATTTTATAATTATAACGTTGGATTAATAAAAACATTTTGGAAAAATATTAAAAGTGTCCTAAAAAATAATTACAGTACCTGTTATAATAAATTTGTTTTATAATAAAACTAAAACATCAATTATTTTGACTATAATATTTATTTATGTACCAAGGGTATAAATAGATGTTTATGCCCTGAGGGCGACGTTTTACAAACCCGAGGGCCTCTGGCCTGAGGGTTTGTAAGTCGCCCGAGGGTATACACATCTGTTTATGCCCTCGGTACATACATAACTTTATGTCATACTAGTTCGTTATTGCAATCCAATCTCAATAAAAATCAGTATTTTAAAAAATTCCGGTTTGAATTAATAACATTGCCATTTTATTATAGTAGGCACCATCGTTACTAGGTGAATTTTGACAAACGTAAATGTCATAAAATCACAATAATTTTTATATGTGTCAAATTTAGAAGTCAACATGTACGAAGATTTTGGAATTCCTGACGAAATTATTGAATCAGCAAAGAAAGCAACTGAAAATCTGTTGCCAAAAAAGTCTAAAGAAGCTTACAACATGGAATACGAAAAATTATTAAATTGGATGCAAGAAAACTACGTAAAAGTTGTTAATGAAACAGTGTTGCTTGGATACTTCGGCGATCTCGCTAAAACATTTTCTCCGAGTTCCTTGTGGTCCAAATATTCCATGGTAAAGAAGACTTTAATAGTAAATAAAAATATTAACATTGCTAATTTCTATAAGTTAATGGAATATTTGAATCAAACTTCGAAAGGCTACAAACTAAAGAAGTCTAAAATTCTGTCTAGAGAAGATGTTTTAAAATTTAATCATAAGGCACCGAACGAGACGTTTTTAATGAACAAAGTTGCATTAATATTTGGAATATTTGGTGGATGTCGACGGCAAGAACTTGCGAACATGTTAGTTACTCATGTAGAAGATATAAAATCGGTTTTTGTGGTAAATGTACCAGAGACAAAGACCGATAAAAAAACGCATTTTTACCATTATAGATGAGGGTGAAATGAACAGTTTAAAGGTAATAAGAAATTATATGTCACTACGGCCACGTGGTTGCTCAGAAAAAATGCCTTTTCTGACCTATAGACAAGGTCGATGTACTGTACAGCCAGTAGGAAAAAGCACGTTTGGAATAATCCCGTCCATTATAGCGGAATATCTGGGTTTGAGTGATCCTGAGAAATATACAGGTCATTGTATGCGTCGAACGTCAGCAACTCTTCTTCTAGAGGCTGGAGCCAGTATGACCACGTTGAAGCGCCATGGTGGATGGAAGAGTATGTCGGTTGCTGAAAGATATTTAGAGGATAGTTTATCTTCAAAAAATGAAGTTTCAAGAATGCTGGCAGGTATACCTTCCGGGTCTGGCGTTTCGGTACAGAAATTTGAAACTAAAACTATGAAACATGAATCGTTTGCTGCAGGCAACTTAACTATCACCGGATCATTTCAGAACTGCCAATTTTATGTTAATTTGTCAAAATAATGTTCATCGAATATTTACATATATTACTATATGCCGTTTGTAATTTCATTAATAAAGGTTATTAAATAAGTTAAACAAAAAAGTATTTCTCTTTATGCCCGCACGGGCATAAAGTACGACATTAGATAGTTGGTAACTAAGTAATAAAAACACAATAATGAACTAGTATGACATAAAGTAAATTATTGTGTCAATTGTTAATTAAATGTTGCCTTTAAGCTTTTTTTTATGAAAATATACGCAAAAAGGGTAGATCTATCGTGTGGGCCGCGGACAGACCCCGCACTGCGACTATTAGAAGGAGAAAGGATTATAGAAAGGAAATTATTGTGGACACGCTTTTTAAAAAGTTGCAGGTCATAGTTCTCTGGAAAAACTGATTTTGGAAGCTTATTCCATTCCGTAGCAGCCCTGTAAAAGAAGGATTCTTGATGAAGATTGGTCCTTGTAGTGTCAAGCTTGAGAGTAAATGTGTGAGACTGATCAGCGTGCCGAGTTCTTCGGCCAAATGTGGCCAATGGTGGTACAAGAGTTTTTATTTCTCTGGAGCATCTGCCATGGAAATATCTATAGAGCAATGACTGGTCTGCAACTCTTCTTCTATGTTCTAGAGGGTGAAGGGTATCTGTGAGAGTTGAGCTGTTTATCAAGCGAATGGCTCTTTTCTGAATGGAATCTAGAAGACGAAGAGAATGCCTTGGTGCTGAACCCCAAATGTGCGAGCAATACTCCAGTAGAAGTCGAATTTGAGCCTTGTACGTCGTCAACAGTTGATCAGGAGTAAAAAACTTTCTGGCTTTCCACAGAAAACCTAGCCTCTGGCTCGCCGACTTTGCGATGTTAGCAACATGGTCATGCCAAGACATATTATTGGACACCGTGACTCCCAAAATCTAGATGGAGGGACTTGGTTCAAGGGTATTTTGCAACAATGATTATAAATAACTTTGATTAAAATTCAAACTAATATTGCTACACCTTTTATCCTTACCATAATTAAAAAACTTGAGACCTAAGAAACTATTTTATTAATTTGAGTAATAAAATGTTTTTATAAACAGGGTCAGTTTTTTATAACAATTGTTATATAAAATGCTTTGTTTGATCAGATCAAATTTAAAACTGATTTAACTAACACTGTATAAAGGTTTCTAACCTAAAGTACAGAGGCGGCGTAAAGGGTGGGCGGTGTGGGCCACCGCCCACGGCCTCGTTGTGCAAAGGGCCTTGCACCATCAGAGGGCCTCGCGAAATTTTCTTGCCCACATTAAGCTTAGGTCTTGCGCCGCCACTGCTAAGGTATTGTCTTTTTTTCTTAATCTTTGTCAAATGCAAGATAAAGTGTTTGATTTTATAATCGTTAAATAATATTGTATTAAAGATAAGTTACAAAGGTAACACAATGACACCAATTCTAAAGGAAATTGTAAGTTTAAATAATATATATCCTGCAACAAAAAAAGTGAAAAGTTTCCATATTTTAATTCCGTTATTTAACTCAGCTTAAATTAAATTTTATTCAACAATTGTGAATTATAAATGAAAAAGGAGATAAAAAAGATTAGAAACAGCACCAAATATAAATAAAAAATAACAAACTTATTGTTAAATGGAACAAAGTTTTTAAGTAGGTACCTACAATATCTTGATAAAAAAAAGTAAAAATTAATAATAAATCTTTTCAATAATTTCGTAATTATTTTAAGTTATTAAATCTGTCAGTGGTTTAAAAAATTGTTACTTTTCTTAAAGCTCTTTCTGAGCTTTAACACTCTTAAAAAAATACTACAAATATTTTTTCATGAAAGGAGGGACATCTTCTCTCCTGTCTCCGGAATCATCATGGAGTTGGTTTCGGTACATAGGGATCAGCACTCATTTACGTACTTCGTCGTTTCGTTTTCCTATTTGCGTATCCATGCGTTATCTTGTGTTTGTCTTATTTTTCTCCTCTTTCTTTAGAGGAGAGGACGTCTTTCACATAAGACTGGATGTCTTAGGACCCAAGCGAACGTATCTCGATCAGATCGACATTGTTTTGAAGAAAGGCCATGTCAAGAGTACTAACAACCGACGAGCATGTATGAGAGCGGTGATGAAAGTAGAAGATGTGTGTAAGAACCATAGCAAGTGGAATGAAATGATCTCTGGCTACCTCTTTGGGAAAAAGGCGTGGCTATATGAATATTTGTATGTATGTAAATTATGGTTCACCCCCTTGCAATTTTGCGCCAAGATTTTCCAGTTAAAATCGTAGGATAACTTAAAAAATCATAATTTGCCGAAAAAAAAAACAATTTTTCGCAATAAATAGTTATAAATTAATATTATTTTTTTAATTATTTAAAAAAAACTACGAAATTAATTAGATTTTAAGAAATCTTTGGTTTTGCACTAGGTGTATATCCATAGCTCAGTGAGCCATGAAAAGGTCAATGTTGGGAATAACATTAAGAGATAAAGTTCCAAATGTAATTATTAGAACTAGAACAGGGATCAAGGATGCTGTAGAGAGAATAGCACACATAAAATGGAACTGGGCCAGACACGTGGCGAGAATAGAAGATGCTAGGTGGACTTAACGCATTATAGAGTGGAGTCCTAGGTCGCAGACATTTAGAAGTAGTGGCAGACCTCCAACACGATGGACTGATGATATCAAGAGAATTGAAACAAACTGGATTCAATCAGCACAAGAAACATTGGAAACGATTGAGAAAAGCCTATGTTCAGCAGTGGACAGTACAGGCTGTGTGATGATGATAATGATGTAGATTTTTTTATGAAATTTTGCACCACTATTTTGTAATTAAAAAATTTATAGGAATTATAATTATACTTCAAGACCCTCGTACTTTTTTTTATCAAAACAAAATATTAATAAACCATTATAATAAGCTAGTTTTACCCTAACAAATTTTTCAAATTTAGGTACCATACGTTTGAAAATTAATATATTTACAGCCTCATTTTAATTAATTTTAACGACTTTTATCAATGCTTCTACAAAGTTAAAAGTTGTGATTGTTATTTATTTGTTAATCGTCTTTATAAGTTTCTTCACCTATTTTTGGTTGAAAAAGAAGCAGTTATATTATATTTTACAGAAACATTTAATTATTACATAAAAAATCATAAACACTTTACTGGACATTTTAATTATTTATTATTGCTTCTTATCTAAAAATGACATACTATGTACAATCAAGTTTTTCGTTTAAAATGTTTCATTCGAGATTTGTTTTTAACTACGAAAATATTTTTAAAAGTGCATTATCAGATAGTACGTCATTGGCATTGAAAATAGATTTATATCTAGGACCATTTCAGTATAAAATATTGTTAAACACGAAATAACTGCAGTAGAAATCTTAATTTAGAGCAAGCAACACCGCACTTGTTTAAAAAAATAATAAAAAATGAATTTGAACGTCAACGTTTATATGAGAGATCTGCTGACTAAAGTCGCCAAAAGAGAAGGTTTACTTAATCCGGTAATCGACTGTCACGGAAAAGTTAAAAACGGAGAAGGATTTTCCGGTGACGTCTATTACGTGAGTATAAAAGATAAGGGTGGCAGCAGCAAACTTGAACTTGCAGTTAAACAATCTAACTCTAAAGAACAAGTAAGAGGAACGTTTCCTATACACAGTATATACCAAAATGAAAGTTACTTTTACCTTAAAATCTGGCCGGCTTTTAATGGACTACAAAAAGAAAAGTTAGAATCGCCTGTATTCGATAAAATAGCCAAATGTTACGCGACGGATTTGCAAAAACATAACGAATGTTTAGTTTTAGAAAATCTGAGGATGGCTGATTTTGTAACAATCGATAAAAATGAGTTTTTTGATACGGATCACGTTAAATGCATATTCGAAACGTATGGGAAATTTCACGGTTTATCTTTTGCATACAAAGCTCAGTATCCTAAGAAATTTGCTGAATTTGGTACACAATTATTTGCTTATTGGGAAAATGCTACTAAAATAGATTTATTCCACACCTCGATAGAAACTGCATTAAATACGTGTGCAGCTTATTTCCCGAAGGAGTCAAGTACTTACGAAAAAATATCCAATTACGCCAAGAACTATCTACAATTGTTTAGAAATTGCTTAAAATACAATGGTAAAAACGGCGTTATTCTACATGGAGACTGTTGGACTAACAATTTAATGTTCAAATACGAAGTAAGTTAGTATATAATATCAACATTAGTTGTTTACGCCGATGATCAAGTTATATTAGCGTCATCTGAAGAGGAGTTGCAGGCGATGGTTAATGTTATGCATGACGCCCTGAAAATCAAAGTAATGAAAATAAATTTAAGCAAAACGAAAGTAATGGTTTTTGAAAGAGAAGAAAGCATGACAAACTGTGAAGTTATGATAAAGAAAGAAAGAGTGGAACAAGTAAATGAATTTGTGTACTTGGATTCAAAGTTAACGAGAGATGGAAAGTATGACAGTGACATTGAGCGAAGAGTGTAGGCAAAAAAACAAATGAATGGGGCACTGCATAGCTTTAAGAACAGCCAGAAAGTGTCAAAAAAGGCACGTCTGGCTGTGCATAGAGAAGTATTGGTTCCTACACTTATGTATGATAGTAAATGTTGGGTTTGGCAGAAAAATCATGAAAATAGAATTAATACTGCGGAGATGAGTAGTCTGAGTATAACGAAGTATAACCGGAGTGACTCGGTTGGATAAAGTAAATAATAATGAGATAAGAGGTGTATAAGAAGGTGTGGTTACAAAGATAGATAAAGGAATGCTTAGATGGTTTGGACACGTAGAAAGGATGGATAAAGGAAGATTGGCGAAACAAATTTATAAGGCGAGTATGAATTGACAATTCGCTAGAGGTCGACCTCGCCGAACATATCTCGATCAGATCAACATTGTTTTGAAGAAAGGCCAGGTCAATAGTACCAACAACCGACGAGCATGTATGAGAGCACTAATGAAAGTAGAGGAAGCAAAAAATGTGTGTAAAAACCGGAGCAAGTGAAAGGAAGTGGTCTCTGATGCCTACCTCTATGGGAAAAAGGCGTGACTATATATATATATATATATATATATATATATATATATATATATATATATATATATATACGTATGTAATGTGTTATTATAAAATAATTTTTTTTACAGGTAGCCGGGGACATTAAAGATTTAAGATTAATTGATTTTCAAGAGTCAGGCCACGGTTCAGTAGTGTATGATTTATCCTATTCTTTGTATGCAGGAAGCTCCATTGAAGTTTTCGACGAACTCAAACATTACCTCAGAATATATCACAATAGTTTAGTTAAAACCTGCACCGCATTGGATTGTAAAAAATATATTTCATTTGAAGAATTAATGGACGAATGGAAAGAATACTCCAGATTTGGTTATATAATGGCGCTTTTATTGTTGAAATCAAAATTAACGAAATGTGATAAAGGACTTTCCGAAATCATCGATACTTACGACAAGAATGAGGATATAGCCGAAATGGCGCAAACTGATGAAGTTTTTTTAAAAATTAAAGTAATGGAATTGACAAATCACATAATTGAAAGGAAGTTTCTGTAATTTTATTATCGCATGAATTGTTTTGTGACCAGTTTAAAAACAAATATGACGTATACTTAAAAAAATTGTAATAACCAAAAGCATTTAAAGATTTATTTTCTTTTTTTTTTATTTTTAAATAAAAATTTTTAGCTTCAAAACTAACCTTTATTTTCTATGCGGTTCTGTAATACAAACCTAAAACTCCAAAAATCATAGCAGTAACGGAGTTGTTAAGGGGTAAGAGGGTAAAAGGGGTACTCTATGCTTAAACATAGACCATTAGCAGGGTTACAAACGTTAATTTAAAAAAACTCCCCCGACTGTAAGAAGTCCAGTGAACACTGTTGCCGGTCCCAAGCCCGGATAAAGAAGGAGGGTTGTCGGGCGAGGCTAGCAACCTACCCGTCGTAAAACCATCGTCTGCTCAAAGATCCAACAATCAGCTCAGAATTGGACAGACCAAACGATGACTAACCCTGCGAGGAACCGGGAAACGAATAATGAAATCAAACCGAACAGGTAGCAAAAATAGATGAAAAACACAATTCGAACAGCGTGCTGGAACATAATGTCCAACTTTATAAAAATGAAAAAAGTACTGTGTGGTAGAGATTTGACGTTAGGCCTGAGACTACGATTGGCAAAATGTTATGTACTCAGTGTACTCTACTATGGTGCAGAATCATCGACGCTAAATGCAGATGCAATGAGACGACTTAACTCTTTCGAAATGTGGATGTATAGAAAAGTCTTAGGAATTTCGTAGGTAGATCGAAGTGCTAAGAAGAATCGGTAAACAAAAAAAAGTTAAACGTACAATTAAGGAGATAAAGCTACAGTATTTGGGACACATAATGCGTGGCGAAAGGTACAGCCTACAGTCGACTAATAATGCAAGGAAAAATAGAAGGCAGAAGAAGCATGGGAAAAAGACGAAATTCATGGTTAAAAAATCTGAGAGAATGGTTTGGTTGCAGCTCCAAATAACTTTTTAGAGCAACTGCCTCAAAAGTTGCGATAGCGATGATGATTGTCAACCTCCGCCGCGGCGATGGCACTTGAAGAAGAAGAACAGGCATTTGAAATGTGGTGCTAGAGAAAATTTTTGCGCATTCCATGAACGGCGAGAAGAACATAGGTGTCAATTCTTAATGAATTCGGCATCACAGATCGACTATCTACCGTGTGCCGCAGACGAATCTTTTAATATTTAGTCAAAAATTAATAATGCCGCCGTACTGTATACTCACGCTAAACTAAGATTCCCCATTGACATACTATATACAAAACTGTTTAGTAAAATAAAAACCTGAAAACATGTTTGCAGAGTGTTTTTTGGACATTAACTACCGATTGTATCGATGTCTTCGATGGGAATTTTAATATTAAAATCACTTTGAGTTCAGTTTTAAATAAATCGTCGATAGTAATAGATACAATATTTTAACAAATAAACAATGAAAAGATTACTGTCGACCTATTCGAAAAACCCCATCTCCCAATTCGTACTGGAAAAGGTGGCTAAAGCTGAGGGTTTTCAAGAAGTAGCTATTAATCATGATACACAAAGCTTTACCGATGAAGGGTTTTCGAGCAACGTAACGTTCGTTAATCTATTTGATAAAAAAAGTAACAAAAAACTAGATTTGGTAATAAAGGAAGCTACTGATGTGCCCGAAAGAAGAGAACATTATCCAGTAGAGGAGGTATTTAATAATGAATACCAGTTTTACAAAACCGTTTGGCCGAAACTTCACAGCTTGCAAACAAATCATTTAAAACGCGTTGTATTTGATAACGTGCCAAAATGGTACGATACAGTTGGAGAAGTGAAGGACTGTTTGATCTTCGAAAATTTGAGAAGCCGAAAGTTTAAAACGATTGATAAGCAAGGATTTTTCAATAAACATCACATTGAATATATACTTAAAAAATTCGGTCAATTCCATGGTTTATCCTATGCTTACAAACACCACAAAAACGATGAATTTCAAGGTTTTACACAGGCTTTAACTCCTTGTTGGCCCAGATCATTAAATTCCGTCCTATTTCAAAACCACATAAAAGATGCAATTGAAAATGCAGCCGAAAGATTAGAATTATCGAATGATAAAAAACTGATTCAAAAATTTTTACCATACCTAAATGACGGAATTCCAATGCTGCAAAACTCCTTGGAATATAACGGAAAACATGGAGCCATTCTACACGGCGATTGCTGGAGCAGTAATATGATGTTCTCCTACGATGTGAGTATATTAATTTAAAAAAAAACCGACTTTTAATTCCCATTACTTCATTAAAAATTGTATTGGGGTGGTTTAAATTTTTTTGCATAAAATTTTGTTAATTTTATACTATCGCAGTTCCCTCGTTTTTTGGCTTCAGAAAATTGAAAAACCATCCGATTTTGATGAATTTTTTTTTAAAATCTTCGTTTTTACGGCGAATTTATGAAAAAAAATATAGGAAATATTTCACTTAAAGATTTCATATTATTTGATGACCTTAAATGCGATCATTAACGCACTTCTTTGAATATAATCGTTCATAACTTTTTTGCAAAGCATCAAACGAAGTTCATATATTTTTTTGTTAATCTACACACAAAAAACGAGTATTTTGAAAAAAAATCAGATAAAAATGTTCTGTTAATTTTTTATCTCACTTAAAGATTTCATATGGTTTTATGACTATAAATGTTATCATAATCGCACTTCTTTGAATATAATCGTTCATAACTTTTTTGCAAAGCATCAAATAAAGTTTATATTTTTTTTTGTTAGACTACACAAAAAAAACTAATAGATAAATTTTCAATCACGAAACTAATAGATATTGTTGCTTCATATATTTTCACAACTTATAAAAAACAAAATAATTTTATCTTATAACAAAGAAAATAAGTTTAACACGAAGAAACATGCACCTACTTATTTGCGGACCTTCTTTTGTCTAGTATATTTTCTAGTGATCTAATTAGATGGCCTACGCAATTATCATCAAAACAACTTTCCCTACCACCGCCCTCCCGCCCTACTCTCAATTCTCTCCAACATTAAACGTTAGCAAGATACCATTTTTTATAATGGTGAAAATTTTATTTTTTTAAACTTAATAAACTATTACTGTGTAGATATTGTATACTTGTTTATTTAATATATTATGTGAGAAAAGGTCAATTTTGAGAGGAATTGTTATTATTTTAAAATGTAAAAGCATAAAAAATCATCATTTTTGTATAATTTTTGTTTGTTTTTTTGTGTAGATTAAGAAAAAAATATAAAAACTTCATTCGATTACTTGTAAAAAAGTTATCAACAATTATACGTGAATGAGTGCGTTTACATGAACATTTAAAGCCCTGAAACTAATATAAGTTTTTATTTTCGTAATTTTTATCGTAAACGAGAGGACCGCGATAGTATAAAATTACCAAAATTTTTTTTCTTAAGTTTTTCAATAAAAATTAGTTATTTTTAACACATTCTTTAGCAACTTAAAAGCATCTTTTCAACTTTTCAACCATGTAGAAATTTTTAAAAAACGAGAAAAAACCTGATTATTATCATTGACTATAAATTTAAAAAATACCCACAAAAAATTTAAAAAAGAATAATGTTAATTACCAGTCATATCAACTTAAATATTCGGGTCTTTTCTAATACGTCCCCGCATTTTCGAGGTTCACCAGGTACTGTTGGTGTTATGTTAGGCTAATTTTTTTACTTTTACTGCCTCAATAAATACCGATTATTATTAGCCTAACATAACCTAACCTAACACCAACAGTACCTGGTGAAAAACTTTGACGTATAAGAAAAGACCCGAATATTCTGCTATTCAACCAAATTGATCACTATCTGGTTTTTTTCAATCATACAAAAAATTTCGATTTATGATTTATTTTTGCAAGCCAAAATTATTCATAAAAAATGCAGTGTGGTGTCATTGGACACCCGATAGGAAAGAAGCTCCTTTCGCTATTCGACAAATATTTTTTTTGTTTATAAATTTTGATTAAGGTATTTTGTAAAAAAAATAATTTTTATGTATTAATATTATCTACGAGGTTTAAATAATTTACAATTATTTTTAAACTATAGTTGTTATCATAAAATAATAATAATTTAATCTAATGATACTCTATCATAGAAATTATAGACTTGCTTTGCTTGCTTGTCATCCGAATCAGATTTTTAATTTAAATACAAAGTTAGTTCATTAAGAGCCGAAGTTCATTGAATCAATCGGCTCTTTTTTTATTAAAAAATTAATAATTCGAAAACTATTGATTGCAGTAAATCCAGATTGGTCTTATTATTTCCTTCCTAAAAATCTCTAAAAATTTTGTACACCGTATCTCGATCTCCGATACGTTGTTTTCGAGTTATTTAATAATAAATGTGCTGTGCGAGTAATCGGATTACTTTCTCTCTCCCTCTCGCTGCAGGCAGTAAGTGTAGAGATATAGAGATAGCGACTAACGCTACAGTTTTTTCTGACTACAACGTGCAATATAAGGAACTTCGTTTCAAAATTTAGTATTTACTGTGGACTTTTGACAAACTCGTTAATTATTCGATGAGTTTTTTATTAAAATTATTATTCGATTCGTTAGGAACAGATTGGCAGCAAGTATTATAAATCTTTACGTTTTCAAGCGGGTTAAAACAAAGATGGTGAAAATAGAGCAAGAGCAAGAAATATGTCATTACATAAAAGACTTGAATAAAACACTTCGTATCAACGCATTTCCTGATAGCGTTCATTGTCGCTAAAAAATCTTTATAACTGCTTGTTTTTTTTTCCATGAGGGCACATAGGGGCAAAAGCCCAGGGTCCCTGGCTTAATGAAGGCCTTAAAATGTTTACAATTTTGCTAAGAATTGTCTACATTTAAATCTAAATCGCAAAACAGTGGAATATATTTTACTAAATCTAAAAAAAATCCAATTTACAATTCTCAAAATAGTAATCACTTCACTTATATTTTATTTGTGTAAATCTACCATAATAACTAAACTAGATAAAGGTAAATAGGTACTGATCATTTCGCGTGTTTTTTACTTTTTAAAACGCTTTAAACTTAATGTCCCCAAGTGCCTCTGCATTGCCTAAGACGTCCCTGTTACTACTCATACTGCTGTAGTGTATTCCTTCAAGAATAGGTACTAAGTTATTTTCCATTTGTTTCACAATGCTCGTCCTTCCATTTTGTCTACGAGATTTTATAACAAAGAATACAAAATTTTGTAACTGTATCTAGATTTTTTTTTGATAAGATAAAAATAGCTCTTTTATTTAAATAACAGGACGAAAATGTATCGTAGGATTGATTTTAAATTGTATTAAAATATGATTGTATTTTTCTTTTTTAGATGTCTGGAAACATCACTGATATGAAATTAATTGATTTTCAATTGGCAAATTTGGGTTCTGTCGTTTATGATCTATCCTACTTTTTGTATTCTGGAGGAACTAAGGATGTGCTGGACAATCTAGACAGCTACCTTCGGGTTTACCACGACAGCTTAAGCGTAACATGCAACTTATTTAGTTGCAAAAATCACATATCATTCCATGAATTAAAACAAGAGTGGAAGGATAACTCTAAATTTGGTTTCATAATGTCACTTCTGCTGCTGCATGCAAAGCTGGTTAAATGGAAAGATGTTTCGCAACAACAAATTCGTCCGATCGAAGAAACGTATGAAACTAAAACTTTGCAATTAATTGAGCATATGGATAAACACCAACTTTTGTAATATTTCATGTCTTTTAGACGTATTATTGTTTTTATGTGTAATGTTTGTATTTTTGTTATTGGTAAATGTTCTATACTATTTTTTAAAGTAAACAACTTTTAAACGAACTAAAATTATATTTTTATTTCCATTAAATTGGTTTTTGCTTTTAAAATAAATCTAGACTCTTATAAACATGGTTTCCCGATAATAGTGCAGTAAAGTTCTTGTATTTCGTTTATTATAACAGATACGGAAATCATCAAAACAAAATTATCCATGATCCAAAATTATTTATAAATACACAGGGTAGGTACTCTATAACTTTAACCTAACCAAAAACACCTTTTGTTTGTCTCCTGATATGATCATTGCTTGGAGTAGGGTAGACCGAAGCGAATTGGATCACTTTTTTGAGAATAAGAATATCATACTAGAGGAAAACATGTATTTTTTATTGACAAAATGGTGATCTGTAACTAATCAGTCATCAGCTTAATATCGTAATGTTTATATAAATTCTCTTACTTAGTAATTAAAAACTAAAAAAATGAACATAACGCGTTAACTAAATTTTTCCACAAAATCATGTTTTGACGGTTTGTAGGGTCTCTCTACTCCCATTATTATTTTGTATCAAAACGAAATATAAACCATTTAAATTAGTAGCTGAAGTTAAGGGTTTGCATCAAAATCAGTTATATCCAAATTGTGCGATCAAAAGCAGATATATCCACAAAAGCACGTACCTATACAAAATTTCGTCGGCGTTTTAGTTTGTCCGTCACTGTGCAAAGTGCACCTGAGACCCCAAGCTTGGATCACTTGGCAAGCGAGCACTTTGTTCGTCTGCCAAGCTGCCAAAGCCCCAGGAGCAACTTGAAGAGTTGAACCTGCCACCACCCCCAGTACTCATTGTACCAGGCTTACTATCGAACCGAAACCCTGAGGTCCAAAGGTGGCCGATGAAGTCAGCGCACAAGTATCTAACGCAGTGCAGGGCACTATAAAGTTAGAGTCTTAAGTAGACTAGAAGTTACATGAATTCTATTTCGAATTCTGTTTTAAGTGAATTTACTATGACTGAAGGTCCGCGCGCCAGTTTCAATTTGTCAAGACAAATATCCACCTTTTGCTGAAAGAAATTTTTTTATTAGTCTTCTTTTTTCTTTGTCCGGTGTGTTTGTGGATCCGGCTTCCTGTTTAGTTTGTTGTCGAGAGTCGCAGTTTTATACTCATTTAAGTAAAGTTCTCCAAGATACACAACTGTGTCGTTTCATTGTTGTCTTATAACGGCTAAACGACACGGGAATAGTTAAGAAATCCGGGCAAGGGATGCAACAATTTGTTGTAAGTCTGGCCAAAAAGGGGTTCGAGTTTATGAACGGTTTTTTGATGCAATTTTTGGTAAAATAAACAATTGAATCACAACAGTAGCAAATGTTTTGGAGGCGGGTGACGTTTCACAGGAAAAAAGGGAGGGGATAGAAAAACCCAGAAAAGTGCAACTAAAAAGGAAAAAGTACGACAGTTCATCGGTACATTGCGTGGCAAAGTATATATATATATTTTAGCAAATCTTTCAGTGGCAAAATTGCATGAAATGTTTACCGAAAAATGTGCGCCCAACAATCTGGTCTCTTATGATATGTTTGGAAATGTCTTCATACGTGATTTTAATATTGGTTTTTCATCACCTGCCTCCGATGTGTGCTCCAAGTGTATGAGGTTAAAGTAGCAATCAAAACAAAACAATGACCCAGAAAAGAAAAACAGTATTATGTTGCAGCACCACATGCACAAGAAAATGACGTAGACCGGAATACCGGACGATATAAATATACTTCATCTAAATGTAAACAAATGTTATCAATTCAAAGTTTACGAGAGATGGAAAGTATGACAGTGACATTGAGCGAAGGGTGTTCGCAGGTAAACAAATGAATGGGGCACTGATTAGCTTTATGAACAGCCAGAAAGTGTCAGAAAAGGTACGTCTGGCTGTGCATAAAAGAGTGTTGGTTCCTAAACTTATGTATGGTAGTAAATGTTGGGTTTGGCAGAAAAAGAATGAAAATAGGATTAATACTGCGGAGATGAGTAGTCTGAGAAGTATAGCCGGAGTGACTCGGTTGGATAAAGTGAAGAAAAGTGAGAAAAGGGAACGCTGTAGTGTAAAAGAAGATGTGGTTATAAAGATAGATAAAGGAATGCTTTAATGGTTTGGACACGTAGAAAGGATGAATGAAGGAAGATTGACGAAACAAATTTATAAGGTGAGTGTGAATGGACAAGTTGGTAGAGGTGACCTCGGCGAACATACCTTGATCAGATCAACATTGTTTTAAAGAAAGGCCAGATCAAGAGTACCAACAACCGACAAGCATGTATGAGAGCACTGATGAAAGTAGAGGAATCGAAGGATGTGTGTAAGAACCGTAGCAAGTGGAAGGAAGTGGTCTCTTATGCCTACCTCTACGGGAAAAAAGCGTGACTTTATGTATGTATGTGAAAGAAATGTCTTAAGTTTTTAGATTCTTACTTTGATAAAAGCAAAAAAAAATTTAAAAACCCTTTTTTCTGGCACGTGATGGTGCTGCTTGACTGTAACTTCCGGCGTCGGTCCAAGGGGTCCCATCCGCCCCTGATTAAGATGGGTAGGAAGATGGAAGGGGCGGCTCAAATTGAGGTGGATTATACTTAAGAAACCAGGCAGTGATTTTAAACGAAACTTTTTTTGGAGTCATCTATTCTCTTGCAAGACATTAAAAAAACGTAAATGTTTATTTCCAGAAAGACTGTCTAGACATGAACAATCGGGCAAAAAACGAATAACCCCGTTTATTATTTACAATAAAAAAATGTAAGTTTTACTGTGGTGGTTGGCCTTGACAAAAAACATTTGTGAAAGAACCCATCGACTTGGGCTGTACCTATAACAAGAGGCAATTTTTGACTTTTTTTTTTAGTTGAATAACTAGTCTGCCTCATAACAAGAATTTTATTTGTATCTACCGATGTCATGAGGTGCTGGTATGTTTAAAATCAGTTTTAACAGAATATAGAGTTGAGACGATAATTAAATGGGTTATTTATTGTGTGCTGTAGCTGTAATTTTAACATTTATAACTGGTAAGTTGAATGTTTCTTTTACACTTTATGTATTAAAAATCTAACAGTGCAGTTTAGAATATTTGTTTACGCCATATTTTACGTTCGGTACTTACTACATGCACACTATTAACAATACATATAGTAATGCATACATATTACATTAAAGTAGGTACTTATTTTTATTTTAATTAATAAAGAAGCATTAGCAGTTTAGCAGTTTATTTTTGTAACTTGTCCAGTGATACCTACATTAAAAGCACTGAGTTGCTTTAAAATCCTAATTATTATTATTTAAATGGTTAGTACAAAATATTGCACGGTCTTTTAAAGAAATATCATCTGAAGCCTCCGGATGCGCTGAAGGAAGTGAATGCGTACCTTTGTCGATATGTAGACCATTGAAGGCAAGCCACATCTTCTTCCCTTGTCATAGTGGATTAAATTTGTTTTGTTGTCCATCTGAGGGTGTCACCAACGCGACCACTGCTACTCTTTTTAACAGGAGAAAAGATGTTTTTCCGGTGAATTGTGGAGTGACTTTCAACGACAACAAAATCACAGGTTAGAAGTAGGTAGGTAAATACCTACCTGGAAAAAAAAATCAAACTTTTATTTTTTCAAAGAGAAACTAATATTTTTAGAAATAATTAATTTAATTGAAGATATTCATGAAACGTTTGATTCATTTGCAATTACACACACTGTATAATACCTACTATTAGATAGGAAAGAGAGATACTAAAATAATTAAAAAATTTTCGTGAATCGGTTATTAAATAAAATATTAAATAATAAATTTTGCTTTCTAGTGACAAATGTTAATTACTTATAATTTGAGATACTCTGTATGCAAATCGGGAGGCCATCGATTTCTATATAAGTGTGAGTTGGAAGGTTGTTATCCAATGTTGTCACGTTGTGCAAAGTTTCAGACGTTTAACTTAATATAAATATTGCTCGTCGACATAATATTGCACTCCCATATATTTTCCATTTTATTGGATTTTTGTTTTAAGTATCGTAAATTGTAATAAAGTAACGAATACCATTTTTACCATTTTAAATAGGTACTGGTCTGTTTTTTTTTCGGTGAATGTAAATTAATAAAATCAATGTGAATTTCCTAAATATGCGTCATTGGCATTCGTTTTTTTTCAATTACTTATGACTCATAAGTAATTAAAAAAGTAATAAACCATTTTTTGGAAATTTTAATTAAGTTTTTCAGTTGTAATAGGTAAACACTTATCTACCTATGAAGAAAACATGCTGTGCCAATAAATAAAAAGCTAATCACGAGTTTTTTTTACAGCTTATCAATTTGTCAAAATAATTTGTTTTAAAAATAATGTCACTATATAAAACAATTATAAACCAAATTCGAACTTTTGCAATAACAAGAATTTTATGAAAGAACATTGACAACCTCGCTATGGTCCCTTTCGCATATGTTAATGTTCATCCAAATAGTGACCGGTCATGTATAAATAAACAATTTGAAATAAACAGTATTTAATAAGGATGTTTAAACGATATCCTAGTTATTCAAAAAATATCCATGAAGATTTTACAGTGATAAGTGATAGTGTGGGATGCAAAGAACCATATTCATGAACACGTCGACAAAAATGTAACACTATCGTTTTGAGGTTAGATACATCAGACGATATTCAAAAAGATGTCACTAAACAAAGTTGAAAATAGTCTTTTTGCAAATAATCAGCAACATCTGATACAGTTCTGGAAGGAACTCACTGAAGAAGAACAGGAATCATTCTTAACTCAATTGAGAGGTATAAATTTTGATCAAGTGAATAATGTGTTTCAAAGAGCTCAAAGTTATATTCATGAAGATATTCAAAAATTAGATGATCATATGAAACCTGTACCACCAAACAAATTTGAAGCTGAACTTAAATTAGACTCTAAGGTAAGAACAATTTAAATAAATATGTAGGTTTAGTCAGTTCAAATTGAGATACTATTTAGATTGTTTCAAATATTAAAATTCCTGCTTGATAATTCCAATTTTTTTTTCGTAGGTTCTAACATTTTACATAATCCTGAAACTTGATTCTTAAATAATAATAATGTTCCAACTTACAACAGCTAAAATAAGCTTTATCACAAAAATAAAAAATGTTTACTTTAATCCACAAAGTTTGTATTTAAGTATTGATTTGTTTTTTGTTAAATAATAAAATAAAGAACAAAAGTTATATCATTTATTGATAAAAAATCTGAAGAAAAGTAGTTTAATCAGGCACATCCTTTAGGTATATCACAAATCTATTATGCCTAGTAACTTATATTTTTATAATTATATCCAAAATATATTCTAAGGTTTTGGAAGAATATTATCTACAAGGACTAAAAGAAATATCCAGAGGACATGTGGCAGTTATCCTTCTAGCAGGAGGACAAGGAACAAGATTAGGTGTCTCCTACCCTAAAGGAATGTTTCCTATTGAACTACCATCTGGTAAAACTTTGTTCCAAATTCAAGCCGAAAGAATACAAAGAGTACAAAAAATAGCTGAGGAAAAGATTGGAAAACAAGGAAAAATTTGCTGGTTTATAATGACCAGTCAAGCAACTCATGAATCTACAGAAAACTACTTAAATAAACATGGTTATTTTGGGCTAAATAAAGAGGATGTTATCATATTCCAACAAGGTTTGCTACCTTGTGTTACCTTTGATGGAAAAATTATATTGGAGGAGAAAAATAAGATTGCACTGGCACCTGATGGAAATGGTGGGATTTATAAAGCTTTAAAGAAAAATAATATTATTGAAGTTATGAAAAAAAGATGCATTCAATATGTGCATGTTCATAGTGTTGATAATATTTTGGTAAAAGTTGCTGATCCAACATTTATAGGGTAAGTACTTTTTTATTTAAATACACTAATAAAAAGTCAAAGTTATTGTAATATTTAAATTAAAAGATAAGTCTTAAGTAGAATTATTTCATAATACTTTATAAAGTCTTATGACTCATTATGTTTTTATCTAAAATAAAACTATTTTCATATCCAATGTGTTGTAAAATATCAATAAAAACTAAATACATATTACAAAGGTAGTCATTGTTAAAAGTACCAATTATTATCTTCTTTATTTAAATAAAAATAATTTTTTATAAAACTGTGTCATAGTTATTTAAATATGATATCATTAGTTAAACACATTGTGTATTTAGAATCAGTATTTTTTCAGTGACCTTCATTTTATCTGAAAATAACATTTTCTGTTGTTTAACACACATTAACATAATAATTACGATACACATTAAAGTTTTTAATATTTTAAATTATAATTTGAATTTTCGCCAGTTTTAAATACTAGTAAAAATTTTGTTTACATCTGCCCGACTGCCATAATTTTGTATCATTTTAATAGCGTTATTTTATTTCTTGGCTACACTTCCATATTTGCCTGAAAAAATTATGAGTCGCCTGCTATGGCAGCATGATCTAGACGGTTCATACATGTACATGGTTTGCCTCCAAAAAGTCCCCTTTCAAAGTTATTGGTACTTTTATAGCTCATGTTACCTCTATGGGAAAAATTATTTAATGTATATGTCTATAGCTCAGTGATAAAGTCATCTGCTCTTAGAAAGCGGAAACCAGGGTTCGAATCCTGCTAGTGAGCTCCCCTACTCTATCTTCAATTATGATTAATTTCTTTCAGCTGATTCAGATCAAAGACAATTGGCTTGGACTAAAGTGGCAAGTCAATAAAACCTCAAAACCAACTGTAGGAGGTTCAGTATTGCAAATATTTAAAAAGTAATAACTTGGATATCATGGACTTTCTGTTAAATGTAATTAAAGTAATGTTTCCAATTAAATAAAGTGAATAAATAAGGGCCAATTCTACAGGTCATACTTATGTTATAAGCTTAACTTAACACATTCCACCAAACGTTAAGCTGCCTTTAAATCTCTAAATTTAAACCTAAGAATTGGTGTAATCATGATAAGTAGAGCTTATAGGAGTATTTGGACACTAACAACCTGAAAAGTCTACATTTCCACTGATCAGTATAGAGTATCAGAGATAAGATACATTTGGCAATTTAGTTTTTATATTAAGAGGATGGAGAATGATTTTAATTTAGGTGTTGATGTCTTCTTTGTGGCCTCCTTTTTATGCCACGTTATTGCGTCTGTTTTTTACAAACTAAGTTATGTTTGTATTTGAGTATTATTTTCAGTAGTAAAGTTCATTCATTCTTGGTAAAATTAGCAGACCTGTTTCTCTTCAATGCTTTATTATTTCCCAATTCAACTCTTAATGCAGCAAAGTATAAATTTTTTTTATTAACATCTAATTGGTTTTGCAATCTGTTACACTGATTACCATTAAGCAAAATTTTGTGAATTGTATGTAGACATGAAGGTCAGTAATCCATTGATTACTGTTCCTTTAAAATTCTAGTTTGAGCTAGAGAGCTGACAATATAATAACAATATTCCTTAATTATAGTTTTAACATTTATTTATATCTATGAACAAGTCAAGTATTTTTGCACGATTTATTCTGTATTTTTACTGGCTATTGTCTCTTCAATGCTTAATTATTTCTCAATTCAACTCTTAATGCAGCGAAGTATAATATATATTCAGCTTTTATTAGTTAATATTATTTATTTTTTCAATACTTAAAATTTGAAATTTAAACGCATTCTGAAATCTGAACAATTGCAACAATTGCTTGTCAGCAGATACTTAACTAAAAATTATAGTTTAAAAAAACTAAGACAACACACATTATAAGAAAACTGAACTAAAAAATAAAAAATTATCTTCAACGCGCTTGGAATAAAATTAGAGTGGTAAACAAAAAAATCATTTGCAACACATCTAAAATAAAACCTGAGTTATCAAACAAATAAAAATAATTTTACAATCAAAAGCATGGGGTTCTTTTTTATGATGTTTACGTTTTCTTCTTGGAGACTTTACTTTTACCAATATCTATTATCAAATATATTAATTGATATGTAGCACACCCCACGCTTTTGATTGTAAAATTATTTTTATTTGTTGACTTTTATTTGTTAATTTTTTTGTTGACCACTCTAATTATATCCCAAGCGCATTGGATATTATATTTTATTTTTTAGTTCGATAATTTTATAAAGTATGTTGTCTTAGTTTTTTTAAACTATTATTTATTTATCATTTTTTAGTTTTTTTTACTGACAGTGATAACCGTTTCTCAGGATCCCTCTCCGGACGCTAAAAAATTAATATGATCGCAATCTATTATGCCGCACTTTATTTTTTTAACATCCTGATGATCCTGGCCAGGATCTTTATGAAATTATTATATTGTCATCGGTCCTTTAAAAGTATACAAAGTCGATCCAATGTTTTTAAGTGGGTGAAAATTGTGTCCAAAGATTCCGTTACATAGATAGATAGATACAAGTCAAGCTAATATAAATTTTATAAAATGGGTTCATGGAAGTTGGTGGAATGCAGTTAGTGATCATTTATTAAGCTTATGATTAAAGGATGACCTGTGGAATTGACCGTAAACAATAAGAATAAATGAAATTTTGTTGAAGTTTAATTTCCTGTTTGGTTTAGTTAAAGTGTATAAAACAAGTGTCCATTAAAAAATATTTCTTCAAACATTAGGTTAGGTAAAAATATGAGAAAAAGTTGGTTTCTCAGAGACTTAACATGGAGAATTAAATTGCCTATTACTTTTTACTTGTACCTTTCTGGGGAAAACCATGTACATGTATAAACTGCTCAGGCCACAATTCCCATTCCTATATAATGGTGGGCAAAATGTCCCGTATTTTTTTTAAAAAAATATCATTAAACAGTAATTTTTTTTAGATACTGCGTAAAGAAAGGAGCAGACTGCGGTGCTAAAGTAATTCCAAAAGAAAATCCTTACGAAGCATTGGGAGTGGTGTGTCAGGTCAATGGAAAATTCCAAGTTGTAGAGTACAGCGAGATAACTGACAAAACAGCTAACCTTAGAGGCGAAGATGGTAATCTTGTTTTTAGAGCCGGCAGCATCTGTAACCATTTTTTTACAACAGATTTTCTCGAAAAAGCATCCACGCTGTATGAAAAAGACCTCAAATCTCATGTAGCCAAGAAGAAGATTCCCTACATTGACGGAGAGGGAAACAAAATCCAACCGTCCGCACCCAACGGTCTAAAAATTGAAAAATTCATTTTTGATGTGTTCGAGTATTCTCAAAATTTCGTTACGTGGGAAGTGCCTAGATCCATCGAATTCAGTGCTCTTAAAAACTGCGAAAACGTAAACAAAGACTGCCCTTCGACTTGTAGAAGAGATTTATTACAATTACACAAACTTTATGTTCAGAAAGCGGGAGGGGTAGTGATGTGCGACGGAATAGAAATATCACCGCTTTTATCGTACGCTGGAGAAAATTTGGAAGATAAAGTCAAAGGAAAAATTTATGATAAACAGACTGTATTAATGTCAGACGAAGAAAATACGGTAAACGGTGTTAATGGTTTATAAAACTATGTTATATTCCAACTTGTACAAACTAATTTGTAAATATCTCCCATAGGTACTTATAGCGAATAGAAATGTAATGGTGTATGGGTAAAAATGGATACATTTTATGAGGTGAATATTTCCAACAAATTCGACTTGTAGGAATTTCATTGAATTAATTTTAATTTGGAAAAAAAAACAGAAAAGTTCTCCAATGTAATTCATCTACTATTGTTCTGTACAATATTGTGAAATGAAATTGAACTACTTTAGATGAATTTAAAAAAAATTCGTATAGGTACATCACAAATTGTTTGTAAATATCTTACGATTCTTTAAAATACGTTAAATCCGGAATAATATATTTACACGCTTTATATTAGCTTGACTTGTATATCTATGTAACGGAATCTTTGGACACGATTTTCACCCACTTAAAAACATCGGATCGACTTGAAACTTGGTATACTTCTAAAGGACCGATGACAATACAATAATTTCATAAAAATTTTCAAAGATCCTGGCCAGGATTATCAGGATATTATTAAAACCCCCAACTAAAATATGAAAAATAAATAATAGTTTAAAAAAACTAATAAAACCGAACTAAAAAATAATTTAACAGTCAAAAGCGTGGGGTGCGCTATATCAATTAATATATTTGATAATAAACAGATATTGGTAAAAGTCTCCAAGAAGAAAACGTAAACATCATAAATAGCACCCCACGCTTTTGATTGTAAAATTATTTTTTATTAATTATTAGATATTATTTAAATATGCTGTTAAGTTTTATAAATGCACTAGGTTAGGTGTTTTGTTCTGCCAGACTACTGAGCCATATGTGACCATTGATTTTATCATTTCCTTTTTGTTAATGAAATGGTTACAGTTTTTCGTGGATAAATAGACATCAGTTCTCTCTCTAACTATCTGTATACCGAGGAGGATCGTTGCTTCAAATTTCCCTCTAACTATTATAATTTGCATAGTATGGAAAATATCTCTAATTGGCGTATAGAGTGACTATGGTAGGACATTATTAAGCGCTCCTATATCTATATAAATACACTAAGTGCGTCTAACTTTCGTCGGATATTTCTCTAATATTATGCCAACATACAAACATAAAATGTTCATCGATAGACTTAATATTTGCACATAAAACTTCTTATTTAACTTTCTACATTCTTTGTCCCGTTAAAGCTTTTATCTAAACCAAATTAAAAAAAGGTTTTGGCACCAGTATAATACACTTTGCTTCAAAATATTACAGGATACATTATAAATTTAATAATGTACCACAAAAAAAGAGAAAAACTAAGAGTTAAAAGGTTTGTTCCTACAGAGAATCCACAACAAGTTAAAATAGGCACACTTGCAATGTATTCACTCTATTTTTGACAGAATCACACATCAACTGCCGAATGGGTAACGGTAGAATGAGTGGCGTACATGAGACGTCACAGCTTGAGATTCACTAATTATTGTTCCTTAAACCTAAATAATTGTCAAAAAGCTCACCCTAAACTTAAAAAAAAAACAAAAGAAACCAAAATCGTTAATAAAACACACATAACCTTATGAAAGATATGTCATTTGTTGTAGTACGTGAACGTTACCCATCTCAAACAGTGACGTCACGTGAACATCACCCATTAGTTGTCAATGGCTTACCCTAAATATTTTGTAACGATTATCGAATATTTGTTGATCAGAAAATGTATTAGAACTAAATAAAAAAAAATTTAAATGGATACTTTTTAGATTAATAAATATTCTCTTTTCGTCAGTGGCAAAATAAAAAAAAATTTTGGTACTCTATAATAATTTCACAAATTCTAGTTTTATTTGACCATTCCAAAACCATCGGTTTACGTAATTAGGATATTGAGTAGAGTTGAGTTTGTTTTATTTTATTGAATAATTCTTTTTACTTTAATCAGAACTTTCCATTAACGATTATCGAGTGTTTTTATCACTTAAAACCTAATTCAAAGAGTACTTCTTTTCTGAAAGTTGACTGCTCGCCTTCAAAATCTACTTTTGCATCGCTCACTTGTAAAACTGCTTTTTAAGTCGGCCGCTGCTTTTGTATTACACAAAAATTATTTACAATTTCTTTTATTCCTTGTTCCTGCCCTGAAATGTCACCAGTAGAGCGACACCTTCAGTTAGATGTTTTAGTAGATGAAATAAAGGTTGCTTACTTGTCTCTAATCCTTGAGCCCTATCATGAATACTGCGAAACACCCTTTTCGATATTCCTGTTGCAGCCATACTCGGCGACGATAACTTGTCAATTGAAATTTGCAAGCCTCGTTTTTCCAAAATGTAAGCAGCAAAAACACCCTCACAACTATACTAAATTTTAACCCAAACGTTACTAAGAATCACTAAGGGACTGTATAATGCAGGCCTGGCCTGCGGGGAGCGGTGGAGCGCGTGCTATACTGCTGTGGGGCGCTGGGGAGGATGGCCGGTTCTTGTGCGACTACATTGTTCCCACTAGGTACATAACTTGTTCAAGGTACGAAGGTACTGGATTAGGTGTAGCGTGGTTCTAGGTTCCGGTCTTTTTCGGTCCGGTGTCTCGTAGCGGCGCAGTGTATGTTTTGCTGTGTCCGGGTCATTGCCGGCCGGCCAGTCTGCGGGTCGGGTCTCCATTGTACAATGATACAAAAACACATAGGCAAGATACAATGGGCAAACAGAACTAAGTGTCACCGGAGGCAATAGCCAGAAGGACCTAAATAGGGGTGGAATTTTTAGTGAACCCAAACGTTATTACACCTACCCTCTAAAATGTAGGCGCGTACTTCTTTGTAACCGACAAGCGGGGTTCTTCGGTAATCGTCACACTTATAAAACATTCTAATCCCACTTCATGGAAATTAACCTCGATAGTGCCTTTCAATAGTAATTATTTTCTACAAATGGAAAAATATTATAATTTGTGTAAAGTCAAATAATAAAAACTAGATGAATTTATCGTGTTCCAAAGTCAGAACTAAACAGATTAGGAACTAATTTTGACTCTAATTACGTCACCATCACATTTATAACAGACCTTTTTGTGACTTGTGAAAGCGCCTGACAATCGAATGCTTATCAACAGTTACTAGACTCTCAGCAAAATGTAAGGGAACAGCACACTACATTTCTGCAAATGGTCAGTAACTCTTGTTGGTACGCTTCTGAATACAATCAGGACTTACTCTGACTTTCTAACTGCTGTGGGAACAAACCTAAAATCTTTAATTTTGGAGACATATTTCTAAAAGTTGGTCGAAAAAATATTTCTTCTACATTTATGCCACATTTAAAATAAATTTGTTATCATAATTATAGGTTTTGAAGTTCCAATTAATTTTTTCAACATTTTATTCTAAAAAATAAAATTGTTATGTTGTAACAGTTTTTAAGAGATTATTTTATTAGAGAAAATGGTATCGAGATATATTTTTAAAAAGAAGAAACAGAAAAGGTACTACAATAAAATTATTTCATTGGGTGTAAAAGTCAATATCCAGCCCATAGAAAATATAATTTTTTGATTTTTTCATTCGGGCCATCCATAAATTACGTCACACGTTAAGAGGGGTGGAGATCAACAGTGTGACAGTGTGTAAAATTAAATTGTTGAAACTAACAAAAAACTTAAAATATATTACTAACCCTATCAAAATTATTTTGCCTTTGAGGCTTTAACAAAATCTGATGCAGCCGTAATCTCGTTTTTGTTTAATTGTTAATTTCATTCATTTGATAATTGATTTTCGTTAAGTGGTTAACGTGTTTTTCTTAGTTCAACTATTTTGTGATTTTCAATTTACTAACAAAGTTACATAAATGAGTAAAACAATTGATACAGTACAACTTTTAATAATTTTAAAATTTAAAATTGCAAAATATGTAACGTCACACTAGGGAAGAGGGGTCAACAAATGTGACCACCTGTGACAAGGGGGGGTCCAAAGATCATTAAATTGTTGTGACGTAATTTATGGATGGCCCTTTATTTTCTTTCGAAACGTTCCAACATGATTCGAATATTTTGTCATTTTCTTTATCTACTACCTTCTAACTTTGCTCTGGATGGAATTAATAATTAAATCTTAAATTTAAAAAAAAACAACTCTTTATAAAACGTATAATCCAATGACCATTGTCTCTTGTTTA
This sequence comes from Agelastica alni, assembly GCA_950111635.1. Classification (NCBI taxonomy): domain Eukaryota; kingdom Metazoa; phylum Arthropoda; class Insecta; order Coleoptera; family Chrysomelidae; genus Agelastica; species Agelastica alni. The sequence continues at coordinate 22,481,666 of OX467713.1, read as the reverse complement.
GTTGTAGATATTCTTTACCTTTAAGTTTATTTTTACTGTTTCAAAATCATTTTAAAAATGAGTTTGTAATAAATTTTGTCATTGAAATTGACTTTTTATTTTGTTTCCTTTTACAACAAATACAATATACATTGAAGGTGGAAAATTCCTCTAAATGTGCAGAAAGTTATTAAGGAAGTCACTGGAGAATTAAATTATTAAGAAACTCCCAATTTTTCGATTTAATATTTAATTAATTTGATAACTTTAATAAAAGTAATCATTTGTAAAATGCGATATTTACGAACAAGAATCAATAAAATGGAAACTTTTATATTATAGGTGGTGAAACGGCAGACATTGGACAATTCCCGTGGATGGCTCTTCTTGGATATAAACGTAAATATATTTTTTTTATTTTTACATTTTCAATTAATATAAAAATTAATCTTTTAGAAACGCAAATAAATTTTATCGAATACTTGTGTGGAGGGACCCTCATTACCGAGACTTTTGTCCTTACTGCAGCTCATTGTCTAGCAGTCAGTGCAAACCACCAACTGTAAGTTGTTAAAATTAATTATTAAAACCCAGACGTCAATAAATGTAAGATTTAATTATTATTATGTACTTCTCAATTACCTATTAATAAAGGAGATATAGTTAATACAAAACAAAATCCAATGCACGTCACACAATTTGTTAGCTTCGCAGCTACATACCGTTGCCAAATTGTCGGAAAACAGGAGAATCTAGAAACTGTAGGATATTTAAGGTTATGTGCTTACGGAATTTCATTTTATAGTTGATGAATATCATGTTTTAACAGTTATTTGGGCACTAATCAAAACCAATTTCATTATGTTATTTCGTCTTGCTTGTAAATAAATAGTACTGCAGCATAAACTGTTATGAAACGATGTGTTGAAAGTTATTCATTCTTCAAAGATTTGCGCACGCCGATGGACGGTGGCCAACGTGAATATTTCAATAGGTCAGACCCGTCAATTTTTTATTAAAGTGGGACACTCTTTTCCGGTATTTTTGACTCCTCTACTTTCAACCCCAAGCGAGGGTAAGAATTACCCCAAAATTTTTAAAATTAAGATGTATCGAAAGCTCTGACAATTCTCTTTACAATAGTCTTTAAATTTTACATTTCCCACCAATACTTTGAAAAAAATTAGATGTTAAAATTCAAATTATTTTAGTTGCTTACTTACTACTTAATTGATTAAATGTTCAAATTGATGACACTAAAAAAAATATTTAATCTTTTTGTTTGAGATAGTCTTAATCTCTTTAAAGTAAATATTTTGTTTATTTTAGAGTCCACGTACGTTTCGGCGAACATGATATAAGCTCCACGGTAGATTGCCAGAAGGTTTTTACCTCCTGGAGTTGTTCGGAGGATCCGGTTGATGTACCAGTAGACACTTATTTTGTTCACGAGCAGTATGATGCACACACGCTTAAAAATGATATTGCTTTGGTTAAATTAACCAAGCCGGTAAATTTTTCAGGTGAGATGGAAAAACAATAAGCATGTTTTATTAAATTATTGACAATAATATAACCCATATTTATTTATTAAATTTAGCATAAATTTGTTCATCGTCCAAATCATGTAAATACTCATTAGAATATTTTTAAAAAGTACTGTTACCTTTTTTCCTGCAGATGTAAAGTTATACGTATTTTTTTTAATATTTTAGGTTATATACAGCCAATATGTTTACCTTTTGAAAGAAACTTGGAAAACAAGGATTTAACCGGACAAAAATTAATTATAAGTGGATGGGGCAAGACTGATTCACGTAAGTAAAAGTACTGCTACTAAAAAATATAGATAAAGATACTTTAAATCTTTTTTTGTTTTAGATGTTTTCCAAAAATTTTATTTATTAGGTTTTGAATTAACGTGTTGAATTTCAGTCCCCTATAACAATTGTTTATACATTTTCTCAGTGGTTTAATTAAGTACACATTTGTGCTGGTTATTTTAGGTATTTTTAAAAAATTTCTTAACAATAAATTTTAAAACAATTTTAAACATTTACAGGGAAATTGGGGGGATCTCCTGTATTGCAGTTTGCATCTGTTTACGTGTGGCAACACCAAAGATGTAATGAAGTTGTTCCTCCAGAGGTAAGTTGGTAGCCTAATAAATATTCGCATTTATTCTTACCAAGAAAAGACGTTTTAATTATACACGATTTTTGGAACGAAGTTCCTTATCGCACGTTGCGGAAACCGGGGCTAGCCAGCAAAAACTGTGCGTAACAAGAATGAGTTAGTCGCTATCCCTCTTCCTCTACACTTACTACCTGTAGAGAGAGGGAGAGAGAAAGTGTAATCCGACTCCGACTGAACCAATCATAAAACGTCATTTTAATTCGAATAATTTATATTACGTGATTGCTTTGTATAATCTAATTAAAAAAAATAAAATTATATTGTTTTGGTATTCTTAATCCTTTGATATCTACAAGTTGACAGTGACGTTTATTTGTTATAAAAACGTAAACGGCTAGAAACATTGTTTATAATATGTTCAAATATTAAAAATTAAAATTAATAATAGTTATCATATTATACATTTTTATAAATATATTTTGCCATTTTTTATAATCGAAATGTGTTGACGTGGCTGTTTAGCTTGTAGTTTTACTAATTGAAATTTTATTTGAGCTTCAGTTTGTTAAATAGTAGTATTGATTTATATCTTATTAATGTCACCTTCTTTTATTTAATGTTTAAAAAAAATGTTACCTATTTTAAGGTATTTACATAAACAAAAAATTATGTTATATAACTTGGTTGATTTGCTAATATTTATAACTATTAGATTGTTAACTGGTTCTGGTTTATAACAAAAGTGAAAGTTGATTATTAACTTTTAACATAACAGAGTTAGGTACAACAGCTCACCTCATCTTACCTATCTATTGTTATTTAACATTTACTTACATATTTGTCGAATAGCGTAAGGAACTTCGTTTCTATCGGGCGTCCAATGACATCACACAGCTTGTTTCAAAAATATTTGTATCTACCTCTTGAAATTATGTATGGCTAAAATATATTCTTCACTTAATGCAAACCAGAAAAGTAAGGTGACCGACCAATCGGCCTCCTTTAGGGAGGACAGTCCTTTTTTGTCCTCCCTTTCGATATCTGTATTTGACATGACGATTCGTCTAGACACGGTACAGTGCGGTAGGTTTAATTGTAAATTATGAAAAATTGGTCTTATTTTGAATGACCTTATCCTTCAATATAAATCTCGATTTGAAGGAAAATTTTTTCCTTTAATTATAAAAAGTAAATTATCAGATTTGTCCGTATTTATAGTCCGCACTCAAGGTGGAGTCGATGCTCCGAGTACATATTTTAATGCAAATTTGCACGCATATCTGTACTCGAAGCATAGAGAAATCAAATCCGGGCATAACAGAAAAGTTTATCAAAAAAGTGCAAAATTTTTACCAAACACGTTTTCAATATATCGAAGAATAATCTGAAACAAACATCACGGGAAATAACAGTTTTCTATGTTGTGTTCGACTTTATCGCAAGTATATTGGACTCATATTGAATCTTGTGCCGAGTTTTGCCAGACATTAAAATAGGCGACAAATGTCTTTTTGAAGAAATTAAAAGACTAAATGTCTATATTTTATATTTTTCTGAAAAATTATACTTCTTTAATTTACGTTGTGCTGCGCTGTAGCTAATGCATCAGTTAAAAGGGTTTGTTCTCAAATAAACATTCTGTTTTGAAGGTTCAACCGATCATCTACAGTCAATTGTGTGCCAACGGTAAAAAAGAAGACGCTTGCAAAGGAGACAGTGGTGGGCCATTGTTCAACGCAACGATTGATTACGACGGGGAACTCAGAAATTTTCAAATAGGAATCGTTTCGTTTGCATCGTCACTAACATGTGGCTTGGAAGATTTACCCCCAATATATACTAGGGTCGATCGGTATTTGCAGTGGATATTCCAAATCGTTGAGAAATCTCAATAAAGCGAATACCAAGCAAATTTTCTCAACAATTAAAAACGAAAATAACATTTTTCTGAAATGATTTTTTTGACAACCCTATATTAACAGTTTTGCTAAACGATAGGTAAAAATAGTACCAATAAAAAAATATTCTTAATAATATTTTATTTATGTACACATGACTATTTGAACATTAAATACACACAGATAGTAAAAATGCTATCAAACTAAATTAAATCAAAACCTTATTAAAATCCGCTATCTAGAGCAAAAAAAGAAAAAATGTTGTATTTAAATATGCATTAAAAAAAATGAATGGGATTATTTCTTTCATCTGTTAAATATCAGTAATCAACCAATCACACTTTTGTTTCCTGTTTGACAAGACCAATCAACACGCACCATTAGCGACTATTTGCATGGTGTTGAATTGTTTGAAAATTAATTAGAATAGATAGTGTAATCCAGTCTACAAAAACAGCGTAGGGGGGCAGTTTATCAAATTTTGCGAGCATCGTAAATATGAGCTATTTTGAACAGATTGAGAAAACAGAATTAATGTGAAGCTTCTACGGGTAATACTGCCAGTTCTTCAAAAGCTAAACAAATGCCACAAATTACGCATGGTGGAAATGTCACATACGATAATTGTGTTTTAAATTTCAATTGTTAATTTACAAAGCTAGTGCTGTTTCTGTTTGGATTTTGTTGATTGTTGTTGATATTTTGAATAAATTATTCCAAATGGTTCATTTTGTGAATATGTCTCTCTGATATAAAGAATTGGATTCAAGAAATAATCTTCATAAATACGACCTTGATTAATAAGCTACTATTTTTCTTGCTGCTAAATTTTTCTCGTATTTATTATTTTTACTCGACATTATTTTGGCATTAATAATTAGAGATGAATTATGTCTTGTTATATTACGAGTATTATAAAATTCAGTCGAAATTTAGATGTAATCAAAATAGTCCACTATTTATCTAGGTCTTGTTATATTACCCTTGGCAATATTTTTAAGTTGGGCGCAACAATACGATATCCTAACAAAAAAATAAATATTTACTGGATTTGTACAATTAATTATTAGATATAAATGTAAAAGTAATATGGACTAGAATAATCTCGACTTTTTTAAACGTTCGGTTGACTCTAAGACTTTAAACTAATGGTCCTTTTACTAGATAAAAACACTGATGCAAACATGGACTACCGTTAGAGGTTTTTTTAAAATTTAGAGAGATAAACACTCTTTATAGTTAAAATTTGATTGTATCGTGCTATGCAATATTAATGATCATTTTTCGTCATTTATGGGATGTAACAGAATTTTCTTCATTTTTCCTGTATCTAAAGTGGACGTTAATGCGTGTCTCGTACTTTCTTTCGTCTATTTTTAATCCACCGTTCCTTTCGCAAGAATCACCTCCAATGCAGATATGCTTGGAATAAATCGGTGAAAAGGTTTCATCATCCGCAGAAATATTCCTGAGATGCGAACCAAAAATTAACACGGTGAAAGTATCTTACATTTTTACTATTTTTTTTGAATCTACAATTTATACTTTTCGTATTTTGTTGGGTATTTATATACCTTCCATACTTTGTAGAACAAAAAAAATATTTGTTCGATATAAAAATGTAAATGGATTTCACTGAAATATGTTTAATATTCTTCCAAATTATCCAATATCCACCGCATATAACTGGATACTCTAGTGTATATCCCAGGTCTACCATCGGTGCCGCAATTTCTTGGACCGAATGAAACTATACCGTGTTGAATGAATTTCATGTTTCGGTTAATGTATCCAACTTCTTTTAAAGGACCTCCGCTATCCCCTCCGCAAGAATCTCGTCCTTTAAATCCTCCAGCGCATATCTGTTTGGAAGAAATGGTCGCGAATTTTTGGTAAATTTTTTGACATTCCGATATTGGTAATATCGGAATGCGAACTTGGAGCAACACTTCACTTTTATAACCTGGAAAATTAAACAAAAATAGTCGACTTGAGAAAATAGTGTTATCGTAAAATACACACCATCTTCAGTAACTCCCCAACCAGAAACAATTCCTGATCGGCTTGTCATTGTCGATTCTATCGGTAAACATATGGGCTTCACGTTTTCTAAAACAAAATCGAATTAAAGTTTAGCAAAACTAGTTATTAAATAGATAGATATTAAATAATCATTTATGGAATAAAATTCCCCAATTAAATAACGATTAAGAATTTTCATTATGCCTACCTGAAAACACTATATTTACATGTCTATTTAGCGCACCGAAAGTGGGCTTTTTCAGTGCGCCCGCACGGAAAATTTTACGGTGCACTAGTCAAAATAAAATAATATGTTATTGACAGTTCTCTAGAAATCGCAAATTTGTTGTTTATTTTCTAAGCAACTGGGTAAATAACGCTTGTTTTTTGACAATTTTTTGATATTTTTATTGATAATATCTTAACAATTTGTGGTTTTCAGGTAGATATAATGAAAAATATCGTTCATTACACGTCCATAAATGCTTTTTCCGTACTTGCACGACTTTCCGTGTTCGGCTGCGCATCCCACGGAAACTTGTCGCGCGCGCACGGAAAAAGCCTATTTTCTCGACTCCTAATGAAATATACTATTTTACCAGTATCGAAATTGGCAGGTCCTTTAAGTTTAATTAACGCAATATCGTTGGAGAAAGTTTTAGAATTGTACAAAGGATGTACTATCATCTTCTCGATCAGGAAATCCTGGGTGGGTGGTGCGCAATATTCTGTTGCTGAGACGCAATCCTTTTGCGTCTCTACATTGTATTCACCCAATCGAACTCCAATTCTGGAAAATAATAAAAATATGAAATTAAAAAAAACCATTTAAAAAAAATATACCCGAAATACTTACATAGATGAATTTAATATGCAATGGGCTGCTGTAAGTACATATCTGTCATTTATTACAGTTCCTCCACATCTGAAATCTATAACTCCTTCTAAAACAATTATAAATGTTAGCTGCAGTATATACAAAATAAATTCAATGACTTAAATGAATAAGGGGATTGATTTCAAATTCCGCATTGTGAATGGCATCCATTGCAACACAACTTTTGTGGACCGGAGCATTATCCTGGTGGAAGAGCACACCTTGACTCAATTTTCCTCTTCTCTTTTCTCTGATCGTTTCGTGTACTTTTGGTATTAAATTCGCATAATATTCACCTGTTATGGTGCGCCTAAGCGGTAAATAATCCACGAAAATAACACCTGCAAAATCCCAAAAAACTGTAGCCATGATCTTACCAGCTGATGGGACACCACGAAATTTTCAAAGGGGGCGGGGAACCCCCATGTCGCCATTCCATGCTTTGTTTTTTGGATTTTGGATCTAAGTGATGAACCCATGATTCGTCGACCGTAAGAAATTTTCGCTTTAATTCATTGGGATTCCTGTTAATGATCTCCAAATTTGTCTCCGCTGCAACCTGGCGAACACGCTTCTGGTCTGCCGTCAGCATTTGTGGAACCCAACGTGCAGAAAAGTTTTTGAGACCCAATTCCTACTGTAAATTTTTTTTAACGCTTTCAACAGAAAACCTACATGTCTTTGCTATAGCCTTGACTGTAATTCTTCTGTCATTTAATACCATGTCATGGACTAAATTTACATTTTCTTTAGTCGCCACAGTTTTGAGGACTTCTGCACCTGCTGCATGTTGACAGGACTCTCTTCCCAGTGTGAAATCTCGTTACCGGTTCTTTATTACCTGGTACGAAGGGGCAGAGTCATCCAATACTTCTACCATGTCCTTATAAATTTCTTGCGTTGATAACCCCTTTTTACAGGGGTACTTGATCGCACCTCTTATATCAATTTTGTTAATTTTTATAAAATCACGCACATCTCAATGAAAAAAAAATTAATATTTAATTGGCACACACTAATGTCATACAATAAGCTTCTGCCTGACACTTTATTTGCATTTGTCATTCAACGCCAACTATGTTAGGGACAACAATTCGTGAACTATCCTCGTCTATGGGTGATTAGAGTGAATTCTTCTTAAGGAAGTTGGAATAAACTACCATTTGCATGTACTTGTAAAGCTGGACCATCATGGATATGCAAGCACATCTCTGTTACACTTTTTAAATGCAACATATGTGTCATTATTATTTACAAACTAGCTTTATTAACTATCCATTAGATGTCGTCCAGACTTTTAAAATAGCGAATTAAAATATCCAGTTTGGTTAAAGTAGCAAAGTGATTATCCGCAGTCCACTTTTCGCCCCCATGGAAATTTTGACATAATGAGGCGAAAATGTTTGTAGATTGTTTAAAGTACACATCGTACCATAACAGTTTATGGTGCTGTATCTTCTGACAATTTGGCAACTCTGTTTAGATGTGACCACATCAAACTGTGTGACGTACATCGGTCTTTTTTTTTAAAGTATGAAGCAATTATACATGACTAAAAAATGGCTAGTTGCTATGATTTCCTTAGACGTCTCCACCAATGACCAAGATATACTTAATAATGACTAACAATTTTATTCCGCATTAAAGATAAAAAAATAAATTGCAACAAATTGCTTATTCCCTTTAGATAGATTAAATAAAAGTTATTATCACCTGAACTATTATAAAAAATAAGAGCCATCCAAGGATATTCATTAATTCCTGCAGTTTTCCCGTTGGTGATCCTGGAATCGGTGCTTATGATACCGCAAGTATCTTGCGGCAGCAATCGGTAATTCTTATGTCTTATGAGAGATTCTGTCAATCTGTCAATTTTAACGGTAATAGGTGGATCAGTCCTAACTTCAGTCGTCGTCTCAGTCGGTGTAGTGGCGAGCCTGTTGCAACACACGTAAGGGGTGTTGTCTCTCAAGCCGCATTGATGCTCTCTGATGATCCCTATGACCTTTCTGGGTCGAGGAAGGGGGCTGTTGTTGAGAAGATCGTCGAAATAAGGACACTGTCTTATGGGAATACACATTTCGCCTTTGGGGGGAACGCATTTAATAGCTGAAAAATCTGAAACGGCATATTTTGCTTCTTAAATTTTTGTAAAAATAACTACCTAGATATGTTAATTGTTAGCACACCAGACTGCAAAATATAAGAGAAAAAAATCCGAAAAAAACTTTATTAAAAAATAAAGGTCTTTTCTAAACGTCCCCACTTTTTTAATTTCTTTTTTATAGCCAAAGGCCGATTTTAATGAAATTTTCATTTTAAATTAGATTTTAGATTTTCTTTAGATTAGCCCGACGAATGATCGTGTGAAGTTGGTAGCAACCCCGCATTTTCAATCTGAACGTGAATCTAACTTATTTAATTGATTTGTCAAAGTTAACAATAATGATAATAATAATTATTATGATTTATGGTTTTTTGTGGTGTTTTTTTTTATACTAAAATTGGAACGATACAGAATAGATTCACATGGCCACTGTGCAAGAATACCAAATGTTATATATTGTACTCTTTTATTAGGTATTTTTATACGACACCTAACCCAACACCAACAGTACTTGGTGAAGAACGAAAAAAAAAATTTAAAATGCAGGGTTGCTACAAGACTTCACACAATCACCCGCCGGGCTAATCTAAAGACTGGCTGAAAATTTCATCAAAACCGGTTCAGCCGTTGGCTATAGAAAAGAAACTAAAAAAGAGGGGACGTATTAGAAAGGACTCAAAAAATCATTTTTTGGTAACGACTGATTCAGTGATTTTGCAGTAATTGATACCCTATACACCTTCCTAGATACGCCTTTGGTAAATTTAAAACTATAAAACATTTGTTAATATTTTTAAAACGAAATATCAATTATTTTACTAGATTATTGTTGTAAACATAAGCTAATGATAGATCGCAAAACAATTATTACTGTTGATAAAACTAATAAAAAAGATACTTACTAATAAATAACTTTTCTTCTGTCACTTTCACGCAAAAAATGCTTAAAATAATATAAAAACATGCTCGACATTCCATAGTAATAAATCAAAAACTTGTTTCGATTTTAAACAACACATACTTTGACGAAATCTTTTTGTGCACTGAACATTTTCTGCTTGTGGTATTAAAAGTAAAAGGTCGGCTTGTTTTGAGCCCTCACATTGTATGATATATATTTTTTTAAAGAAATGTTACCCATAGATATAATCTATGTAGAAGACAAAGTCGAAGTTCGACCGGTATCATTATTCTCGGTAATGTTTATTACTTGTTACATATTCGCATAACGCAATTATAATTATTATTAAAAATGTTAGTTGAATTTCATGTTTAGAAAAATGATTTATTTTTCATAAAAAACAAAATTGACAAATATTTTGCTATTTAGTTACTTTTATTTTACCTACTTGCTTTAAATAAAAAAATTTCATTTTTTTCCCACAGTTTCAAAATTTCATAATTTTTCTGCTTTATTTCTAATCCTAAAGTTCCCAATTTTAATAAAAAGACAGTTACTTTTCCTTTTCAATAAAAAATATTTCACGAATCAAGTTTACATTTAAATTTATGGCAGTAAATAAATACTGAAATACAAACCAACTCACCAAAGATTTACATACAGTTAAAACAGATTATTATCTTATCTACCAATATTTATAAATCCGTTTGGTGATCTCTATCTTCGAGTCAGAATGACCAAAATTGTCGCAGAGATACGATATAATTATTGGCTTATTCACTACCATTTAACAACTGATAATCATTTAAAAGGTGTGGCAAGAAAGAAGGAGAGTGATAAAGATGAATTTGATAGAAGGTTATCTGACGATTTCCAAAACAATATTTAACTCTTCTGGAAGTCCATAAGAACAGCCAGAGGTGAAAATACTACCTCGCAATTGGAAAAAATCTGAAACCAAGATGGTAGTATGGATAAAAGGAGAGGAATGCGTTTTAAAGAGATAGAAAGAATACTTCAAAAGTTTATTTGAGGAAGAGGATACACAAGTACAGGCCCCATTCGAAGACATTGAAAGTTGCAATGAAAATGAAATTAGTACGATAGAAATTGTGGAAGCGTTGAACATTATGAAATTGGGTAAAGCTGCTGGTTACGACAGGATAACAGTTGAAATGCTTTTTATTATGCCGCTTTTGAAGTTTATCTTAAATAATAGGTAATTGTTGCCTATATTGCGTAACTGCTGTGATCCGATGTAGAGGAGGCAACACACGCTACTATAGCGTCGTACTTACACCTTTAATTTCGCTACTAATGTCATATTTACTCCATAATTTATTGTTTTCAACATTACAATTTTGTTAAGTCTCGAGAAAATTTTTAATTCCAATCTTATATGTAGAGGAATATTGAAGCAAATTAACTTTTAAAGTAACCGAATACGTTCTTTCTAGCTTTTAATGTAACCAAAGTCCATAAAAAATTATTAAAATTAATTTATCATAGCAATTTGTATGATTTAATATGTTGAATGTATAGGAAACGGTTCCAACGATAAAAAACCACCCACAGTAATCGTGATTATTACTTTTTAATCAATTATTTTTATTATCAGGAGTATTTTTTTTTGGTAGATGAAAACTACTAAATACTGACATCACCACCATACATCAAATAATTACTGTCTTCAAATTCCAACTTCCATATCATGATCAATGATCTTATCACATAAATGATCCCTACATGTCAACGGTCCCCACTTTTTTCCAAAGAAGGGGATGCCGATTTAAACCGAATTGGTTACAACACAACCACACCTTTACTTCTTCTACATGTTTACATATTCCCGCTTAAAAATATTCGCGCGAACTTCTTTATTTATCGTTTTGATAACGTTTCACCCTACTCCGGGTGCGTTCCACTTAGTCCCGAGCGTTGAAGTAAGAAATAACAAATGGCGAACTAGAAAAAATATAGCAAAAGCTTTAAGCTTTACAATGTGTAGATCTTAACAGTAAATTCTAATAATTATTAGTTAAATTGATCTATATTGAAAAAAAAAGTATAAGTCAGTTTTTATACTTAATATAAGTGGAGTATCTATTCAATGGCAGTTCGTTGAGCATCTGCCGCAGAAACATTTACTTCGACTAAAATATCTCTTGTTACATCAAACGATGAATTTTCACGGTCGCCATCTTTATTGCTTTAAGTTTTTAAAAATCCCGCTAATTTTCTTAACGCTCACTCTTGAAACGGGTTGTCGTGAGCGTATGTCATGACGTCATTAATGACGTTTTCACCGCGACCACAACGATCGTAGTCGCCATGTGGAACGGCCAAAAGAGTATTTTAGGCGTTGTGAACGCTTAGTGAAACTCAGCAAATATCGTTTTCGTGGAATGCTCACTGGTACGAATAAAAAGATTTATTTAAAAAATGTATTTATTTATTAATGAATATAATAATCATCTAATTTCTACATCTAGATAACTACCAGATACTGATGATCTGTGATGTCTGACAAATAAATCGAAACTTTGATCGTCAAATAAGTCGGATACTGAAAACTCACTCAGATTAAACTTATCTTTGTACATTTTTGTTGGTTCCTTTGGCAGAACGTGCACTTTTGGAGTTGTGGACCATACTTTTATAGTTGTACGTTTTTCATCTGTAGCTGAATTCATTGTACGAGATGGTTCGGGACGTGCTTGAAAATGTTTCAGATTTCTTATATGTTGCGGTACAGGCTTGCAACATACTTTCGGAAAATTGTTTTCGAAGCCACATTCTTGCGCTCTTAAAAAGTTCACTACTGACATCTTTAATGGTTTTTCTATTTGCGATAGGAAGCGCATAAAAGGTACGCAGCTCTTCAAATTGACGCATTGTTTTGAATCACACTTTGTGCCTAAGAGAAAAATTTAATTTGGGAAAAATAAACTTTGTTATTTCAAATGAAACATGACGTATATTTAAAAAAAATGCGTGTGTGCAGTTCACACGCAGTAGAAGTCAAACTAAACTTTGAGAGAATGAGATGAATATACACACTGACTATACGACGCTAGCTCTCTCGGTTTGCTTGGACAATATGCTCACAATCTACAATGCTTAGTAGACAAGAGTGGGAAGGCTACAAAGAAGCGCACAAAGAGAAGACCGAGTGGTATGAAAGGCTGTATAATGTATTCTCTCATTCTCTCACAGGCTTAATCCTATAGATTTAGTGTCGCTTTTTCGTTTCATCGAGGTTCAAATCACAACGGTTCTAAAGAAGATTCACTTCAAAAAAAACCTTGCAAGTCAAAACTATGTAGTAAAATTGTAATGGGTCGATCTTCTTTTACAGTGGTCTTTGTTTACCATAAAATCAGTTATTCCTACATGGAAACAATTGTCCAGACTATACCCATCAATAATGTAAATAGTATCCACAGCATTAATGTGTGCTACCAAACTTTGAGAAATAGAGGATTCATACGTAGGATTCGCGCCATTATCAAATAGACAAAGCAGATAAATCTTAACCTCACTTCTAAATAACACTGCTTTTCTGTATTTGCCGCTGTATACTTAGTTAATTTTCTATAAATATAAAATTTTGTGCTTTTCGTTGTTTTCAGCGTGACTATTTCATCTTTTTTTGTTCTTCAGGCCTGCTTAAAAAACGATCAATTAAGTGTGAACTTTGTGTGGATTTACATCCAAGGACACTATAATAAGTATTGTTTATACATTCACTTATGTTTTCTTGGACTAAACTCCATCATAAATTGCAGTAATAATAACCAACACAACTTTATTGAATCGATGCTAATCAAAACCAACGGTCATGGAAACACACACAAACACACGCGATTTGTTTACATATTTATCTGCTTTGTTAAAGCTTCAAATTTCGCCATCAGAGAGCGTATCGCTTGGCTTGAATCACCAATATGATGCTGGCTTGCACACCAGATGTCCATTTAGGGTTCCATGTCACGCCTTGGAAATTTTGGATTAAGGTTGCACAAAATTTGCATTGATGAATGGAGTACTTTGTTAATTGATAAATAAAAATATTAGTGGTCTGGGTGCGACCCGAGAGGTTCACAGTGGAAAGAATAAAAAAATACCATATGTTTTGTTGTTATAATAATTATTAAAAAAATTATAAATGTCATTCACTATATTTTGTTTACGTCAACCGTATTCTTTCAAACTTTTTCTTATTATTTTATAAGCGAAAGCTATTTTCAATTGTTTATAAACAATTGAAAAAATTTTTTTTAATTATTATGATTAATTATTATTTGTAAGTAACAATATTCAATTGTTATAAACAATGCTTGATTATTACTAACAATAATTTTTCACTGTTACAGCGTCTTCAATGCTATTCTCTCAATACTGACACAAGTTTAAAATTCTCCAATTCCTATTTTCGTTTTTTAAAACTATCTCTTTTTATGAAATATTGTCATCATATTTTTCATAAATATATTCCTAACATACAATAATCATATTATTCAAAAGATCTTAAAATTCTGTATTAAAAATAGTATAATTTATAAATTGCAACATTCGGGTAGTTTACACCATTTTTTTGAGTTTTTTAATCCTCCATAAAAAACAGCTTGACCGATTTTGCTGAAAATCCAATCAGTTCTAAGTTGCATAATTATGCGTCGAAAGCATGTGTGTGTGTGTGTGTGTGTGTGTGTGTGTGTGTGTTGGAAAAACTTGCGGGCACGATATCTTGAGGCAGAGAGGCGGTAGGTCACTAAAACTTACAGGGTAGAAGTTTTGCCCGAAGGACAAGACCGAGAACGAAGATGGGCCATAACGGTACATTCCTTCAGGTAGCTGCCGTACAAGGTGATCCTCAAATTTATCGCATTTTTTACTTTTCGCACGATAACTTTAAAACGAGAGCTAGGGCGATAAAACTTTCAGGTATTTTTTTTTTATTTTTTTTTCTATTTTTTTACTTTTCCGAACCGAAGGGTAACTATTAAATAGAAAAAACCCTCGGTTTGGAATAGTTAGTTATGCTACGGCAATACTGTTTATTAAGTTTTGTTTAATTATATTCTCAAAAGGAAATTAAGATGAAATAATTGCTGACTAATCAGATATCACAACGGTGTCCCTTAAACATTTTTGTCGAGTGTATTTTTCATACATCATTAATTACTTACTTATTGATTCTTTACTAGGATGTGGACTTTCGAAAATTTTGCTATCATCCTCACACCAGACTTTCACGAAACCATCTTGAAAACCACATTGCATACTTCTTAAAAATTCCACATTAGATTCCTGTAAAGGTCTTTCTAAACTCTTGTAATATTTCAAAAATGATAAACATTGCTTTAAGGGAGTACAGGTATGTCCTCTGTTACCGTTAACTGAAAAAATACGAGTTTTTTTTTAAATAATCAAAATTTTTATTATTTTTTTTGGCACCTCTTTATATTTATAAACAGAAATATTAAAACATTTTATTTAAAACACTGGTTTGGTTTTAAAGATATAGAACTTTCGTCTAGAGTTTGTAATGCCTTTTTTTTTAAATAAATTTTATAAAATGTACGTGTTTAAATAATATAGGATATATTTCCAAAACTTTAAGTATCAGAAGTAATTTAGCACTACAATATTAGGCACAGGATAAATAAACAAAAAACTTGATATACCTGTTATCGGATCCAATACTAGTAAAAATATTAGCGATAAATTTACAATATTCAAACACATTATTTTTAATTTGTTGCTTTTTTTTCTTTTTCGATAAATTTGTCGTTTGTGTTGCAAATACAATTTAACAGTACATCACATCGAAGAAGCAACTTTAGGACTACACCTCTCACTATCACACTCTGTGGAATCATGTTTATTTTGCGTAAATGATACTGCAATCTGCTTGATTCTGTTAGAATCATTTTGATTATCATTTACAATAATTTGTCTAAGTTTTAAGAATGTTTATGCGCCCCGACAAAAGTGCATAAATTATTGTTTTTGTTTTGTGGCCTGGACGGGGACGGATGGGACCACTTGGACCGGCGCGGGAAGTTACAGCGCCATCACGTGCCCGAAAAAGGGTTTTTATAATTTTTTTTGCTTTTATCAATGTAGGTTTGTGGGTATCCAAAAACCTAGGACATTTTTTTTACAATAATTCTCAAATAAAAAAACTCTTACTTCATTTACTAAAAAAACGTAAGTTACAATGAAACTTTTAATTATTATAACAAAAATCACATGAATAAAAAAGGAACTTCATATTTTCAAAATAAACCTTACATGGATAAAAACAGGACTATTCTACTTTAACATAAAGAAAACAAAAAATGAAACTCTATTTTAAAATAAATAATATCATAAATATAAAACTAAAACAACTCGTTAGCCGCTTGCATATGCATGCGTGTTCGCGCCACTCTCTTTATTTTCACGAATAAATCGGCGTGACGCTCATTTTTTTAATTAACACAAAAAATACATTTATGTTATTATCATTTTTGATAATGAGTCTAGTTTAACAATACACATTTCAGTCACTGGAAGAATAATGGCAGAAAACGAATTAAGATTTCCAGTTAATCATTCATTTTACGGTAGATCTCAATTTTTGTCATAACAAGTTCTGCAGATATTTATCGTATTCCGTGCACTTGTGGAAGTGTACATTGGAACAACTAAACGGTCCATTAACACCAGGGTCAAAGAACACAAAGCCAACTGCCGTCTTGGACATACAGAAAAATCTGTGAGCACACAATTAATAATAATGATCACAGAATTAAACTCAAGGTCACCCAAGTTTTATTCACCACATCTGCATATCACCCTAGGCTTTATATAGAAGCGTTTGAAATACATAATAACCAGCAGAACTTTAATAAACATGAGGAAACGCTTAAAATTAATATAACATGGGTACCTGTACTTAAAAATACAATGCTGCTTGCTTACAAACATAAGAAGAATGAATCTCCGGAACGTGACTAATTCCTGAACAGCCCTCAAATATGCCCCGCCCACCAAAACGTATATAACCTGCGATCGTGACATACAAATGTCACAAACCTTAAAAAGCAGACATTATATCTCCAGAAGATGCCATCCACTTAATATGGCGGAACGTCAGACTTACGACGGCCAATAAACCCGAAAAACCATTCACCAATAAGACAAATAATGTTAGAAAGCTGACTTACCAAAGAATAATGTGACCTATCATGTGTGCTTCTCATACGAAATATATTTATACCTATCATAAGTATGGCATGCAGGAGATTCGTGCCAGAATAGAAAAAGCTCGTACTTCGTTCCTGAAGGTACTTTGCAGCAGAAATTTAAGCTTGCCGAATGCTTCGCTGTTACGTGTTCAGCATACTGTTTTATGGAATGGAAGCTTGGACTTTGACAGATGCGATGTGCAAAAAATTGGAGGCCTTTGAAATGTGGACGTACAGAAGGCTATTAAAAATCTCCTGGGTAGAAAGAGTGCGTAACACCGAGGTACTTCAACTCCTCGACAAGCTGCTGGAAGTTCTGTTTACACTAAAAAAGCGCAAACTGGAGTATTTTGGTCACATCTTAAGGAATGACAAGTATCGACTTTTAAAACTTATTATAGAAGGGAAGATCGAAGGACGAAGAGGCCCGGGTAGAAGAAGGATATCCTGGCTAAAAAACTTAAGACAATGGTATGGAGTGAGCACATTGTTCCGACGAGCTGTAGACAAGGTTCAGATAGCGCTGATGATTGCCAACGTCCGAGGAGGACAGGGCACCTAAAGATCATAAGTGACATTTTACTTTTAAATGTGTCTCTAAGAACTCTCTAAATATGGGTGGTTAACTAACATCAATAATTGTAAAATTCACCGATGTTATTTTTCTTACGTCTCTATAAAAAAACTACAAAAACCATGTGGATAAAATATCGAAAAATTGTTTTGTAAAAATTATTGATTATTTTAAAAACAGTTGAAAGAGTAACGTTAAATAGTGACCTAAAATTTCCCGTACCAGTAGATATTCCGTCCGTAAGAATTTCCACGGGCGATCGATATTTTCCTTGACGACGCAAATTTTACCTGAAAAATCACTATAAACAACTTAAACTGTGCCAGTTAAAAGTGCAATGTACAATCACACCTCTTCCGTGTATAACAACTCATGTGTGAAAGTGGCGAGAAGCCCAATTATCGGTCTACCATTACCGAGTTTCGAACAAACTTACAATTATCACACAGAAAATCGACACTCACCGTTGAACGTCCATTCCATGGAAGAAAAAAAGTATTTGGACAAAGAGACGACGAAATCTTTCGTGGAATTTTTCAGCAATATTCCCGATTACGAAGAAATCCATCATTTATCCAATAGAGACTTTTACCAACAACTTGAGAAGTTGAAAGAAAAAAAGAAGGTCTTCGAGGCAAATTTGCACAAAGAAATTAGATTCGATCCCAAAGACTCCTCCGTTATCGAGGAATTTAAGAAACAGAAATTGGGAGGTAACAGAAATAAAGATAAGAAAAAACCAACACTCAAACATTACCGATCGATACCCGTTAAAAAAACGGTAAATCCAATAGCGACTCCTGATATTGATTCGGAATTCTCAGACAAAGAGGACAAAGACAAGAAAAAATCTTCTCTCAAACCGTACTTCGATGGATTGAATAAAAATATACGCCCGGCAATAACTCCCGATCTTGATTCTGAATACTCCGATAAAGACCTCTCCAACAAGCCCCCTTCCAGAAGATCCGTGAGAATCGAGACGCCCAGCGATAGATACTCAAACGACGAAACCCCCGAACCTTATTCAAGAGCAAAGTCGAGGGCTAGCCTCACTCCCCACATCCTGAAAAGAAGTTCGAGCCTCACAGGATGGGACAACTGGAAGCCGAAACACAGAACGAACTTTTCATCTCTGGATTTAAAACGAAAAAATTCCACCGACTGGGACAACATAAAATGCAAACCAGTGATAGATCGGGAATGCAAAAGTGGAAATTTGACTGATTGGGAAGATTTAAAATCGACAAGTGCTGGAGAAAATTATTTAAACAGTACGGGGCATCTATCCGATTGGGAAGACTACAAACCGAAATCGAGGATTGATAATTATAAAGGTACCAAAACCGATTGGGAAGATTTTAAAATGAAGCCGAAAAATAGCGACTTTGGAAACAATGAAAACGTATTGTACGATGTGAAATCAAAATCAAATAATACGCACGATTTTCGAAGCATCGATGATTCTCAAGCAGTGAGAAACAAATCGAAATCAAACGATGTTAAATCATCTGGAAATATTACTGATTGGGAAGATTTAAGTATGGAAAATTTAAATTTAAATTTGAATTCTGTGAGTAACAGTCCTGAGCCTCTGCAAACTAGAAGTGCACCCACTACACCTACAAAATCGAATTCAAAAAATAACTGGAATAATGGGGGAATCACCATCCCGAAGCCATTTCAAATGACAGTAAGGTAACAATTTGCTTTATTACCAGATTCTAAGTAAGTTAATCTTTCTTTAAGCCCAAATAATTGACTTTTACTTCAGATCGCGAACACAAAAGTGATTTACATTAAAATCTCTAACCCAGGGATTCTCAACTTTTTTTATGACAGCCTTTCTAAAATTATTAAGTCTCTTGGAAAGAAAGTACTAGTAAAGGATAAAGGAAACACGATAAGTTTTCAAAAGATATACGATGCTTGACGATAAAGATCTAGGGGGCTTGTTGACTTAATATTACTTTACGATTAGTCATATCTTTGAATAGTAAGCTTATTATACAGGGTGTTTCAAATTGGGGTTTGATTAGTAAAAATTTTTTGTAACGCCATGCGTATTCAAGATAAAGGGCGTTGAAATAAATATTAAATAGTTTGAGTTATTGAGTTTGTAACTTACTAATGGTTTAAGTTTAGGAGTTTTTCAAGGTTCATTTTTTACTTAGTGAGGTTCGTTTATGTGCTTTTTTTAGGGATTATATACAGTTAGAAGGGCTAGATTAAATTCAAATGTATATGTAAAAAACACTTTATTTTAAGTTTAAAGGTAGGTAGGTACAGCTATTTTATTCAAGTTTATTTATTCTACACCAAAAAGTCGGTGATTTTTTTTTTGTTTTAGTCAATGCAAATTTTCTAAATCAATTTTATTTTCAATATTAAATAAATAAGAGAATATATCGTTTTCTATGTTACTACAATGCTCTATAAAAGATCGTAACAGCTTTTACAGCTTTTCTTTTTTCACCGTCTTCGTCTTTGTCTATATCAGCACTTTCAACACTCTAAATACCTAGTTGCTTCCATTATTTCTTCTTCTGTTAACATTTCTGCTGTGGCTACTTCATCGTTGAAAGTAATTTTTAAGTAAAAATATTATACTTATTCCATTCTTCAATACTATCAATACTTAAAACTGTGAGCTAAAACCCCAGGTTTTAAAGCAGTCTTTTACCGCATGGGATGTGACACACCTCGCCAAACATTGTCTACCATCTTCGTAGGTAACGTGTATGTGACGTTTCAGCTCAAATGGACAAAAGAGTTACGTCATAGTTTGAGATTCTCCTTTCTTTAAAGAGTGGCCTCGGCTACAGGTAACATAAATCCTACTTTTAAACACTTAAATATTAATGTTCAATCTTTAAAAATCACTAATTATACCACAATATTGTTTCTTAAACTTAAATAATTGACAAATAACTGACTCTACACTCAACAAAGCTCAGAAAACCAAAATTGTTTACCAAACACATATAACCTTATTTTTTGTACAACGTGCACGTTACCAATCTCAAACAGTGACGTCGCAGTACGTTACTCTTTCGCCCAAATATTGCCACGCAGTGCACGTCACTCATTGTTTGTAAGATATTGCTCAGGACTGCATTGAAAGGGACACCCGAATGGCAGAAATCTATATTTTATCAGATGGCCAACTCACTTGTGAGTCTAAGCTGATTTGGGTCTGTAAACAATCCCTGAGACAACTGGCAGCAAACAACCAAGTCACTCTGATGTGGGTTCCAGGTCACAAGGGAGTTAGAGGCAACAAGGAATCAGACTGCCTTGCCAAGGAAGGGGCAAATACACAATTTTCCGGCCCCCAGAACCCTTCTATGGACTCTTCAATGCCCACTTGAAAGAAGAGGTTCGACGCTGGGAAACAGATGAAATGAAATATCACTGAAATAAAGTGCCAGGACAAAGACAAGCGAAAAGGCTAGTAAGACTTTTGCCAAGGAAAACTAAACAGCTTCTCGAGTTGGACAAGAAAGACTTGAAACAGGTGACGGGACTTTTCACTGGACACTGCCCTCTAAAGTATCACCTGAAAAAGATGGGCAAAACAAAGAGTGATAGTTGCCGCTACTGCGAGAACTTCGCTGAAACTGAGGAACATTTGCTTTGCTAATGCCCAGCGCTTTTCTGCAAGAGGCTCAAGTTTCTGGAAGGGGCCTTCTTAAAGTCCTTTGATATCAGAAACGTAAATATTATATTATTATTCTATTGTGACAGTCAACCACCTTAATATTATATATCTGAACCACATTTGCCATAAAATACATGAATTTAACTGAAAAGCACATACAAAATACAATAATACTTAACAAAATTAATATACTTAATTGAAAAGGGTCGGTGAAAAATTCATGTGCGACCATATTCACCAGATTTGGCATATTTTTCGTACAAATTTTATTTGCTTTGTTTGCCATGTTAACAGATATTTTGTAGAAATATTTATCAAGATAAAGCTGCATGTCACCGAAGACGCGAAGTAACGAAAACATTTTTTAGAGACGAAGAAAATAAAATAGTCGAAGAATTATATTTTAAAATGAAAAAACCCAAAGAAGAAAAACCCGAAATGTTCAAAGCTCATGATGTTCCCATAGAATCACAAATCCCGTTGTTTGACAAAATTATGGCAGATCAACAGCGAAGGTATCACATTTTTTCTATAATGCAAAGCTGCTTTTTTTAAACTGATTTTGATTGAACAATGGTAGATTTTCTGCTACTTTATTATTACAAAAGAAAATTGAAATGGCTCGTTTTTTCTTCCTGTGGATGGTAAAGGTGGTTGAGGAGCCCCATTTTTTCCGTGGTTCCTTTTATTTATATATTAATGATTTTGAAACTTCCGTCATGTCCACCACAGTATCAACAATATACAAACGATTTTGGTGTTTGGATAATGTATCAATTTCGTTTTAAATTTGACGGTCCCCTACAACTCTTACTCAATAACAAATAAATAAATATGCGCAATTATTGCACACTAGACACGAATCAGTTTAATAAATTGATGATTTTGTTTTTACTTGGATAAGAACAAAGATACACAAAGTGGATTTTTTGCTACTTTATGACCTCACAAGCAGAGTGACCTGCAACCACAGCACCATAAATTACATCTAACAGCACCAAAACTAAACATGAACATATCAGTAGGAAAATCAAAATGCATGACCCTAACCAGAGAACCCATAAGATGTAAGCTCGTAGTCCAAGATCAACCTATCGAGCAAGTATCCAAGTTTAAGTACGTGGTCATGGATATATCGGACCACCACAATCCAAGGTCAACATTTACAAGATCTGCGTTGGGCCAATCATGACTAAAACAAAAAGCATGCTGCGTATAACAGAAATGAAAACACTAAGAAGCATACTCGGAAAGACAAGAAGAGACCGAGTCAGGAACGAGGTTATAAGGATGAATGAAGATGACTTTTGTCACCCGTAGCAATTACAAAAAATGTCAATCTATATTCCAAAATTAGAAAAATACATTTTCCACTTTTTAACCAACCAAATTATGTACGCCTATGTAACAGACCTCAGAAAATGATTTATTACTCCGTCCCAATTTGAAATAGAGTATAGCTAGTTGTAGTAGTTGGTACTTTTAATTGCGCATCACATGTCCTAAGTTTGCTCTCTTCTTTCTTTTTATTGTGTGCAGTAGCTTCCGTTCTTTATTTGCTAACCGTAAAATTTCTTTGTTTGTAACTTTTGCTGTCCACTAGACTGTTTAAAAAAAATTAATATTTTTTTTTTTTAATTATATCGAAAATATTATTGAAAATGGTAAAAAAAAAACTGTGAAAGTAAAAGCTCTTAATATTAATATTAAGAGGTGCCGCATCTTAAATTTTAATTTCCTATTTAAATAAAATAAATAAATAAAATGATCAAAACACAGTATTTTTTTTTCATCATTTCCAACAATATTTTCGATATAATTAAAAAAAAAATTATTGATTTTTTTGAAATAGTCTACTGTCCACGGTATCTCTAGAGTACTCTGCGGTGCAGCCACATTTCAAACGCTGTTATTTTGTTCATCGCTGAATTAAATATCGTTCCAAAATATTATATTTATATTTCAGGAGTTTTGTCGCGAAACAAAAAAGAAAAGCCGCTCTAAGGTCGCAAATGAAACCGTTCTCGTTTACGAAAAGAGACGAAGAAATCCAAGAGCTGACCAGAGAGCTATCGAAGTCTTCTCCGAATTTGTACACAGATCCGCCGCTGAAGATTAAAAAATTCAAAGCCAAACCTATCCCGATGAACTTATTCAGCAACTACATTTATAGGAAAATGCACGAAGACGAATATTACCGGTAAACTCTTAAAAAGTTACTGTTGTAGGGGGGGGGGGGTGTTATCAAAACTAACAATTTTGAGATTTATTTGTAAAAAAATTTAAATTTTATTCTAAATGCATAAAAATCTTACCACCCATAGATAATTTACTCTAACATCATGTACATACGAGGGCGGTTTGATAAGTTAGTGACTTTTTGAATAAAACAAAAATTTTTTCGCAAATAAACATTTTATTTTTCTACATAATCACCTTTTAGCTCGCTACATTTATTCCCTCCAAATAATAGGTTTTTTCAAAGCTCTCAAAATACGCGTTTGTTTCGGTAATGACTTCTTCATTCGACTCAAATCTCTTACCGCCCAGCCATTTCTTTAGGTTTGGAAACAGAAAATGGTCGCAGGGGGCTAAATCTGGAGAATATGCTGGATGGGGTAGCAGTTCGTATCCTAATTCGTGGATTTTGGCCATCGTGACTAGACAAGTGTGCACACGTGCATTGTCTTGATGGAACAGCACTTTCTTCTTCGCCAACTGCGGCCGTTTTTGCTTTAAATCAACGTCGAATCAGTTCAAAAGCTTTGAATAATATTCGCCGGTGATCGTTTTACCTTTCTTGAGGTAATCGATGTGAATGACACCGCGTACATCCCTAAAAACTGTGGCCATGACCTTGTTGGCTGACAGACTCTGTTTCGCCTTCTTTGGTCCACATTCACCCTGAGCAACCCACTGTTTCGATTGTTCCTTGGTCTCTGGCGTGTTGTGATGGATCCATGTTTCATCCACAGTAACAAAACGGCGCAAAAATTCGTCCGGATTACGATTGAACATCGCTAAACACTCTTTTGAAGTGGTCACACGATTGCGCTTATGGTCGAGTGTAAGCAATCGCGGCACCCATATCGCAGATAGTTTTTTCATGTCCAAATATTCGTGTAAAATATGATGTACCCGTTCAGTTAAGATACCTACAGCATGAGCCAACTCACGCACTTTCATTCTCCGATCATCCAATATCATTTCATGGATTTTATCGACGATTTCCGGCGTGATCACTTCTTTTGGGCGACCTGGACGTTCGGCGTCACTAGTGCTGGTACGACCACAACGGAACTCTGTAAACCACTTCTTAACCATTGAAATTGATGGTGCAGAGTCCCCGTAGTATTTATCAAGTCTTTCCTTAGTTTCAGTGATGGATTTTTTACGTAAAAAGTAATGCTTAATCAGCACACGAAATTCACTTTTTTCCATTTTCGTAAAAATTCACGAGGTTGTCTGCTTCGAACGGCTATCAAACACCAACTGCACGACGTAGCTTGCTCAAAATTAGAAAGTTGCCCACTGATAGATTATAGTTGACGGCAGCACTGTTGCATTTGGAGTAACTGCGCGGGAAATTCAAAAAGTCACTGACTTATCAAACTTCCCTCGTATTAAAGCGATACTCGTCTTATTGTAGTTGTGTATTCGAAAATATTGTTGCGATATTTACTCTTTGGGTTCGATGATCCTAAACACTCAGTACAATAACTAAACAATTTTATTCGAATATTTCTAAACAATAAATTTTACTTGATAAATCACTTAGATATTTACAACTGTATCTAATCTTTTTATAACACTTTATAATTACTTCAAAACTTAAACTTCCCACTCATTCGGTGACATCCATCCATCCATGGCTCTACAACCCGGGGTGGGTCTTGGTCGCCTCAACAATTCTCCTCCATTCTCTCCGATCCTGAGTGGTTTCTTCCCAGTTGAGCTCTTCTGGACATTCCCAGCCATATTAATCTGTTTGACTTTTCTTGTACTATACTTGGACTATTATATAGTTCATATACCTCGTTCTTCGTGCGCATCCTATACCGCAACGTTTGTTGATCCCAGACTGCTCCAAATATTTTCCTAAGGATCTTTCTTTCAAAACGATTGAGTAGTAACGTGTCTTGTACGGTCCATGTTTCGCTAGCATAAGTTACAACTGGTCTTATATCCTGGTTCTTATTTCTACTTTAACGTTATTATCTGATGTTATTAATGCCGCTAGGTATCGAAAAGACTGTACGTGCTCGAAGTTGTAATCATAACATTTTGTCGTATTCGATCTCGTCTTGTGTTTCGTGTCATATGCATATGCATATACTTCGTTTTCTCCTCGTTGACTTTCAATCCCATCTTTTTTGCCTCTTTTTCGAGTTTTATAAAGGCTTCCTTCACGCTAATTGTATTTCTTCCCTCAACATCTAAATCATCTGCATACGCTAGAATCAGTCTGGGTCCGCTATTGCCGAAGATGCTCATACTTAGTTCGGTTCGTCTTATCACCTTCTCCAAGGCTAGGTTAAATAAAGCTGGGGACAGTGCATCCCCTTGTTTAAGGCCAGTTGTTATATCAAATATTTTGCTGTATTGACCCTCTATTTTAATTGTACCATATGATCCTTCAACGCATACTTTAATCATTCTTATGAGTTTGCTGGGTATTCCAAGTTCTTCTAGTGCTGACCATAAGCTGAAGATACTATCATACGCCTGTTTAAAGTTTACGTAAGTATAGATTGTGTAAATCTCTATTGAATACCAAGCATTTTCCTAACAGTTGTCTTAACCCAAATAACTGGTCTGTTGTCCCTAAGTTTTCATTAACCTTATTATCTTTGTAACCATGTTACAATCGACATCTTAGATCTTAGTACAACTAACATTTTTTGCCATTATTATTTTAGGTTGTGATAATACTAAAATTATTAATATTACTAGAAAAATTACACCATGATAGAAAAATATATTATATTTACAATAAGATCATATGGATAAGATGTGAGCAAAACGAATGTAATGGTTTTTGAAAAAGAAGAAAGCATGACAAACTGTGGAGTTTCGATTGAGGGAGAAAGAGTGGAACAAGTAAATGAAATTGTGTACTTGGGTTCAAAGTTTACTAGAGATGGAAAGTATGATAGTGATATTGAGCGAAGGGTGTTGGCAGGAAAACAAATGAATGGGGCACTGAATGTTGGGTTTGACACAAGAAGCTTGAAAACAGGATTAATGCTGCGGAGATAAGTTGTCTGAGAAGTATAGCCGAAGTGACTCGGTTGGATAAAGTAAAGAATAGTGTAGAGGTCGCCCTCGGAGAACATATCTCGATCAGATCAACATTGTTTTGAAGAAAGGCCAGGTCAAGAGTACCAACAACCGACGAGCATGTATGAGAGCACTGATGAAAGTAGCGGAAGCAAAAGATGTGTGTAAGAACCGTAGCAAGTGGAAGTGGTCTCTGCCTGCCCCTATGGAAAAAAGGCGTGACTTTATGTATGTATGTATGGATAAGAAAGAAATATTCCAAAATGTAAAAAGATAATTACATATTTAACGATAGGCCTACCCTTTTTGCGACTATTTTCAGTAAAAAACAAAAAAATAAAAAATAAATAAATAAAAAACCGGTCTTATCAGTGTTTTGTTGAGTTTACACTTTGTGCTTCTGAACTCGTTAACCGATTCTATATCGTCGCCATCTATCTTTAAGTTTCTGCGGGGGTTTACTTCTCTTGGTATTTCCGGTGTTGCTAGCATGTACTTGGTTTTGTTATGCTTTTACTAGTTTTAATTTTGTTTACTGTTGAAATAGGACTCTACAAAAGAAAATTCGCTCCGAAGAAATGCTTAAGGCTGCTTCGTTGCCTCCGTCGATGGCCAAAAGAGAA
The DNA here is from genome assembly GCA_950111635.1 of Agelastica alni. Taxonomy (NCBI): domain Eukaryota; kingdom Metazoa; phylum Arthropoda; class Insecta; order Coleoptera; family Chrysomelidae; genus Agelastica; species Agelastica alni. The sequence continues at coordinate 22,454,370 of OX467713.1, read as the reverse complement.
AAAACTAAACCTAAAATGAATGTGTGTCCGCGTTCGTTCAGCAACGTCTCCAAAGAAGATAAAGCTATTAGGAAATCCAAGAGCGTTCCAAATTACAAGGTCTATCACGATAAATTCGAAAAAGAATTAGAAGATATCAAAAACGAATTTATAACTACTAGTCCGAGGCCGTTCAAGCTAAAAACTTCCAAGAGGGTACGTAGTTTATTAATTTTTCCTAAAATTACTGTCAGGGATTGAGTTCTCTTTGGAAATTAATAGGGATATCTTTCTTACAGGCGTTTCTACCAGGGCCGGATTTAAGGGAGGGCAACCGGGGCTACATCCCGGGGGCCTTCACAATAGAGACTTCGGAAAAAAAATCCTTCAACTTTTCCTTTGATATTTTTTTCGCTGGTTTACCTTTACCTACAGTATTTTGTACAAGCATGATTATATTTTTCTTAAATATTAACAGAAATGATTCATCTATATTTGTTCACTCCAATCAGGCAATCAGTAAAATATCAAAATGGTCCTGATAATCACTTGCACTACCCGTCTTGAGCGAATATCCCAATTGCTCAAATGCTGAGTGGAGCCGTACTTGCTCGCAGCCTCGGATAATTCTTGTTTTCGTTTATATTTACATATGTTTGTTAAAAGCTAAAAGAATCTACTTGGTTTCACAATAAATTATTTATTGAAAAACTCGACTAAAAAAGAATTGCTCATTTTATTTGGAAAATAATTTGGGGCTAGGGGACCTCCACACCCTTGTTGTCCTAAGGCCTCTAGACCTCTAAATCCGGCACTGGTCTTTACAAATTAAAGCAAATTTTTACTACAGCTGAATTATGTGTACTTTATTATTACCTAGGCTCGTCGAAGTATGCGACAGTCTTCTGCTAGCAGTAAGAGTTCGTCTTCCAAAACTGTAACTCCATGTTCTTTCGATATGTCTTCAATAAATACGTCAAATTTGGCGGCGATTCTGAGAATACAATCTGCAAGGTAACATGTCTAGTATTCGAACTTCATTGGATGTCAAATAGCAAGTTGAATATATTATTTAATATTATTTTGCTTTTTATTTTAACATAACACATAAATACGTAGTTTCCGTTTGACTATATTCCTTATTTTAACCAGACATTTGCCAGTTGACATTTTTCCTGTCAGTAATGTCAACTGTCAATCACTAGTTGCTTTGGTTATTACGATCTAAGCGTAATTAAATCCTGTCATTAAGAATTAAAAAATAATTTGTTGATTACAGGCAAAAAATAGAAATGGAAATGCTAAGAAAACTAGAAGATGCTCACCGAAGAGATGAAGCAAGATGGAGGGAAAAATTATTTCGCAAAAAACCGATTTGGCACAACTTGGCTTACAGTCACGAAGATGACTTAGCCATGAGATTGCAATTGCGAAGGGATGAAGATAAATTAAGAAACGAAGAACATAAAATGAGAATGACGCTCATGTTTGGAAGGGTGCGAAAACAACCTACATTATTTGAACGGCAATCAAAGGTATTATCTTTAAAAATGAATCGAGTTTCGATCGTATATGTTGGACAAATTTATTATTAATTTAAAGGTTATGTATCCAATAACAAGAGAAGAATTAGAAGACCAATTGCGAGAGCTCTATGGCAAGCAAAACAATCAGTCTGTGAGGAGCACGAGTAATTTATCGGGAAAGAAATCAATCATCGGGATTAATTATAAATCGGATCCAGCTGTCTCCAATTTCAATATTGATTTAGATGCAGATAGCGATAGAAGTAAAGAAAAAGAAAGTTCAGAAGAAAAGGAAAAATGTGATTGTTTAAGTAACGATATTAATGATAATTAAAAAATACATTATCTTCTGGTTGTCGTTAAAGTAGATAAATAAATCACCCTTAATAACATAACATTCATTATGGGTAAAGTTAACTTTTGAATTATTAAGCACCAGTAGCGGAATCTTAATGAAGGGATTTTAAGTCTTCTTTAAAATCTTCCTATTTTGGCGTTGTTGCAGTTATTTTTCCTAACCATAACAATAAAGCACGACGATGAAACTGAGACATTTTGAACCCCCACTTTGAATTTAATAAATTGTCAGGTGAACCCTTGTTTTGATTTTCCTTACCTCAGAATTTCTGGTGCTAATTTTGATTAAAAAATTTAAAAAGTTTTAATTTGAAAATGAAGGATGTTTTGAAAAATATTATAAATAGAAGAAAGCCAACTCTGGAAATGTGTTTTTACATTATATCCACTTGCAGTTAGATTATGTTTCTTAACAATAGCGAAAAATCACGTAACGCGAGATGGCGCTGTAAATGACAAAATTTCGGATCGAGGTGTGAACAACAAATATTCTTTAATTTATTCACTTGTAAAACCAAAATTATTATTGAAGGGAATTTTAGTTATCTCAGAGATTTGATTTGATTTTTTGTGTTAAACTATTGGATTGAAGCTGGATATAAGGTTTGTTTTCGACGTGTCAGTTTTATTGTCGCTGGATTCTTGTTAAATGCCAGTAAAGACCAGGTGTGTCCAGGTAGGTTTCAATTTTGGTTTGTTTTCGAAATTTTTCAGTTCTGTTGTCACTGGAATTCTTGTTGCAATGCCTATAAAAATCGAAATATCAATTTCGGACATATTGTATTATGTGGGTGAACGTGTTCCACCAATTAAGGAAGGTTTTTTTAGGCTGGCCACATCATTTTATGTGAAATTGACGGTCTCATTGAAAAAATTATCAAAAGTTTATGCATGAGATCCATTTCTGAGCTGCCTTATGATTTAAAGGAAATTTATTTTAAGATATAATCGAATTGCCATACTTAGAGCATTGTGGAACATCATATTTTTCGCGATTTTATCTCCATATCACCTTTTTTAATTCTTTGCATTTTCAGATTTTGTGGTTTATTAACACCAATTTTACACAAAATATCGTTCAAATATAACATTTTGAATGCCTAAATTACTCAAAGTTCATTTTTTACCCGTATAAACAAATGGAGGTTGGTTTGTTGTTCACATCTCGAGAAGGTCATACGATCAATAATAGATGACGCCCATTCCGTGATTTTTCCCTATTAAACTTCATTTTTACATGTTGTTAGATACTCAATTTATGAAGAGAATTCACACTTTGTACTTGAACAATATTACGATATAAAAAAAATCATAAGAAATTTTTAATAGGTTTAGAAAACATATGTTTTTGAAATACTTGAATGTCGAATGTTTTTATCAGCACGTACACCTCCTATTTTAAAATTATTTAATGCCCGAAAAAATGGAACTTGTGGCAACGGTGCCCTGTTCCGCAGAGCGATAAACATACCCACAGTTCTTCCTTATATTTTTCTGTAAGCAACGAAATGGTTCATCGTTAATAGAGAGATATCGCAAGCGCTAATGGTATTACCGTATAACGACATAAATAGTGGTTACGGACCACTTTAACACAAGCACATAAGAGAGTTATCGCAAAGGTAAAATCGACTACCTTAATTCTGACAGGTGAAGTTTGTTGGTAAATGTAACCTAGAAATTATTATTGTCTATGTTTACTGTTTTGTTGTGATTATTATATTATTAAGCAGAGTCTTGTGTTGTTTGCTATTTTCGATTGTTGAAAAAAATGGACTTGGAAACTGATGTTGCAATAATAGCAGGTGCAGATGACAATTAAATCGAAGATTTAATTCTTGGTAATATATTAGGAGGAGAAGGAGAATATATTGAGCACGTTCAAGTAAATTTTAATTTTGACAATTTAACCAACAGCCAATGCAAAAGGGGGAAGATACAGACTTTGCACACGAGCATCCGATAAAAAAATAAATATAAGATGTTCGCAATGTCAGTTCTTCGTTTGCAAAGAACTTGTTTATATTAGTATCTGTACTCAATACCATTGCTTAAATGTCCTTATACAATGATACCATTGCTTAAAAAAAAAACAATGTCAATACTGAATAACAATAAAATCAAATTCTGTGCGCTCATGACTTAAACATACGTACCTATTTAGTTGGCGTCTTTCGCATCTTGTTTATTAAAATGCAATATTGCCGTATTAACTAATATCTTTTCAGTTTTGTATGTTTTGGTCATGATTATTTCACCAATATACCACGGTATCGGATTTGTGACCAAGGCATCGACTTAACGGGCGCACTGTGTTGAGAGGTACATTAGTAAATTCCCCTAAGATTTAAACCCGAAATTTTTTTATTTATTATCATGCTTTTGTTGAGAGTTTTTATTTTAATTTTTTGCTTTATTGTGAACAGAAATCGTTGATGTAGCTCTCGATGAGTTTTTTGGTTAGAAATAGGTACATATTTAATCATGTTAAAAGGGAATGGAACAAAAATAAATTATCGACATAAATTTATTAAATATGTTTAATCATGTAGTACTTACGGTATTATCAAGCATCAGATTTATAGTCACCATAATCGGAATCACTGTCGTCGCTATCCTCATTCGGATTGTAAATGATAACAGGATTAACTGCTTCGATGCGGTTTTCACGGACCCATTATTCCTATATTAAAGTGACCTACGAAATTTGTTTAAAAATATTAGGGGAATTTACTTCCGTACTTCTTAAATGTACAGTTGAATACTGGTTATCGAGTTTCTAACGATAATCCGTTACCACCGTATATTCGTGAAATATGCTATTGACTATTTGTTTCACATTCTAATTTCAAATTTGTATATTCTTCTTAAAAAAGTATTATCTTTAGAAAACAAATAATTTCATATTTTAAATGACAAAATAATAATAAAAAGTTTCCAACAATTTCTAAATATTCCTGTAATTTTGGCAAACTGGCAACGGTGTGTAGATGTTACTACATATATTTTTTTTTTTTAAATGTGTATGAAAAAGCAGATTCAATACTTTAGTTCCTTTTTGGAGATTGTTTTATTTAACTATTTAGGATAATAAATATATAAAATAAATATATTTTTTTAAGAACCACACCCCTTCTGTTGAAAATCAGCGCTGCTAATTTTTTACAGTTTTACAGTCATCTCCATTAAACCATAGAAATTTTCTTACAAGTCTTTAAATGACGGATATTAGGTTATAAAGTTAAAGCGCTTAACGTTTTTTATTCTAAAAACCTAAATATTCGATAATGATACTTGTGAACCTTGTTGAAATAGTGGCCTCATAAAAAATAAGAAGCTTAAAAGTACCTCTTGCGACCTGAAAAAAGAAGATTTAAAATGACAAATCCATTCCCGCCAAAATATCGTTAATAGTTTTTAATAAATAGTGTTTAGTTGAAATATTTGTATTTTTGTTAAAATGGAAGGTGTTGACGACGCAGGAACTTATTTCAGTGCCAATTTTTCTGAGCCTGATATTCCTATTGATCAAATAAATTTACAAAAGGTAAAAAGAAAATTTAAAGAATTTATCCGGCAATACCATACAGAAAATTTTAACTACAAATATAGGTATGTAAAATTGTCTCTTACAACTGCTGTTTATATATAAATAAATTTTTATATAGGGATAATCTAAAGAGAAACTATAATTTGCGTCAATATTACTTAGAGGTTAATATCGAAGATGTTGGAAGTTTTGATGAAAATCTAGCAGAAAAACTTAATAAACAACCTTCAGAACATATATTACTATTTGAGGAGGCTGCAAAGGAAGTTGCAGATGAACTTACAGCTCCTCGACCAGAAGGTGAAGACGATGTTGAGGATATTCAGATTATGTTATCATCTGATGCAAATTCTTCAGATTTAAGAGCCTTGAAGGTATTTTTAATATAGCTAATAAATATTTCTATGTAATGGTAACTCAAAAAAATAAATTACTACCTTTCAGTCTGAAGTTGTGTCACGGCTGGTAAAGATTCCAGGACTTATAATTAGTGTCTCAGGTGTAAAAGCCAAAGCAACAAAAATATCAATTCAGTGTCGCACATGCAGTAATATTATACCCAACTTACCAGTCAAACCAGGATTTGAGGGATACCTCCTTCCAAGAAAATGTAACACGTTAGTAAAGTTATAATTTAATGTATTTATTCTTTGAATTGTTTTGTAAGCATCTATATTTTCTAACTTTTTATTAATATAATAATTTAGAGAACAAGCAGGAAGGCCAAAATGCCCCACGGATCCATATTTCATAATGCCAGATAAGTGCACATGTGTTGACTTTCAAGTGTTAAAACTACAAGAATTACCAGATGGCATTCCACAAGGAGAGATTCCTAGGCATATTACTTTATATTGTGATCGATACTTGTGTGAGAGAGTTGTGCCCGGAAATAGGGTACAAATTTTGGGAATTTTTTGCATCAAGAAATTTTCGAAGCAGACAAAAGTAAGTTTTTACTATTTGCTATTATTTTATATAAAAACTACTACTTCATAAAAACTTTAAATATTCTTAACAGATTTGTAAAATATTTTTTAATTACACAGATTTCTTGTAAAATGTGGAGAAGGAAACTAAATAAAAAATTATTTATTTAAGAGCAATGTTTTTTTATTGCAGCAAGAAGGCAGAGAAAAAGCAGTTACAGGTGTCCGAACTGCTTACATGAGAGTAATAGGCATAAAGATAGATTCCGAAAATTTGGGGGCTTTTGGATCTTCTACTATATCATCAGAAGAAGAAACTACTTTTAAACGATTAGCTGCCTTACCTAACATTCACGATAAATTAGCAGCCAATATTGCTCCCTCAATATATGGATCTACCGACATTAAAAAAGCTATTTCTTGTCTCCTTTTTGGAGGTTCTAGAAAAAGATTACCAGATGGATTAACGCGAAGAGGAGACATAAATATTTTGTTACTTGGTGATCCAGGTACAGCAAAATCCCAATTATTAAAATTTGTTGAAAGAGTTGCTCCAATTGCTGTTTACACATCAGGGAAAGGTAGTTCTGCTGCTGGTTTAACTGCTTCGGTCATGAGAGACCCAACTACTGTAAGTATCTTTTATTTAAAAAAAAAATGCTAAATTTGTTGCTAAGTAGTTGCCAAAGAAACGATTTTGTTGCTTGAACCCATCCTGAAAAATCGCCAACAATTCTAGCTTCAAGTTAAGCAAGAGAAGACAACAAATATTAAACGATCTGAAAAATCGGAATGGATCAAAATTTGTTGCTAAAATACCATAATAAATTAAAAAGAATATTTTTTTTTCTAAATTAACACCAAACATGCCAACTTAAATCGAGATTTCTACCTAATAAATAAACTATTTAATTTTTTTGCTCATTACAGCAAAGATTGTTAAGGTACTTAAGTCAGCAACCAGCTTGAGAACCTGAGATCTGATGAGTTTTTGACTGTTTAAGCCAGCTTAATCAGAGTAATGATCGGTGATGTCTTAACAGTCAGCAACAAAATTAATCACATGTTTAATCAGTCCATTTGTGAAAGTCTTTAATCTTCAAATCATAAATTGTTTTTCTTTTTACTAAAACCAACTTATATTTACTTTTTTTATATATATAAAAAAAAATTTATTCAATTTCTCTTTGTTGTTATTTATGTTAGTGTAATCATTTAAAATGACTCACCGTTTGTGGAATGCTGGTAGAACTAATCCCAACATTTTTTATTAAAAAAGATGCTAATTTTGATTGTTTTTTCGGAATCTAATAAATTCCATTAGATCACCCAATATTTCTGTAAAATTCATATTTTGCTCATGTAATTTTAAACACAACTTGAAATAGTTTAAAATAAGAAATCCTATTAAACCAATAAAGAAAATATTTCAAATTTTTAACAAATTATTAAATAAACTTTTTGTGCAGCTAAAATCTTGGTTAAATTTTTTAAATAATAAATATAGCAATTGAAGCTGGCATGGACGGTTTGTTAGTATACTGGTTAAGAACTTAGAACTTAATTTTGTTACTTACTTTTAAGACATCACCGATCATTACTCTAATGAGCAACAAAATGACATTTATTATTTAAATAACAGAAGTAGCAAATTAAGCTGGCTTGGACAGTTTGTTAGTATACCAGTCAAAAACTCATCCGATCTCGGGTTCTTAAATTTTTTTGCTGACTGCTAAGACATACCGAACATTACTCTAATGAGCAACAAAATGACATATATTATTTAAATAACGGAAGTAGCAAATTAAGCTGTCATAGACGGTTTGTTAGTATACTGGTTAAGAACTTATCCGATCTTGGGTTCTTTATTTTGTTGCTGACTCTAGGGACCTTAACAATAAAATTAAATAGTTTATTCAATAGGTAGAAATGCGATTTAAGTTAGCATGTTCGGTGTAAATTTAAAAAAAAAAAATTCCATTTTTTAAGAATGGTTTTTTAGCAACTAAATAGCAACACATTTTGGTCCATTCCGTTTTATCAGATCGTTTGATATTTGTTGCCTTTGCATCTTAAAGTGGGATCGGCTCGAGCAACAAAACCGTTTCTTCGGCAACTAATTAGCAACAAATTTAGCAAATTTTTTTTCAATTTCCGCCCATTTTGTACCGCCAGTTTAAATCATCATTTTTAAATATTAGCGCAATTTTGTCATGGAAGGGGGTGCCATGGTCCTGGCTGATGGTGGAGTGGTTTGTATTGATGAATTTGACAAAATGAGAGAGGATGACAGAGTAGCTATTCATGAAGCCATGGAACAACAAACTATTTCTATTGCCAAAGCAGGAATTACAACCACTTTAAATTCAAGATGTTCTGTACTTGCTGCAGCTAATAGTATTTTTGGACGTTGGGATGAAACCAAAGTAAGCTTTAATTACCTTTTTTTTCAAATGGTTAATATTTTTTTATTTTTAGGGAGAAGAAAATATTGATTTTTTACCCACTATTCTTTCTCGTTTTGATATGATATTTATAGTTAAAGATTTACATGACAAAGAAAGAGACATAGTAAGCTTTTTTATATAAAATTAACCATTGTATTAGTTGTACTGGGTTATTCACACAATTTACCTTTACCTTATAATTGTTATTATTGTTTAAAAAAAGTTTTACATACAAGTTGACTGAATTTTGTTAAATTGCTGTCAAAACTACACTAGTATACTGATTTCAGCAAATACAAAAAAAATGTTTTATTTTTTGGTGGGATATCCTGCATATTTTTTAATGATTGGAATAACGTTTTTCCCCGATTTTAAAAATATACTATATGTCGTCCCTACCCAATACCATTAACATTATTAATTAGTTAGTCTGGGTGTCCAGATCAGTGATGGTCAAATTGTATATCCAGAAGAGAGCGGTTTGAATGTTTTGAACAAAAGCTCTTCAGTGGTTTGAAAAATGAACTGTAACTGAACTATTTTTTATGTTAAAGTGAAAATTAAATCAATTGCTTCCTACTACTTATCACGCTAAATCCACGTCGCTTCCTTGGTGTTGTGGGGCCCCATATTCTTGGTCCTGGTAACAAAACCTGACTTAAAATAGTTTATTACAATGTACACGATATGTAAACGATAAATGATCCGATTAAAGGATAACATGGCAGCTAGTGGCCAAAATAATAATTTAAATGAGAGCTGTAGTCACCTGGAAGACCTTGTACATCACAAATACTGAATCGCACCAGACATATCAAAGGTGGGTATGAAAGACACCATGTGTCAGGGGTTGATACGCGTCTTACCGACGCTTATGATATTGTGAATCACAAGAAACTCATCCAGAAACTGTACAATATTACAGAAGACAGCAAATTTCCCATACCCCTACCAGAAAACAATAGAACATTCATCTATGCAGTCGATACAGCAATTACTGTTGCAAAAGCCGAAATTTTTGACGAAGCGGAGACAACCCTAAAACAATGACAACCTATCATGAATCAATTACCTTAAACCAAATCCACTAAAGTGTGCTCATTCGAGAAGGGGGTGTACCCAGAAAACTAAACATTCAGTGGTGTGGCGAAACCCTTAAACACTGTGCTGCTCCTAAATACCTCGGAGTTACCCTCGATCGCACAAAATATAGCTATCAACAAGTCAGCCAGAATCATCAGTGGATGTTGGAGACCCACGCCCATCACTTATCTCTAATCTATCGTTGGTACCGCTTCCCCTAATATCAGGAGATAAGTTGCTAGAGATGTGGAACGAAAGAAACAAACTGAAGACCCTCGACATTCACTCCATGTTAACATTATTAAAAGGAAGCTATAAAATTGACAAGTGACATTTCTTTATTTATATAAAATAGTTTGTTAAAGAAATTTAAATATAAATAATTGATAACTCGTAAAAGATGCTCGGTGGGTCTATAGGATTAAATTAGAACTGTTGGGTGTCTATTTAATAATTCCATTATTCACTTTGCATATTGGGAATATAGAAAATGAAATGTCATTTATTAAACACAATTCAACAAGAATAAAAGATCATATTAAAAATTAAAAAATATACAGGCTACTGTACTTTTGATAGTATTTTAACAAAATTTAGCCATAATCACACAACTTGTATATAAAACTTTTTTTCTATATGCAATAATAACGATAAGAGGTGGGTAATTTATAGTAAATAACTCTGCACAACACACAAAATGTAGTGTAAGAAGTAATGTTCATAATTTTCTTTTAAAGACCCTTGCTAAACACATTATGGGAGTTCACATGAGTGCGGGGGAAATTACACAAGAATCTAAAGATGGGGAAATGTCGCTGGAGTTCATTAAAAAGTACATACAATACTGTAGACTGTAAGTATAAAATTATTCAGATTTTTTAATCTCTCCTCACAAACATAATCAGTGATTTTTGGAATGAAGGAAGGAAGGAACGAAGGAACTTCCCTCCAACCGAATGTTCCACGTCACTCACGCACTTATTTTAATTATTTGTTAACATATTTTAGTCGCTGTGGACCCAGATTAAATGAAGAATCGGCCGAAAAATTAAAAAGACGTTACGTCATTATGCGATCTGGAACCAATCAACACGAAAAAGAGTCCGATAAAAAAAGCTCGATTCCAATAACCGTTCGTCAATTAGAAGCTGTAATTCGAATGTCTGAAAGTTTGGCGAAAATGCAGTTACAGCCTTTCGTTACCGCATCTCACGTCGATGAAGCACTTAGACTGTTTCAAGTGTCCACTTTAGATGCTGCGATGAGCGGAAGTCTTGCTGGTAAAAATTTCACTAAATTTATATTTTTTTTCAAAATAGTAAAATTAAAAAAGATATAAAAAGAAAGCTACCGATATAATTATTTTACGCGCTTTGTGTAGGTGCCGAAGGTTTTACAACGGAAGAAGATTATGAAATGCTTATTCGTATCGAGAAACAGCTGAAGCGAAGATTCGCAATTGGTACCCAAGTATCTCAACAGACCATTTTGCAAGATTTCGTTCACCAACAATATCCGGAAAGGGCAGTTCTTAAAGTTGTTCACGCGATGATAAGACGAGGTCAGTTACAACATCGCATGCAAAGGAAAATGTTATACCGCTTAAGTTAAGGAAATATACTATTAAGTTATAAACATGTCTATTTTAATGTAATTTTTAATCTAGAAAGGATTTTAACATTTTTATATTAAAATATACAAATACACTACAAGATGTGTGTGAAATAACAATAAAAAAAACGGTAAATATGACGAGCAAGTTTAATAACGTATTTAACTAACAATATTACAGGAAAAGTAATTCAAAAGTAAATAAATTTTCAAGTCAAATTTCCGTTTTTGTTTTCTTATTTTTTTTGTTCTCACCTACGCTTACTACATTTTTTCAAAATGTACTGGGAGCCTCATATTTAAAGTCCATCAACACTTATTAGACCAAACAACCAGTCTAAAATTGGGTATAAAAGAAAGAAAATATAAAACGTGCACCACGTGGCCACTTTTTGACATTGGTAGAAAGGGTGACATACCTACACGTGAAGTCACTGCTTGAGGTGAGTAGACTTTAAGTATTATTGTTAGGGACCACTTCCGGTTAAATTAGTCGGAGTAGGATAAAACTTCAAAATAAATATTAGTTAAAAAAAACTAAGAGAACACGCTTTATAAGAAAACTGAACTGAAAAATAATCTCCAACGCGTTTGATGTTTGCGTTTTATTCTTGGAAACTTTACTTTTACCAAAATCTGTTTATTATCAAATAAATTAATTGATATAGCGCACCCCACGCTTTTGATTGTAAAATTATTTTTATTTGTTCGATTACCCTAGTTTTATTCTAGATATGTTGCAAATTATTTTTACTTGTTGACTACTCTAATTTTATCCCAAGCCATTGGAGATTATTTTTTAGTTTGGTTTTCCTATAAAGCGTGTTATCTTAGTTTTTTTAAACTATTATTATTATCCTTTAGAAGTATACAAAATTTCAAGTCGATCCGATGTTTTTAAGTGGGTGAAAATCGTGTCCAAAAATTCCGTTAGATAGATATACAAGTCAAGTTGATATAAGGCTTATAAAAACACGACGGTTGTCGAATAAACCTGCTTGAAGTAAAACAAAGAAGTACGCACGAATATTTTTAAGCGGAAATATATAATCATGTAAAAGGAGGTTGTAGGTGTTTGTGTTAAAAAGTACGGTTTATGTTACCTGTAGCCATTTTTTGACAGATATAATCTTAAACTGTGTCGTTACATGTACGTCACTCTTTCTACTTAAGCCCTGTGTATCGTTAATATAAATTTTAAATAAATATCGCAAAATCGAAGTTTAAAAAAAAAGCTCGTTTTAAATTCTTTAGATCAGTACATAAAATGTGATCACATTACATACTGTCCAAAGCTAATAATTGATCGTCAATAGTAAACTATTTAAAGGGATATTCAGGATGATTCTCCACGCCTTTGAAGAACATAAAATTAAAGATTCGACCAGCTTCCGATTTGTCGAGTAAATTAAGCTTTTGCATATCTTCCGGCTTTAATTCAAAATCGAATAGCTCAATATTCGTTTTTAGCCTCTGACGATTTTTACTTTTTGGTATGACGCTAATGTCCTGCTGCACAAGATGCTTTAATAAAATTTGTCCTGGAGTTCGGTTGTATTTTTCGGCCAAGTTTTTTACAATCGGAAGTTCTAGAAGATCGGGATAACTCTCCCTACTGTAAAAAAATAATAAACGTTACTCTAACGTGCACAGTATTTCTAAAACTGCATAAATATTTTTAAAATGGTTCTTTGATACCAGAAAAGTTTGGACGATACTTAACCAACATATTTATTAGTGCAATCAATGAATTATCTTTATTATAAAAGTTAAAAGAAATTTGGAACCATTCATTATTAATGAAAAATAACCGACAGAACACAAGAGAGTAGGCTAACATATTATAGGGTGACCCAGAGGTGCTTGAAATTATTGTATTGTCATCGGTCCTTTAGAAGTATACAAAGTTTCAAGTCGATCCGATGTTTTTAAGTGGGTGAAAATCGTGTCCAAAGATTTCGTTACATAGATAGATAGATACGAGTCAAGCTAATATAAAGTGTAAAAAAATCACTAATTTTTCCGGTTTTTTTTTTTTTGGTTAAATATTGATATTTTGTTTTAATTTTAATTATATTATGTTACAACTTAGGATGCTAAGTTTTAAAATAAGATTCCATTTTTTATTTTTTAAGTTATTAATTAATACCCAAACATACAATCAGATACTGTTATATCTCTATAGGGTTTTCAGGTTTTCTATATAAATCTATTTTGTATTGAGATCTTGTTAACATTTTAGATGAAATAAATAAATAAAAAAAATTCAAGATAACTTAGCGCAACTTTTTTGAGCTTGGGCGTATCTTTTGAGATGCAGGCGAACTAGGAGAGGCGATGGCCCTTTGCCTACTACGATTTTTTGAAAATTATAAATATCAATAAACTGTTATTGAATAACTCGACTCAGTACCTTCCTTTCCTCCAAAACTAAGCTAAAAACATATCCCCACAAAAGTGATGCTCCAGAAAAAAAACACCTTACACGGAAATAAGTCCGTTGCACTGTCACAAATGGCAGTTCCGAAAAAAAAATTCTGCATGCCTGGAGCTGTTTGATGTAAGGGTTCATTAAAGGTTCAGTAATGTTTGACTTCTTAAAATTACTTACGTGTAATTATATTTTGTCGCAAAATGCTGATTTACTCCGGGACTTCCCAACGGCGCAAATGCTGTAACTGCAATATTCATTTCTTTGCAAGCCTTTATCAAAGTATTTTGTTGCAAATATGCATGAAGCTCAATTTGTAACACTACCGGTTTAATCTCGGCCGCCTTGTAAATTTTCCTGACTTGATTTTCGTTAAAATTTGACAGACCTATGCCTTTTGCTAAACCGTTTTTAACTTGTTGTTCCATTTGCTGTAGACGTAAAATAATTATTTAATTTTTATTACATGACAAAGCTTTGGCAGAAAAAGCATGAAAATAGGATTAATGCTGCGGAGATGAGAAGTCTGAGAAGTATAGCCTGAATGACTGGGTTGGATAAAGTGAAGAATAGTGAGATAAGAGAACGCTGTGGTGTAAAAAAAGATGTGGTTACAAAGATAGATGAAGGAATGCTTAGATAGTTTGGACACGTAGAAAGGATGGATGAAGGAAGATTGACGAAACAAATTTATAAAGCGTGTGTGAATGGACAAGTCGGTAGAGGTCGACCTCGGCGAACATATCTCGATCAGATCAACATTGTTTTGAAGAAAGATCAGATCAAGAGTACCAACAACCGACGAGCATGTATAAGAGCACTGATGAAAGTAGAGGAAGCAAAATATGTGTGTAAGAACCGTAGCGGAAGTTGAAGGAAGTGGTCTCTGCCTACCCCTACGGGAAAAAGGCATGACTGTATGTATGTATGACATAGCTATTATGATACTTATGGTAAAAGGTGAATGTTTTTTACTAAAATTCATGACTATTGTAAGTTATGCAGGTCTTGTAAGTACATCATAAAATAGCAGCGGTATAGTATAGTTTTTTTTTAAATTTTACCTTCCATGTTTCTGTGATATCATTTTGAGTGTCCAAACTAAATGTACCATCCTCTTTAATCAATGGAGCTGAATTATCTGCATTACTATGAAAACTAAATGGCATGTGCATTAAATATAAATCTACATAGTCCAAATTTATTCTGCTTAGAGATAACTTTAGAAACTTTTCCACATCCGAGGGTCTGTTTCCAAAAACAGGTAACTGAAATAAGAAATGTGGTTTGCGTTTATATACTTTTAAATAGCAAAATGGGTAATATTTCTTACTTTGGTTGTAATGAATAAATCCTCTCTTTTAAGTTTTCCTGAAGTGATCCAATCATTTACCACTTTACCAACCGGCTCTTCAGTATTATAGTTAAAAGCGGTATCTACAACAATATATAAAGTCTCAAGCAAGACTAAAATAATTTAAAATAAATAATATTATGCGCTGCTTATTTTTGGTTTACTACTAAGTAAAGTTACTTTTTTTTCTTTTTGAATGATCTAAACGAATGAATACTATTTGTATTCTCACTTTGCCTAAAAAGTTTTTTAACATGTAGTGCCATGGTTCACCATGTTTAGTTTAAATGTGATTGTTTTCATTATTTTATTAAAAAATCAACATTGGGGTCTGGATTTTTTTTTCAATGTGGAACATGTTAAATTGATAAGTAAAATAGTTGAGTATTTAAAACTACCAAAATAAACATTAAAAAAATTTAATTCAAATAAGTAATATAACAAACATTACTTGCAATTATAATGTATTTGATTTCATGAATACCATTTTTTTGCAGTTTATTACAAAACTTCTATAAACAATTTAATTATTTTGCTAAAGAAGTTTCATATTTTTTTAAAAATTGTGTTTAAAGCATCCAACATTTTAAGCACACAAAATAATTACTCATTGCTATGACTTCATTTAAAAAAAAGTACATAATTATTCCATTTGATAAATATAGCCTACTATTGTTAAATTATTTAAAATAGAAGTGAACAAGGTACAGAATATTTTAAATTTAAATTATTTAAAAATTTGAAGTACCTACCTTGGAAACAAGCAAGTGATATGAAACAAAATTTTAATTAATTTTTAGTCAAAATATTTTTAATAAGAAATCTTTTTGATAAAGAACTTTTGATTTATTTGAATATCATTGTAATAATGGAAATAATTAATTTAAGAAGCGTTTTTAAAGCATCTAAATGTAAGACAAAAATGGTGACAATATACTTTCTAAATCTTTACTAAATTATTATAAAAAAAATATGAAAATATGCTTGAGTATTAATGTTATCTTAGTAAAAAAATAAAACTTTTATATAGGGTTTTAAATTGTTTATTGTAAAACAATGGTTAAATAAATAATTGACTAGAGAAATAATTAAATGAACTCAAATCCTTCATATTTATCATCTGCTATATGCTCATCTTCCAAAAGCATTCTTCCGTCAATTGTAAATGCTGTGATAAATGTTGCAGTATTTCCATTTAATTCTTCTGTCCTTAAGGCTACAATCACTTCATCATTTGATGTTGGAATAAATTTAAAACTTGAAAATCCCCTAGTTGGCTTGGCGTTACCAATTTCAATCACTTTAATGTCAAACATTTGTGCATCTGCTATTATTAGAACAGAACAGCCTCTATGCTCATCTAAACTTTCATTATAAGGTTCTTTACTACATCGTCTTGGAAGAAAAAACCATCTCTCATGTACTGCTGACCACAAACCACTCTCATGAATCATATATCCTGGCCAATTAATGCCAATAATACTTCTCAGTCTATTATACTCTTCCACCCAGTTTATGTGGTTGATGTGACCTTCTTTAGTTATAGTTTTTATGTACTGGGGATCATTGTTAACAAACTCTCCATCAGAAGTTGTCCATTCTTTACCTATTGAACCTACATACATAACTTCATCTTTTACAGTAGCCCATTCCGACTTAAAACCTTTTTGGCTTTTTCCATTTCCATCCATAAGTATTAGCCATGGAATTATATTGTTACTAACTAATTCAAAAACTATACCAGTTCTATCATCAAATGTTAGTAATCTGCCATCAAATGTTACTAACTCTGATAATTCTAGTCCCCTTCCTTTTAGAGCATAACTTGTTTTAAAGACATCAGCTTCTTTTTGATCCCAGTTAACAATTACATGATGTGTTTGCGGGTTATAACTTAAATAACCAGTTTTAAAATAAGAAAACCATATGTCTGCTTCTTTTTTACTGTGAGAATTCTGATCTAAATCTGCTATTACAGCAATTTTAAATGTATGCATAGTTTTTGTTTTAATTGGTTTTGTGATGGGGTATGTATTATTATAACTACTTCTTCTATAGTAACTGCTAGTTGATCCAGTTGATGAATTTGTGTATAAGTAAAATAATAGAATTATCCCTGTTATACCCACTGTATAAACAAAAAATGTCTGGCAACATATTGTTCTGTTAACAATCCTATATGCTGGTTGGGATTTTAAAGCTTTCCTCCAATCTTTTGCGGCAATCATTCCTGGTTAATTTACCAATTTAAGGATTTCAAAATACACGTATTAAATCTTTTGTAAACAATTGCTAACGTCATCTCTTTCAATTGACACTTTTAAGCGTACATCTTCTTTTAATTTTATTATAAGTTTCTTACAAAACAATGTCCTCGTTTAAAAATCATTTTCACACATACATTTTCCAATTGTGCCCTTTTCTAAATCGATATAACCTAACGAATCCAGATGGAACTCACACAACACAGAAATTGTCAATGTCAGGGTCAGCTGATTCACGCACACTTATTTAAAATCTACCAATCGGAGATCCTCGATAGTCACCGAAATGTATGTATCTCTTTTTAACTTATGTTAAATAACAAAATAAAATATATTTTCAAATGGATTCGAATTTTTAAAAATATTTTTATGATGATTATACACCACGAAAAAACAAATTAAAATTATTGTCGGTTACTGCAATAAGTTAGACAGTCAGTTAAACAGAAATTTTTATTAGTTTATGGTGAAATATTAACATAAATTCCTATTTTATATATTCAAACTTATATTTTTTCCCAATAATTTAATAAGTGAAAACTCAATTGACAATTGGCAGATACTTTTGACATATTTTTTTCTGGAATCTGTCAAACCTTCACAGAGCTTCAAATTGTAAAATGTGGTAGTTATAAAACGTAAATGTATCTGTCGGTTTTAATAAGTTAAATCAATACTTTTTTGAATTTACAAAATGCAATTTTCCACAGTAAAAAAATGATAGTATAAAATAGTAAAACAGCTAATTTTTAATTAAAACATCTTAAGTAATAAAAATAAAATCTTAAACACCAATAACATACCAATATGTCTATATCCAACTTCTAAAGCGGCTTCTACAGTATCTTGAATTTCTTGAGGTTCTGATCTCCAAGTACCTAAACCAACTATGGGAAATTCACTACCATTTGAAAGTAACAGATGCTTCATTTTAGAGTAGTCAATTGCAAAAAATGTTCTGAAGTTTTCGCCACACGCCAAGGACTCGTTCTAAATTTAAAGAACGTTGTAAATAAATTCGAAACTATTTTTAGATGTCAAGTTTTCAAAATCGACAATTGGGCAATGTTTTTCTTTTCTCGAAGCCTACTTCCTTGATTTTAGCTTTGGTGGTTGGTGAATGTTTCTAGGTTAGCGAAAATATTGATTATATGGCCTAAAATGTCAAGGTTGTTTCGAGGTGGTTAAAGAATCGACATTTTCACATCGAAGAAAATTAGCTTTTCTTAGATTCAGAATTAATGAATGAATTTTAATACCACAGAGATATTTTGCACAATGTGACTCAAAATTCATAGAGAATTAGGAAAAAAAATAAATTTGTCTTGATACGCAAATACCTACTTTCGTAATGACAAAAATAGACCACATTTACTTCTTTCGTAGACCTCTACCTTATCCACGTAACCTCAAATGAAATGCAATTGCCATAAATTCCTT
The DNA here is from genome assembly GCA_950111635.1 of Agelastica alni. NCBI lineage: Eukaryota > Metazoa > Arthropoda > Insecta > Coleoptera > Chrysomelidae > Agelastica > Agelastica alni. The sequence goes on along the minus strand of OX467713.1, from coordinate 22,435,399 downwards.
CGGGAATTTAAAAGCAGCCATACCAAGTAAATAAATGATTTAAAACGTTTTTAAAAAATATTTAGTTATTAAAGATATCTTTTATCATTTTAACATTTTAATTTCACTATTTTGTTACATTTTACATATTGATGACTAAATTAATAAAAATGACTTAACTTGTTTTAATATTAAATATTATATGAATATATTATTTTTTAACACGTAAAATCACAAAGTATTATTAACTATTAATTATTATCCAGGTATTATTAATTTAATTGTTTAAAATTTAAAAATTGTATTAGATACAATATACCTAAATAATATTTGCATATAATATCGATATTTTATATCAAATAAATTACTATCAAATTTACTTTCCACTTCCTAAACAAGTTTAAACCTGAAAACAGACCGTATCGAGAACACAAGAACCATCAAGCTTTAACAAGTTGAGTCATATCTGGAACCAAATTGTGTTGAACGCCAGGAACCAGTACTGATTGGATAAATATGATAGACCGTCTACAGTAGTCAACACCTGATAGCAAAATCCGCTTTATAAGTACAGCTGGGCGGCTGTTATGGTATTTCCGTGCGAATTAAAATTGAGCATTCTTTGGAGTAACGGCCGCTAAAATTATTATGTCTTTGTCCGTTCCACTTGTTAGTCAATACGGTGTCGCTCCTCACTCTTTTCATGGTACCATTTCGACGTTCAAATGTTTTTTGTCCATGAACAGTCAGATCGCGCTCGCGGACTAGTAGAAACTTTGCAAAATTTTCTTAAATATGTTTTGTTAAAGATAAAGAAAAAGTCTCATCGAAATGACAAGATTTAACAGGAAAATATTCAACATGGATCTCCCTCCCAAATATACGAGAGCTTCAACGTCAAAACAATTGATTTCATGTTTGCAGTTGTTAATTTATAAACAATGTCCGGTTTTAACAAAAAAATGCGACCTATTAAAGTGTGTTGTAGTGCCATTGTGAATAATAGAGAAATTGAATTATCTCATCGTTCTTCCTCCATGGATGTAATTAAAATTAAAATGAGAAAGTTGTAAGTATACCTACAAATATTTAAGTTTAAGTTTATTATTGATAGCTCAATAAAATTAAGGCACAATTTTTCTAATAAATGCTTTCGAAAACTATTATAACAGTTTATTATTTTACGCAGGCCTTATAATTTTTTCCTATTAATAAATTTAAATTTGATAAAAATATGTCTAGGAAAACACACTAGTAGAATTCTTTATTTTGTGTAGAAGACTTTTATTTTGTTTGCAGGAATAATTTTATATATAAAACAGTTTTTCAAGGAAGAAATCATTCCTAAGATAGATAGGTATCCAAGACGACGGTTTTATTTTAAAGTTAAAAAATATGTAACAAAACAGAACAAAATGCAATAGTATATAAATAAAAATAATACAGAAGGTATAAACCAAATTTTTTTGTTGACATTAAGTGACCTTTTTAGGCCACTAGGTATAATTTTTTGAAAATTAATCTAATCATGACAATTGTTAAAACCATCTAGCGATTAACTGTTGAAATATTTAACAACACAGCAGATTATTCTATTACAGATTTCCCACACTAAACTATTAACCTGTAGGTGTCGGTACTATCTACTTAACCTTTACTGTCTGTTGTCCCCCACAAATCGAATAGCGCCAGCGCCATTGTTGTATGGAAATTCTGCAGTCTGCATTGAAGATCCTGTAGGAAAGTGAATGCTCCTAATCATAAATTAATAAACTATTCTATACGAAACTGTCAAAACCAGAACAAATTTTTCTAACGGTTATTGGTGCTTTTTTTAAATCTAAATAGTGTATGATTCGTGTTTATTGTATAGTTTTGATGATGTCTTGTGGTAAACAAGGGCTAATATTCAGTGATAACTGGAAAATAATGAAATTTTAAGGTTGATTTAGAATTAGAAAGGAGCTGTTCAAACTGTTCAAGACGGCTGAAGAGATGGTCAAAAGGTTGGTACTGATTTTATTAGTAAAAATACATTATTTTTGTTCATTTTTGCCCAGTTGTTATACCAATCCAGAATAGGCACCTTGCATGTTCCTGTTTCAAAGTTGTTACTGATAAGCAATAATCTAAAGCACTTTATAACCTTTTTGCTGGTGAGATAAATCAAAGTATTTGTTTATAACTAATACCACAATTATATGAAAGGTCATGGATATACCTATCATAAATGTGTAGTAAATATACAAATATTTTCCAGTTTTTATTGTTTGAAATGGTGTATACATTTTATTTTCCAACTTGTTTTGTATTCTATTATTAGTTTATTGCTATATTTGTTAAACAAAAATCTAGTTGATAAACAAGATATATGCTATGTAAAATCATGAAAACTGCAAAACATTTGTTTCAAATCTTTTGTGCTTATACAGAGCTTTTGCAAGAATTAAAAATCAAAGGCACTAACATTACCAAAATTCTAAACACCATGGAATAGTGTAAATTAAAAAATTTACAATTGATTATTTTTAAATGTGCAGTTGGTTAAATGTTCTAATGAATGAGCAACCAGAAAGTGTCAAAAAAGACACGTCTGGCTATGCATAGAGGTGTGTTGGTTCCTATACTTATGTATGGTAGTGAATGTTGGGTTTGGCAGAAGAAGCATGAAAATAGGATTAATGTTGCAGAGATGAGTTGTCTGAGAAGTATAGCTGGAGTGATTTGGTTGGATAAAGTAAAAAATAGTGAGATAAGAGAACGCTGTGGTGTAAAAGAAGATGTGGTTACAAAGATAGATAAAGAAATGCTTAGATGGTTTGTACACGTAGAAAGGATAGATGAAGGAAGATTGACGAAACAAATTTACAAGGCGAGTGTGAATGGACGGAAGTCAGTAGAGGTCGATCTCGGTAAACATATTTCGATCAGATCAACATTGTTTTGAAGAAAGGCCAGATCAAGAGTACCAACAACCGACGAGCATGTATGAGAGCACTGATGAAAATAGAGGAAGCAAAAGATGTGTGTAAGAACCAAAGCAAGTGGAAGGAAGTGGTCTCTGCCTACCCGTACGGGAAAAAGGCGTGACTATATTTATGTCTGAAGTATTTGTCTCAACCCTTACTTTCTTAAAAAGGGGTTTACCTATTGACACATCTATCAGGGTATAAAATAGAGTAGAGTAGTTTATTTGACCATGTTATGTACATAAAACATTTATGGCAAGTCGCAAAGACAATATTAATTTAGAGAGTCAAAATTGACCCTTAAGAATATAAAAAGATATTTTAGCACTACAAATTTACATATACAGGGTGTTGGTAAATAAGTGCGACAAACTTCAGGGGGTGATTCTGCATGAAAATATAATGACAGGGGAGGTACGGAACGTTGGCCTGCTCGATCGCCGGATTTAAATCCTCTAAATTTTTGCATTTGGAGTTTTCTTGAGTCATTAGTTTCGTCAAAAATATTGAAGACCTGAGGAATCGAATTATAGCCGGCTGTGAGACAATAAGAAATACACCAGAAATATTTGCGCGAATACAACAATCAATGAGGCGAAGAGTTGAGTCTTGTGTCACATCTGAGTGAGGTCATTTTGAACATTTGTGGTAGCTTTGCGCCTATTTAAAATTTAATTTTTGTTATTGTTCTGGTTTAATGTTATTGTAGTAGATAGTTCTTGATAACGTATATTTAAGAAATGAGAAATACGCGTTATGATGTTTTATTTTTTTGCATAAAAACGGCGCCCTATACGAAAAAAAGGCAAGAGGGATTTTTGCCACAAATTTACCGAGGAATTTAAATATGATTTTGAATTTGAAATATCTCAGTGTCGTACCAATTTTTTTTTTAATTGAGATCATTACATAAAATTCTTAATTGCATGTCAAAAAATGCGCAATAACTACCTCTTAAAATCCACCAAATTTCATTTGCATGTCTCCACCGGTTTCAGAGCAATAAATAAATTGCAGCTTTTAAGAAAAACTTTAACCTCCCGTATCTCTGAAACGAAGTATTTGCGGACATACGTTTATATAGCAAACTGTCATTTTTTTTATGTAGAATCACCCCTTGAAGTTTGTCGCATTTATTTACCAACACCCTTCATAAAATTTAGCTGAAAATCGAAATCAGCTAATATTTAAACAATACAAATTAAAAAAAAACAAGTAATTACAAGCAGTACAAAACCGGATTTCTGCAAAGATACAGAGAATCGGGATAAAAACATAAATAGAGGTAAAAAAAAAGATTAATTTTGGAAATCAGTACTTCCAACTGTACAATTACTCTTTAAGAAATTCCTTGATTTTTAAAACTACTTAGTACGGCCCTGACGCCGACAAAAATCAACTAAAAGTTACGCATTCATTACGTGGAAATTTGCATTCGGATATAAACAAAGGGACCCGTGCACTTATTATGCTAGACCATTCCGAAATCGTCGCGCGCAATTCTTAGCAAGCGGCTATACGGTCACGTGACCATACAGTGACCAATCAAAAACGCTGAATTTAACGCGAGAAGAGGCGACATTAGAAACAGTTTCCGGCTTCTCGCCCTCTTTTCCATTTTTACCGTCTAAGAAGGCAGACTTCCGCCACTAAGAGCACGGCTTTAAAATACCACGTGGTAAAATGTACATTAATCTAATCAAATAAAATACATCAAACTAAAAGCTAACAACCAGTGAAATTATTCCGAAGATACAGGAGGCTTTAAACTGTATGCTTCATGTATTAAAGTTAACAATATATTATCGATGACCAGTGTGTTGTTTCATTTACTGTGATAACAAAATTCACGGCGATAAAAGGCAGCAAAACTTTTAGCCTATAGTAGTAAAAAAAGACAGATCGAGCCAGCGTTTACTGAGTTACCGAAGGATCCAACAGCTACGCAGTGAAAGCACGCCGTCGAAGAGCAAGTAAGTCACCAGGCAATAGAGGTTCCGGTGGTGAAGCTGCCCATACTTCAGAGCATTTTTCTACACCTGACACGTCTACTATTACTCCTAGGTCGGCGGCGCCGGCGCCGGCGCGCAATTAAAATTAAATGATAATGTACCGACTAAAGCTATTGATGTCATAAAAACAATGACTGAGCAGAAATTTTTTTATCACAGTTTTTTGAATTCAAATATTTTAACAGAGTTATCAAGGATGTTATAAAGATTGAGGTTCAAGGAATTTTTGCAGCAAACAGCTAATCTATGTCGTGGAATAGTCAGTAAATCAGCCGATCTTGTGTTATAATAGCGTAAATCGAAATGTTTGGAGAATTTGTTCACATTTTGGTGTATTTCTAATAATACAGTAAATATGTACATAGAAGTCAGTAGTATGATAGCAAATTGGATGAAATGTTATAGAAAATGGTCCCTAAAACCCACATTTGCCAATATTCTGATAGCTTTTTTTTGACATATAAAAGCTGCTATAGCATTTGTTAAATTTCTCCAAAGTAAGATACCATAAGAGAATACTGAATAAAATAAGGAATAGTATGTCATCCTCAAAGCACTTCAGTTTTAATATGTTTCAGTCGTCTCAGTAAAAACAGAATTCTAGATAATTTTCGAACCATTTTTGAACCACTTTAAACTATCATCGATGATGAAACCAATAAACGGAATGTTTCCCTTTTTGTTAAATTGTGTTTAAAGAAACTATCACATTTTGAGTTTTATTTTTATTCAATTTAAGTTTATTTTGAACAAACCATTTTTTGGCTGAACAAATACAAAGACAGATTGATCTTCTTTGTGTGAAAGAAACCAAGCGAAAAGGATGAGAAACCACAGCACACGGACTTTATACAGCCTACTGGTCAGAAGTTCCAGAAACCAGCAGAGGTTCTCAGGGCGTTGGTCTGATTCTCTCTACTAGAATGAATGTGTAATCCCGAGACTCCTCTGGGTGAGCCTGAAGGTTGGTCTTACTCGTATCTTTTTGCTAGGGTTTTATGCCTCACAAGATGCGCAGTGGAACCAATCTTCAAAAGCCCAAAAGAGAGGCAGGAGTTTTGGGATAGTGTGACAGATATTCTGGATAAGTGTTACCGGAATGAAAGAATTGTAATGTTGGGTGATTTTAATAGTTGGGTAGGAGTAAAGCGTGATGAATATGACAGTGTTCTAGGAATGTACGGTGACAGCATAGTAAATGAAAACGGAGAAAGTTTACTTAAAGTATGTTTGGTGTGGAATCTTGTGGTAAGAAACACAATTTTTAACCATAAAAGAATACACTTTTACACAGCACAAGAAGGATACCAGAGAAGTATAAATTGATTTCGTAATTGTGGATGAAAGATTGAAAAAGAAAGTAATGGACACTCGGGCATACCGCTCTGTAGTATATCATTTTATTGCAACTGGTAGTACAAAAACCATCTATCGCTTGGGGCGTATTTGTATTATGATTTTTCATCTATTTCCCAAAATGCTTACTTTTTAAGAGTCAAACACTGTTTGATTACCGTGCTATAAACATTTCAAACGGATGTAAAAAAACGTGACTAATTATTAACCGTTATAATTGTTGATCCTTTCAAGAGCATAATAATTGCCCTAATTTTGTTCTTAAAAGTGCGCTCATTAGCAAAAAGATAGTAAACGTAATTTTTAAAGTATACCTGATAAAACTTTAGTGTAATAATTAACATAAAAACTTGCAGTTGTAATTGAATAATAATATAAAAATAAGCCCTGACCGGAAATATTCTTTTCGAACAAATCCTTGTGTAACCTTGATTTGGTCATAAAATTAAAAGGATACAATCAAAGTTCATCTAATTATCACATCAGTCACATCGCGGATTTGTTCACGCCGCAACGGTTGAAGAAATATTTTGCGCCCAGCAGTAAATCGAATTGTTATGAACTGTATTTTTCTTTCATAGATATAATTTAATTTCTTGGAAAGATACGACTAATACGATTATTTTTTGTTTAACTGTTTAACTAAGAAATTCTTTGTAATTTCGTGGTTTATCAAGTTCATATTCGGTAATACCATGTTTGATAAATAAATAATACGAGGTCAGACGATAGAGTACTAAAAACTGGTACGATGTATCTACTTTAATTTCAAAATAGTACTATCTAACCTTCTTCTTACAGTGTCTTGCTTTCTCAAGCGATGACGACTCCCATATTGACTACTTCTTTGTATCTATCTCTATCTTGAGCTGCGTGGAGAAGTTCCTCAGCAGTTAAACCTGTCCATTGTCGGAGATTTCGAAGCCAGGATAGCTTTTTGCGGCCTATCCATTTTTTCCCCTCTATCTTGCCATTCAGAATAAGCCGCAGCAGACTATAACGTGGTCCACGCATCACATGTCCCAAGTATTCCAGTTTGCGGCGCTTGATGGTAGTTAAGAGCTCTCTATCGTGCCCTATTCTGATGAGTACATTCTCGTTGGTAGTTCGGCTTGTCCACGGAATTTTAAGCATCCTTCTGTACAGCCACATCTCGAATGCACCAATGCGGTCAATAATTTTTTTTTTCCAACCATGCAACCCTTAAATATACTCTCTCTGTCGTTCTAGACTCCCTTGCATGCGCTTTTTCCTATTTATAAGTGGCGCTATGTAAAATAAGTGTATATACTGATTATAAGAGTATATAAATGATTACATACATACATATAGTCACGCCTTTTTACCGTAGCGGTAGGCCGAGACCACTTCCTACCACTTCCGCTACGGTTCTTACACACATCTTTCGCTTCTTCTACTTTCATCAGCGTTCTTATACACGCTCGTCGGTTGTTGGTACTCTTGACAGCTGGCCTCGATATCCTTGGTCAATGTCCGGCGTACTCCAGCCTAATACTAATTATGCTGGGCTTAGCTTCTCTTGAGCCCAAAAAACAAAGGCAATTGACGATCGGCAGATCGCTAGTTGCTATCAAGGGGAGACACAATAGACATTGTCTAAATGCCGTTCGCGGGGTTCGGAAGGAACCGTCCCCTAGTTTATTATTATTTATAAAAAGAAAATGTAAGTATATTTTACGGTCGTGGTGTCCAATCATACTCGACATTCTTATGATACTGAGTCATTTTTTTTAATGAAATAAAAGTACGCCTTGTACTAGTTTTCATTGAAAAATGTTACCGACCATGCGACAGGGTCCGTTTTATTTGGATTTAATTGACGTAAATCGGGTTCATTAGTAAGCACATGGTATAACAGTTTTTAGAAGTCGTCTGAGAAAACGAGCACTATACGACCAAACATTTTATTTTTAGATAAGGTGTAGACCTCTTCCGTGATCTGAATAACAAAAATATTTCTCATTAGGAACAGCACGTTCTCCCGAATATATTTTTGTATCTACAGGGTGTCGACTTTGGAAAATAATGTCGCGTTTAAATATAACAGGTTGGGTAAGGTGGTTTCGCATAAAAACATTTTTTTAACACACCCCCTTATGAGATGATTACTTACCCTTAATTTTTTCAGATTTGAAATAATGTAAAAAAAAATAAAATATACTCGCCAAAGAGAATACATTAAAATTTACAATCTTTAACATATTTATTTTTCCATTTTATGGAACTTGGTTTAAAATGTTTTTTGGTTCGTTACATAGATTTTTAAACCTTGACCATTTAAAAAAATGAATAATACAGTTTAGATAAAAAATTGTAACTCTAACGAACAATTGTATAATTTATATCGATAAACAAAATCAATTAGGTATTTTCTTTAATGAGTCAGGTGCATTTATATTATCGATAATTGATAAGATTTTACAACATTATCAACACTACTTGTTGCTAATGTTTCATTCCAAAAATATAATCGATTAAAAAAAAAAATTATAAAAAGAGGGATTTCCAGCATTTTCCTCTATTTAATAAATAATAAAAAATTCTTCATCCATAAATCACGTTTACACCGAGCTACTGACCAGGGCCGGATTTAGAGGTCCGGAGGTCACTGTCATACTTTCCATCTCTCGTAAACTTTGAACCCAAGTATACGAACTTATTTACTTGTATAACTCTTTCTTTTTCAATCAGCACCTCGCATTTTGTAATGCTTTCTTCTCTTTCAAAAACCATTACTTTCATTTTGCTTACATTGATTTTCAGGGCATCATGCATAACATTAACCATCACCTGTAACTCCTCTTCAGATGACGCTAATATGACTTGATCATCGGCGTAAAGGAGGCATTTGACGATCAAATCTTTCATTGTCAATCCATACGCACTCTCTTTCAAATCTTTTAAACAATCGTCTATGTATAAGTTAAACAGCCATGGCGAAGCCACACATCTCTGTCTTACACCTTTTTCAATGTTAAACCAGTCCTAGTAAGCTCCGTTTATCCTGACACAAGCAGTGGAATCCTCGTAAAGTGATTTCAGTGCTCATATTAAACTACCGCTTACCCCATACATAGACAATATAGACCACAATTCACTCCTTACCACTCTTTCATAGGTCTTTTCCAAGTCTATAAAAGCGCAATAGACCTTCTGACTTGTAACCAAGAATTTTTCGACTATACCTCGTAATAAAAAGACCTGATCCATACATCTCGTTCCTCTTCTAAATCCTGCTGGCACATCCCATATCATCTTCTCAGTTTCATTCGTCACTCTTTTAATCAATATCTTTGCATACAGTTTGCTGACTATGCTAAGTAAACTAATACCTTGGTAGTTCTTACAGTCCTGTTGCGAACCTTTTCCTTTGTAAAGCGGCACGATAACGGCCTTGCACCAGTCGTCTGGTAACTTTTGTTAATAACTTTGTCGGTAACATAAAAAGTAATTAACATTTTTGTTGCTAATTTTGATAAACGCGGCTTTAGTCTTGTAAATTCTTAAAAATGATTCCAAATGCACAATACAAGAAAATCATCAGTTCAATTCAATTCAGAAATAATATAGCCTAAACATTCGTATCTTGGCATTGTTTTACCTAAACGGAATGGTAAAAATAGAAATAGAAAGAGTAAACAAATTTTTTTCGATTATAAGTACTGACAACAATGAGAAATAGTTCACAAGGTCAACGTAGAAAAGAATAAAATTACTAAATTGCTGCCAAATGACAATGCAATTAATGACAACAAAAATGATATAAGATTCAAAACCATAAATAAAACGAGAGAAATCCTTAACCTCGATAAATACAATGGTTAAAAATGTAAAACAAAATAAAATAACATAAAAATTAAATTTCGCACGCGTATGACCTATCCTTTAACAAGGAAACGTTTCTTCACGTTAAAAATATTTAGGTATGAATTTCAACAATCAAAGATAACAATGTCGCTACTTTGGATAGCATTAAATTTCGCACGCGTATGACCTATCCTTTAACAAGGAAACGTTTCTTCACGTTAAAAATATTTAGGTATGAATTTCAACAATCAAAGATAACAATGTCGCTACTTTGGATAGCATCCAAATCATTATCGATCAGCGTAGTTGCAACGATTTATCCATCTAGTTTCATTTAATCACGTTCCACTTTCCTTTATTTCAATACGCACACAATTCCTTTTGATAGTGAGAAAATACACGTTGGGAAGGAAGTGCTTTAGCACTCCGACATCCTACAAAGTATTGTAATTGCAAATGCGCGAATAAAAATCAATAATAAAATCTAAAATCTAAAAAGCTGCCGAAAACACTCCAAACTAGAAGATAAATTCCAAAATTTATGCTTCTAACTTCTTATCTGCAAGATACTAATCTGAATTAACTTAGTAACTCACGTGACTCTTCTGTTAAAATTTTGTCCCTGGCATTATTGAAAAGTTGAGTGATATTCAAATTTTTGATCAAGAACAATCTAAGACTGTTTAGATGGAGTACTAGTTTGTTAATAAAGATCAGGAGAAAGAAAATTTCCCATAGAAGTAAACTCTACAATAAAGTCCCATTGGGACTTCCTAGGAATCTCTGGTGTTGTACGTAGTAATGGTACAAACAGGGTGTTTCTAAATTCATGCGAAAAAATTCATGAGGTGATTGCTGTATGAAATTATGATGGATAAAATTAAGTTTTATTTTTTTTCTCAAATTTAAGTAGATAGAAATTTTGTAATTTCCATGCACTCGTAAACTAACCACCGGTATTTTTTTAACATTCCTGTTACATTATAATATCCCTGTGAAGTTCCCCCCAAACTATTCAAAATTCGAATTTTTTTTTAGAGTTCTTAGTTCTGTTTCAATAGTTCTAGACTTCCTGATAAGTATTAGGAATAGTTCTGACCTTTAAAAGGTAAAAAAATCAAGTTTTTAAAATAGGGTACTAACTTCACTCTCTCTCCCACTCTTGATTTCAAAATTTTGAAGACTCAGCAGTTCTGATGAGAGTTCTGTTTCTTCCCCAAAGAGTTCTACCAAAAAGTCCTACAACATTTTTCGATGAAATCAAAATCCAAAATTCTACGGGACTTAAAAGTTACCAACATTTTTTAAAGATTCAGGAGTTCTGATGAGAGTTATGTTCCTTCCCCAAAGAGTTCTACCAAAAAGTCCTACAACATTTTTCGATGAAATCAAAATCCAAAATTCCAAGGGACTTCAAAGATACCCAAAATTTTTGAAAGTTTCAGGAGTTATGATGAGAGTTCTGTTCCTTCCCCAAAAAATTCTACTAAAAAGTCCTACAATATTTTTCGATGAAATCAAAATCATAAATTCTACGGGACTTTAAAGTTACCAAAAATTCAGGAGTTCTGATGAGAGTTCTGTTCTTCAAAGAGTTGTAGAGTTCTACAAAAAAGATATTTCGAAAAATTCAAAATCCAAAAAGTCACAGCATTTTGAAAAATTTAATATAAAAGAAAATTTTGCATCACAAGTTCCAGAAGTTCTGATGAGAGTTCTTCCTCCCTCAAAGATTTCTACCAAAAAGTCCCACAACATTTTTCGATAATTCCACAGGAATGCTTTGACAGTTAAATGTTTATATTGATAATTCACCAATTTTACTTATAAATTCAGCCATGTTTATCAATGGTTACTAAACTATCGAGAGACAATCTTCTAAATTCATCTTGCAAAGATACCATGATGAATCAGTTTTTCGTTCATGGTAAAAACGGAGTGGGAGCGTAGGAGAAACGGCACGCATTCTCGTAAGATTCCAAAGTGATGACGTCACTTTTTTTGTCGATTCAATCTCTGTATTGTTTTTCGAGCGGTGCGCGTAAAGAAGTTTCACTTCAAAAATCAATTAAATAATGGAGGAGGATAGTCCAGAATGTATTACAATATATCATTTTATGAGTAGAGTGTGTGGCATGTAATGCTATTTGTAAATGCATCCGAACGGTGATATGGTTTCGGACGCGTAATACATAAAACCGAGTTTGTTTAACGTCAATAAACTTACTTCCCTTTTTTAAATATAATAGTATCGAATATCAAGTCAAGATCGGTAAAGCTGGTCACGTGAGAATATATTGTTCAAACTACTGGTACCACCTTTAGTCATTTGAAACTACTCCCAATATCGGAGGATCAGGTTTCTACTCGTTTTACTGTACGGTGGATGACGGGTTTAACTTAAAATGAAATTACATCTTCCTTATATTTAGATCGTTTGTCGCTTACTTGGTAGTATGTTTCGTTAAGCCTGTTCTTGATTTCTTTCCGTCTAAAGTGATTTTTAGCGAACAAATTGTCCAATTATTTATTCGGTTTGTATCTACTGATTAACGTTTTATTATGTTTAACATATTAACTGATGTAAACCTGCTTTGGTCTCACTTAATGTTTATTGTAATTATAGAGAGAACAGTAAACGAGATTTTCTCGCATTTTAAAATAAAAAATAATCGCGTTTCGCTACTATTAACTCTCAGCAATTATATACCCCATATTCGCGTGCCAAAAAAGGTGTACAGTCGCATGATCTTGGAGTATTTCCCTCCCTACCTGGAGCAATTTTGTAATTAACTAAATATAAATTGTGCTGAAAATTTAACTCATGTGTTAAAATGTCCATAAAAGGTGTGCAATTATCGATAAATTTCAGCGGTATAAGCAACGCGTACCTAAAGTAAACAGATACTATCATTTAGTCAGTGTATCATATTTAACGTCTAAAATAAACCTAAAATCGACGCGCAAATCGAAAAAACGACTCCAGCAAATACAAAAGAAAAACAAGAAGTTTGTCTGGAATCGGTTCATGGATTTTTGTGCAGCAAAAGGGTATAAATTGGAACGAGAAATGCCAGTACGCGAAATTGCGAACATCTTGAAGGACTATGCTCATAACCTGAAGAAAAGAAACGGTGAGGAATACAAAGAAAGCACCCTGAAAATTTTTTGGAATGTCACCGCCAAAATGATTATGGAAGAACACTTCCAGAAATATGGTATAAAAAATGACCCATTCCAAGATGTCGTGTTTAACTCTGCACGGACGCAAAACATGCAAAGAGAAGAGACCTACAGGCTCAAGATAGTAGAAAAGTGAGCTCAACTGCTCTGAAATTCGAAGAACTGAAAAAACTAGTAAACAGTTGTGACGAAGAAATCCCAGAGGGACTACAAAAGAAGGTGTTCTTTGTTTTGTCGTATGAATTGGCGTGAAGATGGTTGAAAGGGTGTCGGGGGGGAAGGGGTTGTTAAAACTTTAAACTAACTTTTTGCATTATCCCATCCTGCCCCTCTTTTATCTCTTTCAACGATTAATTTAAATATTACCATCACTGAAAAATCATTACAATTATTTGATTTTTCAAATGCAAAAAAGTTCCTAAGGGGATGCTTTCCGCGCCCTATATATACATATTATTGTTCAGTATACTGAACACTAAACCATATAAAAATTTCAAGGTCATCGGAGGTGAGGGGGTTCAACTGTATAATTACCGAAATATATTTATTTTCAATGTCATAGCGGTGTATTTTTGTTTCACAAAATGCTATACACAAACTATTTTTTTATTACTCATGCGGGATAAGTGGTATCTTAGAGCACGCTGTTGCGATTGAAAAATAGCTGTTTGCCCATTTGAGCGAATGAACCGGGGTCGATTCGGATACTCGGACATAGACTGGTAATAAAGAAAGACGAACTGTCACACATAGAATAAACTTTATTAAGTTTAACTAACACAGTTCTACAATAACGCTCACTTGAACATCTCGATCAGAGTAAGTTGGCTCGACGTTGAAGCTCGTTTCCGTGCGGCAAGGTCACGCAGGCGCCGGACGGCAAGAAGTTGTACACCTTCACATTCGGGTTGCCGCTCCATCCACTTAAAGGCGTTATCGAAGCACATAAACGCCTCGCTGTGACATGGTACACTTTGTTCTTGTGCCTCTTTCCCTTCGGTCTCATTGTCGTCCTCTTCATTACCCTGTTCGTCCATGGCACTCGCTGCGATTTCATCGTCTGTCTGTATCTGGAACCCTTGATCGTTCTTATCACAGTGCAACCACTCTTCCATATCAGCGACATCACACTCCGAACATCCCGCGATTTCATTAGCCATGTTTACAAACTCTTCCACTGACGGTAATTCCTGTTCGTCTTCATTAACTTCAGTGGTTGATTCTCGTTCTTTCGCTTGCTTTTCTTACTCGAGTTGCTCTTTTGTTGATGTGCCATTTATTTTATTCCAAGTTCGTTTCAGTAAAACACTTTTAACCATGTTCCAGGAATCTGCAATCATGTAGCAACAGTCTTTCAAGTTGATTTTTTTGTACGAATCCAAAACCCGTTCTTCGTCGTTCTCTTCAGCTAGAAGCAATTTACGAAGCAACTGTTGCCTGTAAAGTCGTTTCGTGCACTCAATAACACTCTGGTCCATGGGCTGCAGCAGACTTGTGACGTTAGGTGGTAAAAAGAGACACTTAAATTTCCCTTCTTCTCTCACGAAAAGCTCAAGTGATGGATGCGTTGGTGCATTGTCAATAATAAGCAAAACTTTTGCCTTTTTTCCAAAAATTACTTTTTAATTTTTTATATTACGCTTAGGACCGATTCGGATAATTGGCTATTCGGTTAATCGGCGTTCGCATAATCGGCGTTCTACTGTACTTAGTTTGTAAGTTTATATATTAACCTTCACATGGCGGGCAGTTTCTTGTTATTTTATTTTTGTTGAATGTCTGATAACGATTCTGCCGGACGTGAAGAACGTGATACGTTATTGATGGAGCAATTATTCCCAGAAATTCGTCAAAATTAATTTTTATCATTCGGTAATACTGGAAAAACTTCTCAGGGTGCGCCCACATAAACCTTTGCAGATGTCTGATTTTTCTGTGACAGCGAAAACTACTGGAGTATTAAAAATAAATAAATTAATTTTTTGGCTCTGAGCGAGAAGAGAGCGTCTCTTGTGATAGAATCCTTTTGTGGTTAGATCGACTTTTTTTCAATATTCTATCGATAGAAATTGTTTGACTAGATTAATTAAACAAAGAAATGAGGTAAAAAAAAGGAAAAGAGTTATAACTCTTAAGAATCTGACTTATTTTTCCTTGCACAGTTTTTTGTAAAAACAAAACAAAAATAAAGATATTTTACTTAATCAGTATCTGGCTGCATAGGTAAAGCCCTAAGCAAAAAAGTTTGGGCTCGATTTAATTTTTTGTATTAAAAAGAATTTGTTTTTTTTTTATTTTCACATTTTTGCATGAATTTTGGAACGAAGGAACGTACAGTTAACACGATAAACATTCGTGACCACATGCATAGGTAATAATTAAATAAAAATTATCTGGTCGTAACCACGTTTAAATTCATGTCTCCGTTTTCGAAAATTCTTTATTTAATCCAGTATCGTTACGTCAATGCTGCTCGCCCGTATATCGAACAAACTATGCTGAAAAAAGAGGAAATCGATGAAAATTAATAGGCCAGTCTCCGGATACGACAAATACCATTATTGTACGCAATTTTCTTTTATAGTTCATCAGGAAACACTTTCACCCTAAGCGATGTTCTTTTTATCATAAAATTACCCCAAACAAAAATTGTAGATCATAAAATGATCTATAAAATATGTATGAATACTTTTTTTCTTAAGAGCCACCGTTTGTGAGATATAACGATTCAAAAAGTTGTAAAAGTTGTAATCCCCAGTAGGCCTATTCCACGGGTCTGTTGTGATTAATGATTCAATATTAGAGCACGACCGGCCTTTACAATTTGTACATGCCGGAGAATAAAACAATCCAACTTTTTTGCAACCACATTTAGCACTGCATCCCTTTTTGCAGTTGCAAAAAATTGTGTCCAGCAGTTTTTCCGGCGCAGGTAGGAGTAAAATTTGAACTGGTTCTAATGTATTGTTGTTGGCCAACTTTCAACCCCAGTCTGTTGGGTCTAGCTGATAACCAAGCCATTGATTTTAACGCCATCTTTCACATTCTCCAGTGCCTTCCGGAACACTGCCTCCGAGTATATATTATAAGGGAGAGGGGACAGGACACACCCCTGTCTAACACCTCTTCTGATTGTTATGTCCTCTATCCTAATCTCTGCAGTTTGATGCCAGTACAGCTGCGTGATGATGTTCAGATCTCCCGCATCGACTCCGGTGTATTTTAGGATCTCAACGAGCTTTTGGTGCGAGACAGTCGAAAGCTTTTCGGTAGTCAGTAAAGCAGGCGTATATATCAACATTCATGTCTCTACATCGCTGCGTGAGAACGTTGAGAGAGAAGGCGCGTGCCCACTCCGTTCTTAAATCCAAATTGCGTTTCTCCAGTCCCTCACATCTGGCGTATATGCGAGTGTGGACGATCCAGAGAAATACCTTGAGGACGTGAGACATCAGACTTATCATTCGGTGGTCGTCGCATTGAGAAGCGTTCGGTTTTTTTGGCAGAGCGATGAACGTCGACCTCAGTCAGTCTGTGTTGCACTTTAAATTAATTAAAACTCTTTGCAGAGATGGTGTAAATATCGAAAAAAATCATGGATGATCATATTTCTGAATACTCCATCTAAATGCCTTTCTAATGATGTGCTACACATGGTACATTCCTTATTTTTAATTAAAGGGTTGGGAAGGTGGAAGCGAGGTGGGTTAACAAATGACAGATATCTGTATCAAAAAAATGGGTCCTATTTGGAACAAAAATCAACGATTTTCAGCATTTCTTTAAATTCTAATAAACACTGCGAAATATCGGGATGGTCAGCTTTCTGCGGCCCACTCTGTATAAGAGTAGCATGCGTTAACTGTACAGTTGCTAGATTTGGAGTACTTTAAAAAATATAGGTGTTCCTCTGGTGTAAATGATTCCATCGGACGCGCTTGAATATTCATAATAACGAAAAAATTTAATTGTGAATAAGAAAAAATACCAGTCTCAATCAGCGATTCTTACTCTGGTTTTCTTTTCGTGAAAGTGTGACTAATCTGCAGGCTTTGGTTAAACAATTTCTAGACGTAAACTGATTTTAGAAACGTATTTTACATTCTTTATCGTCTAAAACCATAAATAAAAATAGTTGTTCTATCTAAAGATACTAATCTCGTTATAACCAGTCTGGTTGTGATTGTTCTTCACCTGTCCCTAGTTTATTCCATAGAAAGACATGAAATTCGATCTTTTCAGGGTGATTCATGAATTCGTAGGAGTGGTGAAATTTTTTTAATAATGTAACTGGCTATTTGAATGGGTTAAGACACCGTCTACAGTTTTATTATTCACTTTTAAAATATACCTACATACTTCTAAAAAACGTACAATAAATAATTTTCCCCTTCTATGTCGCAGGATAAATAAAGGCAATCACTTATCAATTTCAAATGAAGTGATGCATAATTGAAATTAGCCCGTGTTACTAGTTGCGTTATATGGATTCTCTAATTCTGCGTTCAAGAAATAAATTATTGACGGATAGACTACATATTAACTAGTTAGTATTCTGTGATGATTCTTTAAATGTTCCATCTAATAATTGTCACTCGAGATCAATGCGAGTAAAACAAAAATATTGTCAAACTCGGCCGACGTTACGATGGTCAATTTGGGGACAACAGTGTGGTGCAGGTCGTCGATAAAAATACATATATCTTGGACAGAAAATATCCTTCGATAAGAACATACAGCTGGCAGAAATCAAGAAAAGGATACAACTTGAATGGGCAGCATATGCAAGCATCAAAACGTATTTAAGAACAAATTTCCACAACACCCTAAAACCCAGGTCTTTAACCAATATGTGCTACCAATTTTAACCTATGCCGCAGAAACGGCAAATTAATGGACACGCTAAGAATTGCACAAAGAAGGATGGAACGAAATATGCTGGGAATACGACTGCGAGATAGAAAAACCACCCAATGGATCCGCCAGAAAACAAAGGTAATTGACATTGCTGAACCGTAGCAAGACTAAAATGGAAATGGGCAGGACATCTCATGAGAACGGAGGACAATAGATGGACAAGGAAAGTGACCGAATGGCGACCAAGAGAATGCAGAAGAAACCCAGGAAGACCAAAGACTAGGTGGAAAGACGATATCCAGAAAATAGCGGTAGTGCAATGGATGAGTAGAACAGCTAACAGAACCGGATGGAGACAACTCGGAGAGGCGTTTGTCCAAAGATGGACCGACACACGCTGAAAATGATGATGATGATTGATATTAAATAATGCATACATGCATATAGTCACGCCTTCTTCCCGTAGGGGAAGGCAGAGACCACTTCATTCCACTTGGTGCAGTTCTTGGTACAGTTCAAATCAATTTCGATCTGGTCGAGATACGTTCGCCTAGGTCGACCTCTGCCGACTTGCGCATTCACACTCGCTTTATGAATCTGTTTCGTCAATCATCCATGCTCTCTTTATATATTTTTGCTAATACATCTTCTTTCACGCCACTGTGTTCCCTTATTACACTATTTCTCACTTTGTCTATTGGAGTCACTCCAGCTATACTTCTTAGACTACTCATCTTCGCAGCAGTAATCCTATTTTCATGCTTTTTATGCTATATCCAACATTCACTACCATACATAAGGGTAGAGACCAGCATTTCTCTATGCACAGTCAGTCGTGCCTTTTTGACATGTCCTTGGTGCTCATTAGGTTATAAAGCGCACCTTTCATTCGTTTCCGTACCAACACCCTTTGCTTAATATTACAGTCATACTTTCCTTCACTCGTAAATTTTGAACAAACTCATTCACTTGTTCCACTCTTCATTCATTTTCATCCATTTGATTTTTAGGGCATCTTGCATAATATTAATTATTCTGAATAATTAAAGTAAGTAATTCTTCAGTTAAAAAAGGTGAGGACGATTATACACAAGAGATAAACAGTATACAGGGTGAGCCATTATCATTATAGCTGAGAACACATAATTCAAGTATTCAAAATATTTTTTTATAGTGAGACACTATATTTTAAATGGAAATGTAACAATTCTGCGTTGTTTATCCTTCTATAAATATATCAATATTCGATTAAAAAAACACAATTTTTTTTAAAAAATCACCGAGGAATAATAAAATTATAATTGTCTTTATTGGATTCTTTGGTGTCCAGCAACATAATTTACTATTTTTATTTATCCTAATGTGTATCACCCTGTATAGATTTGTGTTTTCGATAAGGTTTTTAAAAAGTTAACTATTTACTTCTTATCGACTAAATGAAATGAGTTTTTTTGGATCTAATGATACTTTTTCTTTTATGTGTATAATTGTTTCAGTCTTTGAATAAATTTTTAAAAGAAACCGTGGTGTTTATTTCTTCTTTCAGTGGAGATTACGTTGTGATCCAATTTTTTTTTCGTAGCGACGACGAAGGCAAATATATTTGTGTATATATATAGTGCAATTTTTTTACCCGGATATGGAAACTAAAACGTAAGAGTACCTAGTTAATTATGTTGGGGATATTATTTCTACAAAATTAACAGTTTTTGTAAAAATTTTTTTGGGTTATGTTGGAGTTCAGAGTGCAAAAATGAACGCAATATTTTTTTATTAAATTTGCTTTCAATTACCACTTTGGATAGACTGCTATTGCTTTTGAAATTTTCAAGGTAGCTAAGGCCCTAATAGAATGTTACAAAATTTTAACTGTTTTTAATGAATTGAGAAATTAAATAATTTACAAATTTTTTTATGTGCAACATCTTGGCTCTTGCTTTCTGCATGTGTAACATCTTTCCTCTCGCTTACTCGCAATTTTTGGGAATGATTTCGTGAAATGTGTAACAGAAACAGTAACAGGAAGTCGCGGAAGCCCGCGATATTTGATTTGAAGAATGAGCGCACGGTTAGAGTTGGCCGTCAGATAGACGTCACCCAATTTTCCGAGAGTGTTGTATATAAAGTTTGCTGTTATATGCGTAAACTATATCAATAAATATTTACTGTTGATAATAAGTTTCAATAATGTGCAGAGCATTGATAAAAAAATCAAATAAGTAATAATAAATAATTATAAATAATACCTGACCCATTTTTTTCAGAATATAATTTTAAAATTGCTTATTACTAAGGTGATATGTCAAATGTTACACATCATATGCGACGACTGTAAGGCTTGCTCGTTTTATTAATGATTTTAAAGCAGACACCAAACGTAAAAAAGGCATCTTGCCTCAACTGTCAATTGCGTCTTCTGTTTTATTTCGAGATTTTGCCGTTTGTGTTCAAGACGGAGGCGTAGTGATACCCCTTTATAAAATTTTTATCAATGTATAGATTCAACTTACAAAAGTGAATTTTTTAAAAATTTTATCAAAATAATCCTTAAAACCCTCCTAACACCAGTGGGGTCCGCGACCCTATACCATGATTTTTGTATGCTGCAATCTTCAAATCAGAGATTTACATTTTTAGATAAATTCGATCCAGTATTAAAAATAATTTCTTTCACCTGGTGTTGACAGGTTTAATAAAAACATAATTTGTTTTTGTGTTGTTTATTTTGATCGGAGGTTGACACGCGAGTGCTGGTAATTTAATATCGTGGCTTAATTCAAAACCACGCAAAGGTCGCCGAGTACACGTGATCTAGTATATGGGACGGCATAGAAAGGATAAGATAGTTAAGATTTTATAAAACTTTATTTATGGGACCCTTAACTATTTTAACGTGGAGATTACAGCTCTAAACGTTTTTTTTTAATAAATAGCAGGTCGATTTTTTAGCTTAATGTCAAAGCTATTTGGATATTAATAACCCGAATAAAATTAGATACAATCTACTACTACTACTACTACTCCATGGCCCTACAACCCGGGGTGGGTCTTGGCCGACTGTACTATTTGCCTTCATTTTTGCCGATCTTCAATCATTGCTGGATCGTATTCTATCCCAATTGTCCTTAGGTCCGCTTTGATGTTGTCTCGCCACCTCATTCGGGGGCGCCCTAAATGCCTTCGTCCTACTTGTGCTACTTCCCATGCCAATTTCACCATTCCTGTGTTAAGCTGTCTTTGCACATGACCTGCCCATTGCTGCCTTCTTGTCTTCATCTCCGTCACAATATCTGGATCTTTGTATAATTCTGATATTTCGTGGTTGGTTCTTACTTGGTACTTTTGGGTTACTGGGCTTCGCAGTGGTCCAAAAATCTTGCGTAGAACTTCTCTTTCAAAAATTCTTGATTTCCGTTCGTTGTCTTTGGTCAAGGTCCAGGTTTCGCTAGCATACATAACAGTCGGTCGTATAACGGTTTTATAGATTGTAATTTTTGTTCTTTGCGAGATGTTTTACGATGCTAGCACTGACTTTAGTGCATAGAGACATTTGTTTCCACTTTGAACTCTGACTTTAATTTCTTCTGTCAGATTGTTATCTTGAGCAATGGTGGCTCCTAAATACTTAAAGGTTGCGATCCTCTCGAAATTGTATTCCCCCACAGGGACATTTTGGCCCACTATATCTATACGTCTTGTCCTGCTGGTGTGCATATACTTGGTTTTGTCCTCGTTTATTCTAAGTCCTATTTGCTCAGCTTGCGTTTCTACCCTTGAAAAGAGGTCTTTCATACAATTAGATACAATCGTTAACTCAATTTTTTTTAACTAATTAAAAAAAATTTATGTAAATTTCTTTAGCTTTCAATTAACTTAAAAACCATTCAATGTAATTATTGGTATCATCTATGACTCCATCTGGACGAAAATAGCAGTGGTGGACCTTTGTTGTTTAAAGCAGCCCATATCAGTTTAATAGGGTTGAATACACAATAATATGGAGGCAAACGCAAAACTGTATGACCGTAAGATTTAAAGTTAGTCTATGACGTATTCTTTCTTAAAATTTTGTTGTCGCACTAGTCCAACAATTTTTTTTGTGTGCAGTTTTTATTTAAATGTATTTCTATGTTACTAACTATATACTAACAGATACTCCAATAAAACAGAAAACAAGATAATAGGTATGTATAAAACGGAAAAATATGTATTTATAACAACACGGCGCTGGTACATAGTTGTGTAAACACTGATTTGTTTTTTGCCGGCATTGACTTTTGCGGTGAGAAAACTGTCGTTAAAATTTGGCCAATAAGATGCAAAGAATCACAAAAATTTTCGCCGACAGTCCATGTGGACAATACCGGAAGTAATCAATTACAAACGGTTCAGTTTACCTTAATGCTCGGCGTGGCATTATTGACCGTATCCCGATTTTTGCGTTGTCCAAAAGAGTTCGTATAAAGTATACTTCAGAATTCGGTACTGGCACGATCATGTTTGAACATTGTCTCTATATTGAGGAACTCCCACGTAAGGTTTTTAATTTACATTTTCAACAAACAAATACTCGCTTCCATTAAGACATCAACGGTACATATGATAATAACAAGAAACCTGAATGCGTTTGAAGACTCGCAGTTAACATTCAGCGCAATGCGCATAGACAGAGTAAGCAAATTTAAATACTTGGGCATGTGGTTATCTGAAGACTGGACCTCTGATATCGAAATTAAGAGTCGCATTGAACAGGCCCGACTAGCATTCATAGGACTGAGAAGAGTATTTAGTTGTTCGGACTTCGATCTTAGCCTGAGGTTGAGATTTTTAAAGTGATGTATGGTCTGTACTTCTCTACGGGATGGAAGGTTGGACCCTTAAAGTCAACAACATTAACAAGTTGGAAGCGCTCGAGATGTGGCTTTACCGCAGAATGCTCAAGATACCGTGGACTGCAAGAATAACAAACGTAGAAGTTCTGTCCAGCATCTACAAAGAACTACCATTAAAAAGAAAAAGACTGCATATCTGGGGCACGTCATGAGGAACAAAAAGTATGAGTATTTACAGTTGTTGATCGAGGGTAAGATGGAAGGCCGTAGAGGAATATGAAGGAAGAAATTGTCCTGGTTGCGGAACATAAGACAGTGGACAGGAATGAATGACATACAGGCCCTAATTCATACCGCAAGGGATAGAGAGGAGATGGAAAATGTGATCGCAAACATCCATTAGTGGATAGCATCCGAAGAAGAAGACGAAGAAGGAACATTTTCGTATTTGTCATCGTCGAAAAATTATTGATTGATGGTCGATTGCGATAAATATCCGTTGCTATCCGAAAAATGGAAAAACAGATTTCCTTTTTTTTTGTATAATTTCCTGAAGTCTTTTGGAGACGAGGACGAAGCAAAGAAATAAATGGATTTCGTTCGTTTTGCGGTGCGTATCGTGCAAAGATTCTAAAAACGAAAATAGAACGCTTTTGTTGCCGAAAAATATATGGGGCTGTTTCGTTTTTTTTTTTAAATTTTATTTTACGGCATAACAAAAAAAAATGAAGAATAGCAAAGAAACCTTTCAACAAATTGTAACGTTGAAAAAAATTAATTTCGCCAAGTTAGGGAAAGCGATATTGATGTAAAAACATTGTAATTACGTCCTGGAGGTTATTTGTTTCTACGACATTTCGCAAGTCTCTACCTACTTAATATCATTAATAAACTCGATACGCCAACATTGACAGTTTGTTTTTTTTCAACCGCAGTTACCTACTCATCTCGCGAACGATTTCCTAATTTTTCTTCCTTGTTTGTCGCGGTGTATGATAAAAGTTACCGCCTGCGTACATCAATTACTTATGTAAGCAATATAGGAGATAATGAAAATAACGATCCTTTATCTTTATGATGTGCAATTAATAACAAAAGAATTTTTCGATATAATAAATTTTTACTGCTTTTGATGAAATGCGGAAAACGGAAAAAGATCTCGATAAATTTGCTGTTATATTTTTTTGAAACAAATTAGCACATATAACCTTTAAAACAAGCCGCAATGAATAATATCCTTCATAGGATATAAAGTCAAACAAATTCAAATTAACAACAAGATTAAGCAGATGCGCTAGTTTCTTTTCAAAGGATCAAAATCCATGATCAAACCAACCTGAACCTACAGTATCTAGCTATGAGGTTGCAACATGCTGTCAATCTCAAAAATAATTCAAAGAATCCAGTCAATGATGTTTCGCAACATTCTAAACACACTATGGTATGTGACCAGACAAGATTTTGACCAGATACACATTGACGATCCTGATTTTATTATTGAAGAGGTTAAAAACACTTACAACTAGAAATACTTATTAATAAAAATTTATCCGGACACACCCCAATCTCATCAATAAAATAAGAAAATAAATTTACAAATTATAAACATCCTGAACAAAAAGCTACTAACAATAATCTACCTTTTGCTGGTTGAATCTTCGATACGTTAGATCATAATTGTATGAGGATGGCTTTATGATAATTGCACTTCAACATACAGGCATACATACATATAGTCACGCCTTTTTTTAGTAAGGGTAGGCAGCGACCACTTCCTTTCACTTGCTACGGTTCTAACACACATCTTTGGGACACTGTCGTCTGAGATACCACCTCAGAAAGATAGATCTGAACCAACAAACGGACTGTCGGTTCTGCTACGTGGAAGACGAAACTGCTGAACATATACTATGTTCATGCCCCGGCCTGGGAAGAATAAGGTTCAACATATTTGGTTACACTAACCTAGAACCTACCGATTTTAAAAAAATCTCACCCTATACAACCATGAACTTCGTAAGAAGGGCTGGATTGTACGGTGAACTGTAGCCTCTAGGGGTGAGCCACAATAGACCTACTAAGGGTCGCGGTGGAGGGGCGACCACGCCCCACTCACATAAAACCTAACCTAACCTAACACACATCTTTTGCTTCCTCTACTTTCATCAGTGCTCTCATACATGTTCGTCGGTTGTTGGTACTCTTGACCTGGTCTTTATTCAAAACAATGTTGATCTGATCGAGATATGTTCGCCAAGGTTGACCTCTACCGACTCGTCCATTCACTCTCGCCTTATAAATTTGTTTCGTTAATCTTCCTTCATCCATCCTTTCTACGTAAGTAGGCAGAGACCATTTTCTTCCACTTGCTACGGTTCTTACACACATCTTTTGCTTCCTCCACTTTCATCAGTGCTCTCATACATGCTCGTCGGATGTTGATACTCTTGACCTGGCCTTTCTTTAAAACAATGTTAATCTGATTGAGATATTTTCGCCGAGGTCGACCTCTACCGACTTGTCCATTCACACTTGCCTTATAAATTTGTTTCGTCAATCTTCTTTCATCCATCCTTTCTACGAGTCCAAACCATCTAAGCATTCCTTTATCTATCTTTGTAACCACATCTTCTTTAACAACACAGCGTTCCCTTATCTCACTATTATTTACTTTATCCAACCGAGTCACTCCGGCTATATTTCTCAGACTACTCATCTCCGCATCTCTCATGCTTCTTCTGCCAAACCCAACATTTACTACCATACATAAGTGTAGGAACCAACACACCTCTATGTACAGCCAGACGTGCCTCTTTGGACACTTTCTGGCTGCTCACAAATCTATACAGTGCCCTGTTTATTTGTTTTTCTGCTAACACCCTTCGCTCAATGGCACTGTCATACTTTCCATCTCTCGTAAACTTTGAACCCAAGTATACAAACTCATTTACTTGTTCCACTCTTTCTCCCTTAATCAGAACTTCACAGTTTGTCATGCTTTCTTCTCTTTTAAAACCATTAATTTCGTTTTGGTTACATTTATTTTCATTTCTTTGATTTTCAGGGAATCATGCATAACATTAACCATCGCCTGCAACTCCTCTTCAGATGACGCTAATATGACTTGATTATCGGCGTAAAGAAGGCATTGATGATCGAATCATTCATTTTCAATCCATACGCACTCTCTTTCAAATCTTTTAAACAATCGTCTATGTTTAAGTTAAACAGCCATGGCGAAGCCACACATCCCTGTCGTAACACATTTTTCGCTGTTAAACCAGTCCGTGAAATACCAAATCGGTTTTATTGTTCTAAGATTTTTTTTTTGCTACTTAAAATTTTTTATTTTCTCTTAAACTGTATAAAAATGTACTTGATATTATTAAAAAAGTAATATCATTCCAATTATGCAATGCTTGTTGTGACGAGTGTATATTTTTTACGACTTGGCGCCCACTATTGCGAATGCTGCTCAAATTGAAGAAAGCAATAATTACCTGCCGCCCACCGTGAACTGTGGGCGTATAAACCAAGTTGACTACCCTTATGATTGGATGAAACGAATAACATTTTAGTAAATTCGACCTAAACACGGTTCGAAGAAAACATTTATTTATTTGGTAAAAAATTATTAAGCAAATTGTATTGTAAACATTAAACAATATAAAAAATTCCGGACAAAATTAATGCAACAACATATTAAATCGAAACAAATTGCTATAATAAATTGATTTTAATAAATTTTTATGGAGATTGCTTACATTCAAAGTTAGAAAAAACGTATTTTAAAATTATTAGCTTTAATATTTTTCTATAAGATTAAAATTAAAAATATTCTTAAGACTTAATAACAAAATTAAAATGTTAAAAAAAGTAAATTATGGCGTAAATAGGACAGTAGTAACGAAATTAATGTTATAAGTGCGACACTAGTAGCGTGTGTTGTCTCCTTTACTTCAGATCACAGCATTTATGCGTCTAGGCATGCTTCTAATTTAATATTTGGATTAAATCTTGAGGAATTTGTTCCCATGCTGTGATAACTGCATTCTCAAGTTCACTCGGGTTTCTAGGTGCAGGTATTTGAGGTTTAACATGTTTCTTGAGGTGATCCCATAAATGCTCGATCAGATTCAGATCCGGACTTTTTGGTGGTTACTGTATAACTAGTATACCAAGATAATCGAGTACCACCTCTCCAGCTGTGAGGTCGAGTGTTGTCATAAAGGCATAAACAGGAAATTGGGTTTCAAAAAAGGACCGAAAGGCTTCACATGGTCTATTACAATATTCTCAAGATAGTAATTAGCATTCATGGATCTTGTACGGACAGAAATTAATTATATGCGAGTGTCAAAGCATAGACCACCCTAGAACATAACAGAGCCACCGTCGAATGGAATCCTTATTCTTCTTTCATGTACCCTATCCGGTCTCCCGAACGTTGGCTATCACTCTGACTAGAGTATTTTTATCTTCTGCTAATTGTATGAGTTCTCCTACTGAACATATATTTGTCCATTCACGAATATTCTTTAACCATGACTGTTGCCCTCTATTTTCCCCTTCATTATTATTTGGAGTAGTTGATATTTATTTCCTCTTAGTATGTGACCAAGGTATGCAATTTCGCGGCATTTTATGGTGGTCATTAATTGCCTGTTAGTTTTAGCCCTTCTGAGGACTTCCTCATTTGTTAGATGGTCAGTTCAAGGTATGAGCAGAATCCTCCTGTGCAGCCACATCTCAAATGCCTCTAATCGGTTCATTGTACTGATCTTGAGTGTCCACGTCACCGTACCATACAACAGTATTGACCATATATAACATTCAGTCATCCGTTGTCTTAGCTTAAGGTTCAAATCATCATTGCAAAGAAGCGGTCTCATTTTACTGATCGCCGCGCGCGCCATCTGTATTCTGCTTTTTATTTCTGTATCAGTGTCTGTTCTGTTATTCTGTACCGTACGACTTAGTACCATGAATTTTGTTTTATTAGCGTTGATATCCAAGCCAACTGTTTTAATTCTGTCTAGCAGAGATATTTCAAAAAACAAATCTCTCTCCTGGTATTCGCCTTACTCGTTCACGATTATCTGAAAGTTTTAAGCTTACCCCTATTTCCAATTATCAACAGACCAATTTTGATTATTTCGAGCAAAACATAATCTGGCAACTCTGTTCGTTTACTAAGTAAGGGTGCAGTGTTTTAGAAGACAGCTTTGAGTTCGTTTCTGATCACAGAAATAGTAATAGTCCTGCTTCTTAAAGCGTATTGCCTAATAAAACGTTCATCTCGGTCGTTAATGCATCATTTTCCCACTTGCCCTAGCCTTCTAGAATAATTTATTACCTCATTTAATCGTCTTACTTTTTGTAAAACGATTTTTGCTTAAAAAATTGGCAACATAACTCATCCTCTCATCCAATAAAACTGCGGCCCGCACTACCTCTTGTTGAGTTGAATTCCTTGCTCGATTTAATTTTCTAATTTTTTGGGATCAAGCGTGCTGCTTAGCCTACTCTGGTTCATCGTCCAGAGTGCGTCTGCCCTCTTCTGGAGAGGTTTTTTCATTAACTGTCTTGATGTTCTGCAGCCGGTATTTGCATTCCACTGAGCAATATGTTCTTGTTCAAGGATTAGTTTCAACTCCTGTTTCGCTTCGGAATTTAGCAGTTCGACCAACTGGCTTCTTGGTTCCACCAGGGTCTCATTTCTTGCCAGTTCATTGGCTACCTCGTTGCCATTTATCCCTGTATACCCAGAAACCCATGTAAGAGTGACCTTATTTGCAGTCGCTAACTCAGTGAGTGCCTGCATGCAGTCCCACACCACCGATGATGTTGTGTAGGAACTCACGAGGGCCCCAATGGCCATGCGACTGTCAGTGAGAATATCAATCTCACTGTTGGTCACTCTGTTTTCTCTCAGGTGCGTGGCACACCAGAGTATAGCATAGGCCTCGGCCTGGAAGACCGAGGCGTGTTTTCACAGGAAGTCATTAACGAGGAGACAAAAATACATTACTATTCAAATACTCTATAAACTTCGAAAACGCACATAAGAAAAAGAAAAACAAATGTTTTGGATAATTTCATATTGTTGCGTTAATTTTGTTCAGGAGTTTATAAAATATGTGCTATCAAAATAAAGTGCACAAAAACGAAGAATATTTAATAACATATTTAACGATTTGAGAATATTTCGGACAACCCTCGTTAAATTGACTCGGATGTTATTTACGAAAATTGTTAATTATAAATATGAATTTCCAATAAATTAAAAAATTATCAACAAATTACGAAAAAATGTCGAGCAAAAATTTAAAATCGAATAAACGATTGATTGGTGTTTTGTTCATGTTTCGTTGACTCGTCGAACGGGGAAGGAAAAAGCAAATCCTTGAGTTTAACCGTCTACGACTACTTACGAGTCGGAGTAAGTCATTCACCGTGTATGTTTCGATATTGCGCACTTACGTTTTTCTACGAGTGGTAATTGATAATATTATACGGAACGAGACGTGCCAACTTCGAATGACATGAAATTTTTTTGGAACCAAATTTTTATAAGGAATCTCCAAAATAAAGTGATAAGATTTATATTCGGCACTGCGGTATTTTTCAAAAGTCGTTAATTAATAAAATTCTTATTGATTGTCCTGACATTGTTGAGCGTACCTCACGTTCTGTAAACGTTAAAAGTAATAGGAACAGTGACATCTTTTATTGCTTTTTGGAGAACAAATTTTGGCCAAAACGACACCTTTTAAAGAATAATAAAATCAGCTAACACTCACAACAGAATTGAACTATTCGGTTCTTCTTTGTCATTTTAGAAAAGCAGTAAAAAAACTGTATCAGTTTTATTTTTAATGTTTATTTCTTATTCATCTGTACAAATATAAATTGACTGTTGGTTCTTTTTGTAATGGTTTAATTCGTTTACTTGCCTTGACCGTTAATAACTAAATAAACAAAATCTATATATATATATATATATATATATATATATATATATATATATATATATATATATATATACATTAAAGGTTACATCCATGCCGACTAATCCAGTACGGAATAATCTACGCATGCACTATGTTTGATTTGGCTCCTGTTTACTTCAACATTTTCGTGATGTATATTTTAAATATGTCGATTTTTAGTCAAATTACTAGCGAAACTTTGCAAAGAGTTCGAGAAGAATTTGAAAATACGTTATATTATTGCCTACAAAATAACAAAGCACACTTTGAACGTTTACTGTAAATACATGTAAGGAGCTGTTTGTACTTAACTTCATTTAAGTTTTTGTCATAATTTCGCTATGTTTAATGTTATCTGCAAAATAAATCGATAATATAAATTGTTATTTATATGGCTGATTTAAATTTTTCTTGGGTTTTTATTTGATGTATCCCAAGGTAGCGAAAGGGGCCGGGGCTGTGAACCTGTTGAGAAGCCTGCAAGGAAAATACTTGCGGGCTGCACCAGGGGCAATGAGCACCGGTCCTACAGAGGGACTACAAATACCCCCCAACATACCACATTTGAACCTCCTGGTAAAAGATCGAGCCAGGAACACTGCTTACAGACTAAAGTGCGAGAGGGGATGGAGGAGCAATAGGATTGGTCACACCAAGATCGAGGCCCTCCACAAACATCCCTTCACAATAAAATCGGACATAATTTCGAAAAAGACCTTAGTAGGGAAAAACTATAAAACAAAAATACCAACCAGAGAAGACTGGTTGAAGAAAACACCATTGACCAGCCCAGGAGTGAAACGATGGTACACTAATGGATCAGGGTACCAGAGACGCTACGGGGCAGGTGTGTTTGGAGCATCCTGCAACCACAGGAAAAGCATACCCTTGGAGAAATACGCCTCGGTCTTTTAGGCTGAGGTCTATGCTATACTCAGGTGCGCTACGCACCTGTCAGAAAACAGAGTGACCAACAGTAAGATTGATATTCTCACTGACAGTCGCGCGGCCATTGGAGCCCTCGTGAGTAACACAACAACATGATCGGTGGTGTGGGACTGCATGCAAGGACTCACTGAGTTAGCGACAGTAAACAAAGTCACTCTTACATAGGTTTCTGGGCATACAGGGATAAACGGCAACGAGGTAGCTGATGAACTGGCAAGAAACGGGACCCTGGTGGAACCAAGAAGCCAGTTAGTCGGATTGTTAATTGCCGAAGCAAAACATTTATTGAAATTAATCCTTGAACAAGAACATATTGCTCAGTGGAATGCAAATACTGGCTGCAGAACATCAAACAGCTGATGAAAAGACCTCACCAGAAGAGGGCTGACGCACTCTGGACGATGGACCGGAGTAGACTAAGCAGCACGCTTGGCCTGCTCACAGGACACATCGCATTAAGGGCGTACCTCTTCAAAATTAAGCTGGCGGCCGAGAAAAACTGCCGACTATGCGGAGAGGAGGAGGAGAGCAGTATACACATTCTGTGTCACTGCCGGATGCTAGCGGCGTACAGATATTAAACCTGGGGCCGTATGATTATGGTTCCAAGCGATCTAAAAGAGACAGTGCCAACAGAAATCCTAAGGTTTGCCAAAATCAGGGGATTAGAATTCTGATGCCCTGAAGACTCAGCGGTAGTCACAGGGGATCAAAAGATCTAGGTGACATAGGCGCCGATACCAAAGGCCCAACCGCAAGATTGTAATGTAATGTAAAATCCCAAGGTAGGAGTTGTTATTTAACATTTTAAAGAAGGGATGGGGGGTGTTAAAGTGGTGCCACTTGGAAATAGAAAAAATACATTTTTAAACCTCTTGATTTAAAATTCGACGTGTCAAAATCAAAAGTTATTTGGACTGGTTAGTTTTGAAATGAAAGCACTGTATAAAACGACCGACCTCGCACTTCGAGTATTAATTAACTAAACTGTCGTAACAAATCTTAAAATTTGGTTAGCGAATTTTGTTTTTCTTTTGAAAAATACATTACAATTTAAATACGTACTAACAGTTATAGAATAATCGAAAGAATGCTAATCACTAACAATGAGAGAATTTATCTTGTTCTCATTGCGCCGTCTCCCTTCGAAGGTTGGCGATCCAACTGGCAATAATTACTCGTGACACAGCTGCTCAGAAGATTTCGGATGATGTTTTACTGAGCCATCGGCGTAGGTCCTTGAGCCAGGAATTCTGTCTTCTTCCTATTGACCTTTTCCCCCGAATCTTTCCCTCGATGATCAACCGAAGTATTTCATATCTGTCTCCTCTCATTATATGTCCAATATTCCTTAGTTTGCGCTCTTTGATTGTTAGCATCAGCTCCTTGTTTTTCTGCATTCTATTGAGAACTTCGGTGTTTCTCACTCTTTCGGTCCAGGCTATGCGCAATATTCTCCTATAGAGATACATTTCGAAAGCTTCAATGCGTTTCTAGCAAGGAGTTTAGGGTCCAGCTTTCGCAGCCGTACAGGAGGATTGAGAATTTATAATAAAGGAAAAAAAGTGTTTGGTCAGCTTTCTGTTAATCTCCTCGTCTGGTATTTATCGATAAGTGTGATAATATACCTAGCGTACTTTTAGAACATGCCTGGTAATATTATCTTTTTATTTCCTTGCCAATTTATGTATCAATATACCTACGCCTAACAAGGTCGCTGCCAACGTTATTTTATCTGTCGATGACATACGTTCAGTAAATATTATTTGCACAACCCCCATAGTTTCATTAACACTTTGTGGATATTTATTTGTTTAAAATTCCTCTTTTTTGCGGCGCTAACCGTTTAGGTGTTTATCTATTCGTTTGTTGGTTGTGTGTGCATTTATTTGCGATAAAATATGTAAGTTCGCACAAAACAAGACGGTCGTCGAGAAAAGGTTGATGTCACTTAATAATAAACGTTTTGCGAAAAAAAAAAACAACACAGTTCAGAGTGCGAGCGCCAGTTTTAAAACTGTTTTATATGCGCGATCCGTTTGTGTGTGTGTGTGTGTGATGATTTATTGAAAATGCGCTGCTTGTGTCTATTAAATATACATAGGAACGTTAATATTAGGTAAAATTTGAATTATTTTTTTCGAAATTGTTTACCGCTTTATCATGGTGCTACAATAACAAAATGTTTTTCTCGCGTACTTTCCACGTCATCAAATAGTTAAATCACAACGCATAGAGTTGCGTGCACCGTTTTTTCTACGACCAGACCCAATTATGACAAATAACAATGACATTAAGAACAGCGCAGTCGATGTGGAAAACGTGTTCGAGGAGTATTGTTCATTAATTTCGTTACGATATTTAAGACGAGTTTATACAGCAAATAAAATAAAATAAAGAACAAAATAAAATAAAATAAGAAAGATAAACATGCCCAAAACTATGAAGCGTTTATACAAAAAATAAGATAAAATAAGGAATAAGAATAAGAACAAAAGATGGCCAAATTTTATTCCTTTGTCTTATATTATTTTGTTTAAAAACTGATAATGCGCGTTACCCAAATCTTTTCTATTCTAAATGTTCCGAGTTTAGAATCAACCTAATCTAATAATATTATTTGTGGAGGTATTTTTGATTTTCCTTCTATGGCCCGTATATTTATTTTTTAAAAGCTTCCATCTGTGTTCAGAAGCTTCAGCTATAGAAAAAGTGATTTAAAAAACGTTAAACTCTCTGATTTTTTGGCACTTACGTGCTTTCTCCATTATGTTAGCTATTGTCAGCAAAGCATGTTCTTTCAGTCTGCTGTTCTTGTATTTTTCATCAGTTTTTGCATATAACTGAGGTAAGGTCGATACCTGCTCTATCAACATACCATTATCCATTATAATATTTTTTAATAGGAAATGGATGGTAGATATATAAATGGATAATTTTAATGATAAAATTTGAAAAATCCGTATTTGAAATAAAATAACAAATCAATTTGTAGATTATGTACTGTTATGCACAAAACACAAAAGTCATTGCCAAAAAAGCTGCGATTTCATCGGTTCATTCTTATTTTATTTTAGTCATCTGTATAAACCAATGTTTTTTGCACTCATTCCTTATTTTATTTTATGTTATTTCTTATTTTATTTTATTTGCTGTATAAACTCGCCTTTAGTCTTAGGTTCGTTAATTTACAATACTCGATATAAAAACTCAACAATTTTTTTAATATTTCTATATTTAATACAATAAAATATTATTTAAAAAAAAACACTTAGATACTCACTTTACAAGTATTTATGTTCACAAAACTACTTTAATTTACCGTGGGTTTATACAGCTAATAAGGTAAAATAAAAAATACATAATTTAAAAAAATGGTAATTTTTCGATGTTTTTTCTTTGGCCTCGATTTTGCCCTATTTTAAGCAATCAGATTTAATTTAAATTTTGCACACTTGTCAAATACCGACGACAATGCAATAATTCGATCAAAAATATCTGATTATCCTGATTAGTTTTGCCAAGATTCA
Organism: Agelastica alni; assembly: GCA_950111635.1. Lineage (NCBI taxonomy): Eukaryota > Metazoa > Arthropoda > Insecta > Coleoptera > Chrysomelidae > Agelastica > Agelastica alni. The sequence goes on along the minus strand of OX467713.1, from coordinate 22,400,913 downwards.
TAAATTTCTTCAGGGATCCTTTGCATTAGTATAAGAGAGATAGAACTAGTGCGTGAACTACGCATGCGCGCAGTTCCAATAGTGTTGCAGACATGCTTAAAAATAAGCGACAGTTTCCTACTTTCCAAAATAGGTAGTTTGTCTATTATCTAGTAGATGGTGCCACTAGCAATTTGCAGTAATACAAATGATAGTTTGTATTTAGTGTTGCATAAAAGTATAGTGCTAGTTTTTAAAAACCCTAATGATATAAATTATAGTTTTAAAAAACTAAAAAACACGCTTTTAGAGTTAATAAAAGTAAAAAATAATTCCTAACATAAGAATAAAATTACTGACGAGAAAATTGATGTCACTGTTCTAAAAGCGTGGGGTGCTTTGTATGACATTTTTAAACTAACTGCCTTTCGGAATGAAAGCACCCCACGCTTTTGGAACAGTGACATTAATTTTTTCATTGGTAATTTTATTCTTAATTTAAGGATTATTTTTTACTTGTTAGTTTGATTAACTCCAAAAGCGTGTTTTTAGTTTTTTTAAACTATAATTTATTAATGTTAAGTAGACAATAATAGAATCAAATACGATTATCGGTTTGCAAATAAAAGCATTGTTATAATAAACATTTATATTACGTAAATAGAAAATCGTTTCTAAGACGTACATGCGCTTAATGCAGAACAAATAAAGTCAAATCTATTTTAAAAAAAATTACTGGTTTTTTACCACAGAGACCCACTAAAATCTATACAAGCTAGAAAGAAAGTTTTATGTGTTTATACATATCAGGTTACAAAATTTTAAATGGACCACCACTAGACTCCAAATGTCTAGAGTTGTACTGTGTCAAAGTGCACGATAGAGCTTTTTTATAATCAGATCGGCATTGCAAGTACATACATACATATAATCACCGCCTTTTTCCGGTAGGGGTAGGCAGGGACCACTTTCTTCCACTTACGGTTCTTACACACATCTTTTGCTTTCTCTTCTTTCATCAATGCTCTCATATATGCTCGTCCGTTGTTGGTACTCTTGACCTGGCCTTTCTTGAAAACAATGTTGATCTGATCGAGATATGTTCACCGAGGTCGACCTCTACCGATTTTTCCATTCACTTATAAATTTGTTTCATCAATCTTCCTTCATCCATCCTTTCTACGTATCCAAACCATCTAAGCAATTCTTTATCTATCTTTGTAACCACATCTTCTTTTACACCACAGCGTTCCCTTATCTCACTATTTTTTACTTTATCCAACCAATTCACTCCGGCTATACTTCTCAGACTACTCATCTACGCAGCATTAATCCTATTTTCATGCTTTTTCTGCCAAACCCATCATTCACTACCATGCGTAAGTGTAGGAACCAATACTTCTCTATGCACAGTCAGACGTACCTTTTTTGACACTTTTTGGCTGTTCATAAAGCTATGCAGCCCCATTCATTTGTATCCTGCCAACACCCTTCGCTTAATGTCACTGTCCTACTTTTCATCTTTCGAAAACTTTGAACCCAAGTATACAAACTCATTTACTTGTTGCACTCTTTTTTCCTTAATCAGAACCTCACAGTTTGTCATACTTTCTTCTCTTTCAAAAACCATTACTTTCATTTTGCTTACAATTATTTTTATTCCTTTGATTTTAAGGGAATCATGCATAACAGTAACAATCGCCTCCTCTTCAGAAGACGCTAATATGACTTGATCATCGGCGTAAAGAAGGCATTGACGATCGAATCATTCATTTTTAATCCATACGCACTCTCTTTCAAATATTTTAAATAATCGTCTATGTTTAAGTTAAACAGCCATGGAGAAGCCACACATCCCTGTCTCACACCTTTTTCGATGTTAAACCAGTCCGTGTAAGCTCCGTTTATCCTGGTACACAAGCAGTAGAATCCTCGTGTAAAGTGATTTCAGTGCTCGTATTAAACCACCGCTCATCCCATACATAGACAATGTCGACCACAATTTACTTCTCACCACTCTGTCATAGGCCTTTTTCAAGTCTATAAAAGCGCAGTAGACCTTCTGACTTCCAGCCAAAAATTTTTCGACTATACTTTGTAATGAAAAGACCTGATCCATCCATCTCCTTCCTCTTCTAAATCCTGCTTGCACATCCCATATCATCTTCTCAGTTTCATTCGTCGCTCTTTTAATCATTTCCATTGCAAGTATGAGAAACATATTGACAATTTGAGTGACTGAGGTGCTGATTAAAGAACCCGGATATCGTAGAGCTATAACGGTTTTCGAAATTAATTGTAGATTAATATCTTTAATGCATTATATTAAGATAAATAGATATTTACTGTTAGCTTTCGCCTACTCTGTTAAAAGTCGAAACCTCAAAACACACATAAATTTCCGTAAAAATTAATTATACGTATTATTTTACAGATCGGATGGCACCGAGTCTCCTATATTAGAGGAACAGGAGAGTGCCAATTCAGAAAAACCTAAACAAGTCAAATATGGTGAACTAGTCATATTAGGGTGAGTACATATATGTGCTAAATTTAGTTATACAATTATACAATAAATCCAATCTTCTGGAAGAGCTAATTAATAATAATTATAATAAAAAAGTCCCAAAAATATTTAGATTTTCTTCACAAGTTAATAACGCTGCCATTTCTTGTCTATATACTCGTACATAAAAATCAAATTATGTTAGTTTGTCCTCTATGCGTTTTTATACCGCTGGACAGATTTTAATGAAATTTTTAATCAATCTTCAGATTAACTCGGCGGGTGTTCCTGTACCGATAGGATTAACAAAACATTAACAAAAGTGGTGGGAATGGGATGAAATAAAAAAACTATTAAAAACGGTTGATATTGATGTCGAATTCATAGTCTTAAGGACGCTGAGTTTGATGTGACATTCCCAATTATTTTAGCAACCATACAAAAGAGATGGGAAAAGGATAAAATATAATCTTAAAAACGCCGATATTAGTGTTGAATTTATAGTTTTTGGCGTCGCTGAGTTTGATAGTGACATTCCAATTTTGTTAGCACCCCTACGAAAGGAGTGGATAGGGGATAGAATATAAAAACTATTAAAAACGCCGATATTAGTGTCGAATTCATCGTTTTCGGAGTCGCTGAGTTTGATAGTGATATTGCCAAAGCAGGCAAAAGTCAACGTTCGGGCAGGTCAACGTCTGCCGGCCGGGTCTGCTAGTTTTCTAAACAAAATATTTTCGATGTTTCAAATCTGCCAAGCGTCCCGCGACATACTTTATAAAGGTGACAAACTGTAGGTACGAAATTTTGCAGCACATAATTATATTATGAGAGTGGTGATAATTATTTGCAAAGTAGTAGGTATCATTGACCGTTTCATGTTGCAGATGACATTCGTCGACCTATGTGTGTAAATATTATTAAAATGAAATGTTCTGCTCCTTTGTATTAACCGTACGTAACATGTGTTTTGAAAACAAAAAATTCTTTACCACCTCCAGTTGTTTATTATTTCGTAATAGTAGGATCGTGGGCAAAAAATATGAAAAAAGTTTCCTTAACTATTTGTGACTCTGTGATATACTATAGTAGAATACCACAATTGTAGAGAGTGACTCATAATTTCAACGTAGACCTTTGCCGGTCCGAGGGAAAAGGAAATTGACGAGTCATAGGCGTGTGGGTATTATTATATTAATAAAAATTATCTTCAGCATTTTAAAACGAATTAGATGTCACAAATATTCTTTTCTTATTTTAGAGATACCCGAGATGAGAAAAACCAACACTAATAATTATCGAATAAGTTTATAATTATCGAATAAGTTTAATACGAAAAAAATGTTACATATTATGTCTTCCTATTATTAATGTTAAAAAAGTATAAAGGACAAAACAATTTTGAACAATTTCAGAGTTATCTCACTTATCTCTGACATGACTTGAAGAAAAATAATTTACATTACTAAATTGATATTGCACGTTTATAGTTTTCTTTTAAATACCTGAAGTTCATCTCAAGCAAAGTACGTAACAAAACACGTCCTGATATTTTTAGATTTTCATTAGATTGTAGAGAGAAAACAGTTTTCTTTAAAGTTGGTAATTCCTTTTTAATAAAAAATTCATGTGCTGCACGACGAATGACCTGTTTAGTTGTATCGTCCAATTTAATTTTATGCACACTAGCTTCAGAAACTTTTGTTAAAATACTACATAATGTAACTACCTCACATTCATATTTTGTTCTCTGGCAAGAAGTCCTTCAAACACATTTCTAATCATGGTTTAAATTGTGACGTTTCCTTGTAAATATCCGGTTTACTATAACTATTCTCACTCATAGTTATTATTTGTCACCAAATTTAATCGAAGCTAAATATTTGCAATTCACACTTCTAATTATATCGAAGATTAACGAAGAAATGGAAACAATGTTTATTACAAAATTCAAAACTTACGAGTCTTGACAATAAGTAAAAACTACTTCTAATAATACAAAAATAATCCGGTCTCTGCTTTACGAAACCATTGCAGCACGTCTATAAAACTGCTTTGGTGATAAAATCCAACTACCTGATCAATGGCGTTGTTGCCAATAACGTTGCTATAATTTGCGACGTCATTGTTGATCTCGTCTATTATCTACTGTCAGAGAAAGATATAAAGTACAACCATGCAGATACCTTCAGGTTGAATCATACACGCTGACATCGTTTCATTTTGCATCGAACCCTTAATTGCTTGATTGATTTTCACGTTTTTATATTATAACGATTTTACGATACGCCCCTGAAATGTACGTAAGCAAGCTGGACGGTAGAGTGACGTCACAGCCAATGACAAGGATGTTTCAGTACCTTCCCGACCAGTCTCGAATTTTCGATAGAACAGTTTGGATACGGCTAAAAGCTTCTCGTCTTTTCTCGATTCAACGTTAAATATACAAATTGGCATTCGTTCGCGAGAGTTAGTCAGTTTTCTAAAGTTAATGATTGTGTTCGCTAGTTGACATAAATTATATTGTATTGCTACAAATAAATGTGTATATAAATTCGAACCCTGAATGTAAATTTTAGTAAAACGTTACAATATCTTTACAAATAAAATAAAAATTTAATAGTACTTCCTTAAATGTCCTTTAAGGAAGTACCTGGGACCATTCAGAAATATCTATGTGACACCCCTCTGCACTGGACTGGCTGAAATCCATGGACGTAGAGCTCTGACCGAAGTCCTAATCACATCTGTCATCACAAATTTTATTTATTCACATGTCTTTTTTTTTCCTGGTTTTGTGCTGTTTTGTATTTTGTCCTATATATTGTGGTCACTTGACATTTATACCTATAAAATGCTGTTGGTGAAATGTAAAAAGTACTAGTAATTACGAATATGTTACCTAATGGTGGGGGTGAGGGTCCTGGCCGCGAATATAATTTCGAATTTTAAGGGGGCCGCGACTAATAAAAGTGTAAGAACCAACAGATAGTTGTAACCAAAACTACAAAAGTGAAGTTTTCGCCAACTCCCTTTACTTTGACTAATACCGTACTAAACATTTTTGTCTGTATACAAAACTTATCAAATCGTGTATTTTTTTTAATTTAATCGCATCTTTTTCGTTCTAATGAATGCAACATGTTTAATCTTAATAATGACACCATCTTGAAAACATTTTAACTAGCTGAAAATTAATTAGTTTTTACTCTCAGTGTTTCTGGTACAGCGGTTAATTCAAAAATTGATTAAAACAACCGATTCCCGTAATTGATAGTTTCTCTTAATTTATTAAAAAAAAACATTTCAAAAGTCGTCGGAAATTTTTTTATGGTTTTCCCCTCGGCTTAAAGAGCCTGTTGATAATTACACGCGTGTTCCACTTTTGCTTCTTCTTCATTTGTGGGTATTCTTCGGAACGAAAATAATAAAAAAGGTCAAGAGTTCACATTGAATACGATTAAAAGTAATTCATTCTGTTGCACACGATCGAAGATTTATGCAAGTGGGACAAATTATAGTTTTTATCATTTAAAGTATTTTTTAAAATATAAAATACAGTTTTTGAAGTTTATCGAGTATTTGAATAGTAGGGTATCCATATTTTGTTTCTTTGTTATGACAGCTATCAAAATAAAAATAAAAATGCGATAGATTTTCATTAAAAGTAAGCTTATGAAATGTTCCTTTTTTGAAAGTAATACGTTTTATAGTCGACTGTTTAATTGACCCCGAAAATTAGAAAAATGAATCGAGCAAGGAATATTGGTAAGGGATATTGTCAAAGTTATGTTGCTAATTGGTTAGGCAAAAATCGTTCCACAATGAGTCGTATGGTAAGATAATTGAAAAATATATCGGTTTTAGAACGTTCTTCGACGTCTTCCGATTTCCAGTCTCCATTAATCCCTGTCTTCCCAGAGATCCTATCTTAAAACTCTCTCATTTCTCTGTCTATCCCCTCTTCCTAGGTCTTCGTATCTTTCTTCTTCCTTGAGGGTTCCAGTTGATGACTTTCTTTGGCAATTTCCATAATCTCTTGGATCCTGTCATTTCTAAGTCGTTCCAGTCTAGATATTCCTGCCGCACGCCTCCGGAAGTCCATCTCTGTTGCCATACCTCACTGCCATATGTAACTATGCTTTTTACAATACCATTGTATATTCGGTGTTTATGTTTTGAAATATGTTTATCCCACAATACGTTTAGTAAACCGATGGCTCTTCTTTCTTGTATATTTCCTTCCCCTTTTGGCTTTATCCGTAGTTCCGTCTGTCGTAATATACATGCCGAGAAATTTGTATTTTTCACATTGTTTAATTATACTCTGGTTGTCCTCCAAGACCAGATTTTGTTGCACCGTTGTAGTGATACTCCCTTATCATGACATTTACGTTTCCAAATTTTTAACGCCTGCTCCAAATAAATTTTAAACATTGAATGAGGTAGGAAATTATTCTAGAAGGCCAGGGCAAGGGCGAAAACAATCCACTAACGACCGAGATGAACGTTTTATTAGACAATACGCTTTAAGAAACAGGACTAATTCTAACAAAGATGAACACACTAGATCTAGATAAATTAAGGACACCTTTCTCAGAGTATTAATAATAATATACTCGTAGAGATTTTAGAATAGGTTTAAGTCTGGACTGCTGTCACCTAGGCACCAGTACAAGAAATCACAAGAAAGTTTAACTCAATACGTTTGTTAATTTTCGATTCACAAAAAATTGCTTACACGAAAGACTAAGTCCAAAATTTTTTAATGATAAAAGCGTTTATTTATTATTAATCTATAATACAATTAACTGAATTCCAGTGCAACTAAGCACAATGGTTAATTATTGATTAGCAAAAAAAATGCGGGGCTAAAGTTAGAAATGAACTTCTTCTTCTTCTTCCTTCTTCGTACCCTCTTCCGTTCAATTGTTAGAGAGGTTGTCGCTCCATCTCTTGCGGGGTCTTCCAACGCTTCGGCGCCCTAAGGGGTCTCTGGTTATTTTGCCCATTCTGTCGTCATTCATCCGATCTATGTGTTCGTTCCACTTTTTCTTTCTTCCCAGTATCCATTCATTTATATTGTCTATTTTACTTATTCTTCTAATGTCCTCGCTTCTCTTCCTGTCAAAAAGTGTTTTTCCAGCGATCCTGCGCACTATTTTCATTTCGGTGGTTTCTAATATTCTCTTTGTGTTCGATGTATCTGGTCTAGTTTCCGCTGCGTATGTTAACATAGGTCGGATGACCGCCTTGTACATTTAGGATTTGGTCTCGATTCCGATATATTTGTTTCGAACGATTGTATCGTTCAGGTAAGCTGAGGTTCGTGCTGCTTTTACATCTCCTGTTGTATAATTCAATCATCCACAACCAATTTGCATCTGATAGGTGTTTTTGATGTGGTCATGCATTTCGTTTTTGCTGCAGATATCTTCATTTTTAGACTTTTTGCCGTTGTGCTGAATTTGAATAATAATCTATGTAGGTCATTTTCGTTTTCTGCAATCATAACAGCATCATCGGCATAGCATAGGATTTTGACGTCTTTGTTCCTCACTTTATAAGGGAATCTCCTTGTCGAATATCACTATTTACAGGAATTTCTTCGGTAGTTGTGCCATTAATTTTGGCTTGTATTTTGTTTCTCTGGTAAATATTTTCGATGGTTTTTATGTTATATGGGATTTGCCTGTTGTATAGAAGGTGTACTACGTCCTCCACACATGAAGGCTGGTGTGTTATACTCGATGGAATTTTCAGTTATTTGTCGCAGGACAAATACCGCAGCTGTACAAGATCTTCCTGATCTGAATCCTTGTTGTTCATCGTCCAATGTGGTGAGTTCATTTATTTTATTTGTTATAATCTTTGTTACCAGATTTAGGGTTGTATTTAGAAGGTTTATGCCTCAGTAGTTTGCGGATATATTTTTTTCTCCTTTTTTGAACAGTGAGATTGTGGTACTTAGGCGCCATTTGTTCGGAATTTTTTTATGTAAAAGGATTTTGTGAATTATGGCTGTTAGCTGCTGTTTCCGGCTTCTCCCGCCGTATTTAAGAAGTTTACTTGGAATACCGCCTGGGCCTGGACTTTTGTCTGTTCTTAAGTTTCATTAATGCCCTTTCTATATCCTTTTCTCCTATTTCAGTTACTTCGTTAGTTGCGATTTCTGGGGTGTCCGGTATGCTTTCCGTATCTTCTTTTTCATATAGTTCTAATAATTTAAATAATCAAAACTTATCGGCACAAGAGGTGGGACTCAACTTTAACTCCTATCATTCAACATTACTTTTTGTTAAAACTTCATGACTTAAAAACAATAATCGGCATTGATACAATTACAGACCCCCCAGCAGTTTCTTTTAATATCTTTTTAATCATTCTCGTCTGTTTGGAAAAAGGAATTATCATCTTCAATTTTCTGGTCTGCGCTTTTTTTTGTATCAAACTTAGACGAATATTTCAAAGAGATCTTGCGAAAAAGTTTACGATTGATATAAATGTAATTCTCGGTAACGTTTAATTCGAAAAAACACAATTAACTTTATGAACAGATGAAATTGAAAAATAAATATTTATTTCGCTCGCATATTTTCGCGCTGCAAGGTCGTATCCGTTTATTATCTCTGCTTTTTAGATTTTTTTTAGCCGTTTATTTTTACGAAAAATAAACGGTTTACCCAACATTGAAACATGTTTTGCATTCCTGTGTCGCTGGACAAGAAAAAAAAATCGCTTGCAAAACAAATTAAAAAAAAATGTCTGTGTGTGTGTGCAGTTACAAGTGAAACTAAACTTTTACATGTAAAAATAAAAATAATAAACAGAGCAAAGGCGGCAACATTTATTGTGAAAATAGTTGCATTTTATTTATTAATTTGTTCCATGTAAATAAATGTGTACAAAAACCATATGTAACAAATATCTTTCATCGTACGCCTGTGTATATAGAATAGTGCGCGGCTGAAATGATGTAAAATAATAATATACAAGTTTGTAATGTCATGATATTTATTTAAACAAAAGTGGAAAGGCTACGTACGAAACACCGCACAAAAAGGAGACCGATAACGCTGTATAATGTATTATTCTATTTCATTTTTTCGCAGGCTTAATTCTATAGATTAATGTGTTTGTTTCTTTTTAGTGTCGCTTTTTCGTTTCATCGAGTTTTAAATCACAATGATTGTAAAGGAGTTTCATTTCAAACATACGCGAGGTAATGAAATGTCAGGACCTACTGATCTGTCTTAGCAACTAGGACTAGTTTATTCTGCAATTGCAAACATTTACCCCTACTTCTCTCACTGCCTCTTTTTCATAAAAAAGAACGTTCCTACTTTTCTACGGATAATTATGACCTTTTTTTTATAGGTTTTTAATTAAAAATTGTATGATAAAAGGTATGATCTGCAACTAAATAAATTCACGGCTCCCGTTCCTACCAAGTACACATGAAGAATCACGCAAAAATCGCCAGTCGCGACACCAAATTATTTATAACATTAACAATAGTAGATCGTTATTAAGGTTTCTTAAAAAAGATCCAAAAATCTACGGGACTAAAGTTACCAAAAAATTTTGGTTCTCAAAATTTTGAAAGTTGCAGGAGTTCTAATGAGAGATCTGTTCCTTCCCCAAAGAGTTCTATCAAAAAGTCCCACAACATTTTTCGATGAAATCAAAATCCAAAATTCTACGGGACGTTAAAGTTAACGTACATGTGTATGACAAAAATAATTTATCAACTATCAAATTATTTATAACATTAACAATAGTAGATCGTTATCGAGGATCCTTAAAAAAGATATTTAATTTAGGTATTAACAGTGGGTTACATTGAAAAACGCAAGTTTTCAGATTTGTAAATAGCTGAAGAATATGTTTGTTAAAGAGATTTTCCAGGGGGAATAAAAGTCTGATTAGAACTCATGGAATTCTTAAAATCAAGAAAATCAAAACTTTTGGGTATCTTTTGAATCTCTTAGAATTTTGGATTTTAAATTGATCGAAAAATGTCATAGGACTTTTTGGTAGAACTCTTTGGGGTAGAAACAGATCTCTCATCAGAACTTCCTACAAATTTTGAAAATCAAAATTTTTTGGTAACCTTAAAGTCCCGTAGAATTTTGGATTTTGATTTCATCGAAAAATGTCATAAGACCTTTTGGTAGAACTCTTTGAGGGAGGAACAGAACTCTCATCGGAACTTCTGGAACTTGTGATGAAAAATTTTCTTTTATATTACATTTTTTAAAATGCTGTGATTTTTTGGATTTTAAATTTTTCGTAATTTTTTTTTTGTAGAACTCTAGAACTCTTTAAAGCAAACAAAAAAATTGATTTTTGATAAAGTGGAGGGACGGGTTTTTTTTTCGACATTTTTTTTTGGTGTTTAATTCGACGGAAGTATTTTCGAAAAGCATCAAGAATTCTAGAACTATGCTAAATCTACCCAGAACTACGAAAAAAATTCACTTTTTTAAAAGTGGGGAGGAGCGTGAAGTTAGCCCCCCATTTTTAAAAAAATTGATTTTTTTACCCTTTAATAATCAGAACTATTCATGTTGGGATTATGGATAACAGTGAAGGTGTATTATTTTAGAATGAATGAAGATTTTATTCATTGGAAGATTCTATTTATTGTCTTAACACATCAGAGAGAACTAGCTGCTTAAGACTATTTTACTACAGTTGTCCTTTTTACATCGTGTAACATTTAGTGTTTATGCAGTTTATACAATGCTCGAATTGTACCTGGTTTTTATGACTCGTAGTTCGAATACTTTAAACTATATTTCTCCGAAATAATAAAATAAAACCTTTTTCAAGGGTGAAATTGTGTTCAACAAATGTTACTTAAAAAGGAAAACTTTTACTTTCAAAATAAAACATTTAAAATATAATATCTTTAAAGAGAACGATTTTTGTAGACGAACTCAATATTTCAACAATTCCTAATACCTACCTAATACTCTAGAACCATTGAAACAGAACTTAGAACTCTAGTAGTGGGGGTGGAACTTCACAGGGATGACACAGAAGCCAAAAATAAAATTATATCTCGTCAATAAATCGCAGAGTATGTATTTAGTCTGTTAAAATTTTGTAACGTTTTAATAGCTCTTCGATATTGTGCCTCGTAAAAGACGATTCGTTCAAAGTATTTACAGGAAGTGTTGTAAACTAATTTTTATCTATCTAGGTTATGAAAAGATCACACGAAACTGACACGCGAATGCAATAATAACCAATAAAACTAACACAGTCCAAACATAAAAATATATTGTTAAAGTGTTTATTTAAACGTATAAATACTATAGTAACAAAATGTAACGTTACTATGAAAATGTATTGATTAGGAGATAATTGAAATATCAACAGAATTTGTAAATATTTATGTAACACTTTTACAGAAAATCCACTCAAATAGACACTGACACAGATTTTATTATGTAATGTTCACATCCTGCACCGTCCAAAATTAATATTTTACCAGAAATAGTTACAACATTTATTTATTACCTAATTAATTATAAACTTCCGGACAAAATTAACGCAACAATATGCAATTATCCAAAAAATTAATTTATCTTTTTCTTATTTGAATAGTAGGCTATGTATATTTTGTCTCGTTGTTAATGACATCTATTAAAACAATTCGTTTAGATTAATAGTTTTCAAGAAAACAAATTTGTGCAGTACTTGCGAAAAATTTTCGTTAAAAGTAAGCTCATAAATTGTTCCTTTTTTGAAAGAAACGGACCTCAACTAGGAAGGGATGCTTTAGTGTGGTACACTGATGGATCCAAAATGGGTTGGAGTGGGCGTTATAGGGCCGAATTTTAGGCTCTCAAAACCCCTTGGTAACACCCCAACCATCTTTCAAGCAAAATTACATGCCATAGAGACATGTGCCCAGGAGTGCAGCGAAAGAAACACCCGAAGGGCAGAAATCTATATTTTATCAGATAGCCAAGCAGCACTAAAAGCTCTGAAGTCATACACTTGTGAGTCTAAGCTGACTTGGGACTGTAAACAATCCCTGAGACAACTGGCAGCGAACAATCAGGTTACTCTGATGTGGGTTCCAGGTCACAATTGAGTTAAAGGCAACGAAGAAGCAGATTGCCTTGCCAAAGAAGGGGCAAATACAAAATTTTCTGGCACAGAACCCTTCTGTGGACTTTCCAAAGCCCATAAAGTGCCAGAGCAAAGGAAAGCGAAAAGGCTAGTAAGTCTTTCGCCAAGGAAAGCTAAACAGCTTCTCGAGTGGGACAAGAAAGACTTGAAACTAGTGACGGAACTCCTCACTGGACACTGCCCTCTAAGGTACGACCTGAAAAAGATAGGCAAAACAGAGAGTGATAGTTGCCGCTACTGCGAGAACTTCGCTGAAACTGCAGAACATTTGCTTTGCGAATGCCCAGCGCTTTTTTTGCAAGAGGCCCAAGTTTCTGGAAGGGGCCTTCCTAAACCCCTTCGATATCAGAAACTTAGCTCCCAGGAAACTGATCAACTTTGTACGTAAGTCTCGGAATCCTGGGCCTCGAATAGATTAAGGGTTATGCACAAAAGATCTGATAGGTCGAAGTGCTTGAGAGGCAGCATGGCCTTCACGACCCACCCTACAATTTACAATCTACAATCTACCTGTAAAAGAGGTAGTGCGGCGCTCATAGATTGGATTTGGTTAAAAATAATATCTAGTAGTTTCTTATGCATCCTTATCACCTGTTTCTCACTGTTAATACCGCTTTAGTTTTCATTGTGTCATTTGTTAATTTAAAGTGTGTTCGCAAATATATCGACATTGCATCGACTTTTATTTCGTTTCACGAAAGGACAAGAATTCAAAATAGATGCAAACACTACGGTTCGTTGAAGCCAGCGATTTTTTCGAGAACACTAACAAAAGTAAGTCCCTTTAAAATTAAAGTCTTTGTATTTCTTGACGATTCGCCAGCTGCAAAACTATTTTTTCTGCTACAGTCCATTTTTCAATCCCTAAGCGCTTACATTTTTGGTCCTTCAAATAATATTGCTAGTCCTAGATGAGGGATATTGTCAAAGTTATGTTGCCAATTTGTTAGACAAAAATCGTACCACAATAAGTCGTAGGTAAGACGCTTGAATGAGGCAGGAAATTATTCTGGAAGGTCATGGCTGGAGTGAAAACAATGCACTTACGACCGAGATGAACGTTTTATTAGACAAAACGCTTTAAAAAACATGACTGTCACTAGTTCTGTGATCAGTAACGAACTCCAAGCTGTCCGCAATGTCACAATTTCTTCTAAAACAGACGCTTTAATAAAGCTGGATGAAACAGTAGAAGACCAAACACTGCACCCTTGCTTACTATAGTGAACAGAGTTACATTTTGCTCGAAATCATCAAAATTGGTCTGTGCATAATTGGAAACAAGTTTTATTCACAGACGAAACTAGGCTTAGCCTAATAAAACCAGATGGTCGTGAACAAAAAAGATAAAAATTACAAGCAAGTATACATCGATTTCTGATTTTTATTCATGACAACATTTGTACACACTATTGCAGCATTTATAATTAAATATATATTTGTAATATTTTCAAATTATTATATTAATCTAACATATATCAACTTTTAAATTATTATATATTTCATGTTATTTTCGTACGTATACTACCAATTGCTCCATAAAATTTTGTTTACTAGTCTATTGCTATCATTCTCTATTGCATGAACTACTAACATACGCACTCTCTTACATCCTGCGGTCGCGCAGCGCGCAGCTACAACTCTGTATCTTCGTCTATCACACAAGATATTTGTCTCGGACCCCTTTGTCGCACGTTCACAGTCGCATTAAAATTTTATTTTTTTAAAATTCGACAACCATCATTCAGGACGGACTTTTTGCGGGCAACCCTATATCATTGTGTTCGCAATAAAACAGCGCTTATTTTTATGTTAAATTTATAGATTAAACAAGTAGGTGAAAATAACTAGGACCAAAATACCTGTTTATACCTGGCAACCCAATAATTAGGCCGGGAAAAATATAGACGTTTGCATATTCTATAGGCTTTGTACTTACGGTTGGTGTAGAATATTTTCGTTAAACTCATCGGTAGAAATTAAAAAAAGAAGTAATTTTTAAATTTTTAATTAATTATAGCCTGGCCAGGATTTTTTTAGGCAACCCATTATTTTTATAATTTTTAACATACTAAATTACTTATAAAATAATTTTTATCCATTAAACAGATCGGTGAAGGTCGATTTTACTTCGGCACTTGGACTATTATATACAAAAATAAAAGCGACAATCGATAACCTTATTTTTTACTTTAAAACCCATAAAATGTTTAAAATAATAGCAACAAATCCACTAAGAAATATATATATATTTTTATTTTCGAAAACAGTTTTGACGTTAAAAATTACAACCTTGAACTTAAATAAAAGCCGTTTAACTCGAACAATAACCCACATGGAGTGTTGTTTTTCAATAAAATTGATTTAATCCATTTGTGTTTTTTTTTATTATGAACCAAATTTAGCTAAAATGAAACAATTTAAAATTGCTTTCGAGATAAAAATAAATACATATTTCATTCGGTAGACGAGTCATATACAAATAACATTTGTCCTGAAACAATTATTGCATTGTTTAGAAAAATAATGACAAAAAAAATATAAAATTTAAAATCAAGGACAAAATAATAGAAGATTATTTCAAGCGGAGGAGAAGTGAGATTTGAAAAGTCACTTCTCCTTCAAATGAAATATAATATTTTTTTTAAACGGCCATAAACACGAAATTTGTAACACGATTGAATACAAAAATGATTTTATAGTTTTCATTCAGCATTAAAAAATGTCATTATGCAAGTTTTGATTTAACATCACAACTTATGACGTTTTAACTGACAGCCGCCACACTAGCATACTTTTTCCTCCGGCGGAGGGAAAAGTAAAAGTAAAACTGCAGGTGGTGAAAAAGTTGAATTTTTTCGCAGTTAGCTCAGTACAACTATGACCTATTTATTGTACGTTTAAAAAAAAATTATTTGTCGTTTAAGCCAACCACACGTGACTAGTTTTTGTAGGAACATCAAAACGGTTGATATCGATTAGAAAATTACCTAGCAATAAGCAAAACTATTTACGTAGAAGGATTTTTACAGGGTGAATAATGCAGCTTTTAAAAATAGCATATTTTTGCAAACTTTCTGGGACTAGAAGCCATAAACAACTAAACAATACAGAGCAACAAAAATGTCCTCTTTCTTGTGGAGTTTGATTCTATGTTAGTCACATTTCATGATACCCCATTTCATTGCTAATTCTCTATATGCAGATTCCTTATTTTTCTTCCACTACCCACTTTTAAGTTCTCCATATAATCCTCCTCATATGATGCTTATCTTACCTACACGATTAGTATTCATGTCATTATCTGTCATTTAATTAAGTTCAAAAGTATTTCATCAGTCCAACTTTTTTACTTTACAACTTTACAACAAGTTCATTTGAAATGATATTTTTCTATTTGACGATGAACTGCATACTGGTGGCGTACCGAACCCTACACTATCATTACCTTTGACAATATCCTCAACAGTAGATAATGATGAGTCGAATCAGACAATGCGGATCATTCCAGTACATACGTGATCATTACTATTGTCATTCTAAAAAGGTTATGACACTAATATGATTATGCAAGGTCTGCTTAAAGAGATCCTAACAGAGTCTAGATAACATTTACTATCCAGATTCTTTCGTAAAATATTGCTTAAAAAACAGAAACAGAAATCACCTGGAGAATCATTCATGTTGGAATTTCGTTTCCAACAATATATTAATTTTTCTTTAGTTCTAATTAAATTAGTCTCGAGCCGTCCCTGAGCGTTAACTTTTAAAACCGTTAGACCTTCAGGCGAGTTCGATTCAGGCGAAAGCGATCGGCAGTATCTTCCAAAACGCCGTTAAAGACGGTCGATAAATTCTTTTCTGCTTACCGATTGAACGATCGGTTTTTCCTATTATTCACAGTATCCCAAAGAAGGCCAACCAAGTTAGTCGATATTGTTTCTACTCAAGATCAAAACGATCTTTTTTCTTATCCATGGCAACCGAATGATTTCGGCGTTTGTTTTTCTAAGTCATTCAGTTGAGAAGAGTGAATTTACGTAAATGGCAATTCATTAGTGGTACAAGTGCATAGTATACTTACGATTCTAACTTTATAGTGCCTTGCACTGCGTTAGGTACTTGTGCGCTGACTTCATCGGCCACCTCTGGACCTCAGGGACATCGGTACGAGAGACAGCTGGGGGCTATAAAAATCTTGAGCAAAGAAATTGCTCTTTTGGCAAGACCACCTAGTCGGAGTCTATCGCGAAACGCGCGCGCACATTTTTTTTTTTTTATGTTCTGGTTCCCACGAAAAGGGATATCCTGTAATGTTCAGAGAACATCGTGGGAACCAAGGGAAAGAAGGTAGGAGTTGGTGTTCTTCTTAAATTTCTGGAGGTTGTATGCCTCGGGGAACACCTCCCTAGGCAATGAGTTCCAAAGCCTCGCAATTCGTTGGATGAATGAGTCTTTGGAAAGTGATGTTCTGCAGGTCTCCAAAGTGACCACGAAGGGGTGTGAAGACTGAACTTGACGGGTTAATCTCGAAGAGACTGCCAAAGGAGGAACGATTGTTGATATTTCAGAAGAGCATCGCCCATGAAAATATCTATAAAATAGAGACAAATCGCCAACTTTTCTACGGTGTTCCAGACAAGTGAGCGAGTTTGTAAGCGAGGCATCACCGACGAGACGAATTGCCCTTTTTTGGACAAAATCCAGTAGCTTCAGGATATGTTTAGGTGCTGCACTCCAAATATGGGAACAGTACTCCAGTACAGGTCGGATCTGTGCCTTATAGATCATAAGCAGCTGACTGGAGGTGAAATAGCTCTTGGCACGAAACAAAAAACCAAGTTTTTGGGATGCACTTTTGGAAATGGACCTCACGTGATTTTCCCAGGAAAGGTTATTGCTGATAGTAATACCAAGCATCGATATGGATGACTTCAGTGGTATGGTTACTCCTGACAAAGTTATGTTAGGCACAGTGAGATCGGCTTTTCTAGAGAAAAGACATGCTTGTGTTTTGTTTGCATTGAATTCTACCAAGTTATTGGATCCCCATTCGAGAATTGTTGCTAAGTCATTTCTTCCTCGTTCATTTCTGGTTTCACGGGCTGATATAGGGGCCATGGAAGAGAAAGCGGTATGGAGGGTACTATCATCGGCAAAGCTGTGTACGGGACATGAAGTTGCTTTCAATAGGTCGTTGATGTGAAGTAAAAATAGTGTTGTTGCTAGAATGGATCCTTGCGGAACACCAGCATTTATGAGTAGAGTGTCAGATGATCTCCATCGACCACTACATGGAGAGACCTGTTTGAGAGAAAACTAGCAAGCAGAGAACACAGCTGAGGGGGCAAGCCATAAGATGGAAGCTTGGCGAGGAGTCCCTGGTGCCAAACTCGATCGAACGCCTTGGAGATATCTAATGCCACAGCTAAAGATTCTCCATACTTTTCAATAGATAGCTGCCATATATGTGAGACGTATGCGAGCAGGTCACCAGTTGATCTCTGATGGCGGAAGCCATATTGCCTATCATTGATAATTCCTGAGTCTTCCAGATATTTCATGAGCTCGATGTTGATGGCTTTTTCCATGACCTTTGAAATAATAGATAGCAGTGCGATAGGTCTGTAGTTGCTAGGTAGGGTCTTTTTGCCTTTTTTAGGGACTGGCTGTACTCTTGCAATTTTCCAATTGGACGGAAATACTCCCAAATTGTAGGAGTGGTTGAACAACTTGCAAAGAACAGGTGTTAGTTCGGGGGCACATTTCTTGAGAACAATCGGCGGGATTCCGTCAGACCCACAGGCTTTGTTGGTGTTGAGACCCAGCAAAATCTTTCTGATAGTACGTTGGCGAAAGGTGATCTCGGGCATGTGACTGTCAATAGGTGTAATGTTCGAGGGTTGTTTTCCCAAAGAATCCAGAGTGGAATTTCCAGCAAATAGGTGCGCAAAGATATTGGCTTTTTCCTGGGCAGTCGTTGCTAGTGTTCCATCTTCATTGGTTAGGGGAGGAAAAGAGCTGGAAGTGAAGTTTCTTCCCACAGCTTTGGCGAAAGACCAAAATGAACGGGATCCGTTAGGACATTCAACAAGTTTTGATCTTATTTTGGCATTATGAGCATCTTTTGAACATTCTATTGTCTCTTTGCATATGCCTCTAGCCTCAACATATGCTGCTCTGGTCTCAGGTCCCGAATTTTTTTGCCATCGATGGTATGCTGCCTGTTTGGAAGCCACAGCTCTTGAGCAGTTTTTGTTAAACCAGGTCTTATCGGATGATTTTCTTCTTTCGGTATTCGGTATGTAAGTTTGCATCCCCAACATGATGATTTCAGAAATTGTCTCAGCACATCGTGTTGGATCTACTGAGGAGAAACAAACTCTCTTTCATGGAAACGCTGAGAAAAACATACGAAGACCCTCCCAGTCGGCCGAATTGTAATGCCACATGAGACGGGGTGGTATTGTGCTGCTCGATGGTAAATGGAAAGAGCATGTTGTGGAGATGAGGGTGTGATCAGAGTTTCCAAGTGGGGCACAAACTTCTATTCTATACGGGTCAGGATTGGTGGTGAGGAAAAGATCTAGTGTATTGGCAGCCTGGTTGTTGACATCAGGGATGCGGGTTGGTAGCTCGACCAGTTGTTCTAGACCATGAGTGATGGCAAAGGCCTCAGCTTGACGACCTGCATCATCAGTTTTGTTAGAGAATTTGAGCCAGGCAGCGTTATGTACATTAAAGTCCCCCATGATTATGGTTTCAGCTGTTGGATGGTTCTCCTGAATGTAGTCCAGTTTGAGTGATAAAAACTCAAAGAGGTTGTTATATGAAGGTTCATTAGGTGATAGGTAAAGGCAGCAGAGGAACTTAGTCACTTTGGTATCAGATAGCTTAAACCACATCACATCAAAGTCTTTCGGTTCCAAACTCTCTTCACGCTGGCATGAAAGCCTTAGCGTAAAGGCAGACTCCACCTTTGAACCTGAGTCGAGAATGGAGTTCGTAACCAGGACAAAGCATATGGACCTTGTTGGTGGACGAGTTTACTTGTGTTTCTGTTAGAGCCAGAATATCCGGTTTTTTCGTCTGTAGGTGATGGTGGACGTCATTGATGTTCTTGTTGAGTCCACGGATGTTGCAAAAATTAATCTTTAATGTTGAGTCCCCTCGATTACCTCTCGCCCGGAAATCCGAATGGAGAGGTATTTTGCTTCCGGAGTGTTTTACTCTAGGAGACTTCATCATTATTACTATTAGGATGCACCTGAAAATAAAGGAGGAATTGGGGAAAAGGAAAGAGGGAGACCGGAAAGTATCGACCGAACACTGAAACATAGAATGATCCATTTCACAGCACACAAAGTCGATATGGTGGTATTTCACCGGGCGATGAGACCATCTTCCACCTACGGTTATCCTTTTAGTCGCCTCTTACGACAGGCAGGATTTACCCTGGGGCTATTCTGAAGCCGACCCCATACACATAGTGTATTTCGAAGAGAGAAATATTCAGTGTCAAATAAAACTTTAAAAACCAGCGACCTATGATTTACGCCAGTCCACTGTTATCGAAGTAGAGTATAATTTCGCGGAAAAAGAAATTACAACCCTGCTCCGTACAATCCACGATGCGATGGTGGTCTGAAAAGTTTCCGACCCTTACGTGAAGATGATGGCATTCATCAATAAAACCTAGGAAATGTGGTTGCACATTTTTTGACAGGTACTTACCAAAATTTCAGCCATTTTGGAAGTACAGTTGTTGTTTAAAATTCGCTTAAGTAACTCGATGTGAGTGTTTTTGTAAAAATGGAAAAATTCACCAAAATTGTATCCATGTTAAAAACGAAGTTGTTTAAGTGTTTTTGTGAAAATGTAAAAAATCGAGTATCGAGCTGTCATTAGATATTTGTCTTTAAAAGGCAATAAGCCTACGCACACAAAGATGAGTTAAACGGTGTGCACTCTGAAGACACCCGCCTCGAAAAAAAGGACGCTAACTTCCTCCAAGATTTCGACTGATTGGCTTATCCAAAAGTTTAAATGCATGGAATGACCTAGAATCAGTTGAAAATATTGAAAATTGGATTTTTGGCAGACTTAAAAAAAAATTCAAATTTCATTATTTCTTTTTATTTTTTCGTTACGTTCCGTGCGTTTACATGTTCTGAGTCTACCTTATAAATTTCAAGTGAATCGGTTGAACCGTTTTCGAGTTTTGATGGAGGAAAGTTTGAAAAATACGGTTTTGAGAAGTACGGTTAACACTATGAAAATCTCAATTTACCATCAATCTGCGATGCCTGGTCCATAGAGAATTCCTTCCTCTTCCTCTTAAAAATCTTTCAAAGTTGATTGCTCTGCTCTTGCTTTAATTGTGGCTTTTTTTGATAACGTCACTCGTGCGCTGCTCGGAGCGTGCTATACGCGCTTCATCACGATTGCTTGCATATGATGCGCTTCGCGGCCAATGAGGCATCCCATGATTTAGAGATTCGTTATTGTTTTGCGTCTCTGCAAACTCCACAAACTCCATATTTGTATTAAGGGGTCTCAGGTATCAAGCAGAAACGTCACAATAGGTCCGGCCTCCGACTATGCAGTTCAACATACCGAACATCTGCTTCTTTTAAGACGATATTGACATGCCCGCCATATTAAAAATCTAATTATTCTACTCACGCTGTTAATATACATTACTTTGCAGCAAAATTTTGGGGACAATTTTAATAATTACAGTTAAATGTCGGAAAGTTATTAACTTTTTTCAAATGAAAAAAATAGCTGGGAAATTTTAAAAATATTATGATTTTGGTGACTCTCCGACATAATTTACATTAAAAGTAACAAAATATTTCAATTATGTATTACCATAAATTGTTTAGTTTTTAAATAAAGTGAAGAACTAACATTAAATTATGGTACGCTGCGAACTTGTCGAACGGTGTAATCAACGACAAATGTTCGCAGAAAGTGCCTAATACAATGTAAGAGAAAGTATATGAGAGACGTCACTTATTTATTGGATGTGTGGGGAGATTTGAAGCTAGACTGACAAAGCGGTTAATGGCGGGCGTGAGCAATTTCGTCTTAACTGCTGTATTTTTCTAACGACTACGAATTTCACTTCACTAATATATGCTACACATGTTAAGGAATATTAGGTAGTTTATCGGATGGTTTTAGTCTAGGTAAATCTCCCTCTTCTATTTGATGTGCTTCCAAGTGTCGCGATAGAAGTTTTGTATTGGAGGTTGGATCTCTTCTGGTTATGGTTTCCCAATAGTATATTTGCCTGCCTCATTTCTTGTGAGTCTATCCAATATTGGGATCTTTTATTTACTTTTCCATTTTCTCAGTTTTAAAAATAATATAAGCTTTTGACAGTGACTAGTTGTTCGATGATTAAAAAATTATTTCATAATCCCATTAACAAGATATGTTCGAGTTTCATTTAACCATCACATATTGTGTTATTTTTTGTGTAAATCAATTTAATTGTTTGTCTTTGTTACAGATATAATGGATTTTTACCTCAAGGCGACAGGGGAAGGAGGCGAAGCAAGTTTGTATTCTATAAAAGACAAACTGCCAACGGCGTGAAAAGGTTACGACATTATCTAGTTAGGACACCGCATTCGACGCAAGCCGTTTTAGACGCCAATCAACATTTAATCTCCTACACATTATCAAGAAATCAAGCTGTCATAGTAGAATATACAAATGATCCAGACACTGATATGTTTCAGGTATCTACTTAACACCGCAGTTATACACTACAAATGAAATATCTTACCTTTAAAGCATGTGATAAAGATTAACCATTAGTTTTTTATTGCATAGACTCCGTAGGTAGCGCAAACAACAAAAATTTGAAATACATTTTGTAATTTAGTGGTAACTATTGTTTTTTATTCATTCCAGGTCGGTAGATCGTCTGAAACCCCCATAGATTTTGTTGTAATGGATACAATACCGGGTGATAAGACTGGAGAGACGAAAGTTAACCAAAGTACAATATCCAGGTTCGCTTGCAGGATATTATGTGATAGAATTAATCCCAAAATAGCTAGGATATACGCTGCTGGTTTTGATACTTCTAAAAATATATTTTTAGGGGTAAGTAATTTTTCTTTGAAACATTTATTCCATTTACTACGTCGTTTTAACTGGTAGTCGTATAACTCGTACACAAGTCCCATATTAAACTAGAGAAATTCTTTCGTTTTTAAATATTAACATTTATGTAGAATATACTATTTCAAATATCTGACAAGAGTGGTCTGTAAAGTTTTGAAGTGAAACTCCTTTAGAACCGTTGTAATTTCAAACTCGATGCAACGAAAAAGAGACAAACACATAAATCTATAGGATCAAGCCTGCGAGAGAATAAGATTATGCAGCGTTTCATACTACTCGATCTCGTTCTTGTGCGCTGCTTCGTAATCTTGTATACTAAGCATTGTAGATCTGTGTGCGCCTGTATATTGCCGAGCTAAACCGAGAGAGCAAGCGGCGTATAGTAAGTGTGTATTCATCTCATTCTCTCTTTTCTGAAGTTTCGATTTTACTGCAGTTGAAGTGCATACCACAGTCTCCTTGTAAGTCTACACACTTCTCCCATCTCTTAAATCCGTCCGAATAGTACTCAGCGTCTTTCTCTGCAAAATAATTGTTTATGAATGTGATGGCCTCTTCATTTGACGAAAATCTCTCTGTGTGACGTCATTCTAAATCCAACATGGCGGAACACCCAAGATGGCGGGTTAGTATTTTTAATGAAAGGGCTTGCTGAGAATAACTCGAAAAATAAAGTGACGTCATTCTGAATCCAATATGGTGGACTTGAAAGAAAGCGGATTAATTATTTTATGCTTTCTTAGAATATGGGTATCAAATGAAAGGACTTGCTGAGAGTCGAAAGCAAGTTAAACTCCGTGCTACAATCTGTCCGAAATTTTGCTGTCCTCTATTATGATATTGAAGTCAAATTGTTTGAGTCTGTAGCATTGGTTGGTTAACTTTGATTTGTGTAATTTGGCGAGATAGGCGTCAACAGCATTGGTTTGCAATCTGTCTAGGATAAATAAGTAAAAAATAAATTAAGAGTAAAATATTTTATTCTTTTAAGCGCATTAAAATAAAAGCTTGTTTTAAAAAATATTTTTTATCTTGATTTATTAGATAAGGGAACAAAAAGAAGTTGCTTGGGGCTAGATCTGGTGACTAAGGAGGGTGGTCAAGCAGTTGAAACCGCAATCCGTGGTTTTTCGCCATGGTAATCGCTGAGGTGTGAGACGGCGTATTTCTGCAAATGTGGTCGTTTGTCCGTAATTTCTGCCTTCAGCTTGTCAAGTTATGATCTGTAGTATGCTCCCGTAATAGTTTTTTCTATTTGAAGATAATCGATTAAGATAACTCCACGACTATCCCGAAAAACAGTCGCCATCACTTTTCGAGCCGAAAAAACAGTTTTTGCTTTTTTTGGAGCCGATTTCCCCTTAACAGTCCTCTGTTTTGACTTTATTTTTATTTCGGGCGTATCCATTTCATCTACAGTTATTAATCGGCGCCAAAACTTCGATTTATTGCACCGAAACTGCGCCAATAGAGCGTTGGAAATGTTCATTCGAACACGTTTTTGGTCTTATGTGAACAAATTCGGCACCCAACGCGCGGACAGCTTTCTCATTCCTAATTATTGATTCAATATATGACGAACTCGAGAAGCTGTTTCCTTGGCGAAAGGCTTACTAGCCTTTTCGCTTGTCTTTGTCCTGTCACTTTATGCCAGTGAGATTTCATTTCATCTGTTTCCCAGCGTCGAGCCTCTTCTTTCAAGTGGGCTTTGGAGAGTCATTGACTTACTTAAGCGATTGCCAAACAACAACTGTGCGTCAAAATTTTGGCAAGTACCTGTCAAAAAATGCGCAACCACTAGGTATTATTAACGAGTACTACCATCTTCACGTTAAGGTTGGAAACTTTTCTGACCACCCTGCTAAATATGCCTTAATGATTACTAGTATTTAAAGAAAATTCTGGACGTTTTGCCAACATTGTATTGGGCTCTTTCAGGAGAACAGAAGAATTTCGCCTTTACTACAGTTGCCGTAATTATTTTATTCAAAAAATTAAACACAGCATTGGGATTGTTTCTGCTCCACATTTAAATTAATTTATTTTTAGGAAAAGTCTTTAAAATGGCAAGAAAACGGAAGAGAAATAGATGGTTGTACAACAAATGGTGTGCTAATAATGCATCCCAGGGGTAGTTTTTGTGGGGGAGAAGCGAAACATGGTTGTTGGCTCGAAACGTCGGTTGGAGGAGGTATTTTTTCACTGAGAGAATCTCGGTCTGCCCAACAACGAGGACACGTGGTAAAACAATATACATATTATATAGAATTTATTGCAAACAAAGTAAAATTTAAAACAAATTTGCATTATTTATTTCAACACAATCCAATAACAATAATTTATTATATATTTTTTAGGTGGAAGAGGTAACAAATATGCTAGAAGATGGTACTTTAATTGATTTATGTGGTGCCACACTATTATGGCGATCAGCTGAAGGATTAGCCAAATCACCAGTAAGTTTATGTTTGGGAAATGTTAACAGTGGAATATTTATTTATATTTAACTAACAAAGTTTAAACTATTCGGGATTGTTACATCAGGCAGAAAGATATCCTTTAAACACTTCACTTAATCCAAACCTGAAGAGTAATAAAAGTTGTCTTAAGAAATTTCATTTTAAAATTTTTAAAAACTTATTTTTGATGTTAAACATCTTATGCCTTAACCACAAATTTACAATACAGAACTCACAATTAAAAAAGTATGACGAAAATTTAGAATATTTATATTAAGTTATATTCAGCAGTAGTTCTTAGTTTTTTTAGTATATTTTGTTTCGAGCATGTGTCGTTGCGTTTATTTGATGGTTTTTTTTAAATTTCACGTAAGAAAATTTATTTGAAAGTATTAACTACAATAAAATATGAGTAACAGTATAGTTTAGAAGATGAAAGTAGCAGCTTTGCATAGAACGTAAATTCAAATCAAGAGTAAGTTAATCATATTTTTATAATTTAGGAGTGCATTTATGTGAGAGCATGAGTGCTTGTATATTTTTAATTTTATCTAAATATGTTGTTTTTGATTATGCCATATTTATTTCCTTTAATAAACCATTCTTTTATGTCCTGCGAGGGCTCATTTTTATTCTAAGGGCAAACTATTCATTGTAATTCTTCACAAAATCTGCAAGCCACACTGAATATTTTTATAAGAATAGTTAAGTTTATGCAAATATAATTTTTAGCTATTTTACTTTATTTTCAACTCACTATAATATCTAACTTATAACTTCTCAAATACTATTCATCAATCGACTAGCTGTCACTAACTAGCTTTCAGCGGTCGTTATATATTGTCCTGAAACAGTTGCCAAATTTCCAGATAACACACGAATCGAGAAGATTCTGGTACATTCGCCAAAAACGATCATTCTGGAACGGATGAAATGGACAGGTCCGGTCTTTAAAATGTTGGTCGCGAGTCATTACAATAATTTTTAGTTAGTCTCATGTACTTTTTTTGGAACGAAGTTCTTTATCGCAAGGTACGGGCTTGGCGCATGGAGGCTAGGCGAAAAAAAGTGTAAGATTTTTCCGTCACAAAACAGCAATTAAAAAAATAACGCGCGTGCGCGTTCTGTTGTAGAGGACGTCTATTTGTGTAGTCCACGTGTTTGTCAAAATATATATAAAAAAAATACACAAGATGTACAGGCTATTGAAGCGCACAGTAATGTACAGACTACAGAAATAAATTAAGAATAATATTCATATGCCAACAGTAGTGTATGTCATTCTATAAATACTTCATTCCAATCCTTAAAATATTACTTATATATTCAGTATAATTGAATTTAATCCTAGCTGTTTAAACGTTAGAAGTTTCACTTCTAATATGCGCACACAGTGCACACACCTTTTTTTTTATTGGTTAATATGCATCAATAAAGCATTGTGATAGTGGCTTAGAAAATAATAACAATGACGCTAGGTAAGTGTCAGAGTTAAAGTGCAACAATATGTGAATAATTTATTTTTAACCTAAAATCTTTATATTACGACTTTCTTATTTTATTTGTAGCCAATTAGTTGAAAAATTGACTAAAGAGAATAAAAAAAAAAGTAACAATGCCGAAAAATGCAAAAACAAAAGTAAAATTGTGTCCACGTTCCAAGAGTTCGTCTCAGTTAAACAAAACTTTTGTTTCTTTCAAATCAATCTATTTCTTAATTTATAATATAAAGTAACTATCCAAGAATTTTTAATGATGGGAAAAAAGTATCCACTTATATTTGTGTCTATTTTGTAAGAAGTTCATAAATTTTTGACATTTTTATTGTAAAATAAAATGAAAAAAAAATTGTCTGCGTATAGAATACACAAAATGTTAAAATCTGTTTGGTTTTTCAGAGCAAAAGAGACCTGGAACGAGAAGTAGACGAAATAAATGCGGGAAGACCACAATGTCCAGTTGGTTTGAACACATTAGTGATTCCAAGAAGAGTAACACCCAACGAAAATCAACAGCAACCCTATGTTTATTTAAATTGCGGACATGTACAAGGTCTACACAACTGGGGCCAAAATACAGATACAGGATCTAGAAAGTGTCCAATTTGTTTAGAGGTAAATTTCGATTTTCCGATTCTATCACCACCCTGTACAGCTCTACGTAATACTAGACCAATGGCAAAATTACAATTTAAAAATTATTCTAATAAAAGTAAATATGTCGATAGCATATCTCTTGACGAAAAAATAATCACCTTTTTGGAAAAACGATGCAATTGCTCGAATTCAAAATTAGGATAGATTGACGTAGTTTTTTTATCGTAATTACCAAATTGTACAGGTTATTTATTATAAATTATCCACCTCTTATCATCATTATTGTCTATAGAAAAAAGTTTTACATAAAAGTTGTTTGGTAATGACTGAATTTTTTTAAAAGATAAGAACTTAGGGATAATAATACAGGAAATTACAGATGACAAATGACAATTGTCAAAAACAGTTTTTTTAAACTTTTATAGGTTGTTTTAGTTTAAAATTAACAATACTTAGCACTCTCATTTAAAATATGTATGTAATTATGAAGAAAATGTAGCATATTTATACTAAGTGATATTCAGCAGTAGTATTTAATTTTTTTTCCTTTAATAAACCATCATTTCGTACATATTTTCTCTACAAATAGTTTCGGTGTTTCACATCTACCAGGCGCCCCGCGATGGCTCATTTTTTTAAAGTTTATCATGCAAATTTTGTGGTGAAATAACTCATGGTTATTTAATAAGAACTAATCACGTTTTTACATAATGAATTTTGTAAGATCACACCACAATTGTTCCTTAAACCTTATTAAATGTCATAATGCTCACTCGAGATAATCGAGACGAAAAATAATTCTGAACGCACATACGTACATACACACACAGACGTCCACTTAAAAACTATTTTATTCGACTCTGTGGACCTTGAAATGTGGAGATATGTCAAAATTCGGGATTCGCAAAATCGGCCCCATTACTATAACTTCCCACTAGGGAAGTTAAAAACTAATAAATAATTTTACAATCAAAAGCTTATGGTTATGGTGCTTTTTATGATGTTTACGTTTTCTTCTTGAAGACTTTACTTTTACCAATATCTGTTTATTATGGAATATATCAATTGAT
This sequence comes from Agelastica alni, assembly GCA_950111635.1. Classification (NCBI taxonomy): domain Eukaryota; kingdom Metazoa; phylum Arthropoda; class Insecta; order Coleoptera; family Chrysomelidae; genus Agelastica; species Agelastica alni. The sequence continues at coordinate 22,372,514 of OX467713.1, read as the reverse complement.
ATAGCGCACCCCACGCTTTTGATTGTAAAATTATTTTTTATTAATTATTATTTTTTTTTAACTATTATTTATTTTTAATTTTTTATTTCGGGTTTTTTTTTAAAATCCTGATGATCTGGCCAGGATCTTTGAAAAAATTTATGAAATTATTGTATTGTCATCGGTCCTTTAGAAGTAAACAAAGTTTCAAGTCGATCTGATGTTTATAAGTGGGTGAAAATGGTGTCCAAATATTTCTTTACAAAGATAGATACAAGTCAAGCTAATATAAAGCGTATAAAAAACTTTTTTCTATGTGCAATGATAACGGGAGGAGGGTAATTTATAGTATATTTCATTTACCAACTTTTTTTAATCCCTAATGACAACCACAAACACTGGGCAAATATCACTTTCTCCCTTAAATTAATTTAAGAAGTTTTTTTCTTCCGGGTCTTCGATTTTTTCATTTGTTATGTCAGACAGTGCTTAAACGTAAATTGTAAAAATAAGTAAAAACGATATATTGCATAGTTTAGATAAACGATAAAAGCAATTTTTTGTTCGTCTTGAATTGAGGCAGTTGTAATTTATAAGATAGAACAAAAGATAACTGAAGTTACATCACAATTGTCGAGTGGGACTCTAATTTACATTCATTTAGTTAATTCAACAAATATTTGTGTTTGTAGGCTTTAAAACGTGTCAACGAGATTCAATTTTTATTTTATTAGAAGTAAAATTATTGAGTATTTTCACTCGAAAGGAACTTTTCTCTCTAGCTCAGATAAAATTGTCCATTTTTTTGTAAATTCGTAGATAATTTAATTTGAATTACGACTATTTCACAATTTATATTGGAGATGCAAAAATTTTATCATTATTATTAATTTATTTATAAAATACTCTTATTTTTTCTAATTTTTATAACCTTTTTAGCAAGGACCGGTGGTTAAAGTTTTTATGGGACTAGAACAAGCATTTTACGTTGATTCTGGACCGCCAACATTTGCTTTTAATCCCTGTGGTCACATGGCAACTGAAAAAACTGTTAAGTAAGTATTTATCATTTTAGTGGGCAAGTTCGAACACTAATACATACTAATACCTGAAAATTGATTTGAATATTTACTTCTAAATAATAAGAGCTGCTCAGAATACCGAGATTAATTATTATAACTGTTAAAGCAGGTTTCTTTTAATAAAAAAAAACTTCTAATGCCAGTCCACAACGGGCAATCGAGCATGACGGAGAAAGGAAAAATAACGGGTCATGAAGATCCAGGCTTTCTGAGTTGGCGTAGGACTACATGATGCCAAAAATAATGTTTGAATTGTCAATGTACGCAAGCCATCAAAGGAGGACTGGAGGACTGTAATGGATGAACTATAGACATCAATGTTCACTGTAAACCCGATGGAAGCTGACTTGGGAATTTTACTCAGAGGAGCTCTACAAACAAAAGTCGCACATAATTAATGAACGGATGCAGTGGTCAATAAAAGAGGTAGTGAGACTTATAAACGGTAGTGGCAGACAACTGAGTTCATAATTCAACTTGGAACAGCCTCAAATGCATACAGTTGAAAGTGTAATGGTGTCTCTTATTCAAAGATAACTCAACGGGTTTCTGGTCAATTGATTTTAGAACTAAAATAAAAAAAGTGATGATTAATTAGGGCTCCAGGATTTAATTTTACCCCTTTATAAAAGTCCCTTTGAATTTTCCTCCCCCTTAATATCAACCAAAAATACGAAAAGGGGTAGTAAAAAAATAAAAATTCTTGTATCTACAAAAAAATATATTTTATACTAGAGTGAATTAGTTAAAAAAAAGGGTGATAAAATCATGGATGCGTGACGGCAGGATATATCCTCGCTAGGTTCCCATACACAGAAATATTGGGCAAACATGGAAAAGAACAAACTGACAAGGTTAGGGACGGAAAAGGACCGCGTGAATATGAAAGAATCTCCGCTACAACCGATCAACTGAGGATGGCATATCGAAGAAATTATACTAAAAATGCAGAGGAAAGTATGGCATAATCGATATGACTGTCATAGCTCAAAACCTCTGGCCCAGAATTGATAATAGTAGGACTATATAGGAAGAGCCTGGATACATGTTCTCAACAAATGAAGAATCGTTGACGACAATTACTGTAGAAATGCAACGAAAAATCAACTGCTGTGTTGATGTCCAGTACTGGAGAATTGACGCTCTGTAAGCTTAAAGCAAGGTTTTCTTAACAAACCGGAAGAAGCAGCAAGACATCGAAAATAAAATGACTTGCCAAAATCTGGAAATTTTTCAAAGCAAAAGTATAATGAGAGGTTCATGGGTTTTTAACAAAGGAAATCTCAATGGGTAAAGTGCTCGTGAACAATCTCAAGGACTTTAAGCTTACAACTGTATGCAGTGTTGACAATGGTAGAAAGAGTGACATACATGTGAGATTTTATCTATCTGTCAATAATCCGACTTTACAGACTTATATGGTTTTCTTATGGATGCTATTGTCAGAACTGGACCAAATTGAAATGGGACCACAAGGGAAGCATCAGCGTTCAAATAAAAAAGAATCATCAAAAGCGGTTCATTTAGTCAAAAAAAACCCAAAAGAAAACCAAAATCGTTAACAAAAAACACATAAACTTATGAAAGATATGTCATTAGTTGTAATTCGTGCCCATTACCAATCTCAACCACTGACGTCACGTGTACGTTGATCTTATTTGAAAAGGAAAAGGACTGAAGAAGTTTTTAATCTATTATTTTACTGTACGAAAAACAAGTAAAAGAGTTACATACGTTTTTTTTTATGACTAACTTTTCTATATGTTAACTCCCAATTTTAAAAACATAAAAATTTTTTATTCAATTTTGAAATAATAAAACAATACATAAGTCGTCATAAAGCTGTGATTAATAAGTACCTATATAAAATCGATTACAGGTTTTCAAACTGATTTTAGTGCTATAAACTAAAGAAATCATAACATACGTCACCCTTTCTACCGATGTCAAAAGTGGCCAAGTACTGCACATGTCACCCATTTAAAAAAATTTGGGGTAATTCTTACCCTCGCCTAAGATTTGTTGTCTGGCTCAATCTAAAAGCAGCAATCAGTGCCTTCAGACTGAGCCAGACAACAAATCTTAGAGCAAGAAATCGGAATGGACATTTGAAGATTTTGTAAAATATTTCCCTAGAATCCAGTTAGGTACGACTTCGAAATGCAGTTTGAAGTGGTTATAAACAACCACCAAGTTTGCACAGAGAATGGAACTCAACTAGGAAGGGATGCTTTAGTGTGGTACACTGATGGATCCAAGATTGATCAAAGGGTTGGAGTGGGCGTTATAGGGCCGAATTTTAGGCTCTCAAAACCCCTTGGTAACACCCCAACCATCTTTCAAGCAAAATTACATGCCATAGAGACATGTGCCCAGGTGTGCAGCGAAAGAAACACCCGAAGAGCAGAAATCTATATTTTATCAGATAGCCAAGCAGCACTAAAAACTCTGAAGTCATACACTTGTGAGTCTAAGCTGACTTGGGACTGTAAACAGTCCCTGAGACAACTGGCAGCAAACAATCAGGTTGCTCTGATGTGGGTTCCAGGTCACAAGGGAGTTAAAGGCAATGAAGAAGCAGATTGCCTTGCCAAAGAAGGGGCAAATACAAAATTTTCCAGCCCAGAACCCTTCTGTGGACTTTCCAAAGCCCACTTGAAAGAAGAGGTTCAACGTTGGGAAACAGATGAAATGAAATCTCACTGGCATAAAGTGCCAGGACAAAGGCAAGCGAAAAGGCTAGTAAGTCTTTCGCCAAGGAAAGCTAAAAAACAGCTTCTCGAGTTGGACAAGAAAGACTTGAAACTGGTGACGGGACTCCTTACTGGATACTGCCCTCTAAGGTACCGCCTGAAAAAGATAGGCAAAACAGAGAGTGATAGTTGCCGCTACTGTGAGAACTTCGCTGAAACTGCAGAACATTTGCTTTGCGAATGCCCAGCGCTTTTCTGCAAGATGCTCAAGTTTCTGGAAGTGGCCTTCCTAAAGCCCTTCAATATCAGAAACTTAGCCTCCAGGAAACTGATAAACTTTACTTGAAGTATCGGAATCCCGGGCCTCGAATAGATTAAGGGTTACACACAAAAGATCTGATAGGTCGAAGTGCTTGAGAGGCAGCATGGCCTTCACGACCCACCCTACAATCTACAATCTACCCTTGCTTGTGGTTAAAAGTAATGAAGTAAAAAATACCGGAAAAGTGTCACCTTTAATAAAAAATCGATGGGTCTGAGCGTTTTTCTAAAATGTTGACGAGGTTCCTGCAAATGGCTCTGTTTCGTTTTCAGTTGGCCACCCTGCATATTAATTTTTATGAATGCAATATTGCACAGTTGTTGTAAGCATTCATTAAATATAAAGTATAAACAATTCCTAATTTAACATATTTGTTTTAGGTATTGGGCTAATGTAGCTATTCCACACGGTACTAATGGTTATCATGCAGTGTGTCCATTCTGCGCTTGTCCATTAGTAGGTACACCGGGTTATGTCAGACTAATTTTTCAAGACAATGTTGACTAAATTTCGTTATATATATAAATATTCAATTTTTCCCGTTCCCAGATAATAATGCTACAAACATTATCAAATGTATTCTAATTTGTGGACTTAAGAATAGTTTTGATTCGTAAAAATGTTTAAGTAAACCATACCCTTAATTGTTTTTTTAAGTATTTCATAATATTTATAGCTAACTCTTAAATAGCACTGATTTTAGTAGGAGGTTAAATGCGGTGTCTTAGAAAAACGAATCCGTTAGTATATCAGAGTTACCTTAATATAAATTAATAAAATTAGCCATATTTTTGTGAATTTATTATCTTGGTGTGGGAATAAAGCAACATAGTGTTATTTTGTTGTTTATTGTGCATGTAAATGAGTGAAAATAATTTGTAGGATAGTAAACCAAAGCTTTATTTATATCGCTAGAAGTAAGTGTTTCTATCACATTTAAAATTATTGACATTTTAAAGAATCGTTAGCTAGACCTACCAAGTGAGCACGTGATTCATGGAACACGGATTTACAGTAAACGCGAGAAGTGACAGCTAGATCAAACATATCGACCATTAATATGATAAATGTGAGTTTATGTTTGTCTTTTAGATAATTTGCTGCATTTAATATGTTATAAAAAATATGGATTACAAGAAATATCGTATCATTTTCAGGTGCGGATATAGGATTTTGTTTAAACTTTAGTGGTCACGCATAGCCTAAAAGACCTACGGGATATTTCAGGGATTTGAAACACTAATAAATTAATAATCATTTATTTTTTTGTATTTGAACACATAATCATTATGTTAGAAAACAATTTGTCAAAAAAAAAAATAATTAAACTCGGATTAAAAAAAATTATAAAATCAAATAACTTAAATTTTTATTGGATTAGAAAGTAATTTGGCAACCCAAAAGTAGTTGGATACACGAGATCAAATAATTATTTATCATCAATGTAAGTCTATTTTTCTTCAGAGTCAGTTTCTTGGCCAGAATAACATTCTTTGCAAATGAATGTAGTATTGGTCCTGCAAATATTTCTCAGACATGATGTCTTCGATTGCCTCCTTTTTTTTGCTGGGCATATTTTGCAGCTTCCTTTGCATGTGCTGAAACTACTGCTTGATTCACCATCATCTTTAAACATACTCTTTTATCAGTTCAATGCCTAATTCATGTAAATACTTTCGCCTTTTCTGTATAACCACTTAATTTTTCCTTAATATTACCGTGGCGTTTATTCCAGAAATATCCAGAAGACGAAAGAAGAGTGTCAACGGCCATCTATTATTCTTTCTTAATGTCGAATACATTTTCATTTTTTGTCGACTTCATCGGTACCTCCTTTCGTTTTATTGCACAAAGTTACGATGCTTGGCTTGGGCTTTTTACTCGTACTTTCATCATTCTCAGCAGCAGAATGAAGTGATGATATTAGTACCACAGATCTTTTTTGGCACGTACGACAACAGCGCAGCTCTGTCAGAAAATCCAAATTGACTTAAATATTCAGGTCTGTTTTATTTGTAAAACATGGCGGTATTTCTTTCTTGTTTTTCCGCGGTACCCACAACAGAAATCTTATGATTTTTGGCTAAATCGCCCACCAAAAGAACACTGGTGTACTAATTGACGATTGTTAGGTTGTTTGAGCGTAGAGAGAGGAGGTAAACTGTTTATTTCGTGCCCAGTGAAATAATGACAAGTTACTAGAGATAGGAAATAAACGCAACAAGAAACGATATTATTAACGAAAATGTATCGAGTGCGGTCGATTCGACGCCGCGCGACCGCTTGAAGGTCTTCTTCTTTAATTAGATATGTCGATCTGTTAATTGGGTCGCATTAGGATCTCTTGGGATGTCGATTGCCAGCTGTCCTTCCATCTCTTAGGTGGTCTTCCTGGGGATCTATCTCCCGCTGGTCTGCTCTGGAATGCTATCCGCGGTAGTCGATCTTCTGCCATTCGGGTTACATGAGCGCCCCCCATCTCACCACGTCTTGCACCTGACATTCATCTCTTATAACCTCGTTTCTGACTCTGTCTCTTCTTGTCTTTCCGAGTATGCTTCTTAGGGTTTTCATTTCTGTTACACGCAGCATGCTTTTTGTTTGAGTTGTCTCCTCCCAAACTTCAATACCGTAAGTCATGATTGGCCTAACGCAGGTCTTGTTAATCTTGACCTTGCTGTCAATACGCATATATTTATTTGCCCATACCACCTGTCGTAAGCATCCTGCTATTGTGGTTGCCTTGTTGATCTGACTCCTCAGATCATTTATTGGATTGTGGTGGTCCGATATATCCATGCCCACATACTTAAACTTGGATACTTGCTCGATAGAATAATCTTGGACTACAAGCTTACATCTTATGGGTTCTCTGGTTAGGGTCATGCATTTTGATTTTCCTACTGATATGTTCATGTTTAGTTTTGCTGCTGTAAGTGTAATTTATGGTGCTGTCGTTGCAGATCATCCTGTGTCCACTTGAAGGTTAATAATAATAATAATAACTGGGGGGCAGTTCCTTCCGAATCCCGCTAACGGCACTCAGACAATGTCCATTGTGTCTCCTCATGATAGCATCTAGCAATCTGCTGCACTTGAAGGTTAATATGTAATAAAAAATATGGATTACAAGAAATACTTATCATTTTCAGGCGCGGATACAGGATTTCGTTTAATGGGGGAGCAATTTTTTTATGATTTTAGTTTTCTTCCAGAAAATTCGTTTATAACTAAAAATTTAAAAAAAAATAGTTTGTTATCCTTGTAATACTTGCATTTGATGCGTCTGTCTTAAAAAGATATGAAATAAAAACATGTAGGTACATAAAATGGCTCTTAAATGCTAAACTCCGATCTCTTCCTACAATCAATTTTTGCAAATTTTGGTAATCACTTTCTCAATGTCAATAGGAAAGCATCACCCAGGAGGCGGTTTTCAGTCACAGTTGCTATGTCTTAAGGCGCCACAACGACGAGACACAACCCAGCTGATGCATTTGTTACAGGAAGAGTTGAAGGACTAGTACAAATTCATGTATTAAAGGAAATGCATCCTTATCGCATCCAGTCAATTCGTTCTTCTGCGCGGATATCAGACAAACATGCCAGACCGAGAATATTAACGACTTTTTATACCTCTTCAAAGTAACGACAACGAACTTCAATGGTGACAGGTTGATTTCCACATAAACTAATGTTTCGCTGTTTGAGTATAAATCGTAGTAACAACGAAAGATAGAATGAGAAACCGATAAAAACGTGATGTCGTAGCTTCATTCAGACACCAAAGACAAACGTTTTCATATGCTATAATTATAAATAAGCGGTGAGTGACACCAACATAGAATTAGATTGTTTTTGATACATTCAAAGAAGTATGACGCCAAACGAGAAACATTCGTAGCTATTACTTTATCATAAATTGTGTGTTACTACCTGTGAAGCAGCCTGGTATTCTCGGAAATCTCTCCTAGAGCCTCCACGATTTTTGCGAGGTCAACAGAAAATTGTAGCACACCTTCATGTCGATCTACCCACCGGGTCCCACATAGCGATATAAGCGCACAACCCAAAGTGCTATTGAAAAGACACCTTTCTATTTCGGATGTGATTCATAACTCCAACAGTGTCCCGGATAGGAGCTACGTGAATTAGAGTTATTTAGCTGCACGTTGCCTTGGTTTCCTTCTGAACCTCCGTGGCAGCAAGTCGTTTTAAAATTGCGCACTTGCCATCCCTGTATCCGCGCCTGATCGTTTTATTTTTATCGATAACGAAAATGGGGCGTTAGGAATAGTTAACGATTTTTCTTAACATTGGTTTATGATGTATATAATCGTCGATATATATCCTATAGCGTATTTTTAGCCAACACTTTGGATAAAAGATGGGAGGAATAATTTTTTACATGAAGCTTCATAAGAAAGTAATTTAATCCCGATATTTTTACAATTCCATTTAATTTAAATGCTTGGTACAGTGAGAAGTAAATATGAGTGATAAATTTTGTTATTTTATTAATTACAATAAAACCAATCGATCATTCGCCTTAATTTCAACTTAATTTCCATAAATTCTAAAATCCAGTTAGTATATTTAAAAAAAAATTATTTAAAATGAAAATTTTCTTGGTGAAAATTAAGAACGACTACTAAAATATTCGTCATGACTAAAATCAGCACAGCTCAGTAATGATTTTATTTATAAAACAGTAAACAAAAATAATGTATTAATTTTGCATCTAATGCAAAAGTACATGATTTTGTATCAATTACGGAGGTTAAACGTACCAAAAACAAATGACATTCCGTATATTTAACTCTCACTGTAGCAAAATGTAATTACTGTAAATACATAATTACACCTAAACAAATTTAAAGGAAAATGTATGAAAAGTGTCTAAATTTTATAAATAAAACAGTATTTCGGATAAGAGAACTGTTCAATGAAAAGTGATGTTAAACACAAAAAAAATCCGATATTTAGTGTAAATGTGTGAATTGCAAGACTGGTTAGAATGTAGATTTTTAATATAGCATATATCCATCCACAATGCGAACGTTTGACGATGTGAAAAATAATTCTTGATTTCTCTCGTCAATTAATAAAGGGCTTATTGCAAGTTTGGTGTCGAAACTTTGTTGCCAAAAAACTTACCACTCTTAATATCTTTAATTATGGGTAACGTGCACGTAACGTTTTAGCTTGACAACGGTAGAAAAAGTGTGACGTACATGTGACGTTACAGCTTGACATTATTCTATATTTTAAAAGGTGGGCTCTCGACTACAGGTAACATAAATCCTACTTTTTCACACTTATATATTAATGTTTAGTCTTTAAAAATCACTAATAACACCAAAATTTCGTTCCTTGAACCTAAATAATGGTCAATAAGCTCACTGTAAACTTTAAAAAACCCAAAAAGCTCAGAAAACCAAAGTCATTAACCAAACACATATGACCTAATAAACTCTAAATGAAAGTTTATTTGTAATGGGTCACTGTGGCCGGAAAATTTAGTACGACTCGTTGTCGTTAGATGGCAGGACGGCATAGATTTAGATTTTCTTCAGTTGTTGGGCGAAACTCCAGAGTTTTTAATATAAAGGTGGGGAATGTATACCGGCAAGTCCCCTCTCTTTCATAGGCTGATTGCACGTGTTGTCGCCTGATGGTTGGGGTACGGAAGCTTGCATGCACGGTGTCGCCACCTAATAGTTTGGGTGGGAATTTCGCAGTTTGGGGTGATCGCCAAATACAACGCAGCATTGTACTTCTATTTACGTCTCTATTCTCTTACATTACCCATCTCGAGAAATGACGTCATGTATACGTCATCCTTTCTATCCATGTCAAAAAGTTGCCACGTTCTGCCCTTCACTCACGCTTGGTGAGAATTTTTGCTATTACCCTAAACAGTAGGTTACTTAAGAAACTTTAAATTCAACAAAACACGTCACTTCTATTAAGTAGAGATTGTTTCTCAGATAACAAAATCAAATATTGTACAGTCTAAATAAAATACACATTAGTTACCATATTTAGACTTGCCAAAAAAAAATCTTAAAACGTTTACCTACTGAATAACCCATTTTGTACTGCCGATATTTACAGTGGTTACCAAGAGATAATGCAGATTACTCCCCTCGTTCGAGAGGTGAAAGTTGTATAAATTTAAAAAGAAATTAAGAAACGAGTTAATTGAAGAATGATTCAGCCATATTATTTAACTTGTTACCCATTGTTTGCATTGTGCGTGTGTATGAGTGTGTGGATATCGATATTTTGTAGGACTACGTACAAAACAAAAATATTTTGGCTCGCCTTATTTTATTTAAATTATTTATTTAAAAATATAATGCTGTTTGTAAATGATATTCTTTTGTTTTTTAACCGCAACAATCATTGTTTAAAATTATTTACAATACATAAAACGTGACTTATTTTTTTCACTGATGCAACAGATTTAATAAACACTAAGGTTCAGTCAGTCTCCACTAGCAATTTCTAGTCGCGGCGACAAATAAATCGCTGTATTAGAAAATATTCTGATAAATAAATCGACGAAATAAAACAGTTTCCCAATGAGCGTCATTGAAACTAGTTGTGTGATCGCTCCTTTGCTTCGAACGAGAAGTAAATGGCGTAAACATCGTTATTGGGTACATCAAACAAGTCTAAAGATTATTGTAAGGGCAGTTTTACAAGTAAATGTGCGAAGTTTTTCCAGTATTACCGAATGACAAAAGGAAATTTTAACGAATCGTTGGGAATAAATTGGTCCATAAGTAACGTATCTGTAGTTTTAATCGTGGCAAGTTTAGATTTGAATGTTTATATTTTTGCGACTAAAAAATCGTGCGACTAGAAATCGCTAGTGTAGGTCGAGCCTAAGTACCAAAATCTAGATTTAAAGTAATTTTGTGCGAAGTCCTTTTTTTGACAATATTTTTAGCTCTTACTAAATATTTGGTAAGATAATGACGATCTTTTTGATAGTTTTCTTTAGCTTAGTTTTAGGGGATATATTTGTAATTATTTTATACTTTTGCAACGTCATTTAAAAATTAATAGTTTTAATGCATTTTTAAGAGAATTTGGAAAACTGCTTTTAAAAGCTACGACAAAATGTCTGTAATTTACACTCCATATTACTACGATTTTAAAATATTTAATAAAAAAAAGTTATCATAACTGAAATTAATTTTTCGACATGCTTCTAAAATTCGACAATATTGTAGCTTAAGACAAAATATATTGAAACTAGAAACATTTTTAATTATAAAAAAACTATCAGAAAGATAAAACCATGTCAAAAAAAACAAATTCAGTGCGGTTTGATTATTAAAAAGTAACTAAATTCTAAATTATTAGTATATTATCGGAGGAAAAATGTCTAATTATTTTTGTGACCTTTAGCATCGTAGGTGTAAACAATATTTAAATTTATGAAAACTCTCATTTTTTTTTAGCGGTCACAAAAATAATTAAACTTCAACAAATCCAGAAGCCTCTGATAACTGAGCATTTCGGTTTAAATTTAACTATTAATAATTTACCGTTACTGTTATGATGGGAATGACTAAAGAGCGAAAATTACTTCATTTTCTAACATAAACCAAATTTAAATTGATTAATTAAAAAAAAAATAACACAGTTGCAGCAGCTTATCAATAGTAATATTTTAATTATGTTTAATTTTATAAATTCGACTTTAATAGCTTTTTCGAAGTTTTATTTTGTGTTTAAAAGATTTTTGAGAATGTTCCATTATCATTAACTCTCTTGAAAGATTACAAAATCAGTCACTTTTTTACAAAGTGTAAGCACTGACAGCTCGAGTAATGTAGTTTTAGATTTTAAACCTGAAAATGTTAAATAAGGGGCTTTTATCAAAATCACCTAGAATGTAACGATACTTAGTATTTTTCCTCTACAATGCCTTAATATTTTGGATGAAAATTTCTAATTTTATTATTTTCTGAACTACATTAGACCAGAAGTTATGGGTTGGAAAATAAAACAGTTCATTCGCTCTTTAGTCCATCTTTTAAAGTACAATTCTGCAGTGTATGTCAAAATGTAACAGTTTTCTAAAAAAAAATTAAAGTTAAGTTGAGGGAATATATTTTTACGAGTCATTAAAATTATTCCATTTTATAATGTGCGATTGAATTTTGTTGTATTGTTTTATTTTTTTATATTATATAAAATTGATGATTGTCCAGCTTATACTGTAAATATGTAGAGCTAAGTTCTAATGTGTAGTTAGTAGATGTAATGCATTATAGTCCCACAAAAAGAATTTATCTGTGCCTGGATTCACTAATAAAAAATATATGTTATTTTGTGAGTTTTATTTATGTAGATAAAAAATAATTAATCTTATTTACAAAAAAAAAATTAGTGTGTACCTGCTTGACAGTTATAAAGAAGAACGCGCCTAAATGTTAGCACTTACCATGGCTTGCAAGTTCCAATTAGAAGTTATCGTCTCGTATTGGTGTTTTGCAGTGGTTGGTGGCACAAGCAGTTCATAATTAAGAGAGTAGGGTTAAGACATAATAAATGTTTCTAGACTTGCAATTATTATTGCAAGCGACCACTTCAATCAGTCGAAGTAGGATGAAACGTCAAAAAACCCTGCTTGAAGGAGGTTATAGGTGTGGTATAGTTTTAGTAGTTGTATGAATGCGTGGCTGTGTGGGTCTTTTTTGTTGCTGTTATATTTTTCTATTTAAAATACACATTTAAAATGGGTAGACCGAAAAATAAGAACTACTCTGCGGAAACCAAAGAGAAGCAAATGCTAATGTAATTAAATTTGTGAAAAACGACGCAAAACATGGATTACAAGTTCCAATTGATAATTATTGTAGTAGGGTATTGGTTGTGACAGGTAAGCAACCTTGTATTTTATCTCTGAAAACATCTAACGGAAGGCGTTGCTCCAGAGGTTTTGTTTCACAAGGACAGGGACCAAGAAAATAAATAGTTAATAATTTTCATATAATACAGAAGCAACGGCTGACTTGCAGTTTTACAGGAATTACGCGATACACGAGTAGGTTTTGAAAGTGGGCAAGTCAACTTTAAGAAAAGTACTTTTTAAATTAGGTTTTTGGTGGCAAAAATCAAATTAAAGTAAATTTTTTAAACTACATTCTTTATTTTATGAATTGTTTGTATAAAAAAATAAAATATAGGATTTTGTATGAATTACATAAAATACATAATTTTTAAAATATCCAAACATCTTTTTTCCTAATTGAAATTAAAATAAGACGAAGTCATTCTATTTTTAATTCAGAAATCGAAGGAAGTGTGAGTTGTTCAATTTTATTTTGTAAGGCTCTTTGAAGAAATTGTTGTTCATGCTAAAAAAAACTTGAACATTTTTAAAAAAGTAAAACCTTCAAATATATACAAACCTGAAAAACTTGAACACCCTTCAATGACAATATGACTAAATCTTTGGTACCATCTCCTGTCATGTCGACACATTTTATACTTAGAACAGGAGCTGTAACTTTTTTTACTTCCTCTAACCACCAGGTATTTTCTGAATCTCTTTTGTATAACATTATATCCTGTATGAGGACAAGAAAATTTTACACAAACATCATTTTTAACAGTCACTATTTATTTTTTTAATAGATAAAAATAACTTACAGCTGAACTTGACCCAATGAATATTTCTTTTTCTCCATCAAAATCGATGTCGTTTACTTCACAGCAAGACAATACACTTGTAGGGTCCAATCTAGGTAATGTTGAATAATTACTAAGACCATATTCTAACACATCACTAAAAATAAAATTCATGTACTAATCGGGGCCCCTACTTTTTAATAGCGACAGTATTTTTATCTTGAAAACGGTATTTTATACCAAAGAGAAATTTCAATAAAAACCCAATTAACGTTTCCTTAAGTTTTGTACAATAACAGCGCTATGCCAACTAATGATTTTTAACAAATTCTGATTTTTTGCGTACCTCCAAAACTAATCAAAAAATATTTCAACTTTTTTAAATTCATTTTAATTATACTCAAAATGGGTAACGTGCACGTGACGTTTTAACTTGGCAAGGGTAAAAAGAGTGATATACATGTGACCACTGTCTTCTCCACTTTCGGAAAAATGCCCCACTCACATGATACCCAACTCGAGCAGTGACGTCAACCTTTCTAACGCTTTTTTTCCCAATTAACTGACCTTGCATCCTTGCAACTAATACCTTTAAGGAGATAGCAATACTGTCTCTATTAAAAACCAGGCATCCTGTATAAACAAGGTAAAATTGGATAATATGTGAAATGTTTCAGCAAAAAATGTAAATATTCATATGATTTTAGCAGGTGAAAAATTTATTTCCTTTTCACATTTTAATTTTTTTATACATATAATACTTTTTTAAATACTCACTGAAATATTACAGCAGGTAATATTGTATTAACAACAATCAAATTAAGCTTCCTAACAGGTGGTATATAATTTATGTTTTTTTTAATGTTTTTTAAAATTTTTGATTTATCAACTGTTTTATCTTTTTCTGTACTAATGTATACTTTAGAAATATAATTTCCAAATCGTGTTGAAAAATTGTATACCACTTTGTTTGTTATAACATCAACCTTAAACAATTTTACATAACCACATTCACAAGCGAAAGCTGTAACTCTCCTAAAAAACAGTGTGTAACTCAGTGTGTAAAAATTGTTGAGTAAATTCTTACTCCGAAAAATCTTCTTTATAGTATATATCTATCCAAATTACTGGACTAGGAGTTTTAGTAAATTCTGGAAAATATTCATAATTATCTATTTCTTTGAAATTGTGATCCACAACATTTTCTCTATATACATGTATTTGATTGTCACTTCCAGATAATACAAATACTATCTAAAATTTAAATAAAATTATGTTTCTGTTTGGTTGACATATCTTTTAAATTAAAATATAACATTATGTATTTTAATTTGATAATCAGATAAATGTAAGTGAAATATGTCTGACAAATTGAAATATTTAACGAAAAAATATGGCAATATAAAAAACAAAAGTTACCTCTTTACTAATTGTTCTGTCCTTAAAACATATTAAATATGTATGTAATAGTTTGTAAGGTATAAAATTGAGTTCAACATTTAAACAACTTTGAGCTACATTCTCTATGTTAAATTCTTCAGTTTCTTCTCCTGAGTATATATTTAAGTAAGTATCAAGACGACTTTCTGCATCACTACTATTCTGAAAAAAATTAACGTAAACTGTTTATTCCTACAATATTTGTACAACTATATTTATTTTAAAATTTCATTGAAAATATCAACCAATAATTTAATTTGTCTATATTATTATACAAAATACCTTAATTATTGTAATGCCAATCACAAATTCATTGCTTATGGAAGACTTATTAAAGGCATCCATAGATATAATTTCTGCTCCATCTAATAAAAAAAGAGAATGTTTTTTCTCGGACATGTGATTTACAGCTTATTGGTGAAGAAAAATATCTGTTTAATGTTCGCCCAGTGCTTAGTATTAATTGACTAGAAAATTCTTGAAAATTATTTAAGTATTCAATAAAAGTTAATATTAATAATTAATTAACAACCAATCAAATATAATATAATTATAGTAAGGTAATTACTAATGGTTATTTAAACAAGTAGATATAAATAAAAACAAAGTTAAACGATATATTTACTTGGTATATATGTAAATGAGACTTCTTTACTAGATGGGATAAGTGAACCAGTTGGTGATTCTTGAAATTCAAAACAAAATATTTCTCTCTTTAGCGAGGCAACTAATAGTTTGCTTGATCCATTTATTACAGGTAATTCAACCATTGTATATATATTTGCCTGAGAAGATGTGTGAAAAAAGTGAACATCCTTATAATGTTCCATTTTTTACAAAATAGCTAAAAATGGTAGATACTGTATAAAAGTTCTAAATTTTTATAAAAAAATCTTATTTATAATCAAAAAATGTTAAAAGAGAATTTCAAATTTGGTATTTTACAAAAAAAGTTGTATTTCGGATGTTTGGTCACAGAGAATAGATTAGTAAACTAACAACTATTTTTACTATTTTATTCATAAAAAGAGGGAGTGAGACATCTTGTTGTCTAGCCACTAATCTTTGGTTTGGTTTTAATACTATGACATTTTCTTTATTACAATCTTCTTATTTCTGAACTTTTGCTTTCATCATACAGCTAATTTTGTTCTCAAAAATTTGATAAAATAAACGATAATAAAAAAACATTTTACCACTTGTTTCTGTAAAACAACTTAAAATGTAATAAATATTCTTTACCATGATAAAATGGTACAATTTGGTATAACAAGTTTAAATTTTGGTTGGTTATGATATTTAAAACAAAACTACAGACATGTTTTATTACAAAAAGTAATATTCTTATAATTTATATATTATACTAGTTATTATACTAAAAAAAAAATTCTATACGTAAACAAAGTAACTGTACAGAGTAAATAATAGAACGTACCTACTTATAACCGGAAGTAACTTCATTAATAATTGTAAGTTTCTATGGTTTAATTTATGTTAAACTAGTTTCATTTTGCTTTTTTAACATAGTTTAAAAAGCCTTATTTTTTTTGAACTAATTTACCATATTTTCTTTTAAATAATTTAGATATATTTTATTTTTAATCTATATAAATTTTTATTTTATATTTCCCAGACATTTTAGTGCATTAATATTTTTTAGTTGGTACAGGAAGTGCTCTTCATATTTATGTTCCATGATGACATTCACTTCCTATTTGACATTTGACCGTTTTCTATAATGACAGCTGGATTTCCTGAAAAATAGAAGTTGGCAAATTTTGTGTCATTATCAATTCGTTATCTTATTTTCGATTAAAACTTTAGCTTGTTAAGTTGTTAAAGTAGTTTCTGGTGATATTATATGTGCAATAAGGACTGTTGTAAGTGTGCTGAAATTTAATTATTGAAATAATAGTGCCGGCGTCACCATGTCGGACGAGAGTCATCCAAAAACACTGTATGTAGGTAATTTGGACGGGTCAGTGTCAGAAGACCTGTTGTGTACGCTATTTTCACAAATAGGTCCAGTAAAAGGATGTAAAATAATTAGAGAGCCCGGAAATGATCCATATGCTTTTGTTGAGTTTACAAACCACCAGTCAGCATCAACAGCATTAGCTGCCATGAATAAACGATTGTTTTTAGATAAAGAAATGAAGGTAAATTGGGCAACGAGCCCTGGAAATCAACCAAAACAAGATACTTCTAATCATCATCATATTTTTGTTGGCGATTTATCTCCTGAAATTGAGACTGAAACATTGAGAGAGGCCTTTGCTCCTTTTGGAGAAATTTCAAATTGCAGAATAGTAAGAGATCCACAAACTCTTAAATCTAAAGGTTATGCTTTTGTATCTTTTGTGAAAAAAGCTGAAGCCGAAAATGCTATACAAGCTATGAATGGTCAGTGGCTTGGGTCAAGATCTATTCGTACTAATTGGTCTACAAGAAAACCACCACCACCAAGAACCGAAAAACCAGCTCAAAGGCAAAAACAACCTGCTTTTGAAGAGATTTACAATCAGACATCACCTACAAATACAACAGTTTATTGTGGTGGGTTTGCTAGTGGTCTTACTGATGATTTAGTTCACAAAACATTTGCTCCCTTTGGAACAATCCAAGATATTCGAGTTTTCAAAGATAAGGGATATGCTTTCATAAAATTTTTAACAAAGGAAAGTGCAACACATGCCATTGAAAACATTCACAATTCTGAAATCAATGGTCATAATGTGAAATGTTTCTGGGGCAAAGAAAATGGTGGTTTTGGTCCAGATCCAACTGTAATGCAACCTGGTGCGGTTTCCCAGTCATCTGCTCCTCCCTACTCATATGGGTATGGAAATTATTGGTATCCACAAGGTTATACTGGAGGTGGCTACATGCAGGGATATCAGTCCTATCAGCAATATCAACAATATCCAGGTGGCCAGTACTGTGTTATGCCTCAGCAAGGACAATGGACAGGTCAGCCAGGTCAACAACCAAATGTACCAGTTATGTATAGTAATGTTCAGAAATATCCATCTCAGTGAAATGTTCCATAGACAGTTAAGTGGGTTACATTATGTTCTACAAAGTTAAATTGCAAATTTGTTCTAATTTGCAGCATACTTTGTAGTGTTTGAGGAAAGGACATTTATAATAAATTAAATTACAATACATAATAATTTTAATCCAAGGAATATGAATTTAACCCATAAACATTTGTTTGCTTTGATAGCAAACTGTAGTATTCTAATTTTTTATATTAATATGCTTCTTTAGTTACAAGGTTTGGTCTTTAAAATAAAAATAAAATAAATTAATCTTAATTTTTTTTTAAATCTTAAATTTATTATTTGGAGATATATAATTCATCATTTAGTCAGTATATCTTTTATTTAAAAATTACTCATATGTTGCAGTTAGAAATGCAAGAATTACAATTCAATAAGTAGCATGGCATGTTAATATGCTTGACTTTATAATTATGTACAGACAAAAATTTAATGATTTTGTCATATTTTCAATAATTGTGTCCCATTAAAATATGTTTCTATTGAAAATTCTATTAAACCACATATATCAGTATTAAATAAAATTAGTTATTTATCAATTGGATATTTTTGATATCTCTTACTCAAATCCAAAGTACATGCATATCACAATTGTTTTACTTCCTTCTGTTTAACTAAACAGTTCTTTACTAAGATATATCTCATATAAGTAATAAGAAGTAAAACGAGTGATAATGCTTACTTTTGCCTTGAAGCTGATTCCAGTGGTAGACAAAACCATTTCAAATTTGTTAAATGACAGTTTTATAAAAATATTATTGGACAATATTTTACAAATATTTCTAGCTAAAATTATATTTTCAAAAATAATTACCCTCTGATCTTTAAATCTTTAATTTTTCTTTCCTTATCTAAATATGTGCAAGGATGTTTTGTATTCTGTAGGACAGATTTTAATTTTTACGGCATGTTAAAAAAATTTTAAAAGTAAAAGGTATACATCATTTTGAAATTAAATAAATAAATATTTTATACTATTTCAAATTTTTTTTAAAAAATCCATGGTTTTTTAATACTTAAAGATGTGATTTTTAAATTGTACATCATACCTAATTAGGTATATATTATGATGATAAAAGTGATCCAGCTGCATTTTTTGTAATAGAGTGAATCAAATTTTTTTTCAACTGGATGAGCTTTTTGTAAATATCTAACTGCTACTTTCATTTGAGTATTTAATATTTTGCAATTTGCATTGTATTAATTTTTTTTGTACTTATCTTATTATTATCATAAATTCAAGCATGACAATTACATTTAGTGAAGTCAGAATGCACTGAAACATATTTTTACTTTGGTTTTACAGATATATTTAAAATTAAAAAATGAGTTGGAGTTTTGCACTTTTGGATTAAATTGTTTGTTTGTTTGTAATAAAAATATGAATTAGTTGATAAGCAACTGATGA
Organism: Agelastica alni; assembly: GCA_950111635.1. Taxonomy (NCBI): domain Eukaryota; kingdom Metazoa; phylum Arthropoda; class Insecta; order Coleoptera; family Chrysomelidae; genus Agelastica; species Agelastica alni. The sequence continues at coordinate 22,352,874 of OX467713.1, read as the reverse complement.
TTATCTAATAAAAAATATTGAGATTTTGCCAAAATTCTAAAAAAATTATTACTTGTTAAGATGTAATAGTTTTAACTAGAAAATATCAGCTGCTTATCTTCGAGATGGAGAAAAAAACCTTCTCCGTCTCTATGTTGCATATTCATGTATTTAATTTCATCATTAGAAAATACCAAAGAGGTAGAAAATATAAACAGGTAGAGAGATAATATATGTATTTTGGATGCTAACACTGTGTTCTCTTAGAGCTAGATCTATAATTATATGCTATTAGATTTCTAGGTATTATAAATATTTTCAATGGTCATCTGAAACTTGGATATTGTCTTGCTTTTATTACCTTTCGCCTGTATTATTTTTAAATATTTTTTTCATTTTCTGTTAAAGAATTACTACAGCCCATTGTTTTCCAATCAATTAATTAGCCCAAACCTTATTTGTTGTTTATTAGTTTTTATCCCTAATGACAATATACTGTATATATTTGTAGTCAATTACTTTATATAACAATGTTTTTGATAATAATTAGGGCTTAGTTCATATTCCTCTTAGTTACATATTTGATCTAGGATTAATTAGACTATGGTTTGCCGTGTTCTTTTGGTTGATGTAAATAGGTATATATATATATATTCTTTTTTATCATATTAATTCTTGATTTCCCAAAATAGTAAGTGTTAGCTTAGAATCATAAAATAAAAATGTTCTCCCTAGATATTGTCAACCTCGGAACATGACTTAAAATTATAAAACATTTGATAAATTCTAATTGATGTACATATTGATTCTGAATTTAAAATGGGAAATAAATTATGACCAAAACTAGTTTTTCTTTTCTTTTGGTTTGTATAGGTAAATGCACAAAAAAAATGTATCACAGGATATTTTGTAGGGGATCAAAAAGTGTAAATAAATGGAAAATGTCCATTAATATATTTTCGTTGTAATTAACCAAATTAAAGACATTAAATACAGATTTCGTTGATTAATGGACATACATGTAGTTGAGACACTCAACTAAAATTTTATTTTTGTTAGAATTGTTTCAAAGTTTTAGAATGATTCTTGTAATTTTCATATCTAAAAAAGAATGATTACAAAATTTTGTGGACATTTTTTTTCTGTATTATAAAATAAAGAATGATACTTTTTGATTTTAGTGAGTTGTCAACATTAAAAATATTGTTTTCATTTATTTAACATCAGCAGTTTCCAAGTCCAAGTAAATTTAATTTCAATTTTACTGCTTGTTTGATCTTTTTTTCTGCAATATTTTTATTAGACTCATCGGATTAAGAATTAAATAAAATAACTTGTGAACTGAATGAAAATTTTATTTGGTGCTAAAATGATTGTAGTTTTTAGAGGGAACAGTTTTTGAAAGTACTGTGCCTTCACTCTGTGGTTGATTTTATCTTTTTTTAATAATTTCTCAGTAATATTTTTACTTATTTAAAAATTTTATCTGCACTTGTAAATAGATAAAAAATTTCAAGTTAATGCACGAGGTAGTCAAGTGGAAACATTAAAAAGGAAAAACAAAATTTATTATTTAAAACAAGTGAGTTATTTTTTGATGTCCTCATAATTTTCTTTGCACTTAATTTAAATGATCTAATGATAAGGCGTTGCTTCTTTGATGAACGTTTGTCATGTGTACAGGCTATAAGTTTATTAGGACATTGTTCTCTGCAAAATTGAATTCGATTGAAATACGAGGGAAAATAGATCTATGAAGTGAAGTAAAAAAAACTGGGGGTGTCAACACGGATTATGAAGGAACTCTTTTATTAGCATAAAGAAATTCTGAGAGCTGGTGTTCAACAACTGTAATGTTTTAATTGGTGACGAAGTTTAAAACTCACTTACACTGAAAGATCATTTTTGGCAGTTCAAAATGCTAAAATTTGTGGTATGCTTTAGAGATATTAAAAGCGATAGATTTAACATATTTTCAATTGATTTGTCCCATAGATATCTTTTCTGTATCAGTTATTTTTTGTTGGTCTTTTAACACATAGTAAGGAGAAGAGTTGTTGATTTTACAGCCATCCGTAAATATTCTCTTGTAAGAAACCTAAAAACATGAGTTGGGATAGGGAGTCACGGATAAAAAATAAAAGATTAGCCTCTTTCTAATAGTAGTGTTTATTGTGGCAAGCGTTGCTTTTACATAGAATATCCATAGATTGGTTTTAACATCCGCTTGCAGCTATTCAAGAATAGAGATACATCTTAAGAGCCAGAGCCAGAAAGTATACTTCGTCTGCCAACTGTCTAACACTGTGCAAAGTTCAAATAAGACCAAGTCTGGAGTGTTGTCTTATCAGAAGCTATTTTCATTATCCCTTAAGCTACTGAATTATTCCATGTAAAAGAGAGGTACCTATACTCCTGATCAGCGTCTTCTGACCAATCGGTGGTGAACTTTTTCCTTTGTATCATGCTCTAAATTACTGTCTTCCAGGTCCTTTCGCTGGCTATGATAATAAAAACCTCAAGAGGTTCTGTGTGTAAGCACTCTTCCACCGAGTAACTTAAGACATTTAGAACTACTCGCCATCTGTAAAAAGTAGGTCTAAATTGTAGAATTCACTGTCATACGAGGCTTTTTCTTCTCAAGACCCCTGAACTTTTTAAAACAAACTAACAAACTGGTGATTGGCAATGAATTACTATTGAAATGGTAAATTCGACTTGGTGGAATTAAATTTCAGATGTAATTAAAATTATGAAAAACTAGGTGAAACGTTGCTTACAAATATCAATTGAAAGTTATAGTAGCCAAGTATTGGCTGTGACAGGAACACCGTAAAAGCTGTTTTGCAGTTTTCGTGATTAGGCTTAAGAAGTGAGGACAGGTAAGAAACATTATCTTCAAAAACATCTAACGGAAGGCGTCGCTCTAGTGGTTTTATTTAAAAGGAAAGGGACATAATTGAAAGAAATCGTAAATAATTTTAAGCAGGTTTTAAAAGCAGTTTTACAAAAAGTACGTGATTGGCAGTAGGTTTTAAAGGTCAACAATCAACTTTAACAAAAGTAGTCTTTGAATTATAGTTTTTCAGTAACAAAAAACTACCGATATTTTAATGAAAAGTTATAATGTAATATTAAAGCGTATATAGTTTTGAATCGAATAAAACAGTATCGTGTAAAAAAAAAATAAATCATTTATAACGATAAAACATATTTCCATTGTTTCCGGTTTCAAAGAATATTCTAATAATATAAACCGATAGTTTTTGAAATGTCCTCCAGAATATTTGGTACCAATATGATCTCAAAAGTATCCATTTATAATGTTTTTTTACTTTCAATTCCATTACATTTTCTAATAGATAAATATTTGGTAACCGTTACAAAATATTTATGATACGCCATTGGTAGCCAATTCCGTTCAATCCGCTAGACGATAGGTGCTTTTGTTAGAGGTGGAGTGGGAACGCTGCAAGTGCGGTTCATTATTAATCTATCTTTACATCCATTTAAATATCTAGAAGGTTACTTTACATTTCTAAGACTTTATAATGGTGTCTCATAATCACATTTCTTCTACCTTAATGCATAAATACTAGTATTGAATTTTTCCATTTATTTGAATCGTCATAAATACGGGGGCTTCTCGATAAGAAGCAGCCATTCGTATTTACTGCAATGTAGAAATAGCTATTTGTGTTACTAGGAAGGAAAGTGCCACTTTTCCTTCCTTACATGTAGTTTACTAAGTCAAAAAACATATCTGAAAATCCTGAATTTAAAATCGCCGTATGTAATGTCAGTGAGCCACAGCATAGTATGATTTTCTTATTCTTAAGTAAAAAAACTCAGAATCCTGAAGTTAACATTTTTATTTAAAAACCTAACGTTGAAGTAACATTCATGTTTAATTTTTAGCAGAATACAAGAATACAAGATGTTCTAAAAATTACGGAAACAATTTGAATATAATAGATTCACAAATTTCATCAGTTAAATACTTAAAATGAGGGAAAGGAATGGTATTTTCATCACGACCACACTTTGAATATACTCATTTTGAAATTATTTTTAATAACATAATAACATTTACATTTAGAGTGAGAATATTCATTCTGTATCAGTTGTTTCTTATGGGGTTTGCATGTATTTTCTTTCCATCACTTGTTACGGTATGAATATTCCGTAATTGTTTTAAACAATAGCGATTGCCATGGATGTCAAATAAACTCTTTGAAGTAAATGTCAGTTTCAACTTAAATTGGCGACGCGTCGTTCTTATAAGTTATTTTTTTTAAATTTTGTATAAAAATTAGCAAGAATTTAAGCGAATCAGATTTAGAATTTGAAAATACTCCTGAGATTACAAATTATGCTAATAACATAACAGAAAACCTACTTCCTTAAAAATAAAAACAGAAATATAAAAAATATTAACTTAAGTTCTTTAAAGTATTTTTTATTTAACTTCTTTGGTCGTGGAGAAAATACATACATACATACATAAAGTCACGCCTTTTTCCCATAGGGGTAGGCAGAGACCTCTTCCTTCCACTTGCTACGGTTGTTACACACATCTTTTGCTTCCTCTACTTTCATCAGTGCTCTCATACGTGCTCGTCGGTTGTTGGTACTCTTGACCTGGTCTTTCCTTAAAACAATGTTGATCTGATCAAGATATGTTCTCCGAGGTCGACCTCTACCGACTTGTCCATTCACACTCGCTTTATAAATTTGTTTCGTCAATCTTCCTCCATCCATCCTTTCAACGTGTCCAAACCATCTAAGCATTCCTTCATCTATCTTTGTAACCACATCTTCTTTTACACCACAGCGTCTGTTACACGGTTAGAATCTACTATTCCTACTTTTTCTCCCTAGGGGGAAAGTATGAGTTTTCTCGCTGAAAGTGTGTACTTTCTGTGGGGGTAGGAGGAAAAAGCATTTTCAGATTAGCGAGGCGGTATCTCTTAGTTAAAAACGAAAGGATTAAATAAAAAACAAGTCATTTCTATAATTTGTTTATTTTTCTGAGTTATGTATAATTACATATACATGATAATACGACACATATTATTTACAAAACCTATGCTGTTACATAAAAGTTACCTATCTTTTGTAGACAAGGCCACGTCAAAAACTGTAAAAATTTCCTTGTGTATTAATGTTAATGAATATAAATTCGGCATTAGGATTCGAGTCAGCGGAAAATGTAGGTCATTCAAACATGTTCAAGTAATGCCTTAAGCAATTATGTGGTGTAAAAAATTTGTTAACGTTATCTTATTTTCGTGATATTATATATCTGTAAAAAGCATGAGAATACCAGTTGATGCAATTATAATTGAATCGGTTTATTTGGAAAGGGGCACCAATGACAATTTCGGCTATATTTGTTTTATGTGATTTTCCGAGCATTTTCTTGAAGGCGAACCATTTGGTGTGTCTTTTCGAAATAGTTAGGTACGCTAAAACACGTTGTGGGGGCCTCTTTTTTTTGTGTGTAAACATTAAAGTGTTCTTACTGCTCATAAACGTAGAGCAAACAAGGTCTTTTCAAAAACAAAAGAGAAAAAAGTTTTGCACCGAAAAGAATAACGTTATGTCTCTTGTATTTGATTACACGCAGAACATACCGTTACCCAACATTCCAGGAAAAGGATTTTTTTATTTGTGTCAGCTGTGGGTCTACGAATTCTGTATCCATAACTTGCAAACTAGAAAGGCCACATTCTATTCATACCATTAGGAACAAGCATTGAAAGGTCCCAATGAATTATGCACATTTTTAAATATGTACTTAATGAGCTTGTTCCTGACACTATAGCTCTACATATTTTCTGATGGTTGTACAGGACATAAAAATCAAACCGTGGTAGAAATTTTTATGGCATTGGCAGCGAACAACAGATTTAAAAAAATTGTGAAAAGACTTTGGAACCATCAAAAGAAAAATAAGAAAAGTCGATAGAATCTATACTCATCAACGGTATATGGATCTCATCAAAAAGGCATCTGTATCTGGCAAATTTAAAGTGAAAAAATACTAAATTCCCAAATAATAGACTACAAAAAAGAGTAGCCAACGCACTGCAAAAAAACTGTTGAGACACAAAGAAGAGAAGTCCCCAGAGATCAAAAAGTGACCTCCCAGATTTCGCATTACCATTCACCGAATGCTTATTTTTTCTAAATATACAGGGTGATTTTTTGGAAGTTCCAATTAGACGTTTTAGAGAATTAAAATCTGAAAATTTGAGTTGTAAGGTTATCGGGTATGCCGAATTGATCTAAAATATTTAGAGCCTCCAACTACTTCCAGTTATACCGGAAGTTGACTATAGCTTCCTTATTTTAAATAGAAAAAATAGAAAAGTGTCCAATTTGACACCCTGTATCATTATAATTAATGTAAATTTAAACATTTTTTTTTGCATTTTGTTTTTCTAGTATTGTGTATTTTTACTAAACTTGGTCATTTTGTTAATAAAATGATTATTATTGTACAGGGTGATTCAAAACGCGTATTTAAAGAATTCTCAACTTTCTTAAATGGATCACCCTGTTTGTTATAACGTTGATTGACAGAACTTTTACTGCTCTTTATGTTTCGTTAATAACTCCTTATACCTAAATCAAACCGTTATTGAGATATTCAGCTTTTAAATTATGAATTGTGAGTTGGTATTTTCTTTGAGGTTATTAAAAAAAAAACACAATGAAAAATATTTAATTCAAATTTAATAATTTTAAACTAAGTAAATGCTCAAAAACGTCTCCCTGCTGATGCAACTAAAATTATAGCAATATTTTTGTTTTCCATGGCACTGTACAATAAACATAATACAAACTCGTAATCTAAAGGTTATAAAAGTTGAATATCTCAATAACGGTTTGAGTAACCCAAGAGTAGCTTTATCAAAATACGTAATAATATATAACCGCAAGTAGTTGGAGGCTCTAAATATTTTTGATCAATTCGGCATACCCGAAAACCTTACACCTCAAATTTTCAGATTTTGATTATGTCAAGTTTCTCTAAAACGTCTAATCGGAACTCCCAAAGAATCACTCTGTATAAAATGGGCTTACGTTATTTTTCACTCGCACAGCTTGCTTGGTTCAAGGCAAATCTTTCGGCTGGAGAGAAACAAATATAAAAATATTTTTATGTCATAAAACCTTTAAAAATTACTGTTACTAGATTTCTCACACTCCAATGAACCATACCAAAATATGTACATGACTATATGTGCACGCAATCAGATTTAAATTGTTTTTTCCCACAGTAACATTTAATGTTAAGTGTAGATGTGCCCTTTTCCAAACAACCGATTAAATTAATGTTCGCTAAAAATTATTACTTGGGATGAATGATCAACCAAAAATGGGACCCAGATCAGGAAATAAAATGCAGAATGGAGCAAGCAAGAACAACGTTCTTAAGACTTAAAATTTTTTTGGCAGATAAAAACTTAAATCTCAGTTTCAGATATAAGATGGTAAAGTGCTACGTCTGGTCCGTTCCCTTTTACGGAGTCGAGGCATGGACGCTGAAAACAGCAATTATTAACAAACTTAAGGCCTTCGAGATGTTGACCCTGCGACGAATGCTGAGAGTATCGTGGGTCGACCATTTGACGAACGAGGACATACTGAGAAGAGCTAGTTTAGTAGACCGTGAACTTTTCGGAAACATCAAAAGAAGAAAAACTGGCTATCTTGAACATATACTAAGTGGAGAACGTTATCATTTCCAACGTCTTATTCTACAGCGTAAAATAGAAGAAGGAAAAAGAGGAGTAGGTAGAAGAAAATTATCCTGGCTACGAAACATACGACAATGGACAGGAATACGGGACTTCCAGGCACTGCAAAATGCTGCAATTAATAGAATCATATAATAAGAGAAACGATGGATGCCTACGCGGGAATCTGCATGGCACTTTAAGAAGAAGAAGAAAAATTATGCAAAAAATAGTAAACACAAAAATGTAGTGATATTTGCAACAGCCTACACGAAGTTATAATAAAATAGTATTTCCCACTCACGACAAAACTACAATCCAAATAATTTCATTTATTGCCTCAATTAATTAAAAAGAAAGAATAAAAATATTCAATAAAATAAATGCCGAATATCAACTCGGAAATCTATTAACTAAAGTAGTTATAAAGTTAACGCCGTGGGCCGTGCACTGGACGATTTTATGTTGCTGTGGAGATATTTTGATTCCTTATCAACTAACCCGTTATTCATTTTTAACCGATAAATATAAATATTTCGACACCACTGTGTAGAGATTTTTACCGGTTACCGGTTTTGCAAGTATGAAAACTTTTAATAATTAAAAAATTAATAACAAAATTATCGCATCACTGAATACGTCGAATTCCAAGTGCAGGCCATCGCGCGTATGTAGAAATGTTTTTATGCAAAAAAGGGACCAGATAAGGAAGCGGTCAAATACCAATAGTTAAATTTATTCGTGTTGACGGTTTTACAATCAGGTTAATTGTTTTGTTCAAATGGTAATGATCGTCGAAAAATTGATAAAGCACAAACTGAGCAGTGGAAGCAGATTAGTACATTGGAAGTTATTATATATCGACGTAGCAGCGTGAAATGTGTTACTATTTAAAAATAATCGGAAACCGAGGTCGGTATGTAATTAAACATACAGCGGTAAAGACAGCAACTCTAGATGGAAAAACACGCGGCTACCGTTACGTCACAACCACAACCACAACTCCCCGCACAAAGTTGTTCCAGAGTAACTACTGCCAGAGTAGACCATTTAATGATTGCACTGATTGCACTTAGAAATCGTATTTTGACATGTATCGGGTAATTATTATTATCAAATAAAAATAAAACCAAGTTTTTTGAAAAGTTGAATGTTTAAGAGTGTTGTAAGAACCCAAAATCTTCCAGAGAGCCGTTTGGTAAAAGCTCTCCGTTATATTTAAGGTCGGAATAAAATTTATCGTTTTTTATTTTAATCGAAAGGGGAAATATTTTACAAGCAGACGTCCGAATTTTATTTGAAGGAATACCACGACAATTTAGAACAGTCGTTAAATCCAACACCCCTACTAACAAGTATTTACTCTACTGTATTGTTACCATCCGGCACTGTTTATTTGCCGGCGTCCGAGAAGGGTGCATATTAGGCTGCATATTAATGAGCCCTTTGTCGGCTTCTGCCTCCGTCTAGTAAATACTCGCCGCGTCTAGAGACGGATTGTTTCGGACTCTCGAGAAACAGGTGGAATAGTCTGGAATTATGATTTGGAAATATAAAAAGGACAGTGGTCGTGAAAAAGGCAGTTTTAAAAGTGCTTAAGAGTTATAAAATTTAAATAGTTGTAATTAGTTGAATATCTAAGTTATTTATAAAAGTAAAATTTATTGTGTAAAAGTATTGGAATAAAAATTGTCTTGTTACTGTATCGAGAGTTTAAAATCACCTAACCCAAGAAAAAAGTAATTTCGTAACAGTATGTTATTAAGTTAGTCGCCGGCTTTGTAAAATTTTTATTTAACAAATTGTCATTTATTTGTGAGCCTTTCTTTACTATAAAGTTTCCTAAAACTTTGAACAAATATAAAATACCAAATCTCTACCACCAAATTTAACAAGTGGAATAATTTGGTACCTGAGTGTTTGTATGTCTACTTTTAATCTATACTAAAATAAAAATGATTTCTTCTGGTAAAAGTTGTCTTTCAATGTGTTTTAATTCCATTTATTGTGCAAATTTAAGAATGGTCATAATAATTAATTGGCTACTGAGAAGAGTTATTCATTCAGAGAGAGAACCTCCCAGAACGTCCTGGTTAAAAAAGCTTGGTGATATTTTATGAGCAATTCATTGACTTACTCCCCATGGCTGTAGAAGATTGTTTAAAATATTTGAAAGAGAGTGCGTAGGATTAAAAATGAATGATTTGATCGTCAAATGCCTCATTAACGCCGATGGTCAGGTCATTAGCATCATCTGAGAAGTTGCAGGTAATGGTTAATATTATGCATGATGCTCTTAAAATTAAAGCGATGAAAGTGAATGCAAGCAAGACGAAATGAGGTCATGGTTTTTTAAAAAAAAGGTAGCATGCCAAGCTGCGAGGAGCTGATTGAAGGAGAAAGAGTGGAACAAGTGAATGAGTTTGTAATGTTGGCAAAACTTTATAAGCAGCCAGAAGTGTCAAAAAAGGCACGACTGACTGTGGATAGAGGTCCCTACACTTATGTAGTTATGGTAGTAAATGTTGGGTTTGAAAGAAGAAGAATGAAAGTAGGAATAACGCTGCGGAGATTAGTAGTCTGAGAAGTATAGTCGGAGTGACTCCGTTGGATAAAGTAAAAAATAGTAAGAAAAGGGAACGCTGTGGTGTGAAAGATGTGGTTACATAGATAGATAAAGAAATGCTTAGATGTTTTGGATACCTAGAGAGGATGGATGAAGAAAGAAACAAATTTATAAGGCGAGTGTTAAGGGCAAGTAGAGGTCGACCTCGGTGAAAATAAAAAGGCCAGGACAAGAGTACCAATAAACGACGAGCATGTATCAGAGCACTAATGAAAGTGAAGAAGCGAAAGACGTGTGTAAGAACCGTAGTAAGTGGAAAGAAGTGGTCTCTGCCTACCCCTATGAGAAAAGGCGTGACTATATGTATGTATTTATGTATAATTCACTAGAAACCAATCGGAAGGATATCCAGTTTTTATTTAAGAAAATGCAATAATTATAATTTTAAATTAATTTAAAGGAAAAACACATAAAATAATACAAGTAACATTTAAACAGAATGAAATAAAAATTTAAACTTTTAAATGGGAATCATTAGGGATTTTACCTACTCTAATCATGAGTCACATCCTCGCGATGGGTCAAGAATCCACCTACCGGGTTTAAATATTAAAAAAGAATGTAAAAAACCTCATCTGCGAGTAAGTTTTAGGTATATAAAGCTGCATGGTTTTCTGTACTTGATGAACCACTCCTTGGATCCTTGTTTGTAGTAAAGTCAAAGGGAGTGTTTGTACATTCACACTCGCGTTATAAATTTGTTTCGTCAATCTTCCTTTATTTATCCTTTCAACGTGTTCAAATCATCTAAGCATTCCTTTATCTATCTTTGTAACCACATCTTCTTTTACACCACAGCGTTATCTTATCTCACTTTTTTTACTTTATCCAACCGAGTCCCTCCGGCTATACTTCTGAAACTACTCATCTCCGCAGCATTAATCCTTTTTTCATGCTTCTTCTGCCAAACCCAACGTTCACTACCATACATAAGTGTAGGAACCAACACACCTCTTTGCTTTGCCCTATTTATCTGTTTTCCTTCGCTCAATGTCACTGTCATACTTTCCATCTCCTGTGTACTTTAAACCCAAGTATAAAAACTCATTTACTTGTTCCACTCTTTCTCCCTTAATCAGAACTTCACAGTTTGTCATGCTTTCTTCTCTTTCAAGACCATTACTTCTGTTTTGCTTACATTTATTTTCATCCCTTTGATTTTTAGGGCATCATGCATAACATTAACCATCGCCTGCAACTCCTCTTCAGATGACGCTAATATGACTTGATCATCGGCATGTTAGCAATGACCAGGAATCAGCTCTTGACCGGTGACGCACCAGTAAAGAAGCACCCCAACAAAATGGGACTGTATAATGGAGACCTGACCTGCAGATTGTGCGGGAAGGATCCGAAAACAGTAAAACACATACTGTACTGCTGCGAAGCACTGGACCGCAAAGACAGGTAATTTTTGGGCAGCCATCCGGCGACCCAGAACTATGCTCCCACTCGTACAGAACTTGTACAAACTTGTACAAGGTAAGAAAGTACTGGATTGGGTACAAGATATAAAACATAGGCAAGATACAATGGGTCAACAGACCTAAGTGTCACTGGAGGCGATAGCCAGACGAACCTAAATAGGGGTGGAGTTTTTAGTGAGTAGACCTGACATTAATCAGGGAGTCTCACAGTAGACCTTAAGCTTACTGACTTATAACTTGTGTGTTTTATTGGCATTTCTTTAAAAGTGTATTAAATAATAATAAATTCTATTTTTAATACAAATGATACTATGTCTAGACCCTCTATTTTCTTAATAAAATTGTCGCAACTTACCGAACTAAAAAATAAAAAATAAAAAATAGTTTTACAATTAAAAGCGTAGAGTGCTTTTTATGATGTTTACGTTTTGTTCTTGGAGACTTTACTTTTACCAATATCTATTTATTATCAAATATATTTATTGATATACGTTACGTATTGATTGTAAAATTATTTTTATTTTTTAGTTCGGTTTTCTTGTAAAGCGTGTTGTCTTAGTTTTTTTAAACTATTATTTATTTTTCATTTTTTAGTTCAGGTTTTTTTAAATTATTGCTACTTACCTATCGACGATCTTTATTTCAGTATTAAATGTCATGAGTTTGTCGTAAAACGGAATTCCGTGAAAATTTGTTTGTGTATTAAAAAACGCGAGCAAAATTAAAAAAGTAAAATTACTAGGATTTAAAATGGTGATATGCGATAGCGACATCTGTTGGAGAGTAGTTCAAGCGTCGCCATCTATCTGTATTGAATTCAAGGGTGATGTCAGCCATTTTTAATCCATATAAAACACTTTTTTTTTAATGTAACTAATCCTGGCCAGGATTTTTAACACAATTTATGAAAGTCATCGGTCCTTTAGAAGTACAAATTTTCAAGTCGAACCGATCTTTTTAAGTGGGTTAAAATCGTGTCCAAAGATTCCGTTACACAGATAGATAGATACGAGCTAATATAAAGCGTGTAAAAACAAATTTCATTAATGAATCCTAATGACGAACTAATTAATTCAAAATCGCTTAAAGTCAAAACCTTATTGTCAAGTTAATAGACATTAATAATAAATTATTTGGACAATTAAAGATTTGGCCATTTTACTCGAACAAAATTTTTAACAGGAAAAAAACGGTTTGAATATATATTCATATATTTGAGCATTTTATTTACATATTTACAAACTACGTAAAGAAATTTTATCTTGCAAGGAGAAAAAAGGCGACGACATCATTTTGATTTATTATATGCACAGTAGTTTATGCTTGAAATTCATATTAAATTAATTATTGAAATATCAAGTCTATATTTTGATTTTTTTTACTTCATGGTACATTTTTCTATCACAGTATGTTCCGTGCTATATTTTTTTAAATTTTTATGTTTTAGCAAACGCTTAGAAAGATTTTAATAATTTTAATTTAATAAAAAAATATGTAAATTAAACACTTTGGTTACACGAAAAATATTCTGTGCAATTTTTCAAGACTATGAAAATCGTTTTATTTTTCTTTTAAAAGTATTCCAGCAGTAAAACATTTTTAAATTACTTATCGACATTTTTAATATCTCCATTTGAATAATGCTGCACCATATTATTTTGATTTTGTTAAATTCTTAGATTAAACGTCGCCATATTTTTCTTCATCTTGCACGTACTAGGTGTCCCCTAAAATCAACTTAAGAAAAAAAGGCGCATTTCGATTTACTTTTAGTCTCTTTACAGTTGGTAATTTTAATAAACATTTATTAGTTTAAGTAGTATTACGAACTTATATATTTCACGCTTCATGTAAAGTCACAAATTTTACAAAAGTTATTTTTGTTTTCACATCCATTAAGTTTTTACTTAAAATTTTTTTAATAGCACATTTTAAAATTAACTAGTCAAACATTGTTTTCTTATTGGCATCTTACAAATACCAATTATTTTTTATACCAAAACCACACATTGTGTCCTGTGATCAAAACTGATACTAGTAGAAGCAATTTGCTGAAAGGACAAAAAAGTAGCAGTGATAATGTTGCTGACAGTGAAATGGCCAACTTTCAATAAAAACTATTATTAAAAATATTAGTTAAAAACTTTGCTGTTGTGACAAATTTGGTAATTCTAAAATAATAACAATTAATAACAAAATTACTTGAAATAATATAGCATAAAGTTCTGAAATTTAAATCTGTTTCGTTAAGTAATTTTAGTAGTAACATCAAGTGTGACCCTTTTTTTTTATTTCGAATATAATATAAATATTATTTGTCGTATTCATGGTTGTCTATAATAGGGAACGTTTGAATTTAGTAAGTAAATCATACTTGAAATATGACAAAAATTAATATCGACAATTTTTTTAACTGCTTTAATTGATAGGAATAATTAAATAATGAATTAATGACACACTTTCAAAAGTATGAGCGATATAAAATGAACAGATAAGTACTTTTATCATTTTAATTTTCGGCCAAGCAAACTTCGAATTTTTTAATTATAAAAATATACATATAAATAGTTTTTTATTCAAAACAACTGCGCTCGGCGCTCTAGGTTTCAAAGGACACCCTGTATTATATAATTACTAGTGGGAATGTGTTCAGTACAAATATTTACAAGTTATCTGAACAGGCCTTCTTGGATCATCAGGCACATATCTTAAGTATACTAGTGCATATAGAATTTATTCTTCCGGAGAAAATTTGTTCAGACCAATCACATGCCTTTTTATTCAGTATGTAAAAAAACATCGGACGGACATCCAACATTCATAATGTTTAATTGCAGAAAAATATTTTTTTTAAATTAAATATTCAAGTAACCAAAGAATGCGGCAAATGATCGAGTTGATTTTATTTTTGATAAAAAGCAGATAACACCAACGTAACGATTGGTTACATTTTTTTATAAAAGTAGCATGGGAATAAAGAAATTACCTAATAAATATAATTAATTTTAATTTTATCATTTGCCCAATAAAATCGTGCCTTTATAAATTATAATTAGTCTGTGTGTACATTTTTATTTAATCATCATTTCTGCTAATTTTTAAGCAGCATAATTTCCTCTTTCATTTTTAACAATATAACATCTGCTATAATTTTGTTACTTGAGTATTTAAGTTATTACACAACTAGTACTGCAAACTGTAACCGCGCAATGGATCATATAAAACATATTGTTCAATAAATTACTATGTAGATTGACCAAGGTTTGCCTGCCTAAAACTTGTTATCAGTACCTTATGGACCTACCTTATGCATGCTAGTTTTTAACTAGCCAATGGGGCTCCAAAGTTAAAAACTATTTCTTAATAGATCTTCAGAAGCTCTCTCTCATTAATAAAAATATGGCAGGTTGTCACACACGAAAGTGTGACTATTTTTTATTAAATAGAGATCAAATGGACTACTAGGTCTGATATTAAAATTCGTATGGATAAAATGCAATGAATATAGCAATAAATAAGGTTGTCACATAAGAAAGTCTGACTATTTTTTATGAAATAGAGATCAAATGAACTACTAGGTCTAGTATTGAAAATCGTATGGATAAAATGTAATGAATAAAACAAAAAATTATTATCATTTGTCTGTCTTTGGTAAGTTAATATAACTTCCATAATTTTGTTGAAATTTATTCATCTAAGGTTTAATTATGGTTTTAAAAGTTATCCCATCTATTAAAAAATATAAATTTTGATATTACTTGTTAAACATCCTAAAAAACAATGAATATTCCAATGGAGAAAATATTTTTGATTCGATTTTTTTAAAAGATGTTAAAAAAGAGACAATTTGAAATTTTAAAAATCAAATCTCACTGGACCACTTTTTTTGCTAGGAATTCCCAAAAAAATAAAAGTCTTCAGAACAAAGCAACGATTCAATGAGGAAATAATATATTTTATATGACCGTCAAAACAGATTTTCAAAATTATTACAGCTCCATATAAAACACAATATTTATATACAAGTTGATTTCATAAAATGCATTCAAATTTCAAACTTAAAAATTTATTCTTTCGAATGAAATAAAACGTTATCTATTTAAAAAAAAAATCTGATCACTTGTAAATTTGAATTTCGAATACATTTACAAAAAAATTGTCGAAATTCGGATTGAGACTGTGTCATCACAGTCCTATAATTGTCTTAGCTTGAATGTAAATGCTATCAATAAACTAAAATACATCTTTAACATTTATAAAATACTAATAGTCAGAAAATCCATGACCGTTTCTAACATTCATTCAAACTCTTAGAGAGACTCACGTCTGCTACAGGGCGTCTTTTGTAAATTAGCCTTTCATTTGTTTAATTATGTTTAAGTAGCACAATAATGTGTGTATGTAGCAGCGAAAGTGTTCATTAATAGTGGGTAAAGATGTAGAATGCACAATGTGTCTAATCGGCCAGTCTCGCGTAAGGACTTTTAAAACATTTGAACGTCACAACTTGTTTATCTAGTTAGTTGACACTTAAATTTGTCGCTGTCAGAATTTATTTCGGGACAGTTAAAATTGTTTAAAATGTGTGGATCATAAAAGGTAATAAAAATCTGTTTAAATCGTTATCTAAAATAAAATTTAGTTAGGGGGACCACAAAACTTATCGCGGTAAATAAAAAAGGGTTTATTTCAGTTTAATTGTCGATTAATAAAAACAATTTAATTTTTGTTCCAGAATACCGTTTAGTAGCTGGAGTGAGTGAAACATCTTCCTAATACAAGATTGCTCGAAGTTCTAATCTTAAGATGACACCAAGAAAGATCCGACTACCGCTTAGTGGAATCGCAATTGAAACTACCAAAATCATATGCATATACTGGATATACTAAGCAGAAGTCCTTCGTTTGAAATATCGGTAGATTTGGCATACTATGAACGGTATATTTAAATTTCAATACTTTTGTAATTTTTTAAATGCATTTGTTAGCGTTGGATAATTCTTTTCCATTCGTTTAGTTCAAACAACAATCTACAGTTATATCCATCTTGTACCTGTACTTTCTCGAAAAAACGTAGTCAGGTAATTTAGCTAAGCTTATATATCTCTAGTTTGTAATTGTAAAGCATACTTTTTTAAATCATGAACATCACAGAAAGAAATGAAGTAATATTTTTTACGGAAACCAAAATGGTTTCCTGCTGTAAGATATATTCCAGTATTAACATGGTAGTCATGGATCAAAACATAAAAAAATTCTATCTAATAAACTGTTTTTCAATATGCACTTTTCCTAAACATCTCCACAAATTGTCCAGTTTCTTAACTACGCGTATAAATTATGACCAACATTCAACATTCTCAATTGTCTTTTTTTTATTGGTTCCAAATTCGCAATGGTATTATTTTGTAGGTGTGGACTAGTCACTTTGTCAGCTTTTAAAATTGTGGTTTTTTTTTTATAATTTTGATTATGAAAGAAAAATTCTAAAAAATTACGGAATGTTTATCTCTCGTGTAAAGGTAATGATGAAAAATATAAAAAGTTAAATGAAAGATTCAGTAGCTCCTATTAACAAGAAAAATTTCAATAAAAATTACTATAGTTGCATTCAGTGAAAGGGTTTTATGTGATGTATTTATTCAGTAAGGGCAATTTTAGAGAGTAACATTTAAACAGGAATATATATATTTTGTAATTCGACAAGATTTTACTTAAAAATATACTTACTGAAAAATTGGAAAATTCAAATTTAAAACAACGCAAATTTATTCTAAAATCACATTAAAATCCTTCGGTGCAGGCAATTTAGTTATTTTCCTCCAAATTCTTTCTTGCCAATAGAAGTGAGTAAATTACATGCTACCATCTTTTTTTATTTTTCTTATTCACATCCCGGGAATTATTTAAACTCTCTTCTATTTCGAGAGGTTTTCTTTTCGTAATGAAAATCAAAATAACAATTGGAAACGCATTAAAGAAGATTTTTCGACAAGTGTGTATTTACAAAATGATTGTATTGGAAAAATGAGAAAACTTATATCTGAAAAAATTAATTGATTGATTTGTGTTGGTTGTGATAAAATATGCGTGTAAAAGGACTGGAGAATTTGGAACAGTTCAAAGTTATTGCATTTTTTAAATACATTTAGTCGGATGGTATTTCTTTACATTTTAATTCAAAGATTATTGCGTGTCATGCAACATTTTTGCATATACTGAATATATCACACAACATGGTACCACAGTTTTCGTGAACATTATTTCTTAACAGAATTAATTCAATAACGATTATTTTCGTAATATTGACGGTTT
This sequence comes from Agelastica alni, assembly GCA_950111635.1. NCBI lineage: Eukaryota > Metazoa > Arthropoda > Insecta > Coleoptera > Chrysomelidae > Agelastica > Agelastica alni. The sequence goes on along the minus strand of OX467713.1, from coordinate 22,334,779 downwards.
GCAATAAGCATATCTGTTTTACAGTTAGAGATTAAATGTATATAGGCTCATTAATTCCTAATGACAGTATTTTTTCAAGAAACCGTTACACATCCGATAACAAATTGAATGCAAAAGGTGTATCAAACGCAACTATCAGACAAAAATATGTATATTTGGGACACACTTTTCAAATTGGTTTTGTAATATGGAAATTTGTTTAAAATAAAATTAACAGTTTTGTAGAAAAATTGTGTTAAATTAATTAATTACATTACCTACTTCTAAAAGACGCTCTGTAGAATAAAATATAAAATATAAAAAAAGAACTTTGTACAATAAAAATTTACGCTTAAAAACATTGGATAAGAGACACTTACTAATGAGACGGTAACACCTATGAAGTTATCATAACAATTACAATTTTATAAATATACGAGTTCTTCTAAATTACTATAATTAACTAGGTCAAAAACGAGTCGCAGTAACTGTTCTAGGTAAAGTTGAAGTTATAGTTGGTGTTCTAGTGTTGTTCATGTCCATCAGCGACTGCAAAGCCTAAACAAATGAAACAACATTAATAATTTCGTGCTAAAGCAATAATAAATTGTTACCAAATATCAGTTTCACAAAATGAAGGCACTAAAATAGGCGTTAAGGAGGATTTCAAATTCTTATAATGCACTTTTAGCCAAGTATATATATATATATATATATATATATATATATATATATATATATATATATATATATATATATATATATATATATAGGGGTTTCAGCTTTTATTAATTGCGACAATAGATTTTTTTTGGGATCGTTTGGTTTAGTGTGGGTAAGCCAAATCTAAGTTTGTGAAAGCGGAAATGGGAGGGTCAACTTTTCGGATATTTTTCGCTTATAATTCATAAATGATTTAGCAGAGAAAAAATATGTATCGATCAGGTCTTTTCATAGGTATAGTCGAAAAATTCTTGAGTAGAAGCCAAAAGAACTACTGCGCTTTCGTAGACTTGGAAAAGGCCCATGACAGAGAGAGCGAAGTGAATTGTGGTCGCTATTGTCTATGTATGGGGTGAGCGGTGTTTTTATACGAGCACTGAAATTACTTTCCGAGAATTCCACTGCTTGTATCAGGATAAACGGAGCTGACACGAACTGGTTTAACATCGAAAAAGGTGGTTAGACAGGTATATGTGGCTTCGCCACGGCTGTTTCACAGATTTTAAAGAAAGTGAGTATGGATTGAAAATGAATGATTTGATCGTCAAATGCCTCCTTTACGCCGATGATCAGGTCATATTAACGTCATCTGAAGAGGAGTTGCAGGCGATGGTTAATATTATGCATATTACCCTGAAAATCAAAGGAATAAAAATAAATGTAAGCAAGACAAAAGTAATGGTTTTATAAAGGAAGAAAGCATGACAAAATGCGAGGTGCTGATTGAAAAAGAAAGAGTGATACAAGTAAATGAGTTTGTATACTTGGGTTCAAAGTTTACGAGAGACAGAAAATATAACTGTGACATTGAGCGAAGAGTGTTGGCAGCGAAACAAATAAATGGGGCCCTGCATACCTTTATGAACAGCCAGAACTTGTCAAAAAGGCACGTCTGGCTGTGCATAGAGGAGAGCTAGTCCCTACACTTCTGTATGGTAGTGAATGTTGGGTTTGGCAGAAGAAGCATGAAAATAAGAATAATGCTGCGGTGATGAGTAGTCTGAGAAGTATTGCCGGAGTGAAGAATAGTGAGATAAGGGAACGCTTTGGTGTGAAAAAAGATTACAAAGATAGATAAAGGAATGCTTAGATAGTTTGGACACGTCGAGAGGATTCATGAAGGAAGATTAAGTAGAGCTCAACCTCGGCGAACATATCTCTATCAGATCGACATTGTTTTAAAGAAAGGCCAGGTCAAGAGTATTAGCAACCGACGAGCATGTATAAGAGTACTGATAAAAGTAGAAAAAGCAAAAGATGTATGTACGTGGTATCTGCTTACCCCTACGGGAAAAAGGCGTGACTGTATGTACGTAATTCGAAAACGGTTCATGTTTAGTAAATAACCCTATCATAATAAATTAAAGAGGACCATATTTTGCGTCAATAAATAATTGCAAAATTGGTCCAGTAGTTCGATTTTTTATGGGGCAAATAATTTTTTCAACTTTGCCAAAAACTGTGTTTTTCCCATTTTCAATGAGATGGAACTTAACAATAACTTTATCAATACCTTCCTTTCTTAAAAGTTCTAGAGGATCAATATATAAGTTCAAAAAGCACCAATTTTCACAAAATGGGCCAATTTTGAAATTAGCGAAAACCTAAAATTAACACTTTCGGGTTTTCGCCCTATTTTGATGTCTACGAATCCGGGAATTAAGTCCGATTTCATTCTGAGGCTATACTATGCCAAATAAATGCATTTGAAACTGGTTTTAAGGAATTTTGTGAAAATTTTAAAATCTTAATGTTTCATAATTTTGACCAATTACTGCTGGTTTCTTGTTCCCAATGATAAAAGTGATGTATTAGGTCAAAACGCATTGGGTTTTACATGCACCTACTTGTACATCCATTCTTAACATCTCAAATATTATACAAGAAATCTGTTGAAAATAACAATGATATAGTAAATATTTTTGCCGCTCATTTCTTCCCGGAATATAAATTCAATGACACAGTTGCTATATGTACTAATATCGTTGATAATAAAGGAAACATTGAACTGGTCATGTCATTACCCTGGAATTTGTCTACAGGTCCAGATAGAATCTCTTTAGGTAATACCTAATTAAAAAATGCATTTTCACACTGGTCACAACCAAGCCCACCCCCTTTTCGATGAATTAACCACACGAACAAACTGCTCCCGATCCAAACTAAACTGCTCCGTGGTCAGATCATCGAAAGGTGCATGCAAAAATGAAATCATTGTTAAACAATTGAGGCAGCCGAAGTGCGCATGCGCGTCATGAAAGCCTAGTAACCTTTTCGATTTTTCATGAGCGCGGACAGGAACGGAAGAAACTTAATAATTATTTCATTTTTGCATGCACCTTCCGATGATCTGACCACGGAGCAGTTTAGTTCGGATCGGGAGCAGTTTTTTCGTGCGGTTCATTCATCGAAAAAGTCTTTATTACAGGCGGTATTCGTTTTCGAAAATCAAGTACATGAAAATTCAATTTTTCATTGATTTAGTAAAATTTACAAGAGAGCTGATTTTTCGTCAGTAAATGGAGCTAATTGAAACTAGCTGTCGCGAATTGCATTTAAATAAACTTTGCGGGCTGAGGTGGGCTCGGTCTGGTCAAACCCATTCACATATGATACTCAATGAGTCTTTGAAAACTTCTGTTTTTCCAGATTTTTGAAAAAATAATCTTTTAACACCAATTCGCACATTGAAGTTGGGATCTTCTCCAGCGATGGTGATTGGTTCGAAGAAGTAATTAATATGTGTAGGGCATAATAATGACACAACGTAAAGTTGTTTTAAAGGTTATTAGAAATTCTAGTGGTACTCACTCCAGTGTCTCTCGAATGCAACAAAGGAGTTTCGGAACTGACGGATCCGTCGTCCCTAATCGGCCTCGGTAGGTAGGGCGGCAGGTGCGGATGGTGCAACGTTTGAAATGACGAGGGCCGTGGCGTGGCCATAGTTTGCATACCGTGCGGAGGCATACGTTTTACATCTATTTGGGCGTAAACCGTTGGTTCTTGCCGTCTAATTACTGACATAGGAATGCACTGTTGATTGTAGATCACCTGGGGCATCTGTTGCATCTGTTGGTTTGCGATAGATAATTCAGCATATGTTATTTCGTCGTTCTGAAAGCAGTTAGTCTACCCTGTTTTGTTGTGTTAAATAAGGATGATTAAGGTGCTAAAGGACATTTCGTTACAGGAAAGTTAGTAACTATAGCATCGAAACTACCTTTTAAAAAATACATAAGCGATATTTTTATAAACAAAAATTATAACATTAACTAAAGAAATACACAGTGAAATAGAAAAATTGAATGAATAGTTCCTAACAGTTGGGAAATCTTGACTTTTTCTTTAAGAAATTTTGTCTGTAATGTCAAAATTTCCTAGCGGGTTGCGAAAAATAAAATAAACGTTCGTTTATAATCATTTCATGCTATATTTATTAGTGTAAATGATTAAAAGAATAAACGTTTAACAAAAATATTAATTTTAAAATGCCTTTCTACACATGAAATATTCTCTCGCTTTAAAGCCGGCACTGTACGCGCTTTTGACCTTTGGACTTACCATTTTGGCACCGTAACCCTCATAAGAGCCATTGTTTTTGAGCTGACTGTTCGGACTCTGCATTCTATTATAAACTCTCATCGTAGTATTATTTAACCTTTCAAATGCCCTTTCTTCATCCTGATATTCATCTTCTGCGTTATTTTGAGGGATAATATCGGGATTTTTCTCCTCTAAGCTGTCTACGCTGTCGTTGAGATCCTGTAAATAATGGATTTGGTACATTTTGTTGGAATTTTTAATAAAATTCAATAAATTTAGAACGGGGAAGTCCGTATAATAAAAAAATGCTTACTTTGTTAAGTGGTTCCGTACTGGCTTTATCACTGTTGCCAGCCACACAACGTCGACCAGTAGCAGCAAGACCGCCATCGTCATAGTCCTTGTCGTCACGTTCTCCACCGCCTCGTAGTCGTATGACTACTACAATAATAACAGCGATCAAAATAAGCGCCGCTACTACGCCTATCAGAGCACCGAGTAACGGGGTAATTTGTAGAAGAACAGGGGTAGTGGCTGAAAATAAAAAACTACCGGTCAATCATTTAACAAACATTTTTTAAATTAAAATGGGACAGTTTTAAGTTTGTTAAGTGGAGATCAGTACTACCTACTGTCAGTGTTTTTAATCTTTAGTGCTAGTTATTTAAAGAGTCAGTACATAAAACCAAACAATGTCTACGCATCAAAAACCCACCACCAATCTCCAGATCACACATTTCTTACCACTCAAATTGAATCTATCCACAGCAGGAACATAAATAATGCTCGCTTCACTAGCTACAGATTTATCATCCATAACCCTAATGAACAACAACAAATCTTCTCGAACTTCAGCCAAATTTCTTATGGATATGTCATGCGGATCTTGCGATGTTGAAGTGCCAACAAGCAGACGAGTATTGGCGTCATAAACTTGCATTATGTAAGTGTTAAGAGGATGGTCCAAGTGGTCTGCCACCTGACAGCCTATTTGGAGGTAATATCTCGTTTGGTGGATGATTGTGCAATTTTCTGGAGGGGTGGGTTTCGTCCGGGGAGAAGGAGCTAGAAATATATAAACTAAAATTTAAAATTCCAATAACATCAAGGTCTATTCTTTTATATTATTACGAATTATACAGCAGCTGTAGAGGTAATGCTGAACCTTCCACCACTGCACTTATGTGTAATGAAAGAAGCAGCAATCAGTGCCTTCAGACTGAGCCAGACAACAAATCTTAGAGCATGAAATCGGAATAGACATTTGAAGATTTTGGAAAATATTTCACTAGAATCCATGTCTAAGCCGACAGATATTATGCCAGTTAGGTACGACTTCGAAATGCAGTTTGAAGTGGATATAAACAACCACCAAGTTTGCACAGAGAACGGACCTCAACTAGGAAGGGATGCTTTAGTGTTGTACATTGATGGTTCCAAGATAGATGAAAGGGTAGGAGTGGGCGTTATAGGGCCGAGTTTTAGGCTCTCAAAACCCCTTGGTAACACCCCAACCATCTTTCAAGCAGAATTACATGCCATAGAGACATGTGCCCAGGAGTGCATCAAAGAAACACCCGAAGGGCAAAAATCTATATTTTATCAGATAGCCAAGCAGCACTAAAAGCTCTGAAGTCATACACTTGTGAGTCTAAGCTGAGTTGGGACTGTAGACAGTCCCTGAGACAACTGGCAGCAAACAATCAGGTTACTCTGATGTGGGTTCCAGGACACAAGGGAGTTAAAGGCAACGAAGAAGCAGATTGCCTTGCCAAAGAAGGGGTAAATACAAAATTTTCCGGCCCAGAACCCTTATGTGGACTTTCCAAAGCCCACTTGAAAGAAGAGGTTCGACGTTGGAAAACAGATGAAATGAAATCTCACTGGCATAAAGTGCCAGGACAAAGACAAGCGAAAAGGCTAGTAAGTCTTTCGCCAAGGAAAGCTAAACAGCTTCTCGAGTTGGACAAGAAAGACTTAAACTGGTGACGGGACTCCTCACTGGACACTGCCCTCTAAGGTACCACCTAAAAGATGGGAAAAACAAAGAGTGGGCCTATCTAAAGCCCTTCGATGTCAGAAACTTAGCCCCCAGGAAACTGATAAACTTTGCTTGAAGTCTCGGAAACCCGGGCCTCGAATAGATTGAGGGTTATGCACAAAAGATCTGATAGGCCGAAGTGCTTAAAAGGTAGCATAGCCTTCACGACCCACCCTACAATCTACATCTACAAGCCCTAAGAGTTCTTATCCAGAGTCTAATCCTAGTCACCAGATTGTAAAACATTTTGCTTTGGAAATGGGAAAAAGTAGAACGTAATAATTTCGAAATCATATTGAACGCCATCGCGAACAACTTGTCTCTAATTTTGGATAACGTAAATCATGTTGTGACGTTAAATATTCAATCTAAGATTCCATTAGTCCTTCATTTCTGATGATAATTACTCAACATTTTCAATGGCCCTTGGGATTTCGCTTTTACGGAAACCAATAATTATAATCAGGTCCTATTTAAGACTTCCACAAAGCTAAAATTCGCTCTAAATCCACACAAAATATAATTAGGATAGTATATCCAAGAGGCCATTGGCGTATCCTAGATACAGTGCGAATTCTTTGATTCGTAGGCATACATGACGCTAACAAAGGATGTAAGTGGATGCGACAGAGGTTTTAAAAGAGAAAGTTGCAAAAGAGGATTGTTATCCTTGCTTTGAGCATGTACGTACAGTGTTTTATAAAGTTTATAGTTTGATAACTTCAACGATTCATTCAATAATTTTTTCGTTAATTCTTTTGTATCTGCTTAAAAAATATAAAAATCGAAATTGTTTTAAAGAAAGGTCAGGTCAAGAGTACCAACAACCGACGGGCATGTATGAGAGCACTGATAAAAGTAGAAGAAGCAAAAGATGTGTGCAACAACCGTAACAAGTGAAGGGAAGCGGTCTCTGCCTATCACTACGGGAAAAAGACGTGTCTATATGTATTCATGTTTGTATATCTTTGTATGTAGTGTCTGAGTTTGGGAGTAACATTCCCAATTATGTTGTCACCCATACAAAAGGGGTGGAAAAGGCATAAAATATAAAACCTATTAAAAACGATGATATTAGTGTCGAATTCATAGTTGTCGGGGTCGCTGAGTTTAATAGTGATAATTCCAAAGTAGGCAAGCTAACGTTCGAGCAAAACAACGTCTGCCAGGTCATTGGTAACAAATAATAATCCACAAATAAACATAGCATGTCAATGCTCGTTAATGCGCAATGGCAGCTAAAGGTAGAAAAAAATACTCTTAAGAAGCTTTCTATTTTTATTTCCTCATCTCCGCTTTTCACACCACTTCCGTGGTCCATTTATATTTGTCTCTGCTTTGACTCTTTAAATTACGTTAATTTTTTCCAATGCTCATTTTTTTATAATCCAATCTGTATATTTAATATCCCAATTATAGGTTTGCAGCTACGTTCGTGAAAGAAAGGGTATGCAATCAAATTCTTTACAGTAAACAACTTTAATATATAGGTTGGGGGTGCGTGTACGAATCAATATAGTCGTATTTGCATTTTGGCTTGGCAAAGATTAAACAAGATTTGTTGGCTTCTAAGCAGCATAGGAAAGTAAATATTTGTGGTCTAAAGATTTGGTAACTAAATATAATTTTTACGAGTTTTGTGGAATATTATTTAAGTTTGAAAAAGAGACAGAGACAAAGAGATACAGAATGAAAAAACAAAAACTCGAAAGAGTAATAAAGAATGTTTTTTTAGAAGTATATACGTTTTGGTATTATAAAAAGATAATTTTATTCATAGTGTTTCTGGAATATTGGTAAGAAATGAAATTACCATTGGCAAAATGACAAAATATACTGAAGTAGACAAAATTTAAGTCTGTGTATTTAGTGCAAATTTTTTTCATTTATTCATAGCATTTCAGCATTTCAGCAATCATCAGTGCTTACCTGTAAGCAAGTAAACTTTGATAGAAAAATGGAAATTATTGAAAATATTAAAATTGACATAAAAAAATATAAAAATTGAAAGTTATCAAAAGTTACTTACTCATCAGGTAATGCAAGAGTTTCATAAAGGATGTCAATTGTATAAAGGGGAGAAATATCGATCCCAAATTTTTAAAAACTTACAAATAAAATTTGTTAAAAATCCTTTATAAAGGATAGTTGGAATTGCATTTAAAAATTAACATAAAATGTGTTTCCTTCCAGTAAGAGCACAACTGATTTAGTCATGAAGTGGAGATGACAAAACAATTAAGCAAGAAACAAGGTTAACTTATTTGACAAGTTTAACAAGATGTGGTATAGAAACATGGAACAAGAGTGGTGGAAAAATTCGTTGTTAACCCAAAGCAAGGAACCATTTTTACGCAATGAAAAAAATAAAGCCCACCTGAGATCGTTGCTAACAAAAAAATTTGAACAAGCTGCTATTACACTTAAGCAGGCCGAGAAATATGCAGATGTTTTGATTAACAACATAGCAATTTCCCTCTGCTCAACATTCGATGCTGTTTTCGTCATTGGGGAAGACGTCGATCTTCTAGTTTTGCTGACAACATTAGCGCTATCCCAAAGCAAAATATACTTTCGCAAACCTGGGAAGGGAAAAACTGCGCTGAAAGACTGTATTCTGCGAATTGTTTAAAACGTAAAGGAGCAGCTAAAAACATCCTGTTTCTACATGCATTTAGTGGCTGCGACACGAAATCATCCCTCTTCAACCAAGGAAAAATGAAACTTAGATCGCTTGTACAGAAAAACACAAGACTTAATGACATTATTAGTATATACAGAGATTCAGGTTCTCAAAAAGAAGACATCGCAGATGCTAAAGCACGCTTTTTCATTGCTTTGTATGGTGGAAACATGGAAAAGGAAACTTTGGAAGAAGTCCGCTACCAACGTTTCGTAAAAGCAATAATAAAAAGCAAATTTAACCTTGCAACTTTACCCACTTTACACAACATCATGTGTTTATGACGTATAACCAGGTCCAGAAATGGTATGGAATCCAAAAAAATCCGAAAGACTGGGATTAGAAACTTAGCATCAACGGGCTTACTCCGTTAAAAATGACAAAGTCACCAGCAGCCGAGACTTTATTAAATTTCATTTCATGCAAATGCAAAAAAGGATGCAGTGGAGCATGTAGATGCAGGAAAGCTGGGTTGAAGTGCTCTATTGTGTGCGGATTTTGTGATGGTGAATTATGTAAGAATGCACCAGAAGTTATCATCGAGAGTAGACAGCCAGGCCGCTTTAAAAGCACTGAGCTCCAACAAGATAAATTCTAAACTTGTATGGAATTGCATCGAATCCTTAGAGTACCTTGGTGCGAACAACAGGGTGACCCTACTGTGGGTACCTGGGCACCAGGGGGTGGAAGGAAACGAAAAAGCCGACACCCTTGCAAAACAGGGGGCCGAATCTGCGTTCACTGGACCAGAACCGGTTTTTGGAGTCACCACAAGTGCCGCCAAAACAATTATTTCGGACTGGGCGGAGAGGAAAATACTCACGTACTGGTCCGACTTACCAGGGCTAATCCACTCGAAGGCGTTTTTACCGTTACAACCCTCGAGAAACACAACTAAGCAGATCCTAGAATGGAGCAGAAATGACCTGCGTATTCTAACAGGACTGCTTACGGGACACTGTCGTCTGAGATACCACCTCAGAAAGATAGATCTGAACCAACAAACGGACTGTCGGTTCTGCTGCGTGGAAGACGAAACTGCTGAACATATACTATGTTCATGCCCCGGCCTGGGAAGAATAAGGTTCAACATATTTGGTTACACTAACCTAGAACCTACCGATTTTAAAAAAATCTCACCCTATACAACCATGAACTTCGTAAGAAGGGCTGGATTGTACGGTGAACTGTAGCCTCTAGGGGTGAGCCACAATAGACCTACTAAGGGTCGCGGTGGAGGGGCGACCACGCCCCACTCACATAAAACCTAACCTAACCTAACCTATCCCAATTTCTTCTGGGTACAGACAACGAGATAAAAGATGTCATTGAGGACCAAAACTATAACGAAGACATCCACCAACCCGGACCGTCAAAAATGGGAAAAAAATAATGATATTGAAAATACAGACAATGAGTTAAAGATGAAATTGTTTTGAGTTGATAAGTTTTCAAGATGACTAGTTAAATGTTAAAATAAAAAATGTGTGAAATTTTATTCTCTTCAAGGTCATACTGAACATTTTTTCTGTAGGATCAACCGTTGAGGTATTATATTGAAAAAACCAGATTTTAGCACCTTTCCATCCAAGATGGCGACTCGTGCGACCACTCCTCCAGGTCACCAACTTGGATTTTTCATCAGAGTACAAACCTAAAAGACATTTTTTAAAATTGTTACTACACCACCTTTTGTAGGGCAAAAATCCTTACTGACTAGACTAATGACCATAAACACACATGATCTTATAAACGATATATCATTGATTGTACCACGTGCGTTTATTTAAGAAAGATGATACACAAGCGCAAGCCCAATTCGGGGACAATGAAAATAAAATTAGGATGAAAGAGATTATGGAAGCGTAAAACAGTATGAAATTGAGAAAATCTGTAGGGTATGATAGGATTACGGTTAAAATGTTGAAGGCTGGACAAGGCGTGGTAGCTAGTCTGCTGTACCGCCTGTTCAACCTCTGCCGGAGGAGCGGCAGCGTACCAGGAGACTGGTGCAAGGCAGTTATCGTTCCGATTTATAAAGAAAAAAGGTTCGCTGCAAGACTGCAAAAACTACCGAGGTGCTGATAGAAGCAGAAAGAGTGAAGTGAGTGTGTATACTTGTGTTCAACGTTTACGAGAGACAAACAGTATGACTGATATTGAGCGAGGGGTATTCGTAGGGAAACAAATGAATAATGCCCCGAATAATTTAATAAACGGCCAGAACGTGTCGTAAAAGACACGACTGCCTGTGCAATCCCTACACTTATGTGTGGTAGTGGATGTTGTTGAGTTTGGAAAAAAAGCATAAAAGTAGGATCAATGCTGCGGAGATGAGTCTGAGAAGTGGTGTTAAAGAAGATGTGGTAATAAAGATGGATAAAGGCGTGTTTAAATGATTTGGAAACGTAAAGAGGATGGATGAAGAAAGATTAAAAGATTTATAAGGCGAGTGTGAGTCGGTATGGGTCGACCTAGGTGAACATATCTCGATCAGATCGAAATTGTTTTAAAGAAATGCCAGGTCAGCAGTGCCAGCAATCAACGAGCATGTATGAACGCGCTGATGAAAGTAGAAAACGCGAAAGACGAGTGTAAAAACCGTAGCGGAAGTGGAAAGAAGTGGTCTCTGCCTACCACTACAGGAAAAAGGCGTGACTATATGTATGTAATAAATTTTGCATGTAACCCGACTATTGTTTATCGATGTTAAAGGATAAAGATAACATGAAACAATAAAAAGCTCGAGCGTATTTTCAAAAGATTTTAAACCTAAAATTAACGATAAATATCTGAAATGCAAACTGGCAAAAAGTAATAAAAACGAAAACTAGTCTAATGTCCTGTGATTTAATAAAATACCTTTTGACGTGACCGTACAGCTTAAAATTACTAATTTTCGACAGTACATCGACACAAATCATGTGAAAAATACGATAATTGAAATAAATGATAATTACAACAATTCCAAAATGAGAACGGCATTCATGCTCAAATAATAATCGTTTTATTGCGTGAGTAATAAAAAAAAAATAGAGAATAGCTGCTTTTGTAAAACCTATCGGAACTAAAATGTAACTAAAACTTTTTTGTGTGAGGGGTTCTGCTGTTTTTAATTTTCGATTGGAAATTAGGATAACACTTTAGTGCTAAATCTCCAATTACAATTTCTAAAAACATATTAACGGTGTTGTCGTGTCAAAGTAACATTCTTGTAATAACCAAATTTGCATTTTGACTTCGTGTATCTGTTGATAAGCTGAAATCCCTCTGGCTACGCCGTTGGTTGCGGCATTTTTGTGTTTAATTCGCGACTACGATTGTACCGGCTCATTCGTGATTTCCATCAGATTATTATTCTTGCTAAAGTATTTATGTTTAACTAGAAAATAAATGTATTTAATAAACACAAAGCCACTGCATACTCTACCTAGTTGTGAGTATGGATTACTAAAACATTTAAATCATTTTAATCTTGTAACCAAAAGGAAACCGCAAAAACGATTGTGCAAATGCAATGCGGACATTACTAAAGTGAACGAGATAACAATGCTGGCAATAAAAGGGATAAAATACCAACATTAAAAAAAAACCTAAATTATATAACCAAAAAAGAACTTTCCGTCCATACGTGGAGTAAATCTCAAAAATTCTACGTGCCATTTTGACCAAATAAGTAAAACGTATAATACTTATCGTTTACCATAATTTTTAACTTACCAGTATGTTTTTCGGCAGACTTCAGTGTAAAAGCCTGCAAACGACTAACCGAACTTCTTCCCTTTTTGTTAGATGCGTATAATCCAATATCGAATCCGGCTCCAGATTCCAGACCGCTGACGGTAAAGGAGGGAGTTCTGGATGAAACGTTGCTTACCAGTTTCCTGGTGGAGGTATCGAATACTTCCATGATGAATTCTTGCTGAAGACCGCCATCGAAACCCTCAGTGCATTCGACGTTTAAGGAATCTGATGTTTGATTTATTATCGAGCAATTCGACAAAGAATCTGGTTTACCTAAAGTAAAAAAAATCATTGAGTGCGCGTCCACATTCGTTACAGTTTAATTTATTATCGCTTACTAATAATAAATATTTGACGCGTAATAAAGAATAAGATATTTCTTTAGGCCACTTGACACCAAGGAATAATGACATCCCAGTGCGCAAGTGTGACTTACAAGTGTGTATTGGTATCTAGCTAGTCCCCGAGTAAGGAAATAAAAGAAGATTCTAGTCTTATAACCACTACCCCTGTAAAAAGTACACCCTTACTACTGGCAAGAGATAAATTACTTTCTTTGGACTTATCACAACAAATCGCTTAAGACAAACAAGTGCCCAGTGCCCTAAGGTAGCAATCCAACCACCAAAATGCTGAATAATCAAAGACGAAGACATTTGTGAACGGCTCTTCTTTATTAAGAAATCTTTTGATATACGATTAATAAATTTATGTATTATTTTATTCATTAGACTCAAAAAAAAAAACTCTAGCTCGTTCACAAGATTATTTATTCTTAGAGGATAAAATGGTTTGAGATTACGTCAGAAGATAAAAATATAATATATGTTGTTTTATCTTCTTACCTCTCTCTATGTATGGTGTTACCTTTACTCACTAATTGTTTTATATTTCTTTACAAAACAGGCTTACTGTTGGTCCTCATAATGTGCAGTTAAATTCACAACACTATTGGCGAGATATCGCTGGAAATAAGGGTTCGAGAACTGACAAGCAAAGGTGTTTTTAATAATTAAAACAAAACAGTTGCTGTTTTTTCTTACCTTTAAATTTAAGGACGTTCAATGGCACTTTAAGGGGAGTAGATGGTGTGGATGGTAAAAGAGGTTTTAGGTCTTATGTCAGTGGGGCGTAGGTTACCCCTGCACTGCGACCTTTAGTAGGTCTATTGTGGCTCACCCCTAGAGGTTACAGTTCACCGCATAATTCAGCCCTTCTCACGAAGTTCATGGTTGTACGGGGTGAGATTTTCTTGAAATAGGTAGGTTCTAGGTTGGTATAACCAAATATTTTAAACCTCATTCTTCCCGGGCCGAGGCATGAACATAGTATATGCTCAGACCTATCCTTTCGAGGTGCTATCTTAGACAACAGTGTCCTGTAAGCAGTCCTGTTAGAATTCACAGGTTAATCCTGCTCCATTCTATGATCTGCTTAGTTGTGTTTCTCGAGAGTTTAGGAAAGAACGCCTTCGAGTGAGTCAACCCTGGTATATCGGACCATTACGTGAGTATTTTTCTCTCCGCCCAGTCCGAAATAATTGTTTGGGTGGCACTAGTAGTGACTCCAAAGATCGGTTTTGGTCCAGTGAACGCAGATTTGGCACCCTGTTTTGCAAGGGTGTCGGCTTTGTCGTTTTCCTTCACCCCCTGGTGCCAAGGTAGCCACAGCAGGGTCAATTTCATACAAGTTTAGAATTTATCTTGTTGAAGTTAAGTGCTTTTTAAGCAGCCTGGCTGTCTGATACTATACTAATGTTTGGTAAAGAAGGTACTCTTTTCTTTAACATAGACCATCAGCAGGGTAACAAACATTAATAAGAAAAAATTTATTTTAAAGGTTTTTTTAAATAAAAATCCAAAAAATGTATTGAAAATTATCTATTTAATCGTTTTTAAATAAATAAAATGATTTTAACTATTATTTTAATAAAATATTAATATCGTATGTAACGTGTGCGCGAGAAATTGAATGTTGGCAGAACTTTTTACTTATAGTTAACGTCTAATGTTTTATTGTATTAGTTAAATATATGTTTAGAGTCATTGTGATTAAATATATTATTTCAATAAATTGTTTTTTATCCACATAAACTTCCTTTTAAATCATACGTAAAATATTCATACAATTTTTCTTTAAAAATCTTTACTATTCTGTCAACTTCATTCCAAATAATTTTCAAAATGTCACGTTTTGGAAATGCGAATGTTTAAAGTATAAATGCACCAATAAAAGAAAAAATTCCCAGAAATACAACCTACAGTCACAAATATATTTGGAGTATATTTATGGAATTTTGCTGCTGCGAACGAGAATATGAATTAAATGAACATAGAATCTTAAAAGAATTGGCGTTGATACTAAAAGATTGGGCGGTAAATATGAAAAAAAAAAGACGGGACCAAATTTAAAGATGCAACGGTGAAGACAATGTGAAACGTTTCCTGCAAACTTTTGCAAGAAAAGTACTATAATGACTATAATATTATGATTGCCCCGTTTAACAATATAGTATTTAAACTAGCCCGAGATGCCCGCTATGCAATCAGGAAGAAACTATGAGCAGATCCGTGTAAACGTAAGTCCAGTTCAGTTTCGTTAAATTTGTCTGAAGGTAACAAAATATTGCTATGGGATGAAAATACTCCTGAAGGTCTTGTATGTAAATTTTACCATATTTCTGCTGTAGAATTAGCGTGGCGAGGAGGAGAGGCAGTTGCTTGTCTGGTGGATTTTTTTCATATCGAGAAAAATAATGATGACTCCCCATTAAATCCCATTGAAAACAATCCGGTGTTCAGTAAAACGTGCCAAGGTGGTTCTAAAAGCTCTTCAAGTAGTAAATGGTTGGTTTTTAATAGTGATAGACAAAGCTGCCCTGTACGTCTTTTTCATAAACTGATATTAAAACTAGGCTACAATATTACCTCACCACGACTGTTCTTAAAACTAAATCGACACTGAAAAAGAAACTGACAGATAGTACGATAATGTATCTGTTGAAAGAAATACAATAAATGGATGGATTAAATCTGCTGCTGAGGCAATTGGCTTAAATGTAAAGGACAAAAAGCTAACAAATCACTCGAATAATTCAACTGCTGTTAGCGAAGGAACGAGCTTTCGATTGTCATAAAATTAACTTGTCTAATATAAATGTCCTAGGGATATTACTAGTGAAAATCAAAATCCATACTTAAACTTTAAACACCCGGTATCTCGAAAACTAGCAATATTTGTTTAAGGAATTTTGTGCAAAAACATTGTATTTTGAGGTCTAAAATCTACAATTCAAAGAATGGACACTCTTAATGGATCACCCTGTAAAACACTATCTTTAATTTTGACAAATATTTAATTCTGTAACCATTGAACATTTTTAACTAAACTATTGCTAACGATACCAATTTAGTATGTTCTATAACTAAAGTATAATATTTTTCGACGAAGGTATTTACAATACGAATCCAAAATCTTTAGTTACCTCTCGGCAGATGGCAGTTAATGCATCTTTTTTGTAATTCGATGTGAAGTTTCAAATACAGTGGGTATTTAAATAAGCTTTAGCAAAATTTTAAAATTTTTGAATGGTTAAAGATTAAAAAACGTTTTTCCGAAAAAAAGAATTAAATAAAGCTCTTCTGAAATGTGTATTTATACTTAATTTTCAATGTATTATTAAGTTGTACTACAAGAATTAAAATCAATAAAATGAGTATTAATTTTAGTAAAGTACAGTATTCATTATAATCAATAAAAAGTTTTTGTGAACAATAATCAAAAAATGAAAGTGTATTTTTCATTGTACTCAGTTAAAAATTATCTTGCAATGAATAATTTAAAGTATTTATTTTAGTAAAGTGCAATTTTTGTTTGTAATTAATTAAATATTTTCGTACAGGTTAATGTAAGTTAAATGTGTGTTAAAATTATTCTGGAATAATAAAGAATAAAGAAGAACATTTCAAGTGCTATTTCGCAGTAATCAATAACATATTTTTTAAAGACAGATGTAAGCGTATAATTTTTGTTGTATTGTGTAAAAAAATATACTGCGATAATAACAGTACAATTTTAAGTGTAATTTTTACTGTAATCAATCAAACATTTTTTTAAAGTTAAATATAAGAGTGTAATTTTCGTAAACAGCTGTCCTGGAATAATTAGAAGTCAATTTTAAGTGTAACTTTGTATTCATTAAAATTAAAGTGTTTTTCGGGGTATTGGGTAAAAAATTATTCTGTTATGACTACAGAATAATACAAGTGATTAGCTATAAGAGTGTAATTCTTGCCGAAACAGTCTTCTTCTTATAATAGGACCTGGTCCTGTTTAATCCGTTGCGTTTAGCCTCCTACGAAGCTCTTCCTGTGACGCTGAGCTCCAGCTTTCGTACCATATCTTCGGTGGTCTGCCTACCGGTCTTCGCGAGTTTGGTTTTTGCGACATGGCCCACTTTGCCCACCTTTCTGGCATCCTTTCCACATGGTCTTTCCAGCACCTCTTACGTGTTCTAGCCCATCTTACTACATCCTGAATTTCTAGTTCTTCTCTGATATCCTGGCTTCTTATTCTATCCCTGAGGGTAACACCCTTGATGGTTCTTAGTATTTTCATTTCGTTCGTTCTCATTATTCTTTTCGTTGTTGATGTTTCAGCTCTGGTTTCTGTGGCGTACGTTAAAATAGGTCTTACACATGTTTTATAAATCCTCAGCTTGCTTTTTGTACTCATCATTTTATTTCGCCATATGATATTTCTCAGGTATCCGCTGACTCTTGTTGCTTTTATGACTTGTGTTCGTGCTTCTTCAATAAGGTTTCTTTCGCTTGATATCTCCACTTCTAGGTAGTTGAATCTTCTCACCTGCTGGAATATCTCTTGTTGTCGACTGTCAGTTTGCACCTTATGGGTTCTTTAGAGATAACCATTGACTTTGTTTTTTCTGTTGCGATGTTTATGTTAAATTTGTGTGCTGTTAATGTTGTCTTGTATAACAGGCGTTGTAGGTCGTCTTCATTCTCTGCTATGAGGATTGCATCGTCTGCATATTTTAATGGTGCGATTGCCCATCCTATATCCAGCGTTAACTTTTTAAATATTTTCGATGATTTGGTCCATAATGATGTTGAACAGAGTAGGACTAAGGCTGTCACCTTGTCGTATGCCCGTATTGATATGCACTTCCTTAGACAGTCCATCGTTTGTTTTTATTCTTGTTCTACTTCTGCTGTTTAGTTCTTTTATATTGGTACCGGTAATCGATGTTGTTCTGGTCTAGAATCTTGATTACGTCATCCAGTCGGACCCTGTCGAAGGCCTTGGTTAAATCCACAAAACAGACAAACAGGGGATTGTTAAATTCTATCGATTTTTCTATCACTTGATCTATTGGACCTAAATCCTTGCTGTTCTTCGTATATTGGCACCTTTTCCATGGTAAAGGTGCCAACAGTGATTATTTTATTTAATTAAATATTTGGACGGTGGATGTTTTTATTTTATACTTATTTTTTCTTCGTAACAACCACTATTTGAATGTATCGTATCTCGCTTTAATCATCGTTATGTATTTTTAACTCGATTTAGTTTTTGATTGATATCGCTCGTTTGGGCTGATAATTTGTGACACGCATCCAATTGATAGCCGCCGGAACCTGATGCAAAATATAATTAGGTTTTTATTGCTTAAATTACGATGCCGCGAACGTGCCCCGTCGCTCTGTTTTCATTGGCGTAATTTTATTTTGAAGCGTTCGGTTACAATATTTCTAATCGTATGGACATTCATAAAATTCACATTGAAATTTCGTTTTCGGTGACGTTTATTAATAAATGAAAAGTTACCTTGCATATTAAAAATTAACACAACGTTAAAAAATTTAAATTGCAATAAAACATTTTTAAATTTTGATGGAGTTGTAGCGTTATCTAAATATTAATGTTAATATTGAAAAATGTATTATATATCCATGTTATAGAAATTTCATCACATTTCAGGATTATTGGTTTTTATTAAAGGATTTAAACTCTTAAACATTCTAATGCATAGACTTGAAACAAGAGAAGTTTTAAGTAAATGCTTTTCTTAATAATTTATTACATAAATTTAAAAAATTTAAAAAGTAACGGGCGCACCCACCAAAATATACCGGCACACACGCCAAAATTTTAAATAAAACTTGTGGCAAGTACTACAAAAATTGGTGATATAAAAGAATAAGAGGCACCAATGTTTTTTAAGCACTGTTTCTCACATAAAATTAAAATCTTTATGTAAGTAAGTGTAAGTGTTCGTATCTTCCCTGTTTATACAGGGTGTCTCAGTGGGTATTTCAGTTTTCTTATGCGCCCTGTACCGACCTTGTACAAGCTAAGCAGCGCATGTCATGGCGATTAGAGAGCAGACGATTGCGAATTTTAGTCACCATGGAGCAGTGGTCGGGTACGCATCGTGCTTTCATGCTGGAGGCACATTTTAAGGCGAACGAGTCCTAAATCCTAGCTCGACGTCGGTTTTGTGCTCACTTCAACATTCGGCGCATAGCAGATGCCCCATCGTGGGTGCAACGATTTCGAGAAACAGAAAGTGCGACAAACAAACAATACCTTGGTAGCCAGAAAACTGTAAGAACACCAAACAATATTGCAAGAGTACGCCAGACAGTGACTCAACAGCCGAGGCGTTTCCTTCGAAAACACGAGCAAGCGTTAAATCTCTCGCGTGCCAGTTTACACCGTATTTTAAAGTGAAATTTAAAATTTTATCCATTTGCCTGGTTATAATGCTGGGATATGGTTTCAACAGGATGGCGCTAAGCCCCATGCTGCAGCAATATCCATGCGGGCCGTTTGGGAGTTGTTTCCAGACACGCCTACTTCGCTGACAGGTGACATTCCTTTTCCACCACGTTCACCGAATCTCACACCTCCGGATTTTTTTTATGAGGATACCTAAAGTCTGTCGTGTACACAAACCCTCCTGCCA
Organism: Agelastica alni; assembly: GCA_950111635.1. Lineage (NCBI taxonomy): Eukaryota > Metazoa > Arthropoda > Insecta > Coleoptera > Chrysomelidae > Agelastica > Agelastica alni. The sequence goes on along the minus strand of OX467713.1, from coordinate 22,315,078 downwards.
ACATCCAAGAATTAAAGGATTGCATTCGCCAAGAAATTAACAACATTCCAGCGGCAATGTGTCAAGGCGTCTATGCAAATTTCAGTGCTACATTGGAGGAGTGCTAAGTACGCGACGGACAGCATTTAGACGATGTTATGTTCAAAAAATGAAATCCGCATATATTGTTTGTATTTTGGTGATAATAAAAGTAGTACAGCATTTTCATTCCTCGAGTATTATTTATTTAAAAACTGAAATACCCACTGAGACACCCTTTTTTTTATTGGTAAGTTTAAAAATAATAAATAAATCGAATTTTAATGAAAAATAAAAACCAAAAAATCTCGGAAAATGTTTAACTTCGGTATAGGGAAATGTTTAGAATATTTTATTTAAATCTACTACAGGGTGAAAAAAAATATGTGTGCCATTTGAAAAAAAAATAGTTTTTAGCATTTTTTATAATTCAAAATTAACGTTGATTTATTTCACCATGTAAAACAAAATTTAAAATATTTTTCTGAGATAACATTAAGCTGTCTATCAGTAATAGATGTAAATAATAAAAACTGACTGACAGTAAAACATACATTTTTTCACTAAAATAATTATTATTTCGAAAACCAATAAATTTAGACATACATATAGTCACGCCTTTTTCTCGTAGGGGTAGGCAGAGACCACTTCTTTCCACTTGCTACAGTTCTTACACACATCTTTTTCTTCCTTTACTTTCATCAGTGCTCTCATACATGCTCGTAGGTTGTTGGTACTCTTGACCTGGCCTTTCTTCAAAACAATGTTGATCTGATCGAGATATGTTCTCCGAGGTCGACCTCTACTGATTTGCCCATTCACACTCGCCTTATAAATTTGTTTCGTCAATCTTCCTTTATCCATCCTTTCTACGTGTCCAAACCATCTAAGCATTCCTTTATCTATCTCTGTGACCACATCTTCTTTTACACCACAGCGTTTTCTTATCTCACGATTCTTAACTTTATCCAACCGAGTCACTCTGGCTATACAATTCTCAGACTACTCATCTCCACAGCATTAATCCTATTTTCATGCTTCCTCTGCCAAACCCAACATTCACTACCATACATAAGTGTAGGAACCAACACACCTTTATGCACCGCCAGACGTGCCTTTTTTGACACTTTCTGGCTATTCATAAAGCTATGAGTGCCCCATTCATTTGTTTTCCTGCCAACACCCTTCGCTCAATGTCACTGTCATACTTTCCATCTCTAGTAAATTTTGAACCCAAGTACACAAATTCATTAACTTGTTCCACTCTTTCTCCCTCAATCGAAACACCACAGTTTGTCATGCTTTCTTCTCTTTCAAAAATCATTACTTTCGTTTTGCTCACATTTATTTTCATCCCTTTGATTTTCAGGGAATCATGCATAACATTAACAATCGCCTGCAACTTCTCTTGAGATAACGCTAATATGACTTGATCATCGGCATAAAGAAGGCATTTGACGATAAAATCATTCATTTTTAATCCATACGCACTCTCTTTCAGATCTTTTAAACAATTGTCTATGTATAAGTTAAACAGCCATGGCGAAGCCACACATCCCTGTCTGGATGTTAAACCAGTCCGACATAGTACCTTTTTATAAAAAGTTTTTTATAAAAAGTTTTTTATAATTAAGTAAGCGCAATTCAAAAAGTTAAAAACATTCGGGGTGTTTCATTTAAAATAACGAAGTTGACGACAACATCCGAAAGTCGAGCATGTTTTCATTCGATAGACCAATGCCGAAAACCCCTTATTACAAATTGTTAGATTTCTTTTCCGATTAGTTTTGCTATAACGTCCAATGTGCCATCGAGAAAAATCACCCCGTATATCTTTTAATTTATAACATGCTCGGGTCTCAGGAAAATAACTTTAACTTTTACCAGCCCTGGTTTCTTTATAATAAGTAAGTTTATGAAAGAAAAGTTTTCTTTCGGAATAGTAAATTATTGTTTGTTGAAATTCTACATGAGCCTGCAGTAACGAAAAAAAGCTGTTTACCCAACTTTTTCATTGTATTCTTTTTTACACAAAAGAAAATTAACATACCAGCAGGATTAATGTAAAATACACAAGGGTCCTTCTGCATCCCGATTTCATTTTTGCCCCAGCAGAGGAGTGTTCCATAATCCAGTTCGTTCATCGGTTTGTACGTCGCCACGCTTCGTCCTTTCTCAGTTTGAATTTGACTTTGCGGTATGTCGATCATATCTGCAGAGTTGTTAAACTTCCATATGAACTGTATTTCGTTTGGATTTCCTTCTAACTCGCAAACAATTCGAATTATTTCGTGACGAGCAACGCCGAAGACTTTCGGCTGACCTGGACGACAATTTGGAATAACTGAAAAAAATCAAAAAATTTATGATCAAATTTTTACAAGAACCCTTAAATTATATTAAAAACAACACAATTTTCAATACCTTAAAATTGTCCAGGATTGGACAAAAGTTAAAAAACAATAAATCTCCTGGTAAAGACACGATAACCGCCGAACTCTTAAAACATGCCGGAAACACAATAACATCCCAACTACACGAACTCATAATAATTATCTGGAAAAACGAAAAGATCCCAGAAGACTAAAAAAAAAGCATAATAATCCCCATACACAAAAAAGGAGACAGAATGGTATGCAAAAATTATAGAGGAATATCGCTTATAAACGTAGCATACAAAGTGCTATCAAATATAATCCTGTCGAGAATTACCCCATACACAGAGAAAATAATAGGAAATTATCAGTAAGGCTTTTGGACAAGCCGATCAACAACCGATCAAATGTTCACAATAAGACAGCTACTAGAAAAAAGCTGGGAATTTAATAGGCAGCTACACCAATTGTTTATAGATTTTCAACAGGCCTATGATAGTGTGAAAAGAGTTAAGATTTGGGAATGGCAGAATTCGGGATACCTTATAAAATTATAAAACTAACGAGAGTTTGTGTAGAAGGATCCAGATGCAGAGTAAAAGTTGGGAGCGATATGTCGGACGTATTCAGGGTAAGTACGGGACTAAAGCAGGGTGACGCTCTGTCCCCTACTCTTTTTAATATTGCCCTGGAGAAGGTATTAAGGGACTCCAAACTAGAAACAAAACTCTTCCAAACGAATGGTTAACAACTAATACTCGCTTATGCGGACGATATTGACGTGGTGGAAGCAAGCGTAATAAATATTAAAAAAACGTTTGTTAAACTGGAATAGGAGGCATCTAAAATGGGTCTAAGGATCAACGAAAGCAAGACCAAATACATTCACATCTCTAGGACAGGCAGAGGGAGATTGGGTCAAAATGTAACAATGAATGAGTACAACTTTGAAAATGTCACGCAGTTCAAGTACCTGTGTTCGATCATTACAGCCGATAATGACATCCGCGAGGAAATAAAGTACCGACTAAAAACCGCAAACAACTGCTTTTATGCCCTTAAGAACGTATTTGGATCCAAAGAAGAAGATCCAAAATCAAAATATACAAAACTGTCATCAGACCTGTCATCATGTACGGCTGCGAATCGTGGACGCTATCGGTACGAAATGAGGAGGTTATCCGAAGATTCGAAAGACGAATACTGAGGAAAATATACGGCCCGACAAAGGATCCACTGACGCAACAGCGACAGCATAGAAGTAAAACGAATGGAGAACTGAGAGAGCTATACGGCGAACCAGATCTGTGTAACTTAATAAAGGATCAACGGCTTAGATGGGCAGGACACGTACGTAGACAACCCGAAGATAGGCTAATACGAATGGTATGGCAGAAAGCCCCTGAGGGGAAAAGGCCACTTGGAAGACCCATATTGAGATGGTGAGACAACATTGCTGCGGATTTGAGAAAATTGGGCGTCGAAAATGGCACGGAGTTTATGACCGATCGAGTTAAGTGGAGGAAAGACGTCGCGTCAGCCAAAGCCCATCAGTGGCTGTGGCGCTACGGAGTAAGTAAGTAAGTTTTTTTTTGTAATTATTGGACAAACACACGTTTCTGTCAAGTCCGCCAATATAGGTACCTACCTAAAAAGCAAAAACATATTCTTGTTGTCAATCGATTTTTTTCAAAAAGTATTTTGATACTTTTGGGTAGGACTTTCTGTACTTATTCCAAATCACTGTTTGTTGTGCTAAATGCAACGCAAATAAAAAAAATAACTTTAAATTGAGATTTATGCATCCAAATGTATGATTGTAGTATTGGATTTTAAAAAAGTATATTTTATAAAAAAATTTATATAAAAAATAAAATCAAAAATAATGATGCTAAAAGTAAGTTAATGAGTTTTCCATAGGTAACTTTGCTTCTCGTGAATCATAAAATCTTTTTACATGGTTTCTTAAAAATATGAGTTGTGTAGGATTAAAAAACAGATTTAAACATAAATTTAGTGTCAGACACACACCTTTTTTGTAAATATCTTTATTGTACACAGATGACGTTTAAATTTAATTTCTTCCTTATTAAAAATGATAACAATTACATAATGGGATTTCTAAATGATCTTGATACGATTATAACTAAAAATAATTTTAATCAATATGTAGTTCCAATATTTTGGAAAATAAACTAAAAAATATATTTTAATTTAATTTATCCATACTTACAGCTTTACAATGTTGTAAATAGTTAAAAAATATTATATTAATTAAAAATAGCACTTTATTTTTAGGTTTATAAAGTTTTATTTTACTTAGCATAATGGATGTAAGTTTAAAATAAGTGGAAAAAAATATGTAGTTGCTAATGCCTTTAAAAAAGCTTCGGTATATTAAAAGAAAACACAACAAAGGAATAAGAAGCAGAATAGCTTGGTTAAAAATATTATCCTTAAACAATGTCTACTTTATCAGCAAGCGAAAACCGAAAAATAAAGTATTAAACCTTTTTTAAAACACTTGAAGCAATCCAGGTTACAGAACTCTCGAAACTTTTACAAGTATCTATATCCTTAAAGTTTTCTAGTCTAGGACTTTCACAAAAAAAAGAAGTTACTCTACAATTGACAAATACGCATAGCTCAACAAAATATGTTCAAGGGTGATAAAAAAATGACTTAATCATAGACGAAACAAACTTTTAAACACTTTATACATAAATACAGAGTTTGTGCCTGGAAAAAATTATTTTGTTTTTTATAATTTATACTTATTAAACCTTAAAAATGTAAAAAAAATACAACCAATCATAATTCATAAGTTACATATTTAAGAATTTAGGTAAGATGCTCAAGGATGTTTTAACATTTTAATGTTTGAATCATAATTTATAAGTTCCTCATTTAAGAATTTAGGTAAGATGCCCAAGGATGTTTTAACTTTTTGATGGTTGGTTAAGTAATATCTGTCAAATATTGGCGGAAAAAGGGTAGTCAGTATACCAAAATAAAAGAGGAAGAAGGGGGGTGGAAAGTCCATACTGCTAGTTTTGTGAAAATGGGAATCCAATGTACAATATCTGTAATTATGAGGCTCTCACAGGAAAAAAAGAAGAACTTTGGAAACTACCAGAAAACCTTACTTTGAAGCAGAAAAGTTAAGAAAACTATCCTGAATTTTTTTTGGTGTTTGGTAAGAGGCAGTCGGATTAAAGGAACCCAAATTGCAGCTTATTGTTTTCTATTGTTAGCTTAGTTGGCATCGAGCCAACTAGTCTTCAGGTCACAGGGGAGTTAGAGGCAACAAAAAAGCAAACTGCCTTACCAAGAAAGGGGCAAATACACAATTTTTCGGCATAGAACCCTTCTGTTGACTCTCCAACGCCCACTTGAAGGAAGAAGTTTGACGCTGGGAAACAAATAAAATAAAATCTCACTAAAATAAAGTGCCAGGACAAAGACCGGTGAAAAGGCTAGTAAACCTCTCGCCAAGAAAAACTAAACAGCTTCTGGAGTTAGACAAGAAAGACTTAAAATTGGTGATGGGACTCCTCACTGGTATCACTAAGGTATCACCTAAAAAAGATGGGCAAAACAGAGAGTGATAGTTGCCGATACTGTGAAAACTTTGTTGAAACTGCAGAACATTTGCTTTGCGAATGCCCAGCGTTTTCTGCAAGAAGCTAAGTTTCTGAAAGAGGCCTTCATAAAGCCCTTCGAAATCAGGAACTTAGTCCCCAGGAAACTAATAAACTTTGTACGAAATCTCGGAATCCCGGACCTCGAATAGTCTGCATAGCCTTCACGACAATCTACAAGAAGCAGTCGGCTTAGAGGCACCCACACTGCAGCTTTTAAACTTATCGTCCTCTATTGTTAGCTAAGCTGGCTTGTCTCCTGGTTAAGCTTGATCAAGGTTAAACTTTACACTTAAAAACAGTCGTCTTATCAAGTTTCCGGCCCTCATCAGTAAGAATCGTATGCTATTTTCTTTATATCCCCACAAAGTCTGCAAACTAAGTTATCCAAAAAGATGCTCATGTTATGCAGATGCCTGCTCAGATTGCTGCGAGGTTAGCCTGGCCTTCCTCCTGACATCAGATTTTGTTATGCCCACACCGGGTCCAGGCTCCAGCAGCAGGTCTGCAGAACCCATCCTTGCGAGTTCGTCAGCCATTTCGTTGCCTTCAATACCTTTGTGTCCTGTCACCCACCCAAGTTTAACTCGTTTGAGCTTTGCCATGTTCCACAGGTACACTTAGCATTCTTTTAGCAGCTTCGAGCTGGTTACCCCAAAGCTTAATAATAATATCAATAGAGAACTTGTCCTTTTTTCACGTTAAAATTATCTTTAAATGCAAAAAACTTCATGCAATTAAAATTCTTGAAAATAATTTTGCTAATTAAGAAGAAGCCTTTTGCATAACAAATGTTAATGAATGTCAGTAACTTTAACCTGACTCGTAGGAAAATGTATAATGCGAAGAATCTAAAATACTTTTAGTAGAAAAAGTCGATATCGATTTTACTACTGTTCATAACAAACTGTAAAGTACAACTTCCTTTAACTAAAAACGAGTATTCTGTATAGACCATCCTACATATATACACTTTTTTGCAAATAAATGTTTTTCGAAAGAATCACATTTATTTATTCCCGTTAAAAATAAGCTCTTTAATTTATTAAATGAAATTTTGTAACTTGAATTTCACGTTTCTAAATTAAAAAGTAAAATCGTTTCAAAAAGAGTAACAGAGTAAAGTAAAAATAATTACAACAAAATGTATAAAGAAAGTAATTTTTTCTACAAAAAATACACAAGTTTATGTGTCTTTCACTAACTATTAGAAAAATTGTAGTGTTAATTAGTAAATAAGTGCTTTCTATGAAACATTAAAGAAATTTCACAAACGAAGTGTATGCAGGCACTACGTGGTGAACCAAGACGACAAGATATTTGTCTCGGACCTCTTTGTCGCACGTTTACAGTCGCATTAAAATTTTTTTTTTTAAAATTCGACAACCATCAATCAGGACAGATTTTTTGCGGGTAACCCTATATAATTGTGTTCGCAATAAAACAGCGCTTATTTTTATGTTTAATTTATAGATTAAACAAGTCGGTGAAAATAACTTGGACCAAAATACCTGTTTATACCTGGCAACCCAATAGTTAGGCCGGAAAAAATATAGGCAACCCTACGTTTGCATATTTTATAGGCTTTGTACTTACGGTTGGTGTAACATTTTTCGTTAAACTCATCGGTAGAAATTTAAAAAAAAAAATTGTAATTTTAATTAATTATAGCCTGGCCAGGATTTTCTTAGGCAGCCAATTTTTTATAGTTTTTAACATACTAAATTACTTATAAAATAATTTTTACCCATTAACAAATGGGTGACGGTCGACTTTACTTCGGATCTTAGTTAGTAGTTTTTAGAAATTAACTATGTTGGATATGAGCACAGAATATTTCACACAAAAAAGCAAAACGATCCAAAGCAGAGCACAGTTCCAAAACTTGGCCGAATGCTTCCAACGTTTCCGTGATAATTAGTGTCATCTGGAGAGCCATCTTCCTCAATGTTTATTTTTCTACAGTTTTTTTAAAACGCTGTTTCTATTATATACTGGGAAGTGTTAATGATAAATAAATTTAAAACGTTTTTATAATTTTTCACTTTTAACTATTAATACCAAAGTTTTAAAGCGATTAGGCATATTACAACCACGCAATCGAATTATATACCTAACGGCGCTTATGGGTCACAATTTATTTGTTGTTTTTGGAAAAGCCGTAAATCACAGTTCTCCGAACCGAGACCTTACCCTTAAGAGTCCATCCTCCGACCCTTCTTCTTCTCAACTCGAAAATGATGGATGTGTTTGTGTATTTTTATTCCTAGCATTTCAGGTATATTTTTGCTGAACGTGATTTATTCGCCTTCTCCGCGAATATTAAACTTTTTTTTCACATTATTTTGTTCGGTTTTTACTTATTTGTAGCGATGTTCTGATGGCGTCATGATATTGTCGATGATGTATGTGAATTCGAATTCATTATTTATCAGCAGACAACGGATTCCGGTCGATCGTGACCATCAGAAAGAAGCGATACCGGCAAAAAGTCGTCGTGAGTGCTACATATAATGACTTTCGACATTGTCATTTTTGCGAATCTGTCAATATATATTTTTGTTATTAAAATAAGTAAAAAGAACAAAAATATGATTGAACAATGAAGCACATTGTATGTATTCAATTACATTTCCCGCAAATCACTAGGAAATTTTGACATTCCATACAAAATTTCTTAAAGAAAAAGTCAAGATTTGTTAAAAAATATGCATTTCCTTACTTCAAGGAAATGATATTTCCTTGGTATTCTACATAAATGATTAAAAACACGTCGTTTATAAGGAATTAATTTATATTTTAAAAAGCTCAATGCATTGCAGCATACATTTTAAAATTAGTTTGTAATATTTACAGTTATTCGACAGTTGGTACAGTTATTAAAAATTGGAGGAACATTATTAGAACTATGAGAAACATTTTGGACAACACGCGAGGTAGTAGGGTTATTTTGTTGAAAATTTAACTAACACTTTCCCAGGGAAGACAGCTTGATTTAATTTAAAAAATATATATAATATATTTTCTTGGCCCCCCTAAAATACTTCCCTAATACTTTCCCCCCTTCCAAGTTCCGTGGCTTTGATCTAATGCACCGCTTATACCGTGCACATCCATTAGGTAGAAAATGAAAAAAAATTAAGTCGATAAAAGGTGTTTTTACATTTTCTTACATAGTTCGTCCATTTCCATTGGGCGTAACTTTTCTTTGTCCTCTGTCGTTTTTAGTAAAAAATATAAAAGACTCAGATATAATTGTCGCAAACACAAAACAATAAAAAAGTTTCAAATGCTTTTACAAAAGTACGTCGAATACGTATTGTTACTTTCTAAAATTAAAATGAGCGAGTTGCTGGTAAAATTTGATATGCATTGCTAAACTCCTTTGCATTTCTAACTATGTAAATATGAAATGCTTCAACACGCATCTTTTGCATATCGATTTTAAAATTAATTTTTTTACACTCCAAAGAATTTGAGAAATATGAACAGTTCTGAAACATTATTACAAAAAATTACCACAATGGATTTATTTACATACAAACATATAGTCACGCCTTTTTCCGGTAGTGTTAGGCAGAGACCACTTCTTTCCACTTGCTACGTTTCTACACACGTCTTTTGCTTATTTTTATTTCATCAGCGCTTTCATACATGCTTGTTAGCTTCACTTTAAAAAAAAATCGATCTGATCGAGATATGTTACCTTACTGAAAACGAAAATTTATAAATACTTATTAATACTTGTCCCCAGCCGTGCAACTAGACAGGTGAAAACCTTTTATGTTTCTTTTCATAGATTCAATTACTCATTCAACAGCTTTATCCCCAGAACTCTTCGATTAGCTAACTCTTTAAATAACATTCAAATCTTTAACATATTCTCTCGCTTCAAAACCATATTCTTGACCTAGCTATTTAATACTTTCAACTTGTGATCAAGTAAATGAATTTGTGTACTTGGGTTCAAAGTTTACAAGAGATGGAAAGTATGACAGTGACATTGAGCGAATGGTGTTGGCAGGAAAACAGATGAATGGGGCACTTTATATCTTTATGAATAGCCAAAAGTGTCAAAAAAGGCACGTCTGGCTGTGCATAGAGGAGTGTTACTTTCGTCTTGCTTGCATTCACTTTCATTTATACTCCCAAAAAATGCATGGCACGAATGTAACTTTGGCTACACTCCTAAAAAGTGTTATCGAAAACAAGTGTTATGTGAAGACTACGGACAGTATTGTGTTTCTTCTGGGTTCAATTTTAGCCCGAGTTAAGCGATCTTGCGTTACAACTTCCAAGATCTTCGTAGTAGACACGAGCTTCACATTCTATCGAAAAATATAGATTCTTTGTTCTCGCCGCAAAATCTGCACCTTGCCCATTTTTTTAGATGTTCATCAACTGGGTGGTGACCTCTGGTGATTCCAACTAGCAGTTTAGATCTTTCCTATCTATTTATTTAACGGATAAACCAATTTAAATAAAGAGTACAGTGGGTGCAAAAATACAAGGTCAGTGAGAATAACAATCAAAGTAAGACTATTTCAACCTTCGCTATTTACATAAAACGGAAAAAAGACAAAAACATGCCATTCATAATAAAAAAAAATACCTTGTATAGTAAGTACGAGATTTAAAAGTAAGTAAAAATAACAATTAAAGTAACAAGGAGTTACAGGTTGGTGTCTCCACAATTATGGGTTTAATTAATAGAACATAGAAGAAGAGTTGCAGACCAGTCATTGCTCTACAGATATTTCCATTGCAGATGCTCCAGAGAAATAAAAACTCTTGTACCACCATTGGCCACATTCGGCCGAAGAACTCGGCACGCTGATCAGTCTCACACGTTTACTCTCAAGCTTGACACTACAAGGACCAATCTTCATCACGAATCCTTCTTTTACAGGGCTGCTACGGAATGGAATAAGCTTCCAAAATCAGTTTTTCCAGAGAACTATGACCTGCAACTTTTTAAAAAGCGTGTCCACAATCATTTCCTTTCTATAATCCCTTCCCCTTCTAATAGTCGCAGTGCGGGCCGTCCGCGGCCCACACGATAGGTCTACCCTTTTTGCGACTATTTTCATAAAAAAAAAAAAATGATATTAATAATTGTCCTACTATATATTTTTACAGCAAAGACTGAATGATATCGTTCAGTACTTTTGGGACCTGTATTTGTACTTTCAATATAAAAGATTGCACAAAACAACGGTGTGTGCCCTCTGTGAAATACGAAATTTTTGTTGTAGTTTTATTTGTGCTACTATTTAGGAATGACTTATTTTTTTAATGATTTTTCTATTTATTTTCTTCAAGGAAAGCTAAAGATAATTTTTTTGAGCTAATTTATTTTTATAAATGTGCAATGGTAGCGCGTGGCGATAAACGTAAAAAAAGATCATTTATTCCAGCAAACTTTTTTCGTTCATTTTTCGTAAAACGTCACACTGTTGTTTCCGATCACGTAACTCATATATATTTTACCACATGATATCGTCATATTTTATTATGAGTAAAATGTAACTGGAAAACAAGCTGCCGTTGTTAAAAGTAAGAAAGTCGGCCGCGAAATCAAACTTCAACTTTTCCCATAAATCAACAAACAAAATGAAAGTTTCAAACGTTTCTGGTGAATGCTCAAATGGCGGAATCGCAACAGGAAATGGCGGTTATACATGCTATGTCACGTTGCACGCTCGAGGCCGTTAGTTGGCTACCGCTACTAGTCTTCGCAGACATGTTACCTTACGGCTTCGATGCCAATATTTAAGTTTACACCATGTAACTTAAAAATAATCTCGATAATTTACTGAAGCACCTTGCACATATATTGTTCTAGTCTTTTGGGAATTCCAACAGGTTCATCAATATAATTTTATGAAATCTAATACGAGTCTGTCCGGCCATTTTATCCAACCGATTTGCTTAATTTTTAAAGTAAAAACTTGTTCATGCAGGTTTTTAAAGCATGGGTATTTTAGATGTAGAAGATGACAGTTGCTGTCAAAATAATAATAAAATATAATAAATGGGTTCCATTGTAGATTGGCTGCTTGTTTGCGGAATATTGTTATTGTATTTGTATATTGTCGGAAATTTTATCTGTCAAAGAGACCGTAAATTTTGTTCGCGAAAAAGTTTAAAGACTAACCTATCTTTCATTGAGGGAGTTTTTCGCAAGTGATTTGCAAAAAATTGTATAGGCAAATTTTTGTTTCTTATTTTATTTACTATAAGCCCATGTATGGTTTTTAAAATAAAATCAATGGCTAATTAATTATCTCGATAATTATCTCGAGAACAAAAAATTAATCATCGTAGGACATATTGCATTCGACGCATAATTACGCAACTTAGAACTGATTAGATTTTTAGCTAAATCGGTCAAGCTGTTTTTTATGGGGAATCAAATAACTGAAAAAAATGGTAAACTTTCGGAATTATTTTTCGTCTCGATTATCTCGAGAACAAAAAATGATATCGACGTGGTACCAATTGCATTCGACGCATAATTACGCAACTTAGAACTGATTAGATTTTCAGCTAAATCGGTCAAGCTGTTTTTTATGAAGAATCAAAAAACTGGTTAACTACCTGAATTTCGCAATTATAAATTATACTATTTTTAATACAGAATTTTAAGATCTTTTAAATAATATGATTATTGCATGTTAGAAATTATTTGTATGAATATTATGATAAAAATATTTTATAAAAAGAGATAGTTTTATAATACAAAAGTAGAAATTGGAGAATTTTAAACTTGTATCAGTATTGAGAGAATAGCATTGAAGACGCTATAACAGTGAAAAATTATTGTTAGTAATAATCAAGTATGGTTTATAACAATTAAATATAGTAACTTACAAATAATTATTCATCAATATAATTAAAAAAAAAAATTAATTGTTATAAACAATTGAAAATAGCTCCCGCTTATGAAATAAGAAAATGTTTAAAAGAATACGGTTGAAATAAACAGAATATTGTTAATGACTATTATAATTTGTTATAAACAATTTGAAATCGTTTTTTATAATAATAATTATGACAACAAACATACATACATAAAGTCACGCCTTTTTCCCATAGGGGTAGGCAGAGACCACTTCCTTCCACTTGCTGCGGTTCTAGCACATCTTTTGCTTCCTCTACTTTCATCAGTGCTCTCATACATGCTCGTCGGTTGTTGGTACTCTTGACCTGGCCTTTCTTCAAATCAACGTTGATCTGATCGAGATATGTTCTCCGAGGTCGACCTCTACCGACTTGTCCATTCACACTCGCCTTATAAATTTGTTTCGTCAATCTTCCTTCATCCATCGTTTCTACATGTCCAAACCTTCCTTTATCTATCTTTGTAACCACATCTTCTTTTACACCACAGCGTTCTCTTATCTCACTATTCTTTACTTTATCCAACCGAGTCACTTCGGCTATACTTCTCAGACTACTCATCTCCGCAGCATTAATCCTATTTTCATGCTTTTTCTGCCAAACCCAACATTCACTACCATACATAAGTGTAGGAACCAACACACCTCTATGCACCACCAGACGTGCCTTTTTTGACACTTTCTGGCTATTCATAAAGCTATGCTATCTGCATATTTTTTCTTTTAATTACATCTTTTCTGACACGCGATAACATACTTAAATTTATGTTTGTTTAATTATTTAACTTTTGCATTTAATTATTAACATTGTTGTTTTATTATTGAAATTAATTTTACATGCTTGATTCAGTTGTAAAAATGTTTCCTTTAGTTTTAGACAAATTACGAAAATGAAAAAACCGAAAAATTTACATATCTTGTAATCTGAAAATCCAAAACAAAACAAAGGCGTTTCGACGATACGCTAAAAAAATTAAAATTTTTCATTAAAAAAATCGATATCTCGTCATTTTAAATTTCTTAGATTTAAAAGCAAATATTTCACATCGTGTTTTATTTAAAAATACAACTTTATGCTGCTCTTAGTTTTTGGGACACCCGCTCTAGTTCTAAATATTTTTAAAATAAGCACAGTTTGTGACCGTATCTTTAGGTTAGGTTAAACATCTTCTTTTACACCACAGCATTCTTTTATCGCACTATTCTTTACTTTATCCAACCGAGTTACTCCGGCTATACTTCTCAGACTACTCATCTCCGCAGCATTAATCATATTTTCATGCTTCTCCTGCCAAACCCAACATTAATTACCATACATAAGAGTAGGAACCAACACTCCTCTATGCACAGCGTGCCTTTTTTGACACTTTCTGGCTGTTCATAAAGGTATGCAGTGCCCCATTTATTTGTTTTTCTGCCAGCACCCTTCGCCCAATGTCACTGTCATACTTTCCATCTTTCTTCTAAATAATGTAAATTGAAAATGTAGATATCGGCAAAATGTCCTTACGTAAACTCTTGTAAGTTTTTTAGGACTAAATAAAGGATTAAAAAAAATATGTATCACTATCGAATGACATTTCGTTTGAATTTACTGTGGAGTGTGTACTTACATTTAACGTCGAGTTGTACGGGATTGCTTTCTCCGTCTCCTTCTTGATTGTGGCCGACGCAAGTGTAAAGCCCTGTTCGGGATCTCGTAATAGATTGCAACACCAAACTTTGGTTGCTCACTATCGTGTTACTCTGGATATTGTTATAAAGCTGTTTACCCTGAAAAAAACGGATCAATCGTTAGATGAAGTGGTGAGAAAACAGGAAGAAAATAGAATGCGGTGGAAAGGATAACTTTATTGGTTTTTACTTTGATTTAAAAAGAGGTAAAGACGATTTTCGCTGACTAACAGATTGAATATACCGAGCGGAAACGAAACGCGAGCCGCCGCAGCCCATCTAACTCTTGATCGGACTAAATTTAACATACTGTTGAAATAATAAGATGAAATTTTCGATTTGTCGTATCAGCATTACTATTCCAAAGACAAATAGATTTTTCAGTTTGATTCAACAACAATGTCTTCGGGTGGTGCTGTTACTATAAATCGAACACCGTTTATTTTAGTTTTGATTTCTTAGAGATAATTTAAAAAAAATATAGCCGATTTTCGATTACTGTATTTTTGATATTTTTCTAGAGCATCCATTACTTTTTTAAATGTTTTCTTAAATCTGATCTTTTTATGCTTTTAAAAGTGACATTCAAAAAGTGCCTGTCAATAATACTAAAAATGTATCTTTTTAAATAGTGGATGGAATTGGACAACAAATGCATAATGTATCACAGAATTTATTCATGAAAAAGTTCGCTGCCAACTGGCCGTTGGACAACAATTTGAATATTTAATTTTGCTTAATCTCTTGTAAAAAAATTGACATGTTCATAAAAGATTTCCGATTTAGCTAATATTACACGTAAAAGTTACTGTAAAAAGATACTCTATAGAAGAAATGTAAAAAATTCGTTAACTTTTGTTGCTGTTGGTTGCAGTGATTGTCTTAAAATATAGAATAAATAATTTATTACTTACTTACATATAAAGGTCATTTATTGTACAAAATCCTATAATTTACACATAAAATTAATTTCGAAAATTTATCAGTGTCTAACTTTAAGAAAAAACAGAAACGACTGTCAAACAAATAATAAACATCTGCTAACTATGTTAACAGAAGCACTCATGATATGAAAATTTAAAAATTAAATCAATCACATCGTTTTTTCATTGATAACAGAAAGTTGAATTTGTCGCTTAAAAAATCAGGTGTTTTCAAGATAATTCATTGTTGCTGATGACGTTTTATTTTTGGTTGAATGTCAAGATTAATTACCATTTGGTAATATTTATAAAGACAATGACGAAATCCTGATTAAGAGAGGCGTTAGACAAGGAGACATTGTGTCACCCAAATTGTTTACACTGGTGCTGGAGGATGTTTTCAAAAGCCTGCACTGGGAAGACAGGAATTAATATATCGGGAGATTTACTGATGAAATTGCCACCTTTGTCCCAAACAGTGAAGAATTAGAAACCATGCTTATAGAACTACAACAGGAAGTAGGCCTAGAAATAAACATTTCCAAAACCAAATTCATGACAAACCAACAGACAAACATAGAGAGTATAAATGTGCTAGGACAACAGGTAGAGAAAGTGAACTCTTATGTCTACCTAGTTCAAGAGGTAACATTGGGAAAAACTAATCAAGAACTTGAAATTAACCATAGATTACGTCTAGGATAGGCGGCTTACGGGAAGATGCGACACGTCTTCAACTCCAACCTACCCCTCAAACTAAAAAACAAGGTTTACATGGAATGCATTCTCCCAGAAACGACCTACGGATGCGAAACATGGGTGATAACAAAGAAAATCCAAAATAAATTAACGGTACACCAAAGATCAAAAGAACGAAAAAGGCTAAAAATAACGCTTTAAGATCATAAAACCAATGATTGGATATAGTGGAAGATATAGTGAGGCGAATAGGTGGTCTTGAATGGAATTGGGTCGGACATGTTGCCGGAAATACAACCAATTGGAGCAGAAAAACAACAACATGGAGACACCAGGGGAGAAAAGAAGAACCGACAGACCACAGCAAAGATAGTATGATGACTTCAAAAGAACAGCCGGAATTAACTGGTACCAAGTGGCACAGAACAGAAAAAACTGGAAAAATATGAGGGAGGCCCATATCCAAAGGATAGAAAACGGCTAGAAGAAGAGTATTCGATATTGCGCCATAAGTTTAAGTGATGGTAAAATCGTCAACTCTTCTAATAAGTTTAATAATAATAAACCGTAGCATTGTAGCATTTTAGCTACATGTATATTAAAAAAACACTTGCTCTAAAACGTTTAGTATTTTTTTAAATAAAAATAAGTTATTGCTAAGTAAAAATGTAAGCAAAACGAAAGTAATGGTTTTTGAAAGAGAAGAAAGCATGACAATTGCGAGGTACTGATCGAAGGAGAAAAAGTGAATGAGTTGGTTTATTTGGGTTCAAAGTTAATCAAAATTTACAAACGACGGATAGTCTGGCAGTGACATTGAGCAAAGAGTGTTGGTAGGAAAACAAATGAATGGGACACTGCATAACTTTATAAACATCCAGAACGTGTCAAAAATGCACGTCCAGCTGTGCATAAAGGAGTGCTGGTTCCTACATTTATGTGTGATAGTGGTGGTGGTATAGTGGCAGAAGAAGCATGAAAATAGGAATATTGCTGCGGAGATGAGTATTCTGAGAAGTTTAGCCGGAGTGACTTGGTTGGAAATAGTGAAAAATAGTAGATAAGGGAACGCTGTGGTGTAAAACAAGATGTGGTTACAAAGATAGATATAGGAATGCTTAGATGATTTGGACACGTTGAACGGATGAATAAAGGAAGATTGACGAAATAAATTTATAACGCGAGTGTGAATGTACAAGTCAGTAGAGGTCGATCTCGGCGAACATATCTCGATCAGATCAACATTATTTTAAAAAAAGGACATGTCAAGATTACCAACAACCGACGAGCATGTTCGAGAGCACTGATGAAATTAGAGGAAGCAAAAGATGTGTGTAGGAACCGTAGCAAGTGGAAGGAAGTGGCCTCTGCCTACCCCTACGAGAAAAAGGCGTGACTATTATGTATGTTTGTACAATGCTTTTTTGTATTACCAGCTTTTGCCCGCAACTTCGTATGATTATAAAAAAGTATTCTTTACACAGACGAAATAAAAAAAATAAGAAATATTGCCGCTGGGAGTAATGTAATTATTTATCAATTATGGCTTTTATACATACAACTTTGGTCTGGACTGTGAGTAGTTTTTAAACACATAGTTTGGATGATGAACTGTGTAGAATTAAAAAAAAACATATATTAAGACCCAGTTGTTAGTTCAAGAAAAGATATGTTATGTTGGTAGCATTTGCACATGCGCAATTGGTTCTTTCAGTCAAAAATCATAAAATTATTTAAAGATTTTAAGAAATTCTTTGCAAGGTTAAGTTTATAAGGTATTTGTTGTAATTGTAACAAGTATAAAAACTAGCAAGTAAAAAAAAATTAATTGAAGGTTTTGTTTCAACATTAAAAATACAAGAAAACGTAAGAATATAGGTTAGGTTAGGTATCATGTGAGTGAGGCGTGGTCGCCCCTCTACCACGACCCTTAATAGGTCTATTGTGGCTCACAATCCAGCCCTTCTCACGAAGTTCATGGTTGTATAGGGTGAGATTTTTTTAAAATCGGTAGGTTCTAGGATCATTCAAGAGTTTAGCAACACTCTCCAAAACTGCTGTGGCCATCACAACACCCTCAACCTTTTTTCTTTTCAGTCTTATTCCAAAAGCAAGTATTGGAAACCTTTTCCATTGAACGTAACAACGATTAATATGTACCTATTAAAATTTCGTTTCGTTTCGTTTTTCAATTAATATGTTTGTCGCTATAAATATGTACATACTCGTAAAGTATTGTTTTCTTTTAACATAAAATTTAAGCCGTAGGTACATAGTACTTTTGTTTTGTTTTGTAAGTCGATTAAATGTTTAAATATAAAAAAAGTGCGATTCAGTAATCCGACAGTACATGTCCCGGACTACATGTCGGACTACAGAGACCCTACTGAATTTTTTAATTAATTATGTAGACTACAACTTTATTGAATTAAAGAATTTTTTATAATTCTCAGTATAACAAAAACAAAAATAATTTATCTGCATATTTGAATTAAACAGTTCATTACTTACGTTGTGCCTCCAACTGACTTTGTAGACCCAAGGGTTGGATTTGATGTTGCATTCGAAGTAAACATCAACGCCCTCTTTAATTGTACTACCGTTTAGAGTACTTCCCAGCTCCAACGACACCAAAGGAACATCTGCAACAAATTAAACTTTACCAAACCAACTTATATACCTAATAGTAATAATTTAATACCACAAAAACAAATATTTATTAAAAAACCAAAGTGTATAAGGAGGATGTTATTTATAGTTTTAATAAGGCCACATAGACGGCGCGCATACATTTTAACCTGTAATTCTAACACGCCAATTCTCCATAAGTTTTACAGGTGGAAAAAAAAGCTTTTTTGGTTCATAATGTGTCCAATGGTATTGCGATTTGCTTTATGTCCTTCAAAGGTAGCAATATTATTGTTACGAGTCGGACCTGTTGTCTGTCGCGACAGCGCATCGACGACAATTTGGGATGAATATTTAATGAGCCGATACACAGAAGACACTGGATGATTTAAGAATTTCTTTAAATAATGCCGATTATTTGAGAACGTTGATTTGGAGGTATTAAAACGGAATCATAGATCGAAGTTTAGTTTTAAAAGTTTAAGTTGAAGTTAGTTTAATGTCTAGTATTTTAAAGTAATTGTAAAGTGTTTCTAAATAATTTGCAAAATAAAATTTATTGCGTAAAAAATATTAAAATAAAAGTTGTTAGTTATTGTACCAAGAGTATAGAATTACCGAACCCAAGAAGAAAATATCGTATTATTGTTGAGCAACTTTAGTACAAATCGAGGAGGGTAAACATCCATTAGTATCTTAAAAATATAAACTGAAAATAAACCTGCACAGTTATTAGGATGTCAGAAGGTTAATTTGTTGCCAAATTATCCATCTTTTATCCAAAGAAAAAAAGTGCTTGCGTCAGTTGATACCTTAAATACAAGTGAATTAATTTTTAATGTCTATAAATATGTTAAATAAGGTAGGATTAAGCAGCAGTTGGTGGAAAGTATCCCAAGTTGAAAGCTGTCAAGTGGTGCAGAACTTTGTATACCTCGGATCTTTAATCGAAAACACAGGCAGCAGCGAAAAAGAAATCCGCCGGCGCATTCAACAGGCACGATTAGCTATGACAAAACTTAATAGAATATGGCATGACTCCAACATCACCAAAACAACTAAAATATCTCTGGTCCTATTCCTGGTTTATTCCATCTTTCTGTAAGCGTCAGAGACGTGGACGGCCAAACGGGCTGATCGCCATCGTATAGATGCCTTTGAGATGTGGTGCTAGAGGAGAATGCTGCGGATTCCGTGGACGGCACATAGAACGAACGTCTCAGTGAGATTGGTAATCCAAGGCGCCTGTCCTCTATAGTATTAAAGCGTGCCCTTACATTTTTTGGAAATATTCACAGGAATGACAACATGGAGAAACTAGTTGTACAAGGCCATCACCCCACTGGTCGACGACGTGGTCGATCTCCTACACGCTGGGTAGATCTATCAAAGATGTGTCTTGATCTAAACGTCAGCGGGGCTTCCGAACTAACTTTTAATCGGATGAGATGGCGAAACACCGTTAGGAGAGCAATCGACAAACTATATATTAATAATGCCTCGGTCAATACCAGCAACAACTGACAATAAAATGAGTGCACACATCTGACAAGATGTTATGACTGTGATGATAATGGTGGAATGTAAGATTATCCTTTAAAAATGGTAACTAAATATGCCCTTATTATCGGCCAATTAATAACAGCGACATTCCATAATTTTAATGAAATATTTATAGGATTTCAATAAGGTTCTTTTTTCTATGAAATACGAATAAAAATGGTTAACTTATGCAGAGCTTGAAACGGATAAAAGACATTGAAGCGCAAAAATGTAATGTCATCACTTTTTAATGCATACCCCTCTCCAACTGCTTTTTTTCTACATACTTCCAAAATGTCTTTGCCGCGAATAATGTTCAAAACGAACTATGATAAAAAATTATCTTCATTTTGGGCGGAAAAATGTAAAGTTGATATATAGGGTGGGCCATAAGTTAGTTGAATTTACTACAAATTTTTTATTATCAACACTTCAATGCTATAGTCTGTTTGAGAGTGAGAAAGAGAGAGAGAGAGGCGCACCTACTTGCCTGCATCTTGTAAATTGGTCTTTTCAAGTAATATAGTACTATAAAAGATTGTTATATTGTACGAGCATACATATGTGAAATAAAATTCACGGAATGTAGATTTTAAATACATTTGACCAATTTTTACTCTGGCCAGTCGACCAGTACAAAATATAACAGATATTTGCGATAAGTAATCAAGTACTCGTATTTAAATCTACACTCTACATTTATTTATCCCTACTTCAGCGGGAAGTGTCTGCGCTGGAATTAGTCTTTACCAGCAGGCTCAAGCTCATGTCAGTACAAAAATTTTAGTGAGAATGTGTACGTCTGACTTATCAGAAAAATACTAATGGATTCACTCCAGTTACACGTCCGACTTAATGTGCCTTATCAATCAACAAAAAAGTAATTTTTATCAACGTATTTAAATTCCTTAAACACCAAAATATTAAAAAAAAATGTCGATTATACGGATGAAGCATGTTCAAAAATGACCGGAATTGGAAAGTCTACCATCTACAGACTTATACGTGAGATAAAGGGCGGAACCTTAAAGCAGCCAGAACCATTCTCAAAAGGAACTAGGAAATTTATTGGCAAACAAATCATACGAAGAACAATATATCATTTTTCTTTAATAAGGAAATTATAGTACAATTCAATAAACCCACAAAACGTGCTCAAAGTGTTTTCCATGCTCTCTCAAACAATCATTGCTTCTTTTAAACATTTATATATTGCAAGACCAGATACATCCAAAACAAAACAACTAGAAACAACGGAGATGAAGATACTAAGGAGAATTACAGTGAAGACTTTGATAGATAGAGAAA
Organism: Agelastica alni; assembly: GCA_950111635.1. Classification (NCBI taxonomy): domain Eukaryota; kingdom Metazoa; phylum Arthropoda; class Insecta; order Coleoptera; family Chrysomelidae; genus Agelastica; species Agelastica alni. The sequence continues at coordinate 22,293,368 of OX467713.1, read as the reverse complement.
GGAGTGAGAACATTAGACAAATGTGCAAAACGGAGAGTATCAATGATTGGGTATCGAAGAGAAAACAAGAATGGAATCAACACATAAATCGTATGAGAGAAGATAGACTAGTTCGTATCGCTAGAGATAAGTCGCCAAACGGAAGACGAAGTAAAGGTCGGTCAAGAAAGAGGTGGAGTGACAATCTGGATCGTGGCTAATAAAATAAAAAAAAAACAGGCCATAGGCCTACCATGAAAGAGAGAAGAAGAAGAAGCAGAAGATATATTGCCGCAAGTATTATGGGACTGTAGGTTTTAAATTCTTATTGAATTCATGTCTTTTAATGCTTAACATCACGAATCTTGACGAAATAAACCTCATTTTTAGGACTACAAAATCAGTGAGTGTGATATCATAATCATGAAGGCATTAACCCAATAAATAAGTTTTCATTTAGAAAATCTTTCACAATTACACCATAATGTGGGGATGCTCTATCCTAATTGCCATATCAGCTTTTCCTTAACCGACTAAAGATGCTCATAAAGTGGACTATTTTCCAGTTATAACAAAAAGTCTTAGAGTATACATTCCTTTATAGAATTGACAGTACCGTTAAAAAAATAAGGCCTGATTAGCCAACCTCTTATAATCCTTGCCTTGACTGATTCTACGCATTCGTAGAATCCCAGTAGACTCGGTCGTATCTATTCACTCTGCCATTAACCTTAAAAGTCTCTTCGCCGTTCCAAAGAATGATTTTGTAAAAGTTGTTGAATTGTGTAGAACATGTAGAATTCCATACGTCTGTTCGTTTCATCTTCATTTAGGTCTTGAGTAAAGTGGGCATCTCAATTGCAGACTATTCTAAATCCTTCGTAAGCTTGTTCTTGCTATTCTTCCTTACTCCTTGAACGCTGGTCGGTGACTTCAAAAATAATTGCGCGACAACATTAGGATTGTTTTCTGTAATTACAGACTTTGGCCTGCCTGAACAAGAAAGATGCGTTACCAACCCAGTAATTTAATTTGCGAATACCTTGTTATTCAACAGAATATACAAAAATGGAAACATGCCTAGAGACTGGTTAATGTCAACAATGCTACCAATTCCAAAAAAACCCAACGCCCGAAAGTGTAAGGATTATAGAACAATAAGTTTACTGAGCCATGATCTTAAGAGGTTCCTAAATATTATTCACTCCCGCATATATAAAAAACTTGAGGAAAATCTAAGTGGGGAACAGTTTGGGTTCAGACATGGATTAGGGACAAGGAAAGCACTGTTTAGCTTACCGGTACTTATACAAAGAGCTCGAGACGTAAATTGTGAAATATTCGCATGCTCATAGCTTTCGAAAAGGTGTTTGATACAGTGTCTCATAAAAAACTTATAAAAGTCTTAGAAACATCAGGTATTAATCAACTTTCAGAAAGCTTTGCTGTACAGAGAGCTGTACGACAAGTATGCGTACTGTCTCATACCCTATTTAACACCTATTCTGACAGTCTCTTTAAAAAGGTATTAAGCAGGATGGTGTAATCATGAACGGAGAGCTCATTAACAACTTTAGGTACGCAGACGATGCAGTTCTGCTGGCAGTTGTGCTGAGGGCCTTCAGATGATAATAGAAGCTGTAGTCAAGGCCGCAGTGAATATTGTCTTAAATTAAACTGTAAAAAAACCAAAACTATGATTATAAGTAAGAACCCAAACATAACAGCCAATTTTATGGTGAACAACACGCCATTGGAAAGAGTAAACAGATTTTGTTCTCTGGGATGCAACTTACTCGATACATGGGACCACTCATACGAAATAAGAACTCGTATTGAAAAAGCAAGAAATGCCTTTAGCCAACTGCAAAAAGTTCTTTGTAATCTTTCGTTAAGCATCGATGTAAGAATCAGAGTCCTTCGATGCTATGTGATCTCTGTGCTGCTATATGGAGCAGAAAGTTGTAGCCTTACTGAAAACGCCTGTAGGCGACCGGAAGCATTCCAAATGTGGTGCTACTAGCAAATGCTGCGAGTGTCATATGTACATCACGTCACCAATGACGCTATTCTGGAAAAACTTAGGAAAAACAGGGAAATCCTCAATACCATTAAATATAGAAAAGTGGCGTATTTTGGGCATACAATGCGCAACGCAACGTACCGGTTGTTGCAGCTAATTGCAAAATTAACAGCAAGAGAGGACCCGGACCCGGACGCAGACACATTTTCTGACTGGCAAACCTTAAAAAGTGGACAGGGTTAACATCTACAGAAGAGTTCAGAGCGGGAGTAAACAAAGTACGCTGGGCCAACGTGATCGCCAACATCAATAGACGATAGGCACTAGAAGAAGAAGATATAAATAAATCACAAACATCAACGTAATTATGGTCATTTCTCCACAATGCAAAACAAATAGGAATTATGGTAGGAGTATTCTGCGAGTGAGGCTTAGTAAAAAGCCGCCCCGCTACCGCAACCCTTGATGGGTCTATTGTGGCTCATCCCTTCATGATTGTATAAGGTGAGATTTTCCTAAAATCGGTAGATTTCAAGTTGGTAAAACCAAATATGTTAAACCTTATTCTTCCTTAGCAAGGGCATAAACATAGTATATGTTCAGCTGTTTTGTCTTCCACGCAGTAAAACCGACAGTCCGTTTGTTGGTTTAGGCCTATTCTTTCGAGGTGGTATCTTAGTCGACAATGTCCTGCAAGCAGTCCCGTTTGAATTCGCAGGTCGTTCTAAGATGCAGGATCTGCACGGTTGAGTTTACGTAAAAACGCCTTTGAATGTGTCAACCTTGGTAGATCAGACCAGTGCGTAAGTTTTTTTCTTTCCGCCCAGTCCGAAATAATTGGGAGATAATGGTTTTGGCAGCACTTCCATAACTCCAAAGATAGGCTTTGTCCTTAGGAATAAAGATTCGGCTCCCATTTTTTCCCTCTACCTCCTGGTGCCAAGGCACGCATAACAAAGCCACTACGTTGTTTGTATCAAGGCACTCCAGGGATTCGATGCAGTTCCATACAAGCTTAGAATTTATCTTGGAGCTCAGTGCTTTAGGAGCAGCTTGGCTGTCTAAAATTATACTTGCGTTTTTGCTCCCCATAGGCCTGCTAGTCAGCTCTCATGCACACAATTCAATAGCGAAGACTACAGCCTGAAATATTGTAGCATAACTACCAAGACTGAGAACACCGGCCTCAACTCCATCTGGGGTTTTTGAGCCATTTGTGTATATTACGTATTCAGTCTCTAAAAAATGGCTGACTTGTGGGTACTAAGCACTAGTCAAGTTTGCAATTGACAACCGCTACGCCGGTCAAAACAAAGTGTAAATATTTCTAGTGGCAACTATCTAATCACCATGTATTTAAACCGCCATTTATGTTTATAACTAAAACCCGTTTAAAAATATTCCCGGTTACTTTGAATACAAAATATCGTTCGGTGCATCTTTAGATTTTACATTTGAATCTGCCTCGTATTAAGTGTAGACTAACGACCGATCAAGGACTACGAAGGAATAGTAAGCGATGACGAATAAGGTGCTCGAGGGAAAATTTATTTGATCTTTGAATTTTTCTATGCGAGAACAATGAAGATGGCTCACTTTAACCAATCTCGAGATGGATTAAAGGCAGTCGAGCGTAAAAATGTAACATCATCACTTTTTAATGTAACTTGTGCTTTCCCCGTTGTACACATCATTCCGCGGCGTCGGAGATTATAATTTTAAAACTAAACTTTATATATTATGCGAAACGAGACAGCACAAAGGAACCGTAGAACTAAAAAGGATGTTAATTTAACAGTTACAGTTTTGTCTACTAACCGCCAGGTAATGACTTATGGAGTTTTATAAATGTATTTTTTCTTTTTTTATATTATTTATTTGCTTCCGACGTAACAAAGAAAATACGGGTACTGGAAATGGAGTTTGTGTTACATAATAAAACGAAAAAGTACATTTTTTGCGAAATAGAATCTTATTCTAATGAGCGATCTAGAGCAGAAGCTAAAAGCTTTTTTATAAATCGCTACAAGTAAAGAAAAAACGTTGATAAAGTCGTCTAAAGTGGAAAAAAGTAGCTATAACTTATGAACCATTGCTCATAAAAACGCTCGGCGTAGCTGGAGTTGCAAAAAAGTAGGTTCGAGCATATCTTTATTTCTTTATTAATTTATTAGAAGGATACGTTTAGCGTAAAAGCGGTTTCTTCTACATTATCACATTCTCTACTTTTAGGACACGGTGTCAAGCCCATAATATAAAGGTGTTGGTTGATTCGGCATTAACCTGTTAGCAAAATTTGTCATGATTGAAAATTCGTAATTTCAACAGTAGCTTTATGAATAGCCAGAAAGTGTCAAAAAAGGCACGTCTGGCTGTGCATAGAGGTGTGTTGGTTCCTACATTTATGTATGGTAGTGAATGTTGGGATTGTCAGAAGAAGCATGAACATAGGATTAATGCTGCGGAGATCAGTAGTCTGAGAAGTATAGCCGGAGTGACTCGGTTGGATAAAGTAAAGAATAGTGAGATAAGAAAATGCTGTGATGTAAAAGAAGATGTGGTTACAAAGATATATAAAGGAATGCTTAGATGGTTTGGACATGTAAAAAGGATGGATGAAGAAATATTTACGAAACAAATTTATAAGGCGAGTGTAAATGGACAAGTCGGTAGAGGTCGACCTCGGAGAACATATCTTGATCAGATCAACATTGTTTTTGAGAAAGGCCTGGTCAAGAGTACCAACAATCGACGAGCATGTATGAGAGCACTGATGAAAGTAGAGGAAGCTTAAGATGTGTGTAAGAACCGTAGCAAGTGGAAGGAAGTGGTCTCTGCCTACTCCTATGGGAAAAAGGCGTGACTTTATGTACTTATGTATGTATGTAACAGTAGAACTTCTCTCCACGCACTTTCTTCCTTGATTTAAAACCCCCTCATTACAGCAGCTAGGCGCGTGCTATAGGCAACCCATTATACTCCTGGTGCCACACAACTGTAATTTAGTTTTAATGCTAAGCAATACGCTATCTGGTGGAATAGACTCGCATCAATATCACGTGACCAAAAAGTATGATTGCTTTGTGTTTATTTACCTGGAAGCGTGCATTTGTGTGAAAATTATAGTGGTTTAATAGTGACTTATAACTTGTTAACAGTAAAAATGACCAGCAGAGCAAATTTTTTCTGATAACCCACTCATGACATTTTTTTCTTTGACACCACAAACAATAACGTGGTTTGCTGTTAGGTAAACAAAAATTAAGAATAATGGTATAAACATATCCGTTTAAATATCGAAACTTTCACTAAATTGTACACTTCCCTTAGTAAATATTACACTTGGTGTTAAAAACAAAAGAATCACAGCGCGGGAAAATAAAGGTTAAAATGTCAATACGTGAACCAATAAAAACGCTGACAGAAACGAAACTCACTCTTCACCGGTTTCCGGCTTCCGCCCGCTTCCTTCCTAGTGTTCAAGCGAACAACTTCGCTTCGAAACCCACACGTTGCTATGTAGTACTTTTTTTTAGTACAACTCAAATTTTAATGACTACAGTAAAACAGTAATATATGAATCCGATTATGAGTTACATTCAATCAAGGCGACAACCAGTGAAAGAATTCTGATGATACGAGACCTGAAATTTTAATGAATCATCTTTCGATAAAGACAAAATGGCGTCTCCATGTATCCAGCTAAATAATATACTATAAATGACAATAACCCAAAGAGAAAACGCTCGGCAACTTATAGCAGTTAGGATCAATCGAATCTGCGACCTTAATATCAAAGGATCTCATCAAAGCCGTCGACGGCATCTGCAGAGATGCTGACGGTACTATGTCCGTAAGCCACCACTTCTCCTCCTCGTTGCTCGCCCGCTCGACAGTCATTGTGAGACATTAGCTTTTAGTCTATGAGAGGATTTCTTCGATGATCTTGGTAAATAGCTTCTTTGCATTTCGCATCCCTGCTGCGAACTGCCAGTGACTCCACAACTGAATTTATATTTTTTTAATGCAGTTTCTGATCGAGACAGCTCCAGAATAAATTGCGATCCATTTTTCAATACAAACAGCTTCTTCGTTTCTTATTATTCTCGAGGAGACATAGGTATATTGTGGTGCCTAGATAAACTCCTGGACAAAATTAACGTAACAATAGGAAATTATCCAAAAAATTAATTAATTTTTTCCTTTTTCCGTTTTTGAAGTTTATCGAGTATTTGAATACTAGTCTAATTATTTATCTTCTTGGAAAGGACAGCTATAAAAATAATTCGCTTAGACTAACTTTTTTTAAAATTTGTTAGAAAATAAACAGTATTGTGCAGTATTTGCGATGGATCTTCTTTGAAAGTTTACTTATAAAATGTTTCTTTTTTGTAGCAGAATGTTTAATTTTTGACCACGAAAAAATGGAAAAATAAACCGAGCAAGGAATTTAACTAAACACGAGGTAGTGTGGGCATCAGTTTAATTGGATGAGTGATATTGTCAAAGTTATGTTGCCAATTTGTTGGGCAAAAATCGTTCCATAATAAGTCGTATGGTAAGACACTTAAATGAGAAAGGAAATTATTCTGAAAGGCCAGGGCAACAATGCATTAACGACCAAAATAAACGTTTTATTTGACAAGAAGAAACAGGACTGTTAATAGTTTTTTTATTAGAAATGAACTCAAAGTCTGCAGTCTGCAATATCACCATTTTTTCTAAAACAGTTAGAAGACGCTTAAATGAAGCTGGATTAAACAGTAGGAGACCAGGGAGCAATGCTCATGCCTTTGGGTTTTATTCCCATGATTTCTAATCCAAAAATTCACATCTGGAGTAAGGTAAAGGAGATTATACGTACAAGAAAAATTCTAGAGGTCACCGACTTGACGTATAGCTGACAAATGAATGACTTTATTAGAAAATACCAAACTTATACAGGGTGTGGCGCGAAAAGTTTTGATTAAAAGTAAAGGCGGTACAGTTATGTTAAAAATCTGAAATTACGAAGCTGTAGATTTTGGATGACGCTGAGTTCAAATATAATGTTGTCCTGAATGTGGCACTTCCGGTACTTTTATATTCGTTTAATTGTAACTTTCAAGTAATAAATAAAAAAAATTTCTATTTAAACCATAGCAGGCTTTTCTTAAAATTTTAATCTAATTGGTAACGATCAATGAGCAATTTTAATCTACCTTATTTTACTAATTTTAATCTTAAAACTAAAGGTCTTACTCAATAGAAGTTCATTAGGCTCTAATACAAATAGACAATAATACTTGTAGTGTGTAAGCACTGCTTTACACTTACACTTATCCACTGAAAGTAGTTAAACAACAGCGATTCAAGCCCACTTGGAGTGGGGGGAGGAGTGGGGGTAGGAGTGGGGGTAGGAGTGGGGGAAGTGGTGGGGGTAGGAGTGGTGGAGTGGGGGAAGTGGTGGGGGTAAGAGTGGGGAAGTGGTGGAGTGGGGGGCGTGGTGGGGGTAGGAGTGGGGGCAGTGGTGGAGTGGGGAGGAGTGGGGGTGAAGTGGGGGAAGTGGCAGGAGAAGGAGTGGGGGAAATGACATTGTTGGCATATGACATTGTTGACATATGACATTGTTGACATATGACATTGTTGACATATGACATTGTTGACATATGACATTTTTGACATGTGACATTGTTGACATGTGACATTGTTGCCATTGTTTACATACGGCATGTTGCCATTGTTGACATATAACATCATTGTTTACATTGTCCCCATCGACTCGATTAAGAGGGTTACGTAAGCACGTTGAAAAGTGGTGTGACGTAAGCGTTGAAAAAAACTTGGCTTCTCGGAGGTTCGAACCTTAATCCTTTGCCTTACTAAACGGATAGCTATACCATGTAGCTACTACGCATATTAATTTTATCGTGCAAGATTGGATATACAAATATATATTTGTGACATCATTTTTGATAAAAATAACCTTGAACTGCGCTACCAGATAACTTTGTTATCGTATACTTAAATGAGGTGTAATATTGATTGCGACAGAGATAATAATTACACACGCACATAGTCCCAGTTTAAATGTGTGCGATATTGTTGTACATGTACAGGGTATGTCACAAATTAAGAAGTCAAAAGAACCTTAACGAATGTTGGCATGGGAAAAATTGTTTTTATGAAAATTCCCCATACGCTAATCTTAAGATACGCCGTTCTAAATATAAAGGGGTGCATTCACTGTTGCAAGAGATCTAATTCGAAAAATCAAAGCACTGAGTTATCGTATACTTAAAGGAGGTGTAATATTGATTGCGACAGAGATAATAATACACACGCACATAGTCACAGTTTAAATGTGTGCGATATTGTTGTACAAGTACAGGGTATGTCACAAATTAAGAAGTCAAAAGAACCTTAACGAATGTTGGCATGGGAAAAATTGTTTTTATGAAAATTCCCATACGCTAATCTTAAGATACGCCGTTCTAAATATAAAGGGGTTGGAAATTCCGATTAAATTAAATCAAATTTTAAAGTTCGAGAAGCTAAACAAAATTTCAGTTAACGTCTATGCTTTAGAATTGATCGAAACAGAGAAGAGATAATTTTACATAGTTATACCTGTTGTGTTTACTAAAAATAAAATGAAACGTCACGTCAATTTGTTACTAATACAAGATCAGTATTTTCGGAAATTAAATGATTATAAAGCGCCACCTATCGACAATGAAAATGTTGAAATCAAATATGTTTGGATAAGTACGAGGTATGTCGTAAATTAGGAAGTCAAAAGGACCTTAACGAATGTTGGTATGCGACCCATCAAACGATTCAGCGTTGCTTAAAGTACGTCAAGTGTCACGAGAGTACGTTAAATGTCACGTGAGTACGTTAAATGTCACGTGAGTACGTCAAGCGTCACGTAAAACGTCACGTGTCACGTTATACGTAATGTGTCACATTAAAAACACACACACACACATGTTGAATATTTTTGTTCATGTACAGGGAATGTCACAAATCAAGAAGTCAAAAGGTCCTTAACGAATGTGGCATGTGACCCATCAAACGATTCAACGTTACGCAAAGTATGTCAAGCGTCACGTGAGTACGTTTAAAAACATACACACATGCACAACAACGTGACATGTCACATTAGTAGACATTGTTAACATATGACATTGTTGTCGTTGTTTACATACAGCATTGTTGACTGCCATTGTTTACATAGGGCATTGTTGACATATGACATTGTTGCCATTGTTTACATACGGCATTGTTGACTGCCATTGCTTACACACACATGACATTGTGGACATATGACATTGTTGCGATTGTTTACATACGGCATTGTTGACTGCCATTGTTTGCATAGAGCATTGTTGACATATGACATTGTAGCCATTGGTGACATTGTTGCCATTGGTGACATTGTTGCCATTGTTTACATACGGCATTGTAGACATATGTCTTCAAATTTCCCTTATACTTGAATACTATGTTTTTATTTAATGTCATTACGGAATTTTGGAAAATATGGGAAGCAAGATTTTTGATACATAATCTTTATTTCATTCACATATTCATTGTATTTAAATCAATTTTCGGTGATAATGTATTATCGTATCGATCGTCGGTAAAACATCTAAACCATGACAATAAAACCCACAATAATCTTTTTTAAAAATAAAATTACTTAATAAATTCAAAGTTTACGAGAGATGAAAAGTATGACAGTGACATTGAGCGAAAGGTGTTGGCAGGAAAACAAATGAATGGGGCTCTGCATAGCTTTATGAATAGCCAGAAAGTGTCAAAAAAGACACGTCTGGCTGTGCATAGAAGTGTGTTGGTTCCTACACTTATGTATGGTAGTGAATGTTGGGTTTGGCAGAAGAAGCATGAAAATAGGATTAATACTGCGGAGATGAGTAGTCTGAGAAGTATAGCCGGAGTGACTCGGTTGGATAAGGTAAAGAATAGTGAGATTAGAGAACGCTGTGGTGTAAAAGAAGATGTGGTTACAAAGATAGATAAAGGAATGCTTAGATGGTTTGGACACGTTGAAAGAATGGATGAAGGAAGATTGACGAAACAAATTTATAAAGCGAGTGTGAATGGACAAGTCGGTCGACCTCGGAGAACATATCTTGATCCGATCAACATTGTTTTGAGGAAAGGCCAGGTCAAGAGTACCAACAACCGACGAGCATGTATGAGAGCACTGATGAAAGTAGAGGAAGCAAAAGATGTGTGTAAGAACCGTAGCGAAAGTGAAAGGAAGTGGTCTCTGCCTACCCCCATGGGAAAAAGGCGTGACTTTATGTATGTAATAAAATCTCAAGAGTACCAACGACCAAGAACACTAATGCAAGTAGTTCATTGTATTTAAAACAATTTTCGATAATAATATATTATCGTACCGATCGTCGGTAAAACATCGAAACCATGACAATAAAAACCCCAATAATCTTTATTAAAAATAAAATTACTTAAAATCTCATGAATCAAACAAACAAGAATTAGCTTAAGTCCTTATGATGACATTTATTGCCTGGGACTATCGATACTCTTCCTTTTGGGTCATTATAGTTTAAATAAATATATATTTTTTTCACCCTAGCACATCTCTTTAGTTAAAGAAATGAATAGTTTGATCCTTATTCAGCTTTTAGACGATACATATCTCTAAAGGTAGTGTCAAGTCCGGGATGCGTACGCGCTCGCTGGCCGCTGCGAAAATAATATAGATGGGTATATATACAGGGGGGCGCATGAACTGGCAAAACTTTTGGAACTATTGGAAAAAATATATTTTTAACAAAAAAAAAAAACCTTGGTTAAAAGAACTATTTAAGCTCCCTTTTTTCATGTATCACGCAATAAATCGTCTTGTGACGTCATCAAAAGATTCAGCATTACGCAAAGTACGTCGACCATCACGTTAAACGTCATGTAAGTACGTCAAGCGTCCCCTTAAACGTCACGTGTGTACGTTGAATGTAAACACAGCGACGTTAAACGTCACGTGTGTATGTCAAACGTAAACGTCACGTTAAACGTCACGTGTCACATAAAAACACACACACACACACCAGTTTGATTTAAACAATCTGCATGGTTAAAGCCCTATATCGAGCTGAACAATCGTTTAAGGACTACAGCTACCAGTTTATTTGCAAAGAATGAATTAAAATTCTCGAACAACGCGGTGTTCGTCAAAACAATGGAAAATAAACGCTTCCGCAGTTGGTAAGTTCATACGAGGGTCGTTACAGATCAAAAAATTTAATTTCTAGCGTCAGATTTCACAATAGATCAATTTTTGATGATAATTTAATACGCAAAGTACGTCGACCGTCACGTTAAACGTCACGTGAGTACGCCAAGCGTCACGTTAAACGTCATGTGAGTACGTCAAGCGTCACCTTAAACGTCACGTGTGTACGTCAAACGTAAACACAGCGTCACGTTAAACGTCACGTGTGTATGTCAAACGTAAACGTCACGTGTCACATAAAAACACACACACACACACACACCAGTTTGATTTAAACAATCTGCATGGTTAAAGCCCTATATCGAGCTGAACACTCGTTTAAGGACTACAGCTACCAGTTTATTTGCAAAGAGTCAGTTTAAACTCGCGAACAACGCGGTGTTCGACAAAAGAATAGAAAATAAACGCTTTCGCAGTTAGTAAGTTCATACGAGGGTCGTTACAGGACAAAAAATTTAATTTCTAGCGCCAGATTTCACAATAGATCAATTTTTGAAAGCGAACGAGCAAGATATTTTAAAACATTTTAGTCATTTGAAAATTGCAGGACCTCGAAAATTTAAAGTTGGCGCCATTGTACGAATTAGTAAAGCCAAACACGTTTTTAAGAAAGGTTATACACCCAATTGGTCAACGGAATTATTTAAAATCACAAAATGTAAGATAACCAATCCTGCAACGTATCTTCTGGAAGATATGATGGAGGCACAAATCAAAGGAGCCTTCTACGCGGAAGAATTACAGAAAACTGCTAATCTTGATATCTACTTAGTAGAAAAGGAACTTGGACGCAAAGGAAATAAAATGTACGTCAAATGGTTAGGCATAAAAGGCAACATTTGTTTAATTATGAACAAAAATCGACTTTTAAGTGGAGGGGAGGAAGGTTACAAATATGCGCGAGTTATATGCGTCATTTCCGCTGACTTCTATTAGAACCATTTTTGCGACGCAGCAGTTCTAGAAGCTTCCAGAAATTGCTTATCTAAAAAAAATGTTACGCTCGCATTTTCCTTTGTTTAACCTTATTATAAAATAAGCATTATGTATTAAAATTAATCAATTTTGACTTTATTTCTAAATTTTTTTTATAAACATCCTTGAAGATATAAAAAGAAAAAAGCCATACGGTTTAGTACCATTTGACTATTCACATTAAACGTTGATAGATTTTTGCGTGCAAGTGCTCCAAGAAGAAAAAAGTAAGTTTAAATTATTGTTGTGTGTGTTTTGTCTCACAAAATATTCTTATTTTTGATTTTAGATGAATTTGGAAAAATTAAACGAAGTTTCCTCCATTACAGCACGGAAACCTATAGTAAAGCTTCAGGAGCTACCAATAGGAGTTCCTCAAGCAATTTATGCTGCGAAAATAACCAAAACACCATATGGTACAAGCGTTCTTCTTGACTTGGGTGATAAAGTCACATTCCTACCCAACAGAGTGACTGCTACCTATGAGCCGTATATTAGCCATTTCGAGAAAGGGAAATACAGCTTAACATACCAAGGATCTTACGATTGTGGCCGCCCCCATTTGGCTGCAGCATTTGAAATTAAAGAAATTTAGTCCGATATTCCAACAAAAGAGAGCATGAAAAATAAAGTCGATAATGTTTTTGCAATGACTTGTGTAATATTGGCATCTATTTTTGTTTTAATTTTAAAATTTATCTTAAAAATTGTAAAACGAAAATTTAAATCTACATGTAATATAAAAGTTTTGTGTGTTTAGTGTTTTAATAAAACATCCAATTTTTCTTAAACATTTATTTAAAATAATTATAATGGTATTACAACATTAGAAAACCAGTGACGGAGACGTTGTACATTTCGTTCGGTACACGAATATGGTCCAGAGGCGTGGCAGGGGTTTGGATCCTGGGCAATGTTAATATTGTTGACATATGACTTGTTGCCATTGTTTACATATGACATTGTTAACATATGACATTGTAGCCATTTTTGACATTGTTTACATACGACGTTGTTGACTGCCATTGTTTACATACGACATTGTTGACATTTGTCATCAAATTTCCCTTATACTTGAATACTATGGGACTACATATGTTTTTATCTAATGTCATTACGGAATTTTGGCAAATATGGAAAGCAAGATTTTCGTTTCAAATTTTTTATTTTATTCACATATTCATTGTATTTAAATTAATTTTCTTTTGTTTAACTTTTTAACTTTATTTTTAACACTTATATTTTAAAACTAAAAATTAATTTTATAAACATTTTTATTTGTATGATACTGTTAAAATGATTTTTTCGAGTACTTTTTTAGTTTTAAATCCAATTTTAGATATTTACTTAAATTTTGAACATTTTAACATTTTCTACGTTAATTAACTGAAATAAATGTCAAATGTTTGAGACGTGTGTCGAACGTTACTTCCAAAAATAATTGAAACGAAACAATATTCATCCATTTCCTTTATTTAACTCAAAAATAAAAAAAAATTTAATTAGTTTACACAATTATTTGGAAAATTTGGGAAGCAAGATTTTCGATACATAATCTTTATTTCATTCACATATTCATTGTATTTAAATTAATTTTCTTTTGTTTAACTTTTTAAATTTATTTTTAACACTTATATTTTAAAACTAAAGATTAATTTTATAAACATTTTTATTTGTATGATACTGTTAAAATGATTTTTTCGAGTACTTTTTTAGTTTTAAATCCAATTTTAGATATTTACTTAAATTTTGAACATTTTAATATTTTCTACGTTAATTAACTGAAATAAATGTCAAATGTTTGAGGCATGTGTCGAACGTTACTTTCAAAAATAATTGAAACGAAACAATATTCATTCATTTCCTTTATTTAACTCAAAGTTTTTTTTTTAATTAGTTTACATAATTAAAGTAGAATAGGCCCATTATCTGCAACATAAAAAAAAAACATTTGTAAAATAAAAATATAAAATCATAGATAAATTTATACCTTAATGCCCAAACCCATGTCTCGCTCTCGAGTACCTTCATATATATACTGTAGGGGCCCACATCCCCTACGCATATCATTGATGGAGGTGGGTTGCCTCCAGTCTCGCTCTCAAATACCTCCATATATATACTGTAGGGGCCCACATCCCCTACGCATATCATTGATGGAGGTGGGTTGCCTCCACGAGAACCCATCATAATTATGATGGGTTTAGCCTGTAAAAAAAAAGTTTTAATTAAAATTTAATGTACTAAAATTGACACAAAGAATTTTTAATTTAGTAAAAAAATATTTAAAATGATTAAAACCTTATGTTAATACGAAAATAAGCATAAAAAAAGTTAGCCTAAGAAATTTTAGTTGGAAATTAAATTTATTCTTAAAACTACCAACACCAAAGTAAGATTGGTAGAAATAATTAGCAAATGGTTTTGTTTACTTACTCTTTGATGTGGGAGTAATGCTTCCCTTACTCTGGTATATATAAGGTCTTCTAATCGTCTGTCTGTAAAGCAATTTTAAATTGAAAACTAGTGTGTAAAAAATAACAAATTTGATTAAAAATCAGTATTATCAAAAATTAAATAATTATGAAGCTCAAATGATGAGAATTGTAAAATTAAATATAACTACTGCTGCATCAAAGATTTGTCTAGATTAATAAATAGTCGAGTAACTAAGAATAGACAAAAAATTTATTTGTGAGTGGTGTTTAAATTATTTTTTAACTGACGAAAAATAACTTTAAAATAAAAGTATTTTGAAAATTTGCAAAAATTTTGTAAAGAGTAAAAATTTAAAATAACAACATAATTAAAAAAGTTTTAGTTACTTATCCATCTCGTTTTAAATTCTAGTAAAAATGCACTTTTTATTTTTCCCTTTTATAGATTTTAAACCGTAGGTAAAATATATTTGAGATAAGCCGTCACTGTATGCGGTTTTTTTTGTTTTTCTTTTAGATTTAGTGCAAAAACAATGGATTTGCTAATTTTAAAATACAAATTTGTAATTTCTGTTACAAAGCGTTTAAAAAGATAAGTCGTCGTCATATCATTATGCATTTAAGATGTCCTCTGTGTAATTTAAGATTTAAAACAGAAACACAATATTTTAATTATAAATACTTATTGAAGGTGTTACGACGAAAAATAACTTTAAAATAAAAGTATTTTGAAAATTTGCAAAAATTTTGTAAAGAGTAAAAATTTAAAATAACAACATAATTAAAAAAGTTTTAGTTACTTATCCATCTCGTTTTAAATTCTAGTAAAAATGCACTTTTTATTTTTCCCTTTTATAGATTTTAAACCGTAGGTAAAATATATTTGAGATAAGCCGTCACTGTATGCGGTTTTTTTTGTTTTTCTTTTAGATTTAGTGCAAAAACAATGGATTTGCTAATTTTAAAATACAAATTTGTAATTTCTGTTACAAAGCGTTTAAAAAGATAAGTCGTCGTCATATCATTATGCATTTAAGATGTCCTCTGTGTAATTTAAGATTTAAAACAGAAACACAATATTTTAATTATAAATACTTATTGAAGGTGTTACAAGATTTGATTTCTTTACTTTAAAACTTAAAATCACTTAATATTTTTATATTTTAAAAAACCATTGCTTAATAAAGTTAAAAAAAAAAAGTCGATAGAAAAATTGATCGTCCGTTAAAAACACCGACAAAATTTCTTTATTTAGAATAAAATAGTTACAATTATTTTTTTCTAACATAGAAATTAAATAAATAAAAATTAAAAAAAAATGTTTCTTACCCATAATAAGCGTGACACTTGAAAACACAACAGAGCAACAACTATGCAAATATATTTATAATACATATTCTATAGAAACGTAGATTCAAGCATTCCTGAATTACCAGGTCAAACTTATATCAATGTCAGCAATAGCATCAGTTATTAAAAGACCAATTGTAATTTTTGCATTCAATTATATTTTCAAGAAACAATATCATATTATAATCATTTCATGTACACATCATATTTGCTTCCACGAGGATCACCTCTAACCCACGTGCCTTGGCCACAACAGTACATCCATTCATTTTCGCGTAATGGTTTCCCAGTAGTATTAACACGCATAAAAAATTAAAATATTTATTTTACTACTAAAATTCTTACACTCTTATATTATATGTAAAAATGTTATAGAATGTATTTAATATCTGAAATTTAAGCAATTGTTTTTATATTGGCTAGTCAAATAAGCCTTAATGGTTTATGAAAGTTAAATGAAGAAAAGATCGATTTTAAAAAAATTTCATGCACAAATCAACAATTTAAAAAAAATTACATGTTATTCGTAAAATGAAATTAGCTTTAATAGTAGAGATTTCAATTGTTTCTTCAAACTTTGAGTAGGGCACAGCATCTTAAATGATTAACAAATATTGTTTACAGTATATTTATAGAAACTTAAAATTTCGGGGAACCAATAAAACAAAACTTTTTGAAAAAATTATTTATTTAAATCATTAATTGTGGTAATTCTATAAAAATAGATAAACTCTCTCAAGGCACTATTTAACAAATCATTTGGAAGTATTTCCGACAATAATGATAACGATAATTCACCATGCAGTTTACAAAAACCAATAATATTGTGATAATATGAACAGAAACTAAGTTTGTTTAATAAATTTACTCGATGCGATACCATTATAATTATTTTAAATAAATGTTTAAGAAAAATTGGATGTTTTATTAAAACACTATGTGTATTCATCATCAACTTTTATATTACATGTAGATTTAAATTTTCGTTTTACAATTTTTAAGATAAATTTTAAAATTAAAACAAAAATAGATGCCAATATTACACAAGTCATTGCAAAAACATTATCGACTTTATTTTTCATGCTCTCTTTTGTTGGAATATCGGACTAAATTTCTTTAATTTCAAATGCTGCAGCCAAATGGGGGCGGCCACAATCGTAAGATCCTTGGTATGTTAAGCTGTATTTCCCTTTCTCGAAATGGCTAATATACGGCTCATAGGTAGCAGTCACTCTGTTGGGTAGGAATGTGACTTTATCACCCAAGTCAAGAAGAACGCTTGTACCATATGGTGTTTTGGTTATTTTCGCAGCATAAATTGCTTGAGGAACTCCTATTGGTAGCTCCTGAAGCTTTACTATAGGTTTCCGTGCTGTAATGGAGGAAACTTCGTTTAATTTTTCCAAATTCATCTAAAATCAAAAATAAGAATATTTTGTGAGACAAAACACACACAACAATAATTTAAACTTACTTTTTTCTTCTTGGAGCACTTGCACGCAAAAATCTATCAACGTTTAATGTGAATAGTCAAATGGTACTAAACCGTATGGCTTTTTTCTTTTTATATCTTCAAGGATGTTTATAAAAAAAATTTAGAAATAAAGTCAAAATTGATTAATTTTAATACATAATGCTTATTTTATAATAAGGTTAAACAAAGGAAAATGCGAGCGTAACATTTTTTTTAGATAAGCAATTTCTGGAAGCTTCTAGAACTGCTGCGTCGCAAAAATGGTTCTAATAGAAGTCAGCGGAAATGACGCATATAACTCGCGCATATTTGTAACCTTCCTCCCCTCCACTTAAAAGTCGATTTTTGTTCATAATTAAACAAATGTTGCCTTTTATGCCTAACCATTTGACGTACATTTTATTTCCTTTGCGTCCAAGTTCCTTTTCTACTAAGTAGATATCAAGATTAGCAGTTTTCTGTAATTCTTCCGCGTAGAAGGCTCCTTTGATTTGTGCCTCCATCATATCTTCCAGAAGATACGTTGCAGGATTGGTTATCTTACATTTTGTGATTTTAAATAATTCCGTTGACCAATTGGGTGTATAACCTTTCTTAAAAACGTGTTTGGCTTTACTAATTCGTACAATGGCGCCAACTTTAAATTTTCGAGGTCCTGCAATTTTCAAATGACTAAAATGTTTTAAAATATCTTGCTCGTTCGCTTTCAAAAATTGATCTATTGTGAAATCTGGCGCTAGAAATTAAATTTTTTGTCCTGTAACGACCCTCGTATGAACTTACTAACTGCGAAAGCGTTTATTTTCTATTCTTTTGTCGAACACCGCGTTGTTCGCGAGTTTAAACTGACTCTTTGCAAATAAACTGGTAGCTGTAGTCCTTAAACGAGTGTTCAGCTCGATATAGGGCTTTAACCATGCAGATTGTTTAAATCAAACTGGTGTGTGTGTGTGTGTGTGTTTTTATGTGACACGTGACGTTTACGTTTGACATACACACGTGACGTTTAACGTGACGCTGTGTTTACGTTTGACGTACACACGTGACGTTTAAGGTGACGCTTGACGTACTCACATGACGTTTAACGTGACGCTTGGCGTACTCACGTGACGTTTAACGTGACGGTCGACGTACTTTGCGTATTAAATTATCATCAAAAATTGATCTATTGTGAAATCTGACGCTAGAAATTAAATTTTTTGATCTGTAACGACCCTCGTATGAACTTACCAACTGCGGAAGCGTTTATTTTCCATTGTTTTGACGAACACCGCGTTGTTCGAGAATTTTAATTCATTCTTTGCAAATAAACTGGTAGCTGTAGTCCTTAAACGATTGTTCAGCTCGATATAGGGCTTTAACCATGCAGATTGTTTAAATCAAACTGGTGTGTGTGTGTGTGTTTTTATGTGACACGTGACGTTTAACGTGACGTTTACGTTTGACATACACACGTGACGTTTAACGTCGCTGTGTTTACATTCAACGTACACACGTGACGTTTAAGGGGACGCTTGACGTACTTACATGACGTTTAACGTGATGGTCGACGTACTTTGCGTAATGCTGAATCTTTTGATGACGTCACAAGACGATTTATTGCGTGATACATGAAAAAAGGGAGCTTAAATAGTTCTTTTAACCAAGGTTTTTTTTTTTTGTTAAAAATATATTTTTTCCAATAGTTCCAAAAGTTTTGCCAGTTCATGCGCCCCCCTGTATATATACCCATCTATATTATTTTCGCAGCGGCCAGCGAGCGCGTACGCATCCCGGACTTGACACTACCTTTAGAGATATGTATCGTCTAAAAGCTGAATAAGGATCAAACTATTCATTTCTTTAACTAAAGAGATGTGCTAGGGTGAAAAAAATATATATTTATTTAAACTATAATGACCCAAAAGGAAGAGTATCGATAGTCCCAGGCAATAAATGTCATCATAAGGACTTAAGCTAATTCTTGTTTGTTTGATTCATGAGATTTTAAGTAATTTTATTTTTAATAAAGATTATTGGGGTTTTTATTGTCATGGTTTCGATGTTTTACCGACGATCGGTACGATAATATATTATTATCGAAAATTGTTTTAAATACAATGAACTACTTGCATTAGTGTTCTTGGTCGTTGGTACTCTTGAGACAAAAATCTTGCTTCCCATATTTTCCAAAATTCCGTAATGACATTAAATAAAAACATAGTATTCAAGTATAAGGGAAATTTGAAGACATATGTCTACAATGCCGTATGTAAACAATGGCAACAATGTCACCAATGGCAACAATGTCACCAATGGCTACAATGTCATATGTCAACAATGCTCTATGCAAACAATGGCAGTCAACAATGCCGTATGTAAACAATCGCAACAATGTCATATGTCCACAATGTCATGTGTGTGTAAGCAATGGCAGTCAACAATGCCGTATGTAAACAATGGCAACAATGTCATATGTCAACAATGCCCTATGTAAACAATGGCAGTCAACAATGCTGTATGTAAACAACGACAACAATGTCATATGTTAACAATGTCTACTAATGTGACATGTCACGTTGTTGTGCATGTGTGTATGTTTTTAAACGTACTCACGTGACGCTTGACATACTTTGCGTAACGTTGAATCGTTTGATGGGTCACATGCCACATTCGTTAAGGACCTTTTGACTTCTTGATTTGTGACATTCCCTGTACATGAACAAAAATATTCAACATGTGTGTGTGTGTGTTTTTAATGTGACACATTACGTATAACGTGACACGTGACGTTTTACGTGACGCTTGACGTACTCACGTGACATTTAACGTACTCACGTGACATTTAACGTACTCTCGTGACACTTGACGTACTTTAAGCAACGCTGAATCGTTTGATGGGTCGCATACCAACATTCGTTAAGGTCCTTTTGACTTCCTAATTTACGACATACCTCGTACTTATCCAAACATATTTGATTTCAACATTTTCATTGTCGATAGGTGGCGCTTTATAATCATTTAATTTCCGAAAATACTGATCTTGTATTAGTAACAAATTGACGTGACGTTTCATTTTATTTTTAGTAAACACAACAGGTATAACTATGTAAAATTATCTCTTCTCTGTTTCGATCAATTCTAAAGCATAGACGTTAACTGAAATTTTGTTTAGCTTCTCGAACTTTAAAATTTGATTTAATTTAATCGGAATTTCCAACCCCTTTATATTTAGAACGGCGTATCTTAAGATTAGCGTATGGGAATTTTCATAAAAACAATTTTTCCCATGCCAACATTCGTTAAGGTTCTTTTGACTTCTTAATTTGTGACATACCCTGTACTTGTACAACAATATCGCACACATTTAAACTGTGACTATGTGCGTGTGTATTATTATCTCTGTCGCAATCAATATTACACCTCCTTTAAGTATACGATAACTCAGTGCTTTGATTTTTCGAATTAGATCTCTTGCAACAGTGAATGCACCCCTTTATATTTAGAACGGCGTATCTTAAGATTAGCGTATGGGGAATTTTCATAAAAACAATTTTTCCCATGCCAACATTCGTTAAGGTTCTTTTGACTTCTTAATTTGTGACATACCCTGTACATGTACAACAATATCGCACACATTTAAACTGGGACTATGTGCGTGTGTAATTATTATCTCTGTCGCAATCAATATTACACCTCATTTAAGTATACGATAACAAAGTTATCTGGTAGCGCAGTTCAAGGTTATTTTTATCAAAAATGATGTCACAAATATATATTTGTATATCCAATCTTGCACGATAAAATTAATATGCGTAGTAGCTACATGGTATAGCTATCCGTTTAGTAAGGCAAAGGATTAAGGTTCGAACCTCCGAGAAGCCAAGTTTTTTTCAACGCTTACGTCACACCACTTTTCAACGTGCTTACGTAACCCTCTTAATCGAGTCGATGGGGACAATGTAAACAATGATGTTATATGTCAACAATGGCAACATGCCGTATGTAAACAATGGCAACAATGTCACATGTCAACAATGTCACATGTCAAAAATGTCATATGTCAACAATGTCATATGTCAACAATGTCATATGTCAACAATGTCATATGTCAACAATGTCATATGCCAACAATGTCATTTCCCCCACTCCTTCTCCTGCCACTTCCCCCACTTCACCCCCACTCCTCCCCACTCCACCACTGCCCCCACTCCTACCCCCACCACGCCCCCCACTCCACCACTTCCCCACTCTTACCCCCACCACTTCCCCCACTCCACCACTCCTACCCCCACCACTTCCCCCACTCCTACCCCCACTCCTACCCCCACTCCTCCCCCCACTCCAAGTGGGCTTGAATCGCTGTTGTTTAACTACTACTGAACCAACCCAAAGGACAACGTCCTCTTTAGTCTTCTCGTCTGATTGGTGTTGTCGAAGAGCTGGATGGCCTCAACATTCACATGTTTTAGGAGTCGCTGTTCATGACTCTTGGCAAACTTGTGATCGTCTGGTCAACGGTGTCAGTCTCCAGGTCCCGATGGAGGTCACTGTTTCTGGAGTACCAAGAAGCGTTGGTGATATTTCCCAGTACCTTGTTCTAAAATCTCATCATGATCTGGGTGTTACTTTTTTTGGTGCAGCCCAAAAGCTGAATACCATAAGTCCTAACAGGTTTCAGGATTTGCTTGTATAGTAGCAATTTACTGTGTAACACAGAGCGGAATTTCGCTCCAGTATCCAATACATTTTTCTAAATTTGAGTCCTAACTCTTCTCTTTTCTTTTTGACATGGGGTTTCCACAATAACAATTAAACTAAAGCGCGAAAATAATGTAATCATCTTTAATGTCAGATTTACCATTTTAAAAATAAAGTTAGGAATTTTAGGAACACGCAATAATTTTCTCGATGCACCGGCGGACATTTTCCCCACAGAATTTAATAATTTAAACAAAATTTATGGCGAATTAGGAAATAACTTTGGCGGGAGATGATCCAATAAAAGGGAAAAACACGTTGCAAAATTTACATCTAAATTTAGTTTAAAACACGCCGACAGGATTTGGAAAATTTTGCATAAAGTCGAACTATTTAATCTTTATGATATTATTTAATTAATTTAAATACTTTTAACAAGTACTTTGCGATGTTCAAGCGGCTTTAACAACCGAGAAAACTTCCGTCAGAAGTTCCTTATAAAATTAAGCTTTGGGAGCTTAAGACTGTTCCTTTAATACGAGCAACAACAGTTTTTTTTTAATTAAAAGATCGAGTTATTTTTGCACTGTTTTAATAATTGTGAAATTGTCTTGTTATTATAATTTAAATGTACAATAGATAAAGGATAATAAAATTGGTAATAAGTGCTTTGATTTTAAGATTTCTTTTAAACTATTCCTAAAAAATCGTTTGCCATGTTTTGATACATCTAAAATAAACTAAGTAATGGAAATCACATACTTGTAAATTTTTTGGTACCAATTAAATAAAATTGTTTCGGTCGGAATCAATTTTTACTGGTGTCTCCTTACTTTCACCTCTCTCTGTAGGTAACCAGCTTTTATATGTCAACTTTAACAAGGGTGGTACGAAATTTTTTAAAAACTAGTTAAAGGTTATGAAAATTCTTTTAAAAAAATTACACATTTAGGGTTAATTCCTGCAAACATCGTGAAATCTATTTCGAGGTTTGATCGAACACAGTCAAGTAGTGTTTTTTTTTGTTAGTTTTACAAACTTTACAATTGTTAGTAAGTTTTTATTTTATTTAGTTTATCGTGTTTATGTAAGTTGAATTGGTTGATTATTATTATTTATTAACTTCCCAGAAGGAAGTTATAGTAAAGGGTCTGATTTTGCGAATCTCCAATTTTGACATATCTCCACATTTCAAGGTCCCCAGAGTCGAATACAATAGTTTTTAAGTGGACGTCTGTGTAAGTGTATGTACGTATGTGCGTTTGTTCGTATGTTGGTATGTGCGTTCGAAATGATTTTTCGTCTCGATTTTCGTGAGAACAAAAATGATATCGACGTGAGACCAACTGCATTCGACGCATAATTACGCAACTCAAAATTGATTAGATTTTTAAGAAAATCGGTCAAGCTGTTTTTAATAGAGAATCAAAAAACTGAAAAAAATGGTAAACTGGGTACCTGAATTTTGCAATTTATAAATTATAATATTTTTAATACAGAATTTTAAGATCTTTTGAATAATATGATTATTGCATGTTAGGAATATTTGTATAAAAATATGATGACAATATTTCATAAAAAGAGATAGTTTTAGAAAACAAAAATAGGGATCGGAGAATTTTAAACTTGTGTCGGTATTGAGAGAATAGCATTGAAGACGCTATAACAGTGAAAAGTTATTGTTAGTAATAATTAACATTATTTATAGCGATTGTACATCGTTACTAACAAATAATTATTAATTATAAAAATTAAAAAAAAAATATTTTCAATTGTTATTAACAATTAAAAATAGCTCCTGCTTATGAAATGATAAGAAAAAGTTTGAAAGAATACGGTTCACATAAACAGAATATTTTTAATGACAATTATAATTCGTTATAAACAATTTAAAATCTTTTTTTATAATAATTTTAATATTATTAATAATAATGATACATATGGTATTTTTTCATTCTTTCCACTGCGAAGTTAGTCGTGTGGACCTCTTGGGTCGCACCCAGACCACTGATATTAGAAATATGTATTGCTTGGCACCATGTTTTTAATAAAAATGAATATATAGACTGTCTCATGTGCACAGCTATCAATCAATCAATAGACATTTTTTGACATTTGAAAAAACTATATATATATATATATATATATATATATATATATATATATATATATATTATTTTTCGTTTTTTACTGTAGCTATGTTTGTTTTGTTTTTGTTTATATTTATTCCATATGTTAATATTGTTATGCAGGTCTTTCAAAATTGTCGCCATTACACCTAAATTCCTTAGGCCGTAAACGTACGTATAATGGTCGTACGAATTAAGTGCTCACATTGAATACTTCCAATTTTCTTAATTTTTCATTTCAAGTGCACGCAGCCTGAAGTCTGGTTAGAGCGCGATGGATTATCTGTATCTTTACGATAACTCACTAACTCGGAGAATGCGGTATAATGACCACATACTGTTTCATGGTTATGTACGTATGAAAAAAAAATACTTTTGAATATATTCTAAACACTATACGACCTATCCTGACTAAATACAGTAACTTTCGCGACACAATATAACCTGAAGAACGTTTAATTGTCCGTTAACCAAGTTAATGAATTTTTCTACATCCATTTTTAAATTTCGTCGTACGAATGTGTTTCAAAATTCCAACAAGTCCGGATCGTAGTCGGACGTCGGAAGTAAACGTACGTATCTTCTTCTTTTGGTGCCATATTAGGTCCTCCCAATGTTGGCAATCACAATGGCGAGCTGTGCTCTGCCTTCGGCGATTCTAAAGAGTTGTTTTGCGCTTCGAATTCCGGTCCACTCTCTAAGATTCCTTAACCACGAGGCTTGTCTTCTACCGACTCCTCTACGGCCTTCTATCTTGCTCTTCATAAGTTGATGGATACGGTAACGATCACCCCTGAGTATGTGACTTAGATAGAACAACTTTCGGCATTTAACTGTTATTAGTAGTTCGCGGACGGTGTTTGATCTATTTAAAACCGTTTCATTGGTCTGCTTGACTACCCATGGGATTAAAAGCATACGTCTATGTAGCCACATTTCAAATGCTTCAAGACGAATAATGGTTGCTGCTTTTAAGGTCCAAATCTCTGTCCCATACAACAGTACAGACCATATGTAGCACTTGATCATTCTAAATTTAGATTATTATTGCAGAAGAGCGATCTCATTTTTTGAAAGGTTGCGCGAGCTGACTAGATCCTGCACTTGACTTCTTTATCCGGGTCGAGATGCTCTGTAATGTAACAACCAAGATATTTGAAACATAGAACCCTTTCATGGTTTTGACCATTCATTTACAGTGCAGCATCATTATACGGCTGACGGCAGAAAACCATAAACTTAGTTTTAGTGACATTTATGTTTAGACCCATTTCTTGTCCCATCACGTTGACCAAGTCTAAAAGACGTCGAAGGACCTGGAGATCATCACATAAGATTGCGATATCATCGGCATAGCGAATGGTATTGATTAGTTCGCCGTTAATCTTAACTCCGCAATCCTGGTCATGAAACGCCTGTTTAAATATTTTATCATAATATAGGTTGAACAAAAGTAAAGACAGTATACATCTCTGTCTCACTCCACGCCGAATCTGGCATTCGTCGCTTAGTTTTCTATTGACCCGAACCACTGCTTTTTTTTCGCCAATACAGGTTTTTAATAATGCGTATGTCTCTGTCATCAACTCCAGTACTCCTCAATATATCTCTAAGTTTTTCATGTTGTACCCTGTCGAATGCTTTCTCATAGTCTATAAAGCATACGAAAATGTCTTTACGTTGATCGCGACACTTTTGAAAAAGTATATTTAAGGCAAACAATTGCTTCCCGTATTCTTCTATAAATAATGCTAAGGAATACTTTTAGTGTGCGGCTCATAAGACTTATTAACCTGTAATCACTGCATTTTTTGTACGTTGTTTTTTAGGCAATGTTATAAACACGGATTTCAGCCAATCTTCTGGTATTTTTCCAGTGATGTACACTATATACTGTACGTACGTATACGTACGAATAACTCGCACGCAGTGTAAGCGCTCCCATAGTACCTACTTGGAGTGTCGGAAACGTTCGTGCATATACGTACGAATCAAAATCGGACGAAAACGCATCCAAAGTGCGGCCGGCCTTACTCGAATCCTTTTTCTAATTTCTCGGGGTCACAAATTAAACAGCCTACCACAAAAAATGTATTTATTTTAAAAAAGAACAATTGATAAGCTTACTTTTAACGAAAATCAGAAATTGATGATTTATTATAGAACAATTCGCACTTTTACCGGTGAGACTTGCTAAATCTTAGGCTTTAACGGTAAATTCTAAGATTGACCGCAGTTCGGGCTTTTACAGTAAGATATATGTATATTCATTTTTATGGAAAACAGGGTGTTAACAGTTTTTTTTAATTATCAAGACACCATAATATCAAATAAAAAAAATAGAGAAACAAGAGCGATCACGTTTTACTTTCTCGTTATTTTCTGAAATTAACCTCCTAACGCCGACAAAGGTATTAGATCCGCTCGGCATTATCAATATCTTATCTTGATTTTCCAGGTTACTTGACAACGTAGAAGGAAGTTTTTTTCCTTTATGTAGATGGACTGATTTCGTCTTCTCGACGTGATTGAAGGGACCTCTAGTTCGATGCCTCTCACAAGAAGCAATTTTTCGCATGGCCGCCTATTAATCCTTCACATAAACTTCATGTATTTCTCCGTAAAATCCTGTCCTGCGAGGATAACGTTCGGAACACGTAATTTATAGTGTTCTTTTTCTTTCAGACGTTCGATCCGTTAAGCAATGATAATGTATAATTTAGTGCAGAATATCTGATTAAATGCTTTTTTTTTTAAATACCGATTTTCTTACTGAAACCAGAAACATTGCTAACAACTTTTTTTTAAACATATTTTAAAATCCATTTTTAATCAGTAAAATCTAGGGGCTAAGAAATGTTATTAAAATATTATAGTTCCTTATTTTAATTTTAATACATTTTAATGCTTAGGTAATCGGTCCTTATACATCCTCTGAACGTGTCCATACCTTTTAAGTTGTGCAACTTGAATGTCCTCTACTATTGTGTGTTTGACCCCCATAATTTCTTAAATCCTTTCAGTTATGATTCTTTTCAATCTTGACTTTCCCGCAGCGATTCTCCAGAAGTCCATTTCGGTTGCCGTAACGCATTTTCCGAGCGCTGTTTCAGTTGTCATACCTCACTGCCATATGTGGTTATGCTTTTAATAATGCTGTTGTAGATCCGATGTTTGTTGGCCTTCGATATATTTTTGTCCCACTGTACACTATTCAACAGGCTGATAGCTCAGCGTCCCTGGGTTATTCGGTCCCTTATTGCTTCATCGGTATTGCCGTCTACTGTAATATACATTCCCAGATACTTATATTTGCTGGTATGCCACCACGAACCCCATTTACAGTTTCGCAGACGATAGCACACTTGTCTCAACTTTCACATCCTATCGATCACTTTCGGTGAATGATACAAATAAACTCAGGCAGGAACAGGTTGATTCCATCAATAGAAATCTTAAAGCAATCGTCGAGTGGGGAACCAACAATCTTGTTCAGTTTAACGCCCAAAAAACACAAAGTGCCACGTTTTCCATGAAAGTGAATTCCTCAAATCATCCCATCACAATGTCTGGAAATACCCTTGAACCAAGTCCCTCCATCTCGATTTTGGGAGTCACGGTGTCCAATAATATGTCTTGGCATGACCATGTTGCTAACATCGCAAAGTCGGCAAGCCAGAGGCTAGGTTTTCTGTGGAAAGTCAGAAAGTTTTTTACTCCTGATCAACTGTTGACGACGTACAAGGCTCAAATCCGACCTCTACTGGAGTATTACTCGCACATTTGGGGTTCAGCACCATGGCATTCTCTTCGTCTTCTAGATTCCATTCAGAAAAGAGCCATTCGCTTGATAAACAGCTCAACTCTCACAGATATCCTTCACCCTCTAGAACATAGAAGAAGAGTTGCAGACCAGTCATTGCTCTACAGATATTTCCATGGCAGATGCTCCAGAGAAATAAAAACTCTTGTACCACCATTGGCCACATTCGGCCGAAAAACTCGGCACGCTGATCAGTCTCACCCATTTACTCTCAAGATTGACACTACTACCACCAATCTTCATCAAGAATCCTTCTTTTACAGGGCTGCTACGGAATGGAATAAGCTTCCAAATCAGTTTTTCCAGAGAACTATGACCTACAACTTTTTAAAAAGCGTGTCCACAATCATTTCCTTTCTATAATCCCTTCCCCTTCTAATAATCGCAGTGCGGGCCGTCCGCGGCCCACACGATAGGTCTACCCTTTTTGCGACTATTTTCATAAAAAAAAAATATAATATAATTTATATGTATTTTATATATTTATATTATATAATTTAAATACATACACAGACTAAAAAATTACCTATCTAAAATTTAATATTAGGATTTCGTAAATAAGTAAATAATATACTGCGATGGACAGTCGCAGATGATACTGATGAAGAGAGGGTTTTTCTATCTTCGCTCAAACATAAGGGTTTTTATATCTAGCAATATTACATGTATATCATTTTAAGATGTAGTGACAATGAGGCGCCTTTTTATTTCTCTTGACATGGGTTGCAATGAGCCTTACAACAACCAAAAAGCTTTCTTTTCAATAGCGTACATATTTTTACGATAACCGAGGGTTGCAAGTATTTAAATATTAAACTTACACTGCACTGCTTATCATTTTAATGTGGCGCAGTCTAGATATTTCTATACCTTTTTGTGACACCACATTTTTGGGTTGGTGCCTCTCAAAATGGATTACAAACGTGTTTCACAAAAGATACGTTACATGATTTCTTCTTTTTAATTTTAGATAATGTTTCCCTGTGTAAGAAAATGTTTAGTAGGATATTTTTAACAGTGGTCTGAAGTGGAAGGAAGTGATCTTTGCCTACCACTACGGGAAAAAGGCGTGACTATATGTATGTATGTATGTCCGGTCAAAATAGGTAGAAGTTCTCTGGCTAACTTGTAATTGTTTGTTTTATCCAATCTAAGAAAAATATTTGGAATGTTTTCTTATTTGGTTCACTACTGTTGATGACCTTATTGTACTGCTGCCTTCTTGGCCAGCATATCAGCGTTGTGTTGCCTTTGTTATTGCTTTGATCCACTTTAAAGTGACCATGCTACGAATGTTTAACGCTTAATGGCAATCTAGTACCAAGCCCAGAATAAAGCATGCTTTTTTTTGCTTACTATTATAGATGCAAATATATCGATATGTCTCTTTCTGATATGTAGATGTCTTTTAGTTCTGTTTAAGCTTGCTTATTAATTTTTAAGGTAAAAGGATGTGAAGTATATTTGACATACAGAGCAGTGTTTAGTATTGGTGTAAATACAGATAGTACATGCTCTTTTTGGTTCGTTTATTGTATTGGTGATGTTTATTTTGTAGGTTGTCTGTAATGTCGGTTTACGGACGTAAATTTTACGTCATAAGAAAACATTGATGAAAAATTGCATACTTTTATGAATTAAATTGAATTATTATCACTGAATTATCATTGTTCTTTATAAAGAATGAGCTAATTGAAAATTACAACTTCTTCGATAATTTAACATTTATTTGCACTCGTTAATTTAAATATTTTCTGTTTCTCTTCTACTTGAACGCATCAGACGATGGAGTGGAAGAGAGATAGATGCGTCACATATATATATATATATATAATTCACAATGCATCAGCTAATTAGCTAATTCAAGATAATTAGATTAAATATGAAACAATTTACTCTTCACTTAGTACAACAGATTATTTTATAAATAAATTTTACTTTGGGACATCTTGTACTTTTTGCGTAAACATTTGGGGCAAAATTTATTCGTTTAAGTTTTGTAATACATTGAGTATTGAATTGTAAATATCATGTCTAAAAATTAACCATTAATTCGTTGATATGGTAGTAAATTCGGTAGTAAATCTGATGTTGCAGAAATTGCAACGAGTGTAATAAAAACTTACCAATGGCCTTCGTTTGAAATTTATCTTTATTACCAGCGAAATTGGGTGATATATTTTCCACACTAAACACCGCGTCGAGTGTTGAGCATAAAATTCATTATGAAAAACAAACAAATTAGTTGAGGCATAATGGGGCCACGCAAAACCGAAATTAATAGGCAAAATGTGATATTCGTGCAGGTTATTTAATAGCTACCACTAATAATTGTCAAAATTCAGCCTTCGGCATTGTTATTTGTGCTCGCGTTGCTTCGGTGGTGAAACTGCTCCCCAATACCGGGAGGATTTTAGTTTGAGATAAAGCTGGATTTGCATCATTCGTCACACTAATATGCGCTATGAGTTATGAACATGGAAAAGCTATTTGTTAACGTCATCATTTTGCGGACGTACGTCGCGGCCATCGCGACGCGTCGGCTAGCCGGAGACGTCTCATCTTTAAAACATCTTCAGCTGCAAGCGCCTACTCAAACATTTCCCATTGCATACAAAAGAAGACGCCCCCATTTTTATATATTTAATCGTAAGAATACACCAAAATAATCGTCACAGCAAAAAAAAATGGAAAAATAAATACTACATACGAGGACTTTTAGATTGCTGACTAAGACGTTTAAACATCAAACTGGTCAAAATGACAAAGAAGAGGTCTGGCAATAAAGTAATTTAATCTATTTCTTATGTCCTTTTTTAAAGTTTATCAAGTATTTAAATAGTAGGCTATATGTATAGTTTGTCTCCTTGTTAATGACGGCTCACGTTTAGATTTACAGTTTTAAAGAATTTGTTAAAGGATAAACAATTTTTGCAGTTCTAGTTTTCTTTAAAAGTAAGCTTATAATATAAATTATTCGTTTTTTAAAAGTAATACGTTTTTTGTGAAAGACTGTTTAATTTTTAACCTCGAAAAATTAGAAAAATAAATCTAGCAAAATTTAACTGAATAAGAGGTAATGCGGGCCTCAGCTTTATTGGATGAGGGATTTTGTCAAAGTTATGTTGCCAATTTGTTAGACAAAAATCGTTTAACAATAAGTCGCATGATAAAATGCTTAAATGAGGCAGGATATTATTTTAGAAGGCCAGGGTAAGGGTGTACTAATGATCGAGATGACCGAGCGGAAACGGTCACTGTCACTAATTAAACATAAGAAGACCAGCCACTGCATCCTTGCTTACTATAAAGAACAAAGTTTTCAGGTTACTTTTTGCTCAGAATTATCAAAATTGGTCTGTGAATAATTGGAAAAGTTTAATTCACAGATGCCCCTTGCAATATCTCTGCAAGGATTCTATTCGGTGGTGGCACTGTTATGTTCTGGGGTGGTTGGTATACGCTTTGACGTTCGCACAAAATTATTTCCCGACGGTACGAGATTTATGAATGCTAATACCTATCTTGAGAATATTGTAATAGAACAGGTGATACCTTTCGGTCCTTTTTTGGAACCCAATTTTCTTTTTATACAAGAAAACGCTCGACCGGGGAAGGAAGCACTCGATTAACATAATCAAGTTGGTATACCAATTATGGAGCGACCACCAAAAAGCCCGAATATAAAACAATTATGGGATCACCTCAAGAAAAATGGTAAACGTCAAATACTTGCACCTAGAAACTTGAGGAAACCTGTAAATGCAGTTATCACAGCATGGAAACAAATTCCTCAATTTTTCATCCAACATTTAATTGGAAGCATGTCTAGACGCATCCTAATCCTAATCCTAAGTTACTAGTGTCGCACTTACACCAATAATTTTGCTACTAGTGATCTACTTACAACGTAATTTATTTTTGTTAACAATACAATTTTGTTAATAAGTCTTAAAAATAATCTAATTCCAATCTTATAGAAAAATATTAAAGCTAATTCACTTTCAAAGTATCCAAATACGTTTTTCCTAACTTTTAATGTAACCAATGTCCATCATAACCAAACAACAAAATACATGATAGTGACCCATGATAGTAACACACGGAGGCGAGCCAATTGAGCGTGTAAACAAGTTCAAATATATTGGAACATGGCTGAATGAAGACTGGACATCCAATTTAGACATAAAATGTCACATAGAATAAGCTCGAAGTGCGTTTGTAAAATTTAAGAGCGTTCTCACAAACGCAGACTTTGACTTGAATCTCAGAGTGAGATTTATAAAATGTTACATCTAGTCAGTACTTTTATATGGACTGAGGGGTGGACCTTGAAAGCGACTTCTTTTTCTGGTGCACTGTCTGTCTTCAGACGATGGCTATGATCATGCTTATGATTTCCTGAAATTTTTCCCTATCGGCTGCCGCACGAAACAGTTCTTCGGCCGAAAGATCACACCATTGCCTGATATTGCGTAGCCAGGACAGCTTTTTTTGCCCTATCCACCTTTTACCTTCCACTTCTCCCTGTATTATAAGCCGCAGTAGCTGATATTTAGATCCTCTGATTATGTGTCCAAAGTACTCTGTTTTTCTCCTCTTTATGGTGTTTAGCAGTTGCCGTTCCGTGTCCATCATTCTGAGGACATCCTCATTGGTAGTATGCGAGACCCACGATATTTTTAGAATCCGGCGGTAGTACCACATTTCAAATGCTTCTATTCTATTCACCGTTGTGACCTTTAGTGTTGAAAGCGACCATAATGAACAAACTGGAAGTCTTTGAAATGTGGATATACCGCAGAGTACTTTAAATTCCATGAACGGCACGAGAAAACAAATGAAAACGTTCTTAGAAAGATAAAGAAAGACAGAGAACTACTAACGACAATCAAGAATAAAAAACAGCGTACCTAGGACACATAATACGTATCACAAAATACCAATTATTACAGCTAATTATAGAAGGAAGATAGATGACCTAATATATACATTAAGAGACCGGAATAAAATGGAAAATGTGGTCGCAAACATTCGGTAATGGATACGCATGAGAAGAAGAAGAAATAATAAGTTGTTGCGTTCATTTTGTCCAGGAGTTTATTATACTCTGGTACTTTAAAGTACCAGCTTTAGCCCCTGTTGGCCTACCCTAAATCTGGCAGTGTCTATACAAGTAAAATGCAATTATTTGTCCAACTAAAAATAAATTAATTTTTTTTTTAGTTTCCAATAATTATCTAATTAATGTATGGTTCAGATACTGGGTGTTTGGTATAAAAATCGCTCTAATCAAATGGGCGATTGAGATAGCCCAATTAGAAATTCATTTAACTCTAGACCAGTTAAGAAAACAAATTTAAAAAAAACTTTAAAAAGAATAGACTCTTTTTAATCGTTAAGCAGGACCACACAAAAATGTAATCAGCTTTAAATTTACATTTACATTTCCATTTACAGTAAATTCTGTCTCTGTAACTCATATCTTGTCCTAGACAGGGGGTAAAACCACAAGCCATTTTCTATATACACAACATTTACTTATTATACTATTCTTGAACAGATTGTAAATTAACTAGGAAACAAATAAAAAAAAAATTACATTATAAAATCCAATGGAGTATGTTATAAACACAAAAAAAAGGCATCTCTGAAAGATAATCTATGAATAAAAAACCGTCTTTGTTTATAGGCATACTTTGATGATTATACTTTTGTTGTTACGTCTTCTCACAATATGTTTACTGATTTCGTCATCGTTTTTGTTATTAGCTTTCCTTTTATTCCAAATGATACAGAAACCCGAGTTGATTTAACAAGTTAAAAAACTCAAAGATATAATAATTTTTTTGCTGATTTTTTGTACCTAAATAAAATGATCTGGAGAAAATTGGAGTAAGAAGTGTCAGATGATGACTGGTCTATTTCGTCTAGTACATCCACACTAAGTTAACCCGCTTTTGTAGTTAATTAGTTTTGGGGGCATATCGCAATTAATGCGTATAATTAATACAATGAAATACCGGTCAAGATAAGACTGGACAAATGATTATCGTGATATTTGTATATACGTACACATAAACATACCAAAATTCGTTAAATAATAATACAGTATTTGTTCGAAGAGTATCTTTATATCAAGAGTATTTTTAAGTCAATTTGAAAACATATCTTTAAATAATTTATGGGTAAAACCCTATTTAAATACCTTCATTAAAAGGGCCAAAAACCCGGCCCACGAAATCTTTAGAAATCCTTCTTATTTCGATCAGTCAATACATGTTCGCGCCACTCTCTTTATTTCCTGCAAATAAATTGTGACGCTCATGGTTTCATTTTATTAAAAATTAACATTACTTTCTTTCATATTCTTATCTTTTTGGTAAGAGACCGGTTAACATTATTATTCTTTTAGCTTTGTGTAAAGAGATTAGATTCTTTGTCTTCAAATGACGTTAATGGTGTTAATAAATAGACATTATTCTGACAAAACACATTATAGTTTATAATATTAACTTATTGGCTACTAATATATAAGTTATTAGGATAAAAATTATACCAAAATTAACTTACGATAAATATCCAACTTCCAGCCGTCTTCTTTTCCACTATCATGGATATGAGGTTGTTGTCCTCGACAGGACAGGTATTTTCCACCATCTTCTACTGTTGGTACGAATGTCAGAACGCTTGTGGTCGTATTACGGTCGGGGCTTGTCTAAAAAGAAACTTAAAATTAACAACCAATAAAAAACTGAAGGTAAAAGATCAAACTTTGGAGCAAAAATAACTTCAATATTTTTTTTAAAATGAATCATAGTGCTGATAGTAATTTGGAAATACCAAAATAATACAACTGAAAATAACGTCCTAGAGCGGACAAACTAGCTAGGCGGGGCTCTGAAACACCATTTATTGGGCCAGAACCAATAATAAGGATACCCAAGGCCAGCGTTAAAGCAGCGATCAATGGCTGAATCCACTCTTAGCATCAGCTGAAGTGGGCACAGACAGAGGGAGCTAAGCACAGCAAACTAATGCTGAAAGAACCCTCACCTAAGCAGGCAGGAAAGTTGCTCTCGCTAAGTAGGGAAAAACTTGTAGAAAAACTTGTAGGGCTTTGTACCGGACACTGGTTTTTGAGGAAACATCTGCACAATATAGGCGTGTTTGACACAGAACCTATATGCAGATTATGTAATGAGGAAGAGGAAACAGCCACTCATATTATCTTCGAATGTGAAGCCACCGCCCAATGGAGGCACAACCTGGGTTGTATACAAGACCAAGGAAATGATCCCCCTGGGGCAATAGCAGTCAATGAGCTTCTACTCCTTAACAGGAGAGTTGAAGAAATAGGACTAAACTAAGAAGCTAGAAAGGTACAAAAAGCAGACAATGCTGAAGTGCCTAGTGAAAAATTCCACAACTCCTATTTACTTATTCATTCATTCATTCAACGTCCTAGAAAAGTTATATTTTTATTTTAATCACTAAATACCAACATTTTTTAATGAGATATTGCTAATATAAACTTTAAAGCACCCAAAAGATCGTTTGTTTAAAAATATATTGTTATCATCATTGAAATTTTGTAGTGCTTGCATTTCATTAATAACAACGAAAACATGGCGTCCCACCAAATATTTGCTGGAAAAATATAATGCCATTTTCTTATATAACCGGATTTGAAACATTCTTCACGGAACGGATGAAGAGAAATTTCCAGAACTGTAAACAACGAAACAAAACGTAAAAGTTTAACTTCATCGTTAAGCTTTAATTTTTCAGGCGCTTTTAAAAAAAATTGTAAATAAAAAAATATTATTATTTATAAATATTTATGTATTATACAGTGTGTACAAAAGTATAGTAACTTACTAAAATTTCTATTTCTGTTGGGTTTACAAAAAAAAAATATTGAATAAAAGTTTTTCAAATAATTCGGGCCATCTGCACAAGTCGATTAAAAGTATACAGGGTGTACCGTTGCTCCAAGATAACTTATTGACATAAGTTAAATGGTACAAAATTACAGTGGTTTGAAACGAAAATTTAAAAAAAATTATTTATGTTAAAAAGTTTATGTTTTATGTTAAAATGGTTTTTCTACCAATAATTGTTTTTAAATGTTATAAATTATTATTTCTCATTATTATTAGTAAATTATATTATTATAAATTTGTTTCGTCAATATTCCTTCATCCATACTTTCTACGTGTCCAAACTACCTAAGCATTTCTTTATCTATCTTTGTTACCACATCTTCTTTTACACCACAGCGTTCTCT
Source organism: Agelastica alni (assembly GCA_950111635.1). Lineage (NCBI taxonomy): Eukaryota > Metazoa > Arthropoda > Insecta > Coleoptera > Chrysomelidae > Agelastica > Agelastica alni. Next base: position 22,256,939 of record OX467713.1, on the reverse strand, counting down.
TATCTCACTATTCTCTTTACTTTATCCAACCGAGTCACTCCGGCTATACTTCTCAGACTACTCAGCTCTTCTTCTGCCAAACCCAACATTCACTACCATACATAAGTGTAGTAACCAACACTCCTCTATGCACAGCCAGACGTGCCTTTTTTGACACTTTCTGGCTGTTCATAAGGCTATTTATTTTACTTTAAAAAAGGGTTAAATTAGCATCCCTTACCTTTTTAAATATTAAATCTTTTTTTCGAAATTTAGTTTTGTACAATATTACTTAAAATCCCTGTTTATTTAAAAACATTTCTTAATCTTAAAATTTTTTCCTAGAACCAATAGATTCGGTGAAAAAAAATTAAATAAAATATTATGATTTGTATTCCTTATTAAATAATAAACTACACCAGTTTTCTAGAAAATGATCTCCCTAGACTATTTAAGGACATACCACTTACTATTAGAACATGTGTTTTATGATCGATGATTTAAAGTAATGTAATAACCGGTTCTGTAATTTGTCGGCGACCGAGGATCGACCGCGGCGAGGGTACATATTAATGAGCCTTTGTCGGCTTCCGCCTCCGTCTAATAAACTCTCGCCGCGCCTAGAGACTTCCAGACGGTTCTGATTGAGAAATATAAAAACGACAGCGGTCGTAACAGGGGACATCTTTAGTTTAAAAAGTGTTTATGATTTATGAAATGTTAATAGTTGTAAAAGTTGTAATTAGTCGAATATCTAAGTGAATATCTAAGTGATTTATAAAAGTAGAATTTATTGTATTGGAATAAACATTGTTTTGATACTGTATCGAGAGTTTTAAATCGTCGAACCCAAGAAAGAACTAAATTCGTAACAGTAATATTTTTATTTTATAATACTAAATCACGAATAAAAGATTTGATATTAAATAAGGTAAGGAATGCTAATTTTTCCCCTTTTAATGTAACAAAAATGTTAAATAAATACCGGTTATTAGTTCTTTGCGAGTGCACGGAAATTACAAAATTTCAGGTTTCTATGTTTACGTAAATTTAAGAAAAAAATTAAAACCTAATTTTACTCACCACCTTACGAGGAAGCAACGTGCCTTGCCAAGAAAGAGGCAAATACACAATTTTCTGGCCCAGAACCCTTCTGTGGACTCTCCAAAGCCCACTTGAAAGAAAAGGTTCGACGCTGGGAAACAGATGAAATAAAATCACTGGCATAAATTGCCAGGAAAAAGAAAGACAAGCGAAAAGGCGTAAGCCTTTCTCCAAGGAAAGCTTAACAGCTTCTCGAGTTTGACAAGAACGACTTGAAACTGGTGACGGGACTCCTCACTGGACACTGCCCTCTGAGGTATCACCTGAAAAAGATGGGCAAAACAGAGAGTGCCGCTACTGTGAGAACTTCGCTGAAACTGCAGTACCTTTGCTTTGCGAATGCCCAGCGCTTTTCTGCAAGAGATATAAGTTTTTGGAAGGGTCCTTTCTAAAGCCCTCCGATGTCAGGAACTTAGCCCCCAGGGAACTGGTAAATTTTGTACAAAGTCTCGAAATCCCGGGCCTCGAATAGATTAAGTGTTATACACAAAAGATCTGATAGGTTGAGGTGCTTAAGAGGCTGCATAGCCTTTACGACCCCTACAACAAGCTACAATCTACTCACCACCTTTTAGGGGAGATATCTCGGAAGGAGAAGGGCTGAGAAAATTTTGTTGCAGTTAAAATCCATCATAATTTTATACGGGCAATAACCTCCTGAATTTTTTCGCATGAATTTAGAAACATCCTGTATTTGTTTTGGTTGGTTGCATACCAAAGTGATGCTGTGAAAAATCTTTAGAAGGTTACAAAATATTACCTTATTTGGTAGTAACCAAATAGATCTCAGTCGAGAAAAAAGGTGTAGTTTGGATCTTAGCTGTATAGAAAGAAAAAAATTAATTAAGTCGCAGGTTTTAATTTTTTCTCTTCCTTTTTTATTTTAAACCTAACTTCAGAGCTTTAAGTATTTATGAAGTAAATTTGGAAATACATTTACTGCTTGAACAAATAAATTTGTAAATTAAAGTGAAAATGGTTTAGTTTTTCCTTGAATAAAAGAAATGGGATCCCCAAGATCCTCTGTGCATTTTTTGAACGTTGTAATGATATTTACCCAGGAAATTCAATGTTCGATCTCGAGGAATGTCTTCGGACATCCTTCAAAGATTCGTCTTTATTTGTGTTGTTTGTGAAAATAAAGTTTCAAAGGGCAAACGGTAATGTTTTTTCTTGAAAGTAGACGGTAAGGGGCTGTTTCGTAGAAACTTTACTAAATATTTCACTATTTTTTTAGAACTGATACTTTGAACATTACGACATTTTATTTCCTTAAATTTGCGTAATTTTTGCCTAAAAGAAATGTTTTTACTTTGTAAGACTTTGGAGTTAGTTTGAATAAATTATTTAATGCAGTTACTAACAACCAAAATTTTAGTTGATATACGAGGCGTTGGTAATCGTGTTTCAAAATATTTTTATTTAACTGGAACATAAGGTAGACTTGAATTTTTATTGTTAGGGACAACTTTCGGTAAAATCAGTCAGAGTAGGATAAAACGTCAAAAACACACGACGGTTGCCGAATAACCTTCCATGACAATAAACATAAAAGTACGTGTGAAATTTTTAAGCGGGAATGTGTAATCATTACAAGGAGGTTGTAGGTGTGGTTCAATTTTAGTATTTGTATGAGTGGTTGTGCGGATGTTTTTTGTTGCTGTTATATTTTTCTATTTAAAATACAAATTTAAAATGTGTAGACCAAAAAATAAGAAGAACTACTCAGCGAAAACAAAAAAAGTAATGGCTAATGAAATCGAATTTAAAATAAACTAAGCGAAACATAGCTCGAAAGTTTCAATTAATAATTATATTATTATCACAGGGTATTGGTTGCGACAGGAATATCGAGAAAGGTGTTTTACAGTGTCCACAATGAGGCAGAAAGAGTAGAGATGGGTAAGCAACTTTGTATTTCATCTCCGAAAACATCTTAAGGAAGGGGTTGCTCCAGAAGTTTTATTTTAAAAGGACGGGGACAAAAAAAAAAAGAAACCGTTAATAATTTTTATGCCATACAGAAGCAACGGCCCACTGTAAAAGCCGTTTTACAAGAAGTACGTGATGCATCAATATGTTTTAAAGGTGGGCAGTAGGGTGCTTAAAAAAAAGTTTAATATTTTATTTCAACTCTTACCCTTTCAAAACTTTCTATTTGGCATAAAAAAAAAATCCTCGCCAACATGGGCCCTATAGCTCAACTCTATGGGGTTGCTATTTTTATTTTGGTTTCTCATTTAATTAAGTAATCATAGCTCAAGATGAGGAGGATTTAGGTTTTATGATGCGGAAACTAGAGGAGGAATATGGGAAAAATGGAGTGGAAATCAACCTCGAAAAGACCCAATATATGTCAACGGCACAAGACAGGATATATCACCTAGAAATAGATGATAACCGACAGATCTCAGGAACAGACAAATTTAAGTACCTAGGGTTTATAATATCAAAAAGTGGAACAACAGAGGAAGAAATAAAAAATAGACTAGGTCAAACTAGGGCATGTATTAATCAATTAAACCCAATATTATGGGATCGCCACATAACCAAGACTAATAAAACGAGAATATTCAATTCAATAGTTCGCAGCATAATGACTTATGGAGCTGAAATGTGGGTGATCAACAAAAAAAACAAAGGGAAGATTGTAGCCACAAAAATGGACTTTTGGAGGAGTTGTGGAGTGAACAGATTAGATCGAATAAGAAATGAGGAGATCAGGAGAAGAATGGAGGTAAAAAAAGACATACTAGAACACATAGAGGAAAAGAAACTAACGTGGTACGGTCATGTTAGAAGAACTACGGAGGATCGCTGGATACACCGGGTAACTGAGTGGAGTCCATTAGGCAGACGAAAGAGAGGTCGACCAAGGCGATCATGGAGAGACGAAGTGGATGAGGCGATGGAATTAAGAAACCTGCAGGACGGAGACTGGCAGGACAAGGACAACTGGAGACAAGGGCTGAAAGCAGGAAGGCAGCGACAGCTGTAGATATCCTGGATTATGTATGTATTTAATTAACATGGGAAACATTCTTTTTTTTATTAAAACTGAATTTACACATAATTAACGCAATTATTTACAAAAAACCATTTTGTATTCTTAAAGTTGATTCTTCAAGTTTTACAAAACTCTAAAACAAAGTGTGATTATCATTACTACAAAACTAGTTACATCCATTTAAAATATTATCAAATTTTTAAACTTGCAGAAATAGCTTGCAATAATTTTTTAATTTTAATTTATTTCAAAATTTTTACCCAAATTATTAGTCAAAATTATACATATTATTATTCAACAAAAAAATTTAACATGTCCACTTTAGTGATTACTGTTTTATTAATGATAATTAGAGTACAATATATCAGTTAAGAAAAATACGCCTTTTTGAGACGCCATTAATTTGGTTTTTTCTTCACTGGCGAGTGTGGTTTTAGTACAATTTGGGAATTTTTGACTGTGATATTGGCTTGGAGTAAAAATTGTTTTTGTTTTTCGATTCTCGTTAACAACGATTGTAAGCAATAATAAGAGCTACATTTCGCTCCGCTACATCATTGACGACTTTCAACCTCTTCAAAAAATTATTACTTTTAACGAAATCTGGATGAGGGAAATAAGATGCAATGTGAAGGAGAGTGAAATGGATACATTAATTCAAAAAGATCTAAGTAACTTCGTTGGTGTGGAGTCTCTTTCTATCTAAACAGCTTCAATTGTTGTATGGGTTCCTTGATGTTCATCCAGATTTGTGGGAACTAACAAAAATTATTGCAAGCTATTTCTCCAAATTTAATAATTCTTAAACGGCTGTTACTAGACTTGTAGTAAAGATAATCATACTTTGTTTTGGAGCTTTGTAAAGCTTAAAGACTCAAATTTAAGAATACAAAATGGTTTTTTGTAAAAAATTGCGCTTATTACGTGTAAACTCAGTTTTAGTAAAAAAATAATTTTTCCCATGTTAATTAAATGAAAAACTAAAATAAAAATAGCGACCCCTTAGAGTTGAGCTATAGGGCCCATGTTTGGTGAGGATTTTTTTATGTCAAATGGAAACTTTTGAAAGGGTAAGAGTTAAAAAAAAATAAACAAATTTTTGAAGCACCCTAGTGGGCAGTCAAGTTTACACAAAAACGTTTGACCGAGTACGACACACCAAAATCATGGAAGTCTTGAAAAAAACTGGCCTAGATGGAAAAGATATCAAGATCATCCGAAATCTTGTCACGTGCCGATTTTTTTCTATAGTTTCGTATTCATGGTTGCATAACTTTCGATAGTTGTTTTGCAATTTCTGTGTGGATGGGACTGGATATCCACACGAACGAGGCACGGATTTGAGAAGATTGTGGGTTGACGTTTATTCCGCGCCATTTTTCTTGATTTCCGGGATAGGAGCGGCAGTCGTTTTTTGAGAGTCTTTGAGGCCAGGTGTCGGTGAACGTTGTTGGGGACGGTGTTATTAGCACGTGTGCGGAACCTCTATGGGATTTCTTTCATATCTGGCTGTATTTGGGCCATCTTAATTGGATTTTGAAGAAAAACCATTTGATTTTCAACTTGACCATTTTGTCTTACCATTGTTGTGGATATTGTTGGAGTTGGTGTCAAGTTGAATAGCCGTTATCGGGATTTGTTTGAGGGAAGCCATCGTTCGTTAACTAGTGCCACCCCCATAGTCTAACCAGCCCCAGGAGTAGCACCGGAGTAGGCCACAGGAGTAGGCCACAGGAGTACATGTGAATTCGCATACCCAAAGGTTATCAGTGATTTATTTTTATATATATAAAGCTGTGTCTCACATCGGCACCACGAGTAAGTCTTGCTTCAGTTTATAAATATAGTGCTTTGTGAATTCGTATATCCAAAGGTTATAAGTGATTTATTTTTAAATATATAACGCAGTGACTCATGCTGACACCACTATCATGTTCTGTTTTGTTTATTAGTATAGTACATTGTTGGAAACTATTTATTGCATTAGATAATATGCCAAAACTATTGGATTAAAATAACCTTCTCAATAATTCTTTATGTCCAAGTAAAAACATATTTTCTTTCTACTTATTTGTAAATATCCTACAATCTTGATATTTTAAAGGACAACCACGGTAAAGGTATTTTTAAATGAACTTGATTGTTTTGGCAGTGAAAATCTTTATGTAATGAGTTAACTTATATATATATATATATATATATATATATATATATATATATATATATATATATATATGTTTTACCTTTTGTTCTTTGCCTTCATGTAAATGTTTGAGTTAATGTTATTAATGAGTTAATTTATATATGTCTTGCTTCTTGTAGTAACTTGGTAAAGTCTGTTACTCTTACTGCTGTTCTGGTTATTTTATAAAGTTGTAAATTTTACATTTTTGGTTTGTTTTAGCAAGGAAATTTTATCATAGCTGTTAACTTTGACTATATTTGTTATGATGTTGCTATTGAACTGTGTACCTTAATTATCTATTGTGTGAGTAAAGTATCCAACATATTTTTGCTATAATTTTATTTATTTGGTTCACCATAATCATAGTTGTTTATCTTGTAGCCCTGCTAGTGCCTATAAGATCTAGGGGTTTCCGGCTTATACCGTCAAGCCGGTGGCGCAGCTCACTTTTATATTTTTTTCTTCTACCCTCTACGGCTGAGCTCGGGCATAATTTGCCAGTAGAGAAACCGCTAGCAGAGTACTCGTTAGAGAACAAAAAAAGACGTTGCAATCTCTACTGGAACCAGGTGGCTTGTGTCAGGATAGACGTATACAGAATAGAATACACGAAAATACTAAGAGGTGTAAAACAAGGATGCATACTGTCCCCAGTCATCTTTAATTTATTTTCTGAATATATATTTAGAGAGGCGCTGCAAGATATTGAGGCCGGAATACTACTGAATGGGGAACGGTTAAACAACATAAGGTATGTAGATGACTGTTATTTTCGCAGACAGCCTTGCTACGTTGCAGCTTCTGTTGGACAGATTCACAGCTTTCAGCCGACAGTATGGGCTGGAAATAAACAAAAGTAAAACGAAGTTTATAATAATAAGTAAAAATTACTTCATTGTTACGTGTTTTCTATACTATTTTATGGAGTCGAATCGTAGAAGCTTACGGAGGCTTCCTCCAAGAAACTTAAGGCATTTGAAATGTGGCTGTTCCGGGGAATCCAAAAAATTGAAAAATACTCTACAAGGCAAAATGTATGAAGCTAGAGGACAAGGTAGACGACGAATATCGTGGCTGAAAAACTTAAGAGCTTGGTAGACAACAACTCGGCTATTCCGAGCTGCAGTCAATAAAGTGCAAATAGTCAATAAGATAGCCAACATCCGGAACGGATAGGCACTACAAGAAGAAGAAGAAGTCAACTTTAAGAAGAGTACTTTTTAAAATAGGTTTTCGGTGGCAAAAAACACCCGACAATAGAGATGTATTAATGGAAAGTTATGATGTAAGATTAAAGCGTGGGCAGTGACGATATAAAATTTTAATGATTAAGAGAGTAACTTTTTATTTTGTCACTGGCGAAAAGAGCAACCCCTAATGATCTCGAAACTATCAATTTATATATTTTTATTTACTAATTTTATTACATTTTCCGCTACATAAATATTTTGTACCTATTACAAAATATTTACGTACCAATTCGGTATGAATCAACACTGCACATCTGCTGAATTTGGGAATGTGGTGGGGACCGTTGACATGTCTCTTTCTTTAAAATTAAAAACTACATACAGAGTGTATTAAAAATAAGCAAAACTCCGATTTCATCTGCAAAAAAACGATCCTAAAAATATAAAACCAAGTGATTTTATATATTTTTACCAGCAAGTCCTTTCGCCGGAAAAAATTTATCACTACGGCAAAATCTTGCGAATTTAAACCGTGATATAGACATTGAAATGTTTTTTTATTGGTCACAAAAATCATGGCACCATTGAAAACTAAATAATTTAAGTGCTTAACCTTTCCAAGAATCATGAAAATTTGGTTAAAATATTAAAGGGATTTCAAACACTTCGGTTTTTATTTAATTACAAAAAATCGAGTTAATTAAAAATTAAATATTCATAAGATACTAACTTATTCCGTGTGTATTTAAATATTTCACACTTATACGCTAAATCTTCTTTATCGGATAATTATGTATCTAAAAACCATTACTTGAGAAACTTGTTGCAGTTAAAAGAGCTACCAGTTAATTCCAACGATCTAATATTATTTTACTCTTTAACTTAATCATTTTTGCTTCATTTACAATTTACAAGAAGAGTTTGTTAATAGCAGCAACTTTTAAATTAAAATTTAACTAAATTATGCACACTGGGTGAATTAACTTATCGACAATGTAATTTAGAAATAAAAATTCCAAAAACCCAGATGTAATGAGTGTCAATTTTATAAAATTAAGCAGTTGTATCGTAAAATCTGTTTTGTAAAAAAAATCAACTAATCAACCGGTACAGAACTACAGTAAGCGTATACTTTCCATGTTAATTATCAGATTTTTAATTTAGTTTTTCTCGGGTTAGGGAAAGTCAATTGACTTTAAATTTTAGGGGTAATTGTATTATCATGTCCTTAATGAGTAACCACAAATTTAGAATTTTCTAATGGTATGCCTATTTCACGACAACTTCCTTAATAAATTTTATAATTTGCGAGTAAACATTTTTATGAAATTTCAAACCTTCATAAATTTTTTTTGATATGTGGCCAACAGATAATTTCTTCATATTCCTATTAGGGACACTTTCTTCTATCACACCCTGCAACCCCAACCTCCTACTAGATGGTTATTATAAAATACATAATTAGAGGAAATTGCCCATATTTCAAATAGTGCCCTTATTCTCGATAGAGGGTTTTTAAAATTGGCGCGTCGGTCGCACCTGATAGCTAGTGATGCATATAGCGCCCTTTTTCATCTGCGACACGGCCGTGTCTATAGTGCGAGTGGTAATAAAAAAAATCTATTTACGGATCTGAGTGCTTATTAAAATTTTTCACCACGTCTAATCCAAGAAAGCAACACAAGGAAAAAGTAAGTAGTAACCATTTGTTATTTTGTTAGTAGAATGTGTTTTTATTAGACCTAACCTTAAATTAACTGTAAATTCGTTGTATCGCCATGAAAGTGAAATTTGCATATGTTTCCTAGTTTTGGATACCGATAGTTGCCTAATTTTGGATATCTGAAATTTGGTCTCCTGTTTTAAATGTGTTATATTGGTTTCAAGACAGTGATTTATTTAACGAAACAAATTTATAAGGCGAGTGTGAATGGGCAAATCGGTAGAGGTCGACCTCGGAGAACATATCTCGATCAGATCAACATTGTTTTGAAGAAAGGCCAGGTCAAAAGTACCAACAACCGAAGAGCATGTATGAGAGCACTGATGAAAGTAGAGGAAGCAAAAGATGTGTGTACGAACCGTAGCGGAAGTGGAAGGAAGTGGTCTCTGCCTACCCCTAAGGGAAAAAGGCGTGACTTTATGTATGTATGTATGATTTATTTCTTTATTAAATTTTTTTAGAGGTGTAGTAAAAATGGGACCCAGAGGTGATTAAAAAGCTAAAGAAGCAGTGGAAACCAGTGAAATGGGTTATTTAATGGCCTTTAATGGCCCTCAAGCAGTTTGCTAATTTAGTAACGTCACATATCAGATAGCAGAATTGGTAGAAAAAGCTTACGCTCGTGCTGCCCCGGTTCAAACTGCCGTAAACGGATTTAAGAAAGCACGCTTTTTCTACTTCATCGGGGTAGCTCTACAACCCTTCGTGGGTCTTGGCTGCGTTAACCATTTGCCTCCACCGATCTCGGTCCAGTATCGCCTCATTCCATTCATATACTCGCATAATTTGTAGGTCTCTTAGAATGTCGCTTCATCTGAGTCTCGGTCGCCTCAGCGGTCTCTTTCCGACCGAATTTTCTTTCCACACTGTCTTGATTAGTCGGTCGTCAGGTGCTCTCTGGACATGTCCAGCCCACCTCAGGCGCATTGATTTTATGGATCTAACTATGTCCGGTTTTTGATATAGTTCCTGGACTTCCGCATTTGTCCTTATTCGATATTTTTCGGCGTTTGGGTTCTTGACGGGGCCAAATATTATCCTCAGAATCCTTCTTTCAAATCGCTTGTACTCGTAAAACAGAATTTTGTTTACGATACTATGAGTTTCCATTCAATGACAATTCCACCAATACGATAATACGAGTACAAATACCGCTGCTGCTGGTCCGCAAGTAGAAAGAATACTTGAAGATGCAGAAAATTTACTTTTTATTAAAGATGCAATATCAAGACCAATGCTGGAAAATCAGTTTAATCCATAGGATCAAACTCCTTTTGTAAATCGAAAATCTTCTGTCTAAAAAACTCATCTTCGGTTACAACGACAAATTTTTCTCTTCAGTGCTCTGAAATACTAATTTTAATACCTGCTGATATTAGCCCAATACCTACAAGAGCAAAGCGTCATTAAAATACTCAGGCACAAGGAAGTAGAAAGGCTGAAAAAGTAACCTCAACAGGTTAGCCTTACAAACGAGAATTGGCCCAGTCATTGGAAAAAAATATCAAGGAAAAAAACAAAGAAAAATGTACAAGCTAATTGAACTTTAAAATAAAAACAAAAAATAGGAACGTTCATCAAGTTCTTTGGGACCTGCGTCTTTTTTATCTGATGAAATATATGAAGAGTTTGCTGAAGAAGAAGCCATCGAATGCATGATATTGTTACGAAATTTACTTTTTTCTTGGGTTGTAACAATATGTTTTGGACTGTTCTAAGAAGATACTCGTGGGGAAGAGTGGTTTATGTGCACAAAGTGTTAAGTGGGATAATCAAAAAATGTTCAAATGGCACTTGATAACGGCAAATTTGTTGCATCTGTTAATGATTAAGTGTAAAATTCCTTCTTCTTATTGCGCTCTCTACTTCCGAAGGTTGGCGATCCAAATGGCGATTGTAGTATATTGTATTTTATATTTCTCTCTTTGATGGTGTTGCAATACTTCGTCGTTAGTGATCCTTTGTACCCATGAAATTCGTAGCATTCGTCTATATATGTACATTTCAAAAGCCTCTATTCTTTTCTCTGTTTGCGAGTCCATTATCATCTGACTATTCGAATTCTGAGCTCTATGCTAAGGTCTGATCTTGTAAAATTTTTTTTCATATTCATGAGTGATTTCCTCGCTTTTTCAAGTATGACAGTATTTCCTTTTTTGAGATACACTGACAGCTCCTTTGACACTCCTTTATATAGTTTTAAAATAAACCACTATCCGAAGTTATGCTACAAGTTTCCTAATTTTAGAAACCTTAGGTCTTTGGAATAAAAATCATAAAACTTTAGTTTCACTTTAATTGCAAATTTTTTGTTTCAAAATAATGTTTTTCCATAGTAGATATTAACATGAAAATCCTAACTTAAGTGGTTTAAACAATTGATTGTTCCAACAAATAGTATACGAAGTTTGGGCACTTTCCTCTTCCTAATATTAATTTTAGTTTTATTTTGGGCCATTTAAAAAAGACGCGGTATTTAATTTTTATCACTTTTTTGTCATTACATTACCACTTTTTTGTCATACAATACTGTTTTTTACAATTGAAAAAGTCAAACAGTACGATTTATATAAAACACTTGACACCTCTTGTACAACATTTCATAAATAGTTAACCCTTTTACCGGAAATATAGAGATCAACGAGGACATATTGGTATATCGGTGTCTTTTCTTAATAAAGTTTTGAAAGACTGAAAGTTAAATTGACAAGCAATGAAGCAGCGAACAAAATGTCACATCACGTTTAAATATTTAGTCTTTCTTCGGGGACAAATTTCCCAATGGGGTTGTCTGTAACGAATTTTTCACGTCCATAGAGACAAATATAGAAATTCGAATTCTCGCTGACGCAGCCGATGTTATCGGTATCATCGTGATAATAATGTATACACAACTTTATTCTGATCAAATTTTATTATGGCTGGATAAGCTTCGGATATTTTATATAGGTACTGGAGATCTTTTAACATTCTCAATGCAATAAAATAATAATTTAGGGAGAAAAAAAATAATATCGAAAAATATTTCAAATAGTGAGGCTGCATATAACTTTTTTTTTAATTATAAACAAATTAAAAAACAGTAAGTATTTCACATACATTTTTTGTTAATTTAGGTGCATAAAAGGCAAATCAACGTATTTTTTTGGTATACTACTTTTAAGTGGTATCGAGAATATTTTTCTTTTTTTTTTTTATACATATATTTCCAAACAAACATGTCTAAATTCATGCAAAAAAATTTAGAAGTTGATTGCCCGTATAATATTATGATAGATCTTTTCTATAACAAATTTCCTCAGCCCTTCCGAAATATGCATTACATCCCACAAATGATTTTGGGAGTTATAATCGATTCCGACTTGCGATTTGAGAAACATATTGTTACGATATTTACTTCTTTCCTGGGTTCGGTTATTTTAAACACTCGATACAGTAACACAACAATTTCTATTCCGATACTTTTACACAAAAAATTTTACTTTTATAAATCACTTGGATATTTACTTAGATATTGAACTAATTACAACTTTAACAACTATTTAAATTTCATAACTTTTAAACACTTTTTAACTGTTTTTAACTGTTTTTACGACCCCTTTCTTTTTTATATTTCTATAACATAATTCCAAACTATTCCACCTTTTTCTGAAGTTTAGAGTCCGAAACAATCTTTTTACCATCGCGACACGGTGTTCAAGACTTTGCTAGACTGAGGCGGTGACCGACATAGCGGTCATTAATATGCACCCTAGTTGTGTTTGGTTCTTGGACGCCGACAAATAAACAGGTCCGGATGTAACAATTTAAACTAGCAAATACAATTAGCATATTCTTTGATAAAACTTATACATGGAAATGGACACGTACTCTCACAACAGACAAAAACAGCTCTCTGTAATGCACTGGTTTTATCTCGATTTAATTATTCGGATACTTTATATGGCCCAAGTTTAACAAAACAGTATGCTCAAAAAATACAAAAAGTACAAAATTCATGTCTACGGCTTATTCACGGAATAAAAAAATATCAAAGAGTATCTCATAAGTTACGTGAAACAGGTTGGATAACAATGGAAAATAGACGGAAATTTATATCAAAAAATTTTACTAACTAAAACGCCGCCCAATTTTTACAGGAAAATCACTTTTCGTACTGACGTTCATAATTTGAACATTAAAGGTACTCTTACCCCACCTAGTTTTAAAACAGAATTTTTCAAACGATCATTTAGTTACAACGTATGCCAAGTGATAAACCAAAAAAAATAAAAAATGCAAATATTTCTGTTTTACGAAAAAAATTTAAGCACTTTCTGCTTGAAAACCAACTTTAATTATAACCTACTTCATACATTTTTATTAAGTAGTCAAACAAAGCAAGTTTCAGAAATGTACGTCTTTTCCTTTCTTGCATTATGTTAATTATACTAATCTCATATCCTAATTTTTCTATTACTTAATTCTAGCTTGTCTTAGTTTAGGTAAAAAAAATTTATTGAGGTTAAGTGGCAGAGCAAGTAAGTAGCACTTGTGCTATCTAAGTTGAACTTCGCCGTTTGTATTTCAGCTATGTACCACTATTTTTGTTAACTTTAAATCAAATTATATGTAATTAGGGCTATTATTATTATTATTATATTACCCCTAAAAGATAATGATTAAAATTAAATTTTAATTTTTTTCTCAAATGTAAGTAAAGATAGAAATTTTGTAATTTTTGTGCAGTGGCAAAGGACTAACTACCGGTATTATTTTAACATTCCTGTTAAAAAAATTGCATCCTTTACCTTAATTAACATCAAATCTTTTTTTCGAGATTTAGTTTTGCAAAATAAAAATATTCCTTTTTTTTACCAAATCTATTGGTTCTGGAAAAAGGATTAGGAAATGTTTTTAAATAAACAAGGTTTTTAAGTAATATTAATAAGTATTATTTTTAGCTATATTGTTTTCAAAATTTGACGCACCAATATTGAAAAATTAAAGACAAATAAAAGAAATAATAATCTTATAAAACCCATTTCGTTCATTTGAAACACAAATTAATCTTATGTAAATAAAAAATCCGACTTACTATTAAAATATTTCAATGTCGAGAGTGAATCTCGTACGATTTGCCTAAATTATTCTGCCCGCCAACCGTATTACCTTACATTGTTTTTTCTGTATTCCATTTTCTGTGTATATATATTTTTAGATTTAATGAAAAAATGAAGGTAGACACAAAAAGAATCCAAACGTTTTTAGACTCTGGTTCCCTTTATGCGATTCGGTCTTTATTACTAAAACTGAATTGTATAGACGGCGTTTTCAGTTTCTATATTAGCTTTTATTTATATAAAAAAATATCCTGCAGTGTTATTTGGTTGGCTTATACTGTAGAATAAACATTTCATGTTATAAAGAGTTGAACGAATTGCTTTTCTATTTACAACAAATTTAAAAAATAAGGTATGAAGGCAAAACATCCAATAATAATTTTACCACTATCAATAAAATTTATAAAGACATGTTCCAAATGTGGTGAAGAGCTACGAGAGCAAGGATAAAAGAACAAAGTACTTTTTTCCAAACAAATCTTCAGGACATATGGGCACATAGTATTCAGCTAGGGGGCAATGCCATCTAGTTTCTTGATGGTACAAACTAGATCAGAATATTCAGTAGCATAAATTACCATTGCCAAACATCTTATTTAAAACCCTCTATAAATCCAGGACTGTAAGAACTACCAAGGTATTAGTTTACTCAGCATAGTCGGCAAACTGTATGCAAAGATATTGATTAAAAGAGTGAAGAATAAAACTAAGAAGATGATATGGGATGTGCAAGCGGGATTTAGAAGAGGAAGGAGATCAGTATGGATCAGGTCTTTTCATTACGAGGTGTAGCCGAAAAATTCTTGGCTAGAAGTGAGAAGGTCCATTGCACCAGACGTGCCTTTTTTGACACTTTCTGGCTGTTCATAAAGCTATGCAGTGCCCCATTCATTTGTTTTCCTGGCAACACCCTTCGCTCAATGTTACTGTCATACTTTCCATCTCTTGTAAACTTTGAACCCAAGTACACAAATTCATTTACTTGTTCCACTCTTTCTCCCTCAATCGAAACTTCACAGTTTGTCATGCTTTCTTCTCTTTCAAAAACCATTACTTTCGATTTGCTTGCATTTATTTTCATCCCTTTGATTTTCAGGGCATCATGAATAACATTAACCATCGCCTGCAACTCCTCTTCAGATGACGCTAATATGACTTGATCATCGTCGTAAAGAAGGCATTTGACAATCAAATCATTTATTTTCAATTCATACTCACTCTCTTTCAAATCTTTAAAACAATCGTCTATGTATAGGTTAGGTTAGGTTCAGCAGGGCGTTCGTCTAACTTTTTGTAATGCCTATAAATTCGTAAAAACCGTTGCATATATTTTTAGTTTTTTTTCCTTCAGAAGGAACAATGCCCCTAATCTTAAGATTAATAAGCATTTTAAATGTAAACTTTAACTAATACAGTTACCTGTTTGAATTTTCCTTATCAATCTCAGTTTCTAATACACAGAGTGGGCTACAGAAAACAGTCCACCCCGATATTTGGCAGTATTCATAAAAATTTAAGGAAATGCTGAAACATGTCGATTTTTGCTCTAAGTGGGACACATTTTTACGTTACAGATATTTGTCATTTGTCAACCCCCTCCCTTTCACTTCCTTAACCACTTGATTTAAAACAGGAATTGTATCATCTGTGGCACATCATTAAAACGGCATTTAGATGGGGTATTTAGGCATATGATCATCCATGATTTTTTTCTAAATATACACCGTCTGCAAAAAAAATGGAATTTATTTAAAGTGCAACACCTCTTAAAATTGCAACGCATCGCCTATGTTTTGATAGTGTGTAAATTTTTTTTGTCACATCAAAAGTACAATAAAACGAATTTTACAAAAAATTAGTAATTTGATACTTGTATAACATTGATAATAAAACAATTTAGATATTTTTTAAAAAAAAAGCATTTGACGATCAAATCATTCATTTTCAATCCATACGCACTCTCTTTCAAATCTTTTTAACAATCGTCTATGTATAAGTTAAACAGCCATGGCGAAGCCACACATCCCTGTTTCACACGTTTTTAGATGTTAAACCAGTCCGTGTAAGCTCCGTTTATCCTGACACAAGTAGTGGAATCTTCGTAAAGTGATTTCAGTGCTCGTATTAAACTACCGCTCATCCCATACATAGACAATGTCGCGCACAATTCACTCCTCACCACTCTGTCATAGGCCTTTTCCAAGTCTATAAAAGCGCAATAGACCTTCTGAATTTTAGCCAAAAACTAACTAAGCAAAAAAATAATACATTAAAGGAACGTGTCACAAAAGGACGGCCGAACTGGTAGCAATGAACAGGAATCAGCTAAGAATCATTACGGCGCTCTTGACCGGTCACGCACCAGTAAAGAAGCACCTGCACAAAATGGGACAATATAATGAAGACCTGACCTGCAGATTGTGCGGCAAGGATCCTGAAACAGTAAAACACATACTGTGCTGCTGCGTGGCACTGGACCGCAAAAGACAGGCAATTTTTGGGCGACCCAGAACTATATTGTTCCCACTCAGTACAGAACTTGTACAAGATACGAAAGTACTGGATTGGCTACAATGATATAAAACATAGGCAAGATACAATGGGCCTTAGTGTCACCGGAGGCAATAGCCAGACTGACCTAAATAGGGGTGGAGTTTTTAGTGAGTAGACCTGACATTAGTCAGGAAGTCTCACAGTAGACCTTGAGCTGAAAGACTCATAACTTCTCCGAAACGGATTTTCTCCACCTCTGCAAAAAAAAGTACTAAGCAAATTTTCTTCTTTAGTCGACGTTTAAAAATATGATTTTGGGAGGTTTTTTTTCTTTATTTGACGCTGTGCGTTTCCCCAGATTATGTTTCATGTAAATGGAGCTATATATTGCCACGAGTAATTGACTTTAAAAGTGGAAGACTGAGGATGGTTATTTATTTATGGCAATTCGTATTTTTGTGGCTAAATGGACCAAAATCGATGATCAATAAATATGAATGCTAGTCATTACCCATTAGCCTAGTTGTGAAAGAGTACGTATACGTACGGTATCTCGCAAAGGAAATATCGCGTCAATAAAAATGCCAACGAGCACTTTCAAGTCGAAAAATATAGAATGAGGGCAAACAAACTTTATATCCGGCCATTACAGTATTGATAAGAATGGTATACGGGATCAATTGCACAGTATATGTACTGCAGCATCGACAGCGACTTGTATATATTTAAAAGATTTATTATTGCTGCCGTTTTGCGTATATCTATTTAGTTTCGCTCTCGTCACTATGCCGTGCAGTGTATATAAAGACCGACCGGAAATAAACATTGTCATATTTCACCTTTCCATTTAAAAAACTCAACTTCTCTTCTTTATACGCTTTTTGGCAAAATATAAAGCACTTCCGCCAAGTGAATTATATAAAAGGCAACTTGAAATTTGTTCGCGATCACTTCAGTAATATTTTTTAAAGTACAGTGCGTCGTACATTTTTAGAAAGCTTTGTATTTCTTGTTTATCTAATTTACTTAAGTCCTACCTTTACAGAATGTAACATGCTTTATTTTGTCACAGAAATACCCAATTATTACCGGAAGGATTTTTACAGCATTGAATATAGCATATTTCACGAATATACGGTGGTTTCGGATTATCGTTAGAAACTGTACATTTATGAAGTACGAAAGTAAATTCCCCTAATGTTTTTAAACAAATTCTGTAGGAATTTTATTTTACAAGGGACTTCTTGTTTGGTGTTAGCACGGTTAATTTTGCAACCAAATCTGTTTTTAATGACTTTATTTTTTGTACATAATAAGAGAGGTAGGTAAGTAATCCAAACAAGTTTCACTAACTAAGCTACTAAGCTTTAATTTGGTTTGTTGAATAATTTTTATAAGATTTTTAAAAAAATAATTAGTAATCCTGGGTTATCATTGTACAGTGGGTACCGACATTAAAATCGTATAGTACCGATTTATAAGAAATAATACTCATTGTAAACCAGAATGATTTTATTTGTTTATCTGGACGAAACTTGGATTTTTGCTAAAGGTGGAACAAAAATAATTTGGCAGGACGATAACATAAAGTCCATAAAATACACCGACGTTAAAGAAAAAAGACACATTATCCTGCATGCAGGTAAAAAGCATGGTTTTGTTGATGAGAGGATCTTTTATTTTCTTCAAAATCAAAATCGGCCGATTATCATGACAAAATGGATACAAAGATGTTTGTTAAATGGTTAAAAGAGAAACTATTACCATCGTTACATGAACCATCTGTTATTGTATTAGATAATGCTCCGTACCATTCGGAAATTTTAAATAAGCAACCAACAAACTCCTGGACGGTACAGAAAATAAAAGAATGGTTATCGAACAAAAACATTTCATTTCCACAGTATTGCTTCAAGCCGGCTAAAAGGCACGAAAGAGAAAAAATATACAAAGTGGAACAAATTGTACTCAGTTATAGAAATCGTGTGCTAAGACATTATCATTGCCAATTTAATCCCATTGAGTATATTTGTGGAATTCTAACGTATATTATGACAATCACATTGGATCTAATGGTTACAGTGATAAGGCTGTTTTGGAAACCTAGCAACGAGCACTTAATACTGCTACTCTTGAAATTTGGGAAAAATGTGTCACAAAATGTAAAAATTTAATATAGGAATGGTGAGTTCGTGAAAACCGTATCGAAGCAGTTAATCCTGTTATCATGTAAAATCCAAATGAGGATAGCGACGACAGTGATTCCGATAATAATGACTATAAATTTTATACTTAATAATACCGTAAGCCGTAAGCACTTCATGATTAAACATATTTATTAAATTTGTACCGATAATTTATTTTTGTTGTATTCCCTTTTAACATAATTAAATATGTGCCTTTTTTAACAAAAAAACTCATCGAGAGCTACATTACCGATTTATGTTCACAATAAAGCAAAAAATAAAAATAAAACCTCTTAACAAAAGCATAATAATAAACAAAATATTTTCGGGTTTAAATCTTAGAGGAATTTACTAATGTACCTCTTAACCCAATGCGCCTGTTAAGTCGATGCTTCGGTGACTAATCACATAACGTCGTATATTGGTGAAACACTAGACGCTAATTAACTACCAAAAGATGACAATTATCTTCAAAAACAGAAGTAAAGAACAAGAAAGATTAATCATGATAAGCTTTAAATACAAAATTTTACGTTGAATTTTCATCATACGAGAACTTTTTTTAAAAAAATGAATATAAATTGTCTTGGGTTCTCCATAATTGTGCGATCAATAAATTTTTTAATCCAAAATAAATTGCAGGCTCTTATACAAGTATTTCGCTTTTTTTATTTTTATCAGCGCTTTTATACATGCCCGTCAGTTGCTGATACTTTTGACCTGTCCTTTTTTTAAAACAAATTTTAATCCAATCGAGATATGTTCACCTAGGTCGACTCACACTCGCCTTATAAATCTGTCAATAAATTTGTCAATCTTCTTTAATCCATCCTCTTTAGGTTTCCAAACCATTTAAACATGTCTTAATATATCTTTGTTATCTTATCTTCTTTTTCACCGCAGCGTTATTTATCACACTATTCCTTACTTTATCCATCAGATCAGCTATACTTCTCAGACTACCCATCCTCCCAACACTGATTTTACTTTCATTTGATAAGTTCTGGCTGCACATAAAGTTATGCAGCGTTCTTTTTATTCTCTTCCAACTCCCTTCGCTAAATGTCACATCTCTCGTAAACTTTGAACCCAAGTATACAAACTCATTTAATTGTATCACTCTTTCTTTTTTAATCTGCACCTCGCCGTTTGTCGTGCTTTTTTTTCTTTCAAAAACTATTATTTTCGTCTTGCTTACGTTTAATTTTACCCCTTTATTTTTAGCGTATCATGCATAATATGAACCATCACTTAAAACGTGAACAATTACACTATTCTCGCCAAGAGATGGCGGCACGTCTATGCAA
The DNA here is from genome assembly GCA_950111635.1 of Agelastica alni. Lineage (NCBI taxonomy): Eukaryota > Metazoa > Arthropoda > Insecta > Coleoptera > Chrysomelidae > Agelastica > Agelastica alni. Next base: position 22,236,663 of record OX467713.1, on the reverse strand, counting down.
AAGACACGTTCATTATTTAGTTAAAAATTTTACGCTGATCCACGTCTTCTATCTGGAAAATCGACCCTAGTTGAGTGAAAATTAAATGCGAAACGACTCATTGACCCAAGAGAGTCGCAACATTACTTCTGCTTTATATTCTATTTCAAAATTCCTACTAACAAAACCATAAGTGTACGTTAAAGCTAGAGCAAGATTTTCTGCAGGTGCCATTGGTGTAGATGAAATTTTTAAAAAACAAGAAGAAAAAAAATAATATTTACACTTTTTTTATTGTTACATCTTACCTTTTTTCATTAATCGTAATAGGTTTCAAAAAACTGTAATTAAATATTCCAAGTAAATATACATTATTAATTTCTGTTTTATGTAGTTTTTCGTGATTTAAGATATTTATTACCAAAGACATATTGTGTATAGCGTCAATGCCGACAGGGCGTAAATTTTTTCCCATTGTTTGGTATTTCATAATAAATCGATCGATACGAGCTATTGGGAATGTATCGATTGATGCTGCTCTGTTAATTACCAAAGAATTTCATTCTACTCGATGAATAATGGAGAAGTTGAGAAGAAAAGCTTTTGCAAGTTTTGTTAAGAGATACTTGTTTTTTTTGCGAGAATTGTAGAAAAATATACAAAAGAATGAACAGACAAAGAGTTTAATTAAAATTGATGTTCAAATAAAAGCCAATAACTCTTAAGTATTTATATTTCCAATAATAATTTAAAGTTCAGGTAATTTTACTTTACACACAAACTAATTACTTGAAACATAAATATAAAAATAAATGTGAATTTGTGTTGGGATTCGGTAGATAATAAAAATGATGAATACTTCGACGGTATGTTCAGAGGTCGATGGTATGTTGAAATCGAAGCAATCAGGATATTGAAACAATATTTTAAATTAAACCTAATAAAAAATGCTAATAACAGTGTGGACACGAAAAATTGTAGCAGTCGTACACTTTTTGACGTTAAACGTCTTTTAAATCACACCCAAACATACGGGTACCGGGTCAGAAAAGTGGACCGTAACGAAATGGTCTAAATCTTCTTAGCTTAATAATTACAAAACTGTTAATGTTAAAAACATACATCCAGTGTCATTATTTAGCTTATATAGTCAGCTCTGGAACTGGAGAAGACTTCTGTGCATCTCTTGGACAGCACGGAGGTCAAATGTATCAGTTATTCAAAAAATAGGTATAAAAGATCGACTGTCAACAATATGCCGACGACAATTTCTCCAATGCTATGGGCTTTGCCATAAATGGGAAAAAAATTTCAAATCTTAAATATGCTGACGACACTTTTCTGATCGCTAACTCAGAAGAAGAACTTACAGAATTGACTCGAGAGAACATCAAAAGAGTATGGTCTAAAAATCAACTATGCCAAATCTAAAGTATTGATAGTTGATAGATCGGATAAGACAGCAAACAGACCACATCACATTGCCAACTGTGAGGTGGTAGAGCCAATTACATAAAATTTGGAAAGTGTTCTCTTAGTGTTCTCCATTTTCTGGTACGCTTCCGAGACATGGGTTATGAAGGCAGCCGACAGGCGTCGGGTCGACGCCTTTGAAATGTGGATTTGGCGAAGAATGCTAAGAATACCGTGGACGGCACTTCGCACCAATGTGTCAGTGCTGAACGAGATTGGACCATCAAACCGTCTTAGTAGCTTGACATCAGCGCGAATACTGAACTTCTTCGGACATATAACTCGTCACGACAACATTGAGAGACTGTTTGTCCAGGGCAAACACCTTGGCAAAAGGAAACGCGGGAACGCATCTAGATGGACAGACATTGTATCAAAAGTAACCGAGCGTCTACTAGTGGAAGCCATTAGAACTTCTGCTGACCGTGGGAGATGGCGAGAGACTGTAAGAAGAGTTCTGATGACAAATCGGTATCGTGTTAGAACGAATATTGAAATACAGGAGCTATACAACCATAGCGATGTCGTGCAAGATATCAAATCACAACGATTAAGATGGGCATTGCCATTGCTGGGACACACAGTCCAAGTTATTTTTTTTCCCACTTTTAGTTGTTTTATGTACTATTTGAAACCTTTTGCATATATAAAAGTTTACTGTAGGTAATGTGTTTTGATCTGTTATTTAAACTGATATTTAAATTCTTGTAATTTTTTATTTATTTCAAAAAAAGGTGATAACAACATTGGATCTACTTAAACACGTTATTGTTTGTATTAAAATTTACAGATACGGTTAAATTTTTCGAGGTGTCATCAATTTTTTTTTGGAATTTTATTATTAAAAATTACTTGGCGCCCAACGGCATTTCGGTTTAAGTTAAATTAGTTTATTCAGATATTTTTAGATATAAAAAAAAGCTGATCAACCTGTTTTTCTCGAATTGAATTTTATTGAGAAGTCAAAATTACATCCCTGAGATAGAGTCTGAGTAGTTTTTTTTTATTTAATGATTTTAAATATCGATTACTCTCCCCTTAAAAAAGTAGTAGCGTTACACTGGATAGAAACCAGCCCTCACAAACCTTCGTCACCAAGCAAACCGTTTATTTTTTTGTCATTTCTTTTTTTACTTAATAATATTTATTTAACTGTTTATTTGGTACACCTTTTTATTAAACAAAATAATCTACTAAATACATACAAAAATCATAAAGACAATCCAAAATCAGTGTAACCAAACAATTTTCGAGTTATTATAAATGTCCTGTCGCACAGGATTCGGGTTGGCATCAGCATGTACGTGCTATATCTACATCATCCGCTCAGAGATGAGACTTTTGTTTTGGGCAAAATAAATAATTGCCTATTGCATTGTAAACAGCGATGATGGTTCATTACTAAAAATTACACGAGGTATTGTTGTTGTATTAAAGCCGTAAACAGTCATCCACTTTTTTTAAAATCCTGTATTTTAAACGATTTCCGAGCTGTTACATATATATGACAAATTTAATGTCATTAGCGTTATCTAGTGGCCATTACTACAATCCATGGCTTACAAGCCCTAGTGGCCATAAGTAAAAACATTTTGATGAGATTTACATTCTGTTAATTGTTTCTGCAAACTTTAAATGTAATTAGAAACTCAGAAATTGTACTGCACTCATTTAAAATTACATAATTTTCGGTTTGTCTATAAATATTTGATATTAAGGACATTCCTTTCGTCTAAAATAATTACTAATTTGTCAACAAGCGTATTTTGAAATTTAAAAAGTCCCATTTTAATAATTCTTCTTATTTAATGCCCCAGACGTCACTGACGATGTACAAACAAAATTTTCTTTTTTGTAGACGGCGGCAATTTTCCGATGATGACAAGGAAATTTTCTGAAACCCTCAACTGGAAAAGAACACACTTTCAAAGCGGGGGGAGAACAACAGAAAATTATGATGAACGTGCCCTTTCAAAAACCAAAATTAATCATTGGGGACAAGTATGCCTTGAATTATAAATGTTCTTCAACAATGTCCAGGGGCGTACGGTGAAAATTAATTTGTTGTTTGTCTAATTAATTATGAACGATACTTTTTGGAAATGGTACGTTTAGAACCATCAATAACCGACGAAGAGCATGCCAACTAAAAACGTTTATAAACATGTTTATAGTTCATCGATATATATCTGAAAAACTTTATTCGTAACAGGTATGTACTTACATTACATTACAATCTTGCGGTTGGTCTATTGGTATCGGCACCTATGTCACCTAGATCTTTTGATCCTATGTGGCTACCGCTGTATCTTGAGGGCATCAAAATTCCAATCCGTTTGTCTTGGCGAACCGCAGGATTTCTGTTGGCCCTGTCTCATTTAGATGGCTTGGATCCATTATCATACGGCCCCAGGTTTGATACCTGCACACCGCTAGCATCGGGCAGTGACACAGAATGTGTATACTGCTCTCTTCCTCTTCTTCGCTTAGTCGACAGTGCGCCCTTAGTGCGATGTGTCCTGTGAGCAGGCCAAGCGTGCTGCTGAGCCTACTCCGGTCCATCGTCCAGAGTGCGTCTGCCCTCTTCTGGAGAGGTTTTTTCATCAGCTGTCTTGATGTTCTGCAGCCAGTATTTGCATTCCACTGAGCAATATGTTCTTGTTTAAGGATTAATTTCAATAAACGCTTCGGCAATTGGCAATCCGACCAACTGGCTTCTTGGTTCCACCAGGGTCCCGTTTCTTGACAGTTCATCGGCTACCTCGTTGTCATTTATCCCTGTATGCCCAGGAATCCATGTAAGAGTGACTTTGTTTACCGTCGCTAATTCAGTGAGGGCTTGCATGCAGTCCCACATCACCGATATTGTTGTAGTGTAACTCAAGACGGCCCCAATGGCCGTGCGACTGTCAGTGAGAATATCAATCTCACTGTTGGTCACTCTGTTTTCTGTCAGGTGCGTAGTGCACCTGAGTATGGCATAAACCTCTGATTGGACTGTGACCAGTAAGAAGACCCGTTATAATTCTTACCTGATTCCTACTCATCTTCAGTAGTTCTTTAGTTTTGTATTTTTTCGGTTCTTTCTTCTTCTTCGAAAGCTCATCTGTTAACGGATATTAGCGATTATCATGGCAATTTGAACCTTTGAAATAGCTGCCCTGAAAAGGGCGGTCGTTGTGGTACCAAACCAAATTATTAAATCCTTTAAACAAAAGATTCTCCTCCTGCCAGGTCTCCTCCGTCCTAGGACTCTGCCCTGGAGAACCAGCTGTGGAAGCTCATAGGTTTTTCATTCCGCATTATGCGACCTAAGTTCTCCAGCTTTCTAGTCTTGATCTTCTTTATGATTTCTGTATATTTATTGATTTGCTCAAGCACTCCAACATTTGTGACGTGGGCTGTCCAAGGTATTTTAAGTATTCGCCGATATAGCCTTAAGCTTTTATGCAGAGTAATTAGTGAGAATCCATGATTCTGTACCATAAAGCAACACTGGGAACACTTGTTGTGCCCAGGTACGTGTATGAAGCAACTCTTTCGATTTGCTTGTTTCTGATAGTAAGTTGGCACGGTATATTGGTTCCTTTTACGGATTATCATAAATTTGGTCTTATCTATGTTTAGCGTTAGACCGTATTTTTCACTGGTCGGTTCTTTAATGTATGTTTTCCCATGGTGCATAAGGCGAGCTTCTTTTCACCGCTCTCTTTGTTTTCGTTTGACCTAGACCCATATGCCCACTCGGATCTCAGATTTAGAACATTGATCTCAATTTCATAATTCATCTGCCAAACCCAACATTCGCTACCATACATAAGTGTTGGGATTAGCACTCTGATATGTACATCTACTTATGTCTTTTTTGTCACGTTCTAGCTGCTTAGAGCCCCATTTATTTGTTTTCTTGCCAACACCCTTTACTCAATATCACAGTCATATTATCCGTCTTTCACAAACTTTAAACTCAAGCATACAAACTCATTGACTTGTTCCAATCTTTCTCCTTTAATCAGCATCTCGCAGTTTGTCATGCTTTCTTTTTTTTTTAAAACCAATATTTTTGTCTTACATTCACTTTTATTCTTTTGATTTTTAGGGCATTAAGCATAATATTAACCATCGCCCACAATTCCTTCTCAGATGATGTTAATATGATCTGACCATCCTCGTAAACGAGGCATTTGAAGATCAAATAATTCATTTTCAATCCGTATGCACTCTTTTTTTAATTTTTTAACAACCGTGTATGAATGAGTTAATCAGACCTGTCGAAGTCACATATTCCTGTCTAATACCTTTTTCGAAGTTAAACCAGTATGCCTTCGTGAAATTTCTCTTAACCCATAAAAATTAAATAATTATGCCACAAATAATAACGAAAAGTATGGAGAATAAAAATGAGCAGGTCGGGCATAATTTAACTTTAAATAAATTGCGTTTATGCCACAATTTTTTTTCCAAAAATTTTTGGTAACAAAAATTACTTTAACTGCGGCATATTTGCACGTCTGTCACTTTTAATTGTTAACCTCTACGGTCTGAGCTAACTGCGTCCTCTGGGGGGCAATTCAAGAGTTTATTTTTTTTCGACGAGGCGGTCGGTTGATTAGGTAATTAGGAAAAGTAATGAAGTACAAGTAAAGGTCCCTCGGAGACCGGTCATCTTTTCAATTATCTCAACATTTTTTTTCAGACATTTTGCTGAACGCATACCAACGAGGAACGTAAATTGCTGGGAAATTTCGTAATTTAATTAAACAGCTACGACTGTTAGCTGTTTGCTAATTTTATGCTGTTTATTTGTTCAAAATGTCGCACAACGTTAATAATATTTGTAAAATGCTATGCGTCCTTTTAAAATCACTAAAATTACGTGCAACCATAAAACGTTTGAAGTATTTTTCTTCATAACTAATAGAAAAATTTATGTTACCTTAGGTTAGGTTATTAAAAAAATTTAAAATAAATGTATAATTATGAACAAAAGTATTAGTAACAAGCAATAGTAAGGATTAATTAATATCAACGTTTGAATGCTTTTTCGTGCCAACCAGCCGACCTAAGCAAGCGCCAGGTACCACACTTGGTGCGACATATACGTACTTTAATTTATGTTTGAAATGTTATGCCGGTTTTGTATAGGAAAAAAAATTAAATTTAAACTCTAAATTCTGAAAATTATAAGAGTAGTAAATTTTCCATACCAATCATCACGATTAATATTTTATTGCAAATTTGTTTAGTTCGAAAAACAGCTTCAAAAAAATAATCCTTTCATTAAAAACGTTAATTTTTTAAAAGCCCATAACTTGGAAAACAAGGCCTTTAAGTGTTCACGTTCATATACCATCTAGGAGTACATTTAGGTCTAATATGAAGGAATTTCAGAGCCCCGCATTGTTTTCGCTGTCCGCTTCACATGAAATGCCTCTTAGACCAAATTTTTGGTCATACGTTAAAGAAAAATTTAGAGCAGCATTTATCGTTGTTCAAAAAACAAGAAAGCTGTTTATTATGCACTACAGAAAACAATTCTTTACGTCATATAGTACTAAATCTTAAATAAAAAAATTAATTATTTTAAGTCGCTAGTAGACTAAATAATAATCTTTTGACGTGATAACGTCTTACAAATCGATGAACGCCGGCTGCACGTATGAAAAAGCATGACTCATTGTCACATTCCGCCTGAGCCAAGCGTGCAAGCGAGAGCGCGGAACAAGCAATAGAGAAGCACGATCGGCCTAAGCGTTCGGCTTGTGACGCATCTATCTCTCTTCCACTCCATCGGCCAATGCGTCCGAGTAGAAGAGATACGTGACACGTGAACTGTTTTGTCAACTGTTTATAAAGTAAAGTGAAAAGTTAATGTGGTTTCCATTGTAAATTACAACAACAATTGCGACAAAAAAATTGTAATTTTCCTTTATTTCTTACCCAGAATGTGCTTGTGGTATCTAAGGTATCTATCTACCAGGACCGCATAGTATTTGTACTGCTAGACTGTTATCCTTCCTATACAATGACGTAATTCTTACGGAGGTCTTCTCGGAGAGAATTCACCAAGGGGGTCTTTACCTGTCTACACTTGTCTGTTTCCTGAGCCAGCCCCTGATTGCTCCTTTGCCGAGACAAAAGGGGAATTCCTAAGGCTGGTTCTGGGCCCACGAACTTAGCCTAAGATCCATCTCTCGCCAATTTATCAGCACTCTCGTGCCGAGTGACCAGGAACAAATGTAACATTGTTGCCTTTCGCCAATGCCTCTACCCCCTCACTTATTTATTCACATTTTCTTATAGTCATAACAAAAGCAGGTACTGTTAAAAGATAATGAAAATTAATAAATTTTGTTTTCGCCATTTCCAATTCCATCCCAATGCAACACAAAATTAAGACACTGACAACGATTTGTGAGTCAGAATTGCAGATAACTTGCCTACTAAAATCGTAATAAAAGATGTAGATAAAGAGACGCTAACGCTTTCACATTCATAATAGATAGAAGTTGGTGTGTGTGTGTGTGTTATATATAGATATATTGCATCATCGTATATATCTGCCAGTTAACTTTGAGATCCATTTTCTAAAATACGAAATACGTGCTCCGGTTAGGGTTTTCAACGGTTACATCATATCAGAAAAGGCGATTCTTCTCAACTATTCACATCAGTAGGTGCATGCGGTGAATGCCGAATTTGCCGCACAAAAGTTTTGCCTACTTTCAAAAGTCTATTTCGAAATATAAGATTTGTATCGCCCGATTGGATTTTGTATACTGATTGGACCTTTAAAATTTTCACACACTCACATTTACGAAATATTTTTACTGCCCTATCGTGTCATTTTAAATTTTTTTACTAATTACACAGGTCTACAAAAAAAATGGGATCTGTGGTTTGTTGTTAGGTAGTTGGGGCTCATTTCTTAAATAACATGATGCGTAGAATCCGAATTTGAGGTCTGAATTGCGCCAATACGACAGGATTATAAGATAGAGCTTAATTAATAAAATGGCTCCTTAAGAGGTTCTTCTCCGTACTCGTTTAACGAATGTTGGCGATCATGTTGACAATTTTCACCTTGTTGACAGCCGCTATGAACAGTCCTGATGTTGATTGGCCAAACCACTGCCTCAAGTTTTTTAACCAAGAAATGCGTCTTCTGCCTGGTCCGCGTTTACCTTCTATCTTTTCTTGAAGTACCAGATGTAATATATTATATATTACAGAGTGTCTCATTACGTGTCCAAAGTAAGAGAGTTTTCTTGTCTTTACTGTATTAATGACTTCTTTATCCTTTCCCATTCTTTTCATTACTTCGACATTGGTGACATGGTCAATCCAGCTTATTCTTAACATTCTTCTGTACGGCCCTAGTTCGAAGGCCTCAAGTTTTTTCATGGTATTCTCTGTAAGTGTCCACGACTCAACTCCATACAAAAGAACAGAAAACACGTAACAGCGGACCATTCTCATTCTCAAAGTTAAGTTAAGATCGCGTCCGCAGAGTATCTTTTTCATACGTATAAAGGTGTTTCTCGCAATCTCAATTCTTCTTTTTACCTCTTTTAAATGATCCCAGTCGTCGCTTAGTAGTTGTCCTAGATATACTATTTTCTCTGTTCTTTTCACTCGATTCTGTCCAATCCATAGCTGAGTGTTTTGATGTTACGTATTGTCTTTTTCTAGTTGCATTTTATACTATTCTTACCTTTTAAAATAAGCTATTAAGCGTTCAACTATGATTTTTTCTTTTAAAGTTAAACATTGCAGATTGCAAAAAAAATCAATATTTTATCTTTACAATACTGTACCCTAAGGTTTTGGGAGTTAATGTTTTTCATAACTAAAAATGGTCGATACTTTGGAAGGAAAAAATCGTAAGTAACCTTTCAATAGCTTATTTCAAAAGGTAAAAGTAATATTAATGCAAATAGAAAAAAAATTAGAGCATCCTGTACATGACCTCAAAAGTAGCCAAAGAAACCCATATTTTGAGTACATAACTTTAAATATCTTAAAATCATGACTTGACGCCCTCATTCTAATTAACACGTATTTTTAACTCATCGTTATTAACACTTAATAAATTTTTTATTTTTTAATACTTTTTTGATTTTTACAAAAACGATGCTCGTGTATATAAAAGTATCGTGTTTATCTTTAGGAATGTTAGTTTTAGTTTTGTAATACAAGTATAAAAAAGTAACAGCTCAAAACAGAAAAAATATTTCGTTTGGATTTGGATTACACAATATAAAAGTTCTGTTCACAAATGACAACTTTTATTAGGAATATCAAAATGTCTAAAGCTGCAGAGTGGATACAATTGAACCTGCTGTTGTCCTCATTGTTGTTGGATCAAAGTTCATGGTAGTATTTGTATATTTGCAGTAGAGAATAAACCGATAAAAACATTCCCATTAAAGTTCAGCTAATGCAATAAAACTTTAAACATATTTTTACCATCGGTAAAGATATAGTAACACCATATTTATTTTATTTTTTGTAACTTTATAAACGTCACAATATAAATAAACCTTTAACAATTTCAATAATCTTATTATTTAACCTTAAACAATTATGACCAGTTGTAACATTCACAAAAGTTGCGAAATATATAGTAACACCATTTTTTTTTTTAACTTTATAAACGTCACAATATAAATAAACCTTTAACAATTTCAATAATCTTATTATTTAACCTTGAACAATTATGACCAGTTGTAATATTCACAAAAGTTGCGAAATTTATATTTCAAATAACGACAATAACTATTATTTAATTTTGTTTTTATTGTAATTTATTATGAGTTGTTAAGTATTTATGTTTAACAAAATACAGGCTGTTTCACAATTAGTATATTTAACTGTCTAAGTCACTCTTCCAATAAAAAGAAGTGGGCTATAGAAAGATACATTTTTTGATATTTGAGCGGATAAAGATATCGATGTGTGGTCGATCGGCACTGAATAGCCAGCTTTCAAGCAACTCCTTCCTCTTCTAAATCCTGCTTTGTACGCTCATCACATAAATTCGTTACCACAGGTTAAGCCTACATTTATAAATATTTTCAATTAATCAATCAATATTCCCATCATTCCATGGCGGAACATAGGGCCTCAACAAAGTTTCTCCATCGGACTCTATTTCTGGCAAGCATTTTGACTTCTTGCCATGATTTATTCATTTTTCGTATTTCACTTAATTCTCCAGGTTGTCTTTGGGCGGCCTCTAGCGCGGCTGCCTTGGGGATTCCACTCCAGGGTCCGGTTCCGCTCCAGGCTATATTATTTTCAGGTTTTTTAAGGGTGTGACCCAGCCATCCCCATTTGCGCTTCCGTATCTCTGTGTCGGTCGGAGTCTGGTTTGTTCTTCTCCAGAGCTCTTCATTTGAAATGCGGACCGGCCAGAAAATACGTAATATCCTGCGTAGACATTTGTTCACAAAAACTTGCAGAGCCCTGGATGAGCTTTTAGTGGTTTTTCATGTTTCGCATCCGTAAAGAAGAACAGATTTTACGTTTGTATTCCTGGGCACCAGGGGGTGGAAGGTAACGAAAAAGCCGACACCCTTGCAAAACAGGGGGCCGAATCTGCGTTCACTAGACCAGAACCGGTTTTTGGAGTCACCACAAGTGCCGCCAAAACAATTATTTTGGACTGGGCGGAGAGGAAAATACTCACGTACTGGTCCGACTTACCAGGGCTAACCCACTCGAAGGCGTTTTTACCGTTACAACCCTCGAGAAACACAACTAAGAAGATCCTAGAATGGAGCAGAAATGACCTGCGTATTCTAACAGGACTGCTTACGGGACACTGTCGTCTGAGATACCACCTCAGAAAGATAGATCTGAACCAACAAACGGACTGTCGGTTCTGCTGCGTGGAAGACGAAACTGCTGAACATATACTATGTTCATGCCCCGGCCTGGGAAGAATAAGGTTCAACATATTTGGTTACACTAACCTAGAACCTACCGATTTTAAAAAAATCTCACCCTATACAACCATGAACTTCGTAAGAAGGGCTGGATTGTGCGGTGAACTGTAGCCTCTAGGGGTGAGCCATAATAGACCTACTAAGGGTCGCGGTGGAGGGGCGACAACGCCCCACTCACATAAAACCTAACCTAACCTACGTTTGTATTGAAGATACGTAATTTTGTGTTGGTGGTGTATGCTCTCGAACTCTAGACCCTGCCAAGCGTTCCAAAAGCTAAATATTTATAAATATATAAATAAATAAATATTTTGGTGGTTTAATAAATTATTTTAATATTGCACTGGTTTTCTTTATTAATATAAAGCTACACAAATGGTTTGATTATTGTTTAATGGTGTGGTTGATTTTGTAAAAAAACAATAAGCCCTTTTAGATAAATAACAATAAAGTTAAATATCTTTTTGGAACTATAATGAATTAAAAATATCGTGATTGTAAGAAAGTCAGGTTTTACGTGACTGATTTTTATGTCTGCAAAAGTTGCCAACGCAGCAAACGTCGTATTGAAATATTAATAACAAAAAAAATAAAAGAAAAAATATAGAAAAATTGTTATTTTAACTTAAAGCAAATGACTCGCGTTTAATATCTTTTCAATCAATCAAAAGGCATTTTTCTGCGAAAAAGCGAATGGAAAATCGTAAGGATCCAAATCAACGTTTTTCCGGATTGAAAATGCTCATAAAAAAATACAATATCAAATAAATAAAATATGGTTTTATAACGGGTAAAAATTGCTTTTTTTTTGTTTTTGTTTAATACTAGGCAAAAAAATAAATTTAATAACAAACCTCAGTCAGGTTTACGAGGTCTTATATTAAAGATCCATGATTGGCAATCTTCGAGACCCACAACAATTAAAATGTCACTCGTACCTAATACGTCATATAATTCTTTGAAAAGTCGGCAATTGCATCACTTACCTACTGAATATAAGGTACGGACTATCTAAGTATCAGGTCGGACTATTTACCAGGTACCCACCAAACATCAGATATATAATATCAGATTCCTTTGATTATTTTTTTCGTGTAATTTTTATCGATCAGAACGTTTAATTTAGTTATGTTACCTTGCATAAATTTGATAATACCTGATTATGCATAGAGTACCTCCACCAATCGAAAATCCTTAGTAAATAAATTAAAAAGCAGAACATAACATAATATTTATATATACAGTTCACCCCATTATTTGGCAGAATTAATAAAAATTGAAGAAAATGCTAAAACATATCGATTTTTGTTTCAAGTGGGACAAATTTTTACGATACAGATATATGACATTTGTAAACCCCCTTTCTTCCACTTCCCCAACCCCTTAAATTAAAATGAGAAATGTACCATGTGTGGCACATCATAAAAAAGACAGTTAGATGAAGTATTCAGGCATATTAATAATTTAAAGTGCAACACCTCTTAAAAGTGAAACGCAACCACTATGTTTTGATAATGTTTAAATTTTTTCCATCATACTGTCACATCAAAAAGTGTAGAAATAATCTCAACTTGATCTGCAAATTCTTGGATAGAAGTCAGAAGGTCTATTGCGCTTTTATGGATTTAGAAAAGGCCTATGACAGAGTGGTGAGGAGTGAATTGTGGTCGACATTGTCTATGTATGGGATGAGCGGTAGTTTAATACGAGCACTGAAATCAATTTACGAAGATTCCACTACTTGTGTCAGGATAAACGGAGCTTACACGGACTGGTTTAACATCTAAAAACGTGTGAAACAGGGATGTGTGGCTTCGCCATGGCTGTTTAACTTATACATAGACGATTGTTTAAAAGATTTGAAAAAGAGTGCGTATGGATTGAAAATGAATGATTTGATCGTCAAATGCTTTTTTTTTCAAAAAATATCTAAATTGTTTTATTATCAATGTTATACAAGTATCAAATTACTAATTTTTTATAAAATTCGTTTTATTGTACTTTTGATGTGACAGAAAAAATTTACACACTATCAAAACATAGTCGATGCGTTGCAATTTTAAGAGGTGTTGCACTTTAAATAAATTCCATTTTTTTTGCAGACGGTGCATATTTAGAAAAAAATCATGGATGATCATATGCCTAACTACCCCATCTAAATGCCGTTTTAATGATGTGCCACAGATGATACAATTCCTATTTTAAATCAAGTGGTTAAGGAAGTGAAAGGGAGGGGGTTGACAAATGATAAATATCTGTAACGTAAAAATGTGTCTCACTTAGAGCAAAAATCGACATGTTTCAGCATTTCCTTAAATTTTTATGAATACTGCCAAATATCGGGGTGGACTGTTTTCTGTAGCCCACTCTGTGTATTAGAAACTGAGATTGATAAGGAAAATTCAAACAGGTAACTGTATTAGTTAAAGTTTAAATTTAAAATGCTTATTAATCTTAAGATTAGGGGCATTGTTCCTTCTGAAGGAAAAAAAACTAAAAATATATGCAATGGTTTCTACGAATTTATAGGCATTACAAAAAGTTAGACGAACGTCCTGCTGAATTTTTATAGTGTAAATTTCTGCAATTTGGCAGGTATATTTCGTACTTTTTACGAGTTTGCCCTCGGTAACTTTTGACCCTCAAACTGATATTTCAATAAACTTCGGTGCAGAAACGGTACCATTATAGAATTTAATGGAGAAATGGTCTAAACTTTTTAAGTGTGTAACAAATCTTCGATGCCATTACCGACAATCTGGAAACGACCATCCGTTAAACTTCCTTCTTCATTTAATTAAAAATGTGTGAAAGAAAAACCAAATTAGATTGTTATCTGGTAGAAAATACGATTCGAAAAACCTAATTAAATTTCTTTTTCACTTGGAAAACCTGCCGGGATCGTAAAAACAAATGAAGTCGTTAGCGTATTATGCTATGAGAGCTTCGGTTTAATCGTCTAATTAAAGGTCGAGATGATTTCCGGATATAGCAAAAACTATGCAACTAATATTCGGCGCACACGTCCGTTGATTTGTACGCGCGGCAGGTAAACACACTTCATATTGTTTTCTCAATCAGGGAATCATTCTTATGCTGAAGTAGCTAACTGATTGAAACATTGACATAAATGAGACAAAATTTACACATGTAACATTTAATTTGAGAGAAGATTTATGTCCTTCGATACATCTAAACAACATAAACATCCCATGATTAACATAAGTTGACACAAGCTTTATCTAGATCCCAAATTAAACTGAAAGGAACATATCAAATGGAAACGAAAACAAATGGACCTAAAATGTAAAGAGATTTACTGGCTAAGTGAGCGGATATCTTCTCTTTACATTAAAAAAAATTCTACTAGCAATAATTTAACCAATTAGGACCTACGGCATCGAACTATGGAGTTGCGCCAGTAAATCCAACTTAACAGCTATTTCTAACGAATCAGTCTACAGCACTAAAAGCTGTTGTCAATGTCCCATGCCACAAACGAAATGATCCACAATGACCTAAAAATCTCAACAGTAAAAGGAGTCATTCACGAAAAAAGTGCTAGTGAATCTCAAAAGATAAGAAGCCCATAAAAATCCTCTGCTGCATCTGCTACTTGAAGATAAAGTAATAATAAGACTAAAACAACGATGGGCAACTAACCTGCATAATTTATAGCAGAAGATCTCATTGCAATATATTTACTTTTTATTAATTAGTAAAGAATTACATTGTACAAGTAAAGCTGTAACTTATATGTCTATAGTTCACTATCAAGTATTACTTTTATAAAGTGGCCTTTTTATACATGTTCTACAACTAATGAAGTGAGCAGCAGACATCACACTCATCATGCCAGTTAACCTTAGTTTTTCTCCATAACTAGTCTTATGCCAGCATACTAGCTTATAGAAGGCTATGTATTTTAATTGCAGTTTTAATAATTACGCGTAATAAAAAACCCATATGCTGCTTAAATCCCTAAGAACAAAAATATTCTTCGGACCTTTAACTGTTTAAGACTTTTTATATTCATATCTCAATCTTACTTTTTGGGGTACTCTTTTAAGCATCTTCAAATATTTTTTTTTACATAAATAAACTGTAAATACTAATCTTATACTAAAATTCGTGTGACATTAAGTATATTAAAATGTAGCCAAGATGCATAGTCGTTGTTTTTGCGACGTGCTTAATAAACTTTAATATGAGAAATACTCATTTTAATTATTTAAATTGGTTATTTATGTGATTATTTATTCTTGACGTTAAATTAGCCATTATTTGTAGCTGTTGCATCTTGATTTATTTTAAAATGGTGTATTCTTTGCAAGAACGACTAGAAATGATTTATTTACGGTCATCAAAAAAAATGCACTCGACGAACAGCTCGAGTTTTTAATGAAAGGCATTCTGATAAAAATATAGGCCACTAGACCATCATAGAATTACAACGGAAATTTGAGGAAACTGGATCCGTTTGTAATAAAAAAAAACTCAGAGTTCTCGACGAAGCTGCACAAATTGAAGTATTGGGTCATTTTGCTATAGATTCTACCTATTTTATTCCAAAAGTATCAAAACGAACAAATATTTCTGTTGGTTTCAAACACAAAGTGTTAAAATTGCATAAGTTTTTTCCTTATAAAATACAAATTTATCAGCTTAGTTAATAAGACTATGACCGCAAAAATACAAGAAAACGCAAATTTTATTAAAAATATTTGTTTCAGTGATGAATCAACGTTTTATATTTAATCAACGTTAACAAACATAATTGTAGGTACTGGGATGAGGAAATCCTCACGTGTCTTGACAGGATAATACTCAGTTTTCAGCGAAGATCAATGTATTTTAGGCAATAAGATAATTGGACCAATTTTTTTTGACCAAAACCTAACGGGAGAATTAAACCTTGAATTATTAGAAAATTAAATTGATCCACTATTACTCAGTCACCAGAAAGATAAATTAATGAACAGGGAAATATGGTGTTAGATGAACAGAATATATATCTTCAACAGGACAGAGCTACACCACATTACGCACTAGCTGTAAAAAAATGGCTAGACGAACGATTTACAAGACATTGGTTTGGAAAAAGGGGTTTTGTAGATCTAAGACCACTGGCCTTTTTTCTGTGGGGCTATTTAAAAACATTAGTTTACAAACAAAGAATGTAGACGAATTACTAGCGAAACTTCACAAAGAGTTCGAGAAGAATTTGAAAATAGATTATATTATTGCCTACAAAATAACGAAGCACACTTCAAACAGTTACTGTAAATAAATTTAAAGAGCTGTTTGTAATGAACTTTTAGTTTCTGTTGTAATTTTGCTATGTTCAATGTTATCTGCAAAATAAATCGATAGAATAAATTTTTGTTCACATTGCTGATTTGCATTTTTCTTGGGTTTTCATTTGGTTGGTTGCTATTTGACAATTTAAAAAAAGGGTAGGGGATGTCGAAGGGGTGACACTTGGAAACAGATTTAAAATTCGACGTTTTTTTTGTTTTTCATACATTTACGCAAGATCAAAAGTTATTTGGACCAATAAAAAGGCAGAATGAACTTTACTTCATATGACTTTTAATATCAAACGACGACCATTTTTATTTAGCTTCAGTTATGTGCATTATCCTGAGTGCACAGTAAATTTATTTTTACCCACAGTATCTGACCAAAATAGCAAGGAATGACTTGTGTGGAAAAATCCAATTGTTCGTAGGTAAATCGAGTGAAAAATTTTCCAATTTTCTTTGCCATTACCTCGTCTCGGATTATTCACATATGACGGTGCTTTGTCATTACGTATATTATACATTTTAACTGTCTTCTTACCATAACCCGGAATTGAAACGGTCTTATGTTCCTCGGTTGGAATTTACATAACCTTCACAAAAGAATAATTTTAATGACTCTATTTCAGAAAACAGATTTTCCGAAACTTACGAAATACATTTAAACGAGTTTGTTATCCGACTACCAGGAGCGCACCAAAAGAAAACAGAAGCATTCACTCTATTAGAGACGAACATTTGCAATAACCAATCCTAGATTTGCGGGATATGCCCCACAGAATATAAACTCCTGGACAAAATGAACGCAACAGTATGAAATTAACCATAAAATTAATTTATCATTTTCTTACGTCCATTTTTAAAGTTTATCGAGTATTTGAATAGTAGGCTATGCATATTTTGCCTCGTTGTTAACGACAGCTAATCAAAACAATTCTACAGATTTGCAGTATTAAAGAATAGCAGGCTATGCTATTTTGTCGCGTTATTAATGACAGCTATCTAAACAGTTGCTTAAGATCTATAGTTTTAAAAAATTTGTAAAAAAGATAAACAATTTTGTGCAGTACTTGCGATAGATTTTCGTTTTTGTGGTAGATTGTTTGATTTTCGACCCCGAAAAATTAAAAAAATGAATCAAGCAAGAAATTTAACTGAACAAGAGGTACTGCGGGCATCAGTTTAACTGGATGAGAGATTTTCTCAAACTTATGTTATCAGTTTGTTAGTTCCACAATAAGTCGTATGGTAAGACGCTTGAATAAGGTGGGAAATTTTCCTAGAAGGCCAGAGTAAGGGCTGGAACGATGCACTAACGACCGAGATTAACGTTTCATTAGGCAATCAAGAGACCCATCTTATGTTTGTGGATCTCCATAAAGCCTACGATCCTGTTAAAAACTGGAAAGTATTAGATTAATCTAACATTGGTTATACACTAATAAAAGCTCTCCAAAATCTATATAACGGTTCTACATCAAGAATAAAAATTAATAACAAACTATCACAACCTTTTTCTGTCAACAAGGGATTACGTCAAGGCTGTTGTGTGTCATCCACTTTGTTTAAAACATATGTAGCAAAAGATCTAAAACAATGGAAGAGAAAATGCAGGAAAATGGGTATCGAGTTGGAAGGAACCTGTGTTTACACGTTACAATTTGCTGAATATATGGCACGAAAATTGCAGGAAGAATATAAACAGTGGGGTTTGGAACTTAAAACGGAAAAAACAAAATATCTCTCTCTCGGCACTGAATTATCAAATATCCAACTGGACGCAGACGAAATCACAGCGTGCAATAATTATACATACCTAGGAGTCAAATTTGACACTACAAGAACAGATGACAGAGAGATCAAAAAACGAATAACCCAGGCCAGAAACTTAACTGCATGTTTGAATGGTATACCCTGGAGCGGCGAAATGGGAACAAAACGAAAATATAATATCCAAAAAACCCTGATTAAAAGCTATTTGTTGTACGGAGCAGAGACATGAAGAATTACAGAAAATAATAGAAGCCACCGAGATGGTTGTTTTTAGACGGTCCTTGGGAGTATATGGACAGATAATAACAGACATTAAACAAAGGCAACTCATATGGTATGGTTATATCCAGCGAATGAATGAAGCCAGACTTCCCAAAAAAATAATGCAATGGATACCACCAAACCGGAGAAAGAAAGGAAGACCTAAAAAGACCTGTAAAGAGGGTATCACAAAAGCGATGAGCTCTCGAGACTTAAGAGAAGATCAATGGAAAGATAGGAAGTCGTGGAAGTAAGGCATTGGACAACGTCGAAAGACGTTTTGAACCCAATAAAATAAATATATATATATATATATATATATATATATATATATATATATCTATGTATGTCCAGGAGCCTTTGGAGGTCATTCATATTATCTGCTATCAGGACTGTGTCATCTGCGTACCGAATATTGTTGATCCTTGTGCCATTTACTTTGATGCCTAATTGTTGTCCTTCTGGAGCTTCTTGAAAGATATTTTCAAACTATATGTTAAACAGAAGTGGGGAGAGGACACATCCCTGTCTTACACCTCTAAGGATTTTCTGTGCCTTTGTAACTTCGTTGTCAAATCTAACTGCAGCTGATTGGTTACAGTACAAGTTTTCAATACAGCGTATGTCTTTTTCATCTATGTCACGTCGCCTCAGCATTTGAACGAGTTTATGATTTTGCACTCTATCAAATGCTTTTTCGTAATCTATGAAACACATTACTACATCTTTTCTCTGATCGTAACAGTTCTGAACCAACACTTGGGTTACGGCCAGTGCCTCTCTCGTACCGAGACCTCTTCTAAATCCGAATTGAAAGGGTCCAACAGCGCTTTCGCATTTTGTGGATATTCTGTATTGAATGACCTTCAGAAACACTTTCAGAGTGACTCATCAAGTTTATCAATCTGTAATCTTCATATCTTGTTGCGTTGTTCTTTTTTGGGAGTGGGATAAAAAGAGATGTAAGCCATTTGGTTGGGAATTTTCCTGTGTTGTAAATTTGGTTGAAAAGCCTTGATAACCTCTTAATACTTTCGTTGTCTAGTAATTTAAGCAATTCAACAGGCACCAAATCTGGTCCAACCGTTTTCTTATCTTTCGAGCTTTTTATTGCTCTAGTAATCTCTTCTATTCTAATTGACGGCCCAGACAAGTCAACTTCCAGATTATCTTCTAACTGAGGTCTATCATATGCGAACTATATATATATATATATATATATAATAGTAAACATTCCCTACGCTATTGATCAGATCAACACTGTTTTAAAGAAAGGTCAGGTAAAGAAGGCCAGCAACCGACGAGCATGTATGAAAGCACTGATAAAAGTAGAAGAAGCACAAGACGTGTGCAAGAACCGCAGCAAGTGGAAAGAAGTGGTCTCTGCCTACCCCTACGGTAAAAAGTCGTGACTATATGTATGTTTAGTTGCTGTTAAACGCGAAGCACAACAAATGTGTATTGATTGATAAAAGCACAATTATAATTTAAGTTTCCTAAAGTCCAATTTAATAAAAAGTTTCGCACAAATAATCCCGACATATTATTTTTCCTGACTTTGTTTCATATTTTACTTTTACAACCTTTTAGTCGTATCAAAAAAATACATTTTTAAATGAAAAAAGGTCATATTGTTTACGCCGAAATGTAATAATGACATAATCTTAAAAGCTTTTAGGTTTACGCCATATTCTGCAAACAACTGATGGCTTATCGTTTTTGTTTACAAGCATGTGTTGTTATTCCATATTTCAGTCTCTCCGAATGCATTTGTAACATTTCAGTTAAGCGAGATGCATCTACATTTATCTTGTTCATTCGAAAATAAATGATATCATAGTTTAGCTCCCGTTTTTGCAACGTGTAACTGGATAAGAAATGTCATAACTCAGTAAATTATGTAATTTTTTTTAACTCAATAATGATTCCGTTATTGATAGCTACTTGCATTATCTATATATCTGTTAAAACACCTTACTGTTACATTACATTACAATTACAACATTTTTTTACAGAAAAACTCCAAAAAAAAGAAGTTCGGCTACGCAGATGACTGGGCGCTCTCTACAAGCCATAAGGAGTTTGAGATAACTGAGCAAATCCTAATAAATGACTTGGCTACCCTTGGGAGATATTTTTGTGACTGGAGATTGCAGCTCAGTGCCGCAAAGGCGGTAGTATCGTGCTTCCACCTAAATAACAGGATGGCCAACTACCAACTTAAAATCAACTTTGAAGGCAGACTTCTCAGTCACAATATGCACCTGAAATATTTGGGTGTCATACTCGACAGAACGCTAAGCTTCAAGAAACACCTTATGAAGACAGCTGCAAAACTCAGAACCCAAAATAATATCCTGCAGAAGCTATGCGGCACCACATGGGGTTCCACAGCGCCCACACTCAGATCGACAGCACTGGGTTTAGTGTACCCCGTCGCGGAATACTGTGCACCGGTGTGGATCAACAGTTCACACACCAAACATGTTGAAGCTCAACTCAATCAAGCTGTGCGTACTATATCGGGCACAATCAAGGCCACACCCACTTATTGGCTACCTACACTGAGCCACATAGCTCCTCCACAAATTCGGCGAGAACATGCTCTGGTCAGGGAGTAAGGAAAAATTAATGCCGACCCTGTGCTCCGCTCCCACCTTGGATTAACCGGCAGAACCATAAATATGCTACGCTCACGAAAACCCCCTCTAAGAACGGCAGAAACTCTTATCGAAGAAAACTTCAACATAATTGAGCGGTGGAAAGAAGAATGGAAGAAGAAGGCCACACCTGCCAACCGGGATATGCCAAGCGTTATAAGCAAGCCAGAGGGTTTTGATCAACCAAGACGAACCTGGAAAACACTTAATAGAATAAGGACGAATTGCGGCCGGTGCTCCGACTTACTTTTCAGATGGGGAAAAACACCATGCCTGAGTGGGCTCAGGGATGGCTTTAGACTAATTTAGATAAAAAAAAATTGAGTGTTTGAAGTGAAATTCCAACAAGTATAATGCAATAAAAACTACACAAAACATAAAGCTTATTAATTTATGAAATTTTATGTTACAACGTTTTAAAAAAATGTGACTTTGCCTCGTTTGTGTAAAAATAATGAATATTAGTATTAATTATAAATGGGAATGTACAACGTCTCTGATCTGCTTTGAAACCGTTGGGACATATTTGATTAATTAGTTTATAAAAAAATATGTTTTTAAATATTTCGATTAATATTAATTGCAATTTATATCTCACATAGTCGCGAACCCGGAAAAAAACTGGAAGTACACCTGTACGCTTCTCGTTTCATTTGTCGACTCCATCAATATAAACACCCAAATAAAAGTTTTTGACATTGATGGATAATCATTTCCGAAATCACTAAAAACTACCATTAGTTATATCTTTATCGGAGAGCGCCTAATCGAGTTTCTCTACACATATCCCTCACCTACTGTAAAAGCAAATATCAAGTTCTAATATAAATTTTGTGCTGCACAAAGGGCTCCAGAACGACTTAGATTGATATTATTGAATGTTTGGCCGTTTGTCATGGTTTTTTTTATTGGAATCACATCGATCAGATCAAATGTCGAGTAAAATTGTTAAAACTTCTCGTGTCACGAGTTGAAAAATTAGCACAGAAAAACAATTCTATTATTTAAAACTTACAAAATAAACTGCAGAATATCTACAGATTTTAATTTTTTTAATTATTAATGAGTGGCGTAAAGTACTTACTTCAAATTAAGAACAATATACTTTTAAAAAATCCATTATACCAATTCAAAACTAAAAATAAAAACAGAAAAGCGAATAATAATTTCGCTTTGTACAGAGTTAATCAATGTCTTTCGCTTCTTCTACTTTCATCACTGCTTGCTTACATGTTTGTCGAATGCTGATACTCTTGATCTGGCATTTTTCCTAACCAATTTCGTGCTGGTTAAGATACGTTCGCCAAGGTCGACTTTTACCTACTTGCCCATTCACACTCGCATTCGTCAATCTTATTTCGTCTATTCTCTCTACATGTCCAAAACATCTAAGCATTACTTTATCTACCTTTTTGACTACATCTTCTTTGACACCAGAGCGTTTCTACGTTTCTCACTTTATCCATCAGAGTCATTCGAAGTTTGTCATGCTTTCTTTTCTTTCAAACGCTATTACTTTCGTCTTGCTTACATTTACTTTTATCCTTACGATTTTTAGGTTATCATACATAATATTAACCATCGCCTTCAAATACTCCTGTTTATCGGTGAAAAGACGGCATTTGACAATTAAATTATTCATTCCTAATCTTTCAACTCCTTTAAACAGCCGTCTATGTACAAGTCAAACACCCATGGCGAAGCCATAGATCTCTGTTTAACAACTTTTTCGATCTTAAACCAGTCCGTGTAAGCTCCGTTTATCCTGACACAAGTTTCACATTTAAAAATTAAAAACGGTATAAATTGGAGGTAACATATGGTATATTTTTAAACTCAGGAGAAAAAAAGCACAAAATTTAAAAGTATACAAAGTTATCTACTAACAAAATAAAATATTGTTTAGTTTGCAGCGTTAGAGGCCAATCTGATGGAGAAAATCAGATATTAAATCTAAATTGATTTTGTAATATTTTGTTTTACCCATTAACATGAATTATAAAGGTGTGTTTGTAACAAATGTCTGTTGTATATAAAAAATAATTTTGCTTGTTATCTATGTTATCTATAGTATCCTTTTTTCGAGCCAATTTTTAAACATTTTTCTAACGTTACTTTAATGCATTGTTATTATTAAGGATGATCAATGGTACTTTTAGCGGGGTAAAAGTTTAAGGGAGTACTCAATGCTTCAACATAAACTATCAGCAGGATTACAAACAAATTAAAAAATATATATTTAAAACGTTGTTAAATAATGGCACTCAAGCACTCTAAAAAATGTATTTTAGTGCCTATCGTCTATGGATGTTGGCTATCACGTTTATCCAGATAACTTTGTTTAGTGCTGATCTGAAAAGGGTGCTGGAGGTCATTCCTGTCCACTGTCTAAGGTTCTTGAGCCATGAAGTTCTTCTTCGGCCGGAACCTCGTTTGCTCTCGATCTTGCCCTGCAGTATCAGCTAGAGGAGATGGTATTTTTTGTTCCTCATGACGTGCCCAAAATATTCAAGCTTTCTCGTTTTAATGATGTTCAGAATTTCAAGTAGCATATTCTGAGCATGCGTCAGTAACACCACATTTCGAAAGCCACTATACGTTTGGCTGAGGAGTCTGTATAATAATATGACGTTGCAAATATTACTGAATTGAATTGAATTTTGGCAGAAATTTTTAGTTATAGTGGACGTCTAATGTTTTATTTCATTAGTTAGATATAAGTTTAAAGTCATTGTAATTAGATATATGATTCAAATAAAATTTGTTTTATATTCACAACTTTTAAACTAATACCTACATAAAAAACCAATGGATTTTTTTTTTAAAAATCTTTTCCATTAAATTATACTCGAAGTAATCTAATTATTTCATTCTTTACATTGGACATATTATAATTCACGAACTAATTGTTTCAATAAGCGATTTTGCAAAATGTTCTTTTTATAGCGCTTTAACCTTTGCAAAATCTATGGCAGTTATTAAAATAAATATTTTCTTCGTAAAATTATCGGTAAGATGCTTAAACAAACTTACCAAATGGTTCCTAAAAAGACAATCTAACGTTAAAACATACCTTTTTTTAAATCTGTTTGCAGGGTATAAGCAAAAATTGTTCGACAACACCAACATCAGAAACTTGCCATAAGAACCTATGCTTAATAAACATATTTTTAAAATAATATTTTTCGAAAAAACATACGGTAAAAAATATTGAAAAAAGTGCTATATGATACAATGTTTAAATTTCATAAATATCTGTTGCGTAACCATTGATCATCCTTTAATGTTTATTAGTAATAATATTAAAGAATTCCTCAGGTTGAACAGTTTTCTATTTTACAACTTTTTGCATTAAAGGAAAAAAAATTTTAAAAACCTTTTTAAACTTGCTCAAAAGTTTTAAGTTTTTTAGGAAAACTTATTCGACCGAATTGCCTTCAAGAAGTACTCTAAAAACTCCAAACTTTAAATAAAAAAATAAATATATATACATCAATAATGGAATAACTCACACACTGTAGACAGACAAACATGAAACTAGTTATTAAACGGTGTTCGAAATAGGTTATTTTAAAATTTTCTTTTAAAAATGCTTTTATATGATAAGGTAGGTACATTACAAATATAAATTGAAACCTGGAAAAATGTTTTTTTTTTATTTTGTTAAATTTTTGGTTTTTTAACAACTTTTATATTTTCACAAAAATTATGTTTTCGTCAGTAATTTTATTACAGCTATTGAGCAACATTTATCTTGGTTTAACCGTGTGAGTATTATAATTAAAAAAAGACACAATCGTCGAAAAATGCAGGTTAAAAAATTCGAGTAGCACGTCAATTTAAAATTTCTTTTTAAAAAATTAAATTGCAATAAATATGAATACAGATGTAAGGAGAGAATTACATACCCCTGAGGAAACACGCCCCGGTCTTCTAGGTCAAGATCTATGCCATACTCAGGTGTGCCACGCATCTGACAGAAAACAGAGTGACCAACAGTGAGATTGATATTCTCATAGACAGTCGCGCGGCCATTGGGGCCCTCGTGAGTTACACCACAACATCATTGGTGGTGTGGGACTGCATGCAGGCACTCACTGAGTTAGCGACTGCAAATAAGGTCACTCTTACATGGGTTTCTGGGTATACAGGGATAAATGGCAACGAGGTAGCCAATGAACTGGCAAGAAATGAGACCCTGGTGGAACCAAGAAGCCAGTTGGTCGGATTGCCAATTGCCGAAGCGAAACAGGAGTTGAAACTAATCCATAAGCAAGAACATATTGCTCATTGAAATGCAAATACTGGCTGCAGAACATCAAGACAGTTGATAAAAAACCTTTCCAAAAAAGGACGATGAAATGGTGGCTGAGAAAAACTGCCAACTATGTGGCAAAGAGGAAAAAAGCAGTATACACATTCTGTGATGCTGCCCGATGCTAGCGGTGCACAGGTACCAAACCTGGAACCACATGATAATGGATACAAGTGATCTAAATGAGACAGGGCCAACAGAAATCCTGCGGTTTGCCAATACCAGCGGATTGGAATTCTGATGCCCTGAAGACACAGCGGTAGTCGCAGAGGATCATAAGATCTATGTGACATAGGTGCATATACCAATGGCCCAACCGCAAAAATGTAATGTAGGATTGGACTTATTTTGTTCGTTCCAAATGCCACTTTTCTTGCTTTTGAATTACCTGCAAACACGTCTTTTAACAGCCTCACTCTATAGTACACTCAACTTTTTGTAGTTACGAGGGCAGTTTGATAAGTCAGTGACTTTTTGAATTTCCCGCGCAGTTACTCCAAATGCAACAGTGCTGCCGTCAACTATAATATATCAGTGGGCAACTTTCTAATTTTGAGCAAGCTACGTCGTGCAGTTAGTGTTTGATAGCCGTTCAAAGCAGACAACCTCGTGAATTTTTACGAAAATGGAAAAAAGTGAATTTCGTGTGCTGATTAAGCAATACTTTTTACGTAAAAAATCCATCACTGAAACTAAGGAAAGACTTGATAAATATTACGGGGACTCGGCACTATCAATTTCAATGGTTAAGAAGTGGTTTACAGAGTTCCGTTGTGGTCGTACCAACACTAGTGACGCCGAACGTCCAGGTCGCCCAAAAAAAGTGATCACGCTGAAAATCGTCGATAAAATCCATGAAATGATATTGGATGATCGGAGAATGAAAGTGCGTGAGTTGGCTCATGCTGTAGGTATCTCAACTGAACGGGTACATCATATTTTACACGAATATTTGGACATGAAAAAACTATCTGCGAGATGGGTGCCGCGATTGCTCACACTCGACCATAAGCGCAATCGTGTGACCACTTCAAAAGAGTGTTTAGCGATGTTCAGCCGTAATCCGGACGAATTTTTGCGCCGTTTTGTTACTGTGGATGAAACATGGATCCATCACAACACGCCAGAGACCAAGGAACAATCGAAACAGTGGGTTGCTCGGGGTGAACGTGGACCAAAGAAGGCGAAACAGAGTCTGTCAGCCAACAAGGTCATGACCACAGTTTTTTGGGATGTACGTGGTGTCATTCACATCGATTACCTCAAGAAAGGTAAAACGATCACCGGCGAATATTATTCAAAGCTTTTGAACAGATTCGACGTTGATTTGAAGCAAAAACGGCCGCATTTGGCTAAAAAGAAGAATGTGATGTTCCATCAAGACAATGCACGTGTGCACACTTGTCTAGTCACGATGGCCAAAATCCACGAATTGGGATACGAACTGCTACCCCATCAGCATATTCTCCAGATTTAGCCCTCTGCGACTATTTTCTGTTTCCAAACCTAAAGAAATGGCTGGGCGGTAAGAGATTTGAGTCGAATGAAGAAGTCATTACCGAAACAAACGCGTATTTTGAGAGCTTTGAAAAAACCCATTATTTGGAGGGAATAAAAAAATTAGAAAAACGCTGGACTAAATGTATCGAGCTAAAAGGTGATTATGTGAGAAAAATAAAATGTTTATTTGCGGTAAAAAAATTGTTTTATTCAAAAAGTCACTGACTTATCAAACCGCCCTCGTAGCACGCCTATTAGATTTAATAATTTAGGCCAGTTTGTTTATAAGCGTCTGTTAATTTGGTATTTTCCACAAATTGGGATATTTGGGCAGCTGAACCGGTTGATTTGTATAATTTCAAACTTTTTCTAGCAGTGTAGCTGGATATACTAAGCAATATTCTAATTTCGCCAGAATTGTGTGAACTAATGATAATTGATCAAATTTTTTTAATCACTTTTTTTTCTGCCCATTATTGACAACAATTACACTATTAATTAATTTTTTTACAATAGAAACATGTGTCACTGTCATTTCTGTCAACAAAACCGTTATTTTCATAGCCACCTTAATCCTCGTCATTAGCAGTACATAGGTAATGGAATGCAGGAAAATTACTTTCCTTTTCTCCTATATTCCTCTTAATAAAATATTTTGTGTTGGATGTTACATTAAAGTAGCTGGTTTTACTTTTTTAGCGATAAATGCCAACAACATTACAAATCTTATGTGAGAACCAACTAAAGCTGGACAGCGAACTATGAACTTTTTTTAGCAATATTACATTATATGGGTTTATCGGGTAGTGCTATGAGATTACTTAAATGTTATATTAAAAACAAAGAACAAAAAGTACGCCTAAATGAAATTTATTCAAGCTACTTAAAACTTAAATAAGGAGTGCCACAGGGTTCTATACTGGGTTCATTATTTGTTCATCAAATATGTTACGTTGTCTAGAATATTGTAGAATTCACCTTTATGCCGATGACACTTAAGTCTATTACTGCTTTTTTGTAAAAAATGCATGCCTATTTATGAATAATGATATTGAGTCGTTCGTTAAGTCAGCAAAAGACCAGAAACTAAGTGAAAATTTTACTTACTAAAATGCCACCTTACCTGTACAGAAAAATATTTTTTCTCCCTACTGTGCAGAAAGCGTCACATTCGGCCCGCTACGCAAAACAAAGTTGCCGCTTTCCGCCTACAGTAGGAAGAAAAATAGTATACACACCACGGGCATTACAGTAAGAATTTCTCAGAATACATATATGATGAACTCGGCTTCGCCTCTGTCGACAACAAATATGTGCTCTGGGACATTTCTTACTTTACTGCCCTATGTGTTTAATATACTATTTCTTTAATTCTTTAATTGAATACTCAACATACGAGTACATTAGTTTCAATACATAATAATAATAAAATATTATCCGAGACTAACATAATTCGCAAACTCTTCTGGTAAATAGTTATCATCACTTTCAAAGATCATTTTAAATTAAACACTCTAGAACAATGACTTTATAGCTGTGACAGTGTGACACGTTACGAAAGTCATGCAAACAATATCACCTACCAGATCGTCTTAGTTCAAATATAAAATGTTAGTTAACAATGACAAATACTTAAATATTTGTTTTTTTATTCTCACATTAATTTTAATGCAGCTTTCGAAAAAATATTGTTTGCATCTCGAATGCGAAATGATACTTTTGCGTTATCGAATGGTTATTTGGCCTCGCTGATGCTCGGCAAGATAACTCCCATTCTTGAACGCAAAAGTATCATTTCGCATTCTAAATACAAAAATAACTATTAGCGTTTTTATGGCAACCCTCCGGCGGAGGTGGAAAAGTTAGTTAAGAGGGAAAAGTAAAACTGCCGCTGGTGAGAAAGTTGAATTTTTCCGTAATCAGCTCGGTACAATTATGGCCTATTAATTGTACGCAATTACAATAATTGGACCTAATTATTGTAATGCTTGTTTGTACAAGTTTAAAAATTAACGAATTCTACTGGGTATTTTTTTTCAGAAGAAGCTACAATATAAGCTGACGTGTTAACTGTCGACAAAAGACTTTTCATTGATTTTTGTTGTTGTTGCGCTGGTACGACGTAATTTAAAAAGTTTTCGGGGAGGTCGCTCGGCTGATGGTGCTAATTAAAATTGCAAAATTGTCACCAAAAAAAGTAGAGGTTTACTATAAAAAATAATGTGTTGGCCTTTTTATAAAGTTTTAAATTACTGCAGTTGGGAAGTTATAATTATTCTCGGTTTTTCCGTATTTTGGCTGGTACCACTTGAACTTCATTAAATGTATGTAAATCCTAAATTATTTTTACCGTAATATCATAAATCAAATTAAGGTTTACTCCCTCGTTATACTAAAAAGACAAATTTATTTGGAAATATTATTATTACGTTAAAAAATATAGTGAGATTCGTAAATACATAAATGAACATACATGCATACATACAAAGACCACTTCCTTCCACTTGCTACGGTTCTTATACACATCTTTTGCTTCTTTTACTTTCATCAGTGCCCTCATACACGCTTCTTTTGCCAAACCCAACATTCACTACCATACATAAGTGTAGGAACCAACACACCTCTATGCACAGTCAGACGTGCCTTTTTTTGACACTTTCTGGCTGTTCATAAAGCTATGCAGTGCCCCATTCATTTGTTTTTCTGCCAACATCCTTTGCCCAATGTCACTGTCATACTTTCCATCTCTCGTAAACTTTGAACCCAAATACACAAATTCATTTACTTGTTCCACTCTTTCTCCCTTAATCAGAACTTCACAGTTTGTCATGCTTTCTTTTTTTAAAAAAACCATTACTTCCGTCTTGCTTGCATTTATTTTCATCCCTTTGATTCTCAGGGCATCATGCATAACATTAACCATCGCCCGCAACTCCTATTCAGATGATGATAATATGACTTGATCATCGGCGTAAACAAAGCGTTTGACGATCAAATCATTTATTTTTAATTCAAACGCACTCTCTTTCAAATTTTTTAAACAATCGTTTATGTATAGGTTTGTATAACAGCCATGGCGAAGCCACACATTCCTGTCTCACACTCTTTTCGATGTTAAACTATTCGGTACAAGCTCCGTTTATCCTGATACCGTTCACCCCATACATAGACAATGTCGACCACAATTCACTTTTCACCAATCTGGTATAGGCCTTTTTAAGGTTTATAAAAGCGCAATAGACCTTCTGACTTCTAGCCAAAAATGTTTCGACTATACCTCGTAATGAGAAGACCAGATCTATACATCTCCTTCCTCTTCTAAATCCTACTTGCACATTTTATATTATCTTCTTAGTTTCATTCGTCACTCTTTTAATCAATATCTTTGCATACAGTTTGCCGACTATGCTAAGTAAAGTAATACCTCGGTAGTTCTTACAGTCCTGCTGCGAACCTTTTCCCTTGTATAGCTACACGATAACGGCCTTGCACCAGTCTTCTAGTACGCTACTACTCCTTCAACACAGGTTAAAAAGGCGTTACAGCTGACTAGTTACCACGCTTTGTCCAGCCTTCAGCATTTTAACTGTTATCCTGTCGTACCCAGCAGCTTTACCCAATTTTATACTGTTTAAGGCTTCCACAATTTCTGTCGTACTAATTTCAATTTTATTGCAACTTTCACTCATGTCTCCGAATGGGGCCTGTACTTGTGTATCCATAAATAAAAGGAAAAATATTTTCACTTTGCGCAAAATTATAAACAAGCTAATATTAGTACGTAACGATTTAAATGGGGGATCATTTTATGCATATTAACGTCGACAATGCCAAGTTGTAATTTAAACGAAAAAACAGATGACCCAGGGAATTGGAACAAAGTAATAAAAACCAATTACGTGTAAAATTTCTACAACAAAACTCGCAGTCGGGCACATGTTGGACCAAAATGGTTAAAATTAGCTCAGTAATATTGTTATTCGTTAAAACGAACGAGGATATTTCAAGTTTATTGCACATTTATACGATCTAGTTTATTTTGATGTTATTAAAATTCTTTAATTACGCTTCCTACCGACATATAAATGCTTAAATAATATACCTCTAAAATGTAACAAAAAACATAACAAAATGAAAATAAATACACATACTTCCAAAAAAATCCACAACCAGGAAGGGTTAATCAATTTTAATAAAATTTATAAGGTGTGTGTGTTAAATTAAACTTAAATAAATTACATACAAACATACATACATAGTCACGCCTTTTTCACTTAGAGGTAGGCAGAGACCATTTTCTTCCACTTGCTACGGTTCTTACACACATCTTTTGCTTCCTCCACTTTCATCAGTGCTCTCATACATGCTCGTCGGATGTTGATACTCTTGACCTGGCCTTTCTTTAAAACAATGTTAATCTGATTGAGATATTTTCGCCGAGGTCGACCTCTACCGACTTGTCCATTCACACTTGCCTTATAAATTTGTTTCGTCAATCTTCTTTCATCCATCCTTTCTACGAGTCCAAACCATCTAAGCATTCCTTTATCTATCTTTGTAACCACATCTTATTTAACACCACAGCGTTCTCTTATCTTACTATTATTTACTTTATCCAACCGAGTCACTCCGGCTATACTTCTCAGACTACTTATCTCCGCAGCAATATTCTATTTTTATGCTTCTTCTGCCAAACCCAACATTCACTACCATACAGAAGTGAAGGAACCAACACACCTCTATGCACAGCTAGACGTACCTTTTTTGACACTTTCTGGCTGTTCATAAAGCTATGCAGTGTTCCATTCATTTGTTTTCCTGCCAATACCCTTCGCTCAATGTCACTATCATACTTTCCATCTTTCGTAAACTTTGAACCTAAGTATACAAAACTTATTTACTTGTTTCACTGTTTCTTCCTTAATCAGAACTTCACAGTTTGTCATGCTTTCTTCTCTTTCAAAAACCATTACTTTCGTTTTGCTTGCATCTATTTTTATTCCTTTGATTTTTATTAAATAAAATATAGTTAAAAAACTAAAAAACACGCATTTAGAGTTACATTACATTACATTTCAATTTTGCGGTGGGGCCTTTGGTGTCGGCACCTATGTCACCTAGATCTTTTGATCCTTTGTGACTACCGCTGTGTCTTCAGGGCATCCGAATTCTAGTCCGCTGATTTTGGCAAACCTTAGGATTTCTGTTGGCCCTGTCTCTTTTAGATCGCTTGGATCCATAATAATACGGCCCCAGGTTTGATACCTGTACCCCGCTAGCATCGAGCAGTGACACAGAATGTGTATACTGCTCTCCTCCTCCTCTCCGCTTTGTCGGCAGTTTTTTTTTTGTTTAGAGTTAATCAAACTAAAAAGTAAATATAATTCATAACATAAGTTTTATAAACGTGGAGTGCTTTGTATGACATTTTTAAACTATTCCGGCACGTGTCTCAAATAGCTTAATTGGTAAAGCGTACCAATAGATCTGGGTTCGTTTCCCAGTCTGAATTATTTTTTCGTTTACCGAAAATTACTCACTGAGTAAGTTTTCCTTTTCCTTTATCCTTTTTTCCTAATAAGCTCAAATGTTTTACCAGTTTCATTCCGAAACGCAGAGTTAGTTTAAAAATGTCATACAAAGCACCTCACGCTTTTAGAACAGTGACATTAATTTTTTTGTCAGTAATTTTATTCTTATGTTGGAAATTATTTTTTACTCATTAATTTCATTAACTCTAAAAGCGTGTTATTTTTTTTTAAACTATAATTTATTTTTCGCTTTTTAGTTCGATTTGTTTTACTCACCCTCTTGCCACTTATCTCTCGGCACGTTTCTCACCAGTATATTGGATTAAGTGAATTATAATATGACATTGGAACGCACATGCGTAGTTTACGCACATTAAAATAATATAATACTAACCGTTTCCCTGGTATTTTTCATTTGGGTACTTCCTTTCCACCAAGTGATGGTTGGTTCCGGTCGAGATCCAACGACCTCACAGCTCAGTTCGTAGGTCTGTTCGGCCGACAGTGGTTTGTTATCACCAAGCAGTCTCACCCATAGTGGTTTTACTGGAAAAAAACCACACATTAATTCTCCAACATATTAAAACGGCAAACATTATTATCCGTTTTACTAACTTCATAACAACTAACTAAATATCAGTGGTCTGGGTGCGACCCGAGAGGTCCACACGGCTAACTTCCCAGTGAAAAGAATGAAAAATTATATGTTTTGTTGTTATAATTATTATTAACATTATTAAAATTATTATAAAAAACTATTTCAAATTGTTTATAACAAATTATAATTGTCAGCAGCCCTTATGACTGCCCTCTATAATTTATTTGAAAAAAGTACTATTCACTTTCCAATCACCTATTTTTGTTTTAATGTGTTCTAATAGAAGATAATAATGATTGCATAAAAGTTAATTTGAATATATAGGTGTTTTAATTTATTTGCTATGAATAAACAATCACAATGTTTATTCGTATTTGTTGATTATTCGCAGGAAAAATTTTCACGTGCTGAGGCAGAAAATTACAACGAAATTTTAAGCAGATACGTTTTTATGCTACACCAAATACAAACAATATTTTAACTCGTGGGAAGAATATACATGTATCCATTTTCTATTCAACAGTGCGTTACAGCTTCAACAATAACCTCCCAACCACTCCTTTTCTTTGAAATTAACGGTCTGCTGACTGACGAATTTTTCGTTTTTTTTTCTGTTTTTGATAAAACAGATTTAATTACAAGGGACGTAATGTAAGATAAGATTCTGGTATATTAATTAATTCGAAAAAAAATTTCGTCAGCCACAGAATCGACCTATTTTCTTCCAATATCAATGAAAAGTAAAGTGTAACGCTACTTTTTCTTTTGGGAAAAAGTAGTCGATGTTAAAAATAATTAAATAAAGAAACTCTATAGACTTTATCTCAAGTATGTGATCTCGACTTCTCAATTAAATTCAATTCGAGAGAACAGGTAGATCAGTTTGCGGATCTGTTCATATTTTTTTCTTCTTCTTCTTCATTCTTGATTTTAGGCGAGTCGCCTGTTCAATTATTGTCCACTTGCGTAAGGATGTCGCTCCATCATTTCCTGGGGCGCCCAATGTCTCTTCGTCCCCATGGGGACTTGTCGCGAGCAATTCTCACAAGTCTGCGGTTGTCTATTCTACCTATGTCTTCGTTCCATTACATCTTCCTGTTTGCTACCGAGCCAATGATGTTCTTGACCTTACAGGTTGTTCTGATATTCTTGCTTCTCTCTCTATCCAGCATTGTCTTTCCAGTCTTTTCAGCTACCTGGTTTCTGCGGTATATGTCATCACTGGCCTCACGACGGTTTTGTAGATTTAGTGTCCGTCCTCTTATTGCACCATATTGTATTCAGGCAGCCAGCTATTCTAATTGCTTTTGTTGTTTAATCTCTCACCTCTTCTTCAATATCACCAAAGCCGGAAAGTTCTATGCCAAGGTAGTTAAATTTCATTTTCTGCTCGATTACTTTACCGTCAAGCTCAAATTTGCATCTTAAAGAGAATTTTGATGTTGTTAAGCACTTTGTTTTGGTATTTCCATGTTGAGTTGAATAAGTGTAATAACCTTTGTAAGTCATCTTCAATTTCTGCAATGAGAGCGGCATCGTCAGCATAACACACTACGATTTCTGCATCCCCCATTTTGTATCCCCTTAGTCCTCGAACACTTCGACCGTATTTTTATTATCTAAAAATATCTGAACTAATTTTACTAAAATTAAAATGCCGTTGAGCGCCAAGTAATTTTTAATAATAAAAATTACTAAAAATAATGAATAAAATCTCGAACAAATTTAATCATTTCTGCACATTTTAAAACCAAGAGTAACGAGTTAAACGAGCTCCAATGTTATTGTCGTTTGACCTTTTTTGAAATATATAAAAAATTTAACAGCCAGTTTAATGCGAGGGTAAGAATTACCACAGATATTTCAAAAGACATCTTATTCGACTCCCAATGCGATTTAAAAATTTCTTACCCTCGTTTGTGGTTGAAGGTAGTGAAGTCAAAAATACCAAAAAAATCGAAAAATCGACGGGCCTGAGCGCTTTTCTAAAATGTTGACGAGGCTCCTGCAATTGGTTCTGTTTTGTTTTCGGTTGGCCATCCTGTATAAAACATAAACAAAGCTTATCAATTAAGCTTGTATCGACATATTTCTAGTTCTTATTCATTTCATAACATTTGACTATTCTGTTATTAGCCAATCCTTTAATTGCTGATCCTTTATTCGCTAATTTTTTATGCGATAATCCTTTATTTGCTTTGTTATTTGCTGCGGTATTAGTTATTCGTTGGTAACCATATAAATGAAAAAAAAATAAAATTTTTAAAAAAATTAAATGAAATACAACACCTCCTATATGTCTAAGTATTAAAAAAAACAGCAAATTTCTTGATGAAAAGATTTAAAGGCTGAACCAAAAACAATCTAAAATACATCTTTTCCTTAAGAAAGCTAACAATAATTTAGCAAATACATTTTTAAGAAAACTTACAATAAATTAACAAAACCCACCAATTATATCTCCAACTTAACTACAACAAACAGTGCACATATGTATTAAATCAAAATTATAACTGTTGTCAACGAAAAAATCGCCTTTTTAAACAAAACCCGGATTTTTATACAGGTCACATATCGGTATGTTTGTTTATTAAGCTAGTAAAAACTAAACAAATAAAGCAGTACCGGCTTTTACAATTAAATAATTCAATTAATTACCACAGTTAGCGTAATGCTAAAAGAAAAATTTTCGTTACAAAAAAAAAATTTCTCTGATGTAAACTTAGTTCAAAAATTTACTGAAAATCAGTTCATTTAGCTACCAATTATTTTTTAAATCCAGTCCAAAAAAGTTATTAAGTTTAAGTCCTGTAAAAAGCTTGATCTTGTTTTAAACTATTGGAACTTTGTTATCAGTGAACGTATAGAAAATATTAATGCAATCAAATAAGAAACGTTATTAATTTCCCAGTGGAAGTTATAGTAACACGTCCGATTTTGCGAATCCCGAATTTTGACCTATCTCCACAGTTCGAGGTCCCCAGAGTTACATACAATAGTTTTTAAGTGGACGTCTGTGTATGTACGTACGTATGTGCGTTCGGAATGATTTTTCGTCTCGATTATCTTAAGAACAAAAAATGAAATCGACGTGAAACCAATTGCATTCGACGCATAATTACGCAACTTGGAACTGATTAAATTTTTAGCAAAATCGGTCAAGCTGTTTTTTATCGATCAAACTGAAAAAAATAGTAAACTACCTGAATTTTGCAATTTATAAATTATATTTTTTTTCTACAGAATTTTAAGATCTAATATGATTATTGCATGAAATATTTTTATGAAAAATATGATGACAATATTTCATAAAAAATAATAATTTTAGAAAATAAAAATAAGAAAATTGGGGAATTTTAAACTTGTTTCCGTATTGAAAGAATAGCATTGAAGACGCTATAACAGTGAAAAATTATTTTTAGTAATAATCAAGCATTGTTTATAACAATTGAATATTGTTACTAACAAATGATTATTGATTACAATAATTAAAAAAAAATCAATTGTTATAAACAATTGAAAATAGCTCCCTCTGGTGAAATGATAAGAACAAGTTTGAAAGAATACGGTTGACATAAACAGGATATTGTTAATGACAATATAATTTGTTATAAACAATTTGGAATCGTTTTTTATAACAATAATAATAATGATTACAACAAAACATATGAAATTTTTTCATTCTTTCCACTGGGAAGTTAATCGTGTAGACCTCTCGGGTCGCACCTAGACCACTGATATTTTTTGATTTGTTTTCATTTCTATATCATTAAGAGACTTGTTTCAGCCGACCACATCAACCTACTTCGTAAAACTTCAAAGCGACCTCACCAGAAGTTACTAATACAAATTTGTGTTTTAATGGCGTACAT
The DNA here is from genome assembly GCA_950111635.1 of Agelastica alni. Classification (NCBI taxonomy): domain Eukaryota; kingdom Metazoa; phylum Arthropoda; class Insecta; order Coleoptera; family Chrysomelidae; genus Agelastica; species Agelastica alni. Next base: position 22,199,448 of record OX467713.1, on the reverse strand, counting down.
TTAACATTTTGCAACAAAATACATTTCTGTCTAAATTAAACGGTCGATATCGATGGAGGATCCGATAATTTTTTAATGGAAACAAATTGATTTTAGATTCATCGAGGCTGGCAAACTCTACAAAATCGCAAATTAATAACTTGTCTATTAAAATGCATCAGATAAATCGCCCGACCCACACTATTTTTAATAATCCACGTTTTCACCGCCATTGCTACTTTTCAGGACGCAAAAACGATAAATCAGCGTTAGAAAAGTAATTTGACCAATTTATTTACGGATTATATCAAAAATTTATCCAGCGCTGCAATGCACTCTCTTTAATAAAATGTCCATTATAAAGTTAGATATAGGTTTGTGGAATTAGTTGGAAAAAAAATTGATTTATGTTACAGAAAGATAATAACAAATGTATGCGCCGTGTAAAAGCTGATGAGGAAAATGATAAAATCAGTACAACAGCACAATATAAACCCCCCAAAATTTTATGCAAAAATGACAAATTTGTGGCAAAAATTTTTTTCTTGACAAAAATATTTAAAATGTTCTTTCTTGCTTACACGTTCTTGGCAATATTTTGATAAACAGTTTTCAAATGTCTTAATGTTGCTAAATTTTTTAATAAAAGCTGGCCAAATTTGATCGCATATTTGACAAATTTATACATTTTTTCGTGCTTACCAAAAGACTGCTAAAAATAAGTTGGGAATATTTTTTACAGTTCATATAAAGTGATGTGATAAATACTGAACATTATTGGTTTTCAAGTAAATTAATTTTGCTCAATTTTTTAATAAAAGTTTGCTAAATTTGATTGGTACTTATACAGTTTACACACTTTTTCGTGATTATCAAATGTATGTCGTAAATAGGTAAGGTACTTTTTTTACATTTCATGTAAGGCAGTGTTTCAAAAAATACAGAATAGTACTGGCAAGTTTTCAAGTATCTCAATTTTACCCATTTCCATCTCGTATCTCCACAATAAAGGCACGATCGTATATTTTCGCCAAGAAATTATTTTAAATTTGCTGAGACTGGCGTATATTTCCAAATAATAATTTTGGAAAATCTATCACTGTTGAAACGTTAATACGTGACGAAGTAAATTTTTTCGAACAATAATGTTAAATGCTGTATAAAGGGGTGCAGTGTCTTTTATTTGTAATCATTTAATGTTGGCTTCCATAACATAAAAGGTATTTGGTGAGTGTTCTGTTAACTTGAAAGTTCAGGAACCACTGGATTATAGCATTATTTATATAACAGCAATTGCACCTCGATATCTATGAACTAGAAGGAAAGATTATAAGCGAACGAGAAGAAACTATAAAAACTTACTGTGTTGGATGGTTTTAGGGGAAAAATACTTCAAATATATTTAGTAAAGAGTTATGAGTGGAAATCTGCATAACAGCTATAGGGGATGAAATATTTGAATTCTACAATATTAACTTTACCGACTGAAAAATGATTGTAAATATTCACTAAAGAGAGACTTGAGATATAATGACCAAATCTCTGTATAGTAAATAATATAAAATAAGAATAATTTCCAAAGATTAAAAAAAACTTAAATGGTACAAAAGGTATACAGGGTGGCCAACCGAAAACGAAACAGAGCCATTTTGATTAAAGGGGGACATTTTTTTCCGGTATTTCTGACTCCACCACTTTCGACCCCAAGCGAGAAATTAGATTTTAAATGTGAAGCTTATTTGCATTGAATAGCCTCCACGATCGCCAGATTTATCGCCACTTGATTTATTTTTGTGGGGACATCTGAAAAGTTAAATTCTATAACACACAACCAGCGTCGTTGAAAGATTTACGTCAAAGAATCGTTGACGAGTGCCGTCGAATTACTCCGGAATTTCTTCGGAATGTGCGTAAACGTTTTGAACAAAATCTTTATTATTGTATAGAAGTGGGCGGTCATCAGTTTAAATATTTAATTAATTAAGTGGTAAGTAAGAAACTAAAATAATTGGAATTTAAACATGTAATTTTTTTTAAAGTATTGGAAGAAAATGCACAATTTAAAGACTATTGTAAAGAGAATTGTCAGTGCTTTCAAAAGACATCTTATTCGACCCCATAATGCCATTTAAAAATTTTAGGGTAATTCTTACCCTCGTTTGGGGATAAAAGTAGTGGAGTCGAAAATACCGGAGGCGACCCTGTATTTTGCCACGTCTTTTTTTGTTCTCTAAAGAGTACTCTGCCAGTGGTCTCTCTACTGGCAAATTATGCCCGAGCTCAGCCGTAGAGGGTAGAAGAAAAAAAAATATAAAAGTGAGCCGCGCCACCGACTTAGACGGTTCAAGCCGGAAACCCCTAGGTCTTATATGCACTAGCAGAGCCACACGATAAACAACTAAGATTATGGTAAACCAAATAAATAAAATTATAGCAAAAATATATTGGATACTTTACTCACACAATAAATTAAAATACACAGCTCAATAACAAAATTATAACACATATAATCAAAATTAACAGCCAACAATAAATCGAAACTTCAAAATTTACAACTTTATGAGACAACAATAAATCAAAAATCCAAAGTTTACGATTCCATAAAATAATTAAAACAAAGGTAAGAATAACAAACCTTATCAGGTTACCAAAAAAAACGTATACAAGTCAACTTTTTAACAATACTTCATCAACGTTCACGTACGGCTGCTAATTTACTCACGTTTTGTTTTGTTTCCATGTACATAAAGATTTACACTGTTAAAACAATCGAGCTTATTTAAAAATATTTCTTTTTACGATGGCTGCCCTTCAAAATAGCAATATTGTAGGATATTTACAAATAAGTATGAAGAAAACGTTTTTACTTAGACACAAAGAACTATTGAGAATTATACTTTAATCAAAGTTCAGCCTTGGCATATTATCCAATGCAATAAATAGTTTTCAACAGTGTACCATATTAATAAATTAAAACAAAACTTAATCGTGGGGTCAAAAACAAATCACGTCGTTTAAATATTCTAAAATAAATCACTTGTAACCTTTGGGTATACGAATTCACTAATCCTGTGGCCGGATTGATTATGGAACTGCACCTGCTACTTAACAATGGCTTCCCTCCATCAGATCCCGCATGCGGATATTTTAACTCGACACCAAAATCCAAAATATCAACAACAAAGGTAAGATAGAATGGTCAAGTTAAAAATTAAATGGTTTTTCTTCAAAATCCAATTAAGATGGCCCAAATACAGCCAGATATGAAAGAAAAAACCGTAGAGGTTCTGCTCACGTGTTAATATCAAATCATTCCAAAAACTTTCACCACCACCCGACTTCCAAGGCTGACACCAAACGACTGTGCAAATTACTGACTCCCAGGCCGGATATCAAAAATGACACGGAACACGCGTCAAACAACAATCTTCACAAATCTATGTTCCAAACTCATAATCGCACTCGTCCGTGTTGATAGCCAGCCCATCCACACAGAAATGCAAACCAAACAATAATATAGCTGACAACACACGACAATCGAGGCCAAAAATCAAGGCAAAATCTAATAACAAAAACCCCCACTCCATCTCCATCGATTAAAAAAAATGTCACAGCCATTAATAATTGAATCCTAACACTACAAGGTATGCAACACTATTTACAACGAGTGATAAATTTAAGTTACAACAAAATACGGTATGCAACCCTAATTACGAGTACCTAAGGAATACGAAATCATCAGAGACCCAATTAATAATGGAACTGTAGAAGGGAAAAAATAGGCACGTGACAATTTATAAAATTTTCCTTAGTGAATTGTCGCTAATAAAAAATTTAAATAAAGCTTTAAAATGTATTTCAAAGGTTAGCCACTTTCATAGTTCCTTGATAGTAATAATAAAATTGTGAGCTTTTTGCATTCACTATTTTTTTGAATCCAATCCTGTAAGAACCACAGGACTGGCTGCAAGTCTAATCTGATGGGAGTCAAAGCCGAGGGCAGCAATCTTCTGGATAGTAAATATTATTGGGTTTTAGTGCATTTCCCGACCAAACATTATCCACCAGATTAATCTTAATGAAGGATGGGGATAAGGGAACGGTAAATTAAACCGGCTGATCTGATATGAGACTGGCAGCTAAGGATGACGATCCAGTTTATTTGGACGTTATGTGCCGCATCGGTTACATATCAACTAACTGTCTTTGGCAGATGCAGATTATATTTTTTCTAGGACCATATTAACACTCCAGATTCTTGCAGACATGAAAGTACAGTTTAAAGTCATTGGCATTAATATTTTAAAAAGGTGTTTGCCATTTGTTATTAAAAAAATGAATAGAAAAGCACATAACAATACATTGTTCAGTGGCGCAAAAATTACCGCTACAGCTTTGGTTGTGGAAAAAATAGTATTTTGTTTGGCTTACAAATAAATCTAATATTAAAAGCTTTTTTACAAAATAATTAAAAATTAAATACCTACGTCAATGATATAAGAAAAAAACTATTAATTATCTAATAAATGAAACTCTCTATGATGCATGCCTCTTCGGAGGAAATACACCAAAACAATGAAATAATGCCGTTATGACAATATTGCATAAAAAGAAAGACATAACAGAAATTAGAAACTACCGATCTATCAGCTTGTTATCTCACTGGAGCAAGCCGGATTTAGAAGTGGCGTTGGAACGAATGACCACCTACAAGTAATAAAGTCACTGATAGAGAAATTTATAGAATACAACAAGCCATTGATACTGATATTTGTAGACTTTGAAAAAGCATTTGACTCAGTACAGCATACCCTTATGTTGAGAGCGCTTACAGAGTGCAGAATATACAGTGTGGAACAGCCAAATGTAATAAATTCGATAACGAATAAATGAGAGCGTGTTGGGAAAAACGCTTGGACACGTCGATTTGTATTTTTAGATGCCCATTTTTTTCAAAAAAAAAAAAAATTATATAGGGTGTGTCATGTGACAGTGGCCGATACCAACTTTCTTATTTTAAATACAATATATAATTTATTTTTTGGATTCTTCAGAAAATTCTAGACATAATTCATGTACAATGTCCCATACCTATCTTCAACTGTTTAGGAAATATTAAGTGTTTTCAGATGTATTACAAAAATTAACATTAAAAAAAGAAAATTATTTTATTTCACAAATTCGCTACATTACACTCAATACTTATTTCCCATTTAGCTCTTAATATTAAGAAAATAAGCAAAAACCATTAATGCGTTCCTTTTTACTAATATGAAATAAAAAAAATACAAACAGTTTTGTTTATTTTCGTATAAAACTCATAGCCTTAGCAACTTGTCTGTCTGCATGATAGTAGTGATCAGTGTCAGTGCTATTGTCATTTGAATTTCGTTAACTGTACGTAATAATATCAGAAAAATGGTTCATTTAACAAAAATGCACAAAATAACCATTTTACAAATGATTGGTTATGGAGATAACACACGGACACAAATGGAAGTTTCTCGCTTATTTCACGAAAAATTTCCAAATTTGCCGTCTATATCCCAAGGAACAATTAGCAAAATAGAAAAACAGTTTCGCGAGCTTGGTCATGTAAGACAGAAAAAAAAAGTAGTTGCCAATGAACTAAGCGATGAGACTAAATTGGATGTTATGCTTGAGTTTCAAGAAAACCCACATAATTCAACGTATGGCACGCAAATAGAACAAGTGTATGCCTTTAAATATTTGGGCCACGAGATTAAATTGGAAAAAGACAACCAGATCGCAGAATTAAACAGAAGAATAGGACTGACCTGGGCAGCTTACGGAAAACTAAAGGATGTCTTTAAATCAGATATTGCCATGTGTCTGAAGAGGAAAATCTTTGATCATTGTGTGCTTCTGGTCCTAACATATGGAGCAGAAACACTGACCCTTACCAGGAAGGTAATAAACAAAATTCAAGTAGCACAGAGAACGATGGAGACATCAATGTTGAATTTCTTCCTCAGAGACAGAGTTCCAAATCATATAATTAGGAAAAGAACCGGTGTTACGGACGCAGTTGAACGGATTACAACGCTGAAATGGAACTGGGCGGGTCATGTTGCCACAGTCAGAGAGAGAAGATGGACAAAAAAAAATCCTAGAATGGAGACCTAGACTCGAGGCATATCGAAACCGAGGACGTCCCTAAACGAGATGGTCGGACGACATCAAGCGCATCTAGCACAATGGAATGATTTACGGGAGGCTTATGTCCAGTAGTAGACTCAAAATGGCTATCGATTATGATGATGTGGTCAAGTGACATAATTTTAAAGGTAGTTTTGCGATTAAGAAACTAAGTTATGTTGTCTTCAAAACAATTAAACGTATAAAAATAATAGCTAGCATATAAGCTCACAAGCCAATAAAGTATCGATGAATTACAAAATCTGTTAATGGTAAAATAAGGCTAAAATAAGTGGATGCTACAGCAAATTTTTTAAGTCCATGACAAGATGGCGATTTATGTAAGCAGAGAACATCCCACGATTTCGAAAACACGTAGATACTAGTGACAAGAACAACGAATATTGTCATTATCAGGGAGCTACATAATTATAATTGATAAATATGAATGTGTAACTTTACTTACAATGTCATAGAGAATGGTCGTTATTTGACGATATAAAGAAATGATAAACAAAAAACATGTGAACATAAACCAATAACTCAAGATATATGGTTTGTAACATATACTGGTAAATTTATAGAAAGTGGCGAGAACAATCATGGAATATTATGTTGCGACTGAACAAGTGTGGAAAACGGAGATAGACGTTGAAATTATTTGTAAGTCATATGTCAATTGTCATTTCATAAAATTATTGGGAAAAAAAGACATAGTTGGCTTAAGCTGTTTTGAGATATTGGACAGTTTATATTGGCAACAAAGACGAGATATCTAAGGGGAAAATGATTATTTTAAAATTTATTTAGTGTAGAGAAAATTGTGAAAGTTGTGAAAAATTGTTTTTGGTATGTTTCTTACTGAATTTTACCAAAGAAACTATTATTGAGAGAACTTGGATTCTTGTCAAATATTAATAAGTATGAAAATATCTCACTCAAATGATTGAGATGTGTTCTTTTGGTTAAACAATTATTAGATAGGAATATAAATAGATTGTGTAAATGTTAATAGCAGAATATTAGATGTTGTTCTAGTAGCATTGCGATTTTAAAAATGTTTTATAAGTCTTTTTAAAATTTATCTTTAAAATAATAACCAGCATATTAGCTTACGAGCAATAACTGTTAGCCAAATAAAGTATTAATTAAACACAAATTCTTTTAACGGTTAAATTAAGTAAATAAAGCGGCAAATTGTTTTAGTTCATGACAAGACGGCGATTTATGTGAACAGATAACATCTCACGGTTTCGAAGACACAAACTAGTGATAAGAACTTGTTGCTCATGTTTTGCGGCTGACCCCAATTGTATGTTAAATGCGCTTTGGCATCTCCATTGGCCGAAAAGTCACGGAAACTTTAAGCTTATCAGTTCAAAAGTTTTAAGCGGTCGGTTTGTGATAAGTTGCTCGCGAAGCTGGCGATGCGAATTTCAACAATTTAAATATCTCACTAATCGTTTAAAATACATCGTGAGCAAAATTAATTAAGTGTGTTATTTGCATAATCTACATTATTATAAAAACTGTAGCTTTAGTGTGTTTGTACATTGAAGAACTGTGACAGCAGACCGTAATAATTTAGTGTAACAAAGAACTGTTTTTTGCCAATGTGATCGCCAACCTTCATTGAAGACGGCACGGAAAGAAGAAGAAAGAACTGTTTAGCATTTATTTGATTTGAATTTAAAAGTAGGTACTCTGGATAAGATCTGTTTTTCTTCAAAATTGGTCAAGATCTATTATGGTATGTGTTTTGTAAATGGCGATCTTTTTTTCATCTAGTGATTCATTTTGTACATCTAATTTAAAAATAAAAAACCATTATTCTATGTATTGTTTAAATTGTTTATATTTTAAATGGCAAACCATTAAGACCGCTGGTCAAGACTCATAAATTAAAACATGCATTTGTTAGAACTTGTACCGTTTTTGTCGTATTACTCTTGATAGTACCTTTTCTTACTTAAAGTAACAGTGCAGCGTCAGTAGCAACAAGTAATTTCTGCCCAAAAATGCTAGTCAGACAGCATTTTTATTCACATACCATTTAATTATACCTATTTATTCATATACCCTTAAATTGTATACCTTTGTTGTTTTTGTACCTTAATTATTGGAATACCTTTAATTCATAGTCCAACCATTTATATTTTATTAACAACTGTTTATAAATGGTGTAACAAGCTTTTTTCACGACCATACTCATTATGAAATTATTTTTAATAACATAATGATAACATTCACACTCTAGAGTGAGAATATTCATTCTGTAAAAGTTGTTTCTTATGCGACTTGCACGTATTCTCATTCCATCACTTGTTACGGTATGAATATTCCGTAATTGTTTTAAGCGATTGCCATGGATGTCAAATAAACTCTTTGAGGTAAATGTCATTTTCAAATTAAATTGGTGACGCGTCATTCTTAACAGTTATTTTTTAAAAGTTTCGTATAAAAACTAGCTTCTGCCCGCGACTTCGTCCGCGTAAAAGTCGAAAATGGTTTTAATAGGATTTTTAAATAGTTTTTTACAATATTAATTTTGTTAAAACACATAAATTATTATGTTAAAATGTTTGAATACTTATAAAATATAACAATTTTTATTATAGTGTGGGGATTTAAAGGTTAAATAAAAATGAAAATAAAATAAAATTTTGTTATATTTTATGAACACGAAGCTCGGCATTTGTTCTGGTGAAAGTGACACGGAGGTATTTTCTTTTTACAACGAAATCGAAATACTACACCTACCTCAGTATTTCTTTGTAAATATTTTTTATTTTTCCTCTGGGTGCTAGAATTACCAGGCTATTCTGTGCGCTTACTCAGGAGCATGCCACATCCAGCTGGCCGTGGGAGAAGCAGCTTTCTCTCAAGTTTACTCCCGCTACCTTAAGAGTTTGACCTTAAGCGCTTTGTTTATGGTTATGGAGAAGCAGGCTTGTGATAGGAAACTGCACTCTCTTGAATTCGAAGGGGTAATTTGATAGTGTTAGGGGAATCGTAGGAATAAATACAGACTCCCCTCGAGAAAAACCTGTCAGTACAGTTGCCTCGATTACATTGCGATGCAATGTTTTCACTTGCAATCTGGTACTATTGCATAATTTTGGTGGATTTATATTGCGCAGCAACATAATTTGCTCTTAATTTTAATATGTGAGTTGGGAGACTAGGAGGCTTCAGTGTATTCAGGAACTCGACCGGATAATGAATGGCATCATCACTGTTTATCACTGAGTTGACGGTTTTATATTGATATTCAACCACTTCAAATGATCTCAGACGTAACGAAGTTTCAGGACTCTGCGATCAGTGGTTTTGGCTGTGCGTTGATTCGTTAGTCAATCATTTAGGTTAAAGCATTTTATATGTATAGATGAGCGAGAATTTAAGTGAATCAGATTTAGAATTTGAAAATACTCCTCCTGAGAGTACATATTATGCTATAAAATAACAGAAAACCTACTTCCTCAAATATCAACCTTCAATTCTTCCTGTTACACAAACGTTATCCAATCAATCTGTTTTAAAAAAACTTTCCAGAGAATATTTCAAATGCACCGGTATTTCATTTTAATAATTATACTAACACAATAAATATTAATATTATTACCAATTAATACATATCTATGTTTCAAATAATAACTTAGGTGTTTTAAAGTGTTATTTATTTAAATTCTTTGGTCGTGGAGAAAATATCGTCTGTTACAAGGTTAGAATCTACTATTCTTACACTGTCAATTTAATGTTCTGCAATTTTAAAAATAAATATGGGAAAAAGTGAAGATGTGTAGCTGGTAAAATCTACTTATTTTATTTGAGGAAGCAAATACGAGTACATATCTCCGTTTCCCAGTTTGGTGGATTTAATTGCATGAAAGAAAATGTCGTGTAGTTTAATCATCCAAACTTGTGACCGTGAAAGCATCTTTCGAAGGAAGCTAAAAGTATAGCGTTACACAACTTTCGGTAAGAGAAACGCATTCTAATAAGAAAACTTGGCGGAATTCGGAATTGTCAGACAAACAGACGAAAAAACCAAAACGTCGGTGATGCAATGCGACGGTTTTCAACGAACGATGCGATGTCCCAAAGCAAAAATAGCTTCGTTGTCTAAATGTGTAATACCGAAGTTTCTATTTCAAAAGGAATCCAATATATAGAAAATCGAACGGCATAGACCACAGAATGTCGACACTTCTAACAATTATTATTGAAAAATTCCGATGGCACGACGGCATATCCGGGTCATACCAATTTCTTTTTGCGTGGACAAAAAATTGCGGCGCTTCAGCAACCGAACGCAGTTTAAAATAAAAAAAAAACCTGGTAAATAATCACACTGTTAACATCGCAAATTCCAAAAGTGGTGGATTCAAATAACTCCAGAATTTAGCTTTTACCAAAAACTAGATTGAAGTAACATATCGAAAACTGCAATTTTATACTTTTATAAAACTGTAACAAAACTGTGTAAGAAAAATTTAAAACATTTACAGTAAAAGACTGTGATTTTGTGTTGAGGTGTATATCGGACTCCAATTAATCAAGTGTTTTTTTTTCTGTACGTTTGAGCATTACACAAAAACTTCCTGACCAATGTTTATTACCTTTTCTTCTGTTAAAACTTATGATTAGACTAATAAACTGGTATATATTTTAATAATAGCAGCGGTTAACCTTTGCCAACAGAAGTTACACATCTAAGTTAATTGATTTTTTTGGTTTAATTTTTGTACAAATTAACATTAACTTTTTACTTAGTACTTATCTTTTTGATAAGGAACCAGTCACATTATACTTTTAGATTTTGATCGAGAAAAGTAGCAAAGCTCATAGACGAAGCAAACAAAATACATACATACATATAGTTACGCCTTTTTCCCGTAGTGATAAGCAAAGACAACTTCCTTCCACTTGCTATGGTTCTTACACACATCTTTTGCTTCCTCTACTTTTATCAGTGCTCTTATACATGCTCGTCGATTGTTGGTACTCTTGACCTGGCCTTTCTTTAAAACAATGTTGATCTGATCGAGATATGTTCGCCAAGGTTGACCTCTACCGACTTGTCCATCCATACTCGCCTTATAAATTTGTTTCGTTAATCTTCCTTTATTCATCCTTACTACGTGTCCACATCATTTAAGCATTCCTTTATCTATCTTTGTAACCACATCTTCTTTTAGACCACATCTTCTTTTACACCACAGCGTTCTCTTATCTCACTATTTTTTACTTTATCCAACCGAGTTACTTTAGCTATACTTCTCAGAATAATCATCTCCGCAACATTAATCCTATTTTCATGCTTCTTTTTCCAAACCCAACATTCACTACCATACATAAGTGTAAAAACCAACACACCTTTAAGCACAGCCAGACGTGCCTTTTTTGACAATTTCTGGCTGCTCATAAAGCTATACAGTGCCCCATTCATTTGTTTTCCTGCCAACACCTTTCGCTTGATGTCACTTTTATACTTTCCATCTGTCGTAATCTTATTATCCAAGTACACAAATTCATTTACTTGTTCCACTCTTTCTTCCTTGATCAGAACTTCACAGTTTGTCATGTTATTTTCTCTTTCAAAATCCATTACTTTCGTTTTGCTTACATTTTCATCCCTTTGATTTTTAGGACATCATGCATAACATTAACCATCACCTGCAACTCATCTTCAGATGACTCTAATATGACTTGATCATCGGCGTAAAGAAGGCATTTGACGATCAAATAATTCATTTTCAATCCATACGCACTCTCTTTCAAATCTTTTATACCATCGTCTATGTATAAGTTAAACAGTCATGGCAAAGCCACACATCCCTGTCTCACTCTCCTTTCGATGTTAAACCATTCCGTGCAAGCTCCGTTTATACGGACACAAGCAGTGGAATCCTCGTAAAGTGATCTCAGTGCTTGTATTAAACTATCGTTCACCCCATACATGGACAATGGCGACCACAATTCACTTCTTACCACTTTGTCATAGGCCTTATCTAAGTCTATAAAAGCGCAATAGACCTTCTGACTTCTAGCCAATAATTTTTCAATTATACTTCGTAATGAAAAGACCCGATCCATACATTTCCTTCCTCTTCTAAATCCTGTTTGCACATCCTATATCATCTTCTCAGTTTTATTCGTCACTCTTTTAATCAATATCTTTGCATACAGTTTGCCGACTATGCTAAGTAAACTAATACGTCGGTAGTTTTTACATTGTATTTAGCAGATAATGTTTGTTGTCTCACTTTTTATATAAACGTCTTTTTTTCCTAATTTAATGGGGCTGGCAGAGCCAAAAGGCCGGATGTTTTGTTTTATTACTCATAAGTAGGTAATATTCACATTTATATTAAATCAATACAATTATTATACATGATTAAGGTGTTAGTATTTTTCCGACTAAATAATTGATAAAATATTAAGGTGTTATTTATTCTTTTTATATATATATTTTTTTATTTTTAGTTATTTTTTTTTACACCTTTTTTTTTTAATTATATTTTTTCATGTCAGACTTACAAGCTTCAATTGCTGGGTAGCACCGCTACTTATAAGGGTATGTTAGTCCTTTTTTATAATAATATATAATATTATAAATACTGTTATCCTTCAGAGTCAGTAGGTTTTCGAGATTTATAGGGAATTTTACATCATATGTAATTAAATTTTGATACATTGCATCTATTTCTAAAGTGTTTACAGGACATTCTAATATGACATGTTGTAAATCAGCAGTTTCAATGCATAAATCACTATTTACTAAACCTATTTTAAATTCATATAAACGTCCGATAAAGTTAAATTTATTTTGCAACATAAACCGTCTTGGTGGTTTCTTAATTAGTTTCTTGTAATATTTGGCGCATTCAACTTATATACGTTGAAGTATGAACCAACATTGCTCCAAATATTCACTGCCGCAATATTTCTCCAAGAAAATGTTCGTTTCCACTTCTTGAAATTGTTAAAATACTAAAATACACAAATGTAGTTATCCGCTAGACAAATTCTCGCCATTCGCCTCTCAGTGAGCCATTCATTTTTCACTATTTTCCTTTAGCGAGTGTAAGAAGATTAAATTTTCTCATCCCGCCGCTTCAATTCGGTACAGAATTTCACCACTAGGGAATCGCTAGGCTCGAAACTAGACTTGATTACCGTCGCTTTAATTATTCCTACACACATTCTGGTAAAGTTGTCTCTATGCGCTTATCATACGTTTAATAAAGTCTGGTCTTGAATAAACTCGGATCCTGCAAATGTCCTAATTCGGCTATTTAAGCATATTTCGAGGCGAATCGTTTAACTCCACTACAAGACACCGATTTACGTATTTTCGTAGACACCCCGAACTATTTTAAATAGGTAACAAAGAGAATTTAAGGAGGTTCGTGGGTCAAAGAAAAAATGCAAACATAAATAGGTAACTTGGTTATTATAGTTTTTTATATTAAATTATAATTTTTTCACTGATAAAAGTAATTAGAAAAATTAAAAAAAAGTTTTGCTTCTTTAACATGGGTTCTTATGAGAAATTATGAGTTCTTGATATTAAAATAAACAAAAACATTGTAAAAAATGGAAAATTCGATGAAAAAAAATACGTGAGTGTAGGAAATTTAATAACGAAGAGTTTGGGTGCTTAAAAAGTATTATCGACCACTTAGTTTTTAAAATATTTTTTTTTAACGATGAAATTTGATTTATGGCGTAAGAACGTGAACTTTAAAGAAACGACGGCAACGGCACATTCGTGCAGACGACCCAAGTCTCAAATCACCCATGTGAATACACATAATGTGTGTGTTGTGCACTAACCAGGAAATAATGATACGTGAAAGTGAAAAGTTAATAAATATGGTATATTATAAGTAATAATAATATAATGTTATATATGAAGTTAATATTAGTGTACAGTTTTCTATACTTAAAATAAATATGACATACATATATATAAATATATATATATATATATTATATATATATATATATATATATATATATATATATATATATATATATATATATTTATATATGCAGGAGGTGTGTAAAATCTTATGCTTAGGCAAATTATTTTATAGACAAATTTAATATAGTCGTATGAACTACTAGAATTCGAGAGTTCTAGATGTTAAAAGAACTTAGCAAAAATACTCCTCTTTAAAATAATCCACATTTATAAAACAAAACAAAAAACAAAGACCATTAACAAAAAACAGATATAATAAATTTGAGTTCAATTTATACGCACACACTTTACAATAAGAAATAAACTTAAATAATGGTCCTTTATAAAAATCCATTTTTTGTTATCAAGAGGGATGATATTAAGGGTAAGAGGGTGACTTTTTTCAGCAAGTCTAAATTTGGCATTCCATCTCATTCTCCAAATAATAATTGACGTGTTTTTTTGTTTTTCTAAAAAATTAGTCCTTAAATCGTTGCTTTAAGTGGATATGTTATCTAAAGAGTATTTATATATTTTTTTAAATCCTACAATTAATCATCTAATTTAATTAAGAAACTAAATAAAAAGTAGCTACGGTCTACAGGGACGAAAGTTGTAAATGGAGAAGCCTTAATTATTAACTGAACAGCAATATTTTTACTTTTATTTTTCTTGTTTTGTCTTAATGCGATGATTCAAAGAGCATATTTTTTGACGATAAAAACTACCCTTGCAGACGAAATCACTGGTAAAAGCTAGTAATAGATACATATAAATGTGTAGGCTGTAATAAAATTAAATTTGTTTATAATTGACTGCAGATAAAATTTTGTATTTATTACGAAAAAGTAACAATAATGTCAAACTTAACGAACATCATTATCAAAATAATAGATTATAATAAAATTTTTGAAATTCGATTTCGATAAATGAATAATTATTGTGTTGATTACTAATAAAAGAATATCGAATTTAGTAATAAAATAAATGTTTGTCTTACTAAATACATTAACATTAGGTACATAAAGCTTTTCCCCAATTTATTTATACATTAAATACTTAATAATGTAGGAGGAAATTACCAAAACTCGATTGATGCAGTTTTTTTAAACGATTTATTATTTAATTTTTTTATTAGAATGATAAACGGTCATAAATGATTTTAAAAAGAAAATTTTTCATTGAGCGGTTTTTTTTATATTATATAGATAACTAGCGGACCCAGCAGACGTTTTCCCGCTCGAACGTTGGCTTACCTGCACTGGACATGACACGATCAAACTCAGCGAACCCGAAAACTATGAATTCGACACTAATATCGGCCATTTTTGATAGTTTTTATATTTCAACCCCCTTCCTCCACTTTGGCTTTTATTTCATACAAACCCGGTCCCGACAATTATAAACATAACAACAAAAAATAATCGGTCAAGCCATTTTCGAGTTTTTGCAAAACATAAACAATATAAATATCTTTAAAAAACAGTCGCTGTGGGGGAGCAACTTGTAAAGTTTGACCTTGTGCTTTATTAACAGTCATTTCAAACGTTAATTTAATAGTAAATTGGAGTCGTTTGAACTAAAAAGGCAATTCTGAGGGTATCATTGGTATTCTTGGTATCAAAACAGTTTTACCAGTTTCGAAGCCGGTTAATATTTGTACATTCAATCAAAAAAGAAATTAAATTCACAATTTTGAGTCTTGTACCGTTGCACAGTTTAGGTGGGTTAAAATTTCTTAGTATAACAATCGGTAAACCTACTTTTAATAATAATTTATGCTGCGGAATTCAGGGAGGCGTCAAAGAATTCAAAAATTTAGTTGGATAATGTGCTGCCTCCTTTCTATCCACAAACGTGACAGCTCAGTGGTAGATTTGCGAAAATGCTTCAAATGTTAAAAAAATCACATAATTTATTTTATTAACTTGCTCATTAGTATGTGATAGTATAGCCCTTTCTTAAAACCAATTTAGTGTCTTAGTGGTTGTGTTACTAATATCGGGATATGTTATGAAATTGTAAGAATTCAACTACCGATCAAAATTGTTTGGAATAGGGACAGTTTTAATTTAGGTTATTTCCAACAATTAAAATACCAGAGCTCTCATTGCGCTCAGTGATTAATACGATTAAATTTAAAATTTTAATGTTTTCTTTTGAGAAAGAGTAGTCAATATTAAAAATGATTAACTAAATAATTCTTAAAAAAAAACCGACTTAAAATTCATTTGCTCCTTAGAATTGAAGAGTTCCGTTACTTTGTCATGGATCCCATAATCAGAACCTGATCAAACTCTTATTAAACTACCCTTTAAGTACATCCTTTTCAATAAAAAAAAATCATTAAAATCGGTTGGCGTGATATTGAGTTATTCGTCCATGTTCCTCGCACATACTTAATGCAAATTTAAGACTTATATGGTTTTCTCATGGATGCCACAATCATAACTGGACCAAATTAAAATGAGACCACACGGAAAACACTAGCTTACAAATAAAAAAAGAATCATTAAAATCGGTTTGCCCAGTCGAAAGTTTTGAGGTAACAAACATAAAAAAAAGTCGAATTGAGAATCTCCTCGGTTAAAAAAACACTATGGACTCTATCTCAGGGATGTGATCTTGATTTCTCAATTAAATTCAATTCGAGGGAACAGGTAAATTAGTTTGTTTATCTATCTATTTTTTAGAAGAACTAAAAATTGTAACAGTATAAATTAAGCACTAATTCTGGTAATGGTTAGATTAAGTTAATAAAGCGGACGCTGCGGCAAATTGTTTTAGTCCATGACAAGATGGCGATTTATGTGAGCAGATAACATCCCACGGTTTCGAAGACACGAACTAGTGATAAGAACTTGTTGCTCATACTTTGCGGCTGACCTGAATTGTGTATTGGATGCGTTTTGGCATCTCCATTGGCCGGAAAGTCATGGAAACTTTGGGCTTATCAGTTCCAAAAGTGTTTATGCGGTCGGTTTTCGGTAAGTTGCTGCAGCTTGCGAATCAAATTATTTGAATGTGTCATTGTTTTAATCAACAATAATATCACATTTTTTCATAATCAAGTGCATTCAATATATGGTAAGTACTTATTTCAAGAACCTTCATTTGTAAATTTTTAAAAAACTTAAATAGTAGCAGCGGGTAAAACTCATTCTTTAAAAATGTGTTAAATTAAACGAATTAAAAAGTTTCTAAAAGAGTAACTAATGCCAAATTTAATGAGACGTTTTAATTCCAAATACAAAACTACGGAGTGTATTTTAATAAAGGACAGTAAAATAATAACTTATAAAATAAAAAATAAGCTGAGTGTTATTTTTAGATTAACATTATGCGCTTGGTGTAGTTAATTTAAATAATCTCCACTTATGCTGGTAAAATATCAGATACATAATGGCCCAGTAACAGTAAACTACTACAAAAATTTATTATCATGGTGTGATATTGTAAATTTTCTTTAAAGTGACAAGCATTGTTGGTGCCATTCCAAAATAAAACCATTCACTTAAGTATCCATGTCTGAGTATCTTTAAACCTAATACTTAGCAAACAATGCCCATTGTTTGGGTATTAAAGATTCTATTATAGTTACAAAGCGCTTTTGCTTCATATTTATGATAATTTATAACCACATTAGTCGTACAGTTAAGACTTTAAACGTTATTAAAATTTTCGCTAATTTTTTTTAAAAATATTTGTAATTTAACGCTTAAGTTATATCTGCAACGTTGACCCAGACACTAGCTACTACACTGTCTTAGTGTGGAAATATTTTGTGAATTTTACTTAACTTTATGGCTAGGTTAGCTTGTGCGAAATAAAGGAAAAAATAATTAATGCTGGAATTACATGAATGGCTGTGGAACTAGTGAAGTAGAAACGACTTAGTGCAAACGAGAATTCCGATTATAGAAAATGATTGCGTTTTAGAAAAAAAAGTATCTGCACCGTATAATGAAGTAAATGGACATGTTTTACCGCTCGACAAAAAAGAATAAAATACTTTTTGTGTGTGTATTTTTATTAACGCTTTAAAAGTAGGTTTGTTTTCTTTTGAATTCTAGTTTAAACAAAAAATAAAGAAGGCAAATATTGTTATTTACCCATGTGCCTGTATACCTAATTATTGTTTCATTCCCAAAGGACCATCTATAAATTGTAATGATGATTGTAAAATTGATTTAAT
The DNA here is from genome assembly GCA_950111635.1 of Agelastica alni. NCBI lineage: Eukaryota > Metazoa > Arthropoda > Insecta > Coleoptera > Chrysomelidae > Agelastica > Agelastica alni. The sequence goes on along the minus strand of OX467713.1, from coordinate 22,181,143 downwards.
AATTATATTATTGTTTGAGTTTTTTTTTTTTATGAAAATAGTCGCAAAAAGGGTAGACCTATCGTGTGGGGGAAGGGATTATAGAAAGGAGATGATTGTGGACACGCTTTTTAAAAAGTTGCAGGTCATAGTTCTCTGGAAAAACTGATTTTGGAAGCTTATTCCATTCCGTAGCAGCCCTGTAAAAGAAGGATTCTTGATGAAGATTGGTCCTTGTAGTGTCAATCTTAAGAGTAAATGGGTGAGACTGATCAGCGTGCCGAGTTCTTCGGCCGAATGTGGCCAATGGTGGTACAAGAGTTTTTATTTCTCTGGAGCATCTGCCATGGAAATATCTGTACAGCAATGACTGGTCTGCAACTCTTCTTCTATGTTCTAGAGGGTGAAGGGTATCTATGAGAGTTGAGCTTTTTATCAAGCGAATGGCTCTTTTCTGAATGGAATCTAGAAGACGAAGAGAATGCCTTGGTGCTGAACCCCAAATGTGCGAGCAATACTCCAGTAGAGGTCGGATTTGAGCCTTGTACGTCGTCAACAGTTGATCAGGAGTAAAAAACTTTCTGGCTTTCCACAGAAAACCCAGCCTCTGGCTTGCCGACTTTGCGATGTTAGTAACATGGTCATGCCAAGACATATTATTGGACACCGTGACTCCCAAAATCGAGATGAAGGGACTTGGTTCAAGGGTATTTCCGGACATTGTGATGGGATGATTTGAGGAATTCACTTTCTTGGAAAACGTGACACTTTGTGTTTTTTGGGCGTTGAACTGAACAAGATTGTTGGTTCCCCACTCGACGATTGCTTTAAGATCTCTATTGATGGAATCAACCTGTTCCTGCCTGAGTCTATTTGTATCATTCACCGAAAGTGATCGATAGGATGTGAAAGTTGAGACAAGTGTGCTATCGTCTGCGAAACTGTAAATGGGGTTTGTTGTGGTTTTCAAGTGGTCGTTGATGTGTAAAAGAAATAAGGTGGGGGACAGGATGGAACCCTGGGGGACCCCGGCATTAGTTTTAAACGCATCAGAAGAAATACCGTTTAAGCCCATACGTGACGAATATTGACTACATTACATTTTTGCGGTTGGGCCATTAGTATAGGCGCTTATGTCACCTAGATCTTTGATACTTTGTAACTACCGCTGTGTCTTCAGGCCATCAGAATTTCAGTCCGCTGGTTTTGGCAAATCGCAGGATTTCTGTTGGCCCTGTCTTATTTAGATCATTCGGATCCATTATCATGCGGCCCCAGGTTTGGTACCTGTCCACTGCTAGCATCGAGCAGCAACATACTCTCTTCCTCTTCGCCGCATAGTCAGCAGTTTTTCTCAGCCGCTAGCTTTAGTTTAAAGAGGTGCGCCCTTAGTGCGTTGTGGCCAGTGAGCAGGCCAAGCGTGCTGCTTAGCCTACTCCGGTTCATTGTCCAGAGTGCGTCTGCCCTCTTCTGGAGAGGTTTTATTGACTAACAATTATACACTTATAATCAAACTATTATTATTATAATAATTATTATTATAATTTATACATGGTCCTACATACTTACATATAGTCACGCTTTATTTCTCACATTATCCTTAAATCCTACTTACATGAACAACATTACCTTGGTAAATACCAAGATGAAATGACCTCACTATATTTTATTAACGCCGGTGTCCCTCAGGGTAGCGTAATTGGTCCAGGCCTTTACTCATCTAAACAGCAGATCTACCAACTTCCTGGAATAGTGAAACAGCAAGTTATGCTGGTGACACAGGGGTCATGTCAGCACACGAAAATCTGGCAACAGCATCTCTACAGCTACAAATGAATCTGAATATTATAGAAACATGGTTGACCAAATGTCGGATGCAAACAAACGAAAACAAATCAGTTCAAGTAACATTTACCAACCGAAGAGGAAGCTGTCCACCAGTTACTCTAAATGTTCACCAACTACTACACCAGGAGGACGTCAAATATTTAGGAATGCATATTGACAGAAGACTGACTTGGAGGAAATATATTTTCACAAAACGTAAACAGCTAGGGTTAAAGTTAAATAAACTATACTGGATTGTTGGACGAAATTCTAATTTGTCCCTAGAAACCAAGCTCCTAATTTACAAAACCATTATAAAATGGTATGTGCCAAATCACATTGTAGCACGCGATCTACAATTGACAACCGTCAAGGAAGAAATCACCAAATATGACTTAAGATTGCACAGACACCCTAATGATCTAGCAAGAAGCCTCATGTTGCAGCCAGTACAACGAAGACTAAAGAAACATATTCCAACTGACCTGCTAAATAAATTTTAGTATATATTCTTTATTTCCCATGTCAAAAACTAAATTCAAGTGAGGTTTGTGACTTAATAGGACAATGTTATTGAATGTTTATCCTTCGTGTTAAATATGTATTGTCAAAAAATTTACTAATTGTAACTATGTATTGCAGGTTGTTAATAAATAGGGGTACTCAAAAAAAAAACTTTATACTTCTCAGACTCATCTCCTTGGGTGTTAATATTTTAAGATAAATTTTACAAAAATTAAGTCGGGAAAAAAGTAAAACCTGTACGTGAAAACGAAAAGTTTTGCATGTCTGGACTTGCATAATGTCACAAAATCTCATAGAGTTTATTAGCCATGACAAAAACTTGAAAGACAGTCTCCTTAAAACACAGTCAATGAAAATATGTTTAAGATAAGCCAACGAAGAACAGTTTTTTGTTAAAACTGAATAATTGATAAGGTTATCTCTTTGAGAGAAGATTGAAATGCAGTGCGATGATGGAAATATGCTCTCACTGGAATCTAAGTATATTTTTGATGGTACCAAAACTGTTATTTTTTATCTCATCTTATTGTTTGTCCCCGACTTTTTAGTTAAGAAAAATATAAAATAACGTTGATGATAAATGCATCCACGCCACTGTACTACTATAAGCGATATTTTACAGCAAATTTGCAAAGAACAGAATTCAAAATTTTACATTTCGTATTGTCGAATTATTCTGAAAATCATCCGAGACATTTACGTCTGCATCCCAACCATTTAATTTATCCATAAATTTTGTGAGAAATATTCTTTGCGACCTCTGGAAAACTTTTCGACTTTGATATACGTTACGGTCAGTTTTGGAACTAACAAGATCGCGTAAAACGAGCAGTCTGTGTTTTATGTCTTTCACTGTGGGCGTTCTCCTTAAATGTTTTCATAAATTTACTGAAGAAAATCTGTCGAATGTGTGATTTGTGGCGTACGAAATAATGGGATTTTGATAAACACGTTTTTGGGATGTTGGAATTTTGAAACATACAGGGTGAAATGTTTTATTATACTACAAAATCGAACTTAAAACTAGCCGGAGCTTCTTCGAACTAACCCCATTCGCCCCTACGGCCCATTTCGTCGAGTCAAAATTGTTTTTATGCTTTTTTGGATGGGACATTTAGAGCTTTATATCGTATTTGAATATGCGACCATTTTCGCGTAAAGGCCGGTAAATTCTTTACTTTCAAAAGTTTTACGAGAAAAATCATATGAAAATGATGATTTTTATGACAAACTTATACCTTTTCCGACACTGTTAATAGAAAAGTCAAGAGTTTAGGGTTGCTTCACGATTTTATGTGAAAAAAACTAGGTCTGTTTTTTAAGTAATAAGAATTTGTTTACCATCTTTGATTTTAAAGAGCTTTTTAGATGTTTAACATTCAAATTTTTTCTTTGGGACAGCTATTGTGTTTGATTTAAATGCATTTTCGACTTAATAGCATCACAACTTATTGCCAAATACCGTCTTTTTGTTTAAATCTTTAATGTTAATCAAGAAAAAATATGTACGAAAAACTACATTAGAAATAACGATATTACAAATTATTATTACTATATTAAAAGTAGCCGCTTAAAAACTAAAAATGTTTAAGACTATAGACATATTGTTACGATATTACTTCCAAAATCAGTTTTTCCAGAGAACTATGACCAGCAAATTTTCAAAAAGCGGGTCCACAATCATTTCCTTTCTATAATCCCTCCCTTTTCTAATAGTCGCAGTGCGGGCCGTCCGCGGTCCATAGCTCTAAATAGATCTTTACAAGATATTAAGGATAATAATTGTCAAATAGGAGAAGTTACTGTATTGTTAGCAGGCGATTTACAGCACACTTTACCAGTAGTGCCCAGAGGAAAGCGAGCGGACGAAGTTAAAGCGTGCGTAAAGCGGTCTCATTTGTGGGTTTCAGTGACAAAACTGAACCTTACCAAAAATATAAGAGTCCATCTTGGGGGAACTGTTATTGCCGGACCTGTTGCGTGAAATAGGAAATGGTGATTTCCCGGAACTGGATAATAATAATCGTCTCCCTACAGAGTTACGTACAATTTTTTTCACTGTAAAAGAGCTTTTAGCTAAAATGTACCCAAACATTAATAATATTCACGATAAACCTGCAGATGGTTATGCGAGCGTGCCATCCTAACACCAAAAAACGAACAAGCCTCAGTCATAAATGAAATACTTTTGAGATCATTCGAAGGGATCGAATATCAATATAAATTTGTCGACTCAGTAATAAACAAGGATAATGCCATTCTTTATCCGTTCGAGTTCCTAAATACACTGAAGCCTCCCGGTCTCCCAACTCACATATTATAATTGAGAGTTGGCGCGCCAATTATATTGCTGCGCAATATAAATCCGCCAAAGTTATGCAATGACACCAGATTGCAAGTGAAAACATTGCATCGCAATGTAATCGAGGCAACTGTACTGACAGGTTTTTCTCGAGGGGAGTCTGTATTTATTCCTACGATTTCCCTAACACCATCAAATTACCCCTTCGAATTTAAGAGAGTGCAGTTTCCTATCAAAGTCTGCTTCGCCATAACCATAAACAAAGCTCAAGGTCAAACTCTTAAGGTAGCGGAAGTAGACTTGAGAGAAAGCTGCTTCTTCCACGGCTGGTTGTATGTGGCATGCTTCAGAGTAAGCGCACAGAGTAGCCTGGTGATTCTAGCACCCGTAGGAAAAACAAAAAATATTTTTTACAAAGAAATACTGAGTCAGGTGTAGCATTTCAATTTCGTTGTAAAAAGAAAATACCTCCGTGTCACTTTCACCAGATCAAAGGCCGAGCTTCGTGTTCGTAAAGTATAAAAAAAATTTATTTATATTCTCATGTTTATTTAACTTTTAAATCCCTAAACTATAATAAAGATTGGTATATTTTATAAGTATTTAAACATTTTAATATAATAATTAACGTGTTATAACAAAATAAATAACGTAAAAAACCAATTAAAAATTCTATTGGAACCATTTTCGACTTCTACGCGGGCAAAAGCTAGTCTTATACATAATTGGAAGTGAATAAATCGGCCATTAGTCTGTAGACTTTCATTTACCTACTTTAACGAACTTAAACAAACTGAACTAATCACGCATCACGCACTACAAACTGTGAATACAAGCAAAATATATCTGTAATCAGTGTAAATGAATTCGCACCGCCACTGCGGTCACATTTGGCTTTCGATCTTCAAAAGCAACTAAAATATGATATATATGCACGCGGCGAATGTTCAGTTAACGTAACGAATTTCTCTGTTTGCTCCGTGAACAGAATTAACATGAAGTTTTGCGTATTCGTTAACTAAATTTACCCTTGTCGTTTGTCTTTCGCCGTCGGGCGGCCGCATCGTGCGGCAAATCTGGTTCGTAAAACTTTTTCCAACGTTTATTTTAACTATAAAGGCTTAGTTTCATATGATTTTATAATCGAATGCACACAAACCGCGAAGTATTCCTCCTCTATTTAAACGGCGCATGTTGAGAGTGTGGATAATTAGCAAAAACTCTATTTTTACGAGAAAACTGAAATCATATTTAATTAAAAGTAGTGCGCGCCGGCGCCGGCCCCACGAAATATGGGCGTGAAGGTGTAGAAAATGCTCTGAGGTGTGGGCAGCTTTACCGCCGGAACCTCCATTGCGTAGATTACTTCTTAGCTCGTGGACGGCGTCGTTATACTGCGTAAAGATGTTGAATCCTTCGATAACTCAGTAATCGCTGGCTCGATCTGTCTTTTTACTACTGTAAGCTAACGGGTTTGCTGCCTTTTATCGCCGTGAATTGGTATTTTCACAGTAAATGAAACAAACACGTGTCATCGATAATATATTCTTCTTCGGGTATCTATCCGTTTCGGATGTTGGCAATCATGTTGGTAATTATAACTTTGTTTGTACACGCTCGAAACAGTTCTGCTGAGGTTTTTCCAAACCAAGTCCGTAAATTCCTCATCCATGAGATTCTTCTTCTTCCGGGTCCTTTCCTACTCAGTATCTTTCCCTGTATTATGGTTTGCAGCAGGGAGTATCGATCCTTATTCCTCATAACGTGCCCTAGGTATTCTAGTTTTTTTTTTAATGTTGTACATGATTTCTAGATCTATTTTCATTTTTTTTAGCACTTCTGTATTTGTAACGTGAGCTGTCCATGGTATTCGGAGCATTCTCCTATACAGCCACATCTCATAATATATTGTTAATTTTAATACATGGAGCTTACAGCTTTAAAGCCTCCTGTATCTTTAGAATAATTTCACTGGTTACTAGCTTTTGTTTGATGTATTTTACTTGATTTTAGTTATGTGCATTTTACCGCGTGGTGTTTTTTAAAGTATACGCTAGTGGTTATACCTCGGCTGAAGATAGGCGAAGAGCTGTGCTCTGCATTGCTTGAAGTTCGGAAAGCGAAAGAGAACGAGAGCCGGAAACCGTTTCGAATGTGGCTTCTCGTTTTAAATTAAGCGTTTTTGATTGGTCACTGTGACCGTATAACAGCGTGCTAAAAATTGCGCGCGACGATTGGAATGTTCTCGAATTAACTGCACGTGTTCGTAAATAAATAGCACGGTACTCTTTGTTTATACGAAAGCTAATTTCCACATAATAAATGCGTGACTTTCAGTTGATTTTGTCGGCGTCAGAGCCGTACTGAGTAGTTTTAAAAATCAAGGAATTTCTCAAAGAGGAATTGAACAGTTGGAGGTACTGATTTCCAACAAGTAGTTTCTGCGAAAAATTACAGACGCCACAAGCAAGTTAAAAAAAAACAATTTTCGGAGCATTTCAATAAACAATAAACAATAAACTAAGTAATGCTGTTGTACTGAAAAATATAACCAAATTTAAAATAACTGGAAGTGTGCTACGCCAAGGAAAATATAAAGCTGGACGAAAATGTAAATATATTCAATTAAATTATGGACTCACCACGACGTAGCCACCGGAGATCTTCTGTATAATTAAATATGAACAGAAGGACCTTTCAGAGTATACGAATGGAACGGCGGAATTACAGTTGGTGGAATAAAGATATCTAATCTTCGTTAAGCGGACGATATCGTTCTACTAGCAAATACCCAAGAGGAACTTCTGATAATCTTGCATAAACTGGAAATGGACTTGGCCATCAACTACTCAAAGACCAAAGTTATGATCATCGACAGGGTCCAGAATAATATGCCAGACATCCTTCATCTGGGTCAATGCCAACTTGTGAGCCAATACATCTATCTGTGCTATCACATTAAACACAAAAAAAAAACTCATTAAAACACTGATATTCCCGGTACTTCTATACGGAGCAGAAACATGGTCGATGAAGGCTGTTGATCGCAGGAAGATCGACGCGTTTAAACTATGGTGCTGGAGAAGAATCCTACGAGTTTCCTGGACAGCAAGAAGAACTAATGCGTCCATCACCCAAGAAGTAAACGAACTCCAAAGATTATCCAAAATAGTGCAAGCTCGAATCCTTAGATACTTCGGGCACATTCAGAAAAGAGACGAGGACAACTTGGAGCGACTAATACAGATAAAATAAATATGAGTAATAAAACAACAATTTTAATGAGTTAACAAAGATTGTGGGCCAATTATTCAATGTTGAAGTCAACACTTGCAATTAAACACAATGTTGATACATCTACATATTCAAAACTTCGTTTTTTATTAAAACGGCAAGGTCAAAGTTAAAGGGCAAAGAAATCGAAGATTTTAACAAAGGAAGAAAACGAAAAATGTATCCAGGAAGCTCCAGATAAAGAAAATTTAATAATTAAGGTAATTTATAAGGTTTTAATTTCTATTTACATTACACATTTATTCATTTTTGAGTGGCTTTTTTGTTATTTCTGGTGCCTGTAGAATGGAAGAGTTAGTCTGAATGACTCTACACGATGTAGAAGACCTAAAATCTAAGCTTTTAATCAGCATACCTGATTCGAAGACCAACAAACCAAGATCATTTGTAGTTAATCAGATGTACTTGAATCTTTATGGAAAGTATGTTTCGTTAAGACCAGAAAATATGAACAGTGACCGATTTTTCTTTAAATATCAAAGCGGAAAGGGTTGTAGAAAAGTAGTAGGAATACATCAATTTAGAAAAATGCCTAAAATAGTTGCTATTTATTTGAACTTGGAAAATCCGACAGAATATACTGGTCACTGCTTTCGTCGGTCTCCTGCAACAATATTGGTTGACTCTGGTGCCGACATAACTATAGTTTAAAAAGGCATGGCGGATGAAAATTATCAAACGTTGCTGAAGGGTATTTTAAAAAATCTCTTAATAATAAGGTTGAGGTGGCAAATAAAATTTTCACAGTACAAAATATTCAACAAAATAACCCTACTGCCTCGCATGTTGTCCAACATGTTTCTCACAGTTCTAATAATGTTCCTCCAATTTTCAATAATTGTACTAACTGTCAAATAACTGTAAATATAACCAACTAATTTTTAAATGTATTCTGAAATGCTTTGAGGTTTTCAAAATTTAAAAAATAATTCCTTATAAACAACGTGTTTTTAATCATTTATGTAGAACACTACAGTAAGGAATAGTATATTCTGTAACAAGGTTAGAATGAAAATTCGATGCGAGTGGAAAGTTCCGAGCGCGAGCCAAAGGCGAGCGGGAGGAACCACGAGCATCACGAATTTTCATTCTAACCGAGTAGCAGACTATACTTTCTCCACGATCAAAAATTTTAAAATATTTTTAAATGGAAACGAACAAAAGATAATTTTTATTACAGAATTCAATTACAATTACATTAGGTGAACACTCAATAATTTAAGAAACATTCTACTTTGTATTAATTGTTATATTTGTACAGTTCTGGAAATTAAAAACTGGTTCAAAAAACGCAAACAAAATATTTTCTGAAAAGGAATTCGCTTTCTTTGTTTGTTTTCAATCCATGAACAGTTTGTAATATTTTTCATACTCATTCTTTGATTTTTTTCGTAGTAAACTTTCCAGTATATTATTTGTACTCTTTGTAATTTCAGGTGGTGTATTTTCACACTCTGATTCTGAATCACTGGATAAATTCATGATACTTTTTATATTTTCGAATGAAAACGTGACAGAAATAATTTTGACACTACTGAAAATTGCAGAGGTGTTGCAAAATATTTCTTCAATCTCAAGAGAGAGAATTCCAGCATTCTGTAATCAAATTTCATTTCAGAATTAGCAAATTCTGTGATGATCGTGGAGAATTGAATATTTCCCAACAGTTAGGTAATCTTAACTTGTTCTTTAAGAAATTTCCTAGCGATTTGCGGACAAGGATATTTATGATACACGTTAGTGCCTTTTCCTACACCAAAGTTGCCTATTATTGTTGTTCTTAATGGCATTCCTAGAGAAGAATTTTTTTTCAAAGTTAAGTCTTTGAAAGTATTCGTGGAAAATGAAAATACTTTCAGCAAAGAACCAATTAAAGGATAATTTTGTAAAAGTGCGTCCAAATATGCAACAGTATTACATGACAATGAGGTTCTACTAAGAGCCTGTACGAATCTATAAGTGTTTGTAAGTATTTTTGCAATTACAAAATGAACGCTGCAGCATAAAGGATAATTGAATATAACCAAGTAGAAGTTTGTAACATTTATTTGAGCAGGGGAATGTCGCCGACCCTTTCAACCCGTTTCTTATCCGAACTCAAACCAAAACTTTCGGTACAAATTCTGGAAAGAAATATCGTCACACATACTTTCGACCAAAAATGTGTAATATAGTGCGAATATAATTTAATGAAGGAATTTCGGTCCTTACCCTTTCAAAAAGACTCCATCCCATGGCGTTATTTACCGAGCGCGCAGTCTGCTACAAACGTTTGTTGTGTCAGGTGCAAAGGACGAAAACTTTTCGGTATATATTATAAGGAGACATTAGCGCAGCTATGTACGGACTTCATTTTTAACCCCTTTTAATTATGCTAATCTTGAGAGGGACCGTTTTTACCATTTCAACTCCCGACTTAAGAGAATAATGGAAAACATTTCTTGTTTCGTTGAAAAATTTACACGTGGAAAGGTTGGCGTTAAGTTTAAAATAACCAATTAGAACGGGATCATCACTCGTCACAAGCTACATGATAGCCTTTTTTTGTTTTTCTGTTATGTACTTCATTTATCATTTGTTAAAATAACGAGGATAATTAATGTCCGCACAAATTTCGTGTTTATTCAAACGCTTGTGACCCAAAAACGTATATAAATAAAATTTACTTTGTTCCACTAACACGATGATTAAATAATTATGCTCACTTATTTTTATTGTATTGTTACGAACCGGTCCTGTTGTCTTTCGCGACAGCGCGTCGTTTACAATTGGGGGACTGCTGCCGCGGCGATTGGAACAAAAAGAAAATACCGGCAAATTCTAAAATACTGCGTCTAATGGTTCCGAAACGGTTAAAGGATTATTCGGGCACTTTCTAGAAAAAGGTCCAACAGTTTCAAATGGTGGCGATTCTTCTAGAACGATGATTTGGAAATATAAAAAGGGCAGTGGTCGCGAAAAAGTTTTAATTTTTAAGTTTAAGTTGAAGTTAGTTTAAAGTTTGTACAGGGTGTTCCATTGGGAAACGATAAAACGTCAAGGATGAATGTATGACCACACAAATAAATGAGTAAAATTGATAAAACACCCAATATCTCGATTATAAAACTTGTGAGTCCCAACAAATATGGTATATTCAAAATCATTTTGGTGCCCTTCATTCACAGTTGACGTTTTTCCGTTTCCCAATGCAACGGTATAAACACAATTTATAAATTAAAATTTAAACAATTACCAATTACCAATAATAAATTTTTTAGTAAGAATACATCCATAATAAACGTAGAAGCATGCATAATTGGGACTTTATCGCAAACCGTGCGTGTTAAGGGGTAACGGCGTTAATAAACAAGAATTATGTCAAATTTTATCAGGACTAGCAAAACCAGCAGACGTCCTGCCAGAACGTTGGCTTGCCTGCTTTGGAAATGTCACTCAGGGACCCCAAAAACTGTAAATTCGACACTTATATCGGCAGTTTTTAATAGTTTTTATATTTCATCCCCCTTACACACTTTTCGTAAAGATAATTTTATTTCATAAAAACCTTGTCCCGACAATTACAAAGACAACAAAAATTATTTAAATTTGTCAATCAATTTTCGACTTTTTACGAGACTAACGCATGACAATTGACTTTTTTAAACATCTTCAACATACAGACGCTGCGGGGGGATTTTTATATTGTTACGGATTGTGGTCAGCAAGAGTCATTATTTGACCCGAAGCGACGGCGAGTTGTAAAAGGATGTATGATTTTTTCGGTAGTATCAAACGCCCTACATATTAGCGGAAGATTTATAGCCGCGGGTGGAAATTGGAAACCTGCAATGTTTACAATATTCGTAATAATTTTTTTTGTAACCCACTCGTTGAGGTAAAAATAACGTCTACACCGGACAAAATTGACAAAATTATTATTTTTTACTTGTATTTAACAAAGTTTTAATATGGTTTTTTGTCATCCTCGGGTTAAAGGTAAATATTGTTATTTTAAAAATATTTATAACACATGTAGACTTGGAAAAGGCGTATGACTGAATGGTGAGAAGTAAATTGTGATCGACAATGTCTATGTATGGCGTGAGCGGTAGTTTAATGCGAGCACTAAAATCACTTTACGAGGATTCCACTGCTTGTGACAGGATAAACGGGGATTACACGAACTGGTTTAACATTAAAAAGGTGTTAGGACAGGGATGTGTGGCTTTACCATGGCTGTTTAACTCGTACATGGAGGATTGTTTAAAAGATTTGTAAGTGAGTGCGTATGGATTAAAAATAATAGAATTGATCGTCAAATGCCTTCTTTACGCCGATGTACAAGTCATATTAGCGTCATTTGAAGAGGAGTTGCAGGCGATTGTTAATGTTATGCATGATCCTCTGAAAGTCAAAGGGATAAAAATTAATGTAAGCACAACGAGTAATGGTATTTGAAAGAGAAGAAAGCATGACAAACTGCCAGGTGCTGATTAAGGAAAAAAGAGTGAAACAAGTAAATGAGTTTGTGTACTTGGGCTCAAAGTTAACGAGAGACAAAAAGTATGACAGTGACATTTAACGAAGGGTGTTGACAGGAAAACAAATGAATGGGGCACTGCATAACTTTATGAACAGCCAGAACGTGTCAAAAAAGGCACGTCTGCTGTGCATACAGGAGTGCTGCTCCCTACACTTAGTAGTGAATGTTGGGTTTGGCAGAAGAAGCAGCATGAAAATAAGATTAATGCTGTGGAAATGAGTAGTCTGAGAATAATAGCCGGAGTTACTCGGTTGAATAAAGTGAAAAATAGTGAGTAAAGAAAGGCTGAGTATGTATGAGAGCACTAATGAAAGTAGATATAGCAAAAGTTATACCTATGAACTATAGCAAGTGGAAGAAAATGGTCTCTGCCTTTTCCTACGGGATAAATGCGTGACTATATGTATGTTTGCATGAATACAATATTTCATTCATAAACATTCCATTTATATTTTCAGTTCTGTGATTAACGAATGTTTATAAAGGCACCTTGATGATTGTGTACAATTTGTAAATTTATCATAAAAAACTAAAACGGAAAAATGTTTTAAATAAATTTAGAAGTAAAAAAAAGTACATTCAGGTGGAGTCAGAGATCGATAGTAATTAGGTAAGTTCGGACGGTACAATAAATTATTAACGTAAAATGAGCAGCTCTACCGTAGTTATTATGAAATTTTTAATAAAAATAGTTAAGGAGCAATCAAGTACAAACAAACTGATGATAATTACAGCAAAACAAATTATATTTTGTTTAAGCAATAATAGAGTTTTACTTTTAATATCAACATAACTAATGTTTTTTTTTATGGTTAAAGGTACATTTAATTTAACTGTTTGTACCGTAAAAAATATTTGTAACCTTTAAAAAGGGTTGCTTAAATTTTTGGAAACTTATAATTTGTTAGAAAACACGGCAGAAAAGATTAAATTTAGGTATGGAATAGTAAATATAAATTCTGCCTGTAATTTGCGGTAAAACAGGAAAAAGTGGGTAGTTACATTTTTATAAATGAAGATTTTTAAAGTTAAACTTTTCATCACTTTTTTACAAACCTTGTGTACTGTAAAAAAGTTTTTAACATATCACTAATAATCTTTAAACTTCCTACCAACCACAACATTAAAAAAAATTTTATTTGGTCTAGAAGATATTTTAATGAAAATTAAAAATAATACCTAATTAATACACTGCTCAACAATTGCAATGGATAATTATAATTTTTGCAAAAATTGCATTTTAAAATATTGTCAGAAGAGTTAAACTGTATGATGTGTAGAACATTTATCTATAGTGAATATTTTTTACAAATTTTTTCTTTGACTCGGCTGTTATCCTTTGTACAGAAGAATATTGGAATGTTGTTGATATGCGTATATGCCACCGACCTCTATAAACAAACTAGACTGCTAATGCCATAAGTAGAAAATTCATCAAATTACGAAGTTGACTTGGATCCCATTGAGCATGCGCATTCATCGCCTGTCATACAAGCGAATCACATTGGCGTACCGCAAGGAAAGAGGAGACAGTGTTTACCCCACAAATAAAATTATTGTCAATAAAATATTATTACTTCTTTATGTTTATTATTGCCACATTATTTTAATACAAACACTCACCTATGAAAAGAAACACCTCTGGGATTGTTTACAAACGAATTCTTGCACCAAAGAATAAAGCACTTCATTTTTTCGTTTTCTTTTTTCGGAATAAACACAAATAATCATTAAACACAAGCCACAGATAGATATAAACACTAATAAACGGCAAAAACCAACACGTAATATTATTTTCGTTCGTTCGCCGACGACTATGAACAAAATGGCTTCTTGTCCGATGTCAATGTCATCAATGATATTTTGGATCCTTCTGCGCATTGCGCAGTACGGTTTTCAGAGTTTTCAATTGGATGATATTTTCCGGTAGTGGGAATATGAGCTTTAGCGGTCTAGTTGGTACAGAAGTCGGTGGTATATGCGTATGGAGCAGGACTAGTACAAACCACAGTGCAAGCTCAAGACCGTTTCATAGTCCTGACTGCAAGGCATCAAATTGGAGAAACTGTCTTTTCTCCAACGAATCATGTTTTCGTTTATAAACGAGTGAAAGTCAAATTTTAGTCTGAATGGAAAGAGGACAGCGGTACAATGAAAATTTAATGATGCCAACCACTCTTTTCGGTGGCGGATCAGTTTGTGTTTGGGGAGGCATATGTTATGATGACCGAATTAACCTACTGGTCTATAAAGGGGGTAAGATATCGCGACATGGTTATAGAGTCATAGACGAGAGATTTGTTTTTGTTGATGATAATGCTCGTCCTCACCGTGCAAAAATTGTAAACGACCGGATGGAACATCATGGAATTATAAGAATGAAGTGACCATCCTGCTTACCAGATATGAATTGCATCGAGCACGTTTGGGCTGAAATGTCCAGGCAATAAAATCGACTTCAACAACCTCCACAAACATTGCAGCACTTACGCATTACAAGTCAATCGGAAAGGCATTCCACAGCATTTTATCAATAATTTGATAGATGGTCTTCCAAATAGAGTAACATCATTAAGACGAGTCCAAGGTGGTCCTACCCGGCATTAAGTTTTGTTGGAAGTACCGCAATTAATGAACTTTGTATGTTATTTTCTTTGATTTGTCTTTTTTTTTTTAAACACCCATTTTGCTTTATTGAGGAGAAGTTTTTAGGTTGCTTTTGTTTTTTCCCCAAATAAACTTTTATTATAATTAGTGATTTACCACGAGTGTCAATCGATAGATCGCACCAACCGTAACACTTCTCATCTATTTAACACTTTTGACGGGTTAAATTAAGCTAATAGAAAACGTAGTTGCGACAAGAGCAAACGGACACCATAAAGTAAGAATTCTGAACGGGATAGAAGGTTTAATGCAGCTCTTAGCCGATAACGATCGCTGCCCAGAACATTAACTACTAATGACTTAAATTATCCTGGCTTTTTGCCACGCTGCTGTCGAGAAACATCTACGTAAAGTCGAGGGTTTTACGTACGGACAAGAGACCGCTTAACTTTGCGCAAGTTCTATTAAGTTCAAAGGTACGAAGTGGCATTAGATTAGTCAACTGGGGATCGAGTAAAAAGTGTGTTACACGAAAATGTAATCAATGTTTTTAAATAACCAGAACGTATCCGTTGCCACGTACATTTAAGACGTATTTGATGTAAGATGGAAATGCCATAAAAAGGAAATACGTTTTCCTTCGTTTATTGCATAAAAATTTTTATATTGTCGCAGTATACCGTCGTTGTATTTTGGTTTACATCTTTTATTAGTTGTTTTTATTAAAAGGTTTTTATTCGTCTTAACGAAGCTAATTTTAGGTGTTAGAGGATAAGACGTTGATTTAATTGCTTCTGGAAGTTAACCTGTTTCACTATGCAGGGTATTTATTTTATAAGTAAAAACAGAATAAAGCTGATAAGCAGAACGACCAAACTTAGGTTATATAAGACCTTGATACGACCGGTAGCTACATACGCATGCGAAACATGGATTCTCACTGAAGCAGATAAAAATAGGCTAAGTATTTTTGAAAGGAGGATACTTCGGAAGATATTTGGACCCGTGCAAAAAGCGGATGGATCATGGTTCAGAATGAACCATGAACTAAATGCGTTAACCCATGGAGAAGATATAGTTAGGTTTGTGAAATCCCAAAGAATCAGATGGCTGGACCAAATACAAAGAATGGAGTTAAAAAGGTCAGCGAGAAGAATAAATGAATGGAAACCCTGCGAAACGAGACACAGGGGCAGACCTAAGAAGAGGTGGAAAGATGATGTAGTGGAAGATCTTAAGAAGCTTAGATGTAGAAACTGGTGGACCATAACTACCTATAGGAAAATATATCAGACTATTTTAGAGCAAGCCAAAACCCATCCCAGGTTGTAGTGCCAACCGAAGAAGAAGAACAATAAACTTTATTTAAAGTTTAAATTGAGATTTGACACATTTGGTTTAGACTTCTGCGATCTTGTTTGTTAAATCTATTGAGAGCCAACGTAAATTAGACAAATAATTTGTTGGTCTACAGAGCGCTCAATATTAATAATAATAAGAAAATAACAATTCAGTATTTACTTTACACCGGATATGAAGGATAGAGCTTCCAAAACACCGATATACGGAATTCTCAGTCTATTCTCTTTGTCAAGCGCTGTCAGTTTTGTCAGCAGAAGGTTCTGGTAGTTTATTTTATTTGACTTTAAAGTTTGACCAAATTGGACGTTTTTAATATTGAATAAAAGGCAGGTCTCTTTTTGGTCAGAAAACTAAATCCGGGTGCCAAAAATCCGTTTGAGGGGTATTTACTATTAGTAATGCGATAGCAAGTTACAAGAAAGGATAACCCCTACCAAGAAAGATAGTACTACTGTGAATACGAGGTGCCACAGATGAGTTCTGTTGATGATCCCACATTAATGGTTCCTATTTAGCGATTACAATTTGAGATTGCCATTGCTGGGATACATAAAAAACCGCGAACTGATTTACCTGTTTTTTCGAATTGCATTTTATTGAGAAGTCAAAATCACATTCCTGAGATAAAAGTCTGTAGAGTTTTTTTGTTTAATCATTTTTAATATCGACTACTCTACCCTAACACAAAGTAGTAGCGTTACAAACGGTGAAATGTGTGTTATCCAAATCAAGGTGCAACAGAAGATATTGTTACGAGTTGCGGAGTCCGTCGCTGTCTATGGTTGCCTTGAGGCGACAGCGCGTCAACTAAAATGAAAAAAAATGTTTGATTTTTGAAAGGTCCAACAATTTCGAGACGATTACTGGAAAGAAATCATTTTATCAAAAATAAAGTATACGGTTTTGTAATTATCTAAGTGATATATCCATTAAGAATTTATTGTATAGCAAGATTATAATAAATTGTTTAGTTTTTATACTGAGTGTTTAAAATCGTCGAACACCAGATTAAATATCGCAACAATATTTAAAGCAATAGTGCTAAATTTAAGAGTTGTTTTTTTCTTTGCCAAAGTTCTTTTTTTGTTAACACAAATTTAAGTTAGTAAAACTGTCTTTTTTTTTGGGAACAATAAAATCATTCCTTCAAATAGTTGTAAGTAAGTAAACTTTAAAAACTCTTCGGTAATCCTTAAGAAGAACAATTCGAAAATAAACATGCATAAACATCAATTAAAATCAAATGGTTTTAGGCAATAGTTATGTATATAAAACGTGAGACCATTAATCTACAAGAATCGATCTTAATTAAGGAAGTGACCTTTATTTTATCTCTAATGGTAATCTAAATGTGACAATTAAATCTTTCCAAAGTATCTTGTCTTAATTTCGTTATCAATTAGTTTAATTACGTTATTTTAGAATGCCCTGTAATAATTTAAATCCACTTGTTTTTTTTTCTAAGGTGAATAGTAAATTTCCATTTTTGTTCGTCTAATATTCTTGCATAAATTAACCAAACAAAAAGATAAAAATGTTGATATTTCACAGCCGAAAGTACGGTGTTTGTTAAGATTCTTTTTATTTACCAAAGCTGGCCGTTATCCAAGCGAACCATCGCAAGTTAAAAAAATATATTTTCACAATATTACCGATCCACAAAATACCCAAACGATTATCCCATTCCATTGGATTCCTTCATATATGTTCCAGTTTTGGAAAGCTGCTATGAAACGCCAAAACCGAGTAATAAAACAAGTCAAGCATCAAGATATTCGATTCTCTACAGTTACGGTTTCGTTCTATTGGAATAATATTCCCAGTTTAAATTCCGCGCATAAATTAATAACAAAATGACAGAAATTCTCTCACACCCTCAACGACAATATAAAGTAACAAAGATGAATAATTTTAGGCCGGTAAAGTATCGCTTTCCCAGTAAACACATAAGGTGTCTGAAATATGTCTACGGAACCTTAAAAGGTACCAATGAGCCTGAGAATAGTGTGGCAAACTGTCACGAGAGGCAGCACTTGTGGTAGAGACAAATACTAAACTTTACTCATTTACGACAGTGTAAATTAAGTACAGTGCAACAGAAGTAGCTTGGCGGGCGAAGAACACAAAAATCTGCGCTCAATGTGAAGTAATGAATGTGAAGTAATATAAGTAAGATTTATAAGTAATATCGAACATGACATAGATGGAAGACAAAACCTAGCCTATGAAGAAATGAAATCATTAAACAACCAGGAAAATTATAGAATACAGATAAACAACATAGACTAAGAAAATTGGGTGAATAATTACGAACAGCTGTGGTACAATGAAAACGCAGATGAAACAACGATACAAGAAAAAGACGTAAGATGTTGGGACGATATAGATTTAACAGAACTGACAGAAGCCTTTAAGCCTTAAAAAAATAGAAAATCGACTGGTATGGATGGTATCAATACTGAACTATAGAAATACGGTGGATTTATATCACACCTAAAACTTTTACATCTATTTAATTAATGCTGGAAAAACTGCACTATCCCTAATGAATGGACTTTGAGAAAGCTTTTGACAATGTAAACAGATGCAAATTATGGAATATTATAAAAGAACAGGGGTATCCAAAACACTTAATAAGAGCAATACAGAGTGTATACATTGACACCAAAATTTCAATAGATATGGGCGAAAAGTTAACTGGAGAAATATCAACAAACAAGGGAGTTAGACAAGGCTGCTGTATTTCGCCAACATTATATATATATATATATATATATATATATATATATATATGTTTATGCAATTGTGAAAGAATGTAAAACAAAGTGCCCTAAAGGTATATATTTAGACCAAAACACCACATTAAACTCTATTTTGTATGCCGATGACTTAGTACTCTTAGCGGAAACATAAGACGACCTGCAGAGAGAAACGAAAACCATGACTTCCGGAACTATCAGCAAAAAATTAAAGAATAAAACAAGAAAAGATACACAAATAAAACTTTACAAGACGATAGCTGTAGCAACCCTCTTATACGGTAGTGAAACATAGACAACAACAAAAAAAGAAGAAAGTAGAATACAAGCACATGAAATGAAATTTTTAAGAAGAGTGAAAGGTTGCACAACAGTAGACAGACTAAGATACAGAGATATAAGAACGGAATTAAACATCTTTAACATAAACGAGAAAATGAGAGAACAAAAGTAAGTAAAAAAAACACGTAAAACTGATGCACGAAAAGAGGATACCTGCTAAAGTCAGATTTTATCAATGCCGTGGAAGAAGAGATATTGGAAGGCCAAGAAAAAGATGTGTATCGTGACAGGCAAAGTGCCTAAAACCTGAAGTGAAGAAGTAGAAGAAGAAGAAGTAAGTGATTTAAAATTATTATTCAAATAAATAAAATTTTTGTT
The DNA here is from genome assembly GCA_950111635.1 of Agelastica alni. Taxonomy (NCBI): domain Eukaryota; kingdom Metazoa; phylum Arthropoda; class Insecta; order Coleoptera; family Chrysomelidae; genus Agelastica; species Agelastica alni. The sequence continues at coordinate 22,161,303 of OX467713.1, read as the reverse complement.
ATATAACTAAAATGCAGACAAAACATTGTAGGTTTGCAAATTGCACTCCGGATAACCGATATCTAGAAGAAAACGTGTTTTTTAAACCATCTGTAAAACCGCACAATAATAAGGTTGGGTGTAATAAATGGGACACGCCTCGTGGAAAATGGATTTAAGAAAAGAAAAAATTAATAAATATTCATATCATGTGTGTTCAATACATTTTATTGGTGGTAAAGGTCCAACTGAGGAAAATCCGGATCCAGTTTTTGCAACAGTTAGTAAGGTTAAGTAAGTACGTAATTGTCAATTTTGGAGAAGAACATTTATTTTACTCAAGTAATTACCCACGTTATTGCAGATATTATTAACAAGTAAACAACTGTTGATTGATTTCTCAGTAAATAAACATGAATTTAAAAAAAAAATAACCCCTGTTTGTTAATAAAACATTTCAATTCGTGATAGTTCATTAAATTTATCTTAATTACCAAGCATTTTCGACTCATATTTCAGTCTAAAATAAATTTTAAATTTATTATTTCTTTGAACATCTGTTATCAGAGCTCTAAAGTACCGCTACATAATAACTCTGTTTACTAACCTGTCAATTAATTCATTTTTTCTGTCTAAAATTTTCAAATTAAGACAAGCAAGCCAACGTTTTAATGTTGCTGCATTATTGTCCTTGACATTTGCGAATTATAATTTTGCTCCCGGAACGTCGTCTTTCGTCAAAGACATTTTTCTGATAGGTACTTTTACATGTATGCAAATGGGGATTAGGTACTGTTTGTCCCTACTGTACCACTAGCGCTGCTAGTGAGGAATTTTTCGTACTTAAGGAAAAAGGTTTGTTAAAACATTCAAAAGATACGTTACAAAAATACATCGTAAACATTTCATGTGCAGAGCAGCGTGTCTGTAATGTGTCAAATGCACAAATAAAACATGTAAACAAAAGACATATATCTGAATAATCCAAATATTGCCTATAAAATTACAAAAAAGAAAGTTAATTATGTTTCTGACACAATGAAAAATAAATTTAGTAAATAAATATAGATTTAGGAGTGTAAGGGGTGAACAATTACATAATTTATTGCAGAAAAAGCTGTCTGATGATTCACTAGATCTTAAATCACAGTCTGAATAAAGGAAGCCGAAACTCCTTGTGGTCTTTTAGACTTTTTTTGTTTGAATTTTTCGTTAGTGTGAGTAACAATTCATTTTTAATGTTTTATGAATGTCGTAACAGTCAACACAAATATTCTTAAGCAGTTTTACCGGCCTAACCGTCTGGTTGTTGATGGTGCGAGGATTTCCCATGAGAATAACGACAAGAACCCCACTTCTCTTGCTAGAACTAATTGTGAGTTTACAACTAAAATCAGAAACTCCAGAATATGCAAAGTTTCGGCAAAATATTACAACCTTATATCATTTTCTCGCGCAATTTTCCCACTAAGACAGATTTACCATCGCGAAAAAGTACAATTGTGTTTACGTGATAAAATACCAGCGGGAATTGTATATGTGCGAGAATTGTTGAATAATTTTTCAACGTTTTTATAAGCACCGTAAGCGAAGTTTTTAGCCCATAAAAGGGAAAAATACCGCCGTATCATACAACGCTAATTGGCAGAAATACGAATGAAAAATATATTTCTAATATTTACATGACCGACCATAAAATTACTTGTCTTTTTATGTTGAAATATGGTATTATTTTGGTTGCATTGTACAAATATATGCTTGCTTTTTTTCTTATTTGTATGAGTTAATAACCAGAAAAAATGTCACTTTGTTATCATTATCATTATCATGGCCGTTCAATTTCGCGTGGTTAAGGCTAGCTGAAAAAAGCAGCTGTAGTTATCCTATTGGCGAGGTAGATCGTAGATTGTAGGAGGGTCGTTAAGGCTATGCTGCCTTCTATATTTTTTTCTTCATTACTTGTTATGTTTGGTCCAACTATTGATCTCAGTATTTTTCTTTATGAAGAATGTTTAGATCTTTTTCTGCTTTTTAATTATGGTTGTTGATTCTGGGGCGTAAGTAATAGCTGATCTGATGAAAATCTTTTAGATATGTATCTTTGTTTTCGATAATTGATTTAGATTTCGGTAATATTTGTGGTCTTTCCTAGTTTGTCCTATCGATGTTAAGCTTGGTACAATTTCATGCTTGTAATTTTTTATTCTTATCAAAAAATCAATTTGATACCGGGTTTTAAAAATCCAATTGGAAATTTGCTCAACTCATTGGGTTTGAGATATCGAATTTTAAATAGAAGACAGACTCTTATGGGACAGACTATTATGAAATCTTAAAAAACAAGTATTTTATGTTATAAATAGAATTGATGAAGTTTATCGGTAAGGTAGTTTCATAGTTTATCTTGATAAAACTTAGTACGTCATTCATAATATTAAGAAGAAAGGATGGAGTTTCGTGATTGCTTTCCTAAATATAGGAAATCGTATTATAATATTATATGCGGGTAATGAAAACGGTTTCGTGCCGTATTGTTTGTTATTATCCACAAAGATAATTTTAAGTTGTTTGTTATATTCAATAAAAGTTCGGTCATGGACTTGCCGTAGGCTAAAGTACTTTGATGTACCTAAATTCATGAAACAGGAAATATTATTTTTGACTTCAACTGTACTAGATTAAACAGTGTTGGAAAAATAGAATCTTCCTGATTAACTTCTTTGTTCATGTTAAATTCTTCCGATATCTCACCTTGGCTTTAGTGTTTTGTAGGGTCATTCCCAGCAGTTTCTTTGGAATTCCTACTGTCTTCTTTGGGAGTGCTAGTAATTGTCACTTTGTTACTGTGTCTTATTTTCAGACCTGGTATATAAAATATTTTCCTAATAAAATTAGTCCAGTATGTCAGTACACTGATATTTATTCTGATTATAAATAGTACATCATATGAAGGGTATTTATTTGACATTAAATTGATTGTTTATTACTCCAATGACTTTGCAAAACAGCTAATAAAACATTCTTATTTCCTTAACCAAATACACCATAAAACCTATGTTTTCAGTAATTTCCCTGTGTTTCAATACAATTCAAAGATAAAAAAAGTATATTTGTATATTAAAGGTTTTTATGGACCTACTACATTTTTCAGATCTGAAAGCTGGCTAAGTGGTGTATCTTCTTTGGGTCAGGAAGTGAAAGAAGGAAAAAAAAAATGGGTTGGTGTGGGGCTGTGCCAAGCTAGTAGTGTGGTGACATGCAATCTGAGTCTAGCACAAGGTACATCCATTCTGTATCTGATCTTTTGTACACTACAGACGAAATTGAATTTTTACTTGACGACATTAGAGACCTGGATCCCAAAAATTATAAGCCCGAAGACATTCAGGTAGTTTCTGTATAAGAGACACGAATAATGGTTTAATCTTTACTTTTCTGTGATATATCAATGCATGCTATTATAGGTTAGGTACTTTCGTACTTTTAAAATGGGTATACAGTATATTATTCCCGGAATTATATAAAATATTGGTTGATTAAGTTTAAATAGTGTTACATTTAATAATTTTTATACCCTATGCAAGTATTAGTTGGTATAGCTTTTTTATTTATTTAAGAATGCAACTGCAGTCTTTAGAATACTTTTTTATTTTAGTTTTGTTATTTTGTTTGTAATTAAAAGTGGTTTTAGAAACATTTGTTTTTATTTATTTTTAAAACACACTTCTCGTTTAAAAAGCAGGATTTGTCCAAGATATTATTTATTAACTTTAAAGTGGTGAATATACTAGTTTGCTTGTTTTTTATTAAAATAATGTTGAGGTACTCGTACCAATTTCAAACAATACACTTTGAAATATAGATTAGTTTAGTATATAGATTTTTGATAAAATAGATAAAAAAGATGTGATTTTAAAGCTAGTACTATTTCAGGTTTAACTTATTTTTTTTACTAGAGAAAGTGTTTTTTTATATGAATTTAACTTATTTGTAAAGAATTTTAAATCCAAATATAAACAGTCATGATAAGGTGTGCCTGATTTATATTGTTCTTTTAATAAAACATTAAAACAATTATGTTAAGTGTCAACCAATTATTTTAAATGTTAAAATAAGCATTAGTTTTAAACAAAAATTTTATATGTCATTTCTTTATTTATTCGCAGTCTCTTTTTGATTAAATTTATAATCATTGCCGCAATCAACTTTAACAACCGCAACAAGGCTTTCTTTATCAAGAAATAAATATATTTTGAAAATGGAGCACATCCAAAGATATATTTCGGGAAAAAAAATGGGAAAATGGATATAAAATCGTCTATCAAAAAATGCATAAGTAAAAATTGAGAAATCGTGACTTGGAGATTGGAGTGAGGATTATCAATTGCCTGATTTTGGTTTCCATTGAAAGTGCAAACCGGATATATTACTGGCAGCAGAAGTTTCGATTTCTTCACTTCAATCATTCGGATTTCGGAATATTTCGTGTATACTGAAAAAGTCTTAAGTTTTTTTTATATTAGTTTTAAAACAATAATAAAACAATCTGAAATTTTATCGGGTGCAAATACATGATTTTGTAAGTAAATATGGTATTTTTTTTAATGAATTTTTTTTTAAAAGTATTAATATTCATAGAACTTAAAATATTGTATTAATAAAACGTATATTAAATATGGTAAATTTAAAATTCTCACCAATGCTTTTTTATAAATAATTTTGGGGATTATAAATAACAGGTGTGATCCACGAAGGAAGAAGAGAAATTAAGTAGTGACGTTGTTTCCTGCATTAAAACCAACAAATTTTAACTTTTTGCTCTGTCCATTAATCATATGCTTTGTGAGTTTTAACAAAATGAAAGGTATAACAACTACATTTTAAAAGTATACTATAGGTTTAAATTGTTATTTAAGTATAGTAATTTAAATCTTTACGAAGAAAACCAAAATAAAATCTACAAAACATTAATTTATCATTATTACTATTCGAAGCAAAAACAATAAACATAATGATACGACTTTCAGTTCATCCGTGGGTTCGGCGATTAAAACTGTCGATCCAGTAACAAAACAATGTTTATTTCAATACAATAAATTCTATTTTCATTAACCACTTATATAGTCACTAAGCTATACAACTTTTACAACTCTATATAACTATTTACAATTATTAATTCATAAACACATAAGCCGATACTGTCCTTTTCCGCTCGCTGTCCCCCTTTTTTATACCTGAACGAATAACCACGAGAAGAGTCCAGTAATTTCTCGAATTATCTATTGTCTTCTATGCTCGACTTTGCTAGACCGTTCGGCGGCCAAAAATCCTTGGTTGCCGACAGGACCGGATTTGTAACAATAAAAAAGAAATAGAAAAAAGATTTATGAATCATGAAAAGAAAAATTATGCGAGCAATATAAAACCGAATATGGAATTAGAACAAATAAATAAATTAAATATAAATAAAATAAGATATTGTAACCAAAATAAGGCAATCCGGAGTTAGTGGGTGAGGGGCCGTATGAAGAGCAGGAAATGAAACATTGGTGCATTTAATGCTACAATGAGACCCACGGGTTAAAAGAAGACGTGAAAGACCAAGATCAGGATGGTTGCAGGAAGTGAAAAAGGATCTACGCGGGACAGTATAAAGGTGTACGGTAGGGAAAAATGAAGAGACATAGTAAAGAGAGTGGAATTGATCCACCCAAAAGACGGATCTTAAGACTAGTTACATTTTGTACACCATATATAATTACAATTTTACATTTAGGTGAATTTTATAATTTTATAAAAAGTTACTTAAATATTTATAAAAAACAAAGTTTTCTTTTATGTTTCTTTCATTCACTTAAATCCCCCTATTTAAAGCTATAAATTAATGGTCAAGCTGTGTTCTTTCTTGCATTATTGGCCATTATTATAAAATAAGTAAAACATTAATTTTACTGCAATAAATGCAAATGGAGTGTTTACAAATATGAAAAATAAAATTAAAAAAAAATAGAAATTTTAACGCAAAAGCTGAGGTGTGCGGAAATCAGTCGACCAGCACAATATATACAAAATATTCTCAACAAACAATCATGTAATGAACTGCAAGACTTTAAACAGGAATTTAAATTATCTTTACCTCGTCGACATGAGTTTTCAACGCTTAAAAATCATTTAATCAGTATGAAACTATTAGCGACGGTGTGCACGTCTGACCTATCAGGAAAAAGACTCTGATGCATGCAAGAAATCAAACAATTTCTTCACTAAAAATGTATTCACCCTTTACCACACAACGGCCTCGAAAATATTCTCCAAATTGAAAAACATAACATTAACTCCTAAAAAATAAACTTAAAATTTAAACATAACAAATCCAAAAAAGGTTTAAACGAAATGTTCAAAACGATGACTTGTGTTTGTAAATAATAAGTTTTGTAAAAAAAACCTTTTTCATTTTGCTTTCCATTATGGTTTCACAAAATTCCATGTGTTACAGATTTGGTTATTGTTTGACGAAAAAAGGTAGTTTGTTTGAACCCTTCTTGCGTTGGATTTGTAATGTTTTTTTTGGGTTTAAATTTTTAGTTTATTTTTCAGATTTTTCAAAAGGTAATGTTATGAATATATTTATTTTATTTTCGTTTGGTGGGGGAAACACATTTTTAGAAGAGAAATTGTTTTATCTCTTGCAAGCGTCGTAGACTCTTTCCTGATAGGTCAGATGTGCACACCGTCACTAACAGTTTCTTGCTGATTAACTGATTTCTTTTGTCACAGACATATGTCGACGATGTGGAGACAGTTCAATTTGGAGTCCTGCAGTTAATTACTTGATTGTTTATTACGAATATTTATTATAATTTGTGTTGTAGTCTTATAGTTTACATGAAAAATTTTCAGTTTTTAGTTCTAGCAGGTGATACATACATAATTATATAGTCACGCCTTTTTTCCTTAGGGGTAGTCAGAGACCACTTGCTAAGGTTCCTACATACGTTTTGCGCTTCTTCTACTTTCATCAGTGCTTTCATGCATGCTAATCTGCTGCTGGTGCTCTTGACATGATCTTTCATAAAAAATTCGGTCTGATCAAGATATGTTCGCGTAGGTCGACTTTACCGATTTGCCTATTTACACTCACCTTATACATATGTTTCGCTAAACTTCTTTCATTCACGTGTCCAAACCATGTAGGCATTTCTTTCTCTATCTTTGTTACTTCATTTTTTTACACCACAGCGTTTCCTTATCACAATATTCCTCATTTTTTCCACCAGTCACTCCAGCTATATTTCTTCTCATCTCCGCAGACTACTCATCTCCCACTACTACTTTTATGTTACAGCATTTCACGAATAACCAAACACTAGGGCATTTTAAACTATATTTTGTGGCATCTTTTGGCGTAGTTAAAAGAACCACTGTTACTAATATAGTTTCACAAATATAACCTTATATTAATTGCATATGAATAAAAAAAAATGTGGCATTATATTGTTATACCACCAACTGTTGTCGTTTTTAAACAGAGTGCCAGTTAGAGTGTACTTATAAACTATTAAATCTAAAAAATGAAAATCAAATCAATAATGTGGTTTTTGCGAAATGCTCGAAGAAACAAACAGACCAACAGATATAAATCCAAAAATAAGCCTTTTTTTTGTAAATAATTTTTACGTACCTTTACACTTCTGTTCCAGCTTTATAGGATAAAACGGTAAAGTCTTGTTATTGCACATTTCATAGTATTTCTTTTAAATTCAGGTAAAATGGATGTGTTTAAGTAACACGTGAGTGAACGCAATTTGAATATTTATAACATAATTTCCACAGTTCATAATCGTCTCATTGTTTTTTTATAAATATTTGTCTTGGACTAATCCGCTTTTGTTTATTTTGCGAATTTACAAACGGATTAAATATGATAATGCTTTAGAACTTTACATAAAGTACCTCTCGTCTGACAGTCTATTAATACCGTACAAATAAAAACGGGCTTGAAGTATTAACGATTCAATGCTGACTAGAATTTTTTTCATTAGCCCATCGAAAATGAAGCGAATTTTTTTTAACGACTTATTTTTCGTATGTTCGTGGTCAGATTTAATTTTTCCAGGATTATTGCAAAGTATTATCTAACTGTTATCTAAACGTATGAAAACACTCCTTTAGATTGTTTTTTTCTCCTGTGAAAAGAAAGATGCTTAGACTGTTTTTTTATTAAAAGATTAATTCCGTAAGATTTTTACCTATTTCGTATTACTCTGTAAAACACGAACGTTTCGCCATCTTTGACTCTATCAATTATTTTAGTCACGCAATAATTTTACGAATGAGCAAAGATACTCTTACACCGCCAACAAATCCATGCAACAACTCCTTAGTAAAAGTTATTAAATACTTTTCAAGCATAAATTGAAGTAATCGAGCAATGTGTTTAGGTTTAACTAGCCGAATGAAACTGCAATGGGATATAATTCGAAGGAAAATCGTGATGGACGGTTTTGTAAGTCTATCATTTAGGTTACAAACCTGTTATTTCTTAGCCGTTTTTCGAGCTCATAATATGCCGCTCTATTTTTTCTGTAATGCTTCTTCCATTAGACGACTTTTCCTGAGCAATTCTCACGAGTGTATTATTCTGCATTCAGTTAATAGGTTCATTCTACAGACGTTTCCCGTCTTCTTTCGCTGCTCGATAGAGTTTAAGCATTATTTTTTGGTTTCCTTCTAATTGGTTTCAATTATATTGTTGGTGTACTAAAAATAATAACATGATGCGAAATTGTAATTCAACATTATATTATCATTTAATTACGTACTTTGAAGTAGTAAAACCTCCAGTGCTTGACTTAGAAGTTCATTTACGTAAGATTCAGTTAGGAAAAGTAATCAAAATTATATTAGAGTTTCCCGGCGGATCGGATTAACCCGAGACGATCTGGCAAAGAACCGCGAGTTTTACGACAGAGCCACTTTTTGTAAGACACTATCCTAACCGGCAAGCAGTCAAGGTGTTCATAAACATTCCACGGCTTATCCTGTGTCTACATCTCCCCGCTACAAAGGACGTGTGTTTAAAAGGAAAAAACTCGTGTCATTATGTCATAAAATAAATGAGGCGCGAGAGAAAAGTGCGAAGTGTAATTTCGTATAAATGGCATGCCTTCAAGTTGGGGGCGTAAAGTTTGCGGAATTATACTGGAATGTTTAAATGGATGGGGTACGATGGCTAATTCGAGAAGAGGGACTTCTTTCGGAGCCAGATCTAGATTATTTTAATTTTAAATAACAAGACTGCTCATTTTCTTTTGTTCTGTCACGAATGTGACTGTTTTTTTAAAGATTTTATGGAGTTTTTGTTTACACGAAACATTTGTTTATTTTTTTGAAAAAAAAGTTATTGTGAATAGAAAGCTCTGGGCTGCTTATTATTTTATTGTATTCTTTAAGAAACGCTCCGGAGCGACAAATGTCTGGAGGCTCAATATAATTTAGGGTAGGTAACCAGTAAAGTGGTGTTATCTTTATGGTACCTGAAATTATGCGCATAGAATTGTCTACTAGTTTGGTATGGTGGCTGTTGATTCACACAGGCGCGCAGTACTCTGCTACAGAATAAACCAGACTAAAGGCTGTAGTTCTCAAGGTGTCTGCAGTTGCACCCCATGTTGACCCTGCCAGCTCAGGTAGGATATTATTTCTGGTTTTCAATCTTCCAGCTGTGTTGGTGAGATGCTTTTTGTATGTCAAAGTCCGGTCCAGAGTAATACCAAGATATTTTGGAGTTGGGTTATGGTGAAAAAGTGCTTTATCGAAATACATATTAAGCTTTGTGTTAGCCATTTTATTGTTTAGGTGAATGCACCTAAGAACAATCATTAAACACCAGCATAGGCATTTATAAATTTGTAATCACCAAACTAAGTTTGATCTAATCTTCGGCAATATTTTGCAAGAACTCTCAGATAAGTGCATAAAACTAATAACTATAATATTTAATGCAGTGCCTTGGTGCAAACAACAGAGTAATTTTGCTGTGGGTACCTGGGCACCAGGGGTTAAGGGTAACAAGAAAGCTGACATCCTCGCAAAAAAAGGTGCCGAATCTGCGTTCACAGGAACAGAACCAGTCTTTGAAGTCACCACAAGTGCCGACAAAACCATCATTTCGGAATAGGTGGAGAGAAAAATACTCATGCACTGGTCTTATATACCAGGGTTAACTCATTTAAAGTGTTTACCTTAATTCTCAAAAAACACAACCAAACAGGTCCTGGAATGAAGTAGAAAGAAATAATAAGTCTAAACTAACAAATGGACTGTCGATTTTGCTTCGTAAAAGACGAAACTGCTGAACACATACTATGTTCATGCCTTTGCTTACATTCTCCCTGTAACCCTTTTCTGCAACAATTGTAACTGCACTTCTCTGAAATTTAAATATTCAGGCTGTATGGTAAGAGTGCCCCAATGTGAGAATGATATAAGTGGGTATTGATTGAAATACAGCATACATTGATTGGACTACTTCAAGAAAAGAAAATTGCGCAAAAGATATAAATCTTGAGAAACTTTTACATTTATTTCATCTATATGATTCTCAAAAGTCAAACTTGGATCCAGGCACACTTCTAGAAACCTGATCTTTTTAGGAAGTTTCTCTTAAATCTCCCTGAGCCTAAACACCACGTCAATTGTTTTATTTTCCCAAAGAGCAACTACTTAACTTTATATTTCGAGATAGGTGATTTAATTTTTAAATTTTCGTATAGAACCAGAAAGTATAATCTGCTAATTTATAACCATTTAATAAAGTTTTAAAGTTTTAAATTTTAAAAAATAGGATATTGTATTGTACATTAAATCTGAAAATGTAATATTGTACAGGGTGTTATATTTAAATATTCACAATCTCAAGAAAACTTATCCAGATGACGAAAGCATGTATGGAAGACGAAGACGGAAAACCTAGAGTACGTATAAATAATAGGCTCTCGGATAGTTTTGAGATACGTAGCGGATTAAGACAAAAAGATGCCTTGTCAACTCTACTCTTCAATATCGCCCTAGAGAAAGCTTCCAGGCCGGCAGAAATTCAAACAGAACTCCTGAATGCCCGAGGCCCGAAACTATTGTTAGCATATGCAGACGACATTGACGTCATTGGAGACTCCACACCAACAATAAAAAAAGGTCTTTAATCGCATAGAAAAAGCTACAAGATAAGTATAACTCAAGATTAACGAAGAAAAGACCAAATATATGTGCATAAACAGATAGGGGCGCAGAGATAGAATAGGACAAAATGTGGCAATAAACAATAGACGTTTCAAATATCTGGGAGCTACAACTACAGCTGATAACGACATCTCTAAACAACTTTTTTGAATCCAAAAACATCTTAAGAACCTCAAGGGTGAAAGTCTATAAAAGCATTATAAGGCCAATAATCACTTACGGGTGCGAGACATGGACAATGACTAAGGCTAATGAAGAAAAATTTAGGCTTCTTAAGAGAAAAATTCTAAGAAAAATATTTGGTCCCCACCACGACCCTAACAACAACCAGTATCGATTTAGAACTAAGAGATAACACACTGGCGAAACTGATATGGGAGGAGAGACCGTCGGGAAAAGGCCACTTGCAGATCTTACAAAAATGAATATTCCTCTGGACACAAATCTGATGGAGGACCAGAAGGCCTGGAGGAGTATAGTGCAGTCAGCTAAGTCCCACCCTGGGTTGTAGAGGTATGTATGTTATATTTAAAATACCATTTCTAGTTTAAACAAAAGTAGTATGTCTTTTTGAATATTTTAATTAAACTTGCCATAATTTGTGATTCATAACAACTAATTATAAATATTATGCAGTTTCCAATATACAAATAGATTAAGCTTGCCTTGATACACTGTATATGACCCTGTATAATTTTTAAATTTAAAAAAATAAATTACCCGTTGCGAAAGGATTAAAAACATAATAAATGTAACACAAATATAAATTAAAAATGACTGAAAAGGTCTTCTTTAACGTTTAGCAATTTAAAACGAAATAAATCTTTATGAAATAATTCCTTTAGGTATTTAAGAAGATTTAAAACGCTTATTTTATTAAAGAAATAAAATGCTCAATGGTATTTTCGAGTTTAATTTGACAATATAAAACTTCTAACTTGTTTTATGCTTGGAAGAGACTTATGTTGCAAAGTTTCTTTTCTGGACGAAAATGATAAAACATTATAAGCGGATGTCCCTAACATCTACAAACCAGAGTATTTGAAAATTATCTCCATAAAATTTCTACTGGTCGACATATTAAAAATATACAAATAGTCACATTTTTTCCCGTGGGGGTAGGCATGACCCACTTCTTTCAACTTGCTACTGTTCTTATACACGTCTTTCGCTTATCCTACTTTCATCAGCGCTTTCAAACATACTCGTCGGTTGCTGGCACTCTTGACAATTTCGATCTGATCGAGATACGTTCGCCTAGGTCAACCTTTATTAAATTGCCCATTCACATTCGTCTTATAATCTGTTTTGTCAATATTCTTTTTCTCCTCCTCTCTACGTGTCTAGACCATCTAAGCATTCCATTATCTATCTTTGCTGCCACATCTTGTTTCATTCCAACGATGCCTTTTCTTACTATTCCTCTTTGTATTTATTAGAGTCACAACGATTGACCATCTGTTCTCACTAACACAAATTATAGAAAAAAAACTAGCATTCAATCAAGAGATCCATATACTGTACGTTGACCTAAAGAAAGCATACGACAGCGTACCCTTAATTAAACTTTGGGAAACTCTGGAAACTTCCAACATTAATATTGAACTGATAAAAGGAGTAAAGTCATTATACAATAAAACCAAATCAAGAATTAAAGTTGGACAAAACCTAACAACAGGGTTTAATATCACAAAAGGGCTGAAACAAGGGTGTTGCTTGTCACCAACATTATTTAAAATATATTTGGAACGGGCACTAGCGAATTGGAAACGGAAATGCCAAAACATGGGCATACCTTTAGATGAGGACACAACATTATACACACTCTCATTCGCAGACGATCAAATTATAGTCGGCCAAGACATAGACGACACAGAGTATATGACACGAAAACTTATAGAAGAATATAAAATTTGGGGACTAGAGGTTAATGTAGAAAAAACGGAATATATGTGTATTGGGGAACTGCAACAGGACTTACAATTATCAAATGGACAAAAAATCAAACACACGTCAGCTTACAATTACTTAGGAATGAGAATATCAAAGGATGGGACACTCGAAGAAGCAATATTGGACAGAAATATGAAAGGAAGAAGAGCAATATCAATGTTAAACGGAGTACTGTGGGATAGAACAATAAGCAACAACAACAAAAAAAGAATTTACGACACGATAGTGAAGAGCATAATAATGTACGGTTGCGAAGTATGGCCTTTGAAAGAAAAGATCGAAAGAAAAATTAGAGCCACAGAAATGGATTACTGGAGACGAGCAGCGGGGAAATCAAGACTAGAAAGAGTTACAAATGAGAGGATAAAACAAACAATGGGAGTACAGCACGACATCACAGACGAAATAAGAACTAAACAGTTGATATGGTACGGGCATGTTCAAAGAATGCCACCAGACAGAATCCCAAAGAAAATATTACAGTGGAACCCCAGAGGAAGAAGAAGAAGAGGAAGACCACGAAAGAGCTGGAGAGAAGGCATACAAAAAGAAATGGAAGAGAGAGATCTGAGAGAGGACATGTGGACGAATAGAGAGGAATGGAGATTAGGAATCGCAAGACGCCGACGCACGTTTTAACGCGATATATATATATATATATATATATATATATATATATATATATATATATATATATATATATATATATATATTTATATATAGAGTCACTTCGGCTATACTTACACTACTCATTTCCACAGCGTTGATCCTCCTTTCATGCTTCTCCTGCCAATCTCAACAAAAACTACCGTACATAAGTGTATGGACTAGCACTTCTATTTGTACAGCCAGTCGTGCCTTTTTTGATACGTTCTAGCTGCTTATAAAATTATTCGGGGGCCCATTTATTTGTGTCCCTACCAACACCCTTTGCTTAATATCATAGTCATAATCTTCGTCTCTCGTAAACTTTGAACTAAAGTATACAAACTAATTTACTTGTTATACTTTTTCTCTTACAATCAGCACATCGCAGTTTGTTAGTTGTATCTTTTTTTCGTGTTGCCTTGTGCTTTTGTTACTTTATGCATGTTTTTCTGCGTAAGTGTCCATGTTTGGGATCCATAGGCTTAATTTGCCGAATGCTGCCCAACCCAATCTAACTTGTCTCTTTATTTCTGCTGTTTGGTTTTCTTTGTTTGGTTTAATTATTTGTCTCAGATATATGTATTCATCGACTTGTTCTATATTTTCTTGCTCTATTTTGATTGTGATGTCTTCATTAGTGTTCGTAATGGTTTTAGTTTGGGCGTAGTTCATATTAGGACCTTTATTTTTAGCTGCTGTGCCCAGTTCTTCCAGCATTTCCGTCAGTTCTTTATCCTCTACGGCCTGGTTAAAAAGTTTAGGTGATATTGTGCCGCCCTGTCTGATACCTCTTCTTATGTGTATTGGTCTTGTTCCCTCATGGATTTTAATTGTTGTTGTTGCTTTGCTATATATGTTGGTTATTAGGTCTGTGTATCTGTAGTGTATTCTGCTATTAATTAGCGAGCTTTTTACTGCCCAGTATTCAACACTATCAAACGCCTTTTCGAAGTCCATAAACGCAATATATAGTGGGATGTGATATTCGTTGGCTAGTTCTATTAGGATTTTATTTGTCAATAGGTGGTCGCTCGTACTGAAATCCTTTCTGAAGCCAGCCTGTTCTTTCGATTGGTATTCGTGGAATTTTGTTGTTAGTCTAATGGTTAGAATTTTTGTAAGTAGTTTATAAACTACATTAAGGAGTGTTACAGGTTAATAGTTTTTTAGCTCTGTTCTATGACCTTTCTTATGTAGGATGATGGTTATGGATTAATTCCAGTTGTTAAAAGAATCCCCAACAACTGGAATGAATTTCTACGGAATTTTGCATAATATTAAACATAGCATGCGACTCCACCTCAAATGTTTCTATATGACCCAATCATCGGCGTAAAGGAGGTATGACGATTAAATCATTTATTCTTAATCCCCAAGCACTTCATTTTAAATCTTTTAAACGATAGTGTATGTATAAGATAAACAGCCATGGCGATGGTGAACCTTTTTCGATGTTAAACCAGTACGTGTAAGCTCCGTTTATCCTGACGCAAGCAGTGGAATCCTCGTAAAGCGATTTCAGTGTTCGTGTTCACCCCAAACATAAACAATGTCGACCACAATTCATTCCTAATCACTTTGTGACAGGCCTGTTAAGATTTATAAAAGCGCAGTAGACCTTTTAAATTATCAGCAGTTTTATTCGTTACCTTTTTTATTAATACTTTTGCATACAGTTTGCCAACGATGCTAAGTAAACTAATACCTCGGTAGTTTTAGCAGTCCTGCTGCGCACCTATTCCTTTATAAAGCGATACGTTCAACGGTTCCATAATTTCTTTTAAACTAATTTCACTTTCATTGCAAGTTTTACTCTTGTCCCGAATTAGGCTTGCGCTTGTGTATCCTCTTTTTTAAATAAACTCTTAAAGTATTCCTTTCATATCTTCAGAACGCATTCCTTCTCTCTTACCTTACTACCATCTTGGTTTCTAATTTTTTTTCAGTTGCGAGGTTGTGTTTTTAATTCTGACTGTTTTTACGGACTTGAAGAAGGATTAAATGTTGTTTCGAAAGTCGTCAGATAACATTCTATCAAATTTATCTTTATCACTCACCTCATTGCTTGCCAAAACCTCAGTTGCCACACCTGTCAACCTTTTATACTCATTTTCTGCCTTGTTTACAATCTCAATCGTTGCCTTTTACGTTTTTTATTGGCATTTGTAGCCAACTACAATCCAGCCAGGCTTTCTACTTTTCTGACACTGCTTTTTTAACCTTTACACACATATTATTTTACTTACATCCTTTCTTTATTTTACATACACCACGTAATTTAATGGCAACATTAACAAGTCCTTACTTAAAAGGCTTCTTTAATTCTAACTATTAAATTTCTCGATCAATTTACTTACGAACTCTCTTTTTTTACACTTTCTTCCAATTTCTTAACCCTTATATGCTCTTGTACACTTATTGGTGTCTGCACATACTAAACGTCTCTGTAAATTTACTAAATACCTTTTTTCATTAATTAAAAGTAATAAATAAAGATAAAGATAAAATCTACTGTACGAGCCCGAATAGCGCATGCATTATTGTAAAGTGTCTTTGTCATTCGAGGAATACTAATGACGACAATAACGTTTCCATCGACATGTACGACCTCTTTCCCAGAATTACGAAATGTGACAGATATTAACAATATGCAGAAGAATCCAATTCCAATAAGATATTCTCATAATTTCGAGTCGCGAACAGAAATTTCAGCTTATTGGAGAAATCCGAATAATAATATTGGCAAAGTCTCACGAGAAGTACGAGGGGTAAAGAAAATATGCATTTGTAAGTTATGGTAACTGCTAAGTTAAATACTATCCTATTAGCAATGTTAATCTCGAGTCGGATCAATACTCCCTAGGGATATGAGAAGTACCCGTCATCTGCGTCAGTGGTGGCGTGAACTTTCAAGGTCAACACCAAGGTGTCTATTAATACTAAATATTATTGTTTGTATACCAAACATGTTACAATAAAAAAACGAATGCAAGAAATAAGTAAAATACTAAACACAAACAAAAAAAAAAGAAAGTAACTATCAATAGGCATTAATATTTATCAATATTGCCAATAAGAAATAAGCGATATTTTTGTTTTTGCTTTCATTTCAAAGAATTCTACATAGAATTGATTATAAGAAGGTATATTAAAAAATTAAAATTCTATAATTTATTTAAAAACTGCGGTTTAAAACTTACAGCTTAAATTTGCGACCAAAAACGGAACGTCTTGTGTGTGTATGCGCGTGTGTGCGTGTGTGTGTCAGTGTGTCATACATAAAAGTAATAAACAAAGATAAAATCTACTGTACGAGTCCGAATAGCGCATGCATTATTGTAAAGTGTCTTTGTCATTCGAGGAGTACTAATGACGACAATAACGTTTCCATCGACAAGTACGACCTCTTTTCCAGAATAACGAAATATGACAGATATTAACAATATGCAGAAGAATCCAATTCCAATAAGATATTTTCATAATTTCGAGTCGCAAACAGAAATGTTAGTGTGTGTTTACCTTTATATCTATAACCTTAATAAATTGTGATAAAAGGAGTAAGTTCACTGGACGCTGATTGGTGGATTAAAATACGTGCCGTTTTAATTTATTTTTAATTGGTAGTTACTGTTTAAACTATTTTTAATTAATAGAAAAGCTGCGATGGTGATTAATTTACATTTTATTAGTATCTTTCCTATTATCCATAGTTTTTTAGGTAAGCTGATTAAAGTGACCTACAAGTTAAATTTGTATATCTATTTATATAAAAAAAAAAATTCATAACGTTAGCGACAGTAATTATTTTATTTAAGGTAGCATATTTGTATTAAAACGGTTTTAGAAGCAGGAAAAGACTTTCAATTTCTTTGAAAATAATTTTTTAACTGTTTCCCTGCTAAAAATAATGAGTTTTATTCTATGAAATCTAGGAAGACACTTGGAAGGTCGAAATTTGTTATAATTATGTCTCTTAACAATCAACGAAGTTTTCCAGCATAGCTTGAAATCAATAAAAAATTTAATCACATTTATATCAAAATTACTTCACGGGTTGTAATATTTAATTATTATATCAGTAAAAGACGCAAACAAGCTGGGCCAAATTATCGTCTCTCACAACAGAGTATCCTCGGGAGATATTACCTTACACCTCTTATTTCATACATCCCCAGGCAGACAATGTAAAGGACAAAAGCTGCTGATTTCATTTAGTCGCTGTTATTAAAGTCGCGTTTAAAAATGCTTTTAGAGCGCATTAAATCCCCTTTTGAATAAATGGCCTTCGTCAGATGTTGATAATTGAAGACATTTTGGACCGGAACTTTTTTATTTTAGTTCAGTCTCGTTTGATCGTTGCGTTTAACGAAATAACAAATCTTCATTGTCAGGTGGTGACCCATTTTTCCTTGGTTTTATGATGAGTAAAACTGCCTTTTCATGCGTTTTGACATGATTGTCGCAATTGTTTTCTCGAGAGATATATTATGGCGTCCGTTACTAACTCTGTCGCTGTCTTAGATCTTGTCATGCTCTTACAACTACAGACCAACTTAAAGAAACTAAACATAATACAAATATGTCCCTACTGCAGACAAACCTGAAAAATAGAACGAGCTCTTTTACGAACCAATCAGACAAACGCTTGAATCATTAAAACCAAGAGATATCACTAAAATACTTGGAGACTTTAATGCGAAGGTCGAAAAAGAAAGATGTGAAAGGTACGTAGGTGAATATGGATTAGGGGCAAGAAATGAAAGAGGCTATAGACAAGTACAATTTTGCTAGGAGGAAGGAAAGATAATAACTAATACCTTCTACAAGCTTCCAAAGCGACGACTCTACACATGGTAATCTCCTCAGTGTAATGTGAATTTTTTCTCCTATTGTTATTAACAATTTTTTAAAGATGGTCCTGGTATTAAGCCGTCCCATTAAGTGATTTATCGACTAATATAGATAAAATGTATTTATTTAAAGCGTTGTCAGTTGAACGAATTATGAATTTAGTGATACAACAAAAAACGTCGAGAACAATTATACGATTTATTTGGAGTTCCTAAGTGTATATATATAATTTATAATATAATAATTTAGTTATGGTTACAACAAACTAGAGGGAAGAGTAGGTTGGGGTGTCTTCTCAGAAGATCCCTCGCTTAGCCTGTCGTCCCTGTAGAAGCTGTCACGATGAGGAAGAGGAGGAAACAATGGTACATCTTTTCACACTTTTTATTAAAAGTTCCAACTGGTTCTCACGGTAGGGGAGGGAAGCACCACCGTCCATCACGATTTTACAACGGGCCAAAAGGCCTAAGTGGGTTTCCTCCAAACCGCCGTTTTTAATCACAACAACAGGACAGTGAACAAAACCCGATAAGAAATCAAATAGACTACTGTTTGATAAGCGCAAGATATAGAAACAACATCGAGTCAGTTAAGACCTACCCGGGCGCTGGGGTCTCCTCGGACCACATTCACTTAGTGGCCAATATGCACGAAAGACTCAAAAGAACTCTAAAGAAGAGGGAAACTCGAATAAATACAGAAAACTTTATGAACCAAGACATACGAAATGAGTTACAAACAAGAATAAATAAAAATCTGGAAACACACGAAAATAAGGAAGAATACCAAAATTATCGTAACACAAACGAAAAATGGTATAGTAATAAATCAGTCTTATTGAAACCCTCAGCACAGCAAAATTGTATACGATAAAAAACTTGACACACAAATATTTATATATTCTCTCTTTCCAAACACCGGCTAAAATTAAGCACTTTAATTTATGAAGGTAATTTTCAAAAAAGAAGCCAGCTATGAGAAAGTGCCCGAAATAAAAATATCAAATAACTGGAAGATGAAAAATGAGTTAGAAAGTACGATGATACTTCATTTAAAAGTTAAGTGCGCCAACTTATAGGTTCTCATTAGAGCCATCAAAATGAAATTTATTAGTTTTTTAAGAGTTTTACTCCGCACGTTTGGTAATTAATTTACAATTTTCCGTCAAACGATTCTCTTTCAACAGATTTTTTTTTGACAGCGCGTTTAATTTACTTATGCTCGGCGCACTTAAGCCGGCGCTGTTGGCTTACCTGCGTAGGGTGGGCCGAAAAGACGTTTGTTTTTTATTTCGAAGTTTTAATAGCGCGGGAAAGTTACTAATTAGATAGATAAAAAATAAGAAATTTTTTTTATAGAAATCGGTTGACAACTTCCGGTCGCGCATAGGCGCTAAAGTTTGACAAAACATAAAAAAAATTTCATTTACGCGATTTTTTTTTTAATTTTTGAATTAGATGTTTTTGTAATGTACCTAATAGTTGTTAACGTCTTTAAATAGAGCCTAAAAACATTATGTTTTAATTTGGTTTAGATCAGTTGATATCTTTCGGTCGCGCATAAGCCCCGAAATTTGCCAAAATAATGAAAAAGTTTAACAATGGACAATTTGCCTCCTCCATTTTAATGAGTTGCCATTCCGTCACATGTTTGAGCACCTGGATAGCAAGATAACGGGGCCTGGTAATTCTAAAGGATCAATCGGTGAAAAGTTAGCTGACTAACAAAAACTGCCGGTGGTTAACTTCTTGAGTATTAATTGTCAGATCCCAAAGATAAACAAAAACGTGCTTAGCAAAGATCACCAATATCGATACCCAATATTGATATTTTAAAGGCAATAAAATTAGGATCCTGTAAACAAGCTTTGGCTGTACGAAATCCTGGGCACTAATTACATTTGAGGTGGTTGTCTAAAGCAAATAGAACTCTAAGATTTTACATAAGTGATTTGGTTTACTATTAAACCACTTTACAGATGGCCCAAAACTTGGTTAGCAAGCTATACAATCTACAAGGTATTTGCCAAAAATGTTGCTTGATGTTGTCCCTGTGATCGAATGGAATGGTTTTTTCGCCCACCCAAAACACTTACTGTTAACCATGACTCAAGATGACAAGAAACACATAAGAGAGCTAGGACTTTAAAGAATTTTTAAGGCAAGGCAGATAGATGCAAGAAGAAAAACAGTAAGAATATTCAGGCCACCTAAAATCAACTCCAATGCGCCAGATTACTCTGAAATAATCAACTGGATAGACTGGTAATTATCTTTTTTCCCATTGTTGACAGAAATCAGTGACGACGAGATCAAATCGCACATCGACAGTGGTTCAATCCCTGACTGGAACATTACTTTCAAGCTATTCCCAGTTCACACGCAGGCTGTTAAACGCTGCGTTTAACTCGTCACGAAATCCTCAGGAAAAGTTTGTGGAGCCGAATCTCGAGACGGATCAATAAAAACCACTCTGCTGTCAAGATCATCCATGCCGAACTTTACCAGCAAATCAATCTTCAAAGTACCTTCGGCTTCAAAATAGTAAAAATGAACTGGCTCAACTTACATGTACTTTAAACTATGTTTTTGCTTTTTTATAATTGTAAGTTTATTGATAAAAACTATACTGTAACTTAAATATTAAGGATTTTTAAATATAAAGAAAATTAAAAAGTACAATGCCCGTTGTTACTGTTATCACCCATCATGTCATAAGACTACTTATCTTTTTTTAGGTAACTGTTATTCTATAGCATTGGGGTCATTGCGCGACCAGAAGTTGGTAATTTATTCGCACCATAAAAAAACACAATGTTTTTTCTACAGAAATAAAAATACTGTAAATATAACGTTTAAAAAAGTATATTTAAAATACAGAAAAAATGGAAAATTTTCAATATTTTGGCAAATTTTGCGCGACCGGAAGATATCAACTGATCTAAACCAAATTAAAACATGATATTTTTAAGCTCTATTTAAAGACGTTAAAAACTATTACATTACAAAAACATTTACATCATTCAAAATTTAAAAAAAAAACGCGTTAATAAAGTTTTTTTCATGTTTTGTCAAACTTTAGGGCTGCACGACCGGAAAATGTCAACCGATTTCTATAAATTTTTTTCTTATTTTTTATCTAAATTATTAGCAACTTTCCCGCGCTATTACAACTTCAAAATAAAAAAAAAACGTTTTATTCGGCCCACAGTGCGGATACCATTTAAATTTACAGACATCATTTTAATATTCGACGACAAACAAGATCTGAATGGTAACGATAACAAATTATCAGCCTAGTTAAAAAAATACATACTTTTCGGACAGGGCCAGAAAGCTACTTTCTCAAATAAAAAGTGGGTACTTTCTGTCGAAAAAATACATTTTTAATCAATAATGTTTACGAGCTGATGAAGCCACACGCAATTAACGACGAAACGTCCAGTTTTTGTGTCGAAATGTCAATACCGGAATCCGGTCGATAAAATACTATTTTTAATTAACTCAACTTGTCGATTTGTAAGTAGTGTCTACATATTGCAAAACTAACTTTAAAATGAGATTTTCAATCGTAGTTTTCATTTAAACACTTTTACCCACTATTTAATATTGATATTGCAAAAAGAAATTTGATTTTAAATTATACTATCGGATCAAGCAGACATTGTTCTGTCCGAACGTTGGCTTGCCTGCAATGGGAATATCACTATCAAACTCAGCGACCCCAAAAATATGAATTCGACACTAATATTAGCGTTTTTAATGGTTTTTATAGGGTAACATGGTGGTACACAGTGGATCATTCCTGCCACAAATCCATCTGCTGTTTGATATTCTATGATATGTCATACATTCGTATATAACCTTTATAAATTTCTTTCCATTAAGTAAGTTTGTGGTAGTCACGACGAATAGATGTGTTAGGAGAGAAAAGTTGAGTTTGTGACAGTCGCCAAAAAAAAAAACGTGAGTGATATTTTCTCAAACATGTTCTTTATTTTGCGTTTAAACTATGTGTCTAAACTCAGACATTAAACGTAGTTATTTATTTTCATCATAAAGATAAAAATAATGTTACAGCGGTTTCTTGTTAGTGATGACTGGCTTTCAAGAATAACTAAATCCGATGGTACACAGTGGATCAAACGCTAGTGGTGCACAGCGGATCACGATCCTTAACATTTATTTTTAAACCACGTTCGTAACATCGATTATTTAATTTGTCTAGAAGGTATTGTTTATCATTAAGATTGCTTGTTAACAAGACGGTGTACATACCATACCTCATATTGTTCACTTTTTCATTTATAATTTTTCTTACTGATTCTTTTTTCAAGATTTTTTTCAAAATAGCTTCGATATAAAGGTTCAATAGAAGTAAAGAAAGGATGCACCCACGGCGGATTTCCATTTCCTCTGTTAAAAGATT
This sequence comes from Agelastica alni, assembly GCA_950111635.1. Lineage (NCBI taxonomy): Eukaryota > Metazoa > Arthropoda > Insecta > Coleoptera > Chrysomelidae > Agelastica > Agelastica alni. The sequence continues at coordinate 22,138,203 of OX467713.1, read as the reverse complement.
TTCTACCTTTGTATCAGCTTGAAAATTGTCAATGAAAATATATGAAGCGTAATTAACTGAAAACTTGTCTAACAAATTTTGGGCCTACGTTAACAATAAAAACAAATCTGGTAAAGTACCTAATAGTATGACATACGAAAGTCAGATACTAGCTAATCCATCGGATATACTGAATGGGTTTGCAGACTTTTTTAGTAGTTCTTTCGCGGACCCTTTAAACTTAGCCTCAAATACCATAGAGGATAATGATTCATCGAACCACTTAAATTTAAATATAAGCAGCTTTCAGGAGAAAGAAGTTTTAGCTACATTGACGTCTATTAAAGCAAAACCCACTACAGGAACGGATCATATCCCTGCATTTATTGTTAGAGACGTAATAATTTAGCGTTAAATCCTACCAAATGTTGCGTAATGTCATATACATTGAGATCTGATCCAATTATATTTGACTATAAGATAGACAATTATTCTCTAGACAGACCATGTAATTTTAAGGATCTTGGAGTTACTTTCGACCGAGAGCTATCTTTCCAAAACCACATAGACAATATAATTACGTCAGCAAACCGTATGTATGGATTTATAATTAGAGTAGGCCGCGACTTTAACCATTTAACACTTAAAACTCTTTACTATTCTTTTGTGAGATCAAAGCTAGAATATGCATCGGTTATCTGGAACCCATATTATCAAGTGCATATTTATAAACTGGAGGCAATTCAAAGACGCTTTTTCAAATACCTAAGTTTTAAAGTAGATCGGACTTATCCACTAATTGGCACGGCACACGAGAGTTTACTGTCAAGACATAGCTTTTTCACTCTGTATAGAAGACGAGAATGTTCTAGTGTCATTATGCTACACAAAATAATTAACAATGAAATTAAATGTCAATGCTTACTACATCAGATAAACTTTAAAATTCCCCGTCAGGCATCTCGATACACCGACTCATTCTACACTACCACACCACGAACAAGTATACTTAAAAACTCTCCTGTTCATACTATGTGTAGCAACTATAACCTTATAAGTGACCAGCTTGATATATTGTATTGTAATGTGAGGCAAATTAAGAGCTATTATTATCAGCAGTAATAATGTTGCGTTATTCTTAAGCTTTCTACTAATGTTAGTCTGATTTTGTAAATTGTGTATTACTCTTAAGCTTTTTTATTGTTAGTACTATTGTGCAAATGTTTACTTTGTTCCTGTTCTGTAATTGGAATTTTTTTTTCTGTAGAACAGTGTAAATAAATAAATAAATCAACGTTTTCCTAAAGCAGCCAAGTGACAAAAATTTGATTCGATGAATTTCAGGAAATAATGAGTAGACATAAAAAAGCAGCAAAGTGATCATTGTAATCAGTTCATGGAAAAAAAAAAGTTATTTTTTCGTGAACAGACTACAGATAAACCGACAAAAAATGTGCTTACAGCGGCAATCAATAATGTCTAGTTAACTCACATCGTCTACGTCTCGCCCGTATTGCGTATAAAGGTGTTATTACAAATTCCTGCTCTTCAGAAGGATCCGATTTATTGCAATAGTTGGAGAGGCTTGTCGCGAATTACACTCCAAACGATTTGTTTTAGCTCGACTTTGTGTAAGCAAATTTTCCAAAAAAAAAAACAAATATTGGCGTTCTTATTTTTCCAAAAGTATTTTAAATACCGTTGCCACGTCTTTTTCGTTCTCTATTGAGTACTCTGCCAGCGGTCTCTCTACTGGCAAATTATGCCCGAGCTCAGCCGTAGAGGGTAGAAGAAAAAAAGAAAATAAAAGTGAGCCGCGCCACCGACTTAGACGGTTCAAGCCGGAAACCGCTAGTTCTTATAGGCACTAGCAGAGCCACACGATAAACAACTAAGATTATGGTGAACCAAATAAATAAAATTATAGCAAAAATATAATGGATACTTTACTCACACAATAAATTAAAATACACAGCTCAATAACAAAATTATAACACATATAATCAAAATTAACAGCCAACAATAATTTGAAACTTCAAAATTTACAACTTTATGAGACAACAATAAATCAAAAATCCAAAGTTTACGATTCCATAAAATAATTAAAACAAAGGTAAGAATAACAAACCTTATCAGGTTACCAAAAAAACGTATACAAGTCAACTTTTTAACAATACTTCATCAACGTTCACGTACGGCTGCTAATTTACTCACGTTTTTTTTTTGTTTTCATTTACATAAAGATTTACACTGTTAAAACAATCGAGCTTATTTAAAAATATTTCTTTTTACGATGGCTGCCCTTCAAAATAGCAATATTGTAGGATATTTACAAATAAGTATGAAGAAAACGTTTTTACTTAGACACAAAGAACTATTGAGAATATTACTTTAATCAAAGTTCAGCCTTGGCATATTATCCAATGCAATAAATAGTTTTCAACAGTGTACCATATTAATAAATTAAAACAAAACTTAATCGTGGGGTCAAAAACAAATCACGTCGTTTAAATATTCTAAAATAAATCACTTGTAACCTTTGGGTATACGAATTCACTAATCCTGTGGCCTACTCCTGTGGCCGGATTGATTATGGAACTGCACCTGCTACTTAACAATGGCTTCCCTCCATCAGATCCCGCATGCGGATATTTTAACTCGACACCAAAATCCAAAATATCAACAACAAAGGTAAGATAGAATGGTCAAGTTAAAAATTAAATGGTTTTTCTTCAAAATCCAATTAAGATGGCCCAAATACAGCCAGATATGAAAGAAAAAACCGTAGAGGTTCTGCTCACGTGTTAATATCAAATCGTTCCAAAAACTCTCACCACCACCCGACTTCGACGACTGACACCAAGCGACTGACACTAAACTACTGACCCCCAGGCCGGATATCAAGAAATGACACGGAATTGACGTAAACCAAGAATCGCACTCGTCCGTGTGGATATCCAGCCCCATCCACACAGAAATGCAAACCAAACAATAATATAACTGACAACACACGACAATCGAGGCCAAAAATTAAGGCAAAATCTAATAACAAAAACCCCCACTCCATCTCCATCGATTAACAAAAATGTCACAGCCATTAATAATCGAATTCTATCACTACTAGGTATGCAACACTATTTACAACGAATGATATATTTAAATTACAACAAAATACGGTAAGCGAAACTATTTACGAGTACCTAAGGAATACGAAACTATCAGAGACACAATTAATAATGGAACTGTAGAAGGAAAAAATAGGCACGTGACACCGTGTTAGGAGTTGTTCCGATACCAATCGCACAAAAAAAAACAAACAAGAACATACAATCTTTGATTACAAATTTTAAATGAATAAATAGTATATTACACACCTAGGGCAGTGAAGTAAGAAATGTCTCGAAGCACATGTGTTCTGAGACATTTCTTACTTTACTGCCCGTGGTGTATACTATTTTTCTCCCTAATGTAGGCGGAAAGCGGCAGCTTCGTTTTGCGTGGCGGGCCGAAAGTGACGCTTTTTGCACAGTAGTGAGAAAAACTGAGAGCTAAAATATAATATTTTTCCCGTGTACAATACATTTTTTCTGTGACGGTAAAAACGACGATTTAATATTGAAAAAATATTACATTATAAAGTCAGAAAATTATCGAAGTGAATTTTAAAGTTTTAAACTGGTAGGCTGTTGTACTTATAACGACAATTGGACCTGCTTTGCTACGGAAAATAATCAAATATCTGTCAATTTAATTCTGTGATTTGATTTAAAAATGTCGAGCTTAGTGGTTGTTTAGTAGTTATATTAAATAATATTAAGTTAAAAAATGTTTGATTTCGAATTTTCTCTGACTCCACCGGAGTTAGTAGAAGCTGCGAAAGTAGCGTCACAAAAATTATTGCCAGCTAAATCGCGGAAAATTTACGAAACCGCGTATTCAAGATTTATGGGATGAAAGATAAAAAAGACATGCAGTTCTTACTCGTAGACGGTGTAATTGGCTTATTTTTCGGAACTGGCACAACAACAAAAACCATCAACAGTATGATCAAATTATTCAATGATTAAAAGTATGTTACAATCCAATAAAAATGTAGACATTTCAAAATATTTCAAACTAATTACATTTCTTAAACTAAATAAAAAAGGTTACACGCCCAAAAAAGCTGCGAATATTGTAAATAGAATTGTCAGAGCTTTCAAAAGACATCTCATTCGACCCTCAATGCCAAATTTGGGGTAATTCTTACCTTCGCTTTGGGTTGAAAGTAGTGGAGTCAAAAATACCGAAATAGAGTGTTCCCCTTTAAAAAAAATCGACAGGTCTGATCGTTTTTTTTAAATGTTAACGAGGTTACTGTAAGTGGCTTTGTTTGTTTTCTGTTGGCCACCCTGTATATACCTTTACTTCTGGTATACAGGGCGGTCCGTAAGTAATGGTCCAAAGTGAAATGGAGAATTTTCGGTCTCTAAATATTACGATCTGACGCAATTTGCTTTAATAAAATATTGATAATAAAAAATATACAGGGTGGGAAATGTAAAAGAATATTTTTGTCATAATTTGAAAGATTTGAAAGAGTTGTAGTGTATTTTTTGGAGGGCGTCATATGAGCCATGTTGTTGGTGTAAGGGAGCGCTTAATTTTTTACCCTTGGCGCTATAGCTCTTTTTATCTAGAAATATTAAAACTTCATTATTTTTTGAAATAAAAAGTAATACTTTTTGTTAGTCTTAGAAGTTGCTAGTTTTCTAGATAATCACATTTTAAGAAACACCTAAATAATTTTCGTTTTATTAATTTTTACTTTGACGTTTTAAAAAAAAACCATTAAGGCCCACTCATTTTACTTTGGACCGTCACTTACGGACCACCTTGTATATATCTGGGAAAAAAGTAATTTTATAAAAAGTATATTTTGTTACCTGTCAACAAACATAAAATGTCAAACGTTTATCCCATCACAGAAAAACACATTTTCTTAAAAAAATATTTGTCGTTCAGAAAGCTTTTCGTTTTTTATCAACCTCCTAACTAATCAAGAAAAAAAATGTCACAAATAAAAATAATATCTAAAACTTGAACGTTTTATTAAAAAAAAAGTAGCTAATTTAAGGTAGGAGTTTTCCTTCGAAATGGAAAATGAAGTTTCTGGAACAAATAATAAAAACTTTAACGAGTCGTTTAAGAAAGAGATGATGAAAATAACAAACTCTTTTATACAATTAAAAGCATTTAAAGTTCGAAATTAATTAAACTTACTTTCCCACTAAAGAGGTGAAGTTCACATGAAAACTATCGGATATTTAGTTCAAATTTTGGACTTAATTTCTTTGTGCAGTCACAGGTGCGATCACAGCATGCCAACTTTATTGTCAGTCTTTTAAACTTTTCCGCAAACGGCCATTTTACCTTTTTAGCTTTATTAAATCGGATGGAAAAATCTCGCCCAACCACCTTACAATTTGTTTGAACATTGTTACTAAATAACACTATAATGCAACGGCTTTTACCAAAATTGAACTCTATGCGATCGGTACCTAATTAATTTACCCTAAATTTAATATTAAAAGTGAAAAAATTTTTAGAGGCATGTGATTCACATTTTGTGGTAGTTTTTTAGTAAATTACTTTTTCGTCGACCTCTACAAAAAATGACATTTTATGTACTTATTTCCGGACGAAAAATCGACTAGACAATAACCTGTGACTGTAACCTGTGACAATAACTGTCAATTGCTGTTTTCAAATTAATTATTTACGAAACTCGCTACATTTTAAGTGTAAATAAGACCGTGGTGTTAATATTGGTGTTCAAATTCGACCTCTACTGAGGTATTGCTCGCACATTTGGGGTTCAGCACCAAGGCATTCTCTTCGTCTTCTAGATTCCATTCAGAAAAGAGCCATTTGGTTGATAAACAGCTCAACTCTCACAGATACCCTTCACCCTCTAGAACATAGAAGAAGAGTTGTAGACCAGTCATTACTCTACAGATATTTTCATGGCAGATGCTCCGGAGAAATAAAAACTCTTGTACCACCATTGGCCACATTCGGCCGAAGAACTCGGCACGCTGATCAGTCTCACCCATTCATTCTCAAGATTGACACTACAAGGACCAATCTCCATTAAGAATCCTTCTTTTACAGGGCTGCTACGGAATGGAATAAGCTTCCAAAATCAGTTTTTCCAGAGAACTATTTTAATTAAAAAAAAAATATTAAAAATGGATAGAAATAGCGATATGGATATTAGTTACACTCCTACGGAGCTGCGGGAATTGCAACTACGGCCATATTGGATTAACTCCCCCAGAAATCACGAATTTTTTACGAAAAACAATACAACATATTAATTACTTTCATAAAGGTATGTAGAGGTAAATGTAATATGCACCTCGGCGATAAACTGTCTAATGTCTCGCCTGCTTGCTAGCCTCGGCTATCAATTTGCAAACTCGACTATAATGTACAGTTTAATGTACAGTTTTTTATCCAAAAATATTTAGTACGAGAAAAAGAACGCGAATGATTGTAACAAAACTCTTTTAAAACGATTTCAACATTAAAATGAAACGAGCCTTTAAATACACTGCCCTCCTATTACGGACAAAAAAAAGGTTATGTCGTAAAGAAATTTCACAGACACAAGCCTACATAAAAAGAGATAGTTTGGAGAGATTAAATTTGAATTCTTTAGGAACAAATGCTAATCTAAATACAGATGGAGCAAGATCCGTTCGTTAGTTGGACTGCGTTCAGTTTTTGGTCGGATAAGCAACTCCAATTGCTCTCCGGATATAAAGTAAGTTGTCTAGCAGACTAACGTTAAAAGTTGGTAAATTTTTTATGCCCGCATTTTTTTAAACACGTCGCGGCAACGTTAAATTGCTACTTGGGTTGGTGAAATTTAACCCAAATCGTGACAGCCAAAGTGCTAAATGGACTGATAATGATAATTATTAAAATAATTTTGATACGAGGAGCTGTATTAGATTCATTGGATATATAACCATGTTATTAATTTAAAAACTCTGTTATTAATTAACAGTAACGCATATGTTAGTGAGCAAGCTGCGCAAAATAAAAAATAGTTTTAAAAGACATCCCGTAGACTTTTCAGAGATTAAACTCGCATCAGATTTTCTCCAAATCACTGCTTAACTCGTATAGAATGCGAGAAAATCTTTATAAACGCCGTCGTAAAAGGGTAGGAATATAAAAAGAGTTCTTGATTTCGTTCTAGGCACTTGTCTGGCGCCTGCCAACATAAACACGAATTTTGAGAAGCCAAGTTATCTGAATGTTCATAATTTAATACTCTGTTTTACTGGTTTACTGGGAATACATTATTTTTGAGACAAGAGGGACCCCAACCGGTTGCTGATGTCAACTGTGAAAATTTGATATTGTAAATTTCCAGCAAAGAAAAAGTCCCGTTTACAAATGGCCATCGTAAAATTCGATAGAAGTTGTTATGGCTTTGGCCCCTTTCAGTTTAGTTTTGAGAGCAACTCCATTTTAGTGCTTATACTCTAAGGACTCTGGATACGTGATTCTTTAAAATCACATTATTTACACATTCTCGGGCAAAACTGTCTCTAAAAAGAATTTTTACAAGTTAAGCCCTCTGTTCAATTTTATAGATAACATGAAATAGTAATTGGTACAATGCAACAAAATCATACTTGGATCTAACAAATCCATAAAACAAACACTGGAACACTCTATTTATTTTATTTTTTATACTGTTAATCTTGATTTTAAACCTCTTTATTTGCTAACAAAATGGTACATTATGCGTCAAGTTCTTGGAATAAGTCCAGACGTGCGACTATATTAAAAAAGGCATAAAAAAAAGGAAGAAGACTGTAATACAACTAAAACATAACGGGTAAGTTGTTTTGGTATAAAGAAATACAACCCATCGAGGCAAATAAGATTAAAAATAAGGCTTTTCGAAATATTTGGATAATCAACGGTAATCAAATCAATAATTAAATACCAATAATAAAAAAAATCCACCATCTTTTCGTAGACTTCAGACAAGCATACGACAGCATATTGGGTGTCAAACTGTGGGATACAATGGTGGAAATGGGAATACCTAAGAAACTTATAAATATAACCAGGATGTGTTTAAACGGTTTCCGAAGTAGAATACGAATACGAATATACTTTCCGTCTTTTTTTAGGCAAACAGCTGGCTTAAGCAGGGAGACGCGATATCTTTAATTTTATTCAACATTGCCCTTGAGAAAGTAATAAGAACCGCTAAAATAGGCGTCGAACTTTTTAGTTGAGATGGCCCAAGATTGTTGCTGACTTTTGCCGATAATATTGACATAGTGGGTAACACGGAACTAACTTTGAAAGACATATTTTCGAGGGTAGAAACGCAAGCTGAACAAATAAGACTCAGAATAAACGAGGACAAAACCAAGTATATGCACACCAGCAGATCAGGACGTACAGATAGAGTGGGCCAAAATGTCACTGTGGGGAAATACAATTTCGAGAGGATCGCAACCTTTAAGTATTTAGGAGCAAAAATTGCTTAAGATAACAATCTGGCAGAGGAAATTAAAGTCCGAATTTAAAGTGGAAACAAATGTCTCTATGCACTAAAGTCAGTGCTAGCATTAAAAAACATCTCACGAAGAACAAAAATCACAATCTATAAAACCGTTATATGACTGACTGTTATGTATGCTAGCGAAACCTGGACCTTGAACAAGAACAAAGAACGGAAATTAAGAATTTTAGAAAGAAAAGTTCTACGCAAGATTTTTGAACCACCAACAGTACCGAGTTAGAACCAACTAAGAAATATCAGAATTATACAAAGATCCAGATATTGTAAAAAAGATAAAGGCAAAAAGGCTGCAATGGGCAGGTCATGTTCAAAGATAGCCTGACATACGGATAGTGAAATTGGCTTGGGAAGGAGCACTAATAGGACGAAAACCTTTAGTGCGCCTCCGAATAAGGTGGCGAACCAACATCAAAGCGGACCTAAGGACAATTGAGATATAATACGACCAAGATTCACCCCGGGTTGTAGAGTCATGAAGTAGTAGTAATATTAGTAGTAATAATAAAAAAAGATTAACTGATTTGCAGTAAAGCACAACATACCCACATAAATTTGGAAGTGTTACAACACTTGGAAAACTCCAATTTAAAAAGAAGTTTTAAAAAAATAAAACCTTTTAAACTTGTTTTTTATTGCAATAAAGTAAAAAAGGTATTTGTGACGTAAATTGAGGTATCTTTAAAAAAAAAAGCAAAGAACAAAGAGTACTTCCTAGATAGATAGGTATACCTAGTTTAAAAAAAAATCTTGGTTTGTCGTTTTACAACTAGCATTAATAGTAAACAAATATTCGATTGCTTTGCTTTGTCGGCCGCCGAAGGGGTCTGGCTAGGTCGAGCAAACTCTGGAACCACGTCGAACTTTGGAGAAACAGGTGGAATGATCTGGAATTGTGGTATGGAGATATTAAAGGGGAAACGATCATAACAAGAGCAGTATCGGCTTATATGTTTATGAATTAATAAATGTAAATAGTTATATAGAGTTGTAAAAGTTGTATAGCTAAGTAGTTAATGAAAATAGAATTTATTGTATTAAAATAAACATTGTTTTGTTATTGGATCGAGAGTTTTAATCGCCGAACCGAAGATGGAACTAAGATTTGTAACAATATATACAAACTCAATAAAATACAGTATCATTCGTAATATTTTAACTTACCAACATAAACATATTTGTTTTTTGTGTGTGTTTTTATGTATATTCATTTTTTAAAATTATCGTTACTAAACGCCAAAGTCATTTTAACTACAAACAGCAATTATTGGAGAATATAGTAATTTAGTAGATACCTCATACGAGTAATAGGTAATGGTTATAAGGTCACTTGAGCATGCTCGATTACATGGAAATGCTTTAACAAGGGAGTAATTATCTTTAGATGTACTTAGAAGCCGCGTGCATATTCCCGGGCGAATATCATAGAAATTCTTGCTACGAACAGAGATACAGGGGCAATTTGAAAATTATTAAGGTTGTAAAAATGTATGGTAAATTTGGTAATTTCTAAAAATAATAACAACGCAACTTTTGTTATATTCCTATCTAGAGAGTCAAGCTTGAAAAATTTCTCAACTTACTGGCCTTAATCCAACAGAAAACTACTTGCTTACTCAATGACAAGACTGGTAATTTTTTAAAGATAGTTTTATGCTTTGGAGATCGCTTAAGGACCAAAAAAGGGGTGCCTATGCACCTCCAGACATCTAGAAACTGTCATTTGTCATCTATGACACGCAAGTACAACAACAAAATTAGTGTTTATTTAGGACATGTTTAATTTGTCTTGAAATGCAATAAGCAAATTATTTATATTTATGTAATACGTCTGGCTGTGCAAAGAGAAGTGCTGGTCCCTACACTTATATATGGTAAATAATGTTGGGTTTGGCAAAAGAAGCATGAAAATAAATGAATGAAAGAATGGCTTGGAGTTACTCTGATAAATAAAATGAAAAATAGGAAGATAAAGGAACGCTGTGGTGTAAAAGAAGATGTGGTTACAAAGGTAGATTAAGGAATGCTAAGATAATTTGGACACGTAGAGAAGATGGATGAAAGAAGATTGGCGAAAAAATTTATTTAGCGAGTGTAAATGAACAAGTCGGTAGAGGTCGACCTCGGCGATGATATCTCGATCAGATCGACATTGTTTTAAAGAAAGGTCAGGTTAAGAGTAACAACCACCGACGAGCATGTATGAGAGCACTGAGGAAAGTAGAGGAAACAAAAAATGTGTGTACGAACCGTAGTAAGTGAAAGGAAGTGGTCTCTGCCTACCCCTACGCGAAAAAGGCGTGGCTATTTGTATGTAATACGATCAACATATCCGTTGGAGAAAATGTGTAGTAACCCTCGTAAATTTAAATAAAGTTTATAACTTACCAATACTTATAACTCAGCTCAAATAGCTTAACTTTAATACTCACCTGTAAAAAAATAAAAATGTTTTAATTAAAGGCAATGTAATCTGCTTAAAATAAAACATTTATAGAATTAAAAAATATTTTAGCAAAATTAATTAACAAAAGAATATTTTTTACGAACTAATTTATTATCTTTCAGTCAAGTGTAAAAATTATTAAAATAATTACGCACCACTTAATATTATTGGAAAAATATGGCCATTTAAAACAATTTGTACAATATTTTATTACATTTTGCAACATCTCTGTATGTTTACTATTTTGACAACTAAAAACGTGTTATTAGTTCTGTTTATGTTTTTCTATTGAAGTTTTTTGTAAGTCTGTAAAATTAATAAAATTTTAAGGCAGATTGTGGTTTGATTTTTGCCCGTTAAAATTTAATGTTTAAGCGTTTCAATAATCTTTTGTTTAAATTATTAAAATGCGACGCAAATCCAGAAATCTGACTCCTACTGAATGTGCCCAAGCCATTAGTAAATAGTTTAGTTTAGTAAATAGCCTTGAAGCAGTCCGTGGAGTCTCACAGTAGACCTTAAGCTTTCAGACTCATAACCTCTCCATAAAGAATTTTCTCCACCACAGCAAAAAAAGGCTTTATGCTTTGAGACAACAAAAATGTTGCAAGCTCAAATTCAAAACGCACTCAGCATTCAAGTAAGCTTAGAAACTTTCTGACAACGACTTAGAGATCATCGGGATCAGCATATAGCCCGGTTAGACTTCGCCAAAAAGCATGTCAATTGTGAAAATGCTGAGTGGGAACGAATTTTTAGGACATATGAATTCAAATTTTGCCTATATAATTGCGTCAGACAAGTTCGTGTTTTTAGAAAGCCAGGTAAACCACTTTATTTGGCGTAGGCTCCGTTATGGTGTGGGGAAGAATTTCGTTAACGGCACGCACGGACTTGGAGATATTGAATAATGGAAATCTTAATGCTGAACGCTATATACTGAACATGCTTGAGAAATAAGTTATGCCATTTGCTTCTAATAGCGGTCAAAATTCACGACAGTGTTCGACCTCAAATAGCAGTTCGAGATTACCTATTGGAAGTTGACATTGAAACTATGGCTTGACCAGCACAAAGTCCCGACTTTTATCCAATAGACATGTCTGGGATATACTGGGAAGACAAATACGAACGTATACAAACCAGCCTAATAACTTGGTGGACTTGGGACAGCTTCTCGTTGACATTTGGAATTGACTGGATCAAAACACCTTTTAAAATCATATTTTATGCATAAACCCTTAATTCCAAGACGTGATTAAAAGCAGACGTAAAAATATTCGATATGAAGATCAAAAAGCTTCATAAGTATTCTTGTTTTAATTTGTTTCTTTTAAACATTTTTTTCCAATTTTTTCTGCTTTATTTTGCGTATAAATTTTAAGAAAAATGTTTTATTAATAAAAAATAATAGAATATAATGCTTAAGTTTTGGATTAAATTTTACAAATAAAATAATTACGAATTTATTAGTGGTGAGTTAATTTCTTGGAGCAGTGTATTTAAAAGTAAGTTAATAGTAAAAACATTTAAATAATTTAAATAACTTTGATAAAACAAATAAAGAGTGATTAAAAAGGCCTGTTTTTAATCAAGCATTTTATATTTTAAGCAGCTATGATCCAGTTTTGATCTTAATTCTAAACAACCAATCTTTAAATAAGCCGTTACATTTGTCGCAACATATTTTCTCATGGTTCTTAAGCTCGAAAGACAACGAAAAACAAACGGCTTGAATAGGTAAAAACATGTGTCGAAAAATAGAAAGAAAGCATCCGTCCGAGAAAATGAAGACGAAAGGTAAATAAGAGGTTTTGTTTAAAATGAACTTTGTCGAGAAAATATGTGAAATGAAACTGGGGAAATTTGTATTTGTTAAAAACCGACAAGGGGCGCTATGAAATATTGTTCCAACGCCATCAGTTGCTCGCTCTTGCTAACTCAATACTATGAACGTTTTGCGCCGCTTACACGCATTCAGAATATATTAACAGTGTACAACTTGCCCAGAAACGCCAGCAATATTATCTAGGGGAAAATTAAGTTTACAAGTCGGCGATTACTCATTTTTAAAAAAAATATTCTCTTTGCTGCAAGGTACAACGAAGATAATTAATTTAATAAGGCTAATGTAGCAACAATTACAAGCTGAATTAATCAGTTTTTTTTTAAATAAAAATTGTTTTATGACTTTAACATTAATACACACCAAATAAAGAACAGCACAGTCGCGTCAACTTTCATAAATAATTCCAACTTTTTTTTTTTATCAGTTTTAACAGGTTCTTACCATCAGTAATGTTTTTATTTGGTTACCAATTTTAAACACAAAAAATAATAGACGCTCTTCAATAAGTGTTCTTAAAGCACAGCCACGTTAACTATTACATAAATAATTCCCACCTTTTTTGTAAATTAGTTTTAACAGGTTCTTTACATTTACACTCGCCTTATAAATTTGTTTTGTCAATTTTCCTTCATCCATCCTATCTACGTGTCCAAACCATCTAAGCATTCTTTTATGTATCTTTTCTAACCACATTTTTTTTATACCACAGCGTTCCCTTATCTCACTATTCTTCACTTTATCTAACCGAGTCACTCCGGCTATACTTCTCAGACTACTCGTCTCCGCAGCGTTAATTATATTTTCATGCTTCTCCTAATAAACCCAACATTTACTACCATACATAAGTGTAGGAACCAACACTCCTCTATGCACAGCCAGACGTGTCTTTTTTGACACTTTCTGGCTGTTTATAAAGCTATGCGTTGCCCCATTTGTTATGGAAAGTATTATTTAACCTTTTAATATGGCCATTAAATATATTACGAAAAAAATAAATAAAGGCACAATAAGAACTGAAGGAAGCCAAATAGCTGCAAAAGGTAAAAGGAAGGAAAGAAAGGCAAGGAAAGAAGACTATTCCTGCAAATTATCGCCCTATTGCATTGCTCTCAGTCATATCCAAAGTTATGGAAAAAGCGATTAACACAGAACTTAATCAAATATCTGGAGAAATTTGAGATAATCCATAACAGACAATATGGATTTCGACAACTTCGGTCTACTGGAGATTTGCTGGCTTATGTCACTTAGCTCTGGACAAACAATATTGAAAAGTTTGGTGAATCCCGTGCAATAGCCTTGGATATATCTAAAGCCTTTGACCGCGTTTGGCACCAGGCATTGTTAAGTAAATTATCTGCCTATGGTCTCCCAACCAAACTGCGCCAATGGCTCTTAAGCTTCATGCAAGATCGCTCCTTACATGTGGCAGTTGACGGTATTTCTTCTGATGCGTTTAAAACTAATGCCGGGGTCCCCCAGGGTTCCATCCTGTCCCCCACCTTATTTCTTTTACACATCAACGACCTCTTGAAAACCACCACGAACCCCATTTACAGTTTCGCAGACGATAGCACACTTGTCTCAACTTTCACATCCTATCGATCACTTTCGGTGAATGATACAAATAGACTCAGGAAGGAACAAGTTGATTCCATCAATAGAGATCTTGAAGCAATCGTCGAGTGGGGAACCAACAATCTTGTTCAGTTTAACGCCCAAAAAACACAAAGTGCCACGTTTTCCAAGAAAGTGAATTCCTCAAATCATCCCATCACAATGTCCGGAAATACCCTTGAACCAAGCCCCTTCATCTCGAATTTGGGAGTCATGGTGTCCAATAATATGTCTTGGCATGACCATGTTGCTAACATCGCAAAGTCGGCAAGCCAGAGGCTAGGTTTTCTGTGAAAAGCCAGAAAGTTTTTTACTCCTGATCAACTGTTGACGACGTACAAGGCTCAAATCCGACCTCTACTGGAGTATTGCTCGCACATTTGGGGTTCAGTACCAAGGCATTCTCTTCGTCTTCTAGATTCCATTCAGAAAAGAGCCATTCGCTTGATAAACAGCTCAACTCTCACAGATACCCTTCACCCTCTAGAACATAGAAGAAGAGTTGCAGACCAGTCATTGCTCTACAGATATTTCCATGGCAGATGCTCCAGAGAAATAAAAACTCTTGTACCACCATTGGCCACATTTGGCCGAAGAACTCGGCACGCTGATCAGTCTCACCCATTTACTCTCAAGATTAACACTACAAGGACCAATCTTCATCAAGAATCCTTTTTTTACAGGGCTGCTAAGGAATGGAATAAGCTTTCAAAATCAGTTTTTCCAGAGAACTATGACCTGCAACTTTTTAAAAAGCATGTCCATAATCATCTCCTTTATATAATCCCTTCTCCTTCTAATAGTCGCAGTGCGGGCTGTCCGCGGCCCACACGATAGGTCTACCCTTTTTGGGACTATTTTCATAAAAAAAAAGCTCTGCAAAGAAATAAAAAAATTACAATACAGGCTCTGATCAGCCCTAAAAATTTGATCTATAAAGCTTCTTTTAAGCAGCGCAACTTCACTTGGGGTGTAAAGCCATACATACATACATTATTTGGCCAGAATAGTAAAGTTTAACCAGTCATTCAGTATTGTACCTATTGGTAATGGTGAATTTTATCCTTGGAGCATCAAGAAAAATGAGTATGCTTTAAGGCAAGCTAATACCCATAATTTTTTTTAAAAAGTTATATTAGACGGATTTTTTAGATCTATTAAGCCACGTAAGAGATTATGGTCTCTCTGACGTTCATTTATAAAATATTCTGCGACGTTTGCCAAACGTGTTGACAGCTACGTTACATTTAGCCGAACAATCGTAAATAGTCAATTGTTTGTATCTGGGAAACGTAGTCAGTGTTCAGCTTTCGATTACAATAATGCTAAGGAACCGCGTCTACATCCATTTGAACATTCCCTTTTTATGCATTAAGGCATTAGGCTTGTGAAATGGAAACTCTTAGACACAATAAAATTATATTTGGACAATGTTACGCTTTTTTTAACCGAGGAGTCGAGTTATAACTGCGGTGTTAGTAGGAAAAATATAGTGTCTGGCTTGGCGTTTCATTTATTACTGAATATATTAGTTTCTAGTTAATTGAAATAGTTTTTATTTACAGAACAAACTTGCTTTGCTGTGTATTTTTCTAATTAAAATATACGCGATATTATAACGAAAACAGACATTTTTGAAAAACTCATATATCAAACGTTGCTGCACTTTAAGAGAAAATAACAATAAAAAATTTCGAACGTACAAATATTAACATTGCTTGTGTGTTAATTGTGCACATTTTTCACAACTGCTTTTTATGTATCGTAACGTATCGTCAGTATTTTTAATCTAACCATCGTTTTTACAGCGTTTTAAAAAATTTATTTCAGAATTCGTACGAAATGTAAATTGATTCAGTTATTGCTCGAAAAAAAAACTCACATTTAACTTGTGTAAAGGTTTTTGTATTTAAAAGAGTGTCTGCGCAATGCGTTAAATTACCCAAAAGAAAAAGAACAAAAGTATTGGGACATAAAATGATTTATAAAGAAAGAGTTTACAGCAAAAATTAGATGGAAGATTTGGTGTTTTTAATACCTTGATTTTTAAAACCTTTTTTAAAAAAATTACGACTGTTAACAAATTGAATAAGGACTTGGTCATGATTCTGGAATAGGAATCCAATAACGTGGAATTTAAAGCAAATAAAACATGCTTGATTTCTAGAAAAGCCAATTTTAGAATGTCAAATGTGCTGAAAGTGCCTCTCAAGAGCTTTGTTTTCTGTTTTTAGCTAAGAGCTGCTTACGATCTATATGGCACAGATACGACCTGTTTTGGAATATTGCTCCCATATACGAAGTGCAGCTCCTAAACATACAATGAAGCTTTTGGATTCCGTCCAAAAACGAGCAATTCGTCTGGTCGGTAATATTTCTCTTACAAACTCCCTTATTTCTCTAAAACACCGCAGAAAGTTTGGTGATCTGTCTTTCTTTTACAGATATTTTTCACAAAAGTGATACCAACTTCACAAGCTTTAGCTACTCTCTCTTGTATATTGCTTGAATGAATTGTTAAAGCTTGTTTTTTCTCGGTTTGCATAAATTTATAAATAAAGATAATTTCTCGACCTTGACTGTGAGTTACTTTTTTGGAACTGCTCATGTTTGCGGAATGGTATCTATAACAAGGAAATAAACAAATTCTCATCAGACGCTTTTTGAGGTTTTTAAAATTTAGTACAAATATTACTATAACTACATACAACTAATAATAATTATTATTCAAATAAATTCCCTATCTTGTAGACGGAAAACATAATCTCTCTACGACCATTGGATTCTACAATAATTACATATGCGTTATGTTATGTTAGATATTTTGGATCCTGATACATTATTCAACAGCTGACAACCAATCAATAATTTCAATATTCAGGATCCAACAGGCTGAGACAAATGAGGAAGCTGCAATAGAACAGCTTTTTCATAAGTGGGCTCTGCTCCTCTAACTCGATATCGTGAATATCATGTTCATTCTGATGAACTGAAATATCGACTATTCGATTACAACAATAAGATTAAGAATTTACCGAGTAATAGTGATGGTCGTAGAGAAAGTATAGTCTTTTACTCGTGTATAATGGCTATTATTCTCTTGGACGATTCCAAAACTCGCCTGCGGCTCGTTTCGAAAACGAAAACACAGTTTGACTGTACTATAACTTGATTTAGACCAAGTTAATTTTCACCGTACGCTCCTACGAATCAAACGCGTAAAGCGCTTGGTAGAAGACAGTCGAAGCGTAAATTAGCAACTCTGCGCCTGTATAAGTTATAGCCGTTAAAAAAATCAACAAGCTCTGTTAAATAAGTGTTTTAATGAAATATTCCAGTAATCCAATTACCATGATTATCCAGCCACTACGACGCGACCCCTACATACAGAGTGTTAGTAAATAAGTGCGACAAACATTGAAACAAAATTTATCTGAATTTTTAATATTTGTAATTGATTATGAATGACAATAAATTATAAAAGAACGAAGAAGTTTCAATTTAAAAATGGTACCCCACTGAGATATTTCAAATTAAAATTTTTCATTTCTTTAATACATTATCAAGAACTATCAAATACAATAACATTAAACCAAAACAATAATAGAAAATAACACTAATAAAATTTCAAATAGGCGCAAAGCTACAACAAAATGACCTTGCTCAGACGTGACACAAGATTCAACTCTTCGCCTCATTGATTGTTGTATTTGCGCAAATATTTCTGGTGTAATTCTTATTGTCTCACAGCTGGCTACAACTCAATTCCTCAGGTCTTTATTATTTTCGACGGGAATGAAATAAACTAAGGACTTAAGATAACTTTAAATGCAAAAATCTAGAGGATTTAAATCAGGCGATCGAGCAGACCAATGTTCCATACCTCCTCTATCTATACATATATATCTCTATATATATTGGATATACTGTTAACATTAATGTTATACCAAACTAAAAGCTTATAAAATGAAGAAACGCTAATTTGACATTTCGTTAAATATTTCTATTTTACAGAATGTTGACTGTAGCCTACTAGCGTCGCTACTAAGATAATGTATTAAAGAAATGAAAAATACGCGGTAAGATGTTTTATTTTTTTGCATAAAAACGGCGCCCTATACGAAAAAAAGGCATGTAAGATTCTTTATCACAAATTTACTAGGGAATTTAAACATGATTTTTAATTAAAAATATCTCAGTGGCGTACCATTTTTTTCTTAAACAAAATTGGGATCATTACCAGTATGCGCGCCAATGATAAACGTAAAATTCTTGATTGCATGTCAAAAATGCGCAATAACTACCTCTTAAAACCCACCAACCTCTTAAAACCCACCAAATTTTATTTGCATATATAGACCGTTTTTAAGAAAAATTTTAACACCCCCATATCTCTGAAAAGAAGGATTCTCGGACATACGTTTAATAGCAAACTGTCATTATTTTTATATGCAGAATCACCCCCTAACGTTTGTCGCACTTATTTACTAACACCCTGTACATAAGCACTACATTTAAATTTTTTTATGATGTTAACATTTAACAAATTTGCATGAAATATTAATGGTATTTTAAAAATATAACAATAATAAATAAACAAATGGGACGCTTAATACGAAAGGAGAAAACATTAACAATATAAAGGGGTTAGTAAAACAAGAGCGTCTTTATAAATTTCCACTAAATGCTTTTTTATAATGATTGGGAGTCAATTGCATTTTTCTTTAAAAATGATTATTTGCAGGTAACTGGACCAGTATTTCCATTAAAACTATAGCAGTCCTCTCTTACCATATACGGTTTTTAAATGGGAAACTAAAAGCATTAAATAGACTTTTTACTGCAATTTAAAACAATAACACCTTTTAGCAGTCGCAACAACAACTAGCACAATTTAACGACATAATGGAATTGTACAACAATTACTGTTGAGATACGTACATGGACGTTAATACCATGAGACAAATAATAGACTAAAGTGGACAGCCCTCTAATACCGGACTAAGTACGGAAATAAATTCATTGTTCTTGGAGTTGGCGAAGGGAATTTTTGTTTTCTTTTCCGGTTTCAGTTACTGTGTATCAGTGATTGTCAACATTTTGATCTGCAATTATTTGATTCGATTTTAATTTATTGATTACCACTGTTAAAATAAAGTTTTATCATCTACCAACAAAATATAAAATTTTAATATTTGATTACTTTTTTTTATGTTGCTTTAAACTGTCGAGCAGTTAATTGGCCGTGCAGTTTATTGGCCGGATCTCTTTTATTAAAATTTTTTAATTTTTTAATACTCTTGGGAGTCAAAGATAATGAATTCGGCGATGGGTTATAATTTTTGTTTAAACTATGTTAATATATTTAAAGTAATTTAGTTTAGGATTAATAATACGAGGGCGGTTTGATAAGTCAGTGACTTTTTAAATAAAACAATTTTTTTTCCGCAAATAAACATTTTATTTTTCTACATAATCACCTTTTAGCTCGATACATTTAGTCCAGCGTTTTTCTAATTTTTTTATTCCCTCCAAATAATAGGTTTTTTCAAAGCTCTCAAAATAGGCGTTTGTTTCGGTAATGACTTCTTCATTCGACTCAAATCTCTTACCGCCCAGCCATTTCTTTAGGTTTAGAAACAGAAAGTAGTCGCAGGGGGCTAAAGCTGGATGGGGTAGCAGTTCGTATCCCAATTCGTGGATTTTGGCCATCGTGACTAGACAAGTGTGCACACGTGCATTGTCTTGATGGAACATCACTTTCTTCTTCGCCAAATGCGGCCGTTTTTGCTTAAAATCAACGTCGAATCTGTTCAAAAGCTTTGAATAATATTCGCCGGTGATCGTTTTACCTTTCTTGAGGTAATCGATGTGAATGACACCACGTACATCCCAAAAAACTGAGGTCATGACCTTGTTGGCTGACAGACTCTGTTTCGTCTTCTTTGGTTCACGTTCACCCCGAGCAACCCACTGTTTCGATTGTTCCTTGGTCTCTGGCGTGTTGTGATGGATCCATGTTTCATCCACAGTAACAAAACGGCGCAAAAATTCGTCCGGATTACGGCTGAACATCGCTAAACACTCTTTTGAAGTGGTCACACGATTGCGCTTATGGTCGAGTGTGAGCAATCGCGGCACCCATCTCGCAGAGAGTTTTTTCATGTCCAAATATTCGTGTAAAATATGATGTACCCGTTAAGTTGAGATACCTACAGCATAAGCCAACGCACGCACTTTCATTCTCCGATCATCCATTTCATGGATTTTATCGACGATTTCCGGCGTGATCACTTCTTTTGGGCGACCTGGAGGTTCGGCGTCACTAGTGCTGGTACGACCACAACGGAACTCTGTAAACCACTTCTTAACCATAGAAATTGATGGTGCCGAGTCCCCGTAGTATTTATCAAGTCTTTCCTTAGTTTCAGTGATGGATTTTTTACGTAAAAAGTAATGCTTAATCAGCACACGAAATTCACTTTTTTCCATTTTCGTAAAAATTCACGAGGTTGTCTGCTTTGAACGGCTATCAAACACTAACTGCACGACGTAGCTTGCTCAAAATTAGAAAGTTGCCCACTGATAGATTATAGTTGACGGCAGCACTGTTGCATTTGGAGTAACTGCGCGGGAAATTCAAAAAGTCACTGACTTATCAAACTGCCCTCGTATATTAATATATTACAAAATATACTTACTAACATGAAATTATTAAAAAGAGAAACAACGTTTTTTTTAAAAGCAAATTTTTTATAAATAGACAGTGTCAGTTAATCTTAACTGAAATATCAAAAACATTTATACATGTGAAAAGAATTGTAAATATTTAAGAATTATGATAATCTGAACTTGATTCTTCATTTTTGTATAAAATATTTGTATAAATAGCAATTAGATTAACAATATCTGTTCTTTTATAAATGGTGTCTTGTGGCTCACCTCTTGAGGTAACAGTTCACCGCACAATCCAGCCCTTCTCACGAAGTTCATGGTTGTATAGGGTGAGATTTTTTTGAAATCGGTAGGTTCTAGGTTGGTATAACCAAATATGTTAAACCTTATTCTTTCCACGCAGGGGCATAAACATAGTATATGTTCAGCGGTTTTGTCTTCCACGCAACAAAACCAATAGCCCGTTTGTTGGTTCAGACCTATCCTTCCGAGGTGGTATCTTAGACGACAGTTTCCTGTAAGCAGTCCCGTTAAAATTTGCTAGAAGTTTATTAGTCAGCTCTCTTGCACACAATTCGATAGAGAATACTTCAGCCTGAAAGATACCTGCCAAGACTGGTAGTTATTTCAATCTTTGGTTTCCTGCTGAAAACACCGGCCCCAACTCCATCTGGGGTTTTTGAGCCATCTGTGTACATAACGTATTTCTTCTCCGGGAAGAGATTTCGCCCCTCACCCTTTCATCTCTATTCGAAAAGAGGACTTTGTATTTTTATGGCTAGCATGTCAGGAACGTTCCCGAGAATTTAGTGGTTTTTTGTTTTACTCAGGATCCCGAAGTGGTCACCGAGTTGCTCTCCATTAATTTGCCTTTCCAAAGACAGGAATCTGTAGGAGACTATCCTGGCCTCCCTATCCAAGAAAATTATTATTGGTGTTACACTCATCTTTATTGATATGTATCATTTTTAAAAATTGTCTTTTTGTCAAAATACTTTAAATATCTAGAATTTATAATTATAATCTATACAATGATTTTTATAAATAGAATGAGTGGCAATGATAAAAGATTTTATGTACCTCCTACAATCTATTTTATAATGACCTGTGATTCTAATTTTTAAAAGTTGTTTTGTTTGACCAATGCAAATTTTGTCACAATCAATACATGGAATTTGATATTTTTATATTTTTGTTTTTAAGAACTTTAATTGTGTTTTATATTTATTATGTTATGGTCACTCCTCTGCCAATCCTATTGATACGAGTGACAAGGTCCGATGCTGCATCATCGATGGTCCTTCCTCGATGAACCGCTAAAAATTATGGAGGTGAGCAATTTAAGGTACTGAAAGTTTGAGATTTTTAACATTTATTTTAATAAAAGGAATATTAAAATTAAATTTATTCATGCAGTTATCAAAAAGATCATCAAGTACATAATTGGTAATATACTCGATCCCACAGGAATGGCAAAAATTGTACTCGCTATAGAAAAAACGAATTCTAACGGTTTATGAGATGATCCGTTTTTCCATTCAAACCAAACCAGGGATCGCTTGTGAACCAGTTTTCGAACAGTAATTTCGGGGCATTGTCGAATGTAGAAACTGTTTGGACTGACATTTGAATTGGGTATTTCATCAGATGTCACCGACATTTTTTTTATTGGTAAATAAGTTTTTTTTTTTTTTATGAAAATAGTCGCAAAAAGGGTAGACCTATCGTGTGGGCCGCGGACGGCCCGTACGGCGACTATTAGAAGGGAAAGGGATTATAGAAAGGAAATGATTGTGGACACGCTTTTTAAAAAGTTGCAGGTCATAGTTCTCTGGAAAAACTGATTTTGGAAGCTTATTCCATTCCGTGGCAGCCCTGTAAAAGAAGGATTCTTGATGAAGATTGGTCCTTGTAGTGTCAATCTTGAGAGTAAATGGGTGAGACTGATCAGCGTGCCGAGTTCTTCGGCCGAATGTGGCCAATGGTGGTACAAGAGTTTTTATTTCTCTGGAGCATCTGCCATGGAAATATCTGTAGAGCAATGACTGGTCTGCAACTCTTCTTCTATGTTCTAGAGGGTGAAGGGTATCTGTGAGAGTTGAGCTATTTATCAAGCGAATGGCTCTTTTCTGAATGGAATCTAGAAGACGAAGAGAATGCCTTGGTGCTGAACCCCAAATGTGCGAGCAATACTCCAGTAGAGGTCGGATTTGAGCCTTGTACGTCGTCAACAGTTGATCAGGAATAAAAAACTTTCTGGTTTTTTACAGAAAACCTAGCCTCTGGCTTGCCGACTATGCGATGTTAGCAACGTGGTCATGCCAAGACATATTATTGGACACCATGACTCCCAAAATCGAGATGAAGGGGCTTGGTTCAAGGGTATTTCCGGACATTGTGATGGGATGATTTGAGGAATTCACTTTCTTGGAAAACGTGGCACTTTGTGTTTTTTGGGCGTTAAACTGAACAAGATTGTTGGTTCCCCACTCGACGATTGCTTCAAGATCTCTATTGATGGAATCAACCTGTTCCTGCCTGAGTCTATTTGTATCATTCACCGAAAGTGATTGATAGGATGTGAAAGTTGAGACAAGTGTGCTATCGTCTGCGAAACTGTAAATGGGGTTCGTGGTGGTTTCAAGAGGTCGTTGATGTGTAAAAGAAATAAGGTGGGGGACAGGATGGAACCCTGGGGGACCCCGGCATTAGTTTTAAACGCATCAGAAGAAATACCGTCAACTGCCACATGTAAGGAGCGATCTTGCATGAAGCTTAAGAGCCATTGGCGCAGTTTGGTTGGGAGACCGTAGGCAGATAATTTACTTAACAATGCCTGGTGCCAAACGCGGTCAAAGTCTTTAGATATATCCAAGGCTATTGCACGGGATTCACCAAACTTTTCAATAGTGTTTGTCCAGAGCTGAGTGACATAAGCCAGCAAATCTCTAGTAGACCGAAGTTGTCGAGATCCATATTGTCTGTCATGGATTATCTCAAATTTCTCTAGATATTTGATAAGTTCTGGGTTAATCGTTTTTTCCATAACTTTGGATATGACTGAGAGCAATGCAATAGGGCGATAATTTGCAGGAATAGCCTTCTTTTCTTTTTTCGGAATCGGTTGGGTTATTAGACGATTACATGCAACTGTCACAAAATCTACATTCAGATTTTCCCCAATTAATCGTGGGAATATAAAGTTTAATCATTTGATCCAAACGATCCTAAATACCGTTCAAAACCTGCAGGTTGAAACATATTTCCCGTCCTGTTACAGATCAGTGAAAAGTACTACTTGAAAAATGTTGTTTCCATAAATCGATGCATTGTTCAAACACGAAATGCAAATTCAACCTTTATACTGAAAATGTTTGTTTCCAAACTAAAAAAAAAAAATGCATTATTAACTCACGAAAATTACGCAAAGTTCGAAAGAATGGTGAGTTGTTTTTAGTCCTTTGTTTGGCACCTGATAGCCAAGGGCTGGTTTAATTTTTATTCTCGTGCCGCTTTATTGGTGCATGTTCGTTTTTGTTGGGATGATATTTTTCCTAAATACAATCAATGTTTTAACTTTAACTAACATATTAATGAAAATTTAGTTTGTGCTCCAAGCATTTTGGCTCTTTAGTAATATATTTATTAAAATATGTACTCGTACGTTATCATTTATAATGAAACTTTTTTCTTTTTAAAATGCAAAATTATTTTTTATTTAAAATTGCTAATGAAATAATTCAAAGCGACTTGATACTGCTTGTAATCAATAAACGGATCTTTAAACTCTAGTGATTAATTAATGCAAGGAAAAGTATAAACTATTTCCAATTAAATTACTAAAGTTTAACTTCTGGCGATCATTTTAGGTGACTGTAAAGGCAAATGATTAATTTACCTCGCTATCAACTGTTAGCGATTATTGAAAGTAACTATAAACTGCTAGCGATTAATTGAAGTAGCTATTGTAAAATGCTAGCGATCAATTTAAGTAACTGTAAATGCAAGTGAATAATTGACCTAGCCGTAAACTGCTAGCGATTAAATGAAGTAATTATTGTAAAATGCTAGCGATAAATTTACACGACTGTATACTGTTAATGATCCATTAAGGTGACTGTGAACTGCTATCGAGCTATTAAAGCGACTATAAACTGAAGTGATTAATTGAAGCAACTGTAAAATGGTAGCAATAAAATTCTCTTTATACATACATACATACATACAGTCACGCCTTTTTCCCGTAAGGGTAGGTAGAGACCACTTCCTTCCACTTGCTACGGATCTTACACACATCTTTTGCTTCCTCTACATTTATCAGTGTTCTCATGCATGCTCGTCGGTTGTTGGTACTCTTGACCTGGCCTTTTTTCAAAACAATTGATCTGATCGAGATATGTTCGCCGAGGTCGACCTCTACCGACTTGTCCATTCACACTCGCCTTATAAATTTGTTTCGTCAATCTTCCTTCATCCATTCTTTCTACATAACAAATTAAATTTAAATAAATGTCAAAGAAAATCTTAATCTGACAAAAAAATAAAATTTTAAATCTTTTATGAAATATATGAAGCGCACTTACGGAAAACTCCAGCAATCAAATTTGTATTAAAAATAAATTCTCTTCATTTGTTACTTAAATTAATAAAAAATATAAGAATCGGGGCGCCAGGATTTAATTCTACTCCCTAACGAAAGCTCATTTGAACTTTCCTTTAATATTAATACATTAATTAATTAATTATTAATATAATTAATTATTGTACTATAATACTTTTACACAATAAATTTTACTTCTACAAATCACTTCCTTTTTATACCTCTAAATCATAACTCCAGAGTAATCGACCATTTTCCCGAAAGCGCCAGAACAATCCTTGTACCATCTCGAAACCGCTAGACGCGACGCGGTGTTCGAGAATTTACTACGGAGGCGGAGGCCTACAAAGCGCTTATTAATATGCACCATAATTGTGGTCGACTCTCGGACGCCGACAAATAAACAGGGCCGGGATGTAAAAATATTTATTTAATAAATAATCCATAACTAAATTAAATATTTATCAACTACTGTTAAAAAATTGTCAAAATAATGACCAAACAATGGCAATATTATTTGTCGCGACAGCGCGTCGATCACAATTAGGGGGTTGCCGGCGAGTGGAAAAACCAGAAGAGACCGGCAAATTCAGAATACTGCATCTAATAATTCCGAAACAATAAAAGATTATTCGGGCTCTTTCTAGAAAATTTTCAGAGGAATATAAAAAGGGCAGCGGTCGCGGAAAAGTTTTAGTTTTAAAGTTTAGTTAGTTTGAAGTCGAGTATTTAAAGTAATTATAAAGTGAATATATAAGTGATTTGTAAAGTAAAATTTATTGTGTAAAAATATCAGAATAAAAGTTGTTAGTTAGTGTACTGAGAGTTTAGAATTACCGAACCCAAGAAGGAGAAAATATCGTAACAATATCGACAATCATAATCCGCGACTAACCCGGTTTAAGTTTTAAATAATCCATTATTAAACTGCGAAAACATCTTGATAAGTTTAAAACTTTAACGCTGACTTCAGACAATTGAATTCTTCGAGTATCACTGGTTTATATCGCCCAATTATTCTTTCTCAATAACTTGTTCATTATGTTTTTAAATTCATTTAAGTAATGATTAATAATATTAGAATAATAAAACAACTTTAAAACTCTCAACGAGAAATGGGATTGAAATGAAGAGGTAAAAACGCGTGTCGGAATTGCAAAACCCACGTATTTAAGGATGAAAAACATACTACTCCAGAGAACCCTACCAGTTGATCTTCGACTACGAGTAATCAAGTGCTATGTATGGCCCATCTTATTGTACGGTGTAGAAACGTAGTCGCTTAAGGTCAGAACATTGAACCGAATAGAATCTTTTAAAATGTGGATTCTACGAAGAATGCTTCGGATCTCCTGGAACGAGCATATGTCAAACAACGATGTTTTGTTGAGAGCTGAAGTATAGAGAGAACTCCTAGATATCGTTAAACAACGAAGAACGTCTTATCTGGGCCACATACTTAGGGGTGACCGATATTCTATCCCAAAACTCATTCTCCAGGGCAAAATTGAAGAGAAACGCGGACAGAGACGTAAGCAGCATTCTTGGCTTTGGAATATTAGAGATTGGTGCGGAATACCAGACGCAGGGTTCATATTTCGCCAGGCTGAAAACAACACACTTGTCATTTTCTAATGGATAAGGGTCCCCTACGTGCAGGTAAGCACATGGAACGAGAAGAAGAAGAATGGTTAATCAACAAAAAATTTAATTTAACACCGCTGTCATTCTTTTTGTAATTAGTTTTTTAATTTAAAATTTAAAAAAGTTTTCATATTTAAGTCTCATATTAAACTTCTAATAATCCAAGCACCTTTCGAAAGGTTTAAAGTTTAACTGGTCCAAGAGCTCCGTGTCGATTGTTTTAAAACTTTTTTTGGTTATTTTATTAATTCCTAATTAAAACTTCTGGGCCCACTTTATGTAATTAGTTTTCTATTTAAAAGTGGAAAATTTAAACTATTATTGCGTCGCTAGATGCTTTTGATGATGTTTCATCGAAATTAAAATTACGACGATACTTAAGTAAAAATAACCGTTTTCAGTCAATTACATCTAAATAAAAAATAATTTCGTTGGTTTTGGATACAGTTAAAGCTATTTACGCTTTCTTCATTCGCGTTTTCGCTATTCGCGGATTAAAAAAATGCGACCCTATATTCGCGGCCAAAGATTTCTTTATTCGCGGATCCAATTGGTACATCGGTACATACATATTAATAAAAAGGATTCCAATAGGTATTCAACCCAATACCAAACGATTGGCTAGAATCGCTCTTCATAACATTACCAAAGAAGAGTAGACCCACTAAATGCAGCAAGTTTATACTTATTAGCCTGATGAGTTACACACTCAAGATCTTTTTGCGAATAATACAAAATCGAATATTCCTACTATGCGAAAGTAAAATGAGTGACAAACAATTTAGATTTAGAAGTGGTCTGGGGACCAGAGATGCTTTATTTTGTATGCGCGTTCTACTCCAAAAAAGCTGTGAATTCCGAAAGAATGTCTATGTCGACTTCGTAAAGGTATTTGACCGAGTACAACACGACCTACTTTTCAAATAAATGGAGTAACAGGACTAGACAACTATGATATTACACTACTAAAATACCTTTACTACAACGAAGTAGCCTCCGTCCAAATTGAAGACAAACATACTCAAAAACTGCCCATTAAACGTGGAGTACGACAAGGCTGTGTTCTATCGCTGAGCCTTTTTAACCTATACTCAGAAGAAATATTCAAGGAAGCTTTAGATGACAGACAAGAGGGTGTAAGACTCGGCGGAGAAACAATCAACAATATTAGATACGCTGACGATACAGCCATTCTGGCAGAGAATCTGGAAGACCACCAAACATTAGTAAATCTAGTGAACGAAGCAAGTCGTCGGAGAGGTCTCAAAATCAACATAACAAAAACAAAGTGGATGGCAGTCGGAAAAATAAATGTACATCAGAGGCAGATTTGCATCGGTGGGGAGGAGATAGGACGTGTACACCATTTTAAATATCTGGGCAGCTGGCTTAATGCGAATGCGGACTCTGATGAAGAGATAACAACACGGATTAAAATATTACGCAATGCCTTTAAGACACGGAAACCAGTTTTATGTAATAGAAATCTGTCAATGTATCTTCGTAAAAGGGTCTTAAATTGTTATGTGTGGTCTGTCCTACTTTATGGTTGCGAGACGTGGACACTAAAGGTCACAACGGTGAATAGAATAGAAGCATTTGAAATGTGGTGCTACCGCCGAATTCTAAAAATATCGTGGGTCTCGCATACTACCAATGAGGATGTCCTGAGAATGATGGACACGGAACGGCAACTGCTAAACACCATAAAGAGGAGAAAAACAGAGTACTTTGGACACATAATCAGAGGATCTAAATATCAGCTACTGCGGCTTATAATACAGGGAGAAGTGGAAGGTAAAAGGTGGATAGGGCAAAAAAAGCTGTCCTGGCTACGCAATATCAGGCAATGGTGTGGTCTTTCGGCCGAAGAACTGTTTCGTGCGGCAGCCGATAGAGAAATATTTCAGGAAATCATAAGCATGATAATAGCCAACGTCTGAAGACAGACAGGGCACCAGAAGAAGAAGAAGATTTAACCCGTCGTCAAATGGACTAATAAAAATTAAATAGACCTTATTACAACTATGCCTAAAGTATCAAGATATAAATGTTATGGAAAGCTGGAAGAAATTTGACATAGCAAAATGCATCGTAAACATAAAAGAATCATTGGAAGAACTGA
Organism: Agelastica alni; assembly: GCA_950111635.1. NCBI lineage: Eukaryota > Metazoa > Arthropoda > Insecta > Coleoptera > Chrysomelidae > Agelastica > Agelastica alni. The sequence goes on along the minus strand of OX467713.1, from coordinate 22,108,672 downwards.
AGCCACAGACATTGAAATCATGCTGGAAAAAACTGTGGTCTGCTCTGACTGCGGAAAATGACGAAGAATCTGTGCAAATTCAAACTTTGACTGCAAACATAGCCGGAATAGGACGAGAAAGGTTCGATCAGATATAATAAAGTGACATTCAGGAATTGCTTGAATCGCAAGATGAGGATTTGACTGAAACCGACTTTGAGGAAATGTTAAATTGACAGCCCATTGAAAAAGAGGCTTCAACAAGCACTGGAAAAGTGACATTTAATTTGAAAAATATTAGTAAAGGTTTAAGAATGAAAAATGAGCTTTGTAATTTCTTTATGAAAATTGATCCGTCTATAGAACGAAGTCTTATTTTTAAGAGGCAAATTGCTAATGCCACTGCTGAATAACAGTCTGAATTGAAGGAGCTTTTAAAAACTGCCAAGCAAGAAAAAATTACAAAATTCTCCAAACTATTGCCAAAGCCTGAAGATAATAATTAATCAATATAGTCAAAAACTTCAATTAAATTAATTTTTTATATATTTGTTTTTTATTTTGTCACCTAGAAACGTATCTTCTATAATCCCATATAAATTACCATTCCATATCTACGGTTTCTCAATTCGCGGCATATTTACGGAACATATACCCACGAATAAAGGGCTTTTAGTGTATTCCAAAATTTTGAAATTCTATTTAATTATGCTTAAAATTTCGTGTAATACTGTAGGTTTTTTAAACTCATGGCTTTCTTTATCCCCTCGCTCCATGTTATTTTGGGTCTTTCTCTTTTCTTTTTGTGATGGGGGCTTCATTCCATTGCTTGTTTTAGTAATCTATAGTCCACCATACGCTGCACATGTCCATACCAAGAGAGTTGTTATTGTTCGATATCCTTAATAATCGTTGATATTAATTTATTATTTTTAAAAATACTATGGCTAAATCTTCATTGTTTAATTTATATCTGTCTTTATTCTCACTCCACTGTGCAATGTCATTATTTTCATTAGCCCATTGTCTCAAAAACGCCATAATTCTATTTATTTAATGACATTTTTATTTTTAACACACCATACTACCCCACTGATATCACAAACTATCATCCTAAAAGGTTTTCAGACGTAAACAAGATTATTTATAGATTTTTAACCGCGTAACACCCCTTACTAATTCAGTGCGTTTAACTTTATGATTTGCTGTTTCCATTGGTTAAATAACCTAGTTTGTAAATTTTGACGCACGTGGACAGACGCTTTCTTTGATTTGTACCGGATTTTATAAGGGTAGTAAATAATTTTTTTTTCTAAATTTGGCACATATGCCATGCGTTTATAATAAATATTGATTACTCCCCACATAACTGTGTTCTGCAATTGATAATGGAAGAACTATACAGAGACTCTTTTATGATAACCAAATCTGTGTGAGGCGGATTAATTTTTGATCACTTTTCACTAATTTAACTTGGTGTTTTACGAGTTGAGCTTTTGTCCGGTTGCCATATTTTGATTCACCTTCATTTAGTAAGGATTAGGAGCCTTTTTAAATCACAAACATAACCAACACCACAGTTTTATTTTGTGTAGGTAATAGGTTTATTGGGTATTATTAATTAAATTTATAAGTACTAAAACTTTTGTAATTAATTTCTTATATTTAAAAATGCATTAACAAAAAAAAATTAATTTTAAAAAAATTCAAAAGATTATTGACCTTAAGATAATATCTTTTAACTTAAAAATCTATAACTTTTTGTCTACGAAAATCCTGGCACCGCATCTACACTGTTAGATAGATATCCCAGCATTAATTGATGGAAGTGAAATAAACCATGTAGTTTTAATACGTTACAGTTCTGATACACACAAAGCTGTGCCAGTGTTGTTGTATGAGTACATCAAAATTTAGTGTGTTACACATGACTAGCCTAGTTTACAGGTTATTTGACTTTTGGTCCAAAAAATCAATTGTTTCATGGCCAATAAATAAAGTATTTAAAGAAAAAGACCACACTAAACATTTCTGGTACTCTCATTGGACGTCAAGCTCAGTAAAATGTCATCAAGAAATTATATATTTGTAGTGGTTTCTAATTACTGAAAAATTTCAGTACGATTGCTTTTGAAACGTCGATTATCCCTCTCAAAGGCTTAAGACGTATATGCTTGTACCACAATATACACCAACTGGTGTATTCTGTGCTTGTACCGACCCTGATAGTAACTGTATTAAGTAACTACACATCGCAGCTCGATACTAGCAAGTAAATAAGTTTATTATTTTAATTGATATACTTGGTAGCTAACCAGTTTTTATGTTGCACTTGATTTATGTTGATTGGTCGCACCGAATGAGGTTTATGAGCAGAATATCTCTAATACATCGTTATGAAATGTTAAATCAGACTTAAGATCGATCAAATAAATCGCATTTTAAGAATTATTTAAGATTGTATTTGTAATTCTAATTGGCTAATATTTTTAGCTACAGTTTTGCCGTCAATATACCATACATAAACATTTTTCTTGATCTAGATGTATAAAATCGTGCAAGAGACATTAAAATCTAGTGAAAAAAAAACAAAAAAACACGATTTTAGAGTTAATTAAAGTAAAAAATAATTCATAACATAAGACTAAAATTACTGACGAGAAAATGTATATCACTGTTCTAAAAGCGTTATTTTTTACTTTTTAGTTTAATTAACTCTAAAAGTGTGTTTTTTAGGTTTTTTTAAATAAATACAGAACAGTGATATAATAAAATTATTTATTCAGGATGGCACGTACCGTATAACACTTTTAATTTTGTATTAATTAAGTGTATCGATATTTATTTAATTTTCATCCTATACGTGAAGAAAGGCCAGGTCAAGAGTACCAACAACCGACGAGCATGCATGAGAGCCCTGATGAAAGTGGAGGAAGCAAAAGTTGTGTGTAAGAACCGTAGCAAGTGGAAGGAAGTGGTCTCTGCTTACCCCTTCAGGAAAAAGGCGTGACTATATGTATGTATGTACGTGAAGAATAAAGATGTAGAATTATACAAAAATACTCGACAATTAAAACAAATATACACAATTATACAATTATTTAAATAATTATAATTTAACACAAGATAAGGTAGAAAAGTGCTTGTTGCAACATTTTTTAATAAGAGAACTGTTTAAAATTTTATCATGGATTTTGCGAAACTACTAGTACCTACATATAAATTTTTACTAATAGTATTAGTTTCCAATCAGCAGGAAAACAACTAGAACAGAAACCCGATTTTCATTGATAATAAAAATAAATAAAGACCCTAACCCTCAACGATTTACGTCCAAAACACCAACAAAAACAAAGAAAAAAGAAAAAACAGAGAGAATGGTCCAACGCTAACAAATAAAAACGCGATTGCTATTGCGAGCATGTCTTCCCGTTTTTAGTGAAGCTGTCCATTTTCCAAATACCTAGTCAAAAAGGTGTACGTGTCAGGGCTGGAAAATCGCTCTCAAATATTTATAGTACACACTCACAGCCCCAATAAGTAGCTGACAGGAAATCTGAAATTTATTGCAATTGCAAATACATTTTAGATTATGTGGGAGGAGGGAATGCGGATACTCCAAACTCCAAATATAATTCATTCTGTGTCGGAATAACCAGATAAATTTTAAATTCGACATAAATGGAATTTGCAGCTGAGGAGATGTTGAGACGTGACGCTTTTGCGACTGTAAATAAGCACATTATTGTGGATTGTGTCGTCGTGTATACAATATAAAAGATTTTTCTTTTTTATTTATCTACAAAATCCGATTTGCAACTAAAATCGGTTGAATGCGTACGTGAAACATGCACAACAAAAACTAGGTTATTATTTCATAACACTACGATAAATTCAAACAAAAGAAATTCGCTGTTCATGCAATACAGTACTACTTTTTTAATGGTTTACAATCTGCATCCAGCAGCTTCGTACAAGGTGTAATATTACATTTTTAACAAACTGTTTACTTAGTGAGTAAAAATATTTCCAGAAAAAAAAAATTGTAGGGTTGGTGTACCCCTGTGAGGAAGTTCGTTTCTTACGTTTTTTCTTTAACTCCGAATGTAATTTAAAATGAAATCTGTATATTTCAATTTTTATTTTTTATTATTTTTTTAAGGCAAATAATCTTAAGGAACGAATTATATCAGAAAGTTTCATTCAATAGTTCAGAAAATTACTGATTCTCATACAAAAGATAAATGTATAATACCTGGCAAGATTCGAATTCAAAGTTTCACTTTTTTATATTTTTTTGATGTGTAACATCTTTCCTCTCGCTTTCTTGCAATTTGTGGGAGTGATTTCTTAAAGTGTAACAGGAAATCACGGAAGCACGCGCTATATGATTTAACAAATAATCGCGCGGTGGTAGAGTTGGCCGTCAACCAATTTTCCGAGAGGTCCGTACTGTTTTTTTTTTGGCAATTTGTCAACTAATTGGCTATAAAAAAATAAAAGAGTCGTAATATAAAAATTTTAGGTTAAAAATAAATTCTTAATATATTGGTTCACTTTAACTCTGACACTTACTCATTATCTTCTAAGCCACTATCACAATGAATTATTGATGTATAGTAAACAATAACAAAAGTTATTATCAATCAACTTAAATGTTTAGAACAGCTGCGTAGGTATAGTTGGTCAGCGTTTCGTGTTTCGTGACGGAAAAATCATACACCGCCATCCGCCAAGCCCGTACCGTGCGATAAGGAACTTTGTTCCATTAATTTATATCTTCAAAATTACTTGTAACACTTTATCGAGTAACACTACGAGACAGAAAGAGAAACGCAGAAATCAGAAAAAAATGTAAGATCGAAGACGTAGTAAAATGGATGAAGAAGAGAAAGAAAGGATGGCATGACCATGTTCAACGAATGGACGAGAATAGGCTAGCCAAAATATGTAAGAATGAAAGACCAGCCGGAAAGCGACCACGAGGGAGACCACCAAAAAGGTGGTTTGAAAGTTGGAAATCGTCCTCCATGGAAGATTAGAACAGGCAACAGGACTAAGTCCTAGTCTATAAAAGGAAGAAGAAGAAGAAGAAGAATTTGTCGATGCGAAAAAAAAAGTTAAATTCGATTTTAAATAAATTTTTAAATATTTCATGCGGCTGAGCTGTAAATTAAAATGGTTTATTGCAAATATCTCGGTTTCTATTGCAAATATGCCAAAAGAGATTAAAACCAATTTTATAGGTCATTTTAATGCCTACATTTTTTGTTTAAGATTTTTTTTCATATATTTTTACGTTTTTGGGATATTTTTTAAAAAAAGTGACTTTGGGGGTAGTTTTTAATTAATACTAAATACTAAAAATTTATGTTTTTACTGGACTATACTTAACGGCAATAATTCCAGCAAGTTTTTTACTTCAAGATATTGAAAAAATGTAAAAATTCCACGTATTTAAAAGACCGTAAATCTTAATATTTGTATATATTAACAAAGTAAATCTTAAGGACACATTGGAAAATTCATTTATCCGCCACCTTTGCTTACTGCAGCCTTGTGCACCGAAGCAAATTTATGATGCTACAAAATTTAACGAACATAGCCCATTCGAAGTCGTAATGATGAAGTGCCCGCACTAAATATGTCATAATATATCTAGTTTAAGTTGTTAACGTCTCTTCGGTACTTGGCATGACGTCTACATAAAGTTGATTACAAAGTCATAACAACTCACAATACGTCTCTGCGTCGTACAGAGTAGCCAGAGGACTGTTAAATATCAAGAACGTTTCTCTTCCTTGTTATCATGATAAGTAAGATCATAAAATTCGAGTCACCCTCGTATTTGTGAATTATTTCAAGAACGTTACATCAGTAAGGCAGTGTCTACATTCTGGATTACTTTCTTAATAAGGAAACTTTTTCATGGTTACAACAATTTTCTACAAGTAAGCTGGTTATTTTCTTGCATACCGCAGTACAAAATATGGCATGTGGCTGCTTATAAATAAAACCCAATTAACCAGCGTATCGCTAATTATGTATTTTTTTGTTCAACACATTCTGATTTTCCAATTAAAAAGTAAATTTAATAATCACTTAACTAATTGAATCACATTTATTCGAATATATTTTATAACAGTTTGTCAATATATGCGATTTATTTGACTATAAAATATGTAAAATTACAATACACACATATAAAGTTTAACAATACAATAAAGTATTTACCGCTTTCAGCACGCCACGGTAATAGGATAAAATAATCCGAAAATATTCAATATTTTAACAATTAAAATTGAACAAATGCAATAATTTTTAAACAAAACGAACGCCAACATAAAAACAAACTGGTAAATACGTGTTAATAACTATTAAGTCGGAATTAATACATTCTTTACTTTCATCATCATCATTCAGCCCTTTGTGTCCACTGTTGAACATAGGCCTCCCTAATCATTTTCCATTTCAATCGATTTTGTGCTGTTTGTATCCAGTTGCTGCGTGTCCTTTTAATATCGTCCGACCAACGCGTCGGCGGTCTTCCTCTACTTCGCTTGTCCGTTCTAGGTCTCCACTCAAGAAGCCTCTTTTCTCATCGATCGTCCCGCATCCGTGCAACGTGACCAGCCCAGTTTCACTTAAGCTTCGCAGTAGCTCCAACGACATCGCTGACACCGGTTCTTCCGCGCAAATCCTCATTTCTTATATGTTCCTTCAAGGTCACACCAAGCATGGATCTCTCCATCTTCCTCTATGTAACTCTAAGTTTTTAGCTGTCGCTGTTGTTAGTGTTAGGGTTTCTAAGCCATCTGTCATCACTGGCAGCACGCACTGATCGAAACCTTTCTTTTTAGATTGACGGGGATGTCACTCTTGAAAACGTCTTTAAGTCTTCCGAAAGCTGCCCATGAGAAAGTAAGCCTTCTCTTTAGTTCGCATGTCTGGTTATCCCTCGAGATGCTGACCTCATGGCCAAGGTACACATATCTATCTACCATTTGAATTTCAGCTCCACCAATCTTCAAGCCACAGCTGGGAACAAGGTTTGTCATGAATTTTGTTTTTGCCATATTGATATTAAGACCAACTTTTCCACACATTTTTTGCAGGTCCTACAGCATCAGTCGCATTTCTTCTAAATTGTCCGAGAATAGCACTATATCATCTGAAAAACGTAAGTTGTTTAGGTTCTTGCCATCTATGTTTATACCTCTCTGACTCCAGTCCAACTGTTTAAATGCACTCTTCATAACTGTAATAAACAGCTTTGGTGACATAGTGTCGCCTTGCCGAACACCACGTTCAATAGTTATGAGGTTGGTATTTTCATGTAGTTTTACCGTCATTGTTGCATTTTTGTAGATATTGTGGATGAGTTTGGTATATCGGTAGTCGACTCTACATTCCTGAAGTGCATTTCACAATGCATTTAGCTCTATTGTATCGAAGGATTTGTGGAAGTCCACGAATCTCATTACTAAAGCTCTGTTCTTTACTTTAGAACAAAAGTATCTCAAGATAAATATTATTAAGTTATCTTCTTCTTCATGTGCCCTGTCAGTATCATCCGACGTTGGCGATTACCATAGCGAAGGCTTCCCGGTCTTCTGCTATGTGTAGGAGTTGTGCTGCATTTCGTATACCAGACCAGTCTCTAAGATTTTTAAGCCAAGAAACTTGTTTTCTTCCTACACCTCTTCAACCTTCAATTTTTCCATTCATAATCAGTTTCAAAATTCTTTAACGACTTCCTCTCAACGCATGACCCAGATAAGACATTTTTCTATGTTTAACAGTCCTTAGTAATTTCCTATCCTTATTAATTCTCCTTTGCACTTCTTCGTTGGTCATGCGTGCTATCAAAGGTATTCTAAGCATTCATCCACATTTTTAATGCTTCCATGCGATTCATTGTTGACAATTTCAGGGTCCATAACCGACCAAAAATAACACTTAACTATTCTTCGTCTTAATTCTAAGTTGAGATGGTCATTGCATAGAAATGTTTTCATTCTTGTAAAAGTTGTTTTCGTCATTGATATCCTACGTTTGATTTCTATGTCTGGGTCCAGTTGGTCCGTTATAATAGTCCCCAAATACAAGCATTGGTGAACCCTTTCAATTGAAATACCGTTTCATTGAAGTCTACCACCCAGGTGTGGGTTACGGCTGCAGATTATTATGTTATAGAAGCTTTTTTGGACTATGCTTTGAGCTGCATTCTAAAGAAGTCTTCTTGGCAATATCAATGAGAATAACTTGGGACAGTGACTGTGTACATCCTTACACTGCATAGATCTGGATACCTACCATAAAAAAACCTTAAACCGTTTTTTCAGTGGTTGAAAGAAGGGCTGGATACTAGCGGTATTATCTGGTAGTAAAAGACACATTTGTACCACCGTTTTTTATAGTTGTAATAAAAGTTTTGCACAGATTATACTACTTTTGTTCAAAAGTTTAACGGGGTACAATTGTGAAAATATTAGATTATAAATAGCTTAAACAAATATGTTGGAAAATGTGGTGCTGCAATATATTAGTTTACATAAATAAATGTTATTATGTAATTTATTAGTGGCATATTTAAAACCAATTGCTTTCAATATCAGATCTGAAAAATGCAGTTATTCACTTGCCATTGTTGCACAATATTCGTGATAAATAGGTAAATACATCGGATTAAAACCGAAAAACTTTCTAGATTTCTTTAATAATTTATTACCCAAAAAGAATCCGAATTAACAATATAAACCGATCGACTCAATTACCGTTTCAGTCGGTTGGATACTTGATTGACAGATAGCATACCAAGACACCCAATGAGACTCACGATTACACGTTTACCGCTCTTTAATCGCGATCCTCGGGGCTACCAATCTTCAATGAAAAACCGGTTTTCATTCGGAAGGCAGACCACGCGACAACCAACCATTGCATGACGAAGTGTTGTGGCTGAGTTTCCTAGCCTCGGGTCATTTCTCACGGTTCCGTGGGTCAGTCAGCTACCTTTTACACATTGTTTTGTGTTGAGTAATACGGTTTTTGAGTCAATGAAAGAAGAAAAATATATCAATCAATTTTGAATTTTGGTAATGTTAGTTAATTTTATCGTTAGTTGTACTTGTAAATATTATTGTGCGGAATGAGCCGACTTCCTAGAAATTACACGAATATTAATGTTAGCTTATATACTGTCTAATTCTTTTTAAATATTTTAACAGTATCAAACATTAGCTATTTTTTTAATATTTAAAATGCATTAAATTAATAGTGTCTGTTGGAAAACATATTTATTCACAAAAGATGAAAAGGTTAACAGAAAATACCACTAACTATAATATAATAATATATTTTTTTTAAATTAAACAATTTTCAAACAATTATTCTAATTAAATCCGTAGCACAAATATAAATAATATTATTATATTTGTATAACACACATCATAATCAACAGTTAGTAGCATTCGCTGGTGATTTGTAGTCTCGCGATTTTTTATAATAAAACAAGTGCACAAACAAGCCTTTCTCCTCGACGCGTCTGTCACTCTACCAAATGAATCACACGAACAGGCATGGACGTGTATCCAACTTGAGATAGTTTAGTGGCAGTTCTGAAGTCAGGTTGTTGCGGTCTTGTAATTTGACTCGTTTAAAATGTCTGATAACGAATCTACCGGATGTGATAAACGAATATTAACAGTGATACGTTACTGAGAGAACAATTACTCCCTAAAATTCGTCAAAACTACTGTTTGTCAATCGGAAATACAGGAAAACTTTTTGGGGTACTAAATTAAATCTTCAAATAATTTGTAAAACTACCCTTTTAATAATCCTTAACTTTTTAATAAATGTAACCACGTTCACATTTTGTTCGAAGCAAAAGAGTGATTACATACGTGAAGTGTGATCATCCATTGGGAAACTACTTTAATTTATCGCTAGTGGATGGAAGGAAGTAGTCATCATCCCCATACATAAAAAAGGAGACAAAATAAAATGTAGCAACTACAGTGATATCGTGCTATTTAACACACCGTACAAAATATTGGCCAATGTACTCCTAGGAAGACTCAAGCCATACGCGAAAGAAATCGTATGAGAATATATACCAGTGTGGTTTCAGGAGGGGGCCGCTCCACCACAGACCAAATATTTCCCATCCGACAACTAACGGAGAAATGCTGGGAATTTAATCTTTATCAACTTTTGATTTTATCGATTTCAGGCAAGCCTATGACACCGTCCGGAAAGTAAAAATGTGGCAAGCGATGGAAGAACTGTGTTTCCCGAAAAAACTCATAAGAATGACCCAACTATGTATCTGCGGCCTTAAACAGGGTGATGCCCTATCACCGTTGCTTTTTAATGTTGCTCTGGAACATGCCAGCAGAAAGGCTAAAATCTGCCCTCCAGCGACAGTCTTTCAAAATAACCTACTCCTGGCTTTTGCGGATGACGTGGATATCATTGGAAACGGCATACTAAATGTCAAAAATACATTCAGCAATTTTAAAGAACATGCTGAAAATATGGGGCAAAAGATTAATAAAGAAAAAACAAAATACATGTACTCCACCATAAATAACCGAATCAGAGACAGAGTAGGTCAAAACATTACAATGGGTGACTACAACTTCGAACGGGTCAAAAAATTCAAATATTTTGGAACAACACTGTCAGAAGATACTGATGGGACAGAAGAAGTTAATTGTAGCATACAAGCCGAAAACAAATGCCTTTATACAACTCATAATCTACTAAAATTAAATCAAACATTAAGTCGAACAAAAATAAACATATACAAAACAATAATTAGATCAGTTGTGATGTACGGATGTGAAACGTGGACGCTGACCGTAGCAAATGAAGAACGCCTCCGAGTCTTTGAACGGAGGGTACTCAGGAAAATATATGGTCCAACCGAAGATGCAACAACAGAAAGATACAGAACTCGTACAAACAGAGAGCTAAAAGACCTATACCGAGAGCATAACATTGTCCAAGAAATAAAATCCAAACAATTACAGTGAGCGCGACATGTGAGAAGACTATCGGATAATCGCACTGTCAAACACCAAATGGTAAAAGACCCCTAGTCCACCCACGACTCCGATGAAGAGACAATATTGCCAAAGACCTAAGGAAAATGTAAATCCAAAATCCACTCGTTGCCATGAGCGACAGACAACAGTGGAGGACTGACTGTGAAGTCGGCAAAAAACCCACCCTGGGTTGTAAGCCACGGAGTAAGTAAGTAAGTAGGAGGCTAAGCCTAATGTGATTTTAAATTTCAAAAAAAATTAAATGCCGAATTTCTTGTAAACAATTTTTTTATGGATAGAGTCTAGCAGATTTAGAGGAAATTGAGTGCCCCAAATATGGGAACAGCAGGTTTATTGTACACGAAATAAAATTTTTACTGTTCTTTTATTTTTACAAATTACCTCAACAATATGAAATTTTCTAAGAAAAATTATTTATCTTTTTCTTATGTCCGTTTATCGAATATTTGAATAGTAGGTTATGCATATTTTATCTTCTTGTTAATGACAGCTATCAAAACAATTCGTTAAGTTTTAAAAAATCGAGCAAAAAATTTAACTGATCAAGAGGTAGAGTGCGACCCACAGTTTTATTTAGTTTTAAATTATAATATTTTCCACAACAAGCAACGCATCTGTGTTTACAAAATTAAACCAAACTGTAAAGGAAATAAATAAACTTTTATTGATAAGACAAATAAAAATAACATCGAAACAACAGCCACACATAAAGTTCTTTGTGTATAATGTTTTTTATTGTTATTTTTCTTTCATCCCCATACCCGACAGGAGATTAGAGTGACTTATATCTGTCTGGAATTTTAATTTATAGCTTTCTTTGAGAAAAATGTTTTTCGCCATGATAAAGCATCTCTTCAAATGATTAGAAGAACGAGTTGGGGAAAGCCAACTATGGAATACGACAATTCTATTTGGAAAATGATCTATAAGCGATTCTTACGAGGAGTACTATTTATATCTCCGGAACTGGTAACATTGCTGTGTAGTTAGATGTTATCTAATAAGTAATAGTAGATTATTTATTGTACGTTTGAAAAAAAACATTCTTTTTTCAAACATGCAATAATATCTCTTATCTCTGGTGTTGCCATGAAAACGCTAAATAAGTAATACGGTTACTTTTCTAACACTGACAGGTTAGTGTTAGGCCCCTCGTCCACGGAGCAACTGGTTTCTGACTGTTTTAATACTTTTGTCACTTGCCAGTTTCTTGTGAGTCCCTGCGTGTTGATTCAAATTGTATCTCGTACATGGACGTACCGGTCACGGATCGGTAGCGTACTTGCAAGTGATTAGACTAGCACTGTCGGTTGCAGTGGGATATTTTGTTTAAATATTTCACAAAAAAATATGAATGAACAAAGTTTAAACGAACAATTTGTCCAGAAAATGGAAAAATTTCACTGTTTGTATCATTTAGTTGCAATTCTGAGGCGGCTACGAATAATCTTCAGTTTAAATTTCTCTCTAAGTAGAGATGAACCCGGAATCGCCTCCTTCTGCGTCTATACCTCCGATTGTAATAGTACAAAATACCCATCTCATCCAAATCATCCATAATTTATAATGACAGACAGCCAAAAAGTAAAAGTACTTCGCTTTTTATAATAAACTATCGGATACTGATATTTTTCTAATAACGTTTGCGTCGAGAAATGAGTACCCAACTGGTTTGTTACTACTGTATTAAAACAGCTTCATCAGAAACCAGTTGCTCCGTGGACGAGGGGTCTTAGTATTTATCCGTCAATCTGCAATAATGTGGAAGTGTGTGCATACGCAGCTACATTTTTTACAATCTCATTAGATGCTAATGGTTCAGTAAAATTATCTATCTTGCTGGCACTAGGTTCTTCTTTTACGTTTAATATTTTACTAGCATTCCCATTTTATTTTGCAGAAATTTCTCTATCCCCTGTGCCGCTTTAGTGACTCCTTCTTAACAAATGGCCTGTATATTTTTGCATTACTTAATTTTAAAAAAGTTGTTACCTTTACTAGAACACTGCTGATATTGTGTACTCTCATCATACATCTATACTATTTTCCACTTTAATATTTCAAAAATAATCTAGTTTCTGGCATATTTTTGGGTCTTAACGCAGGGTATTTTCGATAAATTTTAAGGTAATCTTTTCCAATTATTGTGAACGATCGAACTTTTCTAATCTTAGGTACTATCCGGAATTTTGGTGGCCGCTTAAAGCTTTGTATTAAAATTTAACATTTTAACAAAATAAAACAATTAACTAAAGAAAATAAAAATAAGTTTTTAAAAAAAAATTAAAAAATCCGGTCATTTTAACTATGCAATCAAAATTTAAGCGGTAAATCCTTATTTAGTCTTCGGACTGACTAAAATTGCCTCATAAAACTAATCAAAGTTGTCACAAGCATGTACAAACTTGGCGTAAAACCATTTTATAGATAAAGTTTCAAGACACTTAGTACATGGGCGGCGCAGATTGTCCGATAGGGCATTAACTGACATGAATAAAAATATATTAACCAAGCAATTTCTTTGAGAAAAGAGTGTATATTTTTCTCAAGGCTATTAAGAATATTCTGGGTAGAAAGAGTGCGTAACACCGAGGTACTTCAACGCCTCGACAAGCAGCTGGAAGTTCTGTTTACACTAAAAAAAAAACGCAAACTGGAGTATTTTGGTCACATCTTAAGGAATGACAAGTATCGACTTTTGAAAGCTTATTATAGAAGGGAAGATCGAAGGACAAAGAGGCCCAGGTAGAAGAAAGATATCCTGGCTAAAAAACTTAAGACAATGGTATGGAGTGAGCACTACCACATTGTTCCGCCGAGCTGTAGACGATAATTTGAAGTACATGCTTCCCTACTCTCTATAATTTGAAGCGTTTATCATGCACATGTCGTTTGTTTACATAAATGTACAGATAACTACACTTCTTACCCCTCGGGCCCTCGGAACCGACACGAATCGATTACTTCGCAGCTCTCACCACTATCGAAAATTCTTTGGACAGTGATAGACTGAAGTCGTTCACTCAAAAAAAGATTACGGACTTCTTTTCGAAATAAAAATTTGTAAATAATTGTATTATTATATTTTAATGTTAATACGTAATAATAAATCGCGAATTTTGATTAAACTCTTATTTACTTGAGTCCTCCCTACCACTTGTGGTTATTTGAACGGTTGTTATTTTGAACTCTTGGTAATTCGAAATTTATCTCTGGTCCCTCGAGTTTAAAATTATTGAGAGTCGACTGTAAGTGATTTTAGTAAATAAATAATTGGGAAAAATATGGTTTTGGATATTCTAAAAAAATCATTTAAATATTAATATATAAAGTTAAATACCAATAAATAAATAAATTCATGAAATAAAGAAGGGTACTTGATAATGATTTCAATATATTATTAATACTTATCTACCAATTGTATAAGGTTTCTTAAAACTAATGGGAAGTAAATTATTAAGGAATAAAAAATTAACTTTGAATGAAAAGTAGCAAATTGGTTAACAATGGCCAAAGTAATATAAAATATCCTTGTTATTATAGCATTATTTATTTACATCACTGAAAAATTGTGAAGACAAATAAATCTAAAAGTATCCAAAAATTTCTTTTTATTACCATAAACAAATCACAAAGGTAATGATGCATAAGCATAAACAAGTACTGTGAATGCTTAAACGAATGTTGAAGTTGGTTTGTTAATATGGAATTTAAAGAATTTTAGGTCAGAAGTTGGATTTAGTTACGAGTACCTATTTAATGCAAATTTGAGCTTTGTAATTAATGTATCAGTCGATATATTGATATATTTAACTTCTTACTAAAGAAATTTTTAAAAATATAGCTAATAAACTTATTACATAAAACGTTTTTAGCTATGCAACTATATTTTTATCGTTTTTACTATTTTATATTAAATGGGGTGATATATTGCTCTGTTTAATACACCTTTATGATATAATATGTTACCCTTATCATCGTAAAAATTATAAAAATATCATAATGATTAAGTGTAGAACTGTAGTTTTCAATGCAATTCTTAAAATATTAAGAATATTAAGTGGGTATTAGGGTTAATACCATAAAAAAAATACCAAATTGTCTGATTAACTTAAGTGTATGATTGATGACATCCATTTTACATACAAAAACGTTATTTTAATACAAACGATGATCATTGAATTGAAAATATTCAAAGAAAGTTCCCTGTTACGACACTCCTGGATAATAGCTATTTACAAAGAGAATGTAATTTCCATTTTGTATGTCAAAAGCAACTTAATTAAAGAAGTTAGCACTGAAATAAGTGCATTCTTGTGTAAGCCGAAGTTAGGCCGAGGCCAACGATGAGGCTGAAAATGAAGAAGGCCGAACCCGGATCCAAAACTGTCACATTAAGTTGCCGAGATTAAAATTACGAAAACGGCAACGTTTTCAAGAAATAGTCATTTTTAAGAAACAGTTTGTCCTATCTCATCACTAAACGGACTTGCAACGATGCATTTTACAAACAACAATACCAACCAAACGCAAATCTATTGGAAACTAGGAAAAAACGTTGTTAATACTTTTGTTGATAACTGTTTAGTTAATTGCAGTAAATAAGATTAAAGCACGTCAAACACATTAAATCAAAAGTATTTTATAGCTACAATAAAAAAAAAAAGTAATCATCCTTTATGTTGGCTAAAGTCGAATGGTAAAGAAAATGTATCACGCTTCATTATCTTTGTACACGCTTAAATATTATCCATTTCTTATATTACTAGAATGGTAGTTGGCCTTACTATTGTGTTAAATACTTCAATTAGCTATGCTCCACGAAGTATAACTTCAGATATCTTGGTTGGTTTTACTCGACATTTTTGAAGTAAAAACTTCTTTAGCTGCGTTAGGCACTTGGTAGGGGAAAATCTTATGGCTTCGCGTCACCGACATGCTCATGCACGCGCAACGGCCGTGTGCTATGCGCGTTAGACGCTTTTTGGATGGGTGAATTATCGGGCATTCGCGACACAGATACACCGAGACATGCGACATGCTTTTCTAATATTTAACCTCTGCAATGCATCACGCAATTAGTATTTCACAGTGGCTTGGACGTTTTCCTACTACCATGGTAAAACAGATTTCTAGTTGTTCAATCATAATTTTATCGTGGATTTTGAATTTAAAATTTTTATAAAATTAAATAATAATTCAAGAATAATGTGTTGAAATTTAAAATATGGTTATTAATGCAAAATTATAGTATATTACCTTATATCATTAAAATCTTTAGTTGAAAATGATGAAAACGGCTCCGACTTTTATTTCATTAAGTATTTTATTTTATTTAAAAATTTAATATTTCGAAATCATTATTTATAAATTTAAATTGTCAAAAATGAAATATTTGCTTTGCAATTTTTTGCAAAATGATTATCTATAACTTTATATCGTTCGATTTTATTATTAGAAATTTACGAAAAAATATTTGTTTTCATTTCTATCGGTAGTCTCTACAACTGCTAATTTTTGTTTAAGTTTAAGCGACAACTTTATTAACGTTTTAAAGTAATGTTAGCTTCATAGATAAATATATAACACAGGTATAGGAATTATTAGGTCTCTATGTCTAGCTTAAATTTGTCATTATGGATTTGCTTAATTAATAATAGGAATGCTCCGAACCAGAACTAAATTAAAGCTAAAACAAAGGTCAAAATATGTTAAAAAGTTTAATAAAGTTACTTAATAATAAAGTTACTTGAAATTTAAATTCTACTATAATTTTCACGAAATCTGAATAGCAAACTAACTAATAATATTTTATTAATCTACTAAGTATTCTTTTGCATTATTTTAGGCAGGTACTACAGTGACCCCGAAAATAGTTTCTACCTCGTTTTTGATGGTATTTATTGTCTCATTTGACGAATGGAACCAATCACTTATTTTATTATTAAAAAAATATAAAAATAATCTAAACGTTCAACGTGACTGTTCTCAAATCTTGATAGCCCTTTCAGCTGCCGCTGAACTTGCTCTATTGTAATGTAAAATGATTAATTCTTAATCTTCTATTGTTAAACAAAGTAATAACGTAGCAACTGACACGCAGGAACAAATGAAACATTTTCTTAACGTTTATTCATCATTAAAGGATTCATTTTGTATCTTACCACTAAACATATAAATCACCTTAAGGAGTCGATGTTGATTATATAATTCAAGATAATTGGAATAATATTTTGTTGAATCAATTCGATTTTATACCGGAATATTGGTATAAAAGATTATTATAAAATACAGTAACATGCATTTTAAAATGTTGTGCTTCAAACAAAGAGAATAGTAAAAATGTTTGATCCCTCTTTTAGTAACGTAAACCCAAACTGCTTTTCTGTTTATTTCATACCAGTTAGTGCATGTGGATTTCCGAAAACACTGAACATAATATTGCAGCCGGTGCTCTCATGAGATCGTATACTATCACACACATGGACTTACAAGACATGTAGAAATATACACAAGTACGTACACACATACATACACAGAAAAGAAGCTTGAATTATACTTATCTATAAATACTTGTTTTTATTAATAAAATTGTTGTTTTATATACATATTATATACATACATTTATATACATTTATATACATACATTTTATATACATATTATATATATACATTTTTATTAAATTTTATGATAATAGACGAAGATTTTAATTTTCTCTCATTTTTAGATAGAAATGCCATGTATATTTTTCGTTTTTTATTGTTTTTTCTTTCATTTGTTTTATTGTAAATACATGATCTTGTGTACTTTTTCCTTTTTTAAATCTGCTTTGTGTAACTTGAAATGTATTTAAATTAATACTTACTAATATAAAGTATGTACTGATTCAATTACACCTTAAAAATAATTGCAAAAGTTAAAAAATACATCAAGTGTATGAATAATTCTTTTTATTAATTTAATTATATAAAAATTATCTTATTTGAATTAATTTGTCGTAACTTTAACATCCTATCGATCACTGATACAAATGATACAAATAGACTAAGACAGGAACAGGTTAACTCCATCAAAAGAGATCTTGAAGCAATTGTCGAGTGGGGAACCAACAATCTTGTTCAGTTCAACGCAAAGAAAACGCAAAGCACTACGTTTTCCAAGAAATTGAATTTCTCAAATCATTTCATTTCATTTCATTACAATGTCCGGAAATACCCTTGAATCAAGTCCCTTCATCTTGATTTTGGGAGTCAAGGTGTCTAATAATATATCTTGGCATGACCATATTGCTAACATCGCAAGGTCAGCAAGCCAGAGGCTGGGTTTTCTGTCAAGAGCTAGAAAGTTTTTTACTCCTGATCAACTGTTGACAAAACAAGGCTCAAATCCGACCTCTGCTGGAGTATTGCTTGCACATTTAGGGTTTAGCATCAAAGCAATCTATTCGTCTTCTAGATTTCATTCAGAAAAGAGCCATTCGGTTAATAAACAGCTCAACTCTCACAGATACCCTTCAGCCACTAAAACATATAAGAAGAGTTGCAGACCAGACCTTACTCTACAGATATTTTCATGGCAGATGCTCCAGAGGAATAACAACTTTTATACCACCACTGGCCACATTCGGCCAAAGAACTCGGCACGCTGATCAGTCTCACCAATTTACTCTCAAGATTTAAACTGCAAGGACCAATCTCCAACAAAAATCCTCCTTTTACGGGGCTGCTACGGAATGGAACAAGCTTCAAAAATCAGTTTTTCCAGAGAACTATGGCCTGCAACTTTTAAAAAAGCGTGTCCACAATCATTTCCTTTCTATAATCCCTCTCCCTTCTCATATTCGCAGTGCGGGTCGTCCATGGTCCACACGATAGGTCTACTATTTTTAGTAAAAAAAAATTACCTTCATTTTAATATTAAATAGGTCAAATATTATATTTAATAGGAATCCGTCCATTTATTATGGCAAATACAGCTAAGCTGAATATAATTGTTTTATTAAATCTTGAAAAGTCGGTGCATTGCTTCAATTTGACGATGTTGCAGTCTTTCTTTTTACTCAATTGCTCGAAAGTTTTTTCTTTTTGTATTACTTTTCGCTATGCAAGGTATTTATATTTTCTCGCGATGAATTAAATTGTTTTCAAATTGCCTGCATAATATTAAAACTGCCTTAAACATTCAAGAAATTAAAGATGAAAAAGTTAAAATTATAGTAAAGTATAAATTAATTTTAAGTTTCTGATGTACCCAACATTAATTTAATTTTATTGTTCTTTTAGTTTTTGTTAATCGCACTTGGTGTCCTTTAATATCCACAAGTGTTGCTCAATGTTATCTATTAATCTTTTGCCTAATTTATACTGCTTCCTTTCATGCTATCCATTTGTTCATCATATAATTATCGCAATACGGTATACAAGGTGTGGCTATTAAATAACGAGATTGCTTATGAAAAAGAGTATTTTAATTATTGTACAATCGAATGCTCCCTTTCAATGTGTTCCTCTCCCCTCGCCACGCACTCATTCGTTTTTTCTATTGGTCAAAGCAATGCTGGAAGTCATCTTTTGTAAAAACATTTAGGAGCTCCGCCGATTTTCGCTTCATCCCTTCCATCCACCGGAATCGGGTTTATTTTAAGGCAGACTTGATCTTCGGAAACAGAAAAAAGTTATAGGGTGCTAAATCAGGCGAGTAAGCCGCATGTTCGAGTACTGGAGGTATAACTACGTTATGGGCAGGTGCGTTGTCCTGGTGCAAGATCCACGACTTGTTTTTTCACCACTTTGGCCGTTTCTTACTAAATCACCCTTGCAGTGTTATCAAAACTTTCAAATAGTAAGTTTGGTTTACAGTTTTACCCTCTGAAATCTATTCAGTCATTACGAGGCCTTTGATGTCGACCTGGACGTTGGTAATCTTCGGTGCTCTTTCGGCGTTTAGAAAACCGTTTATACTGTTCGAAAACACGCGCACGAGATAGAACATTCTCACCATAGGCCTCTTTTAACAACTTATAGCACATAGTCTGAGTTTTTTTTAATTTAACGAGAAATTTCACATTGATCCGTTGTTCGTCACACATTGTTATTCGCACGAGAAAAAAAACGTTCGTTTCTAACTATCATGGTAAAAATACTGCTACCTACTACTAACCTAAAAATAATTAGTTTTATTTTTTGCACAAAGAGTAAGATTCAGTTTTAAGATAGATTTTAAATAAAACCCAAAAACGATTTTTTTGTGTATTTTACCTTTTTTATTAAAATTTTTACTGTATTTAATAAATTTGCATGATAGTACAATACTGAATAATACAACATTCATTACGCTTTCCGACTCAAAAATTAATCAAAAAAGATTATTTTTCCATCCGAACGAAATTGCCATAATACAATTATGTGATAATGAATTAATATTGTGCATTGAATTCAATAAACTCATATTGGCTATATCCCGTCGAAAACAGAAACTGGTCAAACAAAATGGTGTTTAATATTTTTGGGATAATGTTCAGAACGGCAAGCATGCGAAAAATATCAGTTTCAGCTGTATTTTTAACATGATTTTATCAAAAGCCGTAGACAAATATGATTCGATATGGGGGCATTATTTTACTGGATCTATTTTGGCGCAAGTAATAAATTTTTTGTTGCCCACAAAATATGAATACATAAACATACAATATTTTAATTATAAACGACAAAAATATATCAACACATTTTCCTAAAAGTGTTTTTTAAACCATTAGTGTTACTCGCAGTATCTACATACAAACATATAGTCACTCCTTTTTCCTATAGGGGTAGGCAGAGACCACTTCCTTTCACTTGCTACGGTTCTTACACATATCTTTTGCCTCATCTACTTTTATCAGTGCTCTCATACATGCTCGTCGGTTGTTGGTAGTCTTGACCTGGCCTTTCTTTAAAACAATGTTGATCTGATCGAGATATGTTCTCCGAGGTCGACCTCTACCGACTTGTCCATTCACACTCACCTTGTAAATTTGTTTCGTCAATCTTCCTTCATTCATCCTTTCTACGTGTCCAAACCATCTAAGCATTCCTTTGTCTATCTTTGTAACCACATCTTCTTTTACACCACAGCGTTCTCTTATCTCACTATTCTTTACTTTAAGCAACCGAGTCACTCTGGCTTTACTTCTTAGACTACTTATCTCCACAGCATTAATCCTATTTTTATGCTTCTTTTGCCAAACCCAACATTCACTACAATACATAAGTGTAGGAACCAACACACCTCTATGCACAGCCAGACGTGCCTTTTTTTGACTTGGCTGTTCATAAAGCTATGCAGTGCCCCATTTATTTGTTTTTTTGTCAACACGCTTCGCTCAATGTCACTGTCATATTTTCCATCTCTCGTGAACTTTGAACCCAAGTACACAAATTCATTTACTTGTTCTAATGTTTCTCGCTTAATCAAAACTTGTTATGCTTTGTTCTCTTTAAAAAACCATTACTTTCGTTTTGCTTACATTTATTTTTATCCCTTTAATTGTTAGGGCATCATGCACAACATTAACCATCGCCTGCAACTCCTCTTCAGATGACGCTATTATGACTTGATCATCGGCGTAAAGAAGGCATTTGACGATCAAATAATTCATCTTTAATCCATACGCACTCTCTTTCAAATATTTTAAACAATCGTCTATGTATAAGTTAAACAGCCATGGCGAAGCAACACATCCCTATCTTACACCTTTTTGATGTTCAACCAGTCCGTATCTCTATTACCAAAATTTTTATTTAATGCTAATAACTTAGGAAGGAACTTATTTACTTAATATTATAAATATCTATTTAAAAAACATAAATTTACGATAAGATAAATATAACAAAACAAAATTTAAATAAAAATCTCTAGTGGCCATAAAAGCAACTAAATTCTACAGAATTATTCTTTAAAAGAAGTAAAAAAGTTTTAAATGAGAAGATTTTTTAAGCAGGTTAAACCATTAGGCCAACTCTGGTAATTGGACTAAATTGTTTACCTGTAACAGCCGGTTTTGGCCAAGATAAGCGAAAAGGCTAGTAAGCCTTTCGCCAAGGAAAGCTAAACAGCTGCTCGAGTTGGACAAGAAAGACTTGAAACTGGTAAATGGACTCCCCACTGGACACTGCCCTCTGAGATATCACCTGAAAAAGATGGGCAAAACAGAGAGTGATAGTTGACGCTACTGCGAGAACTTCGCTGAAACTGCAGAACATTTGCTTTGCGAATGTACAGCGCTTTTCTGCAAGGGGCTCAAGTTTTTGAAAGGGGCCATACTAAAACACTTTAATGTCAGAAACTTAGCCTCCACGAAACTAATCAATTTTGTACGAAGTCTCGGAATCCCGGGCACAAAAGATCTGTCGAGGTGTTTGAGAGGTTGCATAGTCGTCACGACCCCCCCTACAATCTACAATCTGCATAGACACTTAAATATTGCAGGACGTTCTACAATCTAGAAGTTTAATGTTGTTCTTCATGATAATGATAATCCTAACAGTAGTTGAAACAATTTTAACCAAGCGTCAACTGTAAACAAGTCTTATTATTATTATGGTAAAATATTTAACACCTTTTCGGTAGACCAATTAAGAATAAACTTAATTCCATCTTTTTTTGGCTTAAGTCATGTGATACAATCTACACTTTCCAATTTGTGAGCCCAGCAAGTTTTTTTCTACTGACACCAGTTGTAAGTTTAGAATTAGTGCGTAATCATTGATCATTATGGAGATTTCAGGACAGAAGTTTTGACGATTCATTTACGAGTATGAACTTATTTTAACCTGTATTTAAGATATTGGAAACTACTTTATTTAAATTAAAAAGAGCCAAATATCACGGCATTTTGTTTTAAAAAATAAGTAACCAAAAATTAAGTTAATTTGGCTGCCGTTAAAGCCCGTTTCTCTCCCTCTGGTTATTGTGTTGATTTCTCTTTGAATCATCGAACGAATGACTTTAAGCCAAGCTCGCTTCCGAAATAATATCCGTTCCTAATTCTACGGAACAAAAGCGAAAATAAAAGCATTGTCCTAGAATTTTCCCGGATTAGTATGTATAGAGATTTGAAACATTTACTCGGTCCAGTGCATTTTCATTTGAAACGCCTGACCCGTGAACGATTGCTGATTTCACAAAATGCCGGCCGTTGCAGCACTTTTTTTCTAGGAGAATTTCGCAGTTCAATTAAAGTTTTCGACAAATGGGGGCCGTTCACCTACCAATCCGTATTGTTAAATAGAGCGTTGGAGTTTTCCCGAACACTTAATCAAGGTATTTCTTTACCGAAAAAAAAGTTATAATTTTTAATATAAAAAGCGATTACCGAATTTTGACATATCTTTACATTTTAAGGTTCCCAGAGTCGTATACAAAAGTTTTTTGAGTGGACGTCTGTGTGTGTCATCTTTTTTAGTGTTTAAAATAGATAAAATATGGAACAATAACCAACGCATGTATATTTAAAGGTTTTTTTAAAAAAAAAATTTGTACCAATGTAAAAACATTACAAGTTAGTTTATTTTTTACAATTATTTCAAAGTTTTCGAGAGTCGGAAAATATGACTGTGACATTAAGCGAAGGGTGTTGTAAGGGTAACAAATAAATGGGGCACTGCATAACTTTATGAACAGCCAGAACGTGTCAAAAAAGGCACGTCTGGCTGTGCATAGAGGATTGCTGCTTTCTACACTTATGTATGGTAGAGAACGTTGGGTTTGGCAAAAAAAGCATGAAAATAATTAATCTCTCTGTAGAGATGAGTAGTCTGAGAAATATAATCGGAGTGACTCGGTTGAATAAAGTAAAGTGAGATAAGGGAACGCTGTGGTGTAAAAGATGTGGTTACACAGAAAGAGAAAGGAATGCCTTGATGGTTTGAACACGAGATAATGGATGAAGGAAGATTAACGAAACATATTTATAAGGCGAGTGTGAATGGGCAAGTCAGTAAAAGTCGACTTTGGAGAATATATTTCGATCAAATTGACATTATTTTGACAAAAGGCCAGGTGAAGAGTAACAACAACCGACAAACACCTGTAAGAGCACTGATGCAAGTAGAGGAAGCAAAAGATATGTGTAAGAACTGTAGCAAGTGGAAGGATATGTGTAAAAACCGTAGCAAGTGGAAGGAAGTGGTCTTTGCCTACCCCTACGGAAAAAAGGCATGACTCTATGTATGTATGTATTTCATTATCATTTTTTTTAAACGTTCCTATCGTTTTTCCCTATTTCTGTTATAAGAACTGAAAATGGATTTATTGTAAGATTTAGTTATTTTTGGGAGCAGAAGAAAGTTACAGGATCAGATTAATACGTGGGTAGTCAAGAATCGGAATTTGTTTACAAGCTAACTTTTTAAAGAATAATATTTATCATAAGTGACATGTTAGTTTATTTGCAGGTTAACAAGTCCTTATTTTAATTTGTTTAACATTTTTTTTAATTATGTTTGGGCGTACCCTAAGCAATGTTGCATAACATTAAATATTGTAACTAATTTCTCCTTATCTCTCTAAAGGTTAAATAACAATTAGAAAAAATAAAAGATTAACAAAAAACGATAATATTACGCATGCGTGCAGTAAAACTTTCCCGTTTCTTTAACAAACATAACATTCTTTTTAAAATGTTCCTGACCTTTTTTTCATTGAATCGTGAAATTGCAAAAGTTAACATGTCTTCTCAGGCTGTTCCAGTTTTTTTTGGACATTACCTGCTAAAAAAAACAGAAAACGAACATATGCCGCTGGGAAAAAGAAACAAGTCTTTATTTTATATTTTCCCGAAATAAAATCATTTGTAAAGGTAACAATATGATAATAAAAAAAACAAAGGGAATTTTGGTAAAGATATATAAGTACATTAGCAGTATGTGGCACTTGTAAGAGTTACCTCATTATTTTTGGGGTCCTTTTTCTTTTAAAGGATGTTTTTTTTTAAATAAAAAAATAATGGTCAGTATTATTTTTTTTTAAAGGTTTTATGTAACATTATTTTGGATTTTGGTGTGTATGTCTTAATTCTTCGCGTTTCTTCTTGTTTATTGGTCGTAATAAGAACTAACATTGCAAAATGCAAGCTTACGATGCAATTATTAAACAAAAAACATTATTAATATTACTTAGAGCTCGTAGAAAGCACAAAATGTAGTCCAATTTTTGTTTCATTTTTTTATGATCTAATGTTTAACACAATCCTTTTGTAACATAAATATGTAATTGGTTTGCTAAGTTTGTTTACATATAACTTTGAATATAAGTTTTAAAATTAACCTCTTTAAAGTGATTATTTATGAATCTCTGAAACTTTAAGCTAGAGAATATTCAAGTTATTTCTAAATAAAGTTATGCTAAGAAAATTTTTATTAGGTAATTTTTGGACGTTTCTTTATTATTATTTCTTTAATTATTATTTTTCTACCGTTATTTACCCTCTTTTACTAAAGGTGGATTTTAAACTAACATATTCATTAATAAATATAATTGAGTCTTATTTCAATACACTTTTGTAAATGTTACTTTATGTAAATAAATAACTTATAACTAATAACTAATAAAAAATGCTTCTTATCAGTAAAACAATAGTCGATTATTTTAAGCGGATGAGAAGTGGGATATTTAATGGCGCGCCTGAATTTACCCGCCGAACGAGGTGAGGCGGCTAATAGATGGCAAGATAAATTGTAATCTTGTATGGAATTGCATCCAACCCCTGGAGTACCTTGGTGCAAAAACAGAATGACCATACTGTGGGTACCTGGGCACTAGGGGTGGAGGGAAACGAAAAAACTGACACCTTCGCAAAACAGGGAGCTGAATCTGCGTTTACTGGACCAGAACCGGTCTTTGGAGTCACTACAAGTGCCGCCAAAACAATTATTTCGGACTGGGCGGAGAGGAAAATACTCACGTACTGGTCCGATATACCAGGGTTGACCACTCGATGGCGTTCTTACCTAAACCCTCGAGAAACGCAACTAAGCAGATCCTAGAATGGAGCAGGAATGATTTGCGAATTCTAACGGGACTGCTTACAGGACACTGTCGTCTAAGATACCACAACAAACGGACTGTCTGTTTTGCTGCGTGGAAGACGAAACTGCTGAACATATACTGTGTTCATGCCACGGCCTGGGAAGAATAAGGTTCAACATATTTGGTCACACCAACCTAGAACCTACCGATTTAAAAAAAATCTCACCCTATACAACCATTAACTTCGTGAGAAGGGCTAAAAAGTGCGGTAAACTGTAACCTCTAGTGGTGAGCCACAATATACCTACTAAAGGTGGTGACCTATGCCCCACTCACATGATACCTAACCTAACCTAGAAGGCAAGCCATGAAAAGTCACTTCTCCTTCAAAATAAATATACTATTTATACTTTTAACGTTTAAGGTATTTTACAAAATAGTTATTCATGTATAGGATAAAAAACTGTATATTATTGTCGAGTCTGAAATTTATAGCCGAGGCTAGCAAGCAGGCGAGACACACAGTTTTGCGCCGAGGTGCATATTTCGTCAACCTCTACAAATACCTTTATGAAAGTAAGCACTCACCTATCTGCTGGCATCGGCTACGCCCCACTCTTCGAACTGCAGACTCGATCATAATTTTAATAAATTTAAACAAAATGTATTCCGATTTGAAAAGTGTAACAACTCTCTATTTTAATTATACTACAAGATTAAATCAATCTCAAAAATTAATATTGAACGTGCAGTATGTGCTATTAGTGATATTAATTCCTGCTGTCGAATGATTTACGTACTTTAAGGGCGAATTTACAAAAAAAGGCAATTTATTAGTGGTACAAGTGCATGGTGTATTTTTATTATTTAGTCAAAAACCTATTATTAAACTAGTCCGTTATTATCGAAGTTTGAGCATAATTTTCCCAGGAAAGAGATATTACAGCTCCCGATCCGTACACTTTTATATTTCAAAATGCAATATTGACAAATATTACACTTAATGTTTCTTTGACAAATAAAAATAACGTTTAATAGTAGATTATGTCAAGCGAAGGAAAAGTGGGACTTTTTATGGCGCGCCTGAGTTTACCCGCCGAAAAATAAGAGAGGCGGGAAGATGAAGGCAAGTCACTCCTTCAAATGAAAAATACTATTTTTTTTTCAAACGTACAATAATTAGGTCATAAACACGAAATAGGCAACATGGTTAAATACAAAAATGGCTCATTGACATCTCCTATTTTATAGTTGTTATTCAGCATTAAAAAATGTCATATTGCAACTTTTGATTTAACATCAAAAACTCGTTATAACTGACAGCCACCACACTAGCATACTTTTCCCTCCGCCGAAGTAAAACTGTCGCTGGTGAAAAAGTTGAATTTTTCCGCAGTCAGCTCAGTACAATTATGGCCTATTTATTGTACTTACGTAAAAAAAATCATTTTTTTTAGTTGTATAATAATTATTTTATGATTTTTCTGATGTGGTTTACACAAAATAATTATAAAGCTGTCATGTAGTTGATATTCAGTTATGCCTGATTAAAAAATCGGTAGTTACGGTTAGTTACCAAAAAAATTTTGACAGCTAAATACTAACACTAACCTGTCAGTGGCAGAAGTGCAACTTAGTACAATTAAGGCCAAATTATTGTACGTTTGAAAAAAAAATTATAAATCTTAGTATTTAAAAAGTTTTTAAACGTTTTGTGTTTTTTTTTTATTTTTCTGCGCGGTAAAGTATAAAAAATAAGATTATGATCTTTACCTGCAAATATTTAGTTGGGTCTTGGCGATATAAACATCCAATAAAAAGCCCCGTTTATCAGATTTGTTGCCGTATAATCAACAACAACCGCAAGCGAATCTTAGAGGTTGGCGTCCCGGCGGCGGGCGACGATAGTGACGGAGGGCGTCGTTGTATCGTCACCTTGTTAACTCAGTTGTTCGATGAAGAGTGTTCTAGTACGGTAATTTAAAGGCGAGTAATTCGATAGAGGCGTCTATTGCGAAGCTAATTTCCGTAATACGTATTGTAAACACGACAATAAACAGAACCGGGTGCCGAACCCTTCCTTTCCTTTTGGTAATTTAATCCCCCAGATGCTAGTCCTGCAAAGCGACTTACCGACAAAATATATACAACCTGAATAAATGGAACTTTTGGTTTTAAGATTTTATCTTTCACAAACTAACAGGCTAGCCGACCCTTTTTAATCTTTTTTTTGCACATCAGAAAGAGTTTAGGTCTTGCAGAGGCGTATCTAATAAAAAAAAACACAAGTGGTGCAAATTTCGATTAAGAGTTACAAAAAGTGGACAAGGATATAAGAAAACACCCACGAAAGGTTCAAAGATCGCTAATATAAAAAAATTAGCAGACTTGTCAAGGAACTACTGAGATACCATATGAATTAACAACAAAGGCCTACCAAGTGATGTGGAAGCTAGAAAAAATCTTGAAAATATAAATCTAAATGAATTATCTTCATGCAGAGGTTGCAGAGGCTGGGAATATAAAAAAGAGGAAAATTAAACAGTTACTCTGCGATTGTTTTTCCATTACATTAATCAAAGAAGGATGAACAATTCATCATAAAGAAATTTCCAATATGAAATGTTACTAACTACTTTAAATAGAATGTGCTATGTATCGTATATGCAGGATTATTAATGACTGTTTGTGGTTCAACTGGTAAGGTATTATAAAAAAACAAGTTTGTTAAAATTTCTTAAAGGAAAGAAAAACCCTTTTTAATATTCTACGATGGGCCATTAATAAAATATTCCTTTTAAGGTTCTTTCAAAAGGAATCCAATAAACAGTATAAGTATTATGCTAGTACTAAGGAATAAACACTAGCACAATACATAATAAAATTAAAAAATAAGTATAAGGCAAAAGATCCGAATACCTAATAAAATCACAAGAAATAAGACAGACAAAAATACTGCTGGTAAACTATAACCATATAACATTTAATAACCAGCAAAAGTAAAAATAATCTCAGGGTACTATTGGAAATTTTATTAGGGCACTGCCTGTTAAGGTGGTACATTAAGAAGCCTAAATTAATAAGGGAAAAAGAATGACTGCAAAACCCTACGACATTTGGGAGCATATTATATAGAAGAGGGGTATTTACCCAACCTGAAGCCACCTGATATTCTTAACCATAAAGCTGGTGATGTTGTAAAACTCGTCTGTAATTTATTTCGAGTGGCACTAGCCCTAGGCAAGCTTTTTGGTTGTAGTAAGGTTCGTTGCAACCCATGTCAAGTAGGATGAAAGAACGACCCATTGTTCCTATTAAAGTGAAATACTTGTACATGTAACAGCACAGACATGTGGTTCATATTAAGAAAGACATGTGTCTTATTAAAATTAATCTTTTCCATAAAAAAAGAAGGCAGCTCTTTCCTAAAAGCAGTCATTAAAATTACCCGTTGAAATAAGTCGGTTATGTTCACTCCCAAAATTGAACAGTTAAAGTCGCGAATAACCCTCGTTTAAAAATAGTCGTTTTATAGAACTTGCTCGAAAGAAGTTGTTAATGTTACTCGCTCGTAATAAGTGTTAATATTTCACCCCCGCAAGTGAATATCAAGCTGTCTCGAAACTAAAGAAGTAAAGTTCATACTCGTAGTCTCAGAATAAAAATATATAAAAATAAAGTATAAAATCTCGTAATCTCGATTCGTTGATTCTCGTTAGTGTTAAAATAAAAATAATTACTCTCGTATACCTAAAAGTGCTCTTTTTGGATTTAAAATAATAATAACTGACTTAGACCCTTTTCTGTTTTTCGTTGTTTTGTTTTTTGTTACATTAAAGAAAAAAGTGATGAAAAGAAGTTGTTTTTATTGGAACTTTGATCCAAAATATAAAATAAATAAATTGCAAAAACTATCTACACAGTAAACCAGCAAAACCTATGGTGATATGAAAACTCCTATGATTGAGCGAGGTAGAACTGCTTTAGTTGTTGAGACATCTCTATCAGCCTAGGCAACAATCGGGTAGCAGAAGGAACTAAGGAATTAAGAGGTTTTTGTATACTTCATTTGGGAATGATTACTTCTATTCAGTAACTTTTGTTCACTGAACTGATTTGTACAGGTTCTTCACCAGTTAGATGTTATATTAATCCTAAAATAGCCTATTTTGCTCAAATATTGCCTGTCTTCTGCGATCCAATACAGTCCGGCAGTAAACATTCGTCCTCTTATTGCATTGCCTGCAGAAAAGTTTTCCGAGTTTTTTATTTATATTTGAAGAGAACAAGATGGTGGAAGAAACAATTGAAAAATGTCAGTAGTAGAAGCCTGAAAGATTGCATAAGCTTGCTACACGCTTATTGCTTTTTAAATATTATTTAAAGATATATAATAAAGATGTATAATTAGTAATGTTGGAAAGTAATGATTGGAAATCAATGGTTTATTTTTCTTTTAATCTAAAATACTTATGGAAATTTTTTTGTAAATTTAAAAGAATTGTTTTATTGTTATTAACGACATTTGTTGGAAATTTTTACTTTATGGATACGCCCATGAAATAATTCGTTTAAATTTGTTCGGAGTTTTGACGAAATATTTTGTACATCTCTTCGGTGCTTTTTACTCTAATCCTATACTTAATGTTGTCATACATTACGGCATATTTCATCAAGCCCGTTTTATGTTTTTTTTTTGTTAGGCATTAACAAGAGTGGACTTTTCAGTAAGGAGCAAAAAATATTACTCTTTTTAATGATTTAAAAACATTTTATCCAACTGATGCCTAGATTATAGACGGGTGGCAACCGGAGTACGCGCTTGTGTCACTGTTTTAAGTGTATTTAAAGCTTTCAAGTCCCCAGTTCTAAGAGACTAATGAAGCAAGTATACAAGTTGGTTTATTAATATTCTAATTTATTTAGATTTTTATTTGACATGTAACTATAATTTTAAAAGAAGAAAGGGCATCATATATTAAAAAGAAAAAACTATTTTAATTTATAAATATATTTATACTTGTAAAACTGGTTTTCATTAAGTATCCGATGCTACAAATTAATCCCCAGTTAAATTTTGCTAATAAAGTTATGAAATATATTTACAGAGAATTTTCATATTTATTATTCACTGATTATGTTATGGTTTTTGGTTGTTGCTAACCATTGAATTGAACGTGTGTTTTTATGATCAATAATAAGCTTTATGATATACGGGAAGCTTAAAGTGTTTAAACAATTATTATAATAATTATTGCTGTAAAACGTTTATTTTAATTACTATAAACTATTTGGAATTATAAATGTATTCGATATATTTTATTAAATTATCGATACCTTTACCAGAAGGGGTACTTGTACGTGCTATAATTTCATTAATATAATTAAAAGTTTTTTCTTTATTTTTAAGTTATAACAACTTTAATATTTCATTAATAATTTTTTTTTAAAATCGTCCCATAAAAAAAAAATGTATACCTAACTTAACTTGAAATTGACATTATGAGTACAATACTTTTTTGTTGTGGGTTGTTTGCCAGTAGCAATGGATATTTAATAAAATAAAAACATTTTTAAGATACGTTTGCCTGGTAAATGTTTTTATAAAAATGGAAGAGGAGACAGCCTCCCCTGCCTGACCAGCCGCCACTGCTAGGAACTGACATTCGTAGACGTTAGGGCGGCAAAAATGTGACAGCCTAAAGTTGGGAATTGTGTAAATTCGCCACGTTTCATGGCCCCACGCGTCGAATGGGACCATTTCAGCGTGACGGTCGTTTCAAATTTTGTCTGTGTTTAGTGTATGTGTTTGTATTAAAAAATCTTGTGGGCACGATATCTTGAGACAGAAAGGCGGTAGGTCACTAAAACTTACAGGGTAGAAGTTTTGCCCGAAAGACAAGACCGTGTTAGAAGATGGGCCATAACGGTACATTCCTTCAGGAATCTGCCGTACAAGGTGATCCTCAAATTTGCCGCATTTTGTACTTTTTGCACGATAACTTCAGAAGGAGAGTTAGGCCGATGAAACTGAAGTGTAACTATAATAAATAGAGAAGACCCCTTATTTTGGAAAAGTAAGTTTAGCTACGGCAATACTGTTTATTTTTAAAATAGTTTTAATAAATTATTTTATTATTTCCCACTTGTTCCTGCTTTCGATAAAAAAAATAAAAAAAACTAATGCACCAAATGGAGTAAAAATTATTATTCAATAAACAATATATTATTTATATACTTTTGTTTGTTGTCTTATCAAAATTTTGCGTAGGTAATAAAAATGCTTCTTCTTACGCCATAATAATATACTTATCTATTTTAAAAAATAACAAGCTACGTTTATTTATTGCAATTATAATGAATTATTATCCTCGATAAATTTTAAAAGCTTAATTGACTATTTTTAAATGTATTATTATCATTTTTACCATAAATATTACACATTTTTTAACTTAAAAAAGCCGGTGGGTGAATCTTATGTAATCTGCTTTGTCATGGTTTTTTCGATAAGTTGGGGATCTTTCGGAATGAGCTAATTTAAATAAGAGATTACTTTTAATACAAGGGTTGCATAATTTCGTATTAAAACGAAATCCAAGAGATACGCGCAAAATGAAATAATTTTTCTTTTAACATCGCTTCTTTGAGATACATTCCTTTGTGTGTACGGTTTATGAGCGCTTAATTAAAATCAAATATGATTTCTACTTCCAAAAAAAATATTAAATATTCGACTTAACTAGCTACAAATGACCCGATTGCATCACAATGGAGAATAATTTAGAAATCCCGATAAGTGATTATTAAAGAGCGGAATATATACAAAGTACATATAGATGCATATATTGCATATTTTTGCTTATTTTAAACAACATTGCATATTTACGCTAAACACGATTAATTTTGTATATTCTAAATTTATTATCTATAAGGATTTAACCATTTATACCTGAATAATTATATTACAATGTCATTGAATTTGTTTCCAAGAAAAAAATTATTAGCCAAGTAAGTAATTCCAAATACGTATTGTAAAACATACATAAGAGTAGGACCAGCACTTCTTTTTTCTCAGTTAGTCATGCATTTTTTGACCCTTTTTGGCTACTTATAAAGTTAAGCAGTGCCGTATTTATTTGTTTCTGTGCCAACACCCTTCGCTCAATATCACTGTCATACTTTTTGTCCCTCGTAAACTTTGAACAAAAGTATACAAACTTATTTACTTGTTTCACTCTTTCTCCCCCAATAAGCACCTTGCAGTTTGTCATAATTTCTTCCCAGATAAAAACCTTTACTTTTGTCTTGCTTATATTTATTTTAATCCCTTTAAGGCATCATGCATAATATTAACCATCGCCTGCAACTCCTCAGAATATGTCCTGATCATCGGCATAAAGGAGGCATTTGACAATCAAATAATTTATTCTCAATACACACGCACTATCTTTTAAATCTTGTAAACAGCCGTCTTAAGTTAAACAGCCATGGCAAAGCCACACATCTTTGTCTAACACCTTTTTCGATGTTAAACCAGCTCCATTTATCGTGACACAAGCAGTGGAATCTCCGTAAAGTTATTATAAAGATCGTATCAAATTATTTTATCTGTAGTACAAACGTGGTTATTAAAGATTGTACCCAAAAATAAAGCCACAAAAAGTCCCATAGTAACCATGATTTTGAAAAAAAATATAATAAAAATGCTGGCAAATAGCTTTAGCTCCATTAAATATAAATTGTTGTTTATTTGGCAAAAACTATGATTTATCTTCAGGATTAAATTGTAAATTTTACAACTTACAGTGGGTTTATACAGCAAATAAGGTAAAGTAAGAAATAAAATAAAAAAGTTAAAAATACGTAAAAGTTGACCAACTTTTAACTCTTACCTTATTTTATTAATAAATGAATGTTTGCATAACTAGACAAATTGTTTTGTGTTAGAAACACTCTGTTTTTGCTGTTCTATTCTATACTAACCTTTATCTTTCTTTTAAATTTTGTTCTAACCTAAAAGTTTTGTATTTTCATTAGTTTTTTTGATTAAATAATAGTTTCGAATTAAAATCTTAATACAGAGTAATTGTTTTATATATTTTCGAAGTACAGAAAACAAATTAAAGAATGAAATTGGCAATAAAAACGAACTTCATTGTCAAAAAGGCGTGATTTCATTCGTCGATTCTTAAATCCTTATTTAATTTAGTTTATCTGTATAAACAGGTCAATTTTTACCTTATTTCTTAACTTATTTTTTATTTTACCTTAT
The DNA here is from genome assembly GCA_950111635.1 of Agelastica alni. NCBI lineage: Eukaryota > Metazoa > Arthropoda > Insecta > Coleoptera > Chrysomelidae > Agelastica > Agelastica alni. Next base: position 22,074,339 of record OX467713.1, on the reverse strand, counting down.
TTGCTGTAAAAACCCACTGTTAATCTGCTAAAGTTCATAAAGGATTACAATTTAAGAATGATACTTAAAATTAATAAACTTTTTTAGCTGTGCTAGTGACATTAGTAAAAAACTTGTTTGTGTAATTATTATTTTTTATATTAGGACACGTAGCATATTAATTAAATAAAAAATATTTATGAAACACAACTTTGATGCGAATATATTATCCCTAATAGAATGAAAAATTATAATACATTGTTATTATCTTTCTTCCATAAACTTGATGATTGTTTTTACAACCGAAACAACATTCGTAGTATTGATTTTTTGTTTAATAGCGTCGTTACTTATAATTTAATGGAAGAGTATATACAACCAATTTGTCTAAACACCTTTTATGTAAAACATACATAAAATCATTATTAAATTCTCAATGTTCGTAGATGGTAGAAGAGCTTTAAACAAATCATTTAACTTAAATGAATAAACGCTGGCTCCATTTTAATAAATTAGTATAGATCATAAAATTCGGCGTTCCGACGATTTTTGCTTTACATTTTTCATCATAAACTTCAAACATTTAGTACCGGTCTCAACAATGAAATGCAAAATTGCCAGTGCGTGTAACGCCAATTCACCAAACTTCAAAGTGGTTACAGTACACCACAAAAAGTTCACCGTAAAAGCAAGAAAGTTTAAATCATTTCTATGTAGAAAGTTCTGTTCGAAGTTAAATAATATGATAATTTGTTGGGAGTTTAACTACATTATTTTAATTAATTGAAAACTATTAAATAAATGAGGATAATTATTTGTTTAAAAAGGTTTGTAAATTATTCGAAAACTTTTTTTAAACCTCAACCGCACACCTCAAGAACAGTGTCTGTATAGGTAATTTTGTTTTTGTTTTGGAAAATGGCAATTAAAAAAATTGGCAGTCATTGGGATTGCCAACAGAAGTAAAAACTTAAAACTATGAAATAACAGTAGGTTTTTTGAATTTTTGAATTTTCAAATATATATATATATATATATATATATATATATATATATATATATATATATATATTTCATATGAATAATAATAATAAATATAAACAAATATAAGCATAAACAAAAAGCCATACTATAAGTTCACACGCAAACAAAATGTATGACAGAACAATTACAGTATGAGAGTATATCACACAGAGTCAAGTACAAGCAAGTTTTACAATACAACCCCGCACCCCGCTGAGTCCACTATTCTCCATTTAAACATTTCATCACGATACCTTCCATGGCCCACTTTAAACCGATTTAGCCGACACCAGGTCCGTCGAGGTAGATGCATGCTCTCAAGTTTGCTAATTGGATCGGTAATGCTTTTTTACATTACTAACCTCTTGGTTGGCGGCGATAGCCTCATTCCAGTCAGGAGGGGGAGGGTTAAGACCTCGTTGAATGGGTAGGTTATTAAAAGGGTTGCTAAGTTTCTCTCATTCTTTATCGGCAGCTGCCGTTCTCCGAAGTTGTGGTAGAGCAATATTGGCCAGAATTGAAATCCACACAGTAGGGGTAGGTTTTTCGGTGCCAGTAATTATCCGCATAGACTCGTTTAGGTAAACATCGATTTTATGAGTGTGGAAGCTTCTATACCATACTAGGGCGAAGTACTCAGCGACGAAGTAGCTATACATCTAAGAGTCCTCGCAAATAAATTGTAGTATTAAAAATTAAAACATTCATTATTTGTTAATTAAAATCATTGAATAATAAAAAACCTAATAAGTGGGCTGTCAACTCGAGACCACTTTTTGACAGACAAATAGAAGTAATGAAGTAACCCGTATGTCACTGACGCTCATGTCAGGTGACGCAAAACCATAAGTTTTCCCAGCAAAAATTGCCTAACGCGCCTAAATAAGTTTTAAAATGTATGCAACATTTTTTTATTTGATTTTGTAATTTTTCTTTATCCTTTAAACTTAATTAATCCTTAGTTAATGATTTAATATTTTTCTTTTTTTTGTTTATTAATTACAAAAATTTTTTGGTTCTACCCAGATGGTGCTTTAATTTTAGAAACGTTTCGATAAGAAATTAATGTTATTAGATCATAAATATTGGTCCATAGATAGGGAAACTTTTTAATGTCGAATCGTAGGGATCGTTAATTTTGAGGGAGTATTTTATTACTCATATCTGTCACAGATTAGTTCCTGATATGCCACACCCATTTATTTCTTGTCCAATTCACCCCAATTTTTTCCACATACACTTTCCAAATAATTCGTTCTGACCGCAATTACTTTGTTAATAAGAAGTCTTCCTGGATGAAAATAAATGAGTCATTAATCTGACCACTTAAAGGTAATGACTCAGAATGTATTAAGAAATGTTTAAACAAGAGTTATTAAGATATTACAAAAATAATTTGATTATGTTATTTTTAAAAATACATATTGTAGTTGTGTAAAACTAGAAAATAATTATAAGGGGAAAATTTTATAAATAAAAAACACGTTGGTGAATATTGAAAATAAGTTAGTACCTGGAAGATCCCAGTAAAAATCAATTCATAAGATTATTGGGAAATATGAAAAAAAAACACCAAAGTGTATAAAAACACTAAAACAAGAAAAATTATAAAAAAAACAATAAAAATGGTTGATTAAGGGTTATCTTATGATAAACGTTAGATAATAATTTAATTACAAATTATGTTATTTAAGGAAAAGACTGCAGAAGAGTACAATAAAAAAATCGTTTGTAGCAACTTTTGTAGAGTTAACATTTTAAGAATAGAAGAAAAAGCCTAAAACAAAATAAGAATGGTTAATTATTAAGAATAATCTTTAAAATCACTTTATAAAAATACAAAAAATATTGACTAACAAAAAATATCAAGAGTTTTAATAATAAATACAATAAATGTTTTAAAAATATTATTAAATAAATTTATACTGTAAACCTTCTTACAGTTAAACTTTGGTTAAGGTTGCTTTTAAAATATATAAAAGGTCACTCTCCACCCCGACTTAAAGCGTTGATTTATTTCCTAAAGAAGATTACGAGACTGATCAACGAGTTCTCTTAATGGTCTTTGAACAGTTACACACCTTTACTCTTTGTTCAATAACTGTTTTTGTCTTTAATCTATGGTTCCTTTTTTGCTTCGGTAAATAAAGACCAATTGTTTTTAACTAAAATTTTTAACCTTTTGAGAATATGAAAAAAGAAAATGCTGCGGAAAATTTTCGGCGCAATATGTAAAGATAGTCGATGAAAAAGGAAAAAAATGAAAAAGTTTACGACAAATATAATGAAATATATAGTACCACAATAAGGAAAATAACCAGACACACAGACAAAATTTGAAACAACCGTCACGCTGAAAATGGTGCCATTCGACGCGTGGGGCCATGAAACGTGCAACGCACATGATTTTGGCGATTTTGATTTTTTCGGGTAAACCAATACTTTTCCTTTCGGTTTGGAAAAGTAAAAAGAAAAATCGTAGAAGAATAAACTGCTTTGCATTAACAAATAATTACAAAAGAAAAGCGGCTAATACAAAAAATTAGGCAATATTCTTAAGGAATATTATGGCTCTACAGGGGCTGTAGCACCACTATGATAATAATGATGATAATGATAATGAAGTTTATTTAAAAAAAATAGAATATTTTTGTAGTGTAGAATTTTAAGCTGCCAACCACTGTGTTAAAAAAAAATGTTCTCATAACTATTAAAAATGACAAAGGCCGTAATTGATGATCGGTTGCAATCAAAATATCACGAATAAATAAAACTGGTCATAACGATACAGAAATGGTTTTCAAAAATCTATTAACTGAATTTATGAATAAAAGATTTTAAAGAAATTTAAAATGCAGCTTTGAATACTTTTCTTTATTTTGATTTTAAATTTTCTCAATTTTTACTAATAATTTTTAGTATGATGCAAAAAAAATCTAGTAATAATAAAACAAATTTAAATGAAACCATTGAATACTCCTCTTTTCTCAGAGCCAAAATCTGAAAATAAAATATAATTTTTTATACATTTTTATACATATTTTCATTGTTGTTTATTTAAAAATAAAAACGTAAATTTTAATCATAAAAAAGGTTGTTGTTTAATATTTTTTCTGCTCGAAAATTTCTTCCACAACCAACAAATTAAACAAAATAAAATATAGGCCTAACAAATTGAGTAAAAGTACTATTTTTTTAACTACGGAATGAAAAAGTTTTCAACAAGAATGTTTCTTTTTTAATTTGCTTTTGTTCAAAGTTTTAACAACCGTTCAAGATGATGATGTTACAGTAAATTTAATAATCGCTTATATAAAACTAACTTCTAACTTCGTGCTGCTTGTCTCGAAATACTAATTTTAAAAATGTTGATACGAAAGCATTTTATCAAGAAAAAATGTGCGGTTTTTATGGTAGTAAACATGCACAACAACAAAATATAAAAAAAGTTTGGCTCGTTCAGCAATTATATCCACCGAAAAAAAATAAATATGTATGTATATAAAAATAATATTTTGCATGTACAGGAATTTTCTAAAAATAACTTCTGTATTTCTTTAATAAAATATTACTTATTTAAAAAAAGTTGAAAATTAAATCTAGAAACATCACAATAATTTTTAATAAATAATTTTGCTGTTGTCAACCTCGTCGTTTTGTTTGCTTCAAGTCAATACAAAGCTAATAAAAGTTTTATGGCACCAAAGAGGAGCTTCGCAAACTTTATAATAGTATGCCATCTAACTTTAACTTAAGAAATTTAATTAACACACAACAAAAACGAAACTCTTTCTCATTCCAATTTACCGAAATGATAAGCAGCGATACATTTAGTGGTATTCTACGTGTAATAAAGACATTGGTCTTTTGGTCCATCAACAGCTAAAAATTATTCTTTTAGAAGTTAAAATTATATTCTTTTAAAATACAGAATTAGGTAAAAAACACAAAATTATTTATTCTTTGTTCATGGTGTTGAAAGCACTGTCTCGAGGCCTTCGAAATGTGGGTAAAATTCCGTGGATAGACCATATAACCAATGCGGAGGTATTAAACCGAATGGGAAGAGAAAGAGGACTGCTGCAAATAGTAAAACGAAGAAAAGCAGCTTACCCGGCTCATATATACAGGAATTCCAAGTACCAACTTATTATAGAGAAGAACATCAAGGTAAAAAGAGGCATCGGGAGAAAGAAATTCTCTTGGCTAAAGAACATAAGAGACTGGACAAACATCGATACCCATGTACTTTTCAGAGCCGCACAATATCGAAGCAAGTATGCCAGAATTGTCGCCAAAATTCAGTAAATGAATGAGGCACCTTAAGAAGAAGAAGTTGTGGTAAGAATAGATTTTTTCTATAAATGTATACAAAATTCCATCAACGATTGTTTGAAAAACAAATAATATAGAGTTCAAAATCAGAACATGTCCGGCCCGGTGAAAGATCTTTTATTCAATCCCTTAGGGTATTTATTGTGTCACCTCTGGGTTCATTTTGAACCTTTTTAAGTACGAAATCAGTATACTTGCATTACAATTTGCCTATATATTTATTCCAATAGACCTTGGGCTTATTTTAATGTTTTTGACCCATTTTAAAGATTTCATTTTTTGCTTCCGACCTTTGGTTTCTGGTTTAATATATTATTTCATATGACCGCAGAATAGTTTTGGATCTGCAAATGGGACAAAAAGTAAAAATTTTGTTGCTCCTTGCCAGTAGCTTCAAGCATTTAAAATCACAATATATAAAACTACAAAAAAGCCAATAACAACATAGAAGGAAGAAGACTGTACACAAGAAAGACTCTTCAAATAATAAAAACTAAACAAGTTAAACCATCATTCCACAAAATATAAAAAATAAATAAGAAATTGTGCAGAATACAGGATATATTTGTAGAAAGGTGGGAAAGATACAGTAAAAAATTTTGCAAACAATATTCAAAAATAAACAGTAGCAAAACTAACTTTTTCAAACCGAGGGCTCTTTTCTATTTAATATAGTTTCCCTTTGGTTCGGAGAAGTAATAAAGAAAAAAAAACCTGAAAATTTCATCGCCCTAGCTCTTCTTCTGGAGTTATGGTGCGAAAAGTGCCAAATGCGGTAAATTTAAGGATCACTTTGTACGGCAGCTACCTGAAGGAATGTACCGTTATGGCCCATCTTCGAATTCGGTCTTGTCCTTCGGGCAAAACTTCTACCCTGTAAGTTTTAGTGACCTACCACCTCTTTGTCTCAAGATATCGATAACGAGTTAAGCTTGGAGCAAAGAAATGACTTGTCGTTCTGGGCGGTTGGAGAAATACTTATTGCAAGTGACAAGCGAGGTTTAATCGCCGTGGAAAAAGAGCTGTATGACACCCGCTCGCTGCGACTGTCGGAACAATACTAGTATTGCGTTGAATCAAGCCGGCGGTTTTTTAAAGGAAACTTTCTACTGCGCCGACCCGAGACTGCGCATTGCAAACCAGACCAGCCAGCGTGCCTGTCAGAGACATCGCAGGTAAGGGAAAAGGGATTTTGCCCGGGGAAAAACGGTTTTAAGACATTGGCGTCGCAAAGGGATTAAAATAAAAAAGAATAAAATTTGAAAAGAAGTGTTGCGATCCGTGATCACAACAGTCGTTGTTAATCAATTTGAGTAAATCATGATATTACGTATTGCCTTAAATCGATGAGAGTTTAACATTAGTTTAAGAAATGTTTGTTTAAATACGTTTCCGCTTGACGATTGCGTAAAAAGTTTAAAAAGGTAATTGTGCATATACATATAATGTGTAATTTGTTCAACAAAGAGCTATTGTATCGAATACGAAAGAATCTCCCGACTTTTATAAACGAATGAATTTAACAGGAAAAAGCTTGCTCAATATTTTAACAAAAACATAAAACAAACATTCTTTTAAAATAATGTAAAAAGGGTTCGGGAAACTACCCTAGGCAATGTAAAAATACCGTTACTTTGCAACAAATTCGAGTGAGCGTGCTCATGATTTTTTTGCTTTTCCCCTAACATATAAAATATTTTGATTTTTAAGTGTATAATCCGAAAACAATGTATATTATGTTTGCATTGTTTTTAAAAATATTGCAGAGTTTAGTGTTCTAAAGTTAAAGATGATTCATAAAAGGCATTTTCCTCGTTCTTCGACATATAAAAAATGCTGTTTACTTTGGATATGCCCATTAAATTTTAAATGAGAAAGAATTATCTTAAACCGATCAAGAGTTGAGCCTAATGAGTCAGTAGCATTTGAAGTCATGTTAATTACTGCAATATGAATAACAAAAATAAATCTCCAGTTTTTATTACTTTTTTAAATTATGATATATCATTAATATGCTAATCTGAAACCATTGATTGCTAAAAGAGAAAAAATTATTTTTCCCATTTTAGTTTTAATGCCTCAAGTATTAAATAAAATAAATATTAAAACTGAACTGACTACATTTTATTGTCAAAATAACAAAATTCTTTAAATGAAACAATTTGAATTATTTAAATTGATTTATAAAGGTTGTTTTTTTGTTTGGATAAAATATAAACCAATGCCGTGGCCATTACCATGATTATTATTTGTTTTTGTTGAATTTTAAAGTTGTCTACTTTTAAAAAAACCTTTTTCATGTTCTCTTCAACTTAATACTACTTTTAGACTTAAATTGTTATTGTTAGAGACCACTTTCGGTTAAATTAGTCGAAGTAGGATGAAACGTCAAAAACACACGACGGTCAAAAAAGTACGCGTGAAATTTTTAAGTGGGAATATGTAATCATGTAGAAGAAAGTTATAAGTGTGGTTTAGCTTTAGTAGTTTTAAGTGTGTGGATGTTTAGGTGTGGTTTTTGTTATATTTTTTATTTAAAATAATTTAATTTTTGTAAATTAGTTAGGGTATAAGAATATATTTTTAAATTCTCTTAATAATTTTCAATGTTTCAATGAAACAAACATTTCCGTTTTGTTTTAATATTTATTAAAGAATGTACATTGCTATTTTTATTGTTTTTTTATTTATTTTTATTTATTTTTTATTGTTTTATTTTGCTGTTGTGACCGAATAGCAGACGAAGTAGCAAATTAAAACTAAGATTGTAATTAATAATATCTTTATTTGCAACTATAAATAAAAACTTGTAATTATAGTGAAATTTTTAAAATTTAATGTCTCTACTGTCCTATAATAAGCCTAATGAATACCGTCGCAACGTTGGAGCATTATTCTTATAAATAAATAATACCTAAGTAAGGTTATATAGAAAAATAAATCATTGTTAATCTGGTGGCACGGCAGTGCCCCCGCCAAGTTGACCAAAAAAGCGGCACGGCCGTCGAAGCAGTTCAGGCCATTTTCGACCCCCCTATAACTTCGTTATGAATAAAACTAGAAACTAGTAACCAAGCAGGCATTGTATAAACACGGTATATTTCAAATTTTATTTAGTTTAAATCAGTAACTAGTCAAAGTTTCTTAATTTTGTCACTCACTCACTGACTGACTGACCAATTATCAAAACTCTAAGGCACTTCTAGCAGACATAGAAGCTTCAAATTTAGAATACAATTAGTGTTCAGTGTAAAAATCAAGAAAAAACTAAAATATTTTGCAATTTCGGTCCAGTTTTTTAGATTGACTTGACCATCGCATGAAAACACAATGTTTCTCACAAGTAATACATATATTAAATTAGATTGTTTATTGCGATTGATAAGTCAATCTATTTATTTAAAACATAAAAGATTTTTAATATTGATATTATTACCATAAGATGTTGTTAAGTTAGCTAATTACGTAATAACTTAAGACAGAAGGGCCCTTTAATAGGGACTAAATAAATTAACCGACTTTGTATTACATGGATCTCACATCCATAAATCCTTTAGTTGCAGACCTACGGCAATGACAGCACATTCTTTTTTCGCTAGAAATGAAATTCGGCTTCATTGTTCAGCAATTTCGCCTATCATGTATTGTCTATCTCTCTATACTTTTTAAATAAGTTACTGACAATGCTATTGAATTTCTAGTATATATTGGTTACATTTTATGTGAATTGCATCCATTTTCTCAAAAAACCACCATTATTATTTTTTGTGTTTGTGATAGTTAAGTCTCTCTCTCTACTGGAACCAGATTGCCAAAGTTTAAATAGATGGAGGAACATCTGACACTGTGTCAATCAGAAGAGGCGTACGACAGGGCTGTATATTGTCACCACTCGTATGTAACATCTATTCGGAGGCAATTTTCAAAGAAGCATTAGCGGAAGACATGGGAGGTATCAAAATAAATAAAGTATGTATCACCAATGTCAGATACGCAGACGATACCAAAGTCCTTGCCGATAACATATCAGACCTACAAAATATGATGAATAAAATAACTAAATATAGTGAGCATCATGGATTGAACATAAATATATTAAAGACCAAACTGCTAGTTTTCTCCAAGAGACCCACTGCTGAAACAATTTTGATTAACGGCAATCATATTGAACAAGTCTCGTGTTTTAAATATCTGGGTACCATAGTCAACGCGTGGTGCGATCCGAAACGAGAGATTCGTTCCAGAATCGAACAAGCCAGGAAAACATTCATAAACATGAGAAGACTTTTTACTAGTCCTGATCTGAGTTTGGAGTTCAGAGTTTGCATGATTAGATGTTACGTCTTCAGTGTGTTGCTGTACGGATGTGAATGCTGGACCCTGGACCCTGCAACTGAAAAGAAAATTGAGACGCCGCATGCTCCGCATCTCATGGGTCCAATGAACTACGAACGAAGAAGTGTTTGGATAAATGAAAAAGCCGAAAGAACTAATGACCCTCATTAAAGAAAAAAAAACTACATACATAGGTCACATTATGAGAGGTAATAAGTATGAACTGCCGAGACTAATAATTGAAGGAAACATTCAAGGGAAAAGATCTGTTGGTAGACGTCAAAACTCCTAGTTGAAAAACCTCAGAAGATGGTTTGGGTGCACTTCCATTGAAATATTTCGAGCTGCTGTGTCCAGAACAAAGTTAGATATGTGGATCGCCAACCTTCGAAAGGAGAGGGCGTCATAAGAAGAAGAAGAAGATATTTAAGATATTAAATTAAACAAACTAATAACATAAGTAAAACGTTTACAGAAAAACAGTTTTTCCGATTCGTAGCGGTAAAGCTGCAAAGACAAAATATAACGTCAGTTTGCGGGTGTACATTCACGCTGGAAACAAAGGCCGATGTGACATTAACTTCGCTATCAGCGCATTCGGTTACAAAGACATTGTTCGTATTCCCTATCACAAAAGGGATTCCAGTTACCTATGAACAGAAACGTATAAGCTGCCGTATAAATCCTCAGTTAACAATACGATGTTACCGGCGAAATAACTAATTCCACGGCTTTCCGGTTGTCTTACTATTAACTTATGAATTTATGGGATCGAGTGACCGAATTTCTTTGTATGCATGCACTGATTAACTTTAAAAAATGTGCGTCAATCGATTAAGCAGAAAATTCGCGCGCGAATTACCTACCAAAATCTTTTATATAGCATAAATTAATCCAAAAAAATAAAAATTCAAAGAATTAATTTTGGTGCTAATTGTAATCAGTAATTTAATAACGAAATTTTGTGACGTTAATACAGAAGAACCAAAATTAATACGTATATGAAGCTAGCAGAGCCACATTATAGGGCTATTTTAGGTCAAAATTTGGTGCTATTTTAAATCAATGTCAAATGCAACAGCCGTTTTCAAGAGACATTGAATATTCTAATACAAATGCCAAGCTAGCGTAGCCACGTCAGAAATTTATAAAAGAAAACAAATTGTATAATTTGGTACTATTAAATATGGCTCGTGTTACATACTGGTGTCCATACATACATACATATAGTCACACCTTTTTCCGTAGGGGTAGTAAGAGACCACTTCCTTACACTTGATACGGTTCTTACACACATATTTTGCTTCCTCTACTTTCATCAGTGCTCTCATATATGCTCGTCGGTTGTTGGTACTCTTGACCTGGCCTTTCTTGAAAAATATGTTGAGTTGATCGAGATATGTTCGCCGAGGTCGACCTCTACCGACTTGTCCATTCACACTCACCTTATAAATTTGTTTCGTCAATCCTCCTTTATCCATTCTTTCTACGGGTCCAAACCATCTAAGCATTTCTTTATCTATCTTTGTAACCACATCTTTTTTTACACCACAGCGTTCTCTTATCTCACTATTCTTTATTTTATCCAACCGAGTCACTCCGGCTATACTTCTGGTATCCAAGAGATTATAAAAGGTTAGCAGGCCGGCCATTACTAAGATAAGGGATGCAATCGTAAAAGTAGCTGGAAAAAAGACGCTCAAGATCGAGAAATATAGACTGCCATTCGTAATATCACGGGTCTATCATGACATGATAAATAGTAAAATAAATTCCTAATTTCCTAATTTATTTAAGTTTATTATTATTATTTTAATTCCATTAGATCTATATCCAACACGAAAGTGCATCATTTCAAAGACAAGCTTTATGTGGCATTTTGAATATCAAAGAGTGAAAAGATTTATGGTTTCCGAAGTCACCGGCGACTGGTGTATCCTTGTATCCCGACAGTTAGTTCATCTGTGAAAAAGTGAGAATAAAAAGAACTCCAGCTAACACGAGGTGCGTCTAAGACTTTTTTTATGTATCATTTTTAGGTCTGCCATTGTTAGTTAATTTCTTGCAACTCTCATTAAAAATACAGTCCACTAAATTTGCATCTCGTCCAAATATTTCAAATTAAATACCTTATTTGCATTGTAATTGTTCATGATTGAAAATGAAAAAATCATAAAACTAGCTAACAGTTTAATTTTTGTTTTTTAAAGTTTGAGTCATTCTAATTTAAATGCGCGAAAATTTATCAGCTCCTACTCAAGATATTAATTCTACCCGATACTCTTTTGAATTTATTTATAACAAAAATACTTACCATACTTGTATAATCACATTTTATTGTTCTTAGTTGGTATACATTCTATAATATAGTTCATTACATTCATTGTGGTAATAACTCCTTGAATTCCATTTAGTTTGCGGATTTATGAGATTTTGTGAACATATTTCTGAAATTTACTCGAGTTCAATTTATTTCAAATAAACATCGCGAGCAAATTACTAAAACAAAACAAGTTATCCCGTTCTACGTCTTTGTTGTAGAAGATTAATGCTTCGGTTTTTATCCAACGGTCATCTGTATATAAATATCATATGAATGCCCGATTTAGGAATATTCATTTCATTATTTGGATCGTTTTCTTGATGCTACAGATAAAAATAAGATAGTTTTGTTTGGTCTAAAACTACTTGAAGTAATTTTTATTTGATAACGTAAGCTAGATATAAAAACCTTTTTTACAGCCATAGTTATATGGATCATCAAGAAGTTTTTGTTGGTGGCGAAATAAACATTCAATTTTATCAACACTTTGTCAATAACATTTTATTAATTAAAAAGAAAAAACGGTATGCTACACTTTTGTATTTACTTTCCAAAATTAATAGGCATCATGATGGGGACTCCCTAATGAGTTCATACATGTAAATACATGGTTTGCGAAGAAAATGCCCCATTTTGAAGTTATATGAAAAATTTTTTTTACTATAACATAGATGTTTACACCAAAACAAATGTATTTTTTCTTTAGTTCAGTGGTTAAGGCATCCGCTTTCCGACAGTGAAACCAGGGTTCAAAACCTGCTAGAAACAAAATTAATTTCAATTTTTCTCCTAAATTTATTAGAGCTCTTTCTATACTAATATGAATTTCTTCCAGCTGTTTGGGATTGACCCAGTCAAAGGGTTACTCGAAGAAAGCCTCTTAGAAAGGAACACTGTAGTGCCCAAATGATAGAAGAGCGAGGGCACTAAATATCAACCGTGGGCGTGGTACGTTTGGTCCATTCAGATGTGGCAAATACAAAATCAAACTTACTGGTGCTACAAATCTGCTCTGATAGTCAAGCCGTGCTGACAGCATTGGCTTCTCTGTTTATTACCTCTCGAAACGTGACATATCTTACATAAATAATGTAACATTGGATATAAATCCCGGGACACTCAGGGTTAAAACGAGGAGGCAGATAAACTGGCCAAAATGGACTCGGAGACTGTCTTCAGTGGACCTGAACTACCCTGCGGGGTTTCACGAAGCCTTAAAAGTAGCACCATTTTAAATTGGAATACGTCCTAAGCGACTGCGAGGGATTGGCAAGGTCCCGGTTTCTGTTCCTAGGCAAAGAAAAACGTGAGCCTCTGGAATTTGGAAAAACAACTGAAGCTCTCACCATAGAAAGGGCGCAATAGACCTCATAAGGTCAAAATGTTTACTTATAAAAAACCTTCCATAAAATCTAATCTAATCAACTGGTCTATTGCTAGTGGTATCAAGATCAAAAAAGGCAAGGCAATAATTGTATAAAGTAAATAAATAAGCTACATATGTATGTATGTGATTTAGAATAAATGCATTTTTTTGTAGTGAGGTTCCAGTTTAGGTAAGGTGGAATATTGTCCATCAACAAAATACTACTTTAAACGTTAGGTTAGGTTGGGTTAAGTAAAAATATGGGAAATTTTTTTTTCCAAAGACTTTTTCCACGCTCAATCGATTTCCATGGGGACCGTCTTTATATTATGATTGGTAAATACAGAAGTATTCTCACACGGTACGTGTAACGAAAATAATTATTTATTAAAAAAGTTAAAATATCCTGGCAGAATATTCCATTAATGGCCGTAATTAACACGACCATGAGGTCTCTAATTAAAACACACTTTCCTTAAATTTGCGCGGAGTTCTGGTCGCTTTTTAATCTTCTTTAAATGATAAAATGTTAACTTCATTGTTACTTTTTGTGCATGACTTGGAAGCTTAAGAGATAAAAAAAATGGCTGTCGCGTTCTCGCCGCAGTTCCGTGTTCATTTCCGGATTTTAACTTCATCACTGACCTAACCAGTTCTTTGTGAAAAAGATTTATTTGTATGTATAACGCTATGTTGAGAGTGTCTTTTTTGGAAAGTAGGCATTGTAATACCCTGCTCGGAAAGCCTTTTGGTCGAGCTTTGTTACGATTAAGAATTCACTTGTTTCATTTTTATTAATTTAACATTTTAAAGTACCGTTTTTATAATTGCATTTTAAATTAAATGTCAAGGGGTTGGGGTTGTTAAAGTAATACCAACATTTTGCAGAGTATCATAATTAAACGGTGCTGTAATATTAAACTTTGTTGTTTTTCAGGACACTAATTATAAATCTGATAGGCTTGTCAATACAATTAAAGTTAACTTAAGAGGTTAGTTGAGATTTGGATTAAAATGGAGTTAAAAAAACTATTGTTTCCTGCCAACGTGTCGAATTATATTAAATTTATCCTTGGGGCTCCCCATTTTAAAAAATAAGTATATGTGGGTCAATTATATATCAGAAAACACAATACTTCTCTGGCTATATGCCTGCGACAGGCATTAAATTACATCTGATATATCATCGTTTATACTACCCCATCACAGGAAGCAAGATATACAGAACCTTGTTAAGTAAGAGAAAGGGCTATTAAATTTATCTGCTCGAAGCTACCACCTATGGACCGGTTTCGGGGTGAATTGCCCCTCATCAGCATAGGGTAGGTTTCCTCGAACAGACACATTCAACGCTCCGGCTCCTAGCAAGTACACATGAAGAACCACGCAAAAAGCGCTAGTCACGACATCTGTACTTTTTAACAAGCACCACCCGGTAATTAACTTCCAAAAACGGATATTCTATAATGTGCAACAAATATAGAAAACTGTAATACTATTGCAGTAAACTGTAAAAAGTATTTTAAAGTTCCGACAGCGAGAATAGGTGTGAGATTTGTAACTGCTGTATGTACCTATTTTTAAAAATAGGTGTACGTAGGTCGATTATATATCAGAAAACAAAATACTCCTCTGGCTTTAATTTATATAACATAAATTGATAACAAGATTTTATTAATATTATTAATTTAATAGCTGTGTTATGTAACTTAAATTGATGGGTGTAATGTTCTATAGTATTAAATTAACAAACATTTTAACTCTTCTTACCTACATAAACATCAATAACCGGCGAAGCCCAATAAAGACATTTAACTACCGTTAAAATAAACGCCTAGAATTTGCTGCTACAAACTCGCAAAGATATAAACAATTCCTTGCGGGATTCTCCCCAACAGCGATACAAGGATATCTTAAGGATGTTACTCTCGACACAATATACATGTCATTCTGTAATTGCACCGACTCCTGACTTCACTGGTCCCGCAGGACTTGTTAGATCACGGACTCGCCTACCAATCATCGGAGTTAGCGGCTCGGATCTTTTGAAATCACAGTCACGTTGAATTATCCTTGGAGAACGTCGCAGACAACGTTTTGCGGTTTCTTATAGTTTTTTTTGTTTTCGAAAAAGAAAAACTTTATAATTGTTCTTTCGTATGAGCTGTACAAAGAAAATGTCGCTGCGTGTTTATTTATAATTACGAGGTTCGACAATCAACCACTTTATGCAAAATAGTACAATATAAGCATGGTCTACTTCGATATACTGTCCCTGCTACGGTTGCATGACTTTCTCTCAATTTAATGATATTTAAGAAAATTTTCGGACTCTTTAGTAACCGCGCCCTTTTTTCTTTAACTTCTTAGGACTACAAAGGTTAGGGCTAAAAACGGGTCCCATTAAAAAATTTCTTTAATTAGTGGAACAAAAAGATAACTCTGATGAATATAGGGGGTTGTCAAAAATAGGGATAGGTAACTCTTCAAAAAATAACATGACATCATAATAATATTGTACTTACCAAATACTGAATCTTACCAACCATATTGAAGATGGATATAAAAGACACCGGGTATTCGTGGTAGTATTTGTAGAACTTACCGCCGCTTATAATGCTGTAAATTACAGGATAATCATCCAGAAATTGTAAAAAGTTACAGGATTCAACTAACTTGCCTTCTTAATGCAGAATAGAAAATTTTTCGTTACTCTCAATGAAAAGATCAGCAAATGGAGAACACAGAAAAATGGTCTCGCTCAAGTGTAATGGCACCTTCACTAAATTACATCTACACCAACAGTTAACCCATACCAGAAAACACTAGAACATTCATCTACACAGACGACACAGCAATTGTCGCACAAGCAAAAACTTTTGCTGAAGTGAAGACAACCCTTACTAAAGCAATGTCAACCTAATAAGTCAAATCACCTTAAACCAAATCCAGGAAAAACTCAAATATGCTCATTTCACCTTCGAAAAAGAGGTGTACCCAGAAAACTAAACATCAATGGTGTGGCAAAACCCTTAAACACTGTTTTGCTTCCAAATACCTCTGAGTTATTCTGGATCGAACGCTCTTACTCAAATATCATTGTTTAAAACTGAAATAAAAACTAATAACCAGAAACAATATCCTCCGCAAACTTGTCAACCAAAAATGGGGCGCACAACCTTCCACCCTTGGAACAACGGAGCTTGCACTCTGTATCTCGGCTGCAGAATATGCTGCACCAGTCTGGAAGGCATTAGCATACACTCGACATAGCCATTAACGAAAAACGATAAAACGAAAAAAAAAAAAATTCCTTGACATTTACTCCGTGACCACCAATCCACTGCACAAAGACTTAAATAAAAAAAAAGCTTTCTGGCCAGATCAGTTTATTTACAAGACCCCCAGAAAGAACTCGTCTTTTGTCAAACAGAAAAAAGCTCTTTCTCAATACCTAAAGCCCTAAGAAAATCTCTCACCCGGTAGTAAAATATGTGGATGCGAGTCAAAGTACCCAAATGAAAAACCTATTTGGAATGATGGGGACTACTAACTGCTGACTCAAATACTTAGTGTGAATGTGGCACATTGCAAAACCCAGAACATCTACTTGTCTGCCCTCTGTTAGAGAAATCCTGCACGAAATTAGTTCTTTTGCATGCAAATTATACGGCCATTCAGACCGCTCTTTTCTGGATGAATAAGATTTGACCATGACTGAACTGGATACGTAAACTAAACAAACTAGTGACGTTTTACTAGTCAGTGTGTCTTTCAGCCAACAAGTCCTCTAAATTTATTTTTAAACCCCGCATGCAATGGTGAAAACTGTATAAAAATTATAAGTTTGGTTTAATGTAAATGTATTCGTTTTCATGCCATTTCTTACAACGCCGTAAATATCGTAAATAATATATTTTTTTGGTGCTGGATGATAAAATCTCCCCCTAAATTTTATACCCCTTACGAATTGTATACTTTTCCAAATTTTATTTGTCCACATTACTTTACCATGAATATTTTATCTGCGAATTTATTCCTATCATCGACATGATATCCCATAAATTCCCGGTCACTGGTTTTCTTTTATGCAACATCAAATCTTCTTGCACAAAATATATACATTTTTTATATTCTGACATTCATCCCGATTGTACGTTTATTGCTACGAATATGCCATCTTCGGTTATAAAAAGAGCAGTACGACGTAATTTGAAGGTGAGCTATACGACTTTTTGCGCAATACAACATCACCCAGTTGCTTTTTCAATGCGACAGTCTTATCGCCACTCCAATCGATTTAAAAGTGAGGAATCAAACAACGAAAACGGTTCAAACAATAATTTAAATGAATTTTTCCACACCATTTGCATCAAGTGCAATTTGCTCACGTCCATTTTATTTATTTGTAGCGTTATATAACCAAAGTGACGAATATATTTTTATTAAATTTATTTATTTTTTTATTAAATACAAATTAATTTTAAAATTTACCTTTTAGCAAGCAAATTTGTTCATCGCCTTTTTAAAATACGTTTAAATGGTTTCAAATGATTAGTGAAAATATGATGGAATAAATTGTGATTTAATAGCATGACCTATAATTTATTTACGACATACAAATATACAATACAAATACAATTTATTTATTTACTAAATATAAATATACAAAAAATTACAAAATAAGCCTTTTTATAATATTTAAAAAAAAGCCTGCATTTATAGTGAAATTTTTTTTTTGCAAAAATATAAGAAATATTTTTATTAGATAAATGAAGTTAACTTGTTGCTACAAAGATTAATATAAATATTAAAAGAAAAAGATTTTATTTATAAATGTTCGCGCCACTTTATATTGTTATAATGAATTAACGCAAAGCATGTTAACAAAACGTGCAAGTGCTGCCCTGCCACCTTTATTTTTACAATCGTAGTTATCGGTCTTTAATAACCAACTATTTTGACACTTTGTGTGGTCGAAACGTACCTTTTAAAAATCAGTAATATGAATTAAGAATGCAATTGCTCATGTCACGTTAAACATTCAATCTAGGGGCACGGTAGTGCCCCCACAAAGTCGAGCAAAAAAACGGCACGGTCGTACCATCCATTTCTCGAATCAGTTTAGGCCATTTTCGTTTTTCTTTAACTTTATTGTGGATAAAACTAGAAGCCTGAATTTTAAGTAATCAAGCAGGCATTATATAAACACGTTATTTTTCAAATTTCATTCAATTTAAACCAGTAGTTTAAGAATTATAAGTAGCCAAAGTTTCTTAATTTTGTCACTCACTCACTGACTGACTGACCGATCATCAAAACTCTAAGGCACTTCTAGCAGACATGGAAGCTTTAAATTTAGAATACATTTAGTGTTTAGTGTATTAATTAAGGAAAAACTAAAATATTTTGCAATTTCGGTTCAATTTTCTAAATACACCAACTGCATAAATAACTGTGTAATCCCATATAAATATATGGGATTACAAAGTTACATTTGCAGTGAATGAATCAGTTTACCTGTACATGTATAATAAAAGAAAAAAGTGGGACTATCTACAAAAAAAAATGAGATACCATTAAACATTACTTGTAAAAAACACCAAAGACTTGCAACTCAGTTCTTCTACCGTAAAAAGTTGTAAGATCCATGTAAAACCAAGTCGGTTAATTTATTTAGTCATTACTTAAGGGTCCTTCTGTCCCAAGTTATTACGTAATTAAATAGCCTAACAACATCTTATTGTGACTATATCAATATTAAAAATCTTTTATGTTTTATAAATATACATTTTTTAACATAAATATTAAATAAAATTACTTGTTATGTGGTCTATATTTTGAAAAAACATGTAACCCCGTTGCCGATTTTTGAAAATCTCCGCTACTTTTGAGTTCGAATCATTAAAAAAAATATTCCTACCATAAAATTGTAGCAATCGATAGTTCTGTTTTAAAAACTTTTAAAACTTAAAAATAAAATTTAAGTTTGTGTTCAGCTCCTTTAACTAAAAAATCTAGGAATTGTTTAGAAAAAAAGGCTTAATTGATGGTGAATTTGACTTTGACATCGATTAACTTGATCGAGTTGACTTATCTAAAATGACCTTTTACCTTTTTTGTAGAGAGTTTAATTTTTTACAGAAATACTTTCAAGTCTTTACATTATAACGTATTGTTTATAAAATATAAAATTGGAAAAAAAAAATTCCTGTGTTATTCTCATAGGAAATTAAAAAATGCGATGCAGCCCCTCTTAGTATTAGTATTCATTATCATCATCATCATCAATCAGCCAAGTTGTGTCCACTGTTGAACATAGCCTCTTCTAGTCTAGTCCAGCGTCCTCGATCCTGTGCTGCACTTATCTACTTTGTTTCGATTCTTCTAATATCATCGGTCCACCGTGTAGGTGAGCGACCCCTGTTTCGAAGGGCATCTTGTCGTGGTCTCCACTCTAGAATCAGCTCTGTTCATCGTCTGTCTTTTGTTTTTGCCACATGTCCAGCCCAGTTTCACTTTAACCTTGTTATGCGTTCTATCGCATCAGTCACTCCAGACAGTTGGTGAAGTCTGGTATTAGAAACTCTATATCTCAGGGATATTCTCAGCATTTACCTTTCCATGGCTCTCTCTGCAACACGAAATTTGTTTACGATACTCTTTGTTAGTGTTAATGTTTCTGCTCCGTAAGTTAGCACTGAAAGAGCACACTGGTTAAAGACCTTTCTCCTTAAACAGATTGGGATGTTTGATTTTAGGTTGTTGCTTAGTCTTCCAAAAGCTGCCCAACCAAGTTTCCGGGTTTGGTTATCTCTGCCTATAAGAATTTCGTGCCCTATATACTTGTATGAGCCTACTTGTTCTACATGACTTTTACCCGGTGATATTAGTTCACTTATCACCAAGTTGGTAATAAATTGAGTTTTGTCAAAGTTAATCTTTAAGCCAACTGTTTTTAAGGCAATTTTTAATCTGTTGAGCATTTCACTTGCTTCTTCTATTTTTCCAGTTATCAGTACAATGTTATCAGCGAATCTAAAGTGATTAAGCTTTTCGCCGTTTATGTTTAAACCCATATTTTCAAAATCAACCCTTTTAAATATGCGTTCTAGGAGTGACGTAAAAAGTTTTGGAGATATCACGTCTCCCTGCCTTACACCCCTTTCAATTGGAAAATCCTTCGTATAATCGTGCAGTTTTACACAAACCTTGGCACCTTCATATACTTTTTTAATAATATAAGTAATAAGTGCTTATATTTTACAATGCCCATTGTGGCACCTAACAGAAACTTTTAAGCATGGTTCCGAAAAAAAAATTTGTCTTTTTCTAAATCAACCTACTGCGTAGTCTAAAAGGGAGCAGATCAAAATGGAAAATTGTACGGTTATAAAACTCGCTTCCTTTTTTAATGAATTTAATAAACAAAGGGCGCTGGTGCGGCGCAATAATTAAAAATTAAAAAGCAAAAATTGGAGCACCCCCGTAAGTTTTATATCACCAGCATAATCCAGTGTACGAGTTAGCAAACCGGGATTATTTGTAAACACAGAAACACAGCAATCAACTGTTAATTGCAACAGTTATAGCTGCCGTTATTCTTTATTTTTTGTTGTTTATACGCAACGATGCTCAATAACACAGCTCTGCGGAATTTAATATTTGACCAAATGACTTTCGGCCAACTAATAAAGTGATTATTAAGCGTACAGATGTTTACAATAAGAACAAAATGTTGCGATAAGATAAAGTAACCAATAACATCACCAAATTCAAGTATTATTATTATTACGTGAGCGGACCCACAAAACCACAGAATGCATGTATACCAGTACAAAATGTTGGAACGTAAGATTTTTTAATGACAGTTGACGTTAAATTCATAATTACACTGAGAAAATAATCAAAATTAAACACCAACGTAAATGTTAAAGAAACTTTCATTACAATACTATGCAGTAAAGGAAAAATAAAAAACTTACAATTTATTTCCAAGGTAACGGAACTTGAAATCGGAGCTACGAGATTGTTGTTGGACGCTTGGCACGTGAAAACAGTATGCAAATGCTTGCGCTCCAGTTTGTCGATATGCAGGATGTTACGAACTCTCCTTTCAGAAAGGTATTCGTAGGAATCATCAAGTAGCGCATTTTCTTGCCACCAAGTCACTTTAGGAGGTGGTCGACCTGAAAAACATTTAGTTACTTAGTAAATCTATACCATTACAAAACTGTAAAAAAAGTGTATTTGTACATTGAGGAAATTTACAAAAAAATATGTGTCTCTGACTCCAATTCACCGATTTGGGTACACCTAATACTTAAACGTTTTCAAAGTCCTACAAAATTCATTATCTAATCCAATAAGCGTTTTTCCTTAAATACGAAAAATTCCTCACTACCAGCGCTAGTGGTACAGGTGGGACAAACATTACCTAATCCCCATTTGCATACATGTAAAAAAAAAAAAATTTGACGGGAAACGACGTTCCGGGAGCAAAGTTAAAATTCGCAAATGTCAACGACAATAATTCAGCAACATAAAGTTGGCTTGCTTGTCGTAATTTGAAAATTTCAGGCAGAAAAAATGAATTAATTGACAGATTAGTAAACAGAGTAAAATTGAAATGTTTTATTAACAAACAGGGGTTGTATTTTTTTCTAATCTCCTCGATGCATGTACCCATTTATTACACCTAACCACATTAATGTGAAGTTTAACAAATGGTATAAAACACATGTTTTATTTTGGATATCGATTATCTGAAGTGCAATTTGCAAAACTACAATATTTTGTAGGCATTGTAGTTATATAACAAAATTTGTATTTATTTGATTAATAATTTTAAATCTCTCACTTATATCACTTAATTTACACTGTCTTAAATAAATAAAGTTAAGTATTTGTCCCTAACACAAAAGTTGTAAATAAAAACGCCTCATATATTAAATGATTAATTTACTTTAACAACACTTTTACTTAGTTTAATTTTGTTCCAGTTCGTTCTAATGTAATAATTTGTAAAGCATTCTTTTTTCAATATTAAAGACTTACAGTCTAAGCTGACTAGGTTACGGGCAAAAGCTACGATTAAATAAAAAAAAGTGGATGTGAAATATTTGTTGTTTCACGAATTTTAAATTCCTGACCATAATATGTAAGTATATTCAAATTAGCGTGGACTCTAAGTATTTTCTAGAGGTAAACTTGACAAGTAAAATCATTTTTCTTTCGATCACAATTGGGGGATTACATGATTATTCCGCCGGCGATTCGAAAACAAAAGAAATGACCGGAAAATTCTAGAATACTGCGTCTAATAATTCCGAAACAATAAAAGATTATTCGGGCTCTTTCTAGAAAATTTTTCAGAAATACAAAGACAGCGGTCGCGAAAGCTTGAAGTTTAGTTAGTTTTAAGTCAAGTATTTAAAGTAATAATTAAGTGAATGCCTAAGTGAATGCCTAAGTAAATATTGTACTGAGAGTTTAGAATTACCGAACCCAGGAAGTAAATATCGTAACAATATCAGAAAATGTCCAAAAAGATTGGTTGAATGCCTTAAAAAGGATCCCTTCGAGGAGGGTGTTCAAGAGTCCTTAAGGGGTATAGGTGTCGTAGTGCGCTTTATTCTTCCTCATTAAAGATTTAGATTCGTTTATCTATGGGACAATCATTATCTTGTATGCTAAGTTTGTTAAAAGCAGCTCTACAATATTTATTGATTACAAATAAAAAATAAGGTAGAATTTGCAATCAACAAAATTAAAAGTTGTTTTAAATATTTATTTTATCTGTGGTATTGGGAAAAACGCACGTTTCCTTTTTATAAAATGAAACTGCGATTAAATAAAGATTAAGGGATGTAAATTTAAGTGTAGCCAAGTCTGTATGCAATTACTTAATAAATACTCCTATCCTGCGACTGGGATTTCTCTTTAAATAGCTTAAACTTTATTGTGTTTTATTTTTTTTGTGTATCTCGTTAGCTTATTCAATCTTAAATTGATCAATTTTATGAAAAAAAAATTCAGTCAAACATAAATAAATTATTTAATAAAAAACCTACAGAACTATCTAATAATATGTTATTTAACTCAAAACTGATACGTGTAATGGCACGTTTTAAATAAAGAAGAAACTAATACCATTAGGTATCATGTTAAAGGGAAGTAGATCGTCACTCCACTGCGACCTTTAGTAGGTCTATTGTGGATCACCCCTAGAGGTTACAGTTCACCGCACAATTCGGCACTTCTCACGTAGTTCATGGTTGTATGGGGTGAGATTTTCTTGAAATCGGTAAGTTCTAGGATGGTATAACCAAATATGTTAAACCTTATTCTTCACAGACAGGGGCATATGTTCAGAAGTTTCGTCTTCCACGCAGGAAAATCGAGAGTCCGTTTGTTAATTTATATCTATCCTTCTGAGGTGATATCTTAGACGCCAGTGTCCTGTAAGCAGTCCTGTTAGAATTCGCAGGTCATTCCAGCTCCATTCTTGGACCTGCTTGGTTGTATTTCTCGATGATTTAGGTAAGAACGCCAGTGCGTGAGTATTTTTCTCTTCACCCAGTATGAAATATTTGTTTTTTCGGCACTTGTAAAGACTCCAAAGACCGGATCTGGTCCAGTAAACGCAGATTCGGCTCCCTGTTTGGCGAGGATGTCGGCTTTTCTCTTTATGGCACGATCTGCCATAAATTAATAATGCTCGGCGACTATTCATGGCGTCTCCTTTTTGTATGGATCTTCGTATACTATTGCGGTCTCACTTACACTTCAGGACAAGAAGCTTAACAGGTTTTGTTAGGTCGACAAGTTTACTCTCTAATTTAGAACTAGTGGAGAGTCCCATAAAAAGTTTTACTTCAAAATGTTGAACATACCTTTTTGTAAATATGATGGAAACCAAAGGTTTATTTTAGTTATAGTGCCAAAAATTGACAATATTTTGCCACCAACTATGAAACTGAAATGTTATAACCTTTTCTAAGGTTCATTAACAATGACTCTAGTAGCAATACAATAGAATACTAAAAAACGTAATGTTGTGTAAAAATGTCGAATTCTTATTGTAATTATTTATTATGTACATACAGATAAATACTAAAATATGCCTCTTTTTTCTTTTTCTCATTCTTAACTAATATAATCATATTTTTGAATTGAATTTGTTACTAAATTAAAATTGTCTACAAAAATTTAAAATTTCTATTGGCAACACTCTGATAAAGTATTTTCTGAATCAAAAATATTACATAACACTGTAGAAATGATGTAAATTAATCTAAATTTCCCTTTTTATACTGCTCATACAGCTGCTCGCACCTTTAGTGCAATACTAAAAAGTAACAAAAAGTAATGTAATTATTATTTTAAGTTATAATATTTATTTAATAATAGTAATCTTTTATTAGAAATATGGCAAGAATAATAACCCAAACGGGTTGGTGACATACTTGAGCATGATTTACATCATCTCGTCGGATCTAGGTTTGGACTTGTCTGACTAAAATTATGGTTAATCTAGAATTATTTAAATAAAGTCAAATAAATAATTGTCATTAAAAACAACGAGATGCGTACGGTACAGCAGTAAGTCTTAAAGTAGAAAAAACTAAAACACCGCAACCGGTTTTACTCGAAAATCTAATGTCGATAAATCCATCAGAGAAGTTGTTGACTAAGTGATACAATCAGTAAAACCCAAATGAAATTCAGCTTCATTTCGCACCGCGTTCGATATAACGATACAGCGATATTTATAGCACAGTTAATCTGAGCTAGTAACTCTCACTTAATGATATCGTAGAGCGTAATAGGATAATAACAACGAAATTAAACCGTAAATACGTACTAGGAAATGGATTCACTTTAAAAAGGATCCACTTAAATTAACACAAAGCCCAAAATGACTGCAGCTCATTTTTTTTTAAAAAAAAACTACAAATGTGTAATGAGTAAAGATCATTGTAATACTTGTTCTGTACCGTAAATAAATCCACTTTTAAAAGAATCCATTTAAATTAACACCAAGCCTAAAATAGCTAAAGCTTGCTTCTTTTGGACAAAAACTACAAATAATTAATAAATATTGATCATTATGATTAAAACACATGTATTGTGCAGTAAATGGAGAGATCCATTTCAAAAAGGGTCCATTTAAATTAACACCAAACCTAAAATGGCAACAACTAACTTCTTTTCTTAAAAAACTGTAACTGTATAACAAATAATGATCATACCACGTGTACAGTAACAAAATAGATTCGAGTTAGTAAAATTATTGTGAAAAAAAAAAATATATCAGTTGCTGAAGCAATTTACAGTCAATAAATACACCAAAAAAATGTTTTGTATGTTGTGAAAAAATCACAGGAGTACTTTTTTGATAGTCAAAATATTTTTAAAAGAAAAGGAATCCTTTACATTGTTCGTCGAATGAAAAGGACATTTATTAACCGCAGATTACCGTGCCTTTTGACTATCTTTGTAGAAAGTGAAATGAGGCGTCCTAAATGGAACATAAGGTAGATATTTGCGGAAGGACTCAAAGAGGATTATTATATTATCTTACCTCCTGTGGCAACACATGTTATATTGATGGAAGACCCTTCATTATAGGGTCCCAAGATATAATCCGGGATGTGGACTCCAGTCTCGTCGAGGACGCTCAGCTTCTCCGGTGGAACTGAAACAATTTCGAAAAATTACCAAAAATTTTATACGATTTTCTTTATTGTGGTTAACAGTTCGAAACGATTTTTTATATATTTAAGACGAAAATATTGGTACAATAATGGGTTAATATAACTATAGTGGTTTCTTTAAGTTCATTCGCGACATTTCAGAAATTAAAACAAAAGAAAATAGTAAGGATATTCAGGTACAAATTTCGTCATGACATTAATTCGCGTATATTTAGTGGAGTGTGTCATAAAAAAATATTAATTCTTATTGTTTTAATTTATTTAACTCTACTAAATTGTTTTCTTTTTCATTAACTTAAAATAATTAATGCATGAGTTAGCGCAGTCTAATCTGCTCGAAACTCATTAAAGCGGCATCGTTACTTTTCATCTTTACGAAATGATTACTCCGGATATCAAATCGTGAACCATAAGTTATTGAGTTATGTTAAGAATGTACGGTATTTATAGTCACAGGAGAAGCAAAAATACAAAGGTAAACATACATACATACATAAAGTCACGCCTTTTTCCCATAGGGGTAGGCAGAGACCACTTCCTTCCACTTGCTACGGTTCTTACACACATCTTTTGCTTCCTTTACTTTTATCAGTCCTCTCATAAATGCTCGTCGGTTGTTGGTAGTCTTGACCTGGCCTTTTTTCAAAACAATGTTGATCTGATCGAGATATGTTCTCCGTGGTCGACCTCTACAGACTTGTCTATTCACACTCGCCTTATCTATCTTAGTAACCACATCTTCTTTTACACCACAGCGTTCTCTTATCTCACTATTCTTTACTTTATCCAACCGAGTCACTCTAGCTATACTTCTCAGACTACCCATCTCCGCAGCATTAATCCTATTTTTATGCTTCTTCTGCCAAACCCAACATTCACTACCATACATAAGTGTAGGAACCAACACACCTCTATGCACCGCCAGACGTGCCTTTGTTGACACTTTCTGGCTTTTCATAAAGCTATGCAGTGCCCCATTTATTTGTAGGTAAACAAAAGGTGCGATTAATAAATTTTACCATGTTAATGTAAAAATGATGGTAATATAATAAGCACAGCCAGTGTTTCGTTTTAAACAACCTCTTTATTAAGTACGTAATTATAATGTTACATTCGTGCGTGATAATATTTGAAGTTCTAACAAAGAGTTGGAATTTTCATAAATTCATTTAATATTTTTTCATTTTTATTCGCATCAAATCCCATACGTTAAATTAAACTTTTTTTTGTTAATTAAAAATCCAATTTTTTGTAAAAAAGTTTTTACACATCCTTCCAAAACTTAATTTCATTCAATATTGTAGTTAATTATTACCATTAAATTAGTTATTATTTATTTTAACTTTTTATTTGACAATCTACTATTAATAAAAGGTACTACATTATTCTTCCCTTTAAAAAAATATTAATAATACAAATTTCTATAAAGTTTAACAATAGTATATTGTTTAACGAGTGAGAAAGTTGGCCATTTTTACGAGGATGAAATTTATCCTAGTGGAAATGACCAATTCTCAACACTATACTTTTTCCCATCGTATTAAATAAAATAGAAAAAATTGGCAGTTGTAGAGACTGCCGATAAAAGTGAAAACTTAGAACTTTTGGTATTAAAATTTGAAATAGCATAATGTTTAAATTAAAATTATCAACATAAATTTGGTTTTCACATCTATTGACACTTCGAGCAACAATTATATGCAAGTTTATTAAACAATTCAAATAATTCACTAAATTCATTCGATTTCACTAATAAGATATACACAGCACTAATGTTGTACAATACGACAGCTGTATAACTACAGGTATACTGCTATAAGCATGTCGGTGACGCGAAAGCACGAGATTTCACCCATCCAAAAAGCGTCTAACGAGCACAGCACACGGCCGCTGCGCGTGCGCCAGTCATGAGCATGTCGGTAACGCGAACCCATAGGATTTTCCCCTACCAGTGGCCAATGCGGCCAAAGAAGTTTTCACTTTAAAAATATTATATATTTTCTTGTACTATATTAATATTAATAGTTCCATAAACTGACAGGTGAAAATTTTATATCAACATTCAGATTTTTATTAGTCATTACATTTGTGTTATTTGTATTTTTGGTGGGATTGTTATTGTTAAAAGTACTAGGAAACTTATTTATTTTCATTTTGTTTTTCATAAAATCATATGCATTCCTAACGAATTTGTTGACTGCTCGCTTCCTTCTTTCTTTGTGTTATTATAACCAACATTCTTCCTTTTAAGAAATGCGATAACCTTTGAAAATGTGGCTATGTTTTATTTATCTTCACTAAAATGGTACTTTTCAACATAGAGTACATGCTTCCTTCACAGGGTAAAGGATTTGACGGATTCATATTTTTGCGCCAAATAAGCCAAAATTACATCATAATAGTTTTGTATTTCTTCATATTCATCCATTTCGTAAACAAATCATAAACATTTTCGTACCTGGACTTTGATTTTTCATGCAATAAATATGCTGTAGCAGCAGCTGCTGAAAATTGAAAATTTGGTAGGGTACATTTTCAAACTCACTATCGCTGCTGCTTTCCATACTTTTTTGCGATAATTGCGACCAAAATCCATGCAAACTTTCAAAAATCAAAATGTCAACCCAATTTCATGTCAAATAGCTGTCAGTCGTTATTTCGCTGCTATGGTAATGATTAACTGCAATTATCAAAACCATACCTACCAAGATTTTCATATTTACAATGACAACAACGATGTGAAAAATGCTACTTTCTTAAAGTGGGTATTTCCCGGACAGTTATCGAAAAATAACTTTTCTTTCACATCATGTATAATATTTTGACTTTTACTTTGACAGTCCACTCCTAAATTTTTTTTAAGATCAAGTTTAACATTAAGTATACAGGGTTAAATAAAAAGCACTGGGTACATTATTTTTCTCTTAAAAAAAATAATAAAACACATCTCAGAGAGGTTTAACAAAATTAACTTTTTTTCCAATTAGTGTATTATATTTTTACTTGTACTTTAACATTCCACTCCAAAATTATCTTTACGATCACCCTGACTTTTAGTACACAAGGTAAGGTGAAAGCACTACAAGATCTAATTTTTCAGCTAAATAAAGATTTGTGTTTCGAGCCAAAATAACACAAATACTAATGACATATTCTATTCTTTCGCCGCCTCCTCTTTATGGCCGGAACATACCTATCTTGTACCCTTCCGATCCGATGTAGCATAAGAATCGGATCCGTGCAGGAACGGAAAGGGTAAGCACACAGATCATACATGCTGCCGACTCCTTTTCGATTTCCGACTCTAACTCAATACACTTACCACTCGCCAGTATCTACTTAAAAATTTTCGCAGCAGGTCCTTATCGCAAAATTTTAGCAACTGTGATTTAGCCATGGTGGCACATTGTTTAAAAAAAATTAAGGAATTCGGAGATAATTCATGGAAGACAAAGAAAAACACAGATTTTGGGTTTATGCTGTTTGAAAACACACTGTTACCTCATTAAAATTACTTATTACAAAAAATAATGTGTGATCATTTTTTAATAGTATTAAAATTTTGTACTTAATATGTAACCAAAAATGTTTATAAATAATTTAAAAAATATCCGTAATTTAATTATACTTAAGCAACTAGATTTAAATCGATAATCTAAAATTAATATTACAACAAATAATGTGTAATTTTTTTCAATTATAAATAAAAATGAACTAAAAACTTAAATTGTACAGCCCTTTGGTCTGGTCATACAGTAGATTGTAGGGGTAGGTCGTGAAGGCCATGCTGCCTCTCAAGCACTTCGACCTATCAGATCTTTTGTGCATAACCCTTAATCTATTCAAGGCCCGGGATTCCGAGACTTCGAGTAAAGTTTATCAGTTTCCTGGGTTTCCTAAGTTTCTGATATCGAAGGGCTTTAGGAATGCACGTCCCAGAAACTTGAGTCTCTTGCAGAAAAGCGCTGGGCATTCGCAAAGCAAATGTTCTGCAGTTTCAGCGAAGTTCTCGCAGTAGCGGCAACTATTTTTCCCATCTTTTTCAGGTGATACCTTAGAGGGCAGTGTCCAGTGAGGAGTCCCGTCACCAGTTTCTAGTCTTTCTTGTCCAAGTCGAGAAGCTGTTTAGCTTTCCTTGGCGAAAGACTTACTAGACTTTTCGCTCTCCTTTGTCCTGGCAATTTATGCCAGTGAGATTTCATTTCATCTGTTTCCCAGCGTCGAACCTCTTCTTTCAAGTGGGCTTTGGAAAGTCCACAGAAGGGTTCTGGGCCGGAAAATTTTGTATTTGCCCCTTCTTTGGCAAGGCAATTTGCTTTTTCGTTGCCTTTAACTCCTTTGTGAACTGGAAACCACAACAGAGTAACCTGATTGTTTGCTGCCAGTTGTCTCAGGAACTGTTTACAGACCCAAGTCAGCTTAGAATCACAAGTGTATGATTTTAGAGCTTTTAGTGCTGCTTGAATATCTGATAAAATACAGATTTCTGCCCTTCGGGTGTTTCTTTCGATGCACTCCTGAGCACATGTCTCTATGACATGTAATTCTGCTTGAAAGATGGTTGGGGTGTTACCAAGGGGTTTTGAGAGCCTTAAATTCGGCCCTATAACGCCCACTTCAACCCTTTCATCCATCTTGGATCCATCAGTGTACCACACTAAAGCATCCCTTCCTAGTTGAGGTTCGTTCTCTGTGCAAACTTGGTGGTTGTTTATAACCACTTCAAACTGCATTTCGAAGTCGTACCTAACTGGCATGATATCTGTCGGCTTAGACATGGATTCTAGGGAAATATTTTCCAAAATCTTCAAATGTCCATACAGTAGTTACTGGTTTCTTTCTTAAATGAGCTCCTTCGGTTTTATATCTGCCATTTTCTAGAAATTTTAGTGATAATAAAAAAAATTCACACTGCACTAAAGAACATACAAAACGGCATGCGTCCCGCAATTGGAAAACGAATAGACTTCACAATCGGAGCATGATCGGAGTCGGATGGAAGTCGGATCGGACACTTGTCGGAAAGGTGTAAACTATGGCGTTTAACATTGTCCATTACCAATTCCCACTCAGACACTGGTCTATGTCGGAAGGTTGCATAATGTAAACGCTGCTAGACAAGTGGTCTCTGATATTTTTAAATATTCAAATTCTGGCGAAGTATGCATAAATAGCGCATGTTTATTACTCATTCCATTTACACCCTTGGACGATATGAATAAAAAAATCGTAAACGTCTTTATTATTCTCATATTTATTTCAAAGTATTTGTGCGTGACTACAAGTTAAAATGGCATAACATTTCTTCTGCTGAAACAACTCATATTCACGGTAAGTAAGGCAACTTACGTGAAGATGTAAACTCTTGGACAAAATTAATGTAAGTACATATTTAATCATAAAATTTGCTTTAAAGAATTAATTTTAATAATTTTTTAAGGATATTGGTTACAATAAAAGTATTCGTGTTCGGATACATTACAAAGTGAATTAGCTTTAATATTTTTTTATAAGATTAAAATAAAAATTATTCTTAAAATTTAATAAAAATCAAATGTTGACAAAAATAAATTATGGTGTAAATAGGTCACTAGTAGCAAATTTAATGGTGTAAGTGCAACACTAGTAGCTTGTGTTGCATCCTGTTCTTCAAATCACAGCTTTTTGCGTTTTGGCATGCTTTTAATAAAATTTTGAATGAAATCTTAAAGAATTAGTTCCCATGCTGTGGTAATTACAATTTTAAATTTCCTTAGGTTTCTGGGTACCCCAGGTTCTAGGTATTTGACGTTTGACATTTTTCTTGTGGTAACTTTGATGATTTCATACAAAACGTAACCTAGCACCTCTGTTGTCTTAATGATCAAGGATGCAGTGGCTGGTCTCCTACAGTTTAATACAGCTTCATTTAACTGTCATCTGCTTTAAAAAAAAATTGTGACACTGCGGACAACTTTGAATTCGTTTTTGATCAAAAAGTAGTTACAGTTCTGTTTCCTAAAGCGGATTGTCTAAAAAACGTTCATCTTGGTCGTTAGTGCATTGTTTTCTTCCTTGCTTTTGCGCTAGTCTATATAATAAGTTTATACCTTGTTTAAGCGACTTATTGTGGAACAAATTGCCTAACAAGTTAGCAACATTACTCTGACAATATCTTTTATCCAATAAAACTAAGGGCCGAACTACCTTTGTTTAGTTAAATTTCTTGCTCGATTCATTTTTTAAATTTTTTGGGGTCAAAAATTAAACGGTCTACCACAAAAAAGGTGTTTTTTAAATAAAAAAAAATATAAAAATTCTTATTTTCTGTGAATGTGACGCACTAAACTTTACTTTGGACACTATATCATCCCTTTATGCTAAACAAAGTAAGTACGAATTCCAGCTTAAATAAGAGCAATCGAGTTCAACCCACCGTTCATCCTCTGATGATCCGTCACAGGCAAAACGGTCCTGTGCCTGTGGTCCTGAATCCTGAATCGTTGAAAGTGCCGGGCTGAAATTTATCTCGGTATTAATTCTGATTTACGTGAATTGCTAAAACTCGCTTGGTTCCAGACCATTTCTCATCTCGATCTGGCAATTTGTCGCCCCTTCCAACAAATTTTTACTAAAATGTTAGTACGCTTGTTTATCACCAATTCAACAAAATTTATAATTCGCTCAAATGGACCAAATGTTTAAAAAAAATCGTTACATCGGCTGTTTTATAGATACGAAATAACCGGCTTATATTTAAGGACCTTCATAAAATTAAATGTGTGACGTAACTGTTTTCGCAGTAGCTTAAGTTTTAAAAAAAAATTATTTACAAATAACTTCAACTAAAACGTAATAAATTCTTTATTTTTTTTTTCAAAGTTGAAAGACTTTTAAAAAGTTTGGTTTGATCTTTTAAAATGTTTCATTAGGACAACAAGGAGCAAATTTTTATTTATAGCCTTTATTTTTTTATAGCTGCTTTAAAATGTTTGAGAAAAGTTTTGTAACAATATTATTGTTTTCGAGGTTGTTTTCTTAGCAAAAGCAAGGTAGGAAAAAACTTATTTTTTTAATGCCAGATTACTTTTGTGAAAAATAGGAACTTTTTACCTATTCCTTCTCGATTTGACTTGCCTCTGTGTAATAAGTTAATAACCATTACTATCCCAGAGGAATCCTGAATTGATCAATGAACTGTCGACTTTTTGCTCAATCGATAAGACCAGCAACAACTCTTGACAATCACTACTTCGAATTCCCCGAAGGTTTACACCCTCTCAAAGTTTCCTTTTGATTTTCCCGGGGGTTTCCCACGGTCCACCAACGGAAATTATAAATTAGGCTGCGCACAATAAAATGGATGATACCAAAACAAGTGAGCTCAAAAGACTTTTTTTAATATACAAAGAAACACTTTTTATTGCAACAATAAAAAATCATTAGGCTAACGAACTAGTAAACTTATTATAAAAATTTTACTAGTTAAATGAAGGTTGCATTAAAATATCAAACAGAGCTGTACAAGTTAAATATTATTTAAATTCAATTTCTAATAGCAACCAGTTTTGTTTTAAAGCAATCTATTGTTGATGGTTTGTTTTAATATTACCACCAAATTTTTAAAATAAACATAATATACATTTAAAGCGCAAACAAGTTTATTTAACGGTAACATTGCTGCCGATGGTATTTGTACAATTTTGGGATAATAAAAAATGTATTAGACAGTGCGTATTTATGTAGCGGTTATTTAAATAAATTAAAAATTTATTACTTGCATGTAATAACAAAATATAAAACAAATTATTCAACAAACAATTATTTTCTGAACTAAATATTGTCAACTGCAACATCATGTAAATAAAATAAAACGATGCCATATCAGTCTCATTAATGTGTATATACAAATAATGAAAAGCTATCGATAAAATAACAATGCGGAGTGCCTAATGAATTAGAGAATTATTCAAGAGCAATTTGAAAAGCAACCATTTTATGATTCTATGCAAATTTGAGTATTAATATTTTATATTAAACTTCCCGGAGCAGTATGGTATCTTGCCAAAAGGCAAATTTTACATGTGTCATCATATATATTCATGTTGGCCTAGTCCGCATTCCCGTATACGTTCGACCGAATTTATGGACAACAATTAAAACTACAGCAAATGAATTTCTGGATTCGGTTTCGAACAATCCGCAAAAAAAATTAATCAAAACGCGATGAGTCGCTGCAGATCGGCAAGAACTTTATTAAGCCAATTATAATAATTAACTATCACTTTAATAAACTCGAAAGACAAATATTCCACTTTGAGTAAAGTTTGTGTGCTCCGTTTTAGAGGCTTAAACAATAATTTCTTATCTGCTCCTGTAAATTGGACCAAGTTGGGAGAGTTAATGTCACATTTGAGGCGCTCAACCCCATCATCTCTTAAGCTACCAGACAAAATCTAGCAGGTACGCTTATAACTGACTTACTTAAGAGCAATGCTGTCTTTGAGGCTCTAACCATATGCATAAGTGCTGCTCGTATGATTCTGCGTTGGGTTTTTTCATTTGGATTTGTTTTTGTTTTAACCTTTGTTTTAACCTTTTGTAGCGTACCAGATGGCTGGTGCAAGGCCGTTATAGTGCCGCTATACAAGGTAAAAGGTTCACAGCAGGACTGTAAGAACTACCGAGGTATTAGTTTACTCAGCATAGTCAGCAAACTGTATGCAAAGATATTAATTAAAAGAGTTAGCTGCGCTTTTATAGACTTGGAAAAGACTTACGTCAGAGTGGTGAGGAGTGATTTGTGGTCGACATTATCTATGTATGGGGTGAAAGGTAGTTTAATACGAGCACTGAAATCACTTTATGAGGATTCCACTGCTTGTGTCAGGATTGCACGGACTGATTTAACATCGAAAAAGATGTGAGACAGGGATGTTTGGTTTCGCTGTTTAACT
This sequence comes from Agelastica alni, assembly GCA_950111635.1. Lineage (NCBI taxonomy): Eukaryota > Metazoa > Arthropoda > Insecta > Coleoptera > Chrysomelidae > Agelastica > Agelastica alni. Next base: position 22,039,323 of record OX467713.1, on the reverse strand, counting down.
TATACATAGACGATTGTTTAAAAGATTTGAAAGATAGTGCGTTTGGATTGAAAATGAATGATTTGATCGTCAAATGCCTTCTATACGCTGATGATCAAGTCATATTAAAAGGAGTTGCAGGTTAATTTTATGCATGATGCCCTGAAAATCAAAGAGATAAAAATAAATGTAAGCAAAACGAAAGTAATTATTTTTGAAAAAGAAGAAAGCATAACAAACTGTGAAGTTTCAACTAAGGGAGAAAGAGTGAAACAAGTAAATAAATTTGTGTACTTGGGTTCAAAGTTTACGAGAAATGGAAAGTATGACAGTAACATTGAGAGAAGGGTGTTGGCAGGAAAACAGGACGTCCACATCACAGAAGCTAGATTGACAAATCAAACAGGACCCTGTCCTACAGCAAGAAAAATAAGAAAAAGATAAACTGGGTTAGCCTAAAACATCCAGATGATTGTGAACGAGTCTGGCGAAGACCAGGAGAGAAGTTTGCTCCTTGCAATATCTCTGCAAAGATTCCATTTTGTAGTGGCACTGTTATGTTATGGAGTAATATATACCATTGCACAGAATTAGTTCCTCTCCGTACAAGATCAACTAATGCTAATTACTATCTTGAGAATATTGTAATAGATGATGCCTGTTGGCCGTTTTTTAGAACCTTTCCCTATTTATGCTTGACCTCACATAGCTGGGGAGTACTCGATTATCTTAATCAAGTTGGTATACCTGTTATGCAATAGGTAGCCATCAAAAGCCCAGATCTGAATCCAATCGATCATTTGTGGGATCACCTTAAATAAAATGTTATACGTCAAATACCTGCATCTAGAAACCTAACGGAACTTTAAAATGCAAAATGCAGTTATCACAACATGGGAACAAAATTCTCATGATTTTATCCAAAGTTTAATTCAAAGTAAAGGAGGCAACATACGCAACTACTTTCGCACGTACTCCAACTGTGTATTCGATCAAGCATTTAGTAGGTGCTGATAAAAGTACTGATAAACATTTTTAGGTGATATAGTGCATAAACAGGGCTTCTTGTTTACCTGATTAGTAAGTACAGTTGAAAATGGGACTAGTAAACATAGTTTTATTATTAAAATTCGTTTAGAATTTTCATAAACTGAATACAATTGACGTAGCGATTAATAAAAGTATGCTTGCATTTTGATTTTCATTTAGAATATGGTAAAATGAATTCTATTATAATTCCAATGGAATTAAAGTAAGGTGCATTACATACAAATACCTATCAAACTTATTCGTAGCAAAAAGTAGAGTCATTTACTCGTAAATTAAAATTCAGTTTGATGATCAATATTTGTTAAATATCAAACGGCATTGTTTAAAATTAATTTTTATGCACAAATCAAATTGTAATGAACTCATTAATGAAACAAATTAATTAAATATTACTGACGTCAACGATATGCGCGTAATTATTATTCCATATTATCAAAAATTTGAATTGTTTGCAGTTGGTGAAAATTATCAGCATATATATATATATATATATATATATATATATATATATATATATATATATATGATTTTGAACCCTTTTACCCTTAGGGTGTCGTTTTATCATTTTATTCTTGTTTTATAAACTTCTTCCACTCTTTTCTGTCTCTTGTCAATGTCTTTGCTTCGCTCCATTTTTTATTTTTTTCATGTAAAATCTTTCCTATTATGTCGTTCCAGGTTTTTCTAGGTCTTCCTCTTTTTCTCTTGTTTTGTGTTTTTGCTTCATATATTTGTTTAACAGGTCTACTGTTTGCCATTCTCTGTATGTGTACCCACCATCCCAATTGTTTTTGTTCTATGAATGAAATAATATCTTCTATGTCTAGTTCTTCTCTTATTTGTGTATTTCTTTTTTTATCTTTTCTTGTCACTCCTTTAATTCTTCTCAGATATTTCATTTCTTTAGCTTGTATTCTACTTTTGGGTTTTTTTTAATATCCAAGATTTACAACCATAAGTTAATACAGGTCTATATAATATTAACTTGAATATTTTTAGTTTTGTATGTCTTGAAATTTCTTTCTTGTTGATAAATATTTCCTGTTCATTCCGACCAACTCATATGACAATTAATACCGAAATAAAGATCGTCGATAACTGGCAATAATTTTAAAAAAACCAGAACTAAAAAATGAAAAATAAATAATCGTTTAAAAAACTAAGACAACACGCTTTTTTAGAAAATCGAACTCAAAAATAAAAAATAATTTTACAATCAAAAGCGTGGGTGCGCTGTATTAATTAATATATTTGATAATAAACAGATATTGGTAAGATTAAAATCTCCAAAAGAAGAAAACTTAAACATCATAATAGCACCCCACGCTTTTGATTAAAAAATAATTTTTTTTTTTATTTTTTAGTTCGGTTTTTTTTTAGTTTTTTAAACTATTATTTTTTAAATAACCGTTTGTTATTACATATAAAAAAATTAAAATAGATCGTTAAGTTTGTTTTTTGTACTGCCTTAAATTAACGAATCCAAGACGAATTATCGTAACAGTAAAATTCTTTTATTTTTTAATTTAAAAAGATCTTTTTAAAATATTAAGTAAAAAAAAAAGTATGCAACTTGTAATAAACAATAATTTAGACATTATGTTATGAGAGTTATGTTGGCAAATTGTAAACAGGACTATAGGAAGATGTTAATGTGACAAGAACGTTTTTCTGCAAGAGCTTTTCCTTGCAGAAAGAATTACAAAAACAAACACAATGACATCACTGACAGCGAAAAACGTCTAAAAGAAAATTGTCAATTCGAAAAAAAGATCTTGTCAAGGGGCGGTTTTTTCTTCGAACTAAACTTTCGTAGCGTTGAAAAGATATACTATTACAAATAATGTTTTATTATTTTACGTATTTTATTTTGTAAATAGAGAATATTAGCACAGTACAAGTTAATAACTTTTTAAAATTTTTTTGCGCGTGCTCAACTATAAACAAAGTGATATTTCGTTACTTTTCGAACTTCAAAAGTTGGAATTTAAAGGCGTAGATAGCTACAAAATTACCTTTATTATTCAATTTAAACTTTTTCTATTCGTAGCCGGAAGTCGCCTCTGGTGTTAAATCCGACACAGGTCTGGCTCTAGTACATAATACAGTAAATAACTGCGACAAACTTCAGAGGATGATTTTGCATGAAAAAATAACAGACAGTTTCCTATTTAAAAGTATATTCGCAAATACTTCGTTTCAAAGATTCTTTTTCTTCTTTTTTAGGTGCCCTGTCCTCCTTGGACGTTGACAATAATCAGCGCTAACTGAACCTTGTCTACAGATTGGCGGAACAATGTGATAGTGCTCACTCCATACCATTGTCTTAAGTTTTTTAGCCAGGATATCTTTCTTCTACCCGGGCCTCTTCGTCCTTCGATCTTACTTTCTATAATAAGCTTTAAAAGTCGATACTTGTCATTCCTTAAGATGTAACCAAAATACTCCAGTTTGCGCTGTTTTAGTGTAAACAGAACTTCCAGCTGCTTGTCGAGGCGTTAAAGTACCTCGGTGTTACGCACTCTTTCTACTCAGGAGATTCTTTATAGCCTTCTGTACGTTCAAATTTCAAAGTCCTACAGTTTTTTGCACATTGCATCCAAGTCCAAGCTTCCATTTCATAAAACAGTATGCTGAACACGTAACAGCGAAGCATTCGGACGCGCAGAGGCAAGCTTAAATTTCTGCTGCAAAGTACCTTACGCATCTTCAGGAACAAAGCACGAGCTTGTTCTATTCTGGCATGCCGTCCCACTCCTCATTTAGTTGACACCCATGATATTTAAAAGTTTTTACTCAATTCGTTGACCGTTAATTGCAAGGTGTCCGTCCACGTTGTTTGAGTTTTTCTTAAAAATTGACGATTTATTTATTGCTCTGAAAACGGTCGAGATATGTAAATGGAATTTGGTGGGTTTTAAGAAGTAGTTATTGTGCATTTTTTGACATGCAATTAAAAATTTTATGTGTATCCATTGGCGCGCATACGGGTAATGATCCCAATTTAAAAAAAAATGGTACGCCACTGAGATATTTCAAATTAAAAATCATGTTTAAATTTTTTGGTAAATTTATGGCAAAAACCTCCCTAGCCTTTTTTTGTATAGGGCGCCGTTTTTATGCAAAAAAAAATAGAACATCTTAACGCGTATTTTTCATTCCTGTAACACATTATTAAGAACTACAATAACATGAAACCAGAGCAATAACATAAAATAAAACTAATTTAATTTAAAATAGGCGCAAAGCTTTAACAAATGTTTAAAATGACCTCCCTAAGACGTGACACAAGATTCAACTCTTCGCCTCATTGATTGTTGTATTCCTGGTGTATTTCTTATTGTCTCAGACGGCTATAATTCAATTTCTCAGGTCTTCAACATTTTTGACAGGAGTGGAATAAACCAATATTCCGTACCTCCCCTACCTATTCAAAACTTTAACACCTTGTATATCTGAAAACGAAGCATTTGCGGACATGCCGAATCACCCCCGGAAGTTTGTCGCACTTATTTACTAATACTCTGTATGTTAAAGATAAATTACTTATGGTGCGTCCCTACTCCGCATTCAACAAAAGCGTACTTTGAGTGAGTCATAAAGTAAATAAAAAATTGAATAATTTTGAGATTATTATGAGTTGCTTATTTCGACAGTGACAAAATAAAAAAAAAATTGGTACCAAATACGAGTATACCACATAATAATTTAACACTCTTTCTTCCTTACAATACTGTTTTATATCATTCAAAAATTCTATCCGCTTTAATCTTAAAGCATAACTTTTCATTGTCATATCTTTATTATCAGGTGTTTTTTTGCAACAAAAAATCTTATTCCAAAAGTATCTCTTTTCCTAGAGTTTACTGCCCACCTTCAAAATCTACTCGTGCATGGCTTACTTTTTATAAAACTGCTTTTAAAGTCGGCCGTTGCTTTTGTAACACGGAAAATTATTTAGGATTTCTTTAATTCTTTGTCCATGTCCTTCTAAAATCAAACCTTTAGAGCGATGTCTTCCGTTAGATGCTTTCGTAGATGAAATAGAAGGTTGCATTCCAGTCTCCTTAAGCTCTATCACGAACACCTTTTTCGATATTTCTATCACAGCCATTACCTGGCTACGAAAACTATCAATAAGAAATTACAAGTTATTTTTTACCTTATGTTTTATAAAATTTATTGCTTTAGCAATGATTCTTCTTTCTGTTCGGTTTGCCCATTTTAAATTTGCGTTTTGAATAAAAAAATGCAAGAGCAGCAAAACACATTAATACAACCACAATAAATGTCGAGGTATTGCTACGGTGTCTAGTTTTGGGTTCGATAAAATATAACACTCAGTACAAAACTAAACAATTTATTCCAATGTTTCTTAGGAATACTGGATAAATCACTTAGATATTTTACAAAACTTAAACTTCTTATAACAATCTTTTTATAGCTATATCACTTTTTAATTAACTTCAAACTTACGGCCCGCGATTCTTAAATATATACATAACAAATATTTCTGGAAATTGTCGCGATTTACGAACATTTCCAGATATATATCGGTCTCTAATTACCGCGCACGGCTATAAATGTAGGGCGTTTTAAACCGCCGAAAAGAATCGCACATCTTTGTATGGACGATACACCACCTCGGCCGGATAATAGGGCAGGAGCGTATTCATCGACTACAATCCGTAACACTATACATTATAGCCTGCTAACATTTAACTCCGTCGAATTGAGCCAAGAAGAAATTTATTTCTAAATAATTACCTAATTTACTAATTTGATTCATTTACACATAAATCATTTCTATTAAATAACAAGGTAAATTAATATTTGTTCTAGTGACAATCCCATGATTTTTTCAAATACCTTAATGGTGCAAAAGGTTAATAATTTAGTGAAATTGAATAAGTTCTTTTGCAAGCAAAGCATCGTCCATTCAATGGCGTCGTTTAAAAACTATTTTTGAAAGTCAAAAACTGTTGTTTGATTGCCAATCTATGTAATTTTTGTGATTTCTAATATAGGTAAGTAATGTTTTATCGCTTTAAATTTAACGTAGATCTAATTTTTGTAGAAAAAACTAAATAAAAACTAGATGAACTGGGAATCAGCGCCTATGTGGCCATAGAAAAACTGTAAATACGATTTACAAGACTAGTACTGGCCATAAAAAATCAGACTTATCTTTTTCAAACGCCTTAGAATATGTCAACCTTGGTAGATAAGGCCGGTGCGTGAGTCTTTTTTTCTCTGCCCAGTCTGAAATAATGGTTTTAGCAGCAATTGTGGTGACTCCAACGACTGTGAAGGCAGATTTCTGTTTTGCGGTACCTTAACCTCCTGATGCCCAGATACCCACAGCAGATTTACTTCGTTGTTCGCACCATGACACTCCGGGGATTCGATGCAATTCCATACAAGTTTAGAATTTATCTTGTTGGAGCTTAGTGCTTTTAAAGCAGCCTGGCTGTCTGATATTATACTAATGTTTTTGTTTACCAGAGGTTTGTTATTTAGCTTTCGTGCCCACTATTCAACAGGAAATACTTTAGCCTGAAAGATTGTGCCGTACCTACAAAAACTAATAGATGTTTCATTCTTTGGTTTCCTCCTGCTGAAAACACCGGCCCCAATTCCATATGGGATTTTTGTACATTAAGTATTTAGTCTCTGGTAAGTGGGTTGCTTCCCTTAACCATACATCTTTCTTTATAAAAAGGACTTTGAAATATTTCTAATGTAAGTTTTTAGAAGTGTTTCTGTGACTAGAACAGCTTCAAGAATAATCAGTAGAAAAACAAAACAAAAAAATTTAAGCGGTAAAAAATAAAATATCTACCAGTATTTAGAAGAAAAAAAATACAATCAAAGACCGGATCTGCATTATTTGGAATGAGCTGCTTTAATGCAACCTGACGGGTCTGATTTAAAAACTTAAATGGAAACCAAACTCAAAAGTTAATTTACGGTTGCAGAGTTGTTCTAGTTATTGCAAACGCAGTTAGCGACCTTTTGTCAGTCTATTTGTCTCATAAATAGATTAAAATCGTTCACCGTTCTTCTTGTAATATACATAAACAAAAACGAGGGGTAGGACTGCCAAACTGATGTAAAATTCTATCAGAACTTCTCTAACTCATCAGGAACATGTATTTACTTCAGTAAAACATTTTCATTATAGTATGCAAATTTACGAGAAGAAACAAATGGGTAATGCAAAAGCTTAAATACAATTTGCGATGGAATATGTGCAAAATTAATGGTATTACCCAAGAAAGTAGTTTGATGGGAACATCGCTGCTTGGGATGCATTTGGAGATTATCAGTTTTCATATTTCTGTAAACGATCACTGTTGATTAGATTAAGTTTACCCAACAAAAACGTAGATTAAACATTCTTAGAGACGATTTTGGGGAGATTACTTATTAAAATTTATATTTTAAATTGTACAAATTATTTCTCCTAAATAGTACGGTGAAGTTCTGTTTTCCGTTATTATAATAGAAAAAATTATAAAATCAAACTTGTTTAGCATTTCAAGATGCATGTTACAAAATAACATACAAAAAAATGTTGAATTTTTTCAAATAATTAAGGCCATCTGCATAAGTTGATTAGATAACACGATGCACCATGATTCCAAAATTTTTTAAATAGTATACCTTGCATATATTTTCAGTTTTATATAATATAGAGGTCGACTTTGGCGAATATATCTCGATCAGATCAATATTGTTTTAAAGAAAGGCCAGGTCAAGAGTACCAACAACTGACGAGCATGTATGAGAGCCCTGATGAAAGTATAGGAAGCAAAAGATGTGTGTAAGAACCGTAGCAAGTGGAAGGAAGTGGTCTCTGCCTACCCCTACGGGAAAAAGGCGTGACTATACAGTGTGGAACAGCCAAATGGAATAAATTCGATAACGAATAAATGAGAGCGTGTTGGGAAAAACGCTTGGACACGTCGATTTTTATTTTTAGATGCGCATTTTTTTCAAAAAAAAATAATTATATAGGGTGTGTCATGTGACAGTGGCCGATACCAACTTTCTTATATTAAATACAACCCCCTGTATATTATTTATTTTTTGGATTCTTCAGAAAATTTTAGACATAATTTATGTACAATGTTCCATACCTATCTTCAACTGTATCGGAAATATTAAGTGTTTTCAGTTGTATTACAAAAATTAACATTAAAAAAAGAAAATTATTTTATTTCACAAATAATGTAAGGAAAAACAAAAAAAACAATAATTTCAATGCAAGAGATGTTCAAAATGTTCGCCGCGAACGTCTTGGCAACATGCTAATCTGGTATAGAAATGTCTTCTAACGTTACTCAACATCTCAGGCGTGACTGATCTAATCGCAAGCGTAATTCGTCTTTTTAAGTCAATGTAAGTCGAGTGGTTTAGTTTTGTATACAATACTTTTGACATATCCCCACAAAAAGAAGTCTAATGGCGTCAGATCAGGAGATCGTGCTGGCCATTCTATCGATCCGCGCCTCCCTATCCACCGATTTGGAAAATTTTGGTTCAGGACATTGATTTGGTAATTGAGCGGTGCTCCATCTTGCTGAAACCATAGTATATTGGCAGGAACTTGTGGGTTTGCTGGATCAGGATATAAGTTTGACAAAGTTAGCACGACATTATTTTGGAGCAGTTCTAAATATTTATCTCCATTCAAGTTGCCATCAATGAAAAAGGGACCTACGATATGATTTCCAACAATTCTTGCCCAAACATTAACTTTTTCAGGATATTGCGTATGTTCCTCTCTCATCCAGTGAGGATTCTCATAAGACCAATAGCGGCAATGCATTGAGTGTAATGTAGCGAATTTGTGGAATAAAATAATTTTTTTATTAAAATGTTTATTTTTGTAATACATCTGAAAACACTTCATATTTCCGAAACAGTTGAAGATAGGTATGGGACATTTTCCATGAATTATGTCAAGAATTTTCTGAAGAATCCAAAAAATAAATAATATACAGGGGGTTGTATTTAAAATAAGAAAGTTGGTATCGGCCACTGTCACATGACACTATATAAATATTTTTTTGAAAAAAATGCGCATCTAAAAATACAAATCGACTTGTCCAAGCGTTTTTCCCAACAAGCTCTCATTAATTCGTTATCGAATTTATTCCATTTGGCTGTTCCACACTGTATGTATGTATTGAGCTGTTTATCAAGCGTTATTTTATGTACGTTATTTTATGTACACACTGTATATACAAAAATTGAAATAAATTGTTTAGTTTTTGTACTGAGTGTTTTAAATTAACGAACACAAGATAAATTTACGTAACAATTGCATTAGTAATTTTGTATTTAATATTAAATTTTAAACTTGGCTCGTTTTAGCTAGTCTCCTGATAAATGTTGACCTGTAGTAAACCAAATTTTTTTAAAAAATAAGCGAGTTCAAATCGTTATGACTTCATTTGTGATCAGTTTTATGTATTTTATAATAAATATTATTATACTTTGAATACTAGGTTAGGTTAGGTAAGGTATCATGTGAGTGGGGCGTGGTCGCCCCTTCACCGCGACCTTTAGTAGGTCTATTGTGGCTCACCCCTAGAGTTTACGGTTCACCGCACAATCCAGCCCTTTTATGGTTGTATAGGGTGAGATTTTTTTAAAATCGGTAGGTTCTAGGTTGGTGTAACCAAATATGTTGAACCTTATTCTTCCCAGGCCGGGGCATGAACATAGTATATGTTCAGCAGTTTCGTCTTTCACGCAGCAACACCGACAGTCCGTTCGTTGGTTCAGACCTATCCTTCCAAAGTGGTAATCTTAGACTACAGTCCCGTTAGAATTCGCAGGTCACATCTGCTCCATTTTAGGATCTGCTTAGTTGTGTTTCTCGAGAGTTTAAGGAGAAACACCTTAGAGTGAGTCAACCCTGGTATATCAGACCAGTACGTGAGTATTTTTCTCTCCGCTTAGTCCGAAATAATTGTTTTGGCGGCACTGGTGGTGACAACACGTATTGACAAAGATGGGGAAGGATAAAGAACTACTTTTAAAGATAAAAACATCCAAAATTGAATACTTTGGACACGTAATGAGAAATAGCCAAAGATATGGAATCTTACAGTTGATTTCACAGTGAAAGATAAACGGTAAGCGGGGTCCTGGTAGAAGAAGAATTTCGCATATGGTTCAACACAACAACTGTGGGTCTGTTCAGAGTAGCTGCGAACAAAATACAGATTGCCATGATGGTCGCCAACATCCAAAATGGATTGGCACTGTAAGAAGAAGAAGACAAGGTATTAAGGGGCATCGTTGATGCATTTTGGTAAATACGAAACAGTTACCTCCATAGATAACTGGATATGGATTCTTTTGAACAAGTCAGAGCCAAATTTGCCATGAGTCATGAATTATGACTCCATCATGATACTAATGTAGAGTTAATCCAGCTACTTGACACTGCAGGATTGTTAAAAAAAGCCTTTTGAGTTGGTGCAGCGAGAAATACAAAAGCAGAGCAATGAGCGTGCTAAAGTATACGTTAATTAGTGTACAAAGTGTAATAGTGTAATAGTAATCTGATACTGAGTAGGACTTTATTTATTTATAAAGTAGTATTTTAAGTTAGTTGTGAGTTGCTAATTGATCTTAAGATCATATTGTCATGTTCAAATAATACCGCACAATATATTGTCAATAAAAAAAACTATGAAACCAGCGCCCAAACGAGTCCATGTTCGTCGATAAAACGATCATAAACAAAAAATATCCATTTGCTTCTGTCATTAACCTAAAATCTTAGCAAAGTCCTTAATATGTTTTTATTATTTAAAACTAGTTTTAAAACCAAAATTTACCATTGCTTAAACGCCTCTGTTTAAAACTGATGTTAGAACAAACCTCATAAATAATGACAACCGAAATTTTAATACCTTAAAATAATTATTGCTTGAACAATTTTTTTGCCATTCAGTAAAAGACAATAAAATACAGGATTAAGTCCAATTAGCTAAATAAACCTGCTAAACTCTCTGGGGTAGTTCGTCGCTCGCCGGAATTCTTGCTGTAAGTTTTAAGACTTCTACTACCTGACTGCTAATTATTATAAAACGAAACCTTTTGCTTAAGAGTGATTTATAATAAATTAAAATTAAAAAAGTCGGTCTGCATTACGAATTAAACAGAAAATTCTAACGTGTTTGTTACATAAGGTTCCTTCGGATTAAACACAATTATTTAACAGTAAATGAGTCGATAGAAATTTAAACATTCTACAAAATCCTTCACAAAAATTGACTTATATTGAAACTTCGTTACGCAAACATTAACTTACTTCAATCGGAACTCCTGGACAAAGCCAGAATCATTTATGACGAAATGCGGAATACCAATTCGAAGTGACATCTCCAAACACAGCAAATTATTTTTTTTTTAATAATTTTTTAATGTAACCAATTATAAACGAAATAAATAAGCAACAAAAAATATTTTCTGTAAAACCGATGGTTGATGAATGAGTTTTAGGCTCGACCTTCACAAGCGTTTTTTGTCGAGCGATTTTCCAGTCGCATGACCTCGACCCATTGTTTTAAAGTGCACTAACTGCAGCTAAACAAAAATTTTAACATGTTGCGACACGACTGTCTCTCTACCGAATAAAACGCACGAACAGGTATACCCTGAAGTCAGCATAATTGAAGGGTATATTTACTAATGGAATAGTTATCAACAATCTAAGATTTTCGGACGACACGGTCTTACTAGCAACAAATAAAGATGATTTACAGGTACTCTTAAAAGCGGTTACAGACCATAACCAACAAATGGGTCTACGATTAAATACAAAGGAGGCCAAATGGATAGTTGTCAGCAAAAACAAAAATATAGCCGACAACTTAACAAGTATCAGCATAAATGGAGAAATAGTGGAGAGAGTACAAAAATACAAATATCTAGGCTGCTGGGTGAATGAAAAATGGGACTTAACTCAAGAAATCAAAAGCAGAATAGAACTGACACAAACATCTTTCAAAAACATGCAAAAAGTGCTTACCAATGAAGCTCTAAAAATTCATTTAAAAATACGCCTATTACGTTACTATGTCTTTAGCATATTGTTCTATGGGATGGAAGCATATGGACACTCACTGAAACAATTTGCAAGAGAATTGTGGCTTTCGAAATATGGACTTACCGAAGAATGCTGAGGAAATCGTGGATAGACAGGGTGACGAATGAAGCGGTTCTACAGCGTATGAATGAACAAAGAGAGGTACTTAATACCATAAAAAGAAGAAAGCTGAAGTACTTTGCCCGCGTAATGAGAAATTCGAAATATGAATTGCTACACAATATTATTCAAGGAAAAATAGAGGTCCAAGGCACTTGAAGAAGAAAAACCCATATAGCAATTAGGTTACTGTAAGGAAAAATACCCCATTGTTATATTTATTGCACTGTTTAAGATTTGAATCCTTATTTTGTACCTACATCCTTTATTTAAAAAAAATTAAAAAAAAAAATTTAATTATATTTATACTTCTGAAGAAGACAAGACACAGTGTGTGTCGAAACAATTGTTATAATATACAATTTTGTGGAAATTAAAAACAGTGTTCGATTTAATAGTCAGTCAGAAAACGATTTACCGGATGTGATAAACACAGTGATACGTTATTATTGAATCGATTATTTATAACAATTCGTCAAAACTACTTTCAGATATTTGGTCACATAAATCTTCAAATAATTTGTAAAACTGCCCTTTTGATAACTAATTGTTGACTTGTTATTGGACGTGCCTAAAAATTTGCTTCGGTTAATTTTGCTCGAAGCACAAGTAGCACACAATTGTACCGGTATTTTTGTATTCTGTAGCTAAATACAGAAAATCTTTTGGCGTATCATTCATCATTCCTCTGTTTTTACAGATATTTTAATGCTTCAAGAAAATTTCCTAGATGGTACCAATGATATTTAAATCGTACAAGAATTATTGTACTTACTGATTATGGTTAAGTTGACTTTAACGTTTCTGGTGGGATGTTGTTTGAAATCGACCCTACAGTGATATATACCACCGTCGCTGTCTTTCACTGTCTCTAGAGTCAACTTGGCCGGCTTGTCTTGGTAACGAAAATAACCCCTACCACCAAGGACACTTTCATCTGCCCAGTGTTTTCCTTGATCCAAGGATTTATCTCGCGAATCGAATCTGGAAAAAATATTATTCGTTAGGAAAAAGGTATGTAAGTATAAAATGTAATTAGTTAACAAGAAACTATAAATATAACATATGATTTAAAGGCTTATCGAAAACCCTAAAATTAAAAGGTGTTATTTTTAGTAATTTTCATAAAAATTAACTCCCAATTGGTGTTTTAACTTTATCCCAACAAAACTCTATCCAAACATGATGTTAAAATATTTTACGCAAATTGGTAGATTAAGCGTTTGCAGTTTCCAATATTTATTTTCATTAATAATGTTATTGATACTAACGACGTGAATATCAGCAATAGTCCAACTAATTCCTGGTAATTAATGGTTAAATTGTTCATTGTGCATTAATTATTTATACAATAGTAGATTTGATGTCAATTCAAGTTTCATGAGGTATTTGTTGTTATTATTATTATTTATTTTAACTAATTGCATTAGCTACTACTACTACTTTATTTGATTATTTTAAACAAAAAAACACCCATGGTAAACAGTTTTCTAAAATTTATTTAAAGAAATAAATGATACCCCCCTTTAAAAATCTGACAACATCGCACAGCAGAATGTCGATAATAACGTGCTCTTTATTTTCCACTCTATTTGAAATTAATGTGTACTGAAACAAGCTTTTAAGTTCCTCAAAGTTATTTGCACCTGTCAGTATATTATCCACTTATGTTTGTGACATGAGGGCTTCTTTAACGCCGGGGTGCTGAGGATTCCTCAGTGCAATTTCTTTTAGAGAGCGACATGCCGGATAAGGAGCACTGGTCTGACCAAATAAGACAGTATTAAGTTGGATGCAAATAAATGGAGATGAAGGTGAGTCTCTCCAAAGGGCATTTTGCAGAAATCTAAACTTGGGGTCTAACTCAATTTAACGATACATCATAGAAATGTCTGCAGTTAGCTCCTATTTAAAATTGCAAAATCTTACTAGAATGTCCAGGAGTTCAGGTTGGACTGTAGGTCTCTTTAATGAAATGTCGTTCAATGAAATCTTAGACGAGGACTTGGATGAATAATCAAATACTACCCGCACTTTAGTACTGGAGCTGCTGTCCTTGAAAAGACACAAATGTGGTACAAAATATTTATGTTGCAGTTGAGGTGTCTGCAATGTCAATAGAATCAACTCTCCATACCCTAACTGGACATACTCAAATAGTAGTTTTTTATATTTTTTTTTCATTTGGGGGTTTTTATTCAATCTGCTTTCGAGAGAGATAAAACGGTGTTTGGCTGCCACGAATGAATCTCCGAGATCATTGTAAGCTGAATCATACATGAGCGAAAGATCTACTTGGAAACGTCCATTCGGAAGCGTTTGTAAGGAAAAAGTAAAAATAGTTTCCGCTCTAGTGTCATCTTTCGACGGGTGCTTCACAGTCGGTAGTTCTTCCTAAATCCAAAATCTTTCTAGAAGAGAATCTATATATACTTCCTGAAAGGGGTCCATAACAACATGAAAAGAATGAGAAACCACTAAAGGTTTGGGTTTGCTTGTGACGCAGGTAGGAGGAACTACTCCTGAAATCACTTATCCTAGGTAAGTGGAAATAAGGGTGGAAAGATCTTTCCCTAGCCTATAAATTCCTGTTTTTAACGAGGAATAATATAATCCGCTCCCAATAAAACATCTATTTGAGAGGGAACTCTAAATTCGGGATCAGCTAAAAAAGCTAGCAAGTGAGAAGGAATGTTCAAAGATTGCTTATTAATTAACACTTAAGGAAGAATTCTTGTTATTTGCTTAACTACTGCACACGTGGTTTTAAAGCTTAAAAATCGTCAATGGTAGAACAAAAGGTGACATCCATCATGGAATTTATATTATGATGGTTATTACAAATACTAGACACCCATAAGGATTGGTCATAAGTTTTACCATTCAACTGTTTGACTAAATCTGAAACAATGAAGAAATTTTGGCTACCTGGGTCCAAAAGCGCTCGCGCTTGAATGGGGGGCTGTTTGAGATTTTATGTTTACAATATTTTATTGCACCTTTAAAAGTCCTATTTCGGCACGCCAGCTATGTTTTATGACTGTTGGACTTTACACTTAAAAACAGATGTGATACCTACCATCAGGGTAAGAGTTTATGGTTTTAAAAAAAATTCTTTACTGTTGCCTACGACACATCTGGCATTAGGTAAAAATTCAGTTCCCAAGCATTTAACACTTAAACACCCACCTTCCGAACTTTCAACAGTACACATCAGCTTTCGAGCACCAAACATTCACTCTCCGAACGTTCATCAATCCACATCATGTTTCGAGCACTAAACATTCAGTTTCCGAACCTTTAACATTACATTTAGCTTTCGAGCATTTAACATCATACAACATAGCTTTCGGGTATATATTAACAAATTAAGTATATTGTATATAGTGTAAATAAAGGTAGTTTCAATATATGCACTTACTTTACTTAAAAATCAAATCAAAAAGATACGCAGAAAAACACACCGCAAATTCTAATTCGCCTAAACGAATTAGTAAAACGAACATTGGTCCTTCGTATCGAAACACACAAAAAACATCGGTTCGTCGTAAAGGACTAAACAGGGGCACTTCTAGAGGATATAGAAAAATATAAGCTGTGGCTAAGAGAACGTGGTTCCCATTAAGATTCAACATGGCTAAATTGGGTAGAGATTGAGGTGCATCCTCTTCTTGTGTTAAACAAAACGGCTGACTTCGGGAAATATCAGAATTATCCGAGTGGCCGCCATTGTAAGTCCCTGTACGCATACTATTGTTAAGATTTTTAGTTCCTCTGTGGGTTCGGCGATTAAAAACTCTCGATACAGTAACAAAACAATGTTTATTCCAATACAATAAATTTTACTTTTATAAATCACTTAGATATTCACTTAGATATACAACTTTTATAACTATTTACATTTCTTACATCATAAACACTTTTTTTGCTAATACTGTCCCTTCTTACGACCACTGCTCTCTTTATATCTCCATATCAAAATTCCAGATCATTCTACCTGTTTCTCTATATCTTCTCGACCGACGCGGTTTCGAGAAGTTTCTCGTCCTTGCCAGACCGTGCGGCAGTCGACAAAGGCAGTCGTCGATGCGGACCCTAGCCGCGGTCGATTCCTCGGTTGCCGACAGGACCGGATTTGTAACACTATTATTAGAATTGAAGCTTAATGAATTATTGTGTTGACAGGTACGACCACTGTCGGCCACCGATCTGTTCAACGAACTTTAAGCTACGTTTCGTTTCGGACTGAGAGTTGACATGTGAAGGAAAGGGTGATGTTTCTTTCTACAAATATAACAGGCAAGTGAAGAGAAACAATAAGAAACTAAGTAATTGGAACCAAAACAATTGAAACACATCCGATTACTTTTGACGAAGGTATATCGTTTCGAGAGGAAAATATCCCCGAATTTAGGGCACGAGTAAATTTTATGCCCCGAGTTTTTACAATAACTGCATAACGGAGTTCTTAGAGGAGTGGAACTAGAAGCAGAGTTAACCGAACTTTGAAAAGAATTATCATTATTGACTACAACACCAGTTATTGACTGATTTAAATGCGAGTCGTAGTGTGAGAGCAAAGCTACTCTACTATTATGTGGTGTGGTCATACTAGAAGACTGATTACGATGTGAGAGTGAATGATTGTCACTTTTTTGCTCTTGAGCGTTTAAATTTTCTAAAACTGTACATTTTTTCTATGAAAAATCGAAAAAACAATAACTAGTAATTAACTTTTGATCAGGTTCTTTTTCCTCTTATGATTTTTTAGTATTAAAGTCAAGTTTACTTTTTAATAAGTGGACGATCGAGGTGAGTTTAGAGTTGTTTATTATTAATGCATTAAAGAGCTTAAAAAAGGCACTATATTTGGTACTGTCACCAGTAAATACAGGTATATCTATAAAGGGAAGACGAATATAAGTTTCACCCTGTATACTACTAGTCAGACTTGCAGGAATTGGAGTTGAATTTAAAGAGCCAAACGCATGCTGCAATTTACAAGGTAAAGAGTAATATTTTTCTTTTATAATTTCCCGGACCGAGAGTTTGTTTTCAACATTTAAAGATGCTGATTCAATGCTATCTTGATTATTACAATCTTTGTTTAAATGATTTTCTAAACTGTCGAAGCGAAATTTAAAAGCATATTTATCCATAGGTGCGTGGTTTTTATCATACCACGTGGATATACGCGTAATCGATGCTTTACAGCTAGAGCGTTGCTTAATTAATGCCATTTTAAATATTTATTCAAAACAGTAATCAAATGAGAGTTTGGATATTGCATCCGGCTATCTTTACCACAAAGGTAAATATTCAAAAACAATAAAAAATGTCTTTTGCACTTTACGTGTAGTAGAGTCAATGTCAATCGCGAACAGTTAAAGCATTATATTCGAAGATAGGAGCTATAGTGCAATTTATTATAGTACAATTATTTACAAAAAGCGAGCTAAACTTGTCGGTACATTAACCACAATGGCTCATAATAAAATGTATTTAATTTTTACATTTTCACCCGGTACTAAATTATACATTTACTTTTCATTATCCCCCGGTATTTATAAAATGAACTTTTATAGTATTCCTTATTGGCAGAATAAACTATATCGAATCTTTTATTTAAAAACATTTATATAAGTAACAGGTTTCACATTGCACAGTAAATATTACAAGTATTTTTTGCATGCAAAATAAAACACAGGTAAATCGACGATTTAATTTCTCTGCATCTGAAAGAAAAAATCGAGGGAATGGATATACATAGCAACATATTAAAATATACATCATGTGAACCTTTATATTAAAATACTTCCTTCAATTCTCCGACTATAAAAATATATATACAATGACTTACAGTTGAGGTTTTCTAAATGTCCACTTCTTTCTAAGGGCTGCCGGGTGCAGCCATGAACTCTGAAGTAAGCCAGTAGCGGCTTTATCCCGTCAGGAAACATTAAACACAGGCAGAGGCGCTCTGTATACTGTAATTGCTGGATTGGGTACCAAAATGTCGAAAAAAAACTGTACTGCTTTGGCACTGAATATTGTCTCATTAAATTTCACTAATTAACTTTGCAACTGGATCACAAATCCGGCTAGTACGGACCATGAACAAAGACTATTATTTTCGGCTTACTCAAAGGACCATTATATTTTAATATTATTACTTTTTAGTAATAATCTAGGTTTGATTAGCAATGGCGGCGTCCACCATTGACCTAAACGGAAAGCATGGAAAATCAAATGGTTTTGCTTGCCTTTCTCACTTCATTTATTGAATTATTCCACCTAAACTTGGATTGTAGCGTTACAATGAAGAACATACTTAGTTGTAGTATACATTAACGCATATTTTAATTACATTTTACAAAGATAAAAATAAACTTGGGACTTTCTCACATCGTCTTGGATCGACAGTTGGACGAACAGTCGCCGTGTTCTGCGCGCACATCTCGCCGTTAGGCTCATATCATGCCGTGATTGGCGTAAATAGTCATGTGATTTAGGCGGAGGGGAACCGATGGGTAATTTGAAGACACACAGGTACGGCTTGGCGTCTTATCAAAAATTTATTACATTGATTTGTTTTCAGAGAGGATTTCATTAAATCCGAACAACAGCTAACTTCGGTTTTTGAAGCGTTAGGTTGAAGTCTCTATATTCGAAAAAGGTGTCGCATGACTTTTAAGTCTTTAGATAGAATTTTTTCAGCTACTTCTTATGATTTTGTTTGGATGGTTATCGCCCAGTCGTCGACGAAGCCAACCTTTATTGACGTTGTTTTGGGTATGTCTGCAATATATAGGCTAAACAGTAATGGCTCGAGTACCGATACTTGCAAAAACCATTCTTGAGCTTCCACAGCAAAGGTTTTTAGTTTTCTTTGAAAGTCGGCTTCGATATATATAGTGATTAATAATATTTGGTCGTTAATATATTTGTTTCGTGTGTAACATAATTGAAACACTGAGGGTATATTATTTAAATTCGTTTTAATTTGCAATAACTTTTCTTAATAACTGAATAAACGAAATCTATGTACATAAATAGCTAACGACTGTTTAGTACATTTTTAGGCACGGAGAAGTGTGAGATTTGGAATAGTTAAAGTTTATGTAGAGAAGGAGTGCAGTAAGCCAAAATTTATCTATAATATTTATTACAATTACATTAAATTAATTTTTTATTACCCGTGCGAGATAAGTAGTATCTAAAAGCACGTTGTTGCGGTTGAAAAATAGCTGTTTGCCCATTTGAGTGCGACAAGTTTACTTGGCGCACGCTTACGTCATTTGAGTGCGACACGTTTACTTGGCGCACGCAAATTATGCTTAGCACACGCAAACTATCCTTGTCGCACGAAAATTCAAACCACCAACCTTTCGGTTAACAGCTGAACTCGCAACTGTCAAGTTGACATTACAAAGTATATATATTTTTTTCAGTTAATATTTTTGATCTGGACTCCTGTTTTATGCTCGCGTTTATTCCGCATTCGTAATAAAAAATAGTATGTGCAACCCGTGCGATGTTGTCGATTGCTCACTCGAGCTAATGACCGCTCTCGCTTCACAATCGCAATCTTATCGCACTAGTTGCACAATATACTATAAATTAAAAATTTATTGTTTACTCTGCTAATGTCAAACTGTCACTGTCAAACAATCGCAGCTGACGTAATAGAACAAAATTCAAAAATAATACATGCAATGATTATAGAGGTTACTTTTTAATAAAAGAATCTCAATAACATTTAAACTTAAAAATTTAATGAAATATGGTCGAATTTTGTCCACTGGACGGCTACTTTTTTAAATAAATCTATTAAATATTTTTTTTGATCTTTTTATTTAAATTAAACAACCTCTTTTTTAGATATGTACGTAAGTAGGTTGGGTTTTGTTGATATAAAAACATGATATATTTGTTACTCCCAAATAAATTTTATGCTTTTAATAAAAACACTCTGGGCACACTTTTCCCCATATAAGTATATGGGAGTATCAATGTTTGCTACGTTTACATTCTTAATTATAGATGAACCGAACAGAATGCATTTATATTATTTTTGCAATTATTTTACAAAAAAATTTAAAATTACTTTTAATCCAGTTAAAATTGACGTTAAAATTGTAATGCTTAGTTTAAATTAAAACTTATGTATTTACGCCAGAAAGGCAGTTATTTTTAATTATAAAATAATTAATTTTTTTTTCATAAAATTCAAAAAAAATCGCAAAGATAATATTTAATTTTTAAAATTTTCTGCACCATTTTTATCGCAGCATGTTGTGTACTTAATTACTAGCGAAAGTTTTTGACATGTCTACCTTATTATTCGATTTATTTAAATTTCCAAAAAGTTATTAAATCCAACCAAATTAAAAAAGTTTAAAGTTACAATCCAATTTTTTATGAAATGAGGATAGATAATGTCTGGCCAAGTATACATTTTATTAATTGTAATTTCGCTATACTTTTAATAATAGTTTGACAAGTTTTTTTAGGAATGTTTTAGAAAATAAAACAGATGTGATGTAGGTTAAAAATAGTGTATATACCATACACCATTCCTCCCAACAGGAACTTAAGCAATCATATTAGTGGCTCGATCGAGCTTTGATATGTTTCAAATTAGGTTACAGCATCCTCAGGGAGCAATATATACCTAATGCATGTATATTAAGTAACCAATTAACATTTACGTGTCCTACTCTCCGGTAAACGGCAGAACGTGACGTTCGCTATTATTACTAGGCCATCCACTTGATAAATGCCCATCAAAAGGTATCTTTATTGAAGGTCTAGACGTAACCACATCCCTAGTTTCCGCATCTATTACGTTTCTACGAAATAAAGGTATTGATAAGGACACCAAACTTCAAAACTAAAGATAATATTACAACAAAATCAATGTTCATAACTTTTAAGTATTCTATAGTACTGCATAAAATATTAAGATACAAATATTGCACCAACAAGTTGTATTCGTATTGAATTCTGCATATTTTGACAATACTGAAAAAATGCTAGTGTAGATCAGTGCAAGAAGATGCTCGAAAACTTCAATCACGGTTTTTAAAACGAGATTTGACGACCCTATGGATATTCCAAGATAAGCTAAAACTATCAAAAGTTGTTTGTCCTTCCAAAAAAATGGTAACCTGCTTTTTTTTAAATCATTCCGTGCTAGTTATACAATAAACTATTGTACACATTAACGATTTCAGAAGAGGCAACAAACAATTTCACTCAGATTTTTTGTTGAATGATAAGCAAAGAAAGAAAAACCTGAGAGAGAGAGAGAGAGAGCTACATCGAAACCCCCAACAAAAGTTGGTAAAAAAATTGGAGCTGGAGGATAAGCGCTAACCACAGGGAAGGCACATAATACACATCAGGTCGGTGTGCATACTTACAAAAAAACTCCCATTAAAATCTAATCTTCGCTAGGTAAATATTTCCGATTTTAAATTTAAACCGAACAATTTATGAATACAATTCTTAGTGATAATGTTATAGTTTAAATTAAAAAATCTTAAAATAAAAAGGAGCAATATTCTCTTATATAAACTATAAAGTATTCAACAAATTTTATAAGCAGTAAGTTTTCATGTTCCTGGCTTTTATGTCGAATCCTTATTACTTATATTACATTGTTGGAGTAAGTTATTAGAGATTCTTTGTCGTCGATTATACTTACGAATAGATGGGTGTTTTCCGGTTCTCCCCGTCTTTGAACCAGATCACAATATGCATTTTATCACCGGGTAGAGCAGGATCTATATCACATGGTAACTTCGCGACTCCTCCTTGAACTGCCTCTACATCATATGAAGAGGTTACTGAAAAAAAAAGAAAAAATATAGAATAAAAGCTCACGATAAAATATTAAGGTTACAGAACGTTTTGTTGAAATAAGTAAATAACTAAGCGATCAAGATCGTTTGTCGTCTCTTAAGTTTTTATTTTTTTCTTTAAATAAGAAATACAATCCATATGTTGTACGATATTCGTCCCGGAAATACCTGCATGTAGATATTCCTGTGCGTACTCAATACCCACAAAAACTTACTGTTTGGACAGGAATATTAGAAGACCATTTATATTAATTTACATACATACATATAGTCAGGCCTTTTTCCCGTAGAGGTCAACAGAGACCACTTCCTTCCACTTGCTACGGTTCTTACACACATCTTTTGCTTCCTCTACTTTTATCAGTGCTCTTATACATGCTTGTCGGTCGTTGGTACTCTTGACCCGGCCTTTCTTCAAAACAATGTTGATCTGATCGAGATATGTTCGCCGAGGTCGACCTCTACCGACTTGTCCATTCACATTCGCCTTATAAATTTGTTTTGTCAATCTTCCTTCATCCATCCTTTATACGTGTCGAAACCACCTAAGCATTCCTTTATCTATCTTTGTAACAACATCTTCTTTTAAACCACAGCGTTCTCTTATCTCACTATTCTTTACTTTATCCAACCGAGTCACTCCAGCTATACTTCTCACACTACTCATCTCGGCAGCATTCCTTGCGTCTTATATTTAAGGGATAAAGGAATAACTCAAGTCTCAGCACGACTTTTTTCGATTAAACCTTCATAGAAGAAACTTATCTTAATGACAAACTACTCGACAGACAGATTCAACTCAACTCTCCAAATAACACTCCAAGCAAATACCACGTAGGTGGCTTGCAGTTTATGTACCTCATGTACGTTTTTTTACCCTACTTTTTTTCTGATTTCTTCTGTGATACATTTTTATGATTCATTAAAAATGTTGTGTCTTGACATATAATAAATAAAAGATAATAAAATACCGGTGTATGCGGTCAAAATAGTTTTGTTGCAAACAATACGTTAAAGATTGCTAGCATTAGACAGCTTGCTTTACTAGTGTTACAAAACATCACGTTTTTTACAAACAATGGGTCCATTTTGCAACTTATTATACAAATATCAATGTTTAGAGCTTTGACGCATTAGATGTCTGAAAAACCGGCGACTAAGTATCGCATTCAGACAAGTGTAGACGAAATTGATTTTCCCATTTGACGGTTATGTCTGTATTGTTCTTGTGTCGACTTCTGAATGAGTGTAAAACAATTAAACCTTAGTCCGGTCGCAACTGGACGGAACAATTGCATCAACAAAAGCCAACTTGGAGCAAATATCTCGAGTCGGGTCGAAGCAAAGAGGCACGGCACTCTGTAAGTGAGGTTTACAACTGTAATCAGCGGGAACACGGCAAGGCGTTTTAATTACTGAAATGCACCAGTGGCGTACGTAGCACTATTTTTTATTAGTTACATTCTCTTTGTGGGTCTAACCTTCCTTTGAACTTAAACTTAAAAATGTAACGGAGTCTTATAATATAGGGTTAATACGTGTTAAAATATGGGGAGCAGTATTACTACAAAAAATTTGCAAATGAATCTTTTTCTTCTTCTTCTCGTCCCATGTGCATACCTGCACGTAGGGGACCCTTATCTATTATAAAATGACAAGTGTGTTGTTTTCAGCGTGGCGAAATATAGACCCTGCATCTGGTATTCCGCACCAATCTCTAATATTCTGAAGCCAATAATGCTCTCTGTCCACGTTGCCCTTTAATTTTGTCCTGGAGACTGAGTTTTGGGATAGAATATCGGACACCCCTAAGTATGTGGCCCATATAAGACGTTTTTGGTTGTTTTACGATATCTAGGAGTTCTCTCTCTACTCCAGCTCTTAACAAAACATCATTGTTTGACATATGCTCGGTCCAGGAGATCCGAAGCATTCTTCGTAGAATCCACATTTTAAAAGATTCTATTCGGTTCAGTGTTCTGACCTTAAGCGACCACGTTTCTACACCGTACAACAAGATGGGCCATACATAGCACTTGATTACTCGTAGTCGAAGATCAACCGGTAGGATTCTCTGGAGTAGTATGTTTTTCATCCTTAAATACGTGGCTTTTGCAATTCCGATACGTGTTTTTACCTCTTCATTAGAATCCCATTTCTCGTTGAAAGTTTTCTCCAGGTATTTGAATTTGGATACTCTTTCAATTGCTTCGCCATTGATTGTAAGGTTGATGTTACCAAATTCCTGCCTGCTGATAATCATAATTTTAGTTTTGCAAATCTTCTAGATTATAAGCTAGAATTGCGGTATCGTCTGCGTATCTAATGTTGTTGACGGGTTTGCCGTTTACTTTTATTCCAGTAGCCAAACTGTCCAGGGCTAGTTGGAAGATCTTCTCAACGTAGATATTAAACAGCATGGGAGATAGAATGCATCCTTGTCGGACCCATTTAGCGATGTTAAATTCCTGTGTCAGGAGATCTTTTCTCATTCGAATTTTAGCAGACTATCTGCAAATAAATCAGTTATTAAAAAAACCAAGGACTTCACTTACTGTTCATAGACCTCCGACAGGCGAGGCGTATGACGCAGAACTAAACTATATAAAGGTAAACTAGGTGTGCCACAGCAATTTATAAAACTAATAAAATTAACTTTGCAAAAACTAGAATTTTAAAGTATTGGTAGATGAAAAATAATTATCAAGAAACTTCACCTCCAAAAGGGGAAGGACCCCTTGTCCACAGTTCTATTTTATCTTGTTCTTAAAGAGATTTTAAGAAAATCCCTGCTCCAATAAAAATGAATGATATCCCATTGTAAGTACCAGATCATTGCTTATGCAAATGGTATGACACTGATCACCAGATCAAAAAGAGAGCTAAAAACTGCTACCAGCAAACTAGAGAATGTAGCAAAAACTTATGGGTTAGGCATAAATACGGAGAAGACGAAATACATGAAAATGAGACAAGATCCTAATGAAATAACAAAAGAAACACTTTTTAAGACCACAAACAAAATGTATACTCTCGAAAAAGTGGATAAATTCGACTACTTAGGAGCAACCATCACTAACAGACGAAACGGACGAAATAGAGAAAATACTATTAAAAGGAAGTAGAACAGTCGAAACACTAAATAGCATTTTAAGAAAAAGTTCGTTCAAAAAATAAAAGTCTATCGATAAATAGTAAGGCCAACGGCACTCTACGGATACGAATCCTGGATCCTAATTAAAAAAATAAAAAAATAGGTCGAGATATGGGAGAAAAATATACTAAGAAAAGTATTTAAAGGAAAAAAATGGTAAATGGATCTCGGAGGACATAAACGAATAAATAAGAATAGCACATGGATACCCTAATATAGTACATTTTATGAAGACACAAAAAGTCAGGTGACTCTTCGAAGGCGAAGAAGGTAAAAAACGAAATGCCAGGTCAAAAAAAAAATGGCCAGAAGCGGTGACGGCGGACTTGGAGAAGTAGTGAATAGAAAATTGGAGAATGACTGCGGAAGACAGATGAAAATGGAGAATACTAGCAAAAACGATCAAGGAAGCGTAGTAAAAATATAAAAATATATTGTAATTTATTGAGGCATGGGCCTACAAGGCCTGTAGGAATAATATTTCGTATTTCCGTTTTATGTCGTGCAATTTCGACATATCTAGCACCGCACTGCACATAAAGCAGTTCTGAAGAGGTGTAACAATACTTTCTTTCTGAAGCCGAGTAAGACTCAAGAACAGCACAATACCGGTTTTAATTAAAGATATCCAGAATCCAGACAGTTGTAATACACAATAGAATTTATGTGCACGACTGTATACAGGGTCACAGATTGATAAGAAATCCTCTAAAAGATAATTGGTAATTGACGAAACTTTCCCAAATGTTATCCCACTTTTTGTCACTTGTTTAAAGAAACTTGAGACGAAAGTTTTCGTTAAAAGAGTTTGTTTTAATGTTTGAACCGTTTGGCGAAATTGCTAGCCATCATTTTGAACGCTTGTATTATCACATTCGTCAGATCTAACTCTTAAAAATGAGATAAAACATTAATATTGTTATTAAACTACAAATAATAAAAACAACAATGCAATGTTTTTCAATTCATTTTACTTTGCTAAATTTAAATTAAAAAAAAAGGTTACGTCAATTTAAAACACCTTATTCCTTTATCTCACTATTCTTCACTTTAAAGTCACTCCGGCTATACTTCTTATATTACACTGGTCATCTCCTCATTGATTTTACTGCTATGCCAAAACCATCATTCACTACCATACATAATTGTGGAGACCAAAACTCCTCTATGCAGAGCCAGTCGTGCCTTTTTAACACGTTCTGGCTGCTCATAAAATTATACAGGGCCCCATTCATTTGTTTTCACTTCGCTCAATGTCACAGTCAAACTTGTCATCTCTGTTTAAAACTGAATTTAACTCCGATAAATTCAATTTCAGACTAATTTATGCATAATTTTATTCAATTAAATGCTATTTTTGAAGTGAAATTTTTTATGAATCGTTGTGATTTGAAACTCGATGTAACGAAAAAGCGACACTAAAAAGATACAAACATATAAATCTATAGGAATAAGCCTGCGAGAAAATGAATATACATTCGACAGTTGCCACGCACTTTGCCAGAATTCCCGGAATTTTGTTTTTATGTAGTCGCTCGCAACATTTACACTGAAAACTTCGGCCTTTTCGTTATTTGGCGTGCACGTGCACATTTGTTAGCTGCTTTATTTCCACTTATGCCTACGTGGGAGGGTACCCATGGGAGTTTAATGGATTTGTTTTTTGCTGCTGTGTGTAGTTCCTTCTTGATCAGTATTTCCACTGGGTATATTGGGTAGATTCTTTCGGTAGATAAAATGGAACTTATAGAGTCTGAGAATACCGTTGGTAATATTGCCTGAATTTACTAGGGCCATCGCTCGGTATATTGCGTATAATTCTGCAGTATACACATTAGTCTGTGCGGATAATTTAAAAATATGAATATTAGATGATGTGACAACTGATGGTTTTTGAAAGAGAAGAAAGCATGACAAACTGTGGGGTTTCCATTGAGGGAGAAAGAGTGGAACAAGTTAATGAATTTGTGTACTTGGGTTCAAAGTTCACGAGAGATGGAAAGTATGACAGTGACATTGAGCGAAGCGTGTTGACAAAAAAACAAATAAATGGGGCACTGCATAGCTTTATGAACAGCCAAGTCAAAAAAAGGCACGTCTGGCTGTGCATAGAGGTGTGTTGGTTCCTACACTTATCAGTATGGTAGTGAATGTTGGGTTTGGCAGAAGAAGCATGAAAATAGGATTAATGCTGCGGAGATGAGTAGTCTGAGAATTGTATAGCCGGAGTGACTCGGTTGGATAAAGTTAAGAATAGTGAGATAAGAAAACGCTGTGGTGTACAAGAAGATGTGGTCACAAAGATAGATAAAGGAATGCTTAGATGGTTTGGACACGTAGAAAGGATGGATGAAGGAAGATTGACGAAACAAATTTATAAGGCGAGTGTGAATGGGCAAATCGGTAGAGGTCGACCTCGGAGAACATATCTCGATCAGATCAACATTGTTTTGAAGAAAGGCCAGGTCAAAAGTACCAACAACCGAAGAGCATGCATGAGAGCACTGATGAAAGTAGAGAAAGCAAAAGATGTGTGTACGAACCGTAGCGGAAGTGGAAGGAAGTGGTCTCTGCCTACCCCTATGGGAAAAAGGCGTGACTTTATGTATGTATGTATGACAACTGTCGCTCCTTTTTTCTCGTCATACTTAGAGGCGTCTGTATAAATTTGTAGAAATTCTGGATATGTGGAATTATTTATTCCTTTAAAGCTAGATGTGATTATTGATGGTGCGGTGTTAAATTTGTCGTAGGAAGAGAGAACAGTATTAAAATGAGGGGTATTGATTGTCCATGGTGGGGGATGTATTGTATTTGTTTAGAGGGAATTAGGAAAAGTTAGTCTCAATTCTTGAGCAGATATTCTAAATTTCTCATGAAAATGTTTTGTGAGATGTGAATTTTGTTCAAATAGATGTCTGTTTTTATTACAGAATGTATTCTAATATATCGGCTTGAAGCGGTTTGAGCATATTGTTTTGTTGCAAGTCAATACTAATTGCCTTAAATGTTCCTGCCAGTTTAATTTTTGATCAAAGATCATTTCAAGAAATCTAATAGACCCTCTGATTTGTAGTGGTTGTTGGTGCAGGTTTAAATTTGGTGTTTGATTCCGCTGTTTTAACGTCGTATACTGATTGTGTATATTCATCTCATTCTCTCGTTTTAGTTTTTTAAAGTTTTACTTTTTTTAAATGATCTTTATTTTATGCAATAGTTCTGCATTTTATATCTTTAAACTTTTGTTATTTACTGTTAATTATATGTACATTAATCAGAGTTACAACTGTTGTTCATTTTTGACGATATCAATTCGAAAATAAAATCGACTACAATTTATCACGTACTTATTTTTATTCAAATTTTCTAGACGGTTATCATATCACGCCAGTAACAGCAGCAGCGGTAGCGCTGTCTTTGGTTGTTTACAAAAAAACAATTTATTACCCGAAAGCTGTGAATTAAAAAGCGGTAAGAGACTGACAAGATTGGAGTGAGAGGTAAAGAGACAGTTTTCAATGCATCGACTACTAGATGCAAATTAACGTTTCCCCAACAGCCGGAACCGAAGCAGAGGAGAGTGATTAATCTAAGCAGGGATTAGCAAAGACTAAGTTGTCGTCCTGTTATTACTACTTTAACTCCGAATTATTTATTGATCGACTTTTGTTTTAACAGAACAACAAATACAAATAAAGTATTTTAAATTGGGATTTGTTTTAACTAACAAAAATAAACAATACATCCTAAATAAACTAAACTATAACCTGAGTTAGGAAAACAGTTAAAAAGCTGTACACAAACGTTCCAGATATTTCTTTTGTAAATAATTAGACTCAGTGTTATAAAGTAGGATCGAACATCTATCATTTTAACTGTCCACTAATATCAATAATATTCTGAGAAAAAATTAAATAATAATTATGATTGTTGGGTTAGCGAAAATTCGGTCGTAATGTTGAAGAAAAGCAATTGTTAAATTGTCGACTTTTCGAAACTTTATTGTTTAATTTTCAGGACTCTTAAGTATAATAAATTAAATTTAAAAAAAACTAAAAAACACGCTTTTAGAGTCAATCAAACTAAAATAAAAAGTAAAAAATAATTCCTGACATAAGAATAAAATTACTGACGAGAAAATTAATGTCACTGTTCTAAAAAGCGTGGGGTGCTTTTATTCCGATACGCAGAGTTAGTTTAAAAATGTCATAAAAAACACGCCACACTTTTTTAAAGTATAATTTATTTTTTACTTTGATTAAGTCTAAAAGCGTGTTTTTTAGTTTTTTTTTGAAACTATAATTTATTTTTCGCTTTTTAGTTTGATTTGTTTTACTCACCCTCTTACCATTTATCCCTCGGCACGTTTCTCACCAGTATATTGGATTTGGTGAAATATAATATGACATTGGAACTGCGCGCATGCGTAATTCACGCACTGGTTCTATATCTCTTACTCTCATGCAAAGGATCCCTGAAGAAGTTTATGAATCCTGGCGAAACTAATGAGGAAAATCGGATATTTTAATCGAATTATTGCATTGTCGTCGGTCTCTGACAAGTGTGCGAAGTTTAAATTAAATCGGATCGCTTAAAGGAGGGTAAAATCGAGGCCAAAGAGTCAGTTACGAACATACAGGTAAAACTAATATAAGCGTGTTAAAAACAAGAATATACATATTACAATGGGATTCTAGAATGTAGTGTTGATAGCAACAAAATAAATTATGTAAAATAACAATCCCTAAAAAATAAAAAACGCTGCGAACATTTTACAAAAAATAACATCGATGAGTACTTACATTTAGGGTGGGTTTTCAAATTTAAATAGGGTGAATCGCTTCATATAATGCAAAAATAAAAAAAGACTTAATAAATAATAATACCAACAAACTGAAATGATGAAATTTCTTCGTTTTTGATTTCTACTAAAAAAAATAAATCCTTTTTAAAATGTGATGCATTTAAAAGGTTTTAAAATTAATTAAAAGATGCTTTAAGATTTCGGTTACGAACTCAAGATTGTGAACTATATCGCTTGAACTGTAACATCATCATAAATTTTGCCAGACGAGTAAATTAAGATATATCAATAAAATGTTAAAGCCCCATTTCGGTTTTTAAGGGGAAGAGAATTTAAAGCGGTCGAGCCGCCAATTTCGTAATAATTACTTTTAATATTCGATCCTTTGCCATTAAAAAAATTTTATGGCACATAAAATAACCCCACAAATGTTGTTCTAAAAAATCCTGTTTTAAAAAATATGTGTACCTACGATTTTAATTCTTTCTTCTTCTTCCGGTACCCTGTCCGATTATCGAACGTTGGCAATCATATTGGCTATAATAACTTAGTTTATCGCAGCTCGGAATAGTTCAACGGATGGTTTGCGATATTACTCTCGAAGATTTCGGAGCCAAGATGTTCTTCTTCGTCCTTGACTTCTACTTCCGGCAATCTTACCCTGCATCACTAAATGAAGGAGGTAATATTTTTCTGGATGCCTCATCACGTGGCCGAAGTATTCGAGTTTTCGGCTTTTTATTATTTTAATTATTTCTGTGTTTTTCCTCATTCGTTGTAGAACCACCTCTTTTCCTATTCGGTCCCTCCAGTTTATTCGTAAGATTCTTCTGTAGACCCACAATTTAAAGGCCTCCAGCCTATTCAACAATGATTCGGTCAGCTCTTTACTCCATAGAGCAATGTGAGAATATATAGCAGCGTGTTAGTCTGATTTTTAATTTTAAAGTGATTCCTTTGTTGCAGAGAATTCGTTTTAATTTAAAGAAGATAATAAAACTTAAAATTAATAATAGTTATTATTTTATACATTTTTTTAAATACAAACTCGTGTATTTACTTGTAGTTTTACTAATTGAAATTTTATTTGAGCTATAGTTTGTTAAATAGTAGTATTTATTTATAAATAATATATGCTATGATTATTATAGAGGTATACTCTTTGACCAAGAAAAATGTCGCCCCCTGTGCGAACCCTAGTACATAGTAAGTCACTGTGTAAACACTATTATATGTTTCATTATGTAAGCATCGTTTTGATATAAGTAAGCGTGTTTTCTTCTTCTTCTTATCACGCCCTCTCTTCACGAAGGTTGGCGATCCATATGGCTAACATTGTCCTGAATTGAGCAGCTGTAAATATTTTAGTCGAATTTCACCCGAATCCTCTCTTAAGGTCCCTTAACCAGGAATTCTGACGTCTTCCAACAAATATTCTTTCATGAACCTTTCTTTCAATAATCAGTCTCAGTAATACATATTTTTCGCCTCTCATGATATGGCATATGCATCTTGTTTTTTTCTCTTTAATACCCATTTGGCTTTTTTATTCGTCTTAATACCTCTTTGTTTGTAACTCGGTGAATCTATGAGATACGAAGCATGCGGCGATATATATACATCTCAAAAGCCTCGATCCTTCTCTCAGTTATCGGATTGAGAGTTCAGCCTTCACAACCGTACAGTAATACACTGAAGATATAGCACCTGACCATGCGCATTCTGAGCTTCAAGCTCCAATCAAGATTGGTGGAAAACTGCTTCTTTCTAGTGAAAGCTTTTCTGGCTTGCTCCATTCTAGAACGTATCTCTCGCTTTCGGTCGCACAGCGAGTTGATTATGGTGCCAAGATATTTGAAGGATGATACCCGTTCGATATTTTTGTTTTGCTACTTTATTAATTATTGGTAAGTAATTAAAAAATATGGAAAGTGAATCAACATAAATGGTGATGGATGATTGTGTAAATGCAACAATGAGCACTTACGTAGAAATTGGAGTAATATATTATACATCGATGCAACAAGTGTATATGCAAATAATTAATTTAAAAATATTTAATTTTTTCTATCCAATTTATTATGTTTTAGTATAAAAAAACACCTGCACGGTATGTCAAGAGTATCGGCAGCGGCTGGAAAATAAAACAAAATACATAAATACGATAAAAATATATACGCGAATTAATTTTTTTTTTGCAAAATATCTTGTTCAAAATTTATAAATGACAAAAAAATATTTGTCGAATAGCTTAAGGAACTTCGTTTCTATCGGGTGTCCAATGACACCACACGGCTTGGTCTTTTATAAAATTATAAATAAAAACTTGTAAAGAAAATCCTAAGGGTATTAAATAAAATTAAAAGTCTTTAAAAATAAATTGAGCAAAAAATATTGAACAAAGCGACTATATTTATTAACTTTAAAGAAATATGGTACATATTTTTAGCTTTGTTTTGTTAATATTATTTTGCTAAAATCCACCTGTCCAAAACTGTCCTTGAAAAAAATACAGCTAAAACTTTACAAAAACATCGTGTGTGCTCATTAGCCAAGAAAGACCTCGTATATTTACTTTTTCCCAATGCTCACGAAATCAGCCGATGGTGTTATTGAAATTTATTCAAATTGGCAGTTTAAAAGCTTTTCTGCTGCGCCAAAAACATAATATATCTCACCTATGATCGCGTTTGACGTTTGAATGGCGATTGGGCCGGCCCTGGTCCAGCATTAAATCGTGGTACATACACGCGATATGAAATACTTTGACAATAGCCGCGTTCACAATGTAGTTGTATTGTTTTCGGATTTTTTTTTATTTTATTTTTCGCCAGCTAGTCGACCCAGCGTCGGTTTGCGTTTTGTTTGCAAAAATGTGTGTTGTGATGTCGTGTGTCTTTGTTAAATGCAGCCATATTAGTTTGATAACTTGGAACAATTTAGACGTGCATTGTTTTCTGATTTAAAGGATGGTTAACTTTTTTTAAATATTTTTATTAACGTCGTTTATGCATGAAACGTCAGGCGAGTGAGTTTTTCATTACTAAACTTCACTTGGTATATTAACGCCTGGATAATTTTTTACTTAACACGTTCAGTGCTAACGATTATTTATAAACATTACAGTAGGCCTAACACGTTTTTTTTTTATAAAAGGACTTCAAAACGCTTTTAACCTTACGGATGAAACATGAAATGTCCAATACAAGTGGGGTCCTTTTGGGACCACAAGCTAATATTGTGTTCTGAGCCATACAAATGCATGAATTTAGCAAAATTCTTCATAATTTCTAGATTTAACATGATTAAAAAACTTTTGTGAAAAATCAAAATAATTATCAAAAAAAAATTTATTCAACTCTCTGACAACAAATTTCAAAAGTTTACATGTCTGTGACTATGAGCTACATTGTCGACACACAATTTGGTTGGTCCGTTTGGTGGTTCGACGTTAGCCATTTCTTCTTCTTTATTCACCTCTTCTGTTCCCAAACAGTTTCACATTTGATCACTATTTTCTTTAGCAGTTTATTCCGAACTAAAGCATTATTCATTCTTCTCTTTATTGGTGGTTTAGTAAGCATCTTTCCAAGTGTTAGCAAAAATAGGCGCATTCGATGAAGATAAGGTGTATTCCATTCTGGATTAATTTTGGTCCTAAGAATGCAGCTATATCCGTCATATTTATAAAAAGCCCCATTGGCTTGATTGATTGATTAAATGGGTTGATTCTCTTTATTTACTGCCTAACTTGTTAAGGGTGTCCACTGCTTGTTTGATTTCATTAAAATGAGTATTAATATCGAAACCGAAAATCGATTAATATAAAGGTCGACTTTGCATGAACTCGGAGGTATCAAGGTTTTATCTTTTTCCGCATAGTGTTAATTTTCTCTTTAACAATGCTTTAGCCAAATCAAGAAAAGTAAAGAAATTATCTGCTGTAATTCCATATCCAGATCATGGACAACTCTTTTCCATTGTTATCGTTCAGGCCTTCTACCAGCTTTGCCAAAATATATTTGAAAGTTCTTGCAATAATATGTTTTATTTAATCAGCCCCAGATTTTAAAGACATATTTTGCTGGTTTTCTTTTCATTTAGACCCTAAAAGGGCATCTGCCTCTAAATGAAACCAGCTGATCGTCTAGAGTCAAATGAGATCCTTGGTTGTAATACTTTTAAAAATTTGTAGTAAATAATTCAATTTCAGAGCACTTTTTATAATTCGTAAATTTTGGTTACACCAAGTACCAGGTGGTGTCCTGTTGAGACCCCAAGCATGTTTGTTTAATATAATAATGCTGTGTAAATTTTAATGTTTTTATGTACAATTTTGCCACGATTTCTACCAGTGGGCTCCTAAAACGACGTCACCTGATATTAGGACGGTTAATAAGTGTTTGTTAGGAATAAGGTGACTATGACGCACTGCTTCGTCATACGCACATCCGCCCAGCGCGTCATGAACAATTAGGTTCATTATTGCAAATATCTCAAAAAAACAAATACCTAATGGTATAAAACAAATAAAATAACCTTAAAAAAACGGTTATTTAAAAAAAACATCCAGAAACGTAAAACATTCCAAGATATTTTTAAATAAAACATAGCATAACTTAATTTTTATCAAAAAACTCTTTAGTAGTGACAAAAATTAATTTTAGTAATATTTTTTAAAGCATTTTCCAACGCATAAACCTGGCTTATCAGTACGAAGAATCTTTTCTTATTTTCTTCTCCCAACAGACTTTGCATCTTCCTTCTTTATTTTTTTAATCCAATTTTTTCAGGAAAGTGTTTTACACCTGAATTTATGATATTCGGTTGTCATTTTTTGCAACACGTATTTTAACAAATTATTCAGACGTCTGTAAAATATAATATTAACCATCGTATTCAATTTATTATTTAATCTTTGGTAAACATTTTAAGTTTTATACTCGTTGGTGATTCAGTGACTAAACGATTTTTTGAATCCACTTAGAGTTAGGTTAGGTTAGGTTTTATGTGAGTGGGGCGTGGTCGCCCCTCCACCGCGACCCTTAGTAGGTCTATTGTGGCTCACCCCTAGAGGCTACAGTTCACTGTACAATCCAGCCCTTCTTACGAAGTTCATGGTTGTATAGGGTGAGATTTTTTTAAAATCGGTAGGTTCTAGGTTAGTGTAACCAAATATGTTGAACCTTATTCTTCCCAGGCCGGGGCATGAACATAGTATATGTTCAGCAGTTTCGTCTTCCACGCAGCAGAACCGACAGTCCGTTTGTTGGTTCAGATCTATCTTTCTGAGGTGGTATCTCAGACGACAGTGTCCCGTAAGCAGTCCTATTAGAATACGCAGGTCATTTCTGCTCCATTCTAGGATCTGCTTAGTTGTGTTTCTCGAGGGTTGTAACGGTAAAAACGCCTTCGAGTGGGTTAGCCCTGGTAAGTCGGACCAGTACGTGAGTATTTTCCTCTCCGCCCAGTCCGAAATAATTGTTTTGGCGGCACTTGTGGTGACTCCAAAAACCGGTTCTGGTCCAGTGAACGCAGATTCGGCCCCCTGTTTTGCAAGGGTGTCGGCTTTTTCGTTTCCTTCCACCCCCTGGTGCCCAGGTACCCACAGTAGGGTCACCCTGTTGTTCCATACAAGTTTAGAATTTATCTTGTTGGAGCTCAGTGCTTTTAAAGCGGCCTGGCTGTCTGATATTATATTTATGTTTTTGTTTGCTAGAGGTCTGTTGGTCAACTCTCTTGCACACAATTCGATAGCGAATATTTCAGCCTGAAAGATTGTGGCATACCACTTAGAGTTATAAAATAAAAAAATGCTTCTATGTTAAGTATTCAACCTTCTAGCAATGTATTTTCACAACTACCCACAAAGTTTTTCAAGCACGTATGTAGATCAATTTGAAATTAGTACAACGCAGAATAAACTTTCAAAACAATTTGAAGTATGCTACAGATCTCGTTTAAATGCGTGTTTGCGTGTGTGTGCCTTTGGGTGTTGAGTGTCACAAAGTTTCATCCCTATTTTAAGGGAGACACATATCAAGCTAGCGGTTTTAATATCACTTTGAATAAAAACAAGCAGGTCTGCTTCAATGCTACACTGTGAAAATTTAATTTAGTTACTGCTATGTTTCCCTATCTCAATTGAATATTAACAAAAAAATAAAATTTAGGATTTTTATTGTTTATTACCATTTCTTTTAAAAATTTTAAATATCAAAATTAGTATATTATGTCATTAGAGAAACACTTTTTGGCAGACCTGGATCGTTAATTAACTAAAGAGCCCTTCTTTTAATACAGTCCAAAGCTTAAGAAAGTGCTGCATACTCCAAGCACGATAAACTTTGCACAGTGTTAAAAAATTGATAGAGAAGGAGTATTTATTTTCTAACTTTAGTAAGGAATTGTAACTTTTCAGCGATGACAATGTACACTAAATAAATTCTGTGTAAAACCATCTGCTAGCAAATTAAATCCTTTAGTGTTAAAAAGGACTTAATAGTTAACACTGGCAGGAAAGCAGCTTTAAAAAAAAATTTAAAATAAATCATACTTTGTTTTAATTTTCGTAATGTTTCGCAGAATAAACTTTCAAAACAATTTGAAGTATGCTACAGATCTCGTTTAAATGCGTGTTTGCGTGTGTGTGCCTTTGGGTGTTGAGTGTCACAAAGTTTCATCCCTATTTTAAGGGAGACACATATCAAGCTAGCGGTTTTAATATCACTTTGAATAAAAACAAGCAGGTCTGCTTCAATGCTACACTGTGAAAATTTAATTTAGTTACTGCTATGTTTCCCTATCTCAATTGAATATTAACAAAAAAATAAAATTTAGGATTTTTATTGTTTATTACCATTTCTTTTAAAAATTTTAAATATCAAAATTAGTATATTATGTCATTAGAGAAACACTTTTTGGCAGACCTGGATCGTTAATTAACTAAAGAGCCCTTCTTTTAATACAGTCCAAAGCTTAAGAAAGTGCTGCATACTCCAAGCACGATAAACTTTGCACAGTGTTAAAAAATTGATAGAGAAGGAGTATTTATTTTCTAACTTTAGTAAGGAATTGTAACTTTTCAGCGATGACAATGTACACTAAATAAATTCTGTGTAAAACCATCTGCTAGCAAATTAAATCCTTTAGTGTTAAAAAGGACTTAATAGTTAACACTGGCAGGAAAGCAGCTTTAAAAAAAAATTTAAAATAAATCATACTTTGTTTTAATTTTCGTAATGTTTATTTGATCTTTATAAAATTTTCAGCATAATTATAACGTACGTGTGTTTTTTTTTGGAAAAGTAAAAAGATTTACAGTAGTGCTTTAAAGCCAAGGACGGACTACTTATAATTAATAATTAATAATTTTACAGGGATGACACACCCTATATGTAAATATCAAAAATGACTTCCCCACACTTTAAGCTAACGAAAAGGTACACCTATTTGAATTCGATAAAATAAGCCGTTTGGCTGATATTTACTATGTAGATACTATTAACTCATATAAGAAAGTTGTTTAAAAGGTTTAAAATTCTTTGTACAGTTTATCAAGTGATCATAGGATTGGTTGTCAATCGTTGTGTAGAATAGTTCGTAGTCATTTTCCAAACAGAGCATTGCCAGACGGACTAATGTTTGAGCGTATTCATCCCAATTTACAAGAAACAGGTATGAATGGGTAAATGTAATTTTGCATGCTATATAATACAAAATTTAAAATTTTAGAAAGCTTTCGTCAAAAAGAGGTTTAGCGAAGATCCAGTACGAATTGTACGGACCGTGGTAGTTAAACCGGACTTATTAAATGCTGTTTTGATAATGAGCCATCAACGAGTGTACAAAAACTAGCAAAAGAACATAACGTCTTGAAATCAGTTACTCATCGCGTCCCAAAAGCTTAACTATTGTTTTTTTTTACGTGATTAATAAGAACCAAAGGTAGAGGTTGTATTCTACAGGGACAGAACCAACAAATCGATCGCGTCCAGTCATACAAATATCTTGGATACCAGGTCAACGAAAGCTGGGATAATATGTAGAAGGTATGTGCCTGGATTGAACAAGCCAGAGCATCATCAGTATTACGTAACTACGTCTTTAGTATACTTACTCTATTATGAAATTGAGGCGTGGACTCTAACGTTCAAAGAGGACAAGGCACTCGAAAAAGAAGACAAAAAGTAGATAGTATGACAGTGGCCGATTATCCTGCACGAGTATAGTCAGTGGTTTTTACGACAACAACAAGCAGACAATATCTTTATTACGAGGGCAGTTTGAAAAGTCAGTGACTTTTTAAATTTCCCGCGCAGTTATTCCAAATTCAACAGTGTTGCCGTCAACTATAATCTATCAGTGGGCAATTTTCTAATTTTGAGCAAGCTACGTCGTGAAATTGGTGTTTGATAGCGGTTCAAAGCAGACAACCTCGTGAATTTTTACGAAAATGGAAAAAAGTGAATTTCGTGTACTTTTTACGTAAAAAATCCATCACTGAAACTAAGAAAAGACTTGATAAATACTACGGGGACTCGGCACCATCAATTTCAATGGTTAAGAAGTGGTTTACAAAGTTCCGTTGTGGTCGTACCAGCACTAGTGACGCCGAACGTCCAGGTCGCCCAAAAGAAGTGATCACGCCGGAAATCGTCGATAAAATCCATGAAATGATATTGGATGATCGGAGAATGAAAGTGCGTGAGTTGGCTCATGCTGTAAGTGTATCTCAACTGAACGGGTACATCATATTTTACACGAATATTTGGACATGAAAAAACTCTCTGCGAGATGGGTGCCGCGATTGCTCACACTTGACCATAAGCGCAATCGTGTGACCACTTCAAAAGATTGTTAGCGATGTTCAGCCGTAATCCGGACGAATTTTTGCGCCGTTTTGTTACTGTGGATGAAACATGGATCCATCATAACACGCCAGAGACCAAGGAACAATCGAAACAGTGGGTTGCTCGGGGTGAACGTGGACCAAAGAAGGCGAAACAGAGTCTGTCAGCCAACAAGGTTATGGCCACAGTTTTTTGGGATGTACGCGGTGTCATTCACATCGATTACCTCAAGAAAGGTAAAACGATCACCGGCGAATATTATTCAAAGCTTTTGATCAGATTCGACGTTGATTTGAAGCAAAAACGGCCGCATTTGTCTAAGAAGAAGAAAGTGCTGTTCCATCAAGACAATGCACGTGTGCACACTTGTCTAGTCACGATGGCCAAAATCCACGAATTGGGATACGAACTGCTACCCCATCCAGCATATTCTCCAGATTTAGCCTCCTGCGACTATTTTCCGTTTCCAAACCTAAAGAAATGGCTGGGCGGTAAGAGATTTGAGTCGAATGAAGAAGTCATTACCGAAACAAACGCGTATTTTGAGAGCTTTGAAAAAACCTATTATTTGGAGGAAATAAAAAAATTAGAAAAACGCTGAGCTAAATGTATCGAGCTAAAAGGTGATTATGTAGAAAAATGAAATGTTTATTTGCGGAAAAAAATTTGTTTTATTCAAAAAGTCACTGACTTATCAAACCGCCCTCGTAGTACATAACGTTCTTTTCGCGGACGAATTCGGTAGCATAAATTTATGGTAAATGTTTGGGCGGGAATAGTTGGCAATCATTTGATAGTGCCGTACTTTATTGACGGTACTTTGACTGGCCAGAGGTATTTGAATTTTTTTACAAAACGAGTTTTGGAACCTGTTGGATGATGTGCCATTACAAACTCGTAGGAATTTATGGTTCGTGCATGATGAGGCCCCTCCTTATTTCAGTTTAACTGTACGACATCATTGAAACACAGGGTTTCATAATAGATGGATTGGTCGATGAGGCCCTTTTCAATAACCAGCACGATCAGGAGACATCAATCCTATGGATTTATTTTTCTGGGGTTATCTCAAAAGTAAAGTGTAGGAAATACCTGTGCAAACAAGGCAATATTTAATAGACATAATTGTGATACACTGCAATGCCATTAGAAATAATATGGGAATGCTCTTTTGAGCACAAAAAAACAACCTTCGTAAACTTAAAAAGTGCGTGGAAGTGGGAGAAGCTCATATTGAACATTTATTAGATTAACGTTAGTTTTTTCCTTGGTTAGTAATTAGTTTTAGTTTAATCTGCAATAATAAAATGGTAAATATCAGCTAAATGGCTAAATAGCTTAAAGTGTGGAAATTACTAACCATTATGAGTAGTACGTCCCTAGCTTTAAGGAAACGCTATAAATCTACTTACCTTTCTAAAATAAACATAGGACACATATTTATGCTAACATTTTTATAAAAATTAAATAAACATTACTAAAATTAAAAATTAAATTTAAAATTTAAACTTTGGATGTCTATAACTCGAAAACGAGGGCCTGTAAAGAAAAAGTGTATATAAAGTACTAACATTATTTTGACTTGACCTTTAAAGGATCTGATAGTAAATATTAACAGAATAGCTATTTTCAAGGCAAAACCTTAAAATAATTGATAGTTCGTACAATGCTTTTATTTACAACTAGCGAACCCGGCAGACGTTGTCCTGTCCAAACAATAGCCTGCTTTGGGGATATCACTATTTTATATTCCATTCTTTTTCCACCCCTTTCGTAGGAGATATCATTGGAGATATTACAATCAAACTCAGCGACCTTGAAAACTACGACTATTGGCGTTTTAAATATTTTTTATATTTCATCTCCTACCCACCCCTTCCGTAGGGGTGCTAACAAAATTAGGAATGCAGCTATCAAATTTAGCCACCCAAAAACCTATGAATTCGATACTAATATCAGCCGTTTTTGATAGTTTTTATATTTCATTCCTTAATAACCCCTTTCGTAGGGGTACTAACAAAATTAGAAATTTCACTATCAAATTCAGCTACCCCAAAACCTATGAATTCGACACTAACATCAGCCGTATTTAATAGTTTTTAAATTCCATCCCCTTCTCACCCCTATCGTAGGGGTGCTAACAAAATTGGGAATGTTACTATCAAACTTAGCCACCACAAAAACAATGAATTTGACACTAATATCGGCGTTTTTAATAGTTTTTATATTTCATCCTTTTCCCCCCCTTTTGTTTGGATGCTTACATAACTAGCAATGTCACTATCAAACTTAGAGTTCCCAAAGACTATGAATTCAACACTAATATCAGCCGTTTTTGATAGTTTTTAAATTCCATCCCCTTCTCATCTTCCATCGTAGGGGGGTAACAACACTAAAACCACCCCTGGTATGTATAAAACAACTTCTGAAAATTTCATCCCAATCGGTTCAGCCGTTTGGGAGTTTTTGAAGGACATACATACATACAAACATTTTTGTATGGGAATATAGAAAAATGTTGTTTTTAGACTTTTTCAGGCAATTTTTTAAATTTTTCTCTCCGTAAGAACCATACTCGTACTTCAAAGAATATTATAAAAAAGGATTTAGCGAAATCGGTTCAGCTGCTCTCGAGATTTGCACTTAGCAACACATTCAGCGATTCATTTTTATATTATAGATAAAAATTATTTTCCTGTTATGGCATATTGACATTGAAAAATCCCTTAAGTAACAACAGCACTTAATTCTGCAGCAAATACCCCGCACTTTGAAAACAATGCCTATTCTTCGTTATGCATATTTTCAGTGTTAACTACCCTAAAAAAGTTAATATTCCCGAGACCCGACTATGTGTAATGAAAACATCGTGACACAGCTTCAATAACGACATCGAATCCTTTAGTCTCTACGTCTCTAGGGCGTCTCACCGGAATATTGCGGTTCAGAGAACCCTATTATTTCTGCACCCCTAACGCTCTTGTTATTACTTTTTTTGTGAAACTACCAGAAGGACGACAGGATCCAGTTGGCTGTGTGAATACATTCCGCCAAGACTTAATTACTTTTGTTTTATTACGGATACGGCACGTACTGCATGGACTTTAAAGTTGAGAATAAGGATGGAGATTGGAAATGGGAAAAAATCGCATGAGAAAGATTTCCGCGGAAAGAGTGTTTGTTTATTTTTATTCAGTTTTTCATTTAGGTGGAATTTAAGGTACAATAAATATTATTACCAGTAGTAAAAGGTAGTTCCCTTTTAACTCAATAAAATTGAGCCAGTATTGTTTCGCCCGAACAAGAAAGGGACAAAAATTAAAAGCTAAAATTAAAAGCTACTATTGTTTGCGCTAGAACGTTTTAATTGTTAAAATTGATTTTAAGGATTTAAAGGATTTTAAGAATTCTGTAGCATTGCTATCACCAGCTGGGGTACCAATTAATTCCGCCCACATTTTGACAGGTAGGTACTTATTTAATCAAATGCATATTAATCTCAAATACAGGTGATGCAACAAAATATGGAAAGAGCAATGCTAGGAATCAAACTTTTTGTTAAAATCCCTAATCGAACCATACTAAACAAAACAGGAGTACGAGACGCCGTTGAGACTATTCTACATCTGAAATGGGACTCATTTTGGTCACGGGGCCAAAATGAGAGATGGTAGATGGACGAAAAAGATTATAGAATGGCGACCAAGATCCAAAGCTTTAAGAAGTAAAGGCGGTCTGCCTTTACTTCTTAAAGGTGGTCTACCCACACGCTGGACAGATAACATCAAACAGATTGCATGAAACTGGATCCAATCGAAATCCGTAGCAAAATTTGAGAGAGGCTTTTGTTCAATAGTGGACTTTATAAGCTCGAGATGATGATGATATCAATCACCGCTCAAGGCACATTTGTCTTTCATTTTTGTTTTTGGCAGTTTTTCGCTACGTGTTATTACACAAGCTCAAGACTAAACGTATACAAATTTTTACTGTTCTCACAAAATAGTAAACTTTCAAAAACAAATATTTCAGCCAATCTTGTATCAATACGTACAAGCACATAATTTTAAACTTGACGTCTACTCAATCGACTGAAGAGATCTGAAGTAAGAACTTCTTCAAGTAGCACATAAGTAACTACAAGAATTGCTTAAATTAATTAACTTTAAATTAAAAAATATATAAAAATAGATTTTATAGCATAGTCAAATTAAACAAACGATTTTGTCGTTTAGAAAAAAATTGTAACCTTAAAATTTTTTAAAAAGGAAAGATATGGTTTTATGTACGTTTTAAGCTTTTTACAAATGTCAACAGAAAGCGTTTTTAAGCAGTTCAAGTTTTTTTTTGGGTAATTTTTTTAGGAAAGAACGAAACAAAAAATGTGTACCAAGTTACCATATTTTAGTTTTTTGATACGAAAATAATCATAATGAAATTAAAAAAATTTATGAGCGATCAAGAAGATTAAAGAATATGATTGATAATATTTTTGTATAAATTGTGAAAGGCTTTCGCAGCCATCGTTTAGTGGTGAATGGTTTTTCGGGTTTTTAGGTCGTCGTAAGTCTGAGAGATAGGGCTGATGGTTTGTGACATTTGTGTGTCACGATCGCAGGTTATACAAGTTTTGGTGTGCGGGGCATATTTCAGGGTTGTTCGAGAATTGGTCACTGTGAAAAGGCACGGTGCGAGAGCGGCGATTGGGTAATTTTCGTAAATCCACGATTTAATAAAAACATAGGCGCCTGTCACAATAACTGTCATCTAATGTTTTCAAATTAATTACTTACGAAATCCGCTAGATTTTACGTGTGAATATGACGGTGGTATGAATATTAGTGTTTATAATAATCAAACTTGGATAGTGATAGCGATATGGATATCAGTAACGATCCTCCGGAGCTGCGGGAATTGGCAGCTGCGGCCAGGTTAAATTTCATCATCATTCTCCAGCCATTTGCGTCCGTTGTCGAACATAAGCCTCCTTAAGTTTCTTCCAAGTTTCTAGGTTCTATGCCGCTGCAATCCAGTTGGTTTTGATATTTTTTAAATCATCTGCCGACCTAGTGGGTGGTCTTCCGGGATTTTGACCATTGCTTCCATTCCAGAAGTTTTTTCGGCTATCTCTGATCTGTTTGTCGTGCTACATGACCAGCCCACCTCCATTTCGACTTTAACATCTTTTCAATTATGTCTTCTACCTTTGTTCTTCTACGAATCTCCTTATTTCTTACTTTGTCTTTGAGTAATATCCCCAGCAAAGATCTTTCCATCTTTCTTTGTGTGAAACTTAATTTCCCTGCTGAAGCCTTAGTAAGCGTTATGGTTTCTGCCTCATATGTGAAAACCGGTAGGATCAAGAATTAGGCCCATATTCGTCCACTTCTGGACATAAGCCTTTCTTGATTGCCTACATATTCTCCTATTTTGTGCCTCCTGTATCCAATTTGTGTGCGTACGTTTAATATTATTGGACCATTTAGTTGGTGGTCGGTAGGATACACGTGTTAAGTCTTCTTTTTTAGACTTTGGGAATTTTGTCCTTAAATATGTTTCCCAATTTGCCGAATGCTGCCCAT
Source organism: Agelastica alni (assembly GCA_950111635.1). Lineage (NCBI taxonomy): Eukaryota > Metazoa > Arthropoda > Insecta > Coleoptera > Chrysomelidae > Agelastica > Agelastica alni. The sequence continues at coordinate 21,994,803 of OX467713.1, read as the reverse complement.
CCGAGGTTTATGCGCCTTAAAAGTTCACAAGTTTGGTTGTCCCTGCTGGTTTTTAATTTGTGTCTTAGATAGGTATACTTTTCTACATTACTACTTGCGCTCCCTCTATGCATATATTTCCTGATGGTACTAGGTTTGTCATTGCCATAGTTTTGGCATAGTTTATGTTCAGACTAACAGTTTCCATTTCGTTTTGGAGTTGTTGCAGCATATCTTGTGCTTTACTTAGATCATCCGCAATCAACAGAAATTACGAATTTTATTATTTTTATAAAGGTATGTAGAGGTCGACAAAAAAATGTAATATGCATCTCGGTGAAAAACTGTTCAATGTCTCGCCTGCTTGCAGACTGCTTTGCAGACTCGACTATAATATACAGTTTTTCGTACTTGGTACATAAATTACTATCTTTTTATATCCTTTATTTTTTCCTATTAAAATAATTTGATGTTATTTTTTTCAAAAAAAGTTGGCAACCCTAACTACACACTAGTCAAGTTCAAGTAACAACTGATTTTGGCTCACCCTGTACTTTTTTTCGCGTTAATTGTTTTTACAATTTTAAGCTTAATACAGAATTAATCTATATAAAATAAACCAAGAAATTCAATAAAACTACTCATTTAAACTGTAGTTTGCTTATTTGTAATTTGTCCAACTTCTGTGAAATTAATTGATTTAAAAAATTAGGTCGATCGTATGCATGTGTCCACCTTAATACGGTTCAAACTTAAACACCAAAGAACTTTATTTGCGATCCGATTCAAAATTTCAACGAGCCTTTACTACTCAACACTAATCGCGTTAACTTCTTCCTAGCAATTTAAACATTATCCGAGCACGCGATCTCGTTAGCGTGCCTTACACACGTATTGATATATCATTACAATAGATAAACTTCGTTGCATAAAAGGGTTGTGCCGTGAGATTAAAATCGCGGTAAAGGTCGCTATCCTTAGTTGAAACGTTAAAAATTATAGGTCCGAGGAGCAATTGTAATTGAGTTAAAATAAATGAAGATACCGTTAACGATTAACACATTGCAGCGAATGATAAAGTAAAACTATTCTAATGTAGCAATCTAAAGAACAAAAGATTATCTAAAGCCATTTTGTTTGTTTCAATGACTGTCCTATTTTAATGTTTGTAATTTAAAGGTTCAAATGCACCAAGAATGCAAGAAGTTTATTACGAGGGCGGTTTGATAAGTCAGTGACATTTTAAATAAAACAAATTTTTTTCCGCAAATAAACATTTTATTTTTCTACATAATCACCTTTTAGCTCGATACATTTAGTCCAGCGTTTTTCTAATTTTTTTATTCCCTCCAAATAATAGGTTTTTTCAAAGCTCTCAAAATACGCGTTTGTTTCGGAAATGACTTCTTCATTCGACTCAATTCTCTTACCGCCCAGCCATTTCTTTAGGTGTGGAAACAGAAAATAGTTGCAGGGGGCTAAATCTGGAGAATATGCTGGATGGGGTAGCAGTTCGTATCCCAATTCGTGGATTTTGGCCATCGTGACTAGACAAGAGTGCACACGTGCATTGTCTTGATGGAACAGTACTTTCTTCTTCTTAGCCAAATGCGGCCGTTTTTGCTTCAAATCAACGTCGAATCCGTTCAAAAGCTTTGAATAATATTCGCCGGTGATCGTTTTACCTTTCTTGAGGTAATCGATGTGAATGACACCGCGTACATCCCAAAAAACTGTGGCCATGACCTTGTTGGCTGACAGACTCTGTTTCGCCTTCTTTGGTCCACGTTCACCCCGAGCAACCCACTGTTTCGATTGTTCCTTGGTCTCTGGCGTGTTGTGATGGATCCATGTTTCATCCACAGTAACAAAACGGCGCAAAAATTCGTCCGGATTATGGCTGAACATCGCTAAACACTCTTTTGAAGTGGTCACACGATTGCGCTTATGGTCGAGTGTGAGCAATCGCGGCACCCATCTCGCAGATAGTTTTTTCATGTCCAAATATTCGTGTAAAATATGATGTACCCGTTCAGTTGAGATACCTACAGCATGAGCCAACTCACGCACTTTCATTCTCCGATCATCCAATATCATTTCATGGATTTTATCGACGATTTTCAGCGTGATCACTTTTTTTGGGCGACGTGGACGTTCGGCGTCACTAGTGCTGGTACGACCACAACGGAACTCTGTAAACCACTTCTTAACCATTGAAATTGATGGTGCCGATTCCCCGTAGTATTTATCAAGTCTTTCCTTAGTTTCAGTGATGGATTTTTTACGTAAAAAGTAATGCTTAAACAGCACACGAGATTCACTTTTTTCCATTTTCGTAAAAATTCACGAGGTTGTCTGCTTTGAACGGCTAACAAACACCAACTGTACGACGTAGCTTGCACAAAATTAGAAAGTTGCCCATTGATAGATTATAGTTGACGGCAGCACTGTTGCAATTGGAATAACTGCGCGGGAAATTTAAAAAGTCACTGTCTTATCAAACTTCCCTCGTATTTAATTTTATTTTATCCAAAAGAATAATTAAAACACTCATTTTATAACTGCAATCACTAATAAGGCTTATAAGCATTGACGTTTGCAAAAGTTTATAAGCCACCTGACAGATAATTTATAAAGCTAGTTTGTAAGTAAACACATTTATAAGGCGAGTGTGAATGAACAAGTCGGTAGAGGTCGACCTCGGCGAACATATCTCGATCAGATCAACATTGTTTTGAAAAAGGCCAGGTCAAGAGTACCAACAACCAACGAGCATAAATGAGAGCACTGATCAAAGTAGAGGAAGCAAAAGATGTGTGTAAAAACCGTATCAAGTGGAAGGAAGTGGTCTCTGCCTACCCCTACGGGAAAAAGGCGTAACTATATGTATGTATGTAAGTAGGTAATCATAATTTGGCTAAGAAAACTGTGCCCTTTTTGTCTTGCTTGTTTGTTACTTTGTTTTAAGACAGCAGAAAAGTAATTTTTATAACCAATTTCTAGATATCTCGGATTCTTAGGAAGGTAATTAAACGAATCTTAAAAATAAATTATTTGACCTTAAATTTAAAGTTATAAAATTGTGTGTGCCTCGTTATAAAATTGCAAAAATTGTTAGCAAAGGATTCTTGGATATCTCAGATTACTCAGGTATAAAATGAAATAAATTTAAGGCTGGCAAACCAAAACAGAAATTAATAATTAAATTACTGGGAAAAAGACATTTGCAAATTTTCTTAAAAAAAAACCTGGCAGATGTGAAACATCGAAACTATTTTGTTTAGAAAATATGCATGGTTTGCTAAAAAAACTAAATACTATACTGAATATCTCTTTATATAAATATGCCACATTTTCATTATACTTTTCTTTTATTTTAAATGGGAGTGCAAAGGCATTGTAAATTTGTGACAACAATTTTAAGAAAACAGAGTGTAAATGGGGTACTCCATGCTTTAACATAGACCATCAGCAAGGTTACAAACATTTATTTAAAAAAAAGTGTATTTAAAATGTTTTCAAATAACACACCTATTGAAAATTCATTTATTTTTTTAACAATTCTTAACTTTTACTTTTCAGTCGAATTATACTCGTATTGTCCCACAAATTCATTGTTTACATTGGACAGATAGTTCACGAACTAATTGTTTTAATAAACGCTGTTTTATCTATGACAGTTATTAAAATAGATATTTTTTTTCTAACAATATTGGTAAGATGTTTAAACGAACTTATCAAATTGTTCCTAAAAAGACAATCTAACGTTAATATAACTTTTTTAAAATCTTCTTCTTCTTTAGGTGCCCTGTCCTCCTCGGACGTTGGCAATCATCAGCGCTATCTGAACCTTGTCTACAGCTCGGCGGAACAATGTGGTAGTGCTCACTCCATACCATTGTCTTAAGTTTTTTAGCCAGGATATCTTTCTTCTACCCGGGCCTCTTCGTCCTTCGATCTTCCCTTCTATAATAAGCTTTAAAAGTCGATACTTGTCATTCCTTAAGATATAACCAAAATACTCCAGTTTGCGATTTTTTAGTGTAAACAGAACTTCCAGCTGCTTGTCGAGGCGTTGAAGTACCTCGGTGTTACGCACTCTTTCTACCCAGGAGATTCTTAATAGCCTTCTGTACGTCCACATTTCATTGGCCTCCAATTTTTTGCACATCGCATCTGTCAAAGTCCAAGCTTCCATTCCATAAAACAGTATGCTAAACACGTAACAGCGAAGCACTCGGACGCGCAGAGGCAAGCTTAAATTTCTGCTGCAAAGTACTTTACGCATTTTCAGGAACGAAGCACGAGCTTGTTCTATTCTGGCACGAATCTTCTGCATGCTGTCCCACTTCTCATTTAGTTGACACCCAAGATATTTAAAAGTTTCTACTCGCTCAATTCGTTGACCGTTAATTGTCAGGTGTCCGTCCACGTTGTTTGATTTGCTAACTGCTAGCCACTTTGTCTTTCTCACGTTCAGGCTAAGTCCGGCCTCTGAGCTTGCAGCCGTCACGCGGCTTACCAGCTCCTGCAGTCCTTCCAGCGAGTCGGCAACAAGAACCGTGTCATCCGCATACCTCAGATTGTTGATATTAATCCCATTGACAGATATCCCCTCGTCACATTCATCCAACGCCTCTTGAAATATCCTGTCGGAATACAAATTAAATAACAGTGGTGATAAAATGCATCCTTGACGAACGCCTCTCAGGATTTTGATCTCGTCGGACGCGGTGTTATCGATTCTTATTTGAGCACTTTGGTTCCATTTTAAAATCTGTATGTGTGATTTAAGCAAAAATTGTTCCAGAAACACAAAAATGTTAAATTAAAGTATTTTAAAAATCATATTTTTCGAAAAAACATACGGTAAAAATTATAAAAACATTCATGAAATTTTTTTAAGTACTCTATTACTCTATACATACATTACACATAATACATACACATTGCCACGTCTTTTAGTTCTCTAAAGAGTACTCTGCCAGCGGTCTCTCTACTGGCAAATTATGCCCGAGCTCAGCCGTAGAGGGTAGAAGAAAAAAAATATATAAAAGTGAGCCGCGCCACCGACTTGGACGGTACAAGCCGGAAACTCCTAGGTCTTGTAGGCACTAGCAGAGCCACACGATAAACAACAAACAATTTTGGTGAACTAAATAAATAAAACTATATTTACAATTCCTGCAATATATTAATTAAGTAAAAATGATGTTCTGATTTTTTTTTACAACAAATTCTGTATTTTTGTAAAGTGGATTAAACGAATTTAATACACTTTTCTTAAAATAATATTTAAATTATTTATAACAATTTTTTAGACAATAATAAAAACCTAATGAGGTACAAAAGAGAATTAAAAAAAAATGTTCACAATATTTAAAATTTCAAAGATAATTGGTATTATATAGAATTCTTGATAGTAAAAGATTAAAAAAATACAAAATAAATGGACTTGCAACAAAAATAATAATTTGAAACCATCACAATAATTACATAATGTATATTCAGTAATGTATACGTTCAGATTCAACTTGGAGGAGGTACAAATTTAATGAAAATAATTTGTTACTTTTAAACTATTGAAAACACTTAGATCAAGCACATAATAACTGATAAGTTGATAGAATTAAACTCAACACTATGTAACCAATTGAAAACTTCATTGAGACGTCACTGTTACATCGATGATCCAAGAAACAGAAACACCAAGTAGTATTATCATAATAATTTCTGCTAAAAACACCAAGCAAATCTTTACAACACTGAAATTTATCGTCGATATGGATGATGGTTATGGAACAGCACCTGCTACTTAACAATGTCTTTCCTCCATCAGATCCCGCACGCGGTTATATTAACTCCAAAATCCAAAATATCAACAACAAAGGTAAGATAGAATGGTCATGTTAAAAATTAAATGGTTTTTCTTCAAAATCCAATTAAGATGGCCCAAATACAGCCAGATATGAAAGAAAAAACCGTAGAGGTTCTGCTCACGTGTTAATATCAAATCGTTCCAAAAACTCTCACCCGACTTCCACGACTGACACCAAGCGACTGTCCTCAACTACTCACTTCCAGGCCGGATATCAGAAAATGACCCGGGACACGCGTCAGCCAACCTTCACAAATCTATGTTCCAAACTCATAATCGCGCTCGTCCGTGTTGATAGCCAGCCCATCCACACAGAAAAGCAAACCAAACAATAATATAGCTGACAACACAAGACAATCGAGGCCAAAAATCAAGGCGAAATCTAATAACAAAGACCCCCACTCCAATCTCCATCGATTAACAAAAATGTCACAGCCATTAATAATCGAATTCTATCACTACCAGGTATGCAACACTATTTACAATGAATGATATATTTAAGTTGTAACAAAATACGGTAAGCAACCCTACTTACGAGTACCTAAGGAATACAAAAAAATAATCAGAGACACAATTAATAATGGAACTGTAGAAGGAAAAAAATAGGCACGTGACAACATAATTGACACTGGGGTGAAAACGTAAGCTACTCACAAATTCGCGTCTCTTGCTACTTGATTTGTCAACGACCTCAAACTTATAATTTTTTACGCCTCCACCTACCTTTTAGAAGTTCCACCTTACTTATTAACCCTTTCACCTATTTCATGGCCGTAGCAGAAGGAAACAAACCGTGCTAACAAAAAAAAAATAATTTACCAAATATTATTTTGTAAAAAGATAGAAAAAAATATTAAAACCTTTTTTTTATTTTTAATACAAATAATTCATTGCGTTTACTTAATATTTTTAATACATTTACCATAAAAGGTTTAACTCAAAAAATTACCAACTATATATAATTCGTAAATAAATTTCGATTTCTTAAACACAAATTTCCATACATATATTTAAATTAAGTTTGTAAAAATTATAAATATATTTATTAATTTTTTCACTGGTAGCGTTAATTATTGCTACTGCTTACTGGAATATTTTCTTGCCACTGCTGGATTTTGCAGCTCTTTTTGAGCTGTTTCTCATTTGATTAATTACATTTTCGTGAAGCTGTTAATCAAATCGAAGACGGACGGAGTTTGATACAATTACTACTACCATGCTCTGCTATTTTAATTAGTTCCTATTCCGATATTCCTGCTTTTGCAGGAAACGACTATGAGACTGATGCCTGCTAATGTTCTATACTTTTTGGTCCATTTGATCATCACGCAAATTTCACTAGCATACTTTGCTAACAACCACGGGTTTTCTGTATAATTTTATTAATAAACTGTGTCCTTTAATTAAATTTATTAAAAAAGCTCTCTGTATTACTTTTATTATGTTATGATTCACCGATCGGTGTGGTTTTTATAATGCAAAAATGCCTAAGTACAAATTAACACTAAATTTATAGTTCATTCGACGCAAATTTCAATTTTTTTTATTTAAATCATTAAAATATTATTATTTAACAATATGGTCGGTTATGGATACGATATCAGCGATCTTACATTAAAATTTCTAAAATCTTTGTAGAAGATGATGCACAGATTTTTTTATTCTTGCCACAGAATCTGCAGTCATTCTTCACCTTGCCTATCCTTTTTAGATGTTCATTGACTAGGTGGTGACCTGTAGTGATTCCAAGTAGCTGTTTTAGGCCTTTCTTATTAGGAGTAAAAGGTCATTGCCCATCCAGCAGGCATTTGGCCCGTTACGATTAATGATTTCTCATTTAAAGAGTTCTCTCCACGATCCCCTTTCTTTACAAGTATCCAATGAGTTGTTGCTTGACTGCGGCGTTTCGTTTTTAATTGTAGATCCCGTAATGATTCCAAACCTCCCTCCACAGGTCCTTTGAGTGTTTTGGAATTGCAAGATGCATTAAGTACGATAATCTTGCGTACACAGTCACAACATATTGTTGACGTTATGCAGGAACTTCGAGTCCCTAAAACGGTAGACCACGAAGTTCTCAGGGTAGGTGGTAGACTCAAAAACTCTCACACAAGTTACTATGTTTAACACCCAATATTAGTACCCCGATCAGCTTATATGCAAGCACTATCATTTATCTGCTTCGCACGCTGGACCTACCACGTGTCAAGCTTTAATCCGCGTTCGGTATTGGATTCTTTTCTTACGTTGACTTATACGTAAAGTTATTCACCGATGCCTCACTTGTCACCATTCAAACTCCCACTGGATTCTTCCACGTCTCCTTAACAAATTCATTCCACTTTCGGAATGACTTCCTTTTTTATTTTTTTTTTGTATTTTGCTTTGTATTTTTTATTTGATTTTTTCTATTTATTTCTCTATTATTCTAAATCCTTCATATTTCCCGCTTGTGTTAAAATTGGACAACCTTTCCAATTTTATTGGGCGGTATGTTCGCGTCTTCCTTTTATCTTTCTGACAAATAACCAGTGCGACGCTCATGGATTAACTTTTGTAAAATAAATATCTACTAGTTTCTTGTGCAAACTTATCACTTTGATAAGAGACTAGTTTTACACTGTAAATACCGCGTACTACTTCGGTATTTTCGCCAATTCCATTAATTTTTACATTTACGCTAATTTTTATTTGTTAAAATCGCTGCATTTAGTATTAAATTCCAATCTTAAAAGTCATTAGTTAAACCCGCGACATTGTAAAATTTCTGTTTTTAAAGTGTGTTTGCAAATATATAGACATTGCATCGACTTTCATTTCGTTTCACAAAGAGCAGGAATTCCGACTAGAAGCAAAAACTATCGATCGTTGAATCTTTCAGATCCGCCAAGAATATTAACAAAGGTAAATCCCTTTAGAATTAAAGTCGTTGTATTCTTTGAAAATTCGCCAACCATTTTTTTTCATACAGTCCACTTTCAAGCAAGGGCGCTTGGAATGATATTAATTTGTTAAAATGTGATCATAATTAGGTGAAATTAAATGAACCAACAATGACGTCTGTTGCGACCATAAATTTTTATCAACAGTAAAAACACAAGAGTTTTTTTTTATCGGATAAATTTTTCTTTTTAATAAAGTTTATATGAATAAACAACAACAATAATTATCGTTATTGACACAATTAAATTATTTAAATGAACAGTTATTAAAAACACAATTGTTATAAATTGTTTGGTTTGGTGTACTGTTTTCAAAATTGTGACGTAAGCGTGCTAGATGTAGTCTGGTTATGAGGAACAGGCATTTTTATTGGTGATAAAAAAGGAAGCATCTTTTTTATCGCTGTTAAAATGACAAAACTGTCATCAATAAATGACATATTTTATATAGGAGTTAATTTATCGTTACTAATGAATTTTAAAACTAGTTTTAGGAACTTAGGCGCTACAGAAGCTTCTGAATACTCATTTTGGAAGGCCACTAAAAAGCTAGACCGTCCACAATTTCACAACCCGCCTATCAGAATAGTTGAAGGCCATTGGCTTTAAAGCAACAGACAAAAAGCGGCAGCATTTCAAAACATTTAGATAAAGTCTTTCAACCTAACTCCACAGAAACAAACAAAAATGACATTAACATTGAGCGGTATCTTGCTTCTCCTTACCAATTGGAACCTCCTCTTGAAAAAATAACAACTAAACAAGTTCAAAATGCTATTAAAACTCTGAATACAAAAAAGTCTTCTGGTTGTGACCTAATAACAATCGACATTCTCCAAAAATTACCTGAAAAAGCAGTTAAGATAATAACATTCATCTTTAATGCCATACTAAGAACTGGCACCTTTCCAATTCAATGGAAACTCGCAAAAATTATTCATACCCCCAAACCTGGAATACCTACCGATAGAGTCACTTTTTACCGATCAATTAGTCTTCTCCCAGTAATGGCAAAACTGTAGGAAAAAATAATCAAAACCAGAATTTTACCAATTCTTAAGGCCAAAAAAGCTATTCCAAAGCATCAATTCGGATTTTGAGAACAACACGCAACTATTCAGCAGGTACAACGGATCACTAACAAAATCATGCAAGACCTGGAAGATAAAAAGTTTTGCTCCGCTATATTCCTAGATATTAGCCAGGCATTCAATAAAGTCTGGCATACTGGGCTACTTTACAAGATCAAAAAACTACTTCCTTTACACTACTTCCTTATCCTCAAATCCCATCTTGCAGACAGACATTTTGTGGTAAAATATTTAGACGATCATTCAACACTTCATCCAATAAAAGCAGGGGTCCCTCAAGAAAGCGTTCTGGGTCCGCTCTTATATTTATTATTTACATCTAATCTACCCACATCACACAATACACTCACTGCAACCTACGCCGACGATACCGCTTTACTAATCTCACACTTAGACCCCCAAATGGCATCGCAAATTCTTTAAACAAATCTTGACAATTTACATGAATGGTTAAAAATTTGGCGTATCAAAGTCAACGAAGGCGAATCTAATCATGTTACCTTCACAAATAGACGAGGAAACTGTCCACCTGTTACTTTAAATTGTCAAGAAATACCTCAGTCAGAAGATGCCAAATATCTTGGAATCCATATAGATAGAAGACTTTCCTGGAAGAAACATATATTCACAAAAAGAAAACAGCTTGGAATAAAACTTGGACAATTATATTGGATAATTGGAGGTAAATCCCAACTGTCTCTCGAGAATAAGGTATTGGTTTACAAAGTCATACTTAAGCCCATCTGGACACATGGAATTCAGCTATGGGGATCAGCATCTTTCTCAAATATTGACATCATTGAGAGGTTCCAATCCAAAGTATTAAGGATGATAACAAGTGCACCCTGGTTTATGCCTAATAATATCATTGCACGTGATATTCAAGTTCCCTAGGTCAAAGAAAAAATTAAAGTGTTTAGTGGAAAATACATTAAAAGACTAGAGTCTTATCGCAATAGCCTCGCCAAAAATCTAGTTACTGAACCAATTATCAGACGCAGACTTAAAAGGTTCACCCCGTATGACCTCACAAACAGATTCTAGTATAGATATTTTAAACCTAATGTTTTAGTTATACCTTTTAAACAACTATATTTATCTTTACTTTACAATTTCAACCTATATGTTTTTTATTAACTTGTTATAAGTAATTTTACTGTCTCTGTAACTCATATCTTGTCCTAGGCCATAAGCAGTTTATACAACAAACTAAATAACTAGGGGGTAAAACCATAGGGTTTTGACTCCACAAGCCATTTTCTATAAAGACAACATTTCCCTTTTTTACTATTCTTGAACAGATTGTAAATTAACTAGGAAACAAATAAAAAAAAATTTAAAGATATTAAACCGTAGTTTATTAATCTTTCATTGTTGTTTTACCAGAACATTAAAATTATTTAATTAAATTTACATCAGGTCAGGAAAGTAATTATCATGGGACGAGTTTCGGATTAATTAGTTTTTGGGTTTCTCGATCAATTCAAAACGGAAAGTTTCACAGCCAAGATAAATAAAAAAAATCGAAATTCCGATTTATATTGTCAATTTCTGACAAAGACTCGAAGCTTAGCAGAGGAATGCGAAAACTCCATATCCCAACGATGCCTGAATTCGAACTCTCATTCTTGGATGTTTGTGGTTGGAGATCGGATATGTATTTAAGTCGCCTCGACAAGGTTTGGTGTTTTATTGGTTGCAACTAAAGCGTTGCTGAGAAAACTACACAGAAGTAAAGCGGCGCAAACATAAGCGGAAATATAAATACAGGGAAGTATAGTGGCACAACATTACCCTTACCACAAAATAAAAAGTTGAATAAAAGAATTGTACCGTTCTTTTGAGACATTCGATATTGTGTGACTATAGTCATTAAATAGGGTCGAAGGTAAATAACATTTTGGATTGAATTCGGCAGTGTAGGTCAGGGTTTTACAATGATACGGCGCCCTAAAGAGCGCTGAGATGCAGAGATAATGGCATAGAATATTTTAAAATGAATATTTTAAAACAGCTTTGCAAATAATGCAGCTTTGTATAACATCTAAACTAGATCGTTTCCATTGCTTGTAGAACTTCCTAAAAAGATATGGATAGCTGGTTTGCAAAATACATTAAGGAATACAATGTCGAGAAATTTGAATGGATTTAAGAATCTGTGCTTACGCTTTACCAGAATTGGTATGTTCTGTTATAGTTTACATAAGAGAAATAGAAAAACTGGCTCTAAAATCGTTGTGAAGAGTAAAATGAGACTGACACTGTCAAACCTTATTTCGAGTTTAAAAAAACGTGTGGCGATTAGTAAGCTCATCACTTACTTGTTTTCATAATGAAATTCATATTTTTTCATATTTTCACAATTTAGTTTGATGGTTCTTCTGAGTCAATTTTAATAAATGTAAGCTCCACACTGAAAGGTTTATCTTAAAGTTGTTTTCATTTTTGTATTTGTAAAAATTAGGGGTTGTAATTCAAATTTCGATAATGGCAGACTGGATGAATAATCATTGATCGCTGGTTTTTAAGGGTTTTATTTAACACTAAAATATTTCTCCCTTTAAATACACAATGCACTGGTACAGCTAATGACTTGTTTTGTTACTTAAATTCACCCTTTTCAATTGCATGAAATAGAAACATCGCCTGTGGCGATATAAACGGTTTTAAAGACGTTGGCGCTCAGGGACGGATCGAAAATTATTAGAATTAAACTAACGAGAAGTTAATAGAGTTGAAATCGACTAATTTCAACAGTATCATTGTACATTATATATTGTGATATGGAGGTTGCGACAAAATACCAAACATGTATCAGATAAATCGGAATTATCCCGTTACACTATTAAACAAAAACAAAAAAAATGAACTCACCACATTGGGCGATGGGATTCAGATCAGGACGATCTTGTACAGATGCGGTATTTGTCCTGCGACAAATAACTGAAAAATCCATCGAGTATAACAAACCAGCCTTAATGTGTTTTAGAAACCTGGAAAAGGCGTTTGATCGAATACAACTAAAAGACGTGGTACACCTTCTATATAAGAGGCAAATCCCATATAACATCATAAAAACCAACAAAAATATTAACAAGAGAAACAAAATACAAGCCCAAAATTAATGGCACAACTACCAAATAAATTTCTGTAAATAGTGGTATTCGACAAGGAGATTCCCTTAGCGCCTTATTGTTCAACATAGTTATGGACGAAATAATAAAAAGCACTCTTAACCTGAAAGGGTATAAACTGAGTAACAAAGACGTCAAAATCCTATGCTATGCCGATGATGCTGTTCTGATTGCAGAAAACGAAGGCGACCTATAGAGATTACTATTCAAATTCAGCACAACGAAAAAAAGTCTAAAAATGAAGATATCTGCAGCAAAAACGAAATGCATGACTACCTCAAAAACACCATCAGATGCAAACTGGTTGTGGATGATTAAATTATACAACAGGAGTTGAAATTTAAATACCTAGGCATATAAATATCAGGATATGGTGACATCAAGGAGAAGGTAAGAAACCAAGCGCAAAAGCAGCCCGAAACTCAGCTTACATGAACGATAAAATCCTCCGAAACAAATATATCGGAATCGAGACCAAATCCCGAATATTAACATACACGGCGAAAACTAGACCAGATACATCGAACACAAAGAGAATATTAGAAACCACCGAAATGAAAATAGTGCGCAGGATCGCTGGAAAAACACTTTTTGACAGGGAGAGAAGCGAAGACATTGGAAGAACATGTAAAATAGACAACGTAAATGAATGGATACTGAGAAAAAAGAGAGTGAAACGAACACATAGATCGGATGAATGACGACAAAATGGTCAAAATAACTTGAGACAAGTCGCCCTTAGGGCGCCGAAGCGTTGGAAAATCCCGCAAGAGATGGAACGACAACCTTTCTAACAATTGAACGGCAGAGGATACGAAGAACAACAAGCAATTTGCTTACATTAAAAAAGAAAAACGAAAAAGAAGAAGATTATTAAATAAGACCTTTACTAATATATAATCTAGTGAAACAGTTTATTTGTAAATGATTTATCTGGTAAATATGGTTGCAACACATCCGCTTAAAAAATCTGTTAGGACCACCATGTCTACGCTCCTATACAAAGTCTCTGGTTGCTATTAAGAGCCCTTAATAACTGAGTCTGCAAATAACTACAACAAGACACAAAACGGGTGAAGTAAAAAATTTGTTATTTTCCGTCTAGACTCCAGTAATTTAAAATTCAACTACAAAAATACTAGAGTATACTTGTATTTATGGTTAATAAATAAATCGAATAATTGTATACATACATACATTGTACGGACGGGGTTTATAATTCCTTTTTTCGTACACGGGGAAATTATACTCCACTTCGATGATAGTGGACTGGTTTAAATCCATAGGTCGCTGGTTTTTACGATTTTATTTAATACTTAATATTTCTTTTTTCCAAATACACTATGCAGTTGTACCACTAATTATTTGCCTTTTTACTTAAATTCACCCACACGTCTCTGACGGCGTTTTATAAAATACTGAATAATAGGATAACCGATCGTTCGTTCGGTGAATAAAAAGGAATTTAAGGACCGTCTCTAATGGCGTTTTGAAAGATACTACTGACTGTCAATCGTAGCGACTGGAGACAATGCGGTGAGAGGGGAAAGCCGGCTTTCCGTCGTACTAGCCGAAGATATCGCAAATCAAGGTTGTGCCGGTTAGAGATACCGTGAATAAAGAGTTTACAGCTGTTTTAGTTTTGAACAAAACATGAATTTCCTAAAGAACGTCTCGTGACTAATATACGTCTGAACCAAGAAAAATTAATAAAGCGTTGTAATCCGTAGTTCCAACATACTAAGGTTAAAGGTTAAAATATTGGAATAAAAATCGTTTTGTTACTGCACTGAGAGTTTAGAATTACTGAACCCAGAAGTAAATACAATCGTAACAATATATATGTTCTCGCCTTTTTCCCGTAGGGACACATTATGTGAGTTACGGGTTACCTTGTTTGATAGTAAATTTACAAGCTTCTGGCCAATCTTAGCCGAGAGTTTTATAACAGAAAAATTTAGAGTATAATTACTTTTGGGCACCGTGATTTAATTTTTACTCATGAAAACCTACTTAAATTTTTCTGTCTTAAAAAAGCTGATCTAACAAAATTGAGGTTAAAATGGTGACAAAACTTGCCAAGTGTCTAAAAGTAAAATATATTGTGACAAAACTACGTAATGATTTATTTATAGTTTTTTCTTAAACTCACAGTGATTTTTCTAATGAATTCTAATTGTTTCTCTGCTTGTACACTGAAGTAGTTTTTTCTCGAACGTTAATGGGATACAATAAACAGAGAAAAATATTAACACAATTTTGTCGGCCATTATATTGATAATTGTTAAATATTTTCTTTGCTTGCAGAAAGAATAGAATCATCATCATCAATATTCGATAAAGTAGTATTAAGGTAAATTAAATAAGGTAGTTATATAATAATAATAATCATAAATAATATTCTATGTAATTACAACTGTAAAAAAGTGTATAAAACATATCTGTTAATACTATCGTTACGATATTTACTCTTTGAGTTCGGTGAATCTAAACTCTCAGTACAATAACTAAACAATTTTTATTTTAATATTTTTACATAATAAATTTCACTTAACAAATCACTTAGATATTCACTTTAAATTAAACTAAACCTTCGCGACCTCTGTCTTTTGTCCAAACTGTTACTAAAAGGAAGGCGAGTTGTCCACATTGCTTCGGGATTATCAGCCGTAGTATTCTTGAATTTGCCGGGTCTTTTTTTTAATCGCCGGCGGCATAGTTATGCATTCCCCTAATTTTGGTTAATGCGCTGTCGCCTCAAGGCGATAGTTGACAGGGCCGGGCTCGTAACAATATTATTATTTCTATCAAAAATTAATAAATATGTTAGTGGTAAAAATTCTAGTTATAAGGCTGTAAATTACTTTACTATGATGCCAGATTATCTAAAATGTTCAGTGAATGATAACAAAGTCTAGATTATAAACCATCAAATAAGAATTATCTAAATACAGTTTTGTTTTCTTATACAATATGTGTGTATATAAATTGTAAATTGTTCATTTGCTTGAAATTACTTTAAAAGACGCTCACTTTTTACAGAAATAGCCCACTAAAACTCTTGGTATTATTTTAAACAATTCATGTAAATTTACAAAGAATAAGATAATCCAAGGTTATATAAAATAAACAAGTGCGAATATTCCTTTTTTATCCTTTTAAAAAAAATGGTTTCATAATTTTATTGCAAAGGATATGACTAAAATCCACCGAGTACTTTTTTAAGAACGTTTTTTTGCGCATTCCAATAGAAAATACGGACTTTTCCATAAATCTCGTGAATTTCAATTCGAATGCGATTATTGATCGTTTCAAACAAAAATTGTGCGAGCTCCACCGCTTTTGCAGAAGCAGCAAATATTAAAGACAATTCCTATAAATTCATTTTTCGTAAATTTCAAGAACCTAATATATCCGAACATATTCAAACAACCCGCAGTACAAACATTTTCATAAATAATAATAATTTGTAGTTTAAAACAGACAAAATATAAGGACCAAATTAACAGGTCAAAATTTTAATTTGTTATTCAAGGTCTATACTTCTAAAATAAGTATGTACATTGACAATTTAAATGTTATTTGTTATCATCATCATTATCATCAATCAGCCCTTTGCATCCACTGCTGGACATAGGCCTCCTCTAGTTGAGTCCATTCTTTTCTGTCTTGAGTGCTACGAATCCAGTTTTTTGTAATTTTTGTAATGTCGTCTGTCCAGCTGGTTGGTGGTCTTCCTCTATTTTTTCTATCGGATCTGGGTCTCCATTTAAGTAATAGTTTTGTCCATCTGCCATCTTGCATGCGAGCCACATGTCCTGCCCAGTTCCATTTGAGTTTTGCTACATGGACAACGACATCAGTCACGCCTGTTCTTCTGCGTAATTCTTTATTTCTAATTTCTTTATCACACAAAATGAATACAGTTTTTACATATTCTATAATATAAGGATTGAAAATATTTTGTAATAAAAATGTTTCCTAACGCCTACGGATACCATATGGTATCAGTGTTTTTCTTTGATACTTAATTATTATTATTTTTTAAGTCATTTTTTAGCTGACAAGTGTCTATTTTTCCCGAAATGATAAAAAAATTTAATAAAAAATGAAAAAAATTAATTTCGACGCTAATATGGGTTAAGGCTTTCAATAATAATAAATCAGTCTGAAAGATATATAAATAACGAATTTAAGAAATGTTAATTGTTTCGTTTGTATAATTATAGAGTCATAAAAGGCCCTTTATAAAATTTGAAACGCCGAGAAAAAATGCGTGAGGTCCGTCGTCATTTGGAAACGGTCCCAAAGAACATCAAGTATCCTTCGATAATTCGCACAAACACGTTTTCGTATACACACTTCGAAAGCTTTTAAATTACCTCGTGCCTGTCTAATTTGCTTCCCGGCAGCGCACAAAAATAAACATTTATTACTCAAACATCTATTACGGCGGGTGTTCCACGGTTTCGGCCACCAACCGCGGTTTAATGAGGCGCTAAGAGTCGAATGCACAGCGCATCAGCAACCCGTTCGAATCCGCCAAACGACGCGATACGGGAAAGATCGCATATCGGAACGCGGGTCTTAGGGAGACCTTAGTTGGATTTTCTTGGCGGATTTTCTGCGATATTTCAAAATTATTTATGTATTTCGGCGATTCGCGAGACCGCCGCGGCGTTTTTATGGGGGCTCCTTTGCAGGGGGCTCGTCTCAATCTTTGCGCTTTTTGCTTGCGACCCAATCTTAGATTTACGCCTATCTCAAACGCAAATTCGATGAAACTCTTTTCTATTCACACGCGTTCCCGTTTGAATAAATATATATATATATATATATATATATATATATATATATATTAAATTTCACTTTTAAAGGTAAAGCAATTCAACGCTATAGTTATAATTTTGTATTTAATACATGAGAATCGATATAACCTTCTTTAAGATGTGCCTATCCCTTCAAAATCTGATTAGCAGAGAGCTTGGTACTTACCTTATATCCTACTTTAGGCACTTTAGGGAGGGAGGCCAGGATAGTTTCCTATAGATTCCTGACTTTGGAAAAGCAAATTAATGGAGAGCAACTCGGGGATCCCTCCGGGATACTGAGTGAATAAAAAAACCACCAAATTCTCGGGATGGTTTCTGACTTGCTAGCCACAAAAATACAGGTAGAAAAGTCATTCAAAGTGCTCTTTCCGAAGAGAGACGAGCTACTTCTGTTGCACTGTACTTGTGAGATACATTGTGTTTTCGTGCGATGGCCAAGTCAATCTTTTTATTTAAAAGATTTTTAATATTGATATGGTCACTATAAGATGTTGCTAGGTTAGCTAATTACGTAATAACTTAAGACAGAAGGACCCTTGAGTAGGGACTGAATAAATTAACCGACTTGGTATTACATGGATCTTACAACTTTTTACGGTAAAAGAACTGAGTTGCGAGACTTGGTGTTTTTTACAAGTTATGTTTTTAATGGCATAGATTTTTCAGTATAAGAAAGACTTATTTTAAAAACTAAAATCACTCATATCTCATTTAAACCATTACATCTGTTACTAAACAGAGTTGTTTTTAAATCTATGACTTGAAATAAAAGTTGTTTTATTATTTTGTTTCATATCCGAATCTCCGTGTATTTATTTAGTTGAAATATTGCAATTTTGACATATATGCAAAGGAATTTTTCAGATTTATCAAAATAATCATTTCTATTTGCTTTGATTTTTTTCAATAACGAAAACAAACCAGTGTATCACTGCTCCTGGAGGACACCTCAAGATTCTAAGAATAATTTTAAATACATTTCTCTATTAAAGACACAGGAAAAAGTTTCGTTTTCCACTTCCTCCCCTTCTTTTTGGGTAATTTTTAAAAGGAAGGAAAAACTCAAAAGGGCTTTTAACAAAATAAAATAAAATCCTGAAGAACAAACTTAACTTTTAAGCCTTTAAAAATTGTTTCTTTTACGCTAAACATAATGCCTAATGTACGACTTATAGCTTCTGTCACAGATATACGAACTTCTCTATTCATTTGTATATTTTTGAAGAGCTTTTTCTAGTTGAGAAAAAATATGCAGACTATGTGCACACCCGCTTTAACGTTGTCCCAATGTCTACAGTCTGAACTGTTGTTTCGAGTCAGTTCTTCCTTTCAGGATTCCAAACGCGCAACCCAACACGACGTGCATATTAAAATGTCCCCCTCAAGCAGCATCCATTCGCTCCTGGCTCTCTCTTATTGTTATTCTTCTCGCTAGAATTGGCAAATGTGCAAAAGACATTACGAATAGATAAGAAGTTAACGGCAAAGTGTCTGCGAAGAATTTTACGTTGTTCTATTCTGTTATGCGCGAGGATCAATCGCGGATATTCTAATATTTTTTTAAGACGTCTAGATTGATGATTTTCTTTACTCTCTAACATTCGAAATTAATGTTTGGCAATAAAGAACAAATAATTTTATTTTCCGGATTTCAAAAGTTTTAATATTATTATTACTTTTTTCGGTAGTCCCGATGACTGCCAATTTTATTTTTTTATTTTGTTTAAAATTGTTTTAACATTTTTTAATTGGCTTAGTTTTAATGTGAAAATGATCTGGCACTTCTCAAAAAATAAAGATTAATATGGAATGTAATGTTTGACTTTGATCTTATACACTTCAAACTGAAAATGCTTCGAAATGGGTATTTGAAAATTTCGAATCATTTTACTGTAATAAAGGCACGTTTTTCTATGAATATTTATGAGAATTACTGCAGCCGGGCCAATTTTAATCATACTGTGTCACACTGAAACGGGAGTTACATTTTTGACGGGGATATCTTAGTGAAATCAGTCGGCTGACGCTCTCTGGTAAGAGGATTATAACGAGAGGAAATTTAAATAAAAAGCTGAAACAACAATTACTATAACTTAAACGGAAAATTATTACACAAATTTAGCTGGGATTAAATAATTTCATAACAAATCAAATATTAATGGAACGTAACAAGCTCTATTTAATTTTTAATTATGCTTTTTTACATTTTACGAAAACTTGTCAACACGTATTTAAAATTATAACAACTAAAAATAATTAATAAATGTTATAATGGATGTCAGGTTATGGTATGGGGTTCTATAAATGCTTTATTTAATTCGTATAGGAGATCTGGTAGGTAAAAGAATGAACAAAATGAGCCATCGCGAACGCCTGGCAGATATAAAACATCGAAACTATTTTGTTTAGAAAATATGCATGGTTTACTAAAAAAGCTAAATACTACTGCTGAATATCACTTAATATAAATATGCTACATTTTCTTTATCCTTTTTTTTATTATAAACGTAAATGCTAAAGCTAACTGACGATATATGTGTTTCTCTGAAACCCGTCTCGACCGGTTTAAGAACAATAAATAAATCATCGGTTTTGAAGGGAAACTTTAACACCCTATAACTCTGAAACGAAG
Organism: Agelastica alni; assembly: GCA_950111635.1. NCBI lineage: Eukaryota > Metazoa > Arthropoda > Insecta > Coleoptera > Chrysomelidae > Agelastica > Agelastica alni. Next base: position 21,974,315 of record OX467713.1, on the reverse strand, counting down.
TATTTGCGGACATACGTTTATATAGCAAACTCATTATTTTTTTTATGCAAAATCACCCCCGCACTAATTTACTAACACCCTGTATATACAAACTAGAATGCCAATAGAGAGGGATGCGCGTGAACAAATTGACACAATTTGTTTGCTCATTGCACCAGTATTGGTGTCAGATTTAGTATTTATTTTACCAAATATTTTCATAAAACTATACATAATAACCACAGAACTAACAGGATAATAAACACTTTATTTCTGATATTGCAACGGTGCGTGAAATGAAAGGTGTTGTTATGATTGTTAAGAAAAGTAAACAGGCCCGATTTAAGGCAATAAATAGTTCATGAAGTAATGATTTACTGAGACAATAAATTAATAAATTATATCACTGTGCCACAGAAATATATGTTTCTATATATATTTGACTTTTGACACTTCTCCATATGAAGACAATCATAAAATGAAATTGATTAAAATCAAAGTCAGAATATATTCAAAAATCAGAAGATTCTCTATCCTCGGTCCTATTACCCTCACAAGGGTTTGGTGGCACTATGATTCTACCATTTTTATAGCATTTTTCCACTCCTCTCTGTTCTGGGCTTGTTCTGTGCTCGTGCAGAGAGAGTCCAGTCAAGCTTGTGTGATTCCGTCTACCCATAGAGTTGGAGATTATATCTATCGATTAATTTTTGAAATTTTGTATTATGATAACCCAACCTTATAATTATTACCCATATATTTCAACAAATTGCTTTTATATATATAATAATTTTCTAGATAAATAAAATGTATTCATCCTCACAATCCTCACAAGGGGATGTAAAACATGTCAAAACAACACAAATACATATCACATTCTCCACACTAGTACTTGGATACATAGAGTTACAAGGCAAATTCAATTTATGGGCTACCTAGGTATATATATTTTTTTTTGTATGAAAATAGTCGCAAAAAGGGTAGACCTATCGTGTGGGCCGCGGACGGCCCGCACTGCGACTATTAGAAAGGGAAGGGATTATAGAAAGAAAATGATTGTGGACACGCTTTTTAAAAAGTTGTAGGTCATAGTTTTCTGGAAAAACTGATTTTGGAAGCTTATTCCATTCCTTAGCAGCCCTGTAAAAGAAGGATTCTTGATGAAGATTGGTCCTAGTAGTGTCAATCTTGAGAGTAAATGGGTGAGACTGGAATCTAGAAGACGAAGAGAATGCCTTGGTGCTGAGCCCCAAATGTGCGAGCAATACTCCAGTAGAGGTCGGATTTGAGCCTTGTACGTCGTCAACAGTTGATCAGGAGCAAAAAACTTTCTGGCTTTCCACAGAAAACCTAGCCTCTGGCTTGCCGACTTTGCGATGTTAGCAACATGGTCATGCCAAGACATATTATTGGACACCGTGACTCCCAAAATCGAGATGGAGGGACTTGGTTCAAGGGTATTACCGGACATTGTGATGGGATGATTTGAGGAATTCACAAAAGAAAACTAAAATCAATCTAGTGAGTAGCTTGGTCTTTTCGGTCTTTCCATATGCTTCAGAATCTTGGAATGTAAAAGAAGTAGATCGTCGTCGGATTGATGCATTTTAGATGTGGGCGTAACGACGAACGTTGAGAATGTCCTGGACCGCACATAGAACAAATGCTTTTACAAGAAATACGTCCGTCAAAACGTTTGTCCAGTATCGTGTATTCTCGAATTCTTACATTTTTCGGACACATCAGTCGGAGTGAGCATATGGAAAGGCTTATTGTATAGGGAAAACCTGAAGGAAACAGAAGGCGTGGCCGATCACCAAATCGATGGGTGGATGTTACCAAAAAATTATTAGATGCTACTCTCCCACAAGCGGCTCACATGTCATTTAATCGAAATAAATGGCGAGATGCAATCAAGAGAGCCATCCGAAACATTGAACCTCGTTAATATGGGTCACAACACATCTGCAAAGATGTAATGATTAGGAAAAAGGAACTAGGTATCACAGAATTATAATTCTGTGGTGGTAGGTATATGTTCGTTGAAAAATTCATTGAGGCTATAAAAAGGCTTTAAAGATGAGTGTTGTTTTCAACTTTTTTTATTTATATATATTTAAGGTTCCTTAATGTTATAGGAATTTTATTTCATATTTTCACCATTGAATTTTTTTTTTCATACATACATTAGTGATCTAGCAAATTATAGCCTCAATTATTAAAATATCGTGGGAATTCATAAACAGACATTGCCATTTGCATTTAATATACTTAAGGATTCAACGAATAATTGACTTGAAAATTTTTGAGGCCTGCCCTGCCTATTTTTTAAAACACGGTATTGTGTTGCTCAGTACGCAAACTTAAAAGTGCACGTGCACGAATTAAATTTGAGTCAAGGAATTCCCAATGTATTGGGATTCTAGTTTAAATATATATTTCTGTGGGTTTAATCCTCACCCGCCGCATTAAATGTTTCAGATCAAAATCAATAACAAAACATATAAACTAATTTAATTAAATTAATGATTTTCATGTTGGCATAAATTGTAACTTGATTTTAACAATTAATTTCTACGGTATCTGATTGGAGGGTTTTAACAACAACTTCCCGTTGCGAAAATATCACTTTCGGCGTTTTGGTGCGTGCATTTAGGCCCTTCTTGTCTTTCCATTTCCTGGTCACGTGTCTGCACCAACTTTTTGGTGTTTCGATCGTCTTAAATGTTGTAATTTATACGCCAGATAAGGAACTATTAACTTCGATATCGATTTTCTAACTAATTTGCATGGGTACTAAATTCGGGGCACTATTAGTTTGCGGTAATTTACCGTATCAATGTCTCCAACTCGATATATAACTTCGCAGGAAATCGTGACGTCTTATTTTAAAAATACGAGGGTTAACCAACATTTAATTAAATTTCTCGTTCCGACACAAATATCAGGAGTATAATTAAGCCGCGATTCGTGAGCTAATACATTATTTCTTCGTATTAAACACGTACGATTTTTGTAATTGGTTTAGTACTGTAACTAAAACCAAAAAAATACGAAACTATATCTATATATATATATCTGCAAAATTTATAGAAAACTATAATATTATTATAGTGAACTATAAATATTTTTCGACAGCGTGAATGAATGTGATTTTTTAAAAAACTAGCTAATTTCACTGCCTGTCACCTATATTATAGGTTTATGTGGGTTAATTATGTATATAAAAAAACAACTACTCCTCTGGCTTTATGCCGCGACAGGCATTGAATTACATCTGATACATAATCGTGTATAATACCCCATTTCGGGTAACAATATGTAGATGCTTGTTAAGTAAGAGAAAGAACTATTAGATTTATCCATCAGAAGTAACCACCTATGGACCGGTTTCGGGGTGTGCTGCCACTAATCAGCATAAGGCAGTGCATCAACAGCTTCGACTACTACCAAGCATACATGAAGTGCTACGCAAAAAGCGCCAGTCACGACATCTAAACTATAATAAAATTACTGTGCAAAAGGCAGTGATGAAAGGCAGTGATGGTTGCTTTTGGCCTGCTTAGCTTGTTGTTTGTAATTCATATCATGCATATAAGTTGGTACCGTAAATTAATTGTTAAACTTCCACGTAGCACCGCTGGATACGGAAATAGCAGGATCACTTGAAGCTCTGCTTTTTGCTAGCCGAATTTTATCCCAACGGAAATACCTGAAACCACAGGGTGTAGGAGGAAACCTGTTCTCCGGAGGGTCAGGGGGGGGTGACTGGATGTCATGTCCAGAGCATTCCTGGCGCGCCGGGGAGCTGGGACTCTCTGTGTAAACCTGCCCGGTATATATCGCACTGACAACCAGTAACAGCTGGTAATGCGAGGGGGCTTACCTTAACCAGCAGCCCAAGTACAAGGTGTAACAGCATAAATCGAAGACTGCATGGCTAGTGCGTGGACTAGGTGCGATTATGCGAACTCCAGGGTACTTGGAGCCCCCCGGTTTCAGTTGCCTTCCTGTGGCATGTGGGGCTCTGTCGCAGACGACCGTCTTTCCCTAGCTTCTCGTAGGACTCTTTATGGACACGGGAAGGGAGGGAAAGAGGGAAAGGTAGATTAGTGGAGCAACCAGAAAGAGGTTTAAATACCTCATCAAAAAAGGCGTCTCAGCAGAAGAGGCCAAGAAAAAAGTTGAACCGTTGAAGGAGCAAACTTATTACAAAGGGCCGAAAAGAGTCCGGTAAGAGGAAAAGACTCCCGACGGTCGACTGATTAAACGACTGAAAGCGGCAGACAGAGGCAGCAGTGCCTCGGTGCACACCAAATCAACCTTCAGTCAAATGACAAGAGGCGTGAAAGTGGACATTCTGCCGACGAACTATCCAAACGTTTTCCTGACAAAGGAACAAATTGAAACCGTAAAAGAGGCAATTCTGGATAAGATTATCGCGCTGAGAAAAAAGCTGCCACATAGCCTTACTTCTATAGCTCCCATAATAGACCGACCTGGTTGGTTAGCCCTAATGTGTGCCGATAACGACACCGGGCAGTGGCTGAAAGATACCATTGGGGATAAGGTGCAATGCTGAGGGTCGCTAAAGAGGCAGCAATGCTTTACAACGAAATGTTGGTGATGTATCTACCATACAGCCAGGGATATCCCACGGAGATAATTCTTGGATTAATAGTGGCTCAGAACGATAACCTCAAAGTAACCATCCAAAGGGTACTAAGATGAACATCCAAAGGCACTCTGGAACATCTAACCTTTTCGGTTGGCATCCAATTTGGCAAAAGGCAAAGAAAAACTGGGTTTCTGATAAACTACAAGTTTGGTCACTCAACCCCAGGACAAGTGGTGGCAAATCCAAATCAGCCAGGTAACCAAAGGCAAGAAGGTGACTCGAACAATAGGCAGATCCGGTGGCTTTAAGAAAAAGGGAAACAAAAAGCCCTACCTAAACCTCCAGTTTGAGGCAAATGCTCAATTACCTTTAGGTAGGCCTACTCCAAGAGCCCTAAATAATAAGGCAAGCAAAAAGCAGGTGGCTGTTGCCTCGGCCTACTTTCCAGCGGACCTCACAACGCACCCTTTACCAGAGAATATCGAAAGCTTCATTAGATGGTGCAAAAAAGGTAACAAGCACTTCATTCTGTGCTGCGATGCAAACGCCCACCACTTAATATGGAAAAGCACAGACATAAAATGAGCTCCAGATCATTTTTAAACATCCTGTATAAATAACTTATGCTGAAATTGGTAATAAAAGGTTCATATTATTGTTCACGAATTATTGGTACTCAACAACTTTTATGGGAAAAAAATTTTAACAACTGGAATTACTTATTTGATAGCTTTAAGAATATGTTTCTGAGAAATTTATACCTTTTTTTTATTACAGTTGGTTATTCTTTTGTGGTAAACCTTTTTGTAAATAAATATAAAGGACACCTAGTCAAAAAACAAAATATAGATTAAAGTTCTACGTAAAAAAAAATAATAATTATTCTAAAAAGTTAAACGAGTGCTACGTAGCGAATTAGGGATGTTACTAAATACTAACGAAAATAAAAAAACGGATGAATCTTTCAGCAAACGAAGCCTAAAGTTTTACCAAAAGGAAAAAAAATGCAATGCAGAGAGGGTTGCACGATAACAACAAAAAAGAAGGAAACAATATGAAAAACCGAAATGTTTTCCGTTAAATCGAGCAGCGTGTCAGTATATACATACAGTCTGCAACAATTGTGGTCTGGAGCAAACGGGGCGCATTGGTATGTGATGTGTGAATACTACGGAGGCAGTAGTAGCCAGGGCCTGTTATGCCGGCCCCTCGGTGATTTACAGTGCTGTATTTGGCCCCGGTCCAACTCGCTAAAAGCAATATACCCCGCTCGATTGCACTCTAGTATTGCGATGCACCGAAGGCGAAATGGAAAAGCAGTATCATATGAATACAGGTGATTCTGCATTTTAAGATGAATAAGTCAATTCAATTTTTCTATAGTTTACGAACGACTAGCCCCGTTCCACTATTTCAGTGAAATAATACACTAAACATTATTCGTATATTATTGCATAATTCAATGTAAACGATAAGGAAATAGAGGTCTTCAAAAATCTCCTGGACTTTCGACCATCTTTATAAGAATTATAACAAGTATATTGGAGACAAAGCTGGATTTTTATCAGACTCGGAAGCAAGCTGGTTTCCGCTCGAAGTACGGTATGAAAACCTTGATAAAAAAGATCATTGAATATAACCGCCACCTAATATTTATATTTGTTGACTTTAAAAAGGCTTTTAATTCAGTAGAATTAGCGGCCATCTTTAAAACATTACAATATTGTTAAGTCGACTACCGATAATGCGACATAGTTAAAAACTTTCACGAAGAAAACCGCAGAAAAACTAAGAGTAAGGCGAATGGAGAGATCAATGCTTGGCCTGACCCTGAGGGATCGAGTGAGAAATAAAGAGATACGCCGACGTACTGTAGTAAATGATATTATACATCGAATCACTACACGGAAATAGAAATGGGCTGGACACATTCCAAGAATGGAAGACGGGAGATGGACCAAAAAACTGTTGGAATGGAGACCAAGAACTGACAAACGTAACCAAGTCACACCTCCCACTCGATGGACGGATGACCTGAAGAGGATAGTGACAAATTGGATTGCAACAGCCAGGAACAGAGAGAACTGGAGACGTTTGGAGAAGGCCTATGTCTAACAATGGATGTAAAAGGGGCTGCATGATGATGACTGTCCCTGGCTGGGTACGCCTGTGACTTCCAATACCTCTACTAACCACTTTATTGTGAAAATAACATTTAAGATCGATTTGAGCTGTGAGAATGATGGAAATCATAACGAAAAAATGTAATGACAGTTTTTTACATCTGAAGTTTTAAAACCGTTGCAAAGCCAGTCACTCGAATTAACAAAAGCACTATATTTCATTTATACTCAAACCAATATTTTTCAGTTGGTACATCACTACCGAATCCTGTTGGGACCATTATTCTGACGTCCATCGTAAATAACGCTAAATGAGGCCACAAACATAATAATGATTAATTTGGTCCATCCGTATTTATAATAAACAAAATCCGTCGGCCCATTTCACCAAACAAATGCCACCTAATAAATTTTTATTTATCACAAACGATAAATCGGGCGACGGGAAATTATCAATGAATCGGGTAGGATCTCGATCACATTTTATTTCCATCATAAAGGGAAGGATATTTTTCGATAAAATAAACATCCAGTATGATGTATGACCAGAGTGCACTAGATCGCCATTCGACAACGAAAAAATATTATTGACACAAAAATAAATAAAATTTTTATTTTGATAATACTGCCTTAATTTAAAATAAAACCTGTACGATAATTGGAAACTATTAAAATTTTACTTCCGGTACAATCCCCATTTTTTATTTTAATATTTTGCTTCTTTAGTATAGATACATAATTATGATGTTTTTTAGAACCTGATGGTGGGAGGGGGTTTTTCTACCCTTGCTCAACTATAGATATTTTCATATTACCATAGATTTTGCTGGTTCACTGTGTAAAGAGTTTTTGCACATTATTTATTTTATATTCTGGATCACAGTTCTTATAAAAACAACTTCTCTTTATCACTTTTTATTAATGTAACAAAAAACAAAACATCGTTATTATTTAAGTCCAAAAAGAGTACTTTTGTGTATACGAGAGAAAATATTTTTAATTAATTCAACGAGAATCAACTCATCGAGATTAGGAGATTTCTATACTCTACTTTTTATACAATGCTTTTTTACATTGAAACTAAGAGTATGAACTTTATTGTTTTAGTTTCGAGGTGCTTGGATATGTTTTAGACTTACTGCTCAAGTAGTAATACGATGCAAAACTTCTTGCATCTTACACTTATTAGTATTAATCTACAGAAAGTTTTTATGCAATTAGTATTTTTTTCCACCAAAATAACTTATTTTACAATTCAAGTAATATGTTTTAAAAAAATCATTACGAAGTCCAATCTTGCCAAAAATTACCTCAAGAGACTTTAGCACATTGTGCTAGCCAGTGAGTTATATGAACAGAACGCAAATGTAAAACGTCTTAAAAAATACACAATATCGGAATTAAAGGACAGATTTATCGAATAATGTAAATATTTTAAAATAATTATTTCACTATTATTGTATATAGAACTCACCCTAGGTTAGGAAATACGTAGGGGGCTCACTGAAACCCCTCTACACATGCAAATACTGTCAAACCAAAAGCTTATTGTCTCCGGATAGATTGCTGAATAAAGGATGTAAAAAAAGGGGACTTTAGGTACCTTAAGACAACTATTTAATGATTTAGAAAAAGATATTATTAAATTTACTTCAATAATAACGTATTATCTTTCTGTTCTTTTTTTAAATACAATTTTTGGGTAAAAAGACATTGGACTCTTTAAATATATTATTAATCACCCATTTAAGTTCACAATTAGTACTTAGACGAATAAATGTGTTACGTGTCAAATTTTACAGCATTGCCGGTTAATTAGAGGCGAGCAGTGTTGTGAGCTTTAAAGTCTAGAAGATTTTTCAATAGCTCCACATAATAGATAAAAGTTTATACATTCCTATTTAAAGTGCCGGTAATAGAAGTAATGAAAAATATCGATTTCCCGCTTGTCGTGAAATTCGGGATATTCAAAAAGTTAGAAAAAGAAAAAAGGTATTTAGATAATCTTATTTTCTCTCTCGCGACACGGTAAAATGGTAAAAGCTCCTTTAAAACCATTACATTCCCTAAAACATTTTGCAACAAGACATGCTAGGTTAACTTTTTTTTTGTCATGTTTTTCCGACAATCTACTTCGCTAAAACTTGAGTAGGTTTTCGGTTATCTCGTGATATATTTACGTCTTTTTTCTACGATAACAAACTTCATCAGGATAACAAAAAATATTTACATCTTCTTATGTAGAAACTCGATTAAATATGGAATTTCATTTACTTTTAAATATTTATTTATTAGAAAAAACTTGTTTATATTTTTTATTTTTAAGTAATACCAAAAAAAACATTGAAATATATTTAAAAGTAAGTAAGACTGCAAGTGAATTTTAAATTTCCTTGCAATTTATATTAATAAATAAAAGTTGTAAAATGAAATAAATGATTATTTATTACTTTTTTTTCCTTAAAAATTAAAATTATTTTTAAGTAAAACAAAAATATAAAGATGGTAGGTTAGGTAGGTAAAACGGCGGTTCGGAGGAAACCCATTTAAACAGCCATGGCGAAGCCACACATCCCTGTCTCACACCCTTTTCGATGTTAAACCATTCCGTGCAAGCTCCGTTTATCCTGACACAAGCAGTGGAATCCTCGTTAAGTAATTTCAGTACTCGTATTAAACTACCGTTCACCCCATACATAGACAATGTCGACCACAATTCATCCTTACAACTCTGTCATAGGCCTTTTCCAAGTTTATAAAAGAGCAATAGACTTTCTGACTTTTAGCCAAGAACTTTGAAATGAAAATGAAAATACCTGTTCCATACATCTTCTTCCTCTTCTAAATCCTGCTTGCACATCCCATATCATCTTCTCAGTTTCATTCGTCACTCTTTAAATCAATATATTTGAATACAGTTTGCCAACTATGCTAAGTTAACTAATACCTTGGTATTTCTTACAGTCCTGCTGCGAACCTTTTTCCTTGTAAAGCGGCACGATAACGGCCTTGCACTAGTCTTCTGGTACGCTACCACTCCTCCAACAAAGGTTAAAAAGGCGGTACAGCAGACTAGTTACCACGCTTTCTTCAGCCTTCAGCATTTCAACCGTTATCCTGTCGTACCCAGCAGCTTTACCCAATTGCATACTGTTCAACGTTTCCACAATTTCTGTCGTACTAATTTCACTTTCATTGCAACTTTCACTCAGGTCTCCGAATGGGGCCTGTACTTTTGTATCCTCTTTCTCAAATAAACTTTCAAAGTATTTCTTTCATATCTTAAATACACATTCCTCCCCTTTTACCATACTACCATCTTGGTTTCTGATTTTTTCCAGTTGCGAGGTAGTATTTTTACCTTTGGCTGTTTAGTGAGTAGGAAAACGGATTTGGCTTTGTTAATAGTTTTCCATTTTCATGTTGCTGATTAAATACAATACAGTAATATCTTCCATTAAGTAAAAAGAACATTAATGTCAGACTGTCAACAATATGAACAGTGCTATAATTTACATTAAATCAAACCGTATCAATTCAGCTGATCGTCCGATCAACTATTTAAACAAACACAGTTCAAAAAATCTAATTTCGCCAAATCCATTTATTCCAACTGTTGGCCAATTAGAGAATACTCGATTTAGGAAGGGAAACAAATACGAAAAATAATAAAACGGACTACCTCAATCACTTCATTTAAATTGGAATGGTACACTCTAAAAAATTCCAAACATTTATTGTTACTAGAGGTCGTCCAGTGGTCGACATTCGACCATAACTTATTAAATTCACCATAATTTATTAAATTAACTAAGTTTGAATCTTATTGAGAATCTTTTGTTAAAGAGTATATCTCTATATCATTTAATTTATTATTTTTGAATTTTGTTGTATTACGTCAATTGCGAGTATTTGACATTGGCAGTGTAAACGTAAAAAATGAATGTTTTATTTTATTTAATTTAATGTATTTACAACAAATATTGTATATAAATTTTAGCTTTCTGCACTTCTTATCGATATAAACTTAAACTATGCTAAATCTCACACTTCTGCGAGCGCGCAATTTGCTTGAAAAGGTACAGAACTGTTTTATATTTACCTATTTATACAGTGCTTTCATTTCAAAACTAGCCAATCCAAATAACTTTTGATTTTGCGTAAATGTAAAAAAAATGAAATAACATGTCAAATTTTCAATCAAGGGAGAGATTTAAAAATGTTATTCTGTTCTTTCTAAGTGGCACCCCTTTAACACTTTCAACCACTTCTTTAAAATGACAAAAATCAATCCCTACCTTGTGATACATCAAATAAAAACACAAGAAAATGAGTCCGGTCAGGATGTTAATAAAAAACAAATGTTAAAACGTCTATGTTTTGAAACTTTATTATTTCATCTTTAGAATTATTTAAACTGGCTTTCCGGGTAAAAAATAAAATAAAAGTAAAAAATACTTTTTAAAAAACAAGCTTTTATTTTAAAAAGAATAAAATGAACTTTTCATTTTTAACTTATACCATCAACTTAACACGTCATTACACAATTTATTATGAAATAAAAGCTTGTCGCGAGATTTAAGTACTTATATTAACTTGGTCTGATTATTCTAAAAATTAAATTTGATCAGTAATAGCTATTTAATTTACTTAATTATCTACATAGGGTAAATTAATATTTATTTTATCATTTATTATCTTTAAATATTTATTAAATAAAATGCTGCATTACTAATGTTTTTAAAAATAAATATGAAAGACAATTTTTTAAATATTAATGAAAATTTTATGTGTAACGTAATTAGAAGTATAAAATGACAAAAACTGTAAAAAAACGTTGTACATACACCAATGTACAATTTTTTCTATACAACATCGAAATATGTCCATGAAACGATTGTAATCATGAAGAGCTACGTATATTTAATTATTTACTTATTTATTTACAAAAAAGGTACTTATCGGGCTTAAGATAAACATAAACAAAACATAAATCATGAGACCAGTGAAGAGACACTAATAACCATAGAAGGTCATGCCCTCGAATGCATCGAGGACTACGATTTGGGTAACAATTTGGATTGGCTTGGTTTTGATTTCGGACTGTTGGATAAGAATTTTTATATTGACTGGATTGGCTTAGTTTCGATTTTAGACTGTTGTACATTTGTTGAATACGAGTAAATAAAATTTCAATACGGATTGGGCATCTCGAAAAAAATAAAATAAAATAATGGGGTGTAGCAAAATACACCGGGTTCTGCTACTGGTTTATAAAAATAAACCACAGAAAATCTGTACTTGTTAATTTGACAAGCAGATAAATAAATTTGAATTAGATTTAAGCAACAATATAATTCCACACAAAGAAACAGCCAAATAAATAATTGGGTCTAAATCTTGATGCCAATCTTAAAACAAAACATGTTTAAATGAAAACAGAACCACTTAAACTTAAACATAAAAGCATTTAGGAAAAGAATTACCTTTACATCAAAAACAAAGTACCAGTATGCTTTTCGGTATGTTTAATGGGACCTTCAGTATGTATTGAACTAAATCAATAACAGACAATCAACACCTAGTACCAAGGCGTTAGTTGTTTCATGTTGGGAATGAAGGAAAGGCATTTTTTTATTTTGGAACATACCAAAAAAGTTTTTACAGTGTAACTTTCAACGATTTGTTCAAACCGAACAGTAATAGCTTCTAGTAATTATTTCAATGTGTCCTTAATGACGTGCCTGTGATCACACTATGAGTCAATTAAAGGCGAACATAAACTTTGATGCGCTATAAATTCGACATGCAAATTCGACACAAATGCAACCAATTCGGTTCGTCAGGCAAACTTAAAATTGCATTCTGTTTTGCATGGCATTGGATGATCATTTTTCAGTTCGAAAATCATCGGGCTTTGTTATTAAAATTTACCAAGACTATTAACAAGTACATACAGATACTGCGGATGTCTAAATAAGTGCTAGTTTGTTGTTGTGGATTTTAAAAAGTTGAAGGCAAAGAAGTAAGAATAATAGGAACTGAAAACTGAATACTTTGGCAAGTCTTGTTAGCGCGCATAGCCAGCGTTATGACCAAGACGAAAAGAAATTTAAAGACTCCATAGGAAAGATAATATTGTCAATTTTTTTATAAGTAAACGGTATTGCCGTAGCAAAACTAACTTTTCCAAACCAAGGGCTCTTTTCTATTTAATATTTTTCATTAATATAGTACATAAAGGAATTTACTCCATCTTCAAATTAGATATTGTCCGTTGGACGGGCCAAACGTATTACCTGAAAGTTTCATCGCCCTAGCTCTCCTTCTGTAGTTATAGTGCAAAAAGTAAAAAATGCGGTAAATTTAAGAATCACCTTGTACGGCAGCTACCTGAAGAAATGTACCGTTATGGCCCATCTTCGAACTCGGTTTTGTCCTTCGGACAAAACTTTTACTCAGTAAATTTTAGTGACCTACCGCCTCTCTGTCTCAAAATATCGTGCCCACAAGATTTTCCAACACGCACACACACACGTGCGCGCGCGCGTAGGGCCATGAAACGTGCACATGGTTTTGGCGATTTTGATATTTGGGGGTAAACCAATACTTCTCCATTTTAACCCTTCGGTTCGAAAAAGTAAAAAGAAATCCAGTACTATTTTAAATTGGGATTTTTATCTAGTAAAATTCTTGAATTTTCTTGCGAAACTATTTTGTATGTTTAAGAAGCTTCATTTTTAGCTTCGAATAAACGTATCAGTTTTTTAGTTATTATGGTAATATGAGAAATACATAGACATTGCATTGCCCATGGGTAAATCGGGATTATAAGTTGGATTTTATATATTCTTGTTGAACTATTTTACAGAGTACTAGGAGTAATAATTTGAATTAAAATGACTCGTATAAACATAAAACCCCACAACATTCATTTTGCATGCTCTATGAGACATGTTAGTGACATGTTTTATGAGAGGCATTTAAAAAATATAAAAGCAAAGGGAAATATTTCCTCACAACTTATAACTATGTTTTCATTAAACAATTTTATTATATTGCTAATATTTAATAGAGGCCTCTTTTATTTTATTAGTATTTTAAAAATAGTTGCAACAGAAATGTTTTGAATCCTAATATAGGAAAACATATGAAATACGTTAGTGTCCTGTAAAGAATTAAAATATGTTTTGAATTTAACTATAATTTAAAAAGGAATGGTTGTTAAAACTAAACAAACTGGCTTGTAATAAAATACATTGTATAATTATTATTTTTTTGGGAAATTTAAGTTGTCCGGTTTTAAGCATAATAAAAGATATCGTTTTTTGCTTCTGGTGATGTTCCATAACGGCAATCTTAAATGATAAGTAAAACTCATAATAAAAATTAGAGTGAAGTCGTTTACAAAGCAGGTTTATTAGTATTAGTTTCTTAGTTATTTATAAACATTTGTTTTAATATTTGCAAAAACGTAATACTTAATAAGATTAAGAAATCATCTCAAAAAAAAATCTGATAATAAAATAAAAACTTGGTTCCAAAACACCTTCAACAACTTTCCTGTTAATATTGTAACGTTTTTACTTCAATAACTTTTTTTTCTTATAATGCATCTCCTATCGGAGGTTTGCTATCATCACAGCTATCCGAACCTTATTGACTGCAGCTCGAAAGAGTTCAACATTGCTGCAATTCTTATCTAGTCCCTTAGATTTTTAAACCAAGACACACGGCGTCTTTCAATATTCCTCCTTCCACCAATCTTTTCCTGAACTATTAGCTGGACAAGTGGGTATTTGGGTCCTCTCAGTATATGACCTATATATTAAAGCTTTCCATTTTTTATGCTAATAATGACTTTACATTCCTTATTCATCCGATTTAGGACTTCCACATTTGAGATCTTTTCTGTACAGGGGATACGCCACATTTTACGGTAGCACCACATCTCAAAGGCTTGTAGTTTGTCTGTGTGATTCTTCTTGAGAGTCCATGCCTTCACTCCACACAAAAGCGCGGAAAACACGTAACAACGCAGCATCCCCATCCTAAGTCCAATCTTGATATCTCGACTGGTGAATAATTTTTTCATTTTCGTAAATGTTGACCTGGCCATCTCTATTCTCGTTCTTATTTCTCTTGTTTGGTCACCTGATTGTGCTATCCAGGCTCCCAGGTATTTGTGTGACTGCACATTCTCTATTAAGATGTCTGCTACTGACACGTTTACATGGTTGTGATTTTGGGGGAACTTTGTAACTACCATTAACTTGGTTTTCTTAAGATTTATCTTTAGACCGTATTCGTTACATCGATCATTTAATTTTTCAAGATGTTGTATGTCTCTTTGATTGCTCGTTAACAAGACGGTGTCATCAGCATATCGCATATTATTTATAACGTCTCCGTTAATAACTATTCCTACCGATTCTTCTTGCAAGGTTTCTTTAAAAATGGCTTTGCTGTACAGGTTAAATAGTATTGGCATTAGGATGCATCCTTGTCTTACACCACGATGGATTTCCTCTGTTGGCTGATTTTATACCTTTGTATTCGCTCTTTGGCCCCAGTATAGGTTGCTAATTATTCTCACATCGTCCAAGTCAATGTTTTTACTGACGAGTAGCTGATGTAACTTGTCATGTTTCACTTTGTCAAAAGCTTTCTCAAAATCGATGTAACATGCAAACACATCTTGGTTCATATCGAGACAGCGCTGAAAAAGAACGTTTATCCCAAAGAGCGCCCCTCTTGTTCCAAGTCCTTCGCGGAATCCAAACTGCGTGTTGCTCATGTCCTCCTCAAATTTTAATAACACTCGGAGTTAAGATTTATTTACACATTTATATTACACAATAATAAACTTTAGAAAACTGACTAACTCTTGCGAACGAACGCCAATTTATATTTAATGCTGAATCGAGAAGCTTCTAGCCGTATCCAAACTTTTCTATAAAAAATTTCAGATTGGTCGTGAAGGTACCTAATGGAACATTCTTGTCATTGGCTGTAACGTCACTATACCGTCCAGCTTGCTTACGTACATTCCAGTGGCGTATCGCAAAATCGTAACAATATGAAAAAACAGCAAAAATTTCAACAGTTGGAATTCTTAGTTAAATCCAAAGTATACTATTTGCACTGTAAGAATAAATTCCTTCTTCTTCTTCTTATAATAGGACCTGCTCCTGTTTAGTCTGTTGCGTTTAGCTTCCTTCGGAGCTTTTCCTGTGACGCTGAGCTCCAACTTTCGTACCATCTCTTCGGTGGTCTGCCTGCCGGTCTTTGCGAGTTTGGTTTTTGCTTCATGGCCCACTTTGCCCACCTTTCATCTGGCATCCTTTCCACATGGTCTTTCCAGCACCTCTTACTACATCCTGTATTTCTAGTTCTTTTCTGATATCCTGGCTTCTTATTCTATCCCTAAGGGTAACACCCTTGATGGTTCTTAGTATTTTCATTTCGTTCGTTCTCATTATTCTTTTCGTTGTTGATGTTTCAGCTCTGGTTTCTGTGGCGTACGTTAAAATACGTCTTACACATGTTTTATAAATCCTCAGCTTGCTTTTTGTACTCATCATTTTATTTCGCCATATGATATCTCTCAGGTATCCGCTGACTTTTGTTGCTTTTATGACTTGTGTTCGTGCTTCTTTAATAAGGTTTCTTTCGCTTAATACCTCCACTCCTAGGTAGTTGAATCTTCTTCTTCAACATAATTTTAACTTAACAAACGAATACAAATACTTATTATAATTAATGATTTATTGTTGATCATTATTTTAATAATCACAATTATATTATTGCTACAAAAAGAATTTAATTTATCTAATTAAGAACGACGTAAAGTGCTAGATTGCTATTGAGGAGGATAGAGGTCTACATTTTTAAATTTTTTATTATTTTATTAAAATTCAAATAATTGTAATCCAAAGCATACTGTTAATTATTCGATAAAGTGAAAACCGAAAACGTTTTGAATAAGTATATTACTATTATGTGTTCATTACATTTTGTTTTTGTGCAATCAAGTTGCGGATGATTTTAATTACTCTTGGATGATTCGCTAGCCTCATTTTTCTTTTTTTGATGAGTAAATTAAAATTGGTTATTAATTAAATTTGTAAATTCTCCTGTAATACCGTAGCTCGTTTTTTACCATCTATTATTAGCGGATCTGGCGTTGGTCACTGAAACAATCACGATAGAAGGGTAACAGTTATTAATTAGAGAATTTACTCTAATTACAACTTCCATCGATGCTGCGGCCAGGCGAAGGTGTTAATTATCTCATTTCTGGGTAAAAAGCTTCAACTTTTCAATATGGTAGGGAAGACTCAAATTCGTTGATTTGATTCGATTAATTTTATATCGGCGAAAATTACAAAGCTGGTCGACTAAATAACCTTGAAGCCAGAAATGGGTTTTTTTTAGTAATTTAATTACTTGCAGAAAAATAATAAACAAAAACATGTAATTAGTTAAAAACAGAGATATGGTTTTACAAGATATAGGACAGGAAATGCAGTACTCAACTTTCCATTTTTCATGCAGTAAGACGGATTGAGATGCGGTTTTTGCATTTGATTTCTAGATTTAATCGAAAACTTTGTACCTACTTTTGGTCATATAGTTTTTTAATTGCTTTTTTGCAGTGGATAATGCAATCTAAAAAATGCATTTTCAGAAGTCACATAGAAAACACCTGGAACGGTAACGTTCGGGTTTCTAGTGGTATTAGAGGTCGATAGTCATAAGTATGACCTCCAAATGTGTATCTCGTCGAACTGAAGCTCAAAATGACTGGTCAACGTCATCTTCAAGGTTTTTCCTAAAATTTACCAAAAAATGATCCAAAAATACTCTCCAGTGGGTTTTTTGGAACGCTCATCTCCCTGATACCGGGTATCTGGTGCTTCTTAAAATAATAAAAAATATTTTTTTTACAACTGCTTAGCAAAGTAGCCTTTGACGCTTTCAAATTTCAACGCAAAGTGGACGTTTTCCGACAAATATTTTACCGATCTAGCGCGGAAATATTTCAAAAACACTTGCATCTCTAACTTATTCTTTATCATGGAAAATAGTGATAGTGAATTATCCAACACACCTCCTGATGTAGCAAAAAGTGCAAAAAATGTAACTTTAAATTTCCTACCAGAGAAATAGAGAGCAAAATATGAATTTCAATACAATAGATTCATAACCTGGTGACAATCAAAGAAGGTCAATAAGTATTCAGAAAATGTGTTACTGGCTTATTTTGGAGAAAAATCAAAGACTTCGAAGTCATCAACTCTTTGGATCATATATTCGATAATACGAACATGCTTGAATGTTAAAAATAACATCGAAATCAATAAGTATCCTTAACTCATCGCATTTCTCAAAAAACAATTCGTTGGATTCAAAGCCAAGAAATCCAAAACATTTACCACTGAAGATATTCAGCAGTTTTAATGAGAAGCTACCGATAAAGAATATCTACTAAAAAAAGGTAAATTTTAATTATACCTTACACTCTCTGTAGTTTGATTAGCAGTAAGAACAGTTTCTTAGTTGAATAATACCATATAACTCTTGATCACTTTAATGATCATTTTGAACTGTTCGTTTGTGTTCAATTCCGGCCAGGGCCACTTTTTTTTAATTTACGAGTTATTTGTCCTTCTATTTCGTTATAAATATGAATTATTGGATTGATAGCAATTTGGATAGCTTATACATTTTGGATAGCTATTGACTGTTAATTTTTTTATAGGTAATTCTAATTATGGGTATTTCTGGTGCCTGCAGACGCGATGAATTGGTGAAAATGAAGATCGGTGACATAGAAGATAAATATTCTATTTAAATAGTCCGAATTCCAGGTTTGAAGACGAGAATTAGCCCTGTTTTTAAGATTCTTAGTCATAATGAAGAAAATTCAGTTGATTATCTATCAATTTGTAAAAAATACATTGCAATCAGACAATTTTGTCAAAATAAAAATAATACTCTCCAACGCCTAGTTTTCAATCTTCGGAAGAATTTATGTTGGAGAAATATCCTGATGGACCATCAGGTTCGGGAATAAATATCAAAGATTGTCATAACTTCACATTCAATTTCATTATAGTGAATGATAATTATTTTCAAGAATATTATAAAATGTTATAATTAAAATACAAGTAATATTATGTACTTACTTATTTGGAATAAAGTATTTAGTGTTTTTTTCTGTCTAAAAACTGCATTTGTAAAAAATCTTGTGTGTATTTCGAGCACAAAGTGTCATTGCCCCTCTCCAAAAACTCTCCTTGTCAAGCGGCAATATATCACTGCGCTCTTAATACACAAATAGCTATTGTAATAAGTAGATATATTTGTAAGAAATAAATTATGTTAATACAAATTTAAAAAATTTTGTACGTATACATTTCATCTGTTTCCCAGCGTCGAATCTCTTTTTTCAAGTGGGCTTTGGAAAGTCCACAGAAGGGTTCTGGGCCGGAAAATTGTGTATTTGCCCCTTCTTTGGCAAGGCAATCTGCTTCTTCGTTGCCTTTAACTCCCTTGTGACCTGGAATCCAAATCAGAGTAACCTGATTGTTTGCTGCCAGTTGCCTCAGGGACTGTTTACAGCTTAGCCTCACAAGTGTACGACTTTAGAGCTTTTAGTGCTGTTTGGCTATCTGATAAAATATAGATTTCTGCCCTTCGGGTGTTTCTTTCGATGCACTCCTGGGCACATGTCACTATGGCATGTAATTCTGCTTGAAAGATGGTTGGGGTGTTACCAAGGGGTTTTGAGAGCCTAAAATTCGGCCTTATAACGCCCACTTCAACCCTTTCATCCATCTTGGATCCATCAGTGTACCACACTACAGCATTCCTTTTTTGTTCTTCCGTTCTCTGTGCAAACTTGTTGGTTGTTTATAACCACGGTCTTATCTACCATTTTAATTCCAGTACACCGCTGTGACACTTGACCCAGCTGAATATGGTTTCACATTTAATGCACGATAGCTTATGAAGTAAATTTCCTATCCTACAAACATGGAAGTTTTTGTAAAGGTTGTATGCAAGGCGACTTATACCCTCTAAAACAGATTTTAATTTTAAAAAAATATTAAACCCTCATGTTTTTATCCAAGCAATGACACAAAGTATCTTAAATGGCACAGAGGATATTAAGGTCAAGATGCAAAAGGCCCGACCCTGTTGTTAAATAATATTATTCGAGCATCAAGACAGTGCTTTTTCAATAGCAAACGCTTCGCACTAAAAATACTGCACGTCGCCTGAACACGACCTTTAAATCCCAGAAAATGAAAACAGATTCTCGTTTTACTATATCTGTTTTATTTTATAGTCAATTACTTAGGAAATCATATGAAAGTTTAAAAATGTAAGGTTAATCTAATGAGTGACATACGTTTAGGTCATTATTAAGCAATAATTATTTTAAATTGTAAAGCTACTCGTTTATACATAATTAGTTATAAAAATTATAAGAAGGACTAACATTTTTAAAAAATACACTCTAACTATCCGATGCAACCATCACATAAACAACACTCTTTAAATTTTCGAACTTGGCAGAAATGTTCATGTTAATTTTAAGCAAAATGACCATAAAATGAAGCAAAACTAAAATGTATTTTTAGTTTATGCAATTTTACAGCAAGCAAAACATTTTGTAAACTCTAATCGTGGATCTGTTGGATATATTTTCACTGGACAAATTGCGATATTATTTGTGAATGGTGTGGACACAGCGGGAGAAGTTTTACGTTCACTCAACAATGATCGAGAAACAGACCGTTACAATCGTCGTATAATATTTTTCAAGATAAATATGTCTAATGCACTGTTCTATTCCGATGACATGAGAGTTTTAACAGAGACTCCGGCATGGTTAGTCTCCGCGTCATCCGTCTTCAAATCCTTCTTGTCAAGTATAACAGTAGCCATTCTTGTTTTTCTTTTCTTTTTCTGCGCTCGAAATGTACTAGACAATATCAAGATGGAGACGGTTACTTTTGGAGATTATTGAATAGCCGGAGGGTTTGTCATCTTTATATGTTTGGAAGAGGGTAGTAGGATAAATACACTAAACACTTTTTAGATTCAAGACCATTAAAGACCAGATGTTAAATGAAATAAAAAAATATTCACGTTGTATTTTTTTAAAAAAATTATTGTTTAAAATTGTTTTTTTGGCGAAATTCGTGGGTATTGAATACAATGACAAATTAATCCCGTTTTATATTTACAGCAAAAACTAATGTACAGGGTGAGCAAAACTTAATGTGTCAGAAAAAAAACGATAGAAAAAAATTTGAAAAGATGTTCTTAAATGGGATTGAGTTAGGTCCATTGTAGGCCTAATTTGCATATTTTACCACATTTGAAAACTGCCTTAATGACGTAATCGATTTTTTCCTTAAAAACATACCTATATATTGGTAGATTTAAAAAAAAAATTTTCTTACCAAATTTTGTAAAAAAAAATCTGCTATATTTTTCCGTTATAAAATTATAAGCAAATTTGTAAAAAAAAATTTCAAAAATTCTTAATCGTCACGATTCAAAAAAGTAGCCTTTGGAAAATGGCATCTGTCAATAATTAAATTAATGGTTGACAAATAGAAAGGAAAAGAAGAAGAAAAGAAATATTTTCGTGGGTAAAAATTATTTTAAAAGTAGCTGCTGTGGTAATAGTCTATTCAAATGTGAAATCAACGCCAAATAAATCGGAAAACGTGCTGCATACTTTAAAAACCCGTTTTATATAACGTGCTTTAAAACATTGGGTTAATTGTATTTATTTTTATGAAAGAAAATCGTAAGTTATTTGTGATTTTTACTACACAGAATAGTACAAACGTATAATTATGACAAACGCACCTTTCTATTAGTAAAAATAAAATTAAAGAGATAAATTCCCAAAACAAATTTACTGTTTCTCGCCCGTCCGACTCGTACAACAGTGAGATTTATTGAATAATTCAATCACTGAAAATTTAAGGAAGCGTAAGAAGAAATACTCCTTTTTTATCTTTATATCCCCATACTTCCACTTTACCCGGAAAATCCATTAGATTAATTGCATAAAATTCATTGCGGGTTTGCTCCTAAGTAAATATATGTTTGTCTTAAATTAGACCACTCCCGCATTCTTGCTTTCCAAGAAGAATAAATGGCGCAGATTTGCATTCATTCATTTCATCTTTAGTTTCTTCGCATATAAGCTCGAGTATCTACTTAAAATTCGGGAGTAGCCGCTGAGAAACGATTTTTAAATCATTATAAGTTACCTTTTTAGTGTTATGAAAGGACACTACATACTTTAATCCGGTAAATATTAAGCATTACTTCATGAAATTATATATTGATTTAACGAATGAGCGCGCGGTTAGAGTTGGCCGTTAGATAGACGTCAACCAATTTTCCGAGAGGTCGGTACTGTCAGCCATCAGCTGTGCACTTAAGTTACAGTGTTGTGTATAAAGTTTGCTGTTATATGCGTAAACTTTATAAATAAATATTTACTGTTGATAGTAAGTCTCAATAAAGTGCAGATTATTGATAAAAAATTCAAGAAAGTAATAATAAATAATTATTTGATTAAAATATTTCAGTCTTTAGCTTTTTTAAATTTTGACGTTAATTTTTGTCACTGTCGGTGTCAATTAAATAAAATACAATATTCAATAAAAACAATTATTGTTTGTCATGAAAAATCATTTCAAATAATACCTGACCCATTTTTTTCAGTATATAATTTTATAATTGCTTATTACTAAGGTGAGATGTCAAATGTTACACATCATATGCGACTACAGTAAGGCTCGCTCATTTTTTATTTATACATTGAGAACTTGTGCATCACCTGATATAAGTGGTATAATTGGAGGTAAAAAAGGCACGTCTGGCGGTGCATAGAGGTGTGTTGGTTCCTACACTTATGTATGGTAGTGAATGTTGGGTTTGGCAGAAGAAGCATGAAAATAGGATTAATGCTGCGGAGATGAGTAGTCTGAGAAGTATAGCCGGAGTGACTCGGTTGGATAAAGTTAACAATAGTGAGATAAGAAAACGCTGTGGTGTAAAAGAAGATGTGGTCACAAAGATAGATAAAGGAATGCTAAGATGGTTTGGACACGTAGAAAGGATGGATGAAGGAAGATTGACGAAACAAATTTATAAGGCGAGTGTGAATGGGCAAATCGGTAGAGGTCGACCTCGGAGAACATATCTCGATCAGATCAACATTGTTTTGAAGAAAGGCCAGGTCAAGAGTACCAACAATCGAAGAGCATGTATGAGAGCACTGATGAAAGTAGAGGAAGCAAAAGATGTGTGTACGAACCGTAGCAAGTGGAAGGAAGTGGTTTCTGCCTACCCCTATGGGAAAAAGGCGTGACTCTATGTATGTATGTAGTTGGAGGTACCTCAGGGCAATTTTTTAACTCCCACTCACCGTGAAGAAGTGTTAGCTGATTTTATTAAATTTTTTTAAGGTTTTGTTTTGGACATAATTGGTTTCATAAAAAAAAGAAAATGTAACTTTTACTATTAATTTTAACATTTACAGATAGTGAGGTAAGCTTAACTATTTCAGAACAATCAATATTGCCCTCGATAACTTTATGGAAAAATACCAGTTCTATGTGTTAAAGCATTTAAATTCAGAGATTTTAACACTTGTGAATAATTATATTCATTTTTTTTTATTCACAATTTAAAAGCCACAATATCTTTGGAATTTAATTTAAATATTCATCAAGAGATCTGTATTAAATTTGTAGCATGGTGAACAAAAGATAAAACTGTATTAAGTATAGACCTTACTTGTGCAATAAATAATCTTGGCAGCACTGTCAGACAGTTGTCTTGCTTAACGAAGAGAAAAACCCAATATATTTCGTGCACAAGACGCGATTTTTATTATGTGCTAATTGAAAGTAATTTTTGTATCGAATACAACACCCAAATTTTTAATCTAATTGGTCTCTGATAAATGTATTGTTTATCTGGTAAATATAATTTGTAATGGTCTGTTATTTCATAAAAAAGTTACTTTTTGATAGCAACCCAAGTTCAGTTTTAGTTAATTAATATAATAACCACCGACAAAGAATATTTAGGTCAGTTTCTCAGCATGAGTAATTGCAATAAATATTAAAAAAAAAATTAATATATATATATATATATATATATATATAATTTATTTAATTTAAATAATCAATAAAAAAATACATTTTGTGACTGGAGTTTTTAAAAACTGCTAAACACTGCTCTGGGAATTTGCAAATTATATCCAGTTTAGAAATATCAAGTTTTTAAGATTAATACTTTTTGGAACATCGCGACATTAACAAATTTTTTTTAAATATAATTAGTAATAGGTGTGACAGTTCAAAAATATGACATGTATACATCTAGTAATGCACCCTTTTTAAAATTAGTCTACAATATTGACAACATTTGACATTGGACGTTTTTATGTCTTTTAAGCACTAAACCACTAAACAGCTTTTTTTTTTCTGAAAGTTTTTTACTTTTTTATTTCATCCTTGACATAAAATAGACCTGCATCCTGATGAATTATTTCATTGGTTATAAACCATGGGACTCCTAATATCATTTTTAGTGTTTTGGATTGAAATCTTTGTACTATTCAAATGTTTAAATTTGCGGTATTTAACTTTACTAACTAGTAAAATTTCCTTATAGTTTTAGTTTTCCAGGCGGAAATGTTATATGTGGTTATATGTAGTAATTTTTTCTCATTTGTTTTTATTCTCCATTTTATCATTCAGTGTTGTATTTTATTTAAGTTTGCAGGATTTCTGAAACTATTTTAGGATTGTTGTATCATCGTCGAATGTGGCTGTGGTAATATTTGTGTCTGTTGGTAGGTCAGCTGTAAATATAAGGTATTGTACGGGCCTGGTATGCTTCCTTGGGGTACGCCGGCTTGAATTTGGTTGGATATTTGTGTAGTTATTGTCTTATTTTACGTGATAGTATTTATTGCTGATGTAGCACTTTAAGATTATACAGTAATTTATTGGTACGTTCTGATTTAGTTTACATAAGAGGCCTTTAAGTCAGACTTTGTCAAATGCCTGGCTAATGTCCAAGAATACTGCAGAGTAATATAGGTTATTTTTAAAGTCTTTATTGATTCTTTCTACAACTCTATGTTATTGTTGTATTGTTAAATGTTGTATTGATAAATAAACCCAAATTGGAGTGGTGGTATTAGTTTTTTGTTCTAGTAGGGGCATAAGTTTACCGAAGCAGCTGTCTGGACACTCCGCAATGAACAAAAGTTCAGCGAGATATCCAATCTTTGCGACAGCCAGGCTGCTATCAAATCACTGAACTCAGTCTACTTGACCTCTAGGGCAGCAATGCAATGCCGAGCCGCCCTGAATGAGCTAGCAGCTAAGTTTAGAGTTCACATTGTCTGGGTACCCGGACACAGGGACATACCAGGCAACTGTAAGGCGGATGAGCTAGCAAGTTAGGGCACCACCCTTCCAGCTGTATCTTCTCATCTCAGCAAGGAGTACCGATTACAAACTGCCGGATCCTCCTCCACAGTAAGGTAGTTTAAAAAGCCAACTTGAGGTAGCAAAATAAACCCACATGCACATCATTGAAACAGATTTGGCCTAAACTAGATCTACGTCGAGTTAATGATGTTTTAACTCTATCCAGAGAGTTTATTGGAAATGCGATCGCAGCTATAACAGAACACTGGGCAGGTGGATCTTATGCACGGCGCATGGAATCGCAGAGCTACGACACGACTTCTGTAGAAGCTGTCACGATGAGAAAGAGGAGGAAACAATGCTACATCTTCTCTGCCACTGCCCTGCCCTAGGTAGAAAACGGCTTTCTATACTAGGGCAACCGAACTTTGATGACTTATCTAATCTTAGCTCAGTTAGCATTAAAGACCTCACATTTTTTCCTAAAAGTTTCAACCGGTTCCCACGATGGAGGGCTATGGCACCGTCGTCTATCACGGTATCACAACGGGCCAAAAAGCCTTAGTGGGTTTCCTCCGAACCACCGTTTTAACCTAACCTAACCTATGGGCATAAGTTTATTATCAACTTTTTGAAAACTTTGAAGACCACTGGAAAAAGACCAATACTACTAATACTATTACCAAAATAAACATAATAATATACTCGTATATACTTAAAAAGATAAGGTCGAAAATGTTTAAAATATAGATTTTATGATTTGCGCAGTAAAGCAGATAAAAAGATTACATGAGACACAATTTTGCAATCGCTCTCTCTCTCTCTCTCTGTGTGTCTCTTTCTTTACTCTAATTCCGCAACTTAAACCATTTACACTTGATTATTTTAAAATCTAAGAGTGACCAATAACACATCCCAAATAAGTATATATGAATTCAAAAAATTAAAGAACAATGGTAGCTTATTCGTTCTGGTAACAATATAAGTTAAAAAAAATTTCCAGCGGACGTGACCTCGACAATCGTAATTCCTTCTTTTCCGCTGACATCAAGAGAGATTTTTATCCAGCAAAAACAGTGAAACAAAAACTGGACCCTAATATTTCCGAACAATTTCCAGGGTATGTGATAACAAGCGGATCAAGGGAATCGCCGACATTTCGTCGACAGATTCTCAAAGATAGTCGTCCTTGAAGGGACGCGTAGGCACGTTTACACTTTGAACTGTCACGATGGCCGCGTGCCGTGAGAAATTCCTCTTGACTTATTACGGAAACTTTGAGATTTCTTACAGTGATCGGATCCTTTGATATTGCCAATGTTCGTGCCACAAATCACGTGCAAATGTCTTGTGAGTTCTACCTAGTAATAGGGCTCAGAAGCAAGGGCGGTGATAGATAAAAATATTTTAGGGGTAATCTATCCGCAATTCAACGACCATCTTTTTTTTTCGTTTTTAAAAATCTACCACAAACAAGCTTTCCAGTTAATTTTCATTAAAGATAAAACAACAATCAAACA
This sequence comes from Agelastica alni, assembly GCA_950111635.1. Classification (NCBI taxonomy): domain Eukaryota; kingdom Metazoa; phylum Arthropoda; class Insecta; order Coleoptera; family Chrysomelidae; genus Agelastica; species Agelastica alni. The sequence continues at coordinate 21,947,581 of OX467713.1, read as the reverse complement.
GGTATCCAGTGTCATCGATAAATCAATATTTAACCAATAAACACTTTATTAACAAATATATAATATTAAAATAAAATAAAAATTAATTTAATCGTGTTAAATAGGGTGAGTACAATAAACAGTATTTGCCACGTCAATATTGGAAACTAAATACAATTGAGAAAGCATTCGACAATTTAAATTAACTTTGTACAGGTAAATAATTCGCCCGGTAATTACTTATGGCAGCGTAACCTGAACCCTCAATCAACGGGAAATAAATAAGCTTCTTGTGTTTGAAAGAAAAGTCCTCGCAATGATAATTGTACCCGATAGAGATGAAACAACAGGAGTGTGGAGAAAAGACGCCACAATGCTGAATTGGCGACAATGTATGGCAGTGAAAATATAGTCAGGCACATAAAAGCTAACCGGATAAGATGGGCAGGTCATTTAGTAAGATCAGAAGACAACATGTTGATAAAAACAGTATTCCTTGAGAGAACAGATGGCAGAAGATCAATAGGTAGATCCAGAAAAAGAAGGAAGGATGCTGTCACAGCAGATCTCTCTAGGATGGGAGTCCAACGGTGGCAAGTGGAAGCACAAGATCGCAGGAGATGAAGAGAAATAGTGGATGCGGCTAAGACTCATCCAGAGTTGTAAAGCCGGGAACGTAGAAAATGTACTGTGGTCGATATAATTCACACGAAAAGTAAAGCCAAAACTGGTAAGTTGTCATTTGTATTTGTGATGAAAATTTTTGAACTAATAATTTTAACAGAAATTAGTTAAAAAACTATTGATTTGTCGTTGTTTTCTTTTTCCGTGATAGTATTCTAATTCTCTTCCACTTCTAAAACATACAAAAGTGTTCGGTATAATCCTATGGTAATATAATATAATCAACTCAAATTGAGCATGATAAAGACAAAGAAAAAAAAATAGTATCTTCCCTCTATTTATCTTCCGTTGCGAAAAGGGAGACAAAACAATAAAAACGAGATTAGTAGTCGAGTAATAAAAACGACAAATCCAACAATGAAATTGCTGTAATTAGGCTAAAGAAAATCTTGTTAAGGAAAGGCCTTTTAGTTAGGTTAAGCTCGGAAAATCTGTCCTTTTAATTCCTTCCCCTAATTCACTCCTACTCAGTTTCCAAATGATATCGTCGAACGTAAACGCCTCGTATGTAAATTTTTTGCCAGAGTCGTAAATAATTTTTTTCTTTTATATTGTTTGCGTTACGTGACCGGTGGAAGAATCGGCGGTGCAACGAAAGAACGGGGTTAATATTTTAAATAATAGGGAGATTTTAAGCCATAACTAGAGCATCATACGTTATATCCCTTTATTCACTATTAAAGTAAATACAGTAAGTTAATAACGTATTTCGAAAATGAGTTTTTAAGCCATCCCATTCTTTCGTTATTTACGTGACAGATATCAGTAACATTTTTAAACTTATAAATGAACTTTGTGATAGTTTAATAATCATTTACGATTTTTTTTATTTAAACTGCCTATTCTTTTTTTAAATTTATTATGGAACAAATGATTGACAACATCAAAGATAGGTTAGGTACAATACTTGCTGTGACGTTAGCGACTTCTCTTCAATTTCCATATCCGATGTTGCCATAACATATAATTTTATGAAATGTTTTCATTTAATATTTAAAAAAAAAAGTGGTAAAAATGATGAAAACTATAGACTTACTCATATTTTCTAAATTTTACATGTATTTATTATAGACTTTGGAGTTTACGATAAAACTTAAATAAAAATGTTCTACAGGCGGCACCATGGCAAAATCTATATCCTTTATTAGGGAAACGGTATTTCAACTCTAATACATACATACATACATAAAGTCGTCTTTTTCCCATAGGGGTAGGCAGAGACCACTTCCTTCCACTTGCTACGGTTCGTACACACATCTTTTGCTTTCTCTACTTTCATCAGTGCTCTCATACATACTCGTCGGTTGTTGGTACTCTTGACCTGGCCTTTCTTCAAAACAAAAACAATGTTGATCTTATCGAGATATGTTCTCCGAGGTCGACCTCTACCGATTTGTCCATTCACACTCCCCTTATAAATTTGTTTCGTCAATCTTCCTTCATCCATCCTTTTTACGTGTCCAAACCATCTAAGCATTCCTTTATCTATCTTTGTGACCACATCTTCTTTTACACCACAGCGTTTTCTTATCTCACTATTGTTAACTTTATCCAACCGAGTCACTCCGGCTATACTTCTCAGACTACTCATCTCCGCAGCATTAATCCTATTTTCATGCTTCTTCTGCCAAACCCAACATTCACTACCATACATAAGTGTAGAAACCAACACACCTCTATGCACCGCCAGACGTGCCTTTTTTGACACTCTTTGACAACTCTAATAACGTAAAGCAATAACGTTATCCCTTATTTTAGCGCTATTGCGCATGCGAAGAATAACGGATAAAGTATATTCCTGTTCAATTAGGTGGCTTAAAATCTCCCTATTATCAAATCATAGACGCGTAAGTGTAACGAAAGAAAAAATAATACGCTTAAAACGTGTGATGCAGAAAAATTACCCGAAAACGGATTGCTAGTTTTAGTTTTTCATTTTATTTACCCGAAATAGTAAATGGACCATAAATCGTAATAAAACAAATCATGGGTCTGTCCATATGTTACGCCGTGCCACGTGAGATATTTCCAACATGTTGACAATATAAATTTGTTGATAAATTATTCGGAAAAAAATGCGCATTTCTTTGCGGCTATTTATTCTTATTTGACATAATTTATTTCCTACCGAAAAATTCAAATATTTTATTTTTTATTGTATAAACATACCTAATCCCAAATTTTATTAACCAGCATTGCGTATAGGTGTTTTTTTCCTTTACTTTTATATTTTGTAATTATGTTATTTTTTGTGTTTTGTTTGATCAATTTTTCTGTGCATTAGGAGTTTTTATTGGATGTAGATACTTTGAATACAAGACTGATCTCGAATGCCTATATGATCGGTTGGGATTTTATTTTAATATATTAATTGTAAGGTACTCTTAAAACAGATGAAAGGACAAAACCGTTCGGTACTTTAACTATGTTTATTATATTGTTAAATTTATATTTAGAAACAGATGTGTGGACAGACCGTTTCATATCCAAAGCAGGTAAGATTTTATATTTTAGGCAAAAACCTTTAGATGCCTACGACACTTGTATGCATTTATTTTCCGATCAATTAACATAATACTTTTGGCTTGTGAGCATTAATCAGTACACATTCAGCTTCCGAGCATTCAACAGTATACATTCAGTTTCCGAACATTCAACATTATACATTCAGCTACCGAGCTTCTAAAATATAATAACATCATACAGCACAGCTTTCGGGTGTATAACAAAAAATTAATTATATGTATATAGTGTAAAGAATGGTGTGAATCGGTGTACATGCCGCTACACAAAAAAGGCTCTCCTACAGAGTGCAGCAACTATAGAACAATAGCGCTTATGTCACATGCAAGCAAAACTCTGCTTCATATCCTAAACAACTGTTTAAAACCTTTTTTACTTCCACAGATTACCGACGAACAGACAGGAACTAATCCTGAATGGAAGACAAATAATAGAAAAAGCATATGAATTTAATGTTAAAACTTATTTGTGCTTTGTCGATTACAGCAAGGCATTTGACTGTATGACATGGAAGAATTTGTGGCTTATCTTGGAAAACATGGGAGTACCAAAACATATGATTATTTTGCTTAGAAATCTCTACAACAGTTGCGGGAAGGTGAAAGTCAACAACACGCTATCTTAGTCGAATATGGAGACTCTGCAATATCTCAACGCAACAAACAGAAATTATTAAAATCCTTGATCTTTTCTATTACCACATATGCCTCTGAGACCTGGACAATCTAATAATAATAGAAGCTTTTGAATATGGGCCTACAGAAGAATGTTGCGCTTATTATACACAGAACACCGTACTAACGTGTCGATTCTTAAGAAACTAAAAATCACCACAAGGCTACCAACCAGGATAAACATACATACGGTATTTTGGACACATTTCAAGAAGAACGAATGGGCTGGAAAAACTTATTGTATAAAGAAAAATCAATGGTAAACGACCAAGAGGAAGGTCTCTGTCACGCTGGGTGGATTAAACCTAAGAAATCATTGGACACTGTCTGTAAGAAGCTTTTCTTGCAGCTCAAGACAGAGAAGGATGGAGAACTACGATCCGAGCAATTGAGACATGATGTCACCATACTCTCTTGAGAGTAAAAATGCAAGAGAGGGATATAGTGTAAATATACGTAGTTTCAGTGCATACATTTACTTTTATTTGAAATCCAATCACAAAGATACGCGAAAACACACAGCACAAAATTTAATCCGCCGGAACGAATTAATAATTAAACATTGGTACTTCGAGCCGAAGTGATCCATACAAACATGATCATTGATCACTCCCAAGTCTGTCTTTAAAATATTCTGCAACGCAAAGTTTAAAAAAGATTGTCATATTTATTATGAATAAAGAGATAACTGTTTATTCAAAATAATTTTCCCAATATTAGATGTCGATATTGTTAAAAAAAAGTATTTTACTGTTGCATAAAAATCATATTTTCCAACAAACCTCGTGTACGACTGAAAAGCTTCGACATCAAGTTGTTGCAATTAAGGTTGTACACCATTTAAAATTTTTTATGTAAAATAACTTTTTTTGTAAAATTAATAATAAAAATATTTTATATGCTGCCAACACACTGTATATGTTTGACGCAGAAAGTATACCTTCACATAGTTTCTGAGCTTTGAAAAATTAAACGTCAATATTTTACCAACATCAACTGTTAAAAAGGTTGGGTTGGGATAGGCCTAAAAAAGTAAAACCCATCCCTCTTAATTAAAATTAGAGCCTAATGGATTTAGATTAGATTTTTTAGGTTAAAAAACGTGAAAAATATTAATTTCCCATTGTGAAACTTTATTATTCCTTTTAAAGTAATAAAATATCATGGTAAGTGGTTGTTGTTTCAATAAGAAATTAATTAATTTTAATTTTTTTGTCCCTCTATCTAATGTGTTACCATTTTATTTTAAATTTTTTTAATTTTATGTATTATCAACTAGCTTTTTTAAATACTCGCTTCAATTCTTTTTTGCTACCAACAAAAAATTTCTCCAGCGTTCTCTCTTATTTACAATAGAATAAATAAATAAAAATAAATCATTTATAACAGTGGAATTCGTATTGCCTTGGGAGCCTTCTGCACTAGTCCAGTAAAATCTCTCTATTGTGAAGCTGAAGAACCATCATTTACATTTAAAAAGGGAATACTTATCATTAACATATGCGTCATCCATAGCATCCAATCTGGGAAACCCAGTACATTATTATACTTTTGCAAATCGCTTCCAAGACATATACAGAATTAGAAAAAGAATCGATATACCCTTTTATCAAAGAATAAATAACTATCTATCTTACCTGAATGTATGTTTTCCGACTACCTATACTTTCTTCAACATAAACTCACCTCCCACTTGGACAATTCCACTTTCAGTTTTAGATATAAGCTTGTCTACATATAAAAAATCCGATTACAATCCAAAAAATTTAAAAACCCTGTTTTTACAAACAATAAATCCTTACGATGAATATTGCCCTATCTATACGGACGCATCCAAATCAGAACTTGGAGTAGGTGCTGCTTTTACTGCTCCTGACGAAAACTTTGTATGCAAACTGGCAAGCACATCAACAGTATATACGGCAGAACTTACAGCGATACTTCACGCTCTTAAATATATTAATGAAAAGCAATTCAGTAAGTACATAATAATAACCGATTCTCTTAGCGCCATAACAGGACTAAAACTAGTGTATCCAAAGCATCCAGTTCTTTTACTCATTAAACAGTAATTAGGGAAAATATACCAAAAAAGTATTTCTGTTCGATTTGTATGGGTACCATCTCACACAGCAATAGAAGGAAACGAGAGAGCTGATAATTTAGCCAAATCAGCAGTATCAAGTGCCGATGCAGTTGATATCCAGGAATCAATTCATCTAGACTTTAATCCATACTTAATGAGTGTTGTTCAAAGTGCGTGGCAGTCTAAATTGAACCGTTCGACCTCCAAATTATCGAGAGTTAAAAGTTCAGTGCTACCATAGAAAACTGTGATTCCAGATCGACGAAATCAGGTGATCGTATCCAGATTGAAAATAGGTCATACATTAGCTACACATAAATATTTATTAGTAGGTGACTTCGAACCTATTTGTTTTATGTGTCAATATAGTTTAACTGTCATTTATTTAATTTGGAAAGACAAAATCATTTATTGAAAGATAATTTAAAGTGTTTACTACAAGATAACTGATATCCATATTTTTAAGGATATATAAAGTATTCATCAATCTATTTTGTATTGCTAATAACCCTGCGTGGTTAATGCAGTAGTTTAAATATAAAAAAATAAATTTGGAAAAGTAGGCTTAATTTTTATTACAAAAAAAGTGGGACCAAGAAAATATTTTTGGAGACCACCAATAATTTTCAAGAAAAAATCACTTTCCAAATTTTGTCGCATGACTTTAAAAAAACCAGTGCGTAATAAAATCTTTTAAATTAAAATATATACCTACCAGAGCTAGCAGTAATAATAATAAGTTACCCGATATGGATATAATCAATCTTGATATGTTTCCGAAACACGAATTCAAGTAGTAGTTAATTCATTATAATCGTGATGAGTCATGAAATTCATTAAATCAGATTACTTGATTTTGATTTATTACTCACCATCCACGCCCCACTGTCTTGCGATTATATCGCAAAATAGGGTCGGGAAGACACAACGGCAATTTACTTCAAATATTCCTTGATGTATGGAAACCGAATAATGCTGCTTTGCGGTGGAATTTACGTCTGTTCAAAGTTTGCTGTATCATAATAAAGAAAAGCGTCCTAAAGGTTGCATCAAAAGTTGGCAGGAGTATTATCCTTCAGGATGTATAAAACATGTCGTAGGAACAATCAGAAATGTTGCACCCCATAAAAAGGGACATTTTTTGTTTATTTATGACCCATTTAGTCCATTAATTTTTTAGTCTCGGTGATTAAATTATCTAGTCGCTTGAAAGTTACCCGCTGCTCTTCCAAACGCCCATTACTGAATAGTTGTCTGTACTATATACTTATTACTATAAATACAGTAGCTTTCAAAATGAATATCGTACAATCTACATACGTTTGTGCTTTTGTTTAAAAAAAAAAGGCAATTTTGAGACCATGTATTGATTAGAATAAGATTTATGGATGGACAATTTTATAATCTGTTCGACAGTTTGAAAAAATATCCAAATAAATTTTTTTAAAACAAAATGATAAATAAAAATATGCCAACCTTTTTTTGTTTTTTCATTATCACCGAGTTCATTCGTTTTTAACAAACTTCCGAAACAATTCGGACCGCAAGTAATATTGTGTTTTATTTTTATAATTAAAAAGTTGCTTGATTAAAGTTGCCTTAGGCTTGGTGATTTCTAGTCGCGCGAATGAATCACACGAACAGGCATAAACGTATATACACTTAGGATAGCGAATATAACGAATCTACTGGAAGTGATGATCCTATATTAACAATAATACGTAATTAATGACCCCTTTATTTCCAACAATTCTTCAAAACCTCTTTTTGTTATTCGGTTATACTAAAAAAACTCGGGATGCTCACGCTCACATACATTTTTAAATAACTTATGTAGATTTTTTTGTCGCCGTGAGGAGAAATCATCAGTGGAAACTAAACCTTATGAACACTTAATTTAATGACTAAGTTAAGTGTATAAAGAACTCCTTAAGTGTATTAAATAATGTTTGTCATAGTTACATCACTTGATCAGTTTTATAACGTTTTATTCAGAATTGAACCAAACGATTGACATATAAAATACAAATGACATTTCTGTTTTTAAAAAGAACTTCTGTTTTTACGGTTGCATTAAATAAAAGGTTAAGCTGACCCTTTTTAAGAACAATCCACGACGGCGGAGCCTCTAAAACCTGCTGTCACAACAAAATGTCAAAGACTATCAGTTATTGTTTCTACTTTATTCAGTCAAATGTGATAAAAAATTTAAAATTTTGTTTTGAATAATACCTAGACGTAAACTTAGTGCGGATGAAGCTTATAAGGCACCAGTATGATTAAGGCGGGTCGTCTTCAGAGAGAAGTTGCTGACGTTTTCCAAAACTGTGAAAGTGTCATTTCGCGGCTTCTCCGTAGTTATCAAGTAACTGGAAACGTGATAGAAAGACCTAAAAGTGGACGGCCAAAGGTTACCAACCCCGCACAAGTTCGTTATCTGACTGTGTATACTCGTAGAGACCACTGGGTGCTTGTCAGATCATACAACAGCGTCTTTTGAATGCTTCTGGTGTTTTGATTGAATTGAAACAGTACGTCGAAGATTAAACGAGGTTAACTTACGTTCACGAGGACTCTTGAGAAAAGTTCCATTAACACAAATTCGTATGCGTGCTGGATTGGCATAGGCTAATGAACATGTAAATTGGAATGTATGGACGGTTTTCTAATGATCGCTGTGTTCGTGTATATACTTTTTCTTTAGTGCCCAGAAATCAAAGAGCAGTGCAGGAAGTTTATCCGTTCAGAGGTGGTACAATTGCTGTTTGGGAAGGCATTTGTTTTAATGGGCGTACAGAATTGTTAGTGCAGATTTACGTACAACAAGGTACAACAAGGCTTTGGACTTCCACGGTATCCCGCATTTGACACTGCCCTCTCTATCGCCCGACCTCAATCCCATGGAGCATGCTTGGGACCAGTTACAAAGAGCCTTGAATTCCCATTACTCACCCCCACAGGCACTTCAAGAACTTAGACAGCTTTTACCCCAACTTTGAAGACAAATCGATCAAAGCTACTTCAACGACCTTATTGAGAGTATACAAAGGCGTTGTTTGGCTGTAATTGATATTAGAGGAAAGCATACTCGGTACTAACGTATGTACTTTAATTTTTAATAATATTAAAATGGTACACAACCTTAAATGGTTGTTTTGTTGTTTAAAACTACAAATGTATTGCGCAAAAGGGCAAACAAACGCTTACATAAAAGAAAAAACATTCAATTTAGAACATACAAACACTTGGTGACCAAAAACCGTAATTTGTAAAAATACAATCTCAGAATTTATGAACTTCCTTAACTTTTGTGGAGCAGTTTACATAAATTTGCAATATAATTTTAATATAATATAAATTAAAACAAATATAAACAATTAACAAGATCTTTTAAATACTGTTTTGTTAAAATTATAAACAATTAATTTCAATCATGAGTGATTTAATAGTAAAAGTATGTCATATTCACTTTTAAAGTTTTTTTTTTGGAGACGCAATGACTAATGTCTAAAACAATTTTTTAGATGACTGCTTGTAAATATTCTAAAACAAAAATATCCCCTTTTTTTTAACTCCCGGTATTGTGGCACTTAAATCAAATTCATTTGCGATAAAAAACATTTTAATGTTGACATCCGGTAATGGCGATCCTAAACAAAAAGCAAGAAGCTGGCCATTTTTTTGTTTATGCCACAACTCTGACCTATCATCAAAGTGTTGCTAGCTTATGCCGCCGTCGCGTCGTCTGTCGTGTGAAGTGGCGTGCTTTGGTGTAATGGCTATCAAACTGTCTAATATATGCCAGAACATGCACTTACACAGAAAGCCAGCACACAAAACGAACTATTTTGTCGTTTTTCATTTATCTCGAATTTGTTATCGTCAGCTGGAGCATTGTTGTTATATACGGGTATTCCTGCCACCGAACAGTGGCGGAACAGCATTCTCATTCATGTTTTAACAGCTATACGACGTCAATATATAAAAGCCAAGCAGTCAATAAAGTATATTACAAAATATAAAATTTATACTAAAAATTGAAGTATAATATGCAAGCAACCATTTTATTTAGCTTCGTTCATTAAAAACATAAGTTACATACAAAAAGATTTTGCTGCAAAGAATTTCGTGAATACAAAGTCAAATTCTTATTTTTTTAATATCATATAAAAATTATGCATTTCGATGACACACAAATTTACAAAAAATTTCCTGAAAATATGTTAGCTATAGCGTGTGAGCAGATTAATGAACACCTAAATAGCTTAACAAATATCTCCAGAAACTATTGTCTATCTATAAACTCCTTAAAAACAGTTTTTATGCTATTTGGACGCAAATCAATGAAACTCATATGTATAAAATAACATTGATATTAGGATTCAGAATGGGAAGTTGGCACTTACCTAGACCACCAAAAACCTGGGACTTATGCTGGATTCCACCCTAAAATTCTTATTGCATTATTATTAATATTTTTTTAATTTAGGTGCATCGATTTCTGTGATCATAAGCACCACAATTTGAAGAACAAAAAAGCTCATCGTTTTCGAGTTATATTTTATTGAAAAGTTTAGTTAACTTTAGGTATTTTAATAAATTTTAAATTTTGTTGGCGTTCGTGAAATTGTCTGCGAGAGGTTCAGATATGTTAAAAATCTGGCGCATATTTCCATATCCTGGACATTCACATATGATATGTGATACTGTGGAAAATTCACCACAACGGAGACATATAGGAGAAACGCGTGCGTTAATGCTGTATGCCCGAATCTTCACTCTGTCAGCCACGGTCAGTGCTTCTGGTGGTCGCCAAGGCCCACCAGAGGGTTTTATTGACTTTGAGCTGTTGTTTACTCGATTCCATTCCTGACGATCTGCTGTATCGGCGTTTTCGTTGCCTATTATTCCGACATAGCTTGGTGCCCAATTGAATTTAACATATTTACCAATATTGTGGAAGTGATGTATAGAAAATAATATTGTCTTGACTAGTGGATCATCTAAAAATGGGTTTGAAATTGATTCAAGGACGCTGAGAGAGTCACAGACGATTATGGTTTCTTGATTTAGTCTTGCCATACCGCAAGACTAAAGTGCCTGCCAAATGGCATAAAGTTTAGCCGTAAATATGGATGCGTAAGGTGACAGGGACCAAGAACACGATTGATTACCAATGAATAGAGCACTGCCTGTACCGGTTAATGTTTTAGATTCATCTGTACATAAAATTGTTGAGTTAGGAGATTTCCAAAAAGCGCTGACGGGAGACTAATGGGGCAGTGCAATTCTTAGGAAAGGCAGTCAGATCTAAGCAGATAGAAGTTGTTTGATTATATAAATGATTTAATTTGAAGACCATCACAAAAAAAACAGTAACAAAGAATACCTATGATAATGTAAAAACAATATTGGTCAATAGGTTTTTATTTACACTACTAACGAACCCGGCAGATGAACTACCCACACGTTGGCCTGTCTGCTTTGGAAATGTCACTATTAAACTCAGCGACCCCTAACACTACGAGTTCAACACTTATATCGGCAGTTTTTAATAGTTTTTATATTTCAACCTCCTCCCACCCCATTCATAATTGTAAAAATTAAACTACTGATCCAAATTGTTTGGCATAGGGACGGTTTAATCTAGATATCAAAATAACAGAGCTCTCCCTCATTGCCCTCAGTGATTAATACGATTAAATTATGGATTCTATCGTTTAATTAATGCATCGTTCGGCGCCTACCCATATTTTGATAGTTATTTTTGAAATGTTAAAATAACGTTAAAAGCGTGTTGTTGGCATTATTTTTTTCAACATTTTTAACAATCATCGTCATATTTGAGCCAATTTAAACAAAACATTAATAAATTGTTTATACACTTTAACCTTTTTCCTAAATCACTCTATCCATTGGTGAAAACCGTATAAAAATCCGTTTGGTAGTTTTTTAAAATGATCGTGTACAGACAGACTTAGTTTTATATACACTTATCTGCAAAATAATTAATTCACTCAAAAAATTGATGATGTTTGCTCATTAATAAATTTGTTATTTTAAATTCGATTTTATTTTATTTTTTTTATATTGTAGTTAAATTTATACGAAATCTAGCACATGTTTTAAATTTTAATAAAATTGGGCGTACGTCATTTTATACAGGGTAAAACAAAGTGTGTTTTTTTACTCTAACTTTAAAACCACATGTGGAGTGTCAGAAACTTACTAATTTCCAATTTTGTTTTTAAGACACTTTATTTCTGTAAAATTTCTTTTTTTATTTATTACAATAGCTTAATTTTTGTAAAAGATACAAGGATTTAAGAAAAACGTTACATTTTTACATTTTTTTCTTGATAACAATAAGTTTACGAATTTAACTTGTTTGCATAGATGGCTTTGAAATTACTGTCACTTGTGAAATTTTAAACTTGTTAATAAAATTTTTAAACATGTTTCTTGTCGAATAGTAATTTAAAATATGAATCTTTCTGTAACCCATGCATCGAGAGCTATTGCTTTGGTTCAGAATGCTAGGTCACAGTATTATGTGGCCTGAGTGTTGGGAGTTTCAAGATGTAAAGTTTAAAGAGCTGTAAAAATGTTTCATGAATTCGGTGTATTCATAAGAAGAAATTATTGTGGTCAAAAAAATATACCAGAGAACTAGATAATCGCTTACAACGCTAAATGTTATGAGGGTCAGAAAAAATACATATGTGCAAATTTTAAATTACTATTCGATAAAAAACACGTTCAAAAATTTAATTAACAAATTCTAGGTTTTACAACTGACAGTAATTCCATACCCCTTTAAAGTTTTAAAGTTAGAGTAAAAAAACACACTTTGTGTCACAGGGTATAAAATGACGTACGCCCAATTTACCTACAATTTAAAAAAAAATTATAAAATTAAATTTAAAATAACAAATTTATTAATAAGCAAACTTCATCAATTTTTTGAGTGGATCGAATATTTTTCCGGTAAGTGTAGATTGTGTGTATTATATTTTTTTTATTTACACTTTGATTGAATTAATTTTATTCGTATTTTAAAAAAGTTTTTTAAATGGCGCCGCCTATGCCCAAATAACTGATTAAAGATAAGTGTGGTAAATTGATTATTTTAAAAAAAGAACTGGTCTAGTTATGAGTAAGGCGATAATGACCATTAAATTGATGGAGCATGATGTTTGAAAATGTCCCAGATAAATTTTATGACCGTATTGTCCAGAATTTATGGCGTTCTTTTATACGGCTAAAGTGTCTATTATTTTTTAAGTAGTACACAATCTCACCTAGATTTTGAAAAATATAAAACGAGACATCCACCCTTTAAAACCTTAGGTCGGTCGTTAAAAACGATTTCGACAAATTTGAAAAAATTACCAATAAATACAAATTGAGATTTTTTAATACTTACGAATTTTTTTTTTAGCGTTGGGTGTAATTAAATTTTAATTATTTCAAAATTATTTTTCACTTAAATAAAGTAGATTATTATGAAAGTGAAATTGAGTGACACTCAGATGATATTAATTTGCTCAAATACAAGAGGGCCAAAGAGTTTCATTAAAATTTGTGAAATTTACAGCTTGAAGGGTAATTAAAAATTCTTATCGTTTTTGCAATTGTAAACTTTGTCTAGAAACCGTTCCTAAAAAAATCTTTGTTTTGCTTGATCAAAATATTGTCCTTTAGAATCAATTTGTCCACCTGTCTATAACAGTATTTATATTCTATGCATACAAATCAAAGGTTTCACCCAGATTCTCGTTCGAGCTCATTAAATCAGAACATATACGAGACATACAAAATCCCATATTACCATTCTCCCCATTATTTCACCCATCTTCCAAAATAGTTCACTAAGAGTGCCTTTAGCAGTAATATTTCGGAAAGCCTGAAGCGGACTCTTTAACAGTGGCGCGCATATGCCAACAACCATAAATTATGGGATATTTAACAAACAAAGACCACACGGCATACAAAGTACACAATTTTGATGCAGGTTAAGATTCTTGATTAATAAACATTCTTTGACCCAAACTATAAATTAAATTTTCACAAGTTTAAATCGCGCATATTAAGGAAAACTAAAAGCATTTTTACAATGAATGATTTCAAAGGGTAGCGCGAAAAAACATTGCCAGATTTGTCGAGAGCAGTACCGGCTTTAGGGGGCTAGTATGGCCCAGGCACCGGACCAGGAAGGATGTATAACGGCCACTTTTCTTTAAATCTACCAACAAGTAATTATTTAACCTTGACAATCACAACTAAAAGATTTCCTATTCCAAATTAACGCTGTCATTTGAAAAATAACTGGAAACAGCCGAGTGTGATGCTACCTATATAAAACGACAAACCAGTACCGTTGACCAATCTATTTAATTTCTAAAAAAACATATAAATAACAATTTTAATACCCTTCTGAACACTGCACTAATAGAAAATTTTATCAACTAAGAGATTGTTCTGTAACACGGAATTTAATTTAAAAAATATAAGTACTCTAAATATCAGTAGTCTGGGTGCGACCCGAGAGGTCCACACGACTAACTTTCCAGTGGAAAGAATGAACAAATACCCTATGTTTTGTTGTTATAATTATTAAAATTATTATAAAAAACGATTTCAAATATTCTGTTTATGTCAACCGTATTCTTTCAAACTTTTTCTATCATTTCAATTGTTTATAACAATTGAAATTGTTTTTTAATTATGATCAATAATAATTTGTTAGTAACAATATTAAATTGTTATAAACAAAGCTTGATTATTACTAACAATCATTTTTCACTGTTATAGCGCCTTCAATGCTATTCTCTCAATACTGACATACATACATATTGTCACGCCTTTTTCCCGTAGGGGTAGGCAGAGACCACTTTCTTTCACTTGCTACGGTTCTTACACACATCTTTTGCTTTCTCTACTTTCATCAGGGCTCTCATGCATGCTCGTCGGTTGTTGGTACTCTTGACCTGGCCTTTCTTCAAAACAATGTTGATCTGATCGAGATATGTTCGCCGAGATCGACCTCTACCGACTTGTCCATTCACACTCGCCCTATAAATTTGTTTCGTCAATCTTCCTTTATCCATTCTTTCTACGTGTCCAAACCCTCTAAGAATTCCTTTATCTATCTTTGTAACCACATCTTCTTTTACACAGCATTCTCTTATCTCACTATGTTTTACTTTATCCAACCAAGTCACTCCAGCTATATTTCTCAAACTACTCATATCCGTAGCATAAATTTTATTTTCATGCTTCTTCTGCCAAACCCAACATTCACTACCATACATAAGTGTAGGAACCAACATACCTCTATGCACAGCCAGACGTGCCTTTTTTGACACTTTCTGGCTGTTCATAAAGCTATGCAGTGCCCCATTCATCTGTTTTTCTGCCAACACCCTTCGCTTAATGTCACTGTCATACTTTCCATCTCTCGTAAACTTTGAACCCAAGTACACAAATTCATTTACTTGTTCCATTCTTTCTCCCTTTATTCGAATCTTCAAAGTTTGTCATGCTTTCTTCTGACACAAGTTTAAAATGCTCCAATTCATATTTTTTTTTCTAAACTTTTTTTTTTATGAAATATTGTCATCATATTTTTGATACCAATATTTTTAACATGCAATAATCATATTTAAAAAATCTTAATATTCTGTTTTAAAAATAGTATAATTTAAAAATTCAGATAGTTTACCATTTTTTCAGTTTTTTTATTCGCCATAAACAGCCTAACCGATTTTGCTAAAAATCTAATAAGTTTTAAGTAACGTAATTATGCGTCGAATGCAATTGGTCCCACGTCGATATCATTTTTTGTTCTTGAGATAATCGAGACGAAAAATAATTCCGAACGCACATACGAACATACGTACATACACATGCACACGTCCACTTAAAAAATATTGTTTTCGACTCTGGGGACCTTGAAATATGGAGATATGTCAAAATTCGGGATTAGCAAAATCGGACCCATTACTATAACTTACCACTTGGAAGTTAAAAAGAGGCTTTTATAAAGCCACACAAGATACTGAAGTTGTATCCAAACTTATAGATAGGCTTACGTGTATTACTCATTATACCAGTGAGTGTCGTGAGTAGAGAATGCAACCTTTTCAAATTGTAAATCATAATAGGTCAACAATGTTGCAAGCCAGATTGACCAGAGTAGGTGACTTTGTCAGTTTAACGTTCCATTGCCAAAACACCTGATTTTCTAAATGCAATAAAAGAGTTTGCCAATTAAAAAGGTAATTTTTGCGTGTATTGTGTTTTTTTTTATTTTTCTTATTATTAAAAATTATACTTGTTTTATCAAAAAGCATATATTATTATTGATTTATTGTTGTTTCTTTTACTTTGTTTAAAGAAGGGGGCGATAACAAAAATTAACCCAGAAGTGCAGACTTAGACTGGCATTGTTCTGAAGTCTTTTAAAATAAAGGCCAGAGTTAATTCCTAGCTATTTGACACAAATTAGAATTGAATTAAAAAAATAACTCAACTACTTTTCCGAACCGAAGGGTAAATAAACATTAAAAAAATTACTAAAAGTTTCATCGCCCTAGCTCTTCTTTTGAAGTTATCGTGCGAAAAGTACAAAATGCGGTAAATTTGAGGATCACCTCGTAAGGCAGCTACCTAAAGGAATGTATCGTTATGGCCCATCTTTAAACTCGGTCTTGTCCTTCGTGACCTACCGCCTCTCTGTGCCAAGATATCGTGCCCACAAGATTTTCCAACACACATCACACACTACACTTCGACAAAATTTGAAACAACCGTCACACTGAAAATGGTTCCTTTCGTTGCGTGTGGCCATGAAACGTGCAGCGCACATGGTTTTGGCGATTTTGATTTATTATTTAAATACTTTTTATTTCGTACCCTTTGGTTCGAAAAAGTAAAAAAGAAAAGTATTGTTTTACCCCCAAAATTTTTTACTCTTCCGAACCGAAGGGTAAATTTATTAAATAGAAAAGAGCTCTCGGTTTGGAAAAGCTAGTTTTGCTAAGGCAATAATGTTTATCTTTTTAATAAATTTGATAAATCGGTTACATTTTTATTAATACCCTATACAATTTAAAGTACTTTATTTGTAAATGAAATGAAAGAATATTTAAAAAATATTCAGACAAGTAAGTTTTCATTGCCATTATCAACTTTATTTTTTTAAATACGGACCTGCCTTTTTTTACTGAAATAAAAAATAAATTGCTAGTTGTTCACAAATTTGGTCCCTTTATAGTCTTTAATTTTTCTTGACGATGAAAGTTTTTGTATTTATTATCTATTGAAAAAATTGTGTTAATTTTTTTAATTTTATAGGGTTAATTTTTTCTTAAAAATAAGGCTAATTTATATGCTGAATAAATAACACTTAAAGAAAAATGTGATGCGGAAATATTTACAAAAGAAACCAGCTCGATTTTAAATGTAAATCCAAAGAATTCCTTCGAAACAGAGAAATAAATTTGGGAAAGGTCCATTTTCAATCTGTATTATTGAACATTAATAATACCAGCAGCCAATAACTTCGAAACATGTATTTTGGCATATTCTATTTTTCGGATGCTTTAATTCCATGAATTTTTCTTTGATTCTATGGGAAACGTCTACACAGAGACGTGCAATAAATATATTTCCATTAAATTAATAACAAATTCTTAATAGTATTTACAAAGATAAAAGAACAGATGGATAACACTTAATTATATTTATCCTCCAAATAAAATCGCGTGATAGGAATAAAATCTTTTATAAAGGTATTTTAAGATAAAAAATAAATATTTTTTTTTAAATCAAGGACACAGGCATAACAAAAAATGTTTTTTTCCTCGTGGAATTTCACTATTTACAAATACTTCCACGTACTGTGCCTTCTATAACTGTTTCTTTGGTTAAGTGTCTCGCGGTTTGTTGTCACACAACCCTTTTCCTAACTCTAGCCCCCTGTACCAATCTGTACAGGTTCTTCACCGGTAGGGTGTTGTATTCTTCAGGGGTTAACCTAGGTTGCTCGAATATTGTCTGTCTTTTGCGGTCTAGTGCCTCGTATTCCAACAGTATGTGTTTGGCCGTTTCTGTTCCTTTACAACATTGTCTGCAGTGAAGTTCTCCATTATACAGCCCCATTTTTTGTAGGTGTCATCTCATTAGACTGTGACCAGTAAGAAGACCCGTTATAATTCTTACCTGATTTTTATTTATCTTTACTAGTTTTTCAGTTCTGTGTTTTGTCGGTGCTTTGATTAATGCTTTCCTGTGGTGCATGAAAGGGGCTTCTTTCCACCGCTATCTTTGTTTTCGTTTGACCCAGTCTCGAATGCACCCTCGGATCTCAGATTTAGCAATCCCGAAAGCGGGTTATGGGCTTATGTATGGAACTAATAAACCTTTTCTTGCTAGTTCCCACATCAAAGTTATTTTGTTGTGTTCTAAGAGTACACTGAGTTCTTCCCGGCATTCCTATACCAGTTTGATGACACTTTCGGATTTATCAGAGCCTTTAAATCCCTTTCGATTAGTTACCTCCATAACTTGTTGCTCATTCATTTATATTTCAATACTTTAATACCATTATAAAAAAACACAATCATTTTTTAAGAACATATTTAAAATCTTAAACCCTTTAAATGTGGAAGCCTGAAAAATACAGCGTAAACAAAGTGTAAGTACTTTATTTTTATTTATATGTTTTATTTCAACTCACTTATAGCAGAAAATAATAAACCGACGAGAAGCGACATCCTTGTCGAAATGTTTGATGTTTTTTTGGTCGATCTTGTTAGGTAACCTTCGTACACCTTAAATACATACACTGCATGACAATAAAAGATGAGAGTCATACACCGCTAAACATAGATACTTCAGTAGTACAGATTAGGTCAAGTATCATGTGAGTGGGGCGTAGTAAGGTCACCCTCCGCTGCGACCCTTAATAGGTCTATTGTAGCTCACCCCTAGGGTTACAGTTCGCCTCAAAATCTAGTGCTTCTCGCGAAGTTCATGGTTGTATGGGGTGAGATTTTCTTGAAATTTGTAGGTTCTAAGTTGGTATAACCAAATATATTAAACATTATTTTCCTAAGCAGGGGAATAAACATGTGTTCAGTAGTTTTGTCCTCCACGCAGTACGTTTGTTGGTTCAGATCTATCCTCTAACTGCAAGTCAGACGTACGTACCTAAATACAAGTGTTTTTGTTAAGAGTCATACCAGCCGCTGTCATAATATGACTATTAGTTTCCCCAATAGCATTATTTGAAAGCGTATTTTTATAAGTGAAACAAGACCACATCATAGTTTTTGTTAGTGAAGCAAAAAATCTTGGTGTATTGATAGATGCAGAGATGAGATTTAAAAAGTTCATAAATAAACTTCAACAAGTTGCCTACTCTGCATTGAAAATCATTAATGGCAACCGACATTTTCTGCCTTATCTTGTAAAAAAAATCATTATGTGCTTTCAGTTTTCCACTATGCGGATGTTCTTTATGGCCAATGTCTAACCACTCAATATAAAAACAAAATTCAAAAAGTTTTAAACTCGTGCCTCAGATTAATTTTTGGTATTTGCCGGCGACAAAGAATCTCATATAAACTTCAAGAAATTGGATAGTTAAACATGGAAAAAGAAGGATATTTCAAGCAGTCTGTCTTTTCCATAAAATAGTTATAACAAAAAAGCATTCCTATTTACGAGTACAAAGAAATATTACACATCGTACAGACATCCATAATTTGAATATTCAATAAAAAAATATGCTCACAGTGCCTAAATTCAAAACAGAAGTAAGTATTTAGACGGTTTTTTGGATATCAAATTTGTCAAAGACCACCTCACCTAACAATTAAATTCCAATAAATTCAAAACTAAACAAAAGGAATATTTGTGTGACTGAAATAAAAGGAAATGATTGAAAGGAGAAGAAAAGCTATGAAAGTTAACCTGTCTTTATTTAATCAATTTATTTTTTATCGTTCAGAGTGCTACTTTGAGCGAGTCCGTTTCTGGTTTGTGAAAAGCCAATCTTTAAAAGTGGATACCGAATTTGGAGTATGCGAGTGAAAATAATGGTTTTTCTTTTTGTATAAGTGATAAGCTGTTATTGTCTCTTGAGAGTGACAAATAGCGCAAAAACGTAATCAAGTACATCACTGTTTATGAAGGGAGCTGTACTCGGTAAGATAATTTAACGGGGATTAGTAGAAATCGGTGGTAATCAACAGAGATTTATGTCTTGGAATGGGATATATTTCAGGATAAATCTATACAAGGAAATTAAACGATCATATACGCTAATGATTCACATTAATTTTGGAGTGCGGAGTAAATAATAATTAAATTCATCCCGCGAACATAAATACGATGCCACAATTAATTTATTATCGATTATTATTTTCACCAGATATTATTATTACCATTAACATTTTCTAGACTACACTAATACGCTTAAAATGATAGACACGCGCATTTTGTCGTTCGGAGTCATCACCTCAACATAAAATAATTTTTAATAACAATTTACCATTAATAGTAAAAAAATGTCTAAATTTTGTGGGATTATTATAAAAACTCAAATGTTACACATCACTTGCGACTACTGTAAGACTCACTCGTTTTATTTTGATTCTGCCGGAATTGTTGTTGGCGTTGAGCAATGGTTTTCGGTATTTTATTTGCGCTCTGACGTTTGCGCTTTCCATACTCTTTTGGATTTTAAACACAAAATTTCACTATTATCTCCCTATAATTTAAAAAGTAAACACTCAAATCACATGTACAATAAACAAATGTAAACAGTTAATACTTGTATTAAGTTATACAATTTTATCAACTTACTTTTCTACATCTTTATTACACACATTTACTGCAGTTTCCATTTTTTAAAACTTAATTGCAATAATATACCAATGTTCACGTATAATCTAACACAATAAAAAAAACTAAAAAACACACTTTTAGAGTTAATCAAACTAAAAAGTAAAAAATAATTTTTAACATAAAAATAAATCACTGTTCTTAAAGCGTATTTTGTTTATAATATCATAAGGGTGAGAAACCTTCTAAAATATCTTGAGAAATAAACCAAATTAAGTAAAAGAAAGTGATAATTATTTTAAAGAAGGCATACTCTGGATAGTATCATTAATGGAATCGTCTACCTAGTACCTAGGTAAATCTGTCACATAATTAAGCAGTTCAAAGACTTTCAACGTTGTTTCCAACTTTTGTTACACTAATTGTAAGTACAAGAAAAGTTAATTGGAATTAAACGATTCCAGTTTTTGAAACAGACACTCTCTTTCGTTTTCATAAAAGTTCATGCTGATTGTTTATAATAACTCGGAAAATTTAATACCTATATTTTAAAGCAGGGTAATAACGAGAGACTTCTTCCATATTGAGCCACTATACCACGGTTGTGTAACGACGTAGTGCGTTTGTGTAACTCGCGTCTTACATCCTAGAAAAAATACTCGATAGACAAAATAGACTCAATTCTCTTGTTGACAGCGGAGTCTTCAATTAAAACTTTAAACTGGACTCCAAGCGATTCAGGAGAGTGGCTCGTGTTATACCTCAGGAATTTCTTGTTTTATACGTTAACTGATTTTTTTTCGTGTTAACTTAATTGGAAACCAAAAATTAACAGTATACGCGCTCTTTAAAAGTTCAAAATCTTATTTATTTATTTTGTTTAAGCAAGTCTTAAAAAATGTTAAGCACTGATTTAAAACGAGAGCTGAAAATATTTTCCTTGTTATCAGTACAGTTCTCCACCATATTACGGGATAAATAAATTGAAAGCTTTAGTCCATTTTTTTTGTTATAATGTGACATCCTTTGTATTTTTTTATTACCCTACTATCCAGTTCACATACCAGCCTAAAAAATAAATGGCGTTAAAAGCTTCAACAAAAGAAGCAATAAAAACAAAAAGTTCTTTCTGAAAGGACACATTCTGACGTAATATATTATCGCCATGTTATCGACGTTGATCTTCACGTAATTTAATCATTACGAGCACTCCCTGACCATCGAAAACAAAGGAACAACAACTAAGCCAGATGGCAACAATGCCTGCGCCTAACAGCGCCCATTATCCTTATGGCTCTATCCTTTGTTACATTAAACTTCATTCAGTAGAACTACTTACAAGATAATCGTTTTAATTGAAATAACGCACTAAATAGTGTAAAAGATATTATTTATTATTAACCGATGCCTATAAGTTAGAATGTCCAATCGCTGAATCTGCTACTGGTTGCAAAATTTTTCAAAAAACATTATTAGAGATTCACCGCTTACGGTTTGGTGTAGATATTGTTACTGTTACCCAACACTAATAATGAAAACAGTATCGCTTTTTTTAGCATAGACTGTAAGTCATTAAGCCAGCCACGATTCTTCTATAAGAAAAAAACCTAACAATCTAACAACCAGAAAATTTTATAGACAAAATGCAATAGGGATGTACGTTGGCACTCGCTTCTCGTCCAGGGACCTGTCAGGACATTTTTAGTAAACACAAACAACGCTAGGCCTCGGTAAAAAGGAAAAATAAACAATTGATCATACAGCAGCATTATGGTAAAATTTACGCATTAGACCTTCAGGAGTATTATCATCCCATGGGAATTTTATTTTGTTAACTTCAAACAAATTTAACGAAACTGAACTGGACTTACGTTTACATGGATCTGCTTGTAGTTTCTTCCTGATTACATCGCGGGCATGTCGGGCTGGTTTAAATACTATATCGTTAAATGAGTTTATCATATTATAGTCATTGTATATACAGTACTTTTCTTGAAAAAAGTCTGCACGAAACGTTCCACATTGTGTTCACCGTTGCTTCTTTAAATTCAGTCCCGTCTTTTTTCTCATATCGACCGCCTAATCTTTTAGAATCAACGCTAATTCTTCTAAGCTTCTATCTTCATTTAATTCATATTCTCGTTCGCAGCAAAATTCCATAAATATTCCCAAAATATATTTTTGACTGTAGGTCGTATTTCCAGTAACCAATGATTAAAATCACAGTGATTTATAAATCACTTTCACCGTTTCACCTGTTACTACAAAATCACTGTATCGCCCAACTCTACTAGCTAGCAAAAACTATGCCTATCAAGAATGTCCAAAATGCGTTAGGCGCTATCTCACTTCCTCTTCACTTACTGCCTGCAGAGAGAGGGAGAGAGAAAGTATAATCCGACTTAACCAATTATAAAACGTCATTTGTATTGGAATGATTGGCATGGATAATTTATATTACGTAATTGGTTTATATAATCTAATTTAAAAAAATGAAATTATATTGTTTTGGTATTCTTGATCCTTTAACATCTACAGCCAGATACTTGGGCAGGGGTGTACTCGTTGACCATAATCCGTAACAGTACATTGAAAATTTATACTCTTCTTTTTTTTGCAAAATATCTTAATCAAAATTTAGAAGTAATAAAAAAATATTTGTCAAATAGCTTAAGGAACTTAGTTCCTATCAAGTGTCCAATGACACCACGAGGCTTGTTTAAAATATTGTTCACCTCTGACAAAGTATCATTTTTATTTAAGTATGCCGAAGGAGACTTGTTGTGCAAATAATTATTCTGGGTATGCTGTGAATCAATTAATAGTTAAAAATAAAAAATCACTTTAATTGAAATACATTTTTAACAAGAATAAGTTTTCTCGTACAACAAGTGCAACAATTTTATATTTTTCAGAGAAAAATAAGACGGAAAAATGATTTTAATAAATGCTGGAAATATAACCGCAGTCATTGCATTTAGAGCATAAAATTACCCTTTATTTTGCTACATTTTTATCTTTTATTCGAAATAGAGTATTTCTTGGCAAATAATAACTAGTCGAATTATAAACTATAAAGAAAAATAAAAAATGACTATCGTTTGCAGTTGTTACAGAAAGAAAATTATCGTTTTTCTCATTTTCATCCTGAAAAAGTTTTCATTCTCTCCTCGCTTCCGGTTTAATTTAGATAAAACTAAAGTATTTTCGCATTCTGAGCTCAAAAAATTTAATAAAAATATTTTGCTCTGTGAAAGTTTTCTCTTATTGAATATTCAGGTAAAAAAACATTTTTTTATTTTCACTTGGGCATTTATTTCTGGATAACTTAATTTGGATGTTTTTATTAATATTAAAACATGGCATTTCCTTCTCTAATTTTATAAAATGGTATCCATTTGAAACTTATACAACGAAGTAACACGTATTTGTATCTAGAAGAGGAAGGTTCACAAGAAAAAACTGCAGTGTCTTACGAGGCACAGATTGAGAACAGCAGATTACTGCACTATATGTGATTTAACTATACTTATAGTTACCGAATATTAATACCTTGGTATGATAATAGATCACAAATTACTAGGAATCAGTCATATCAGACATCTGTGAAAAGGGGATTAACGCTTTGCGTGTCATTACAAAAAATAAATGGGGCGCAGATCCCAAAATAACCCTAACATTTTATAGGTCTTATATACGGTCTTTGATGGATTATGGATGTACTATTTATGGATCAACAAGCAAATCTAATTTACTAATTCTTGACCGATTACAATATAGAGCTGTAAAAATTTGTCTAGGTGTTATGTTATCGTCGCCCAATCAGGCAATTTTAGCAGAGTCGCAAGAACCACCTTTATTAGCCGGCCGAAATTATTTGTCCAAAAAACAACTTATTAAATACAGGTTATTTAACACATTTGTAGTACGTAAAATATCTCTAATTTCGGTGGAAAATTTTACAAATAAATATTGTGGAAAGAAAAACTCACCACCACTGGCAGATGCTTTTATTGATACTGATATATATAAAACTCATATCCGAGAATATAAAAAATATCCTTTACATGATATGAGCTTTGACAGTCTAATATCCAAACCCACAATTATATTACCAACAGATTCAGACACACCCTCCTTGTCTAACAAAATTATTAAACCCATACTTTGTAACTTAGAAGATAATTCAACTATTATTTTTACAGATGGCTCAAAAAATAATACCAATACAGGATGTGCATTTCTTATTTTAAACAATAAATATT
Source organism: Agelastica alni (assembly GCA_950111635.1). Taxonomy (NCBI): domain Eukaryota; kingdom Metazoa; phylum Arthropoda; class Insecta; order Coleoptera; family Chrysomelidae; genus Agelastica; species Agelastica alni. The sequence goes on along the minus strand of OX467713.1, from coordinate 21,922,517 downwards.
ACGAGACAAAATGTCACATTTATGTTCTGTTTTTACAGCAGACGGCTATATTAAAAGCTTTAGAATGGTGTATCTTAAACAAACCTCCAAACGTAGTAATAGTGTCTGATTCCCGAAAAGTTCTACAGGCTCTCCGCATCCCTGTCATAATACATTTAAATGTTTTATTATGTTTAATTAAAAAACTAATATTTCAGTTACCTTCAACAAGCATGCCAATTTCATTTGTTTGGGTTAAAGCACATTCTGGAAAGAATTAGTGGACACTACAGCAAAGAAAGCCTGTAACTCGGAGGTTAGAATATCAATGCTAAACTGGCAAGATATTTTTAACGTTTTTCGGAAAGAGATCAAAACGAAATGGAGAAAACAATATAATAGGTATACAAAAATATATAAACAGCCAATATTTTAATATACACCCAAAGTAACCTAATAATATCCCACATTTTGATTGTTGGGATTACAACAAACACAAGTCTGCCGTCATGTTACGCCTGAAGATTAAGCATGTAAATAAGGTCATTGCTGCGGAGATAAGTAGTCTAAAAAGTATAGTCCAATTGACTCTGATGTATAAAGTGAAGAATGATGAAATAAGGGAACGCCGTGGTGTGCAAGAAGATGTGGCAACAAAAATTGATAAAGGAATGCTTATAAATTTAGACACGTGAAGGGGATGAATGAAAGAAGATTTATAAGGCGAGTGTAAATGGGAAAGTAGGTAGAGATTGACTTGGGCGAACGTATCTTGATCAGATTAAAATTGTTTTGAAGAAAGGTCATGTCAAGAGTACCAAACATTACCAGCAGCCGATGAGCATGTATTAAAGCGCTGATGAAAGTAGAAAAAACATAGTAACAGTAACAGAGCTGCCAAAAACTTACAAGGTAAATTTAAATTATTTTTGTTTTTTTTTTATTATTAATTTAATATTTCATAGGCAAAAGAGAAGCCCTTACTGAAAACTATCAGAAAAAAAAATAGACTCGCGTCTCTAATTCTATGGAACTTCTGCGTTTAAATAATATTGATTGTATTTTCCAACAAGATGGCGCCGATTGTCATACGACTAAAACAGTCAAAGATTAATGCTGAGAAGTATAGCCGGAGTGACTCATTTGGATAAAGTAAAGAATAGTGAGATAAGAGAACGCTGTGGTGTAAAAGAAGATGTGGTTACTAAGATAGATAAAGGAATGCTTAAATGGTTTGGACACGTAGAAAGGAAGATTGACGAAACAAATTTATAAGGCGAGTGTGAATGGACAAGTCGGTAGAGGTCGACCTCGGAGAACATATCTCGATCAGAGCAATATTGTTTTAAAGAAAGGCCAGGTCAAGAGTACCAACAACCGACGAGCATGTATGAGAGCACTGATAAAAGTAGCGGAAGCAAAAGATGTGTGTAAGAACCGTAGCAAGTGGAAGGAAGTGGTCTTTGCCTACCCCTATGGGAAAAAGGCGTGACTTTATGTATGCATGATTTTCTTTATTTGAAGGTTTTTTGAATTTGTAAGATATTTTTTCTGTTACATAAATACATACATAAATATAGTATTTTGAACTAAAATTAAACAAACAGGTCGTATTCTATTAGAAATACGTTTTTCGTTAATATAGCAAATCTCTTTAAAAACATAGCTTCGATATTTGGGTCAACTTCACTGAGACAGGACTCATATATTAAAGAACAAGTAAAATAGGAGAAATATATCTAAAAAAAGCTGTTAAAAAAAGAGAGGAAAGGTAAAAAACAAAATAAAAAAACCTGTCAAAAATAAAAAATTCGTAAAAGTAGGAAAATAAAAAATAAATATAACTATATTTATTATTTATCTTATTTTTATTAACCAATTTTACCAACATTTTTAGATTATAACTGTAATTTTAATAATGACCTTATCTAAACCCAGTGAAAATATATAAAATATTCACCGTTCGCAAAAAATATGTTTATAAAAAAATTTATATTCAGATAAGATACATGATCCCATCGGGTTTTCGATATGTATATACAATGAGAAAAAACCGGGAATCATTTCAGCAACATTTCCCCTGAGATTTTCGATCTTACTTTCATGTCAGACTTGAATATTACGATTATGCGAAAATAAGTCCGCATTTTACGCGGCTTTTCACGCATTAAATAAAATGTCGGGATTGTATCAGTGTTTTACGAATCAAAGCTAATAAGTTAGCCATGATATGGATTGTTTTGGCATGTAAAATGCCCAACGAGGTATCATTTTCAAAAAGTAATCCTGGAGATTAAACTTCGAGGAAATACCAGCAACGAAGAAAATATCTTGTGAATTCAATTTGCATTTATAACAATTTTTTTTTTTCGTAAAAAACATAATATGCAAAAAATAGATGGATGTGTTAAGTAAGAAACATTAATAAAAAGTTACTGAGAATTTTTGCCTTAATATTACTGTTAAATTGTCAAATTGTAGTTACATACATGCATACCGACCAAGTCTCTTCAATTTATTTGTGAATTCTTGCCATAATTAAGGTTGGATAATGGAGAGACCACTAAATGTTGGAAACAGCACAGACGTAACCTTCATGCTTAAAAACTATCATGTAATGTTATTTAAATATTTTAGTTACTTACTACTTAATTGATTAAATGTTTAAACTTATGACCGCCCGCTTCCATACAATAATAAAGATTTTATTTACAACGTTCACGCACATTCCGAAGAGTTTCCGAAGAAATCGACGGCACTCGTCAACGATTCTTTAACGCAAATCTTCCAACGACGCTGGTTGTGTTTTATAGATTTGACTTTTCAGATGTCCCCACAAAAAATAAATCGAAGGGCGATAAATCCGGCGATCATGGTGGCCCTTTACTGATGCCTCTTCTCCCAATCTAATGCCGTGGAAAACGTTGGTCTAAATACTGACGAACAATCGCCGCATAATGCGGAGGGGCGCCGTCCTGTTGAAAATAATAATAATCTTCGTCATACTGTGAATTATTTTCAAACGTCTTCCAGTAATTGCAAATACATTTTGCCAGTCAAATTGCCTGATAGAAAAAAAGTAAACACCAGTCGTTCACCGCAAATGCCAGCGCATACATTTAATTTTTATGGTTGCTGTGTTTGCAACTCGAGAAAAACTCTTGGGTTTAAATCGGACCAATAGCGGCGATTGACCGTTCCCTGGAAGAAAAAACTGCATTCATCGAAAACACTGATATTAAAAAGGAACTGTGGATCGTTCCCTGCTCGCGCACTCATTATTTCGCAAAATTGCAATCAGCAGCGGCGATCTTAATCATCCTCATTAAGTTTATGAATTAATCGTATTTTATATGGATAAAATTTATTCTTCTTTAAATGGTTAGGATGCTAGTTCGATTGATCCCAAACACAGATGCCAGCTGCCTCGTACTCAACGTAGGATCAAGATAAACATGTCCCTACACTAGCTTCATTAACTACAGGCTTTTTCATTTCCCGTTTTTATTAGCTCCTGTCTCTTAAAATTTTTTTACCAACTCTAGTACATACTTTCTACTGACATGTCGATCTTGATGTTGTGCATTAAATAGCTGAGCATTCACATTTAAAATCTAATTTTTCATTAAGTAACGGGCGGAATTTTAAAATTTAAAACTATGGTAAAGAGATTTGTCAGAGTTTTCAAAAGACATCTTATTCGACCCTAAATGCCATTTAAAAATGTTGGGGTAATTCTTACCCTCGCTTGGGGTTGAAAGTAGTGGAGTCAAAAATACCGGAAAAGAGTGTCCCCTTTAATCAAAAATCGACGGATCTGAGCGTTTTTCTAAAATGTTGACGGGGTTCCGGCAAATGGCTCTGTTTCGTTTTTGATTGGCCACCCTGTATTTGATCCATGAGCAAAATCAGTACTTTGCAAAAGATTTAATCAACTTTAATAAATTTGCGCCGTGTTTTTGTTTGGAATAAAATGCAGTTTTATTATTAGGATTTTCGCATAGAAGCCGAAGCTATTTCAGTAAGGATAATACATGTGAATCAATATATGCTAAAGTAAATTCCCTTCATTCATTACGCGACATTTGGTCCCGAGGCAGCGTTCAGAGAAGCATCTATATTTTTACAGGTAGAATATATACGTAGGATTATTACATTTCTACGGAAACAGGAACTGATCCAGAGGCACGGTAAGAAAGAACTACGCTACACCATAATCAAATCAAATTTTCATGAGCAGCTTCTTCACTCACCTAAGATGGCGGAAAGACGCAGATAAAATTTAATAAAAATTTTCCTTTGGTACAATAATTTCGTTTTACGAGAGTCACCGACTGGAAAAAACACACAATAAGCAAGTGATATTTATGCAAATGTTTAACCGTTCTTTTTTGATGTTTTATTATTAAATAATTGAATGAAAAAGCATACATGACTTCTAATTATTTACTTATCTACTTAGGTACATGTTTAGATAATATTTAAGAATGTGTATAACATTTGTGAATTTATAGATGGCTGCATGGATTTGAAATATTTTATACAGTAAATCATTCTGCATCGATTAAGATAACGAAATAATTCGTTTTAAAGTTACCATTTTCTCAAATGTTATTTTTACCGGAAGTGGAATAATTTTTAAAAGAATCGAAAAATTTATATTCTTCTATAAAACTTGTACGTTAAAAAACTTATTGTTAGTAAGTTCAGATGATTTGCGATTTTTCGAGCGCAAAAACAAGCGGGTTTTCCGATAATTGCAGAGAGATATTTTTTTGTTTTAAAATTAATGACATTATTCGTTCTGAATTCACTACCGGTGTAGATGTTTGCAATTAAAAAATCTGACAACATCGCACGGCAGCATGTCGATAATAACGTGCCCTTTATTTACTTTTTTATTTAAAATTAATTTGTAAAACATGTATTATATGAAAATACATTTTTATTTCATAAACAATATATAACATAAAATATTCAACATATTATCAACACATTAATATTACTGAGATAAATATTAATATTATTACATTAACACATTTATGTGCATCACAGTAGTATCCATGACTGTCAACATTTCAGGGTAATAAATTCAAATACACAACTTTCGGAGCGTCCGGACGCCACGCGGCCTGCAGTGTTGCCAGATTTTCTTCCGACTACAAACGCGGTAGTCAAATTCAATGTGAAATATTTTTTATGATATTTAATTATAAATTTTTTTTCAAAAAATCTATTATAGAAACTCATTATAATTAACAGGAAATGTCGCTGTATAAAATTTACCACATTTTATTAAAATTAAAAATTGATTAGATGTACTACGTAATTTCACCTTAAACACATCATTAAACACCAAATATTTGCAGTTGCAACTCTTAAGTTATGTTATCATCCAGCATGTCTTGGTAAGAACCTTTTGAAAATAAAAATTACCTGTTTTTTTGTAAAATTTCACAAAAGGCTTACCCATATGGTCAAATTACCTGAAAATAAAATATTAAGATCAGTATTTGAAGGCTAAAATTAAAGTTGTAACGAAATATCTCACACTTGTGAATTTCGTTCCTTTTTTATATAACTTTTTAATTTACTCGTATATTTTGTTTTCATAATTTTAATTAAAACTCATTAATTGGTTGATTATTTAAATGTTGACAGCTTAATATGTTCTATGTTAAATAGGTATTGTAGATACTACATGGTTGTCATTTCAGAACTAAGATTATTTTGGTTTATTTTCATTCAACTAATTAAATCGTTTTATATTTTTTTTGCATAAATAAAGTAATCCAGCATTGTGAGTAAAGGAGAGATAAATAACATTGAAAAAGTTATAATGAATATCATAGAATTCGATTTATGAGAATTCTAATTTATTATATTGCAAAATTAAATACATTTAATTAGATCTGGCAACAACCGTTAACCTACTGGCCCAGATCTGTCAATAAATAGAATTTTGATGAAAAGGGATAAAATGACAGGTACTCGACCTCTTTCGTCGTTGGTCTTTTCTGGAGATAAGACGTTAATTTTTGGTAGCGTTCCTTAGTTTTTTTCTGATAATAAAAAGGTAAAGTTGAAATTTGGATTGGAAAATTTTGTACTGAAAACAAAGAGTATAGCGGTGCATTTAAATTTAAATTGTTTTTGTACTCACTGATTTTCTTTGAATAATTTTGCGAGTGATTAAAAATCATTGTTTTTTTTGCGAATAGAATTTCAAGACATGAGACGCCATTGTGCTCTCTCGTGCTGAAATAACATATCATGAAGGATTTTTAAGATCTTACCTTTAAAAGGGATATATTTTGTTAAGATTAGTTTTTAATAAATTTAACTTTGAATTTGTATTAATATTATTTTTTTATTAAATGGAATATTTTGTTTAGATTAGTTCTTGATAAGTCTAGCCTTAGATTGGTATAAATATCCTGTAGTTAAATTCAAATTATTAGAGTTTTAAATAGATATCTTATAAAAATTGGCTATACATAGAAAATCTAGAGAAAACAAATTGGCTCCAGTAAGAAACATCTACTGCTGTAGACTATATTTTTAGAACATTGAAAATATAAAGAATAACCATTCCGAATTGAAAAGAAGCATATGGACTTTCTCTTGGACATATAAATTCAGAACCGAAATAGTTGGTTGATTATTCCAGTTATGAATAGAGTCTGACGAACTGAGTAGTCAGACTCTCATACCTGGTAGCAAGTTACCAGTGATTGTGGAAGTACCTGTCATCCAAATACCGGAATTCTGAAGATTTAGGTTGATGTTGTGAAACTAAATCATAAATACAAGTCGGATGGTTTTTGTAAAATATTTGTAAGTTCAATTTTAATAATGTATACATAAATAGCGAGAATCGACAAACACCATTAAAATAAGAAGAGTCGAATACTTTAGACATATAATGAGGGGGCATAATATCACATGCTCCGAATAATTATCCAGGGTAAAATAGAAGGAAAGCGATGGATTTGCAGAAAACAGCTTTCTTGGCTTCTTAATATTAGACATTGGACGGGTCGAACAGTCGAAAAATTGTTTCATGTAATTACCGATCGAGAAGCTTTCCAACAAATTGTCAATTCTATGAAAGCCAACGTCTGAACGCTTGATGATAGCCAACGTTTAAAAACAAGCATGGCACACAAAGAACAAGATATAGTGCCCTATATAAGTCCTCACAAGTCCCTCCATCTCGATTTTGGGAGTCACGGTGTCCAATAATATGTCTTGGCATGACCATGTTGCTAACATCGCAAAGTCGGCAAGCCAGAGGCTAGGTTTTCTGTGGAAATCCAAAAAGTTTTTTACTCCTGATCAACTGTTGACGACGTACAAGGCTCTAGAACATAGAAGAAGAGTTGCAGACCAGTCATTGCTCTACAGATATTTCCATGGCAGATGCTCCAGAGAAATAAAAACTTTTGTACCACCATTGGCCACGTTCGGCCGAAGAACTCGGCACGCTGATCAGTCTCACCCATTTACTCTCAATATTGACACTGCAAGGACCAATCTTCATCAAGAATCCTTCTTTTACAGGGCTGCTACGGAATGGAACAAGCTTCCAAAATCAGTTTTTCCAGAGAACTATGACCTGCAACTTTTTAAAAAGCGTGTCCACAATCATTTCCTATCTATAATCCCTTCCCCTGCTAATAGTCGCAGTGCGGGCCGTCCGCGGCTCACACGATAGGTCTACCCTTTTTGCGACCATTTTCATAAAAAAAAAAATATAGAGATATAAGCATCGCTCTAATTTGTTGGATATTTGAAATTTTCTTCCTCTTCCTTTTTGTAAGGCATCTGCCTTGTTATCTAATTTCTTAGAGTTGTAGCTGGAATGATAAATTCCAGCTTTTATACTAACGAATGGGTGAAAGTCCAGGTGGTCTGCGCTGGATCTTGGGAGACCATCCCTTGCAATCTTCGGCAATCTGTTGTCGTCCATCCGCTCAACATGATCTCTCCATTCGCGACGTCTGTTTCGGGAGCATCTAACTATGTCTTGGACATCGCAAAGTTCTCGGATGTCTTGGTTTCTTTTGTGATCCCTTAGTGTGTAGCCTGCTATGGATCTTAGAGACCTCATCTCTGCTGTACGGATAATCCTTTTTGTTGTGGAGTTTTTGGCTCTTGTTTCTACAGCGTTGGTCATAACAGGTCTCACACAGGTCTTATACATGCGGACTTTGCTTTCAATGGACATGTGCTTGTTATGTTCCTGCGGACTTGCGGTTTTTCAAATTGGTGATTGTTTCAGTTTCACATCGGACACGGTCCACGGTTCTTGGGTGTTGTTAGTATGCTGTTTTTTGTCAGGGTTTACTGCGTCTATGTCATTGCTGTAGAGTTTACAGTAGTGTTTTCCCCAATCGTTAAGTGCAATTTTCGTTATGTTTATATGTTCGTTGATTGGTTTTTTTCTATTTCATAACATGTTCTAGATCTTCCTCTGACCTCCGTAAAATTCGTGTTCCATGTCTGCCGAGAAAGTTTCCCAATGTGCTCTTTTAATGTTTTGGATTTTGTTGTTGGTTGTATTTCTTACGGCTTTGTATTCATTCAGTGTTAAGGTTTGTGATCTTTATTTTAGGTATGCTTTGCGCTTTTCGTTTGCTAGTTCTTTGACTTTCTTAGTAAACCATGGTTTTATGTTTGGTTTGGTAGATTTATTTGATGTTCTTTTATCAACAGCTTCTACGGCAGCTTTAAGTATGTTTGATTTAATTTTTTGCCAGGCATCTTCAGCGTTATCTGTTTCCACAATGTGGTTAATTTCTATTTTCTTATGAAGTCTTTGCTGGTATAGGAGTTTTGTTGATGGGACCGTAAGTGATTCAATATTTATTTTGTTTGTTTTTTAGTGAATTGAACGTTGGCAGTTATTTTGGCCAGTACTAAGTTATGATTGGTTCCCGCGTTTGAAGATGTTAAGACTCTGAAATCTAATCTGGATAAATATCGGTTTTGTTATTTTTTTATTATTTTGCGTTTGATTGTGAGGTTTTTGTATTTTAACCATAGAAAAAAGAATAGGTAGCGCTTAATTTTTGTTTTGCAACAATTACACATGAATTTTAGAATAAATATATCGAATTTTTAATGAAATCTAATTCAACAATTTTTTTACTGACGACCCTCCCGAGTGTAGAGCAGCCGACAGGCTCACATAAAAATAAGGTTTACTAAATCTTTTAATTTCGCTACAGAGTATAAACATTTTTTTATTGATAACAAATTAAGATAACAAATCCATAGAGCTTGTTTTTGTTTTAGGTTTTTTTTGGAATAATTACATTGGCCCACAGGACTGGTGATGTAAACAAAAATGTTTCTCCTACTCGGCGCGTAGCTCGGACCACAGTTCTGCTTTTTACTAATTTCTTAATTAACTCGGGGACTAAAAGTTTCACCTCTTAGTCGGTTCATTTGGAATGGGTAATAAAAAAAAACACCAGACTTTACATAACAAAGAAAAAACCTAATTTAAAACCTAAATTAGAATTCCACCTACATACCCCGACTTCGAGTAAACAATCGACAAACAGATATTGCCAACTCTTTTAAAAAAAAATAAAGAAAAAACGTAAACTCATTTTGATTAACATTGAGATGGAAAAAGCAATTCTGAAATAAAAACAAAGTACTCGAAAGATACGATTCGGGTGGCAATAAACTGATATTACTGATCGCAGCGTAGGCAATCGAAATAAAACAACTCTCAAAACAGAAATATACATCTATATATTGATATTTACGGTGAACTCATCATTAAAAACTATAACGCAAAAAAAAATTTCCAAAAAAAAATATCTAAAAACGTTTATACTCTACATTAACGGTCCTCCCTTTTACACGGATGATTAAATCCACAGTTTTGCAGATAATAATACCCTTTATTTGAACTTTAAATTAAATTTAATGCAGGAACTAAAAAAACACCATTAATGCATTAAAATCCATGGCCAATAAATTATAGTTTAAAAAAACTAAAAAGCACGTTTTTGGAGTTAATCAAACTAAAAAGTAAAAAATAATTCTTAACATAAGAATAAAATTACTGACGAGAAAATAATGTCGCTGTTCTAAAAGCGTGGGGTGCTTTGAATAATATTTTTAAAATAACTCTGCGTTTCGGAATAAAAGCACCCCACGCTTTTAGAACAGTGACAATAATATCTCCGCAGCTCGTATTACACTACCACTCACTCCATACAATGTCGACCTCAATTTATTCCTTACCATTCTGCCATAGGCTTTTTCCAAGTTTACGAAAGCACAGTAAAATCTGAGATCACATTCTTCCTCTTCTAAATCCTGCTTGCACATCCCATATCTTTTCGTCAGTTTTATTTGTCATTATTTTAATCAATTCCTTTGCAAACAGTTTGCCCACGATGCTAAGTAAACTAATACCTCGGTAGTTTTTGCAGTCTTGCTGCGAACGTTATCTTTTATAAATCGCTGCCGCTCCTCCAGTAAAGAATAGCGGTACAACAGACTAGCTACCACGCCTTGTCCAGCCTTCACCATTTTAACCGCAATCATAACCTGTTGATTTTCCCAATTTCGTACTGTTCAACGCTTTCATACAAATTTTACTTTCTGCATCATTAAAAAGGTGGGTAGAATGTTGGAAAGGAAAGATTATGAAAAAATGATTTGTTAGAACACTTTTGTTACAGGTCTCGTAAATACGAGTACATAAAATGAATGGCAACTTTTACATAACCAGATTTATTCGAGATTTTTTCCCTTCATGCTACATTCACTCTAATTATCAGGACCTGATCGTAACAACGCATGTAATAAAAAAATCCCATTAATTAATGTCTTGCCAATCGATTTGGGTTCATCAGAGTCATTTTTAATTATATCCTGCAATGCACTAACAACTAGAAACGATTCTTGCAATTATAATTAAAAATGGGCTTTTCATGTAATTACGTTGAATCGCTTTTTTTTTGTTTTAAATTGTTGATTTTATTAACGCTGCGTTGGAGTATAATTGGCTCAGTTTGAAGGTCAATGTGTGTCTACGCGAAGAACAAAGGGAATGCCTTCTGGTTACAATTACGCTTTTAACTTTATTGTAATTGTACTCCCAGTAGATTCCTTTGAGTTTGATAATGAGTAAGTATTTTAGCAATTTCATGTGTGATCAGTGGGTGTTGTAATAAATTGCAATATTGCCTTGTAAGAATCTTATAAAAATATGTGAAAGATTATTAATAACGAGGTACTTATATAGGTATTATTCACGAATTCTTTTAATGTACCGAGCGTTCTAATAAAAATAATATTAGGAAAAGTTACAGAATTTCCTAAAACTAAACACTACAATATTACTAACAATTCTTTCGTTTGTTTGATTAAAAGTTTAGGAAAATTATAATGGGATTATTTTTAATTTAATTTTTTATTTTTGATGCATTTTTTAAATTACTTATTTTATTTTAATACTGTGCAGTTCGAAAATATACGATTTATAAATAAGAATGATAAATGATGAAAATTTGGTAAAAATTACTTAACATTAATATCAAATTCATTATTTATAAATACCAATTTAAGTATTGAAATTAAATGCGAAGTTTATTTTTTATATATAATACGCAAATAATTACTTAAAATTAGACATTTTTGTATACACGGTGAATAAGTTTGTACAAAGCAAAGGGGTCGCTATAGAAGCGTGAGAAGAATACTTTGGAAGACTACACTATGCCGAAGAAACACACGAAATAGAATATCAGACAGCATAAAGAAAAAACTGAGAAAAGTAAAAAATAGGAAGGCACCAGGTACGGGCAATATACCAAACGAATTTTTTAAATAGAGAGCACAACAGAAATACCAAATGACTGGCACACGAGTACAACAATCCCCATCTCCAAGAAAGGAAAAAAAACATCTTCCGAAAACTACAGGGGAATAACCCTATTAAACACAACAATAAAGCTATTTACAGGACTATTAAAGGATAGACTGGGGAAACACATAACAAACAGGAAAGAACAACAAAGATTCAGAAAGAGTAGATCGACAACTGACGCCATATTCATCACCAAATAAATAAAAGAAAAGGCCATAGAATATAACACACCGGCATTCATCAGCTTTGTCGATCTAACTAAAGTATTTAACAGAGTCCAACTAGGCGACGTCATCAACATTTTGATGGAAAAATAAACACCAGCCAACATAGTTAAGGTAATCTCTAATCTCAATTTCGCCAACTCGACTCAAATTAAAGCAGGACAACATAGGTACTACTAAGAGCGTACCAACACCAGAAGGAATCAGATAAGGAGAAAGCCTCTGTCTACTCCCATTTAATATTATCATGGACAAAATCATAGAAGAAGTGGCAACCCTAAACATGGGATACAAAATGAATAATAAGTGCATCAGCATGGTATGCTGAAACCAAGCAGGTCGATAACTTAACATGAACATATCAATCGAAAAAACAAAAAGCATGAACATTGCTAATTAAAGATAAGTTGTTTCTCCCGCGACCATAGAAATCCCAACAAATAAGTTTTGGACACATTTAAAAACTTTAACGGAAATAAACTTGCTAGAGTTGTACGAAAAACAGTCAGCACTTGTCAAAAATGTCACGATGCAAACGTTATTTTGCAAATCTTTAAATTGATAACCAGTTACGCAGCAGTTAATACCATAATTAGATTTTACATTACATTTTGAACTTGTGAAATGTTCTGTCGCAATTTTCATTTTGTATCTACTTGTAGGTTGTTAAAAGGTTCAAGTGTTAATTAAAATAACGACGATTTTTCTGACTTGTTTTTTCAGCACACTCACAGTTGGGAATTTTTCCCAAAACATTTTGTTGAGAAGTCGTCATTTACGTTCATGCACTATTGAAAATTCAATGTTTTTAGAAGTGTGATATTTCGGCGATAGTTCAATCTTTTATGCACTTGTGATACATCACTAGACTGGAAATTTTACACTCTTTCCAAAAATCAAAAAATCCAATATGGCGGTCATAAGAAAAATGAAAGTTGAGGTGGATCGCAGAATAAAAAATGACGATTGAGAAATGTCATATATCATATTGGTCTTGAAAAAATGTCCTGATAATGTCACATTTTGGGAGCTGTCAAATTAAAAGTTTTTGATTTATTAGTGAAAAACGAAATCCGCCATTTTCTGTTTTACGCTGATATTTCCAAAACCAATTAACCGATCGTGAATCTAGCCTGTTATCGAATGCACCAAGTTTCCTATGAAACTTTCCCCATTTAACAATTACTGAAGGTATAAATGTAGCTGATATTCCTGTATGGAGAAGGGAATCTGGGACACACGTAGATGTTAAGTTAACTTGTTAAATCATTGTTGGTTTTGTTACAATAATGAGTTTTGAGCTCTATCACAACTACCAAGGAAGTCTTTAACAAATGATGGTAAAACAATAACTTAATAAAAACCAAGATTAAAATTTAATTTATTAATCCATAATATAGTGCCCTAAAGAAGCTGGACTTCTCGTGTATGGATATACTGATGACATAGACATTAGAGCAACTGGAAAGCATCTATCATAATGGCACTAAGAATCACGGAAAACGGTAAACCCGTCAAAGACCGCAGCAGTGATCTTTACCAGAAAATACAAACCTGAACCCATTAGCCCTCTGAGGCTATGGAATCAGAAATTGAAATACTCCACGTCAGTGAAGGATGCAAAACTGAAGTAAAACGTACACCTCCAAGAAAAGAGGAATTAAATATATGCCTCAATGTGGGCATGCAAAAGAGAAAACCCTAAGGTCTAAAACCAATGGTAAGCCTGTGGTTATATCAGCCGGTATTTCTAACGTCACTAACGTATGCAACAGTAGTCTGGTGGCCAAGGGTGGAAGGAGCTGGAGCTGTGAACCTGTTGATAAGCCTGCAACGAAAATATTTGACCTCGTGAGTTACACCACAACATCATCGGTGGTGTGGGACTGTATGCAGGCACTCACTGAAGTAGCGACGGTAAACAAAGTCACTTTTACATGGGCTCCTGGGCACACAGGGATAAATGGCAACGAGAAAGCCGTTGTACTGGCAAGAAATGGGACCCTGGTGGAAACAAGAAGCCCCATGCTCGGATTGTCAATTGCTAAAGCAAAACATACCTTGAAATTAATCCTTGAAGAAAAACATATTGCTCAGTGAAATGCAAATACTGGCTGCAGAACATCAAGACAGCTAATGAAAAAACCTCTCCAGAAGAGGGTTGACGCACTCAGGATGATGGACCGGAGTAGGCTAAGCAGCACGCTTGGCCTACTCACAAGACACACCGCACCTCTTTAAACTCAAGCTGGCAGTCGAGAAAAACTGTCGACTATGCGGAAAAAAGAAAGTGAGCAGTATACACTTTCTGTGTCACTGCTCGATTTTGGCGTTGTACAGGTATCAAACCTGGGGCCGCATTATAATGGATCCAAGCGATCTAAATAAGACAGGGCCAGCAGAAGTCCTGCGGTTCACCATAACCAGCGGACTGGAATTCTGATGCCCTGAAGACACAGCGGTAGTCACAGAGGATCAAAAGATCTAGATGACATACGTGCTTATACGAATGGCCCAACCGTAAGATTTTTACGTAATATAATAAAAAATATTTAAAAATGAGAAATATTTTTCTTTTAAGACTAATTATTGTTGTGTAAAATTCTTTGTAAGCGTGTTTTAAATAAATAAATATGAATTAACATCATAAGTTGTCATTAACGTATTTTAATGTTGTTTTAAAAATTTAAATATTGTTTACAGAGTATACTTAACAAGGTTTTTTTATTGTAAATTATTGATAAACATTGTTCCTTGCTGTGCTAATCTGACTGATAGTCAAATGTTTTTTTTAATGTGCTCAAGGGGATCTTACACGATTATGTTTTACCTTATCAAAAAAACATTGATATAGTCAATCCGGAATTTGGTTAGAAAATTAAGTACATTAAGAACATTAGTAAAAATGGCATCAGTAAAATGGCAACATCGTAAAATGGCAACATCGTAAAATTGCTAGTCCTCAACTCGAACGAGAAACGAAAACAGGATCGGTCTTTGGAAAAAGATTAGCCGTTGAAAGCAATTTATGTAAGTATGTATCATTGTTTAAATTTATCTACCAATTGCAAAATAATGTAAAAATAACTGCAGATCGTAAAACTAATTACAGTTCAACAGAAGTAGCTTGGCGGGCGAGAGATCACAAAATCTGCGCACAACGAAAACATTCGAATAACGATTCGATCGGCGACGACGAAATTTTCAGTAATCGTGAGTTTCAAGTACAATCGGAGGAAGAAGTTTACGAATTTGAAGTATATTCAGCCGAATATTTGTTATTTTAGAGGCTAGTCGCCCGCCAAGCTACTTCTGTTGCACTGTAACTAATAGATACATAAGATCTGTAAAGAGTGTTTTTTGAACAATATTTTTATTTATCATTAGGTTGGTATGTGTTATTAACGCTCTTCAAAAAGTGGCTTAAAACTTGTCGTTATATCGGGAGGTTGATTTTCTTTATGAAAAAAAAAACGAGCTATCGATTAATTTTCCATCTTTTTCTTACCAAGCCATTGTCTTCGTCGTCGGGCAGATATCCAACTTAATTATCCGCCAGTTTTAACCTTTTAATGAGACCGTCCTTAATTGTTTATTTTGGTTTTCATCGGTTTCTTATGAAGTCTAATTGAATTGGAAGTTTGCGGCTTTCGTTTAAAGGATTTTTTCGTGCAATCGCACGCGAAGGCAGTATTTCGCGTTCTCAGCACAGTCCGCGAAATTTAATTTCGCGGCCGTTACCCATAGCAACGGCCGCGAAACTGAACGTCACTTCCAAATTTGACATTTCTAAAATACTATAAAGACAAGGATTATTTTTTATTGAATACCAACAAATGCTTAAGTACTTATATTTCTTAGGATGAATATTAACATTAATTGTACAGTTTTTATTATTACTTATATCCACTCCAGAAGTTAAAGCAACTACATCTAGTGTTTCTGAATAATGATTATTGCCTACATTCAAACCAGATACTATATCGCCAGAAATTGAGTTGGAAATTTGCTTCTTATTTTCGATAGAGTCTTCTACATATCCTTCCGCTATTGTCGTGGACTTCCATCCACCGTGACGTTTAAGAATTGACATATCAGCCCCGGTATTGGCAAGCAGCGTGGCAGAACTTTCCGTTTACGTTTCTCAAGAATCTACGACGATTATTAACAATATGTTTTGGTCGAAGAGCCGCATATTTACGATAAATTTTTATGGAATCAATATTAGTAACAGGAAAAACACGCTTCTTATCCGTCTTGGTATCAGGAACGGTTACTACTAATACAACATTCTCTTCCTGAATATCTTCAATGGCCATTTTTACTAACTCATCTCGTCGCAAGGCACCAGATATTCCCATTATCAAAACTACCTACAAAAATCAGTACAATAAATAAGAAAATTGTAAATGATATCTCTTAACACTTACCTTCAACAATAAGTATTTTTCATCATTAGCTTCTTTCAGGAATGTATCAATTTGCTCACGCGTAAGAACTTTAGACTTTTTTGCTCGATAACCTACTGCTTTTCTTTTCAGAAATGGTACTAATTTTGAAAACTGCTTGATGTCGATATTGTCTCGTATGTTCAGCATACACTTCAGCATGGAATAAATGCTCCATAAAGTTGAACTTTTTTCAACATTTGATTTCTGCATTAAATAAGCCAATAAAATGTTTTCAGACACCGTCTTAACATTCTGTTTATCACACCAATCTTTAAAGTCGCCGTAACATTTTTCGTACTGCTGTTTAGATTTTTCGGGTATTAAAACGGAAAGCACCGAAATTACAACGCTTTTGAGTTCAGGAGGAGTGGAAGGTACTGAAATATCGCTATCAATATCAGACATTTTGCGTTTTGTCAAGAACTGTCAAAATATTTTGTATATATTGAAACATATCATTTCCATAGCACACGGTAATATTGTTAAATAAATTGAACTGCTGTTGATTTTAGAGCAATTATATATTTATTTACAATTATTTAGCCTAATAATTTTAACAATTGCACGAAAAATAGTGTGTATGCCATGGCCGCGAAACTTGTTAACGACCTCATGATTATCTTGCCTCGGCCGCAAGCGGCCTCGGCGATAACTGTTCTTTCGTTACGTTAAAAAGGTATTTCGCGGCCTAAACATACAAATAACTATTTTAATAAAACAAATAAACAAAAAAAACGGATAGTGACGATGAATTCGACTGTATTAAGAAAAATTAACACAGGAATTAAAATAAGTTTAATACCGATTGCGGCATAAATATGAAAAACACTTACTATAATACCAAACTGCAACTGTATTCTTGCTTTAATCACGTCAACCACATACTAAAGAGTGATGAAAGAAATAAAAGTACCAATTTTAAATGGTAGTAAAATTATGTACTCTGAATACGATTAATAAAAAAATTTGGTGTTCAATTCATAGGTTTTTTACTTTTGTGTAGATTTCAGGGGGAAGGTCGTGAAGGCTATACTGCCTCTCAAGCACTTTGACCTATCAGATCTTTTGTGCATAACCCTTAATTTATTCAAGGCCCGGGATTCCAAGACTTCGTACAAAGTTTATCAGTTTCCTGGGAGCTAAGTTCCTGACATCGAAGCGCTTTAGGAAGGCTTCTTTCAGAAACTTGAGCCCTCACAGAAAAGTGCTGGTCATTCGCAAAGCAAATGTTCTGCAGTTTCAGCGAAGTTCTCGCAACTATCACTTTTTGTTTTGCCCATCTTTTTCAGGTGATACCTTAGAGGGCAGTGTCCAGTGAGAAATCCCGTCACCAGTTTCAAGTCTTTCTTGTTCAACTCGAGAAGCTGCTTAACTTTCCTAGGCGAAAGGCTTACAAGCTTTTTCGCTTGTCTTTGTCCTGGCACTTTTTTACTTTTAAACAAGCATAAATCAAATCTACCAGGAAATGTTCATTTTGGTGAAAATTTCCAAAAACGAAATTTTAGAAAAAATTTAATTTCTGCGTTTTAATTATATTTGAAAATAATATAATTCGATTAAAAATTTTAAACGGTTTAAGCAATTCGAAATTTGTAAGCTAAACTAATAAATAGTCAAGTGCGGTAGTTAAATTATTCTACAAAGATTAATTAGCAATTCGTTTGGAAGGCATGTGCTCAGGAAAATCTGAAATTAAGATTCATGACTGGCTAAACGGAATTAAAAGTTAGGCAAACTGGTACATTTTTGCACAGGGTGTACGATGATTATCCGGCATTACCAACTCGTAACTGGACTCAATTTTGATCCGTTGATGTTACAGATTTAGACAAAACGAGCATTTTTTTTGTATTATTTTTATTAAGCTTGTTTTATTTAATTCCGAATACAATTTAGTTAAATTTTGAGCACTTTATTTTTTATTATAAATAAATTAGTATGCTATAATTAATGTAGCAATTTAAAATATTGTTAAACTAGCTGCATTCTAAAAGAAATAGAAAATACACAAATCCAAAAATGTAAATCTGTTAATAGTTTTTACTTTACTGAAAAGGTTGGGATTGTTGCTTTCTTGATAAACAATATAAAGGTCATCGGCTACACTTAAGTTAAGACAAGTGCCATAATTTATTGCATATTCTTGAGAGCCGTTTAAAATCTAAGTTTTCCAACCTCTTAAACTAATGAAAAAAAACAAGAGGAAAGTTAAAACGGGTAGACGATCTTTTCAGAATTCTAACACAAACTTATTATACAAAAACAAAGATTTTCGCTTACAATATGTTACAAAAAGGGTGCAATAACTATGAGGGGGGTCTAAAAATATTTCGACCTTAACGTGAAGATGACAGCACTCGTCAACAAAGGCTATGGAATGTGGTTGCACATCTTTTGAGAGGTACTTACAAAAATTTCAGCCATTTTGGACACTAAGTTGTTGTTTGATAATCGCTAGGGTGACTCAATGTGAGGTTTTCGTGAAATTGAAAAAAATCAACTATAGTATATTTCGCGAATATACGGTGGTTTCGGATTATAGTTAGAAAATCGATAACCAGTATTTAACTGTACATTTAAGGAGTACGAAAGTAAATTCCCCTAATATCTTTAAACAAATTTCGTTGGTAGCGAATTTTATTTTATAAGTGACTGCTTGTTTGGAAATTAAAGGTCAATAGGGTTTAAGTTTAAAAATGAGCACAACCGAAAGGCTTTGTGTGAAAAAGCTAAAGTCGTGCACAAAAAAAATGAATTTTTCAAAAATTATACTCACTGTAAACAAGAATGCTCTTTATTTGTTTATCTGTATGAAACTTGGATTTTTGATATAGGTTGAACAAAGAGAATTTGGCAGGACGATAACATAAAGTCTATAAAACACACCGACGCTGAATAAAAAAGACACATTGTTGTGCATGCAAGTGGAAAGCATGGTTTTGTTGATGGGGCAGATCTTTCATTTTCGTCAAAATCAAAATTGGCCGATTATCATGACAATATGGATACAGAGTTGTTTGTGAAATGGTTAAAAGAGAAACTATAACCATCGTTACATAAATCATCTGTCTTTGTATTAGATAATGCTCCGTACTATACGGAAATGTTAAATAAGCTACCAACAAACTCCTGGACGGTACAGAAAATAAAAGAATCGTTAACGAACGAAAATATTTTATTTTCACAGTATTGCTTTAAGCCGAAATTATTATCGATAGCTAAAAGGCACGAAAGAGAAAAAATTTACGAAGTGGATTAAATTATACTCAGTTATGGACATCGTGTGCTAAGTCTTCCGCATTATCATTGCCAATTTAATCCCATTGAGTATATTTGAGGAATATGCAAAAATTATTATGACAATCACATTGGATCTAATGGTTACAGTGATAAGGCTGTTTTGGAAACCTGGCAACGAGCAGTTTATATTGCCACTCCTGAAATTTGTAAAAAATGTGTCACAAAATGTGAAAATTTAATAGATGATCGTTCGTGAAAACCGCATCAAAGCAGTTTATACTGTTATCATTTACATTCCAAATGAGGATAGCGTCGACAGTGATTCCGATTATGATGACTATAAATCTGAAGCTTGATAATACCGTAAGTTCTACATGATTAAACATATTTATTAAGTTTGTACCGATAATTTATTTTTGCTGCATTCCCTTTTAACATAATTAAATATGTGCATCTTTCCAACCAAAAAACTCATCGAGAGCTACATCAACGATTTCTGTTCACAATAAAGCAAAACATAAAAATAAAACGTCTCAACGAAAGCATAATAACAAACAAAAAAATTTGGGGTTAAAATCTTAGGGGAATTTACTAATGTAACTCACACAGTGCGCCCGTTAAGTCGATGCCTCGGTGATTATTTCGACACCGTCGTATATTCGTGAATTGGGCTGTATCGAGTATCGAGCTGTCAATAAATATTTTTTTTTTGAAAAGCAATACGCCAACGCAAATCAGAGATAAATTGGACGCTGTGCACGAGGACTCTGCACCTGCATTTACCACTGTGAAATTTTTGACAGCCGTATCAACTCGAGAGACGACGATCTTTCGGAACGTCTATAAACTGCAACCACTAAAGATAACATCGCTTAAGTTCATCAAATGGTGCTAAACGACCGTCAAATTAAAGTGAAAGAGATAGCGGAGGCTATGAATAGGTCCAAAGAATGTGTTTGTCATAAATCGAATCAAAAATTACGCATGAGAAAGCTGTCCGCGCGTTGATTGCCGCATTTACTCACGTTTGACTAAAAACGTGTTCGAATGAACATTTCCAATGCTCTGTTGGCGCAGTTTAGGTGCAATAAATCGTAGTTTTGGTGCCGATTTCTTGCGGCAGATGAAACTTTGGTACTTTATTAGACGCCCGAAAGAAAAATACGGTCAAAATAGTAAACTGCGAAGGGGGAATCGGCTCCAAAAAAAGCAAAAACTATTTTTTCGGCTGGGAAAGTGATAGGGTCTATTTTTTGGGAAAGTCGTGGAATTATCTTAATCGATCATCTTTAAAAAAGAAAAACCATTACAGGAGCATACTACTACACATCATTACTTGACAACCTTAATGCAGAAATTGCGAAAAAAAAGCCAGATATGCAGAAACAAAAATTCTGTTTCACCAAGACAATGCGCCGTCTCACACCTCAGCGGTTGTCATGGCAAAAATCTCAAAAATCTATGAATTACGGTTTTAACGTCTTGACCATTCTCCTTACTCACCAGATCTACACCCAAGCAATTTCTTATTGTTTTATTTTTTAAAAATTGCGTTTGGAGGACAAATATTTTTAAAAAATGAGGTGGCTACTATTTTCGTAAACCATTATTTTACAGAGAAAGGCGTAAATACTATTTGGACGGGTTAGCGATGGGAGTATAGCTGAGAGAAATGTGTAGGCCTATAAGGGGACAATGTAAAAAAAATAAAAATAAATTTAAAGAACAAATATCTTTTATCTTTATCTTTTGTTAGGTCGGAAAATTTTCAGACCGCCCTCGCATATATTTAAAAAATTAAAAAATAAATGTCTTAAACCATCGCGCAAAATGTGCAATAACCGTGACTTATTTAAGTTTTTAAGCCTCTTTTATAAAAAAACAATTGCAGAAAACTGTGATAATTTTTGTTGACATACTTTATTAAAAATATCTGTGATTTACTATCTTCCTCATCGAAGTTTGAATTGATATTCTTCCGTTGATATTTGTTTATAAATATTATTATTTTCACCTTGGTTGTCCTGATAGTCTTATTTTTGATTTATTATTGCGGTGCATGAATTTTGAAAATTAAAAAAAAAGATTATTTTTCTTTAACTACATTATTTTTAAACCAAATTTTTCCTTTTTTTAATTTTTTTAATAAATGTAAAAAATTACAAAATATCATTATCATAAAAATGCTTAATCAAACTAATAATAGCATATACATAATCTTGCATATGATTTAACTCTTTTTTTAACTCTTTTCCTTCTGTTCTATCCAAATCTTGGACATCCTCGTCATCAATAAACTTGGCACCCCAAATTAATATACTCATGATAAAACCAAAGTGGGAGTATTCTTTCCATTCTTTTACTAATTCCTCGTAGGGATAAATGTCCTCAACGTCCAGATTATACTCCTTTAATGATTCGCCGAGAGTATTGTGGTAGACTTTAATTAAATTTGTCCAGTCATCAAGTGATTCTTTGGAAGCCCCTGAATAAAACGTGTACTGAAGATCGAACACTGGAGTACCCAATAAGCACATTTGATAGTCTATTAGTTTTATATCTTTGAGATTTTTCAAATCCTAAAAAGTAATACATATTTATAAATTAAAAGACACATTTAAAGCTAATATTAAAGTGTTTATAACTTACAATAATCGAATTTAAGTATCAAGCTTATACTTGCAATCTTATTTTGTTATCAACAATAGAATTAACTTAAGGCAAAGGTAAAATTACCGTATAATTATAAAGACACTTGAAATTATTTGGACAAATATTGATCTACCTTTTAATATTATTATGACAAATTGGTCATTATACAATACATTACAATACAATACAAAACAATAATTATGTGTGAAACAATAAAATAAATAAAAAAAATGTACACGGTAAAGAAGCATATTAATTTGAAGATATTTTTTAGACTCTAAACAATCTTGATTTAATGCCTGTAGATGACTATACGGGCTGTATCATTAATAATGGTAAATAATTAAACTGGAAAATTTTGGGTTCAAAATAATAAGATTCAACCCAATTCACTTGGATAAAATGTGTCTTCTGTCTGATTTACAGGGTGTTTGACTAATCTTTATCATATTTGGCAGGAAGAGTAGACTCTGCAAACCTTATGGTAAATTAACGTTTCTGGCATGTCAGAGCTTGACCCTTCCTAACTCCTACGCCACTGGCGGGATTGCCATTTTAACACAATTTTCATATTCTACAATACTTTCTGTGTAAATACCATATTTTACCTTCGTTACGATAAGGTCATTATTTTTCGAGATATTAAAAGTTAAACATAACGTCGCACAATTTTAATGTGTATTTATCATGGCGGTGTTTTTATGTCATAAGTTTGCATTTATTACGCAATTATTATTATTTACATTTAATAAACAAAAATTGAATTTACTGGGTTAATATAGTTGACTGAAAAATTTTGTTTAATCCAAAAACGAAGTGTATTAAAAGTTGTCTAAGATATTGACTTTAAAAATGTTTAACAGAGTAGTAAAACGTGTTTATTTAGGAGGTACGATTCACTTTTTCGCAACATCTACATGATACACTTAATAGATAGAATAAGCATTTTTAAATAAACTACAGTTAGTTCCTTGAAAAGTTTGTCTCGGTAAAATAAAACTTTTGTTACTTATAAATTCTACCATGTTTTAATTTATAAAAAGTGACCTTCCCAACATTTAGTTTCAATCAAACGACATTTAATTAATTGTTTTTTTTATTATTTACGTAATATTCAATTAAAGATGATGACACAATATTTTTAATTGTGCAATTTCAATTTGATGAATTATATTTTTTTATCTATATACGATTATAGAAAAATGAATAAATGTTTGTATGTATGTATGTCCTTCAAAAACTTCCAAACGGCTGGACCGATTAGGATAAAAATTTTAGAAGTTGTTTTATACAAACCAGGGATAGTTTTAGTGTTGTTAGCACCCCTACAATTGGGGATGGGAAGGGGATGGAATATAAAAACTAACAAAAAAGGTTGATATTAGAGTCGAATTTATAGACTTCGGGAACTCTAAGTTTGATAGTGAGATTCGCAGTTATGTAAGCATTCATGCATAAGGGGCGGGAGAGGGATGAAATATAAACACTTTTAAACCGATATTAGTGTCAAATTCATTGTTTTTGAGGTGGCTAAGTTTGATGGTAACATTCCCAATTTTGTTAGCACCCCTACGATAGCGGTGAGAATGGGATGAAATAATTTAATTTAATTTTGTTAGCACCACTACGAAAGGGGTGGTTGGTGGATGAAATATAAAAACTATCAAAAACAGCTGATATAAGTATCGAATTAATAGGTTTTTGGGTGGCAGAATTTGAAAGCAACATTTCTAATTTTGTTAGCACCTCTACGGAAGGGGTGGGTAGGAGATGAAATATAAAAAATATTTAAAATGCCGATATTAGGGTCAAAGTCGTAATTTTTGAAGTCGCTCAGTTTGATTGTAATATCTCCAATGTTGTAAGAACCCTTACGAAAGGGGTGGTAAGGGGATGGAATATAAAATATTTTAAAAACGATGATGTAAGCGTCGAATTTATAGTTTTCGGAGTCGCTGAGTTTAATAGTGATATTCCCAAAGCAGGCAAGCTATAGTTTGGGCAGGACAAAGTTTGCCGGGTCCGCTAGTTACTTTCTAAATTATAAAATATAATGGTTTCGTAGAGTTTTATGCAGGGTAAGGAGCTAAAAATTCTAAGGTTTTTAATGAGTTATGGGTTATCTTCTTCTTCTTCTTCATTTCAGGTTTTAGGTACTTTGCCTGTTACGATACCCATCTTTTTCTCGGCCTTCCAATATCTCTTCTTTCACGGCATTGATAAAATCTGACTTTAGCAGGTTATGGGTTTTGAAAACAAAAATCACATATTTGGAGCTAATTTGTTTAAATAAGTCTCATTTCAAAAAACATTGTGAAATTTGTTTTGAGTTTGATCGTAGTACATTCAAGTTGTGTTTTCTTTATGTTAGATCTGTGTAAGTTTTTTTTATTTGTCTATTGTCTAATAAAACGTTTATTTTGGTCGTTAGTGCATCGTTTTTGCTCTTGCTCTGGACTTCTAGAATAATTTTCTACCTCAATTAAATGTCTTACCATACCACTTTTTGTGAAACGTTTTTGTCCAAACAAATTGCCAACATAACTTTGACAATTTTCTCTTATCTAGAATGGAAAGAAGAAACCCTGCCTTTATCCAATAAAATTGAAGCCCGCACTACCTCCTGTTCAGTTAAATTTCTTGCTGGATTAATTTTTTTAAGAAAAAAAAATACTATTACCTTAAGAGAGTCATAGTTACGACCGCTCCTGGTGGGTGTGACCGAAGACTTTGTTTGTCAGAGTCAGAGGCATTGTTATGGCAACTGATTACTAGTTAAGCCCAACATCTACATCCGAGTGTGTTTAAACACACAGATCTTAATACGGCATCTTGATTATCTCGAGAACAAAAAAAGATATCGACGTGGGACCAATTGCATTCGACGCATAATGACGCAACTTAGAACTGATTAGATTTTTAGCAAAATCGGTTAGGTTGGTTTTTTGGAGAATAAAATAACTGAAATTGCATTCAACGCATAATTACGCAACTTCGAACTTATTAGATTTTTAGCAAAATCTGTTGGGCTGTTTTTTATGGAGAATCAAAAAACTAAAAAATAATGGTAAACTACCTGAATTTTTCAATTTATAAATTATACTATTTTTAATACAGAATTTTAAGATCTTTTAAATAATATGATTATTGCATGTTAGGAATATTTGTATAAAAAATATGATGACAATATTTCATAAAAAGAAATAGTTTTAGAAAACAAAAATAGGAATTGGAGAATTTTAAACTTGTGTCAGTATTAAGAGAATAGCATTGAAGACGCTATAACAGTGAAAAAATTTTTTTAGTAATAATCAAGCATTGTTTATAACAATTGAATATGGTTACTTACAAATGATTATTGATCATAATAATTAAAAAGAAATTCAACTGCCCTAAACAATTGAAAATAGCTCCCGCTTATGAAATGATAAGCAAAAGTTTGAAAGAAAACGGTTGACAAAAACAGAATATTGTTGATTGTTAACAATTATAATTTGTTGTAAACAATTTAAAATCATTTTTTATAATAATTTTATTAATAATAATAATAATTATAACAACAAAACATATGGTATTTTTTTATTCTTTTCACTGGGAAGGTAGTCGTGTGGACCTCTCGGATCGCACCCAGACTACTGATATTTATTATATTATTATTATTTATTAAATATATCATAAAATTTAACATTTCTTTGATACCCAAACTGTTAAAAAATACACCAAACATTCATTTTCAATTACAATCTCAATTTCACAATTATGAATTTAGTTG
Source organism: Agelastica alni (assembly GCA_950111635.1). Taxonomy (NCBI): domain Eukaryota; kingdom Metazoa; phylum Arthropoda; class Insecta; order Coleoptera; family Chrysomelidae; genus Agelastica; species Agelastica alni. Next base: position 21,896,300 of record OX467713.1, on the reverse strand, counting down.
TCTGGACTCTTGGTACCAATTTTAAGGCGTAGACAAATAGACCGATGTTTTTGTAGCCCAGAAGATTTTCCAGCACTTTTTAATTAATTTACCGAAAATAACTGTCAAACTGTAATAAATATTAATTAACAACCATTATTTAACCTATTTTACTTACGTCAAATTTTAACAATAAATTATTGCTCCAACAATCGCCGTGCAAAATAACTGAATTTGGCCCATTGTACTCAATACTTTCTGCAAATTTTTGCGCACCATTTTCAATAAAATTCCGATACTTTTCCAAAATAATTTCTTCATTGGCCTTTTTTAAAATCCCTGTAATTCCCTCGAAACTTTTGGTTATTCCCATAATACACAATTCGGTATCTTTGAATCCCAACCAGTTATTTTTGAGAGGCGCAGCTAATTTCGAAAATACTTCGAGCTGGTAATGTTTCATCGCGAAGGACACAGCGTGAAACTGTCCATATAGTTTAAAAATTTTCTCGTACAGCACTTTGCTGACTGGCATTTTTTTATTGTGTACGTCGTAATTTTCGAATTTTAAATTTTCCAAAACAACTTTTTCTTCGCCTTGTTCACTGCATGTACCGTAACATTTTGGCGTAATTTCCAACGGCGTTGTATCCGGAAAAGTTTTTCGGAATTTCTTCATCTCCGGCCATATTTTCGTGTAAAAATGTATTTCGTTTAGATAAGCGGACGACAAAAAGTCTCTGGTGCTTTCTTTATCACTCGGAAACACTTTCTTGATGACTAAATGTTTTTCTTGATCGGTTTGCTTGTTTTTTAACGAAGCAAACACTATTTCTCCAATGTAACCTTCTCCTTTTTTGTTGCCACCGTGAATGGTTACGACAAAATCTTCGATAGTTTGATTAAAAATTTTTTCAATGAAATTACAAATATCTTTCGGTAATTTTTCCATGACAAAAATATATACGCGAATAAACAACGTTATATCACCAAAACAAATCTCTCTACTGGTACTAAAACGTTAAGTCGTTGTATTACCAATAATTGTCAACATTCAAGGTTAAAACGTTGCGTTGTTAATTATTCTGTTAATATTTACATTTGCTGTATTTTAATTTTCATTTAAATTTATACTACAGTCAATAACTACTACGTTAAAGTTTCTACAATGATTTTAATTAATATTATATTGATTAACATTTGAATGAATTCACCTCATTTTTTTAAGGTACCAATGTTGTGGTTTTTGTTCAATTAATCTTTTTGTTTGCATAATAACTTTAACCTTCAAATAAAGTAAACACATAGTATATATATATGTTATACAAGACAACAGTAACAGCACACAAATTTAACATGAACATCGCAACAGAAAAAACAAAGACAATGGTTATCTCTAAAAAACCCATAAGGTGCAAACTGGCAGTCGACAACAAGACAATTCAGCAAGTAAGAAGATTCAACTACCTATGAGTGGGGGTATTAAGCGATAGAAACCTTATTGAAGAAGCACGAACACAAGTCATAAAAGCAACAAGAGTCAGCGGATACCTGAGAGATATCATATGGCGAAATAAAATGATGAGTACAAGCAAGCTGAGGATTTATGAAACATGTCTAAGACCTATTTTCACGTACGCCAAAGAAACCAGAGCTGAAACATCAACAACAAAAAGAATAATGAGAACGAAAGAAATGAAAATACTAAGATCCACCAAGGGTGTTACCCTCAGGGATAGATAAAGAAGCCAGGATAATATAGAAGAACTAGAAATAGAGGATGTAGTAAGATGGGCTAGAACACGCAAGAGGTGCTGGAAAGACCATGTGGAAAGGATGCCAGATGAAAGGTGGGCAAAGTGGGCCATGTCGCAAAAACCAAACTCGCGAAGACCGATAGGCAGACCACCGAAGAGATGGTACGAAAGCTGGAGCTCATCGTCACAGGAAGAGCACCGAAGGAGGCTAAACGCAACGGACTAAACAGGACCAGGTCCTATTATAAGAAGAAGAGGACATAATATATACATATTAACAAAACTAGTCGTTTTAATAAATATCTAGGCATCTACTGTAACGAAAAAGAAAACAATTCAGTACGCAACCGTTTTCATTACCGGCATGTAATATTATAATACGTTTTTCTATATTTAGGAAAGTATTAAAAAAACTCCATTCGTTTATTATAATATAAGTAACGTACCAATATAGAGTATGAACTTTATTTATTCTACTGAGATTATTAATGTTTAAGATTATGTAATAGTCTGTCTTCTATTTTATGGTACGATATCTCAAACCCAAAGAATGGAGCGCTTTTCTAAAAGTATTATTGAAATTTATGGGAAACCCGGTATCAACTTGATTTAATTTTTAATCATATAAAAAGACGAAACAATGTTTTTAAAAATAAAATTTATATTCCTATTTTTAATATTCTTTTACATACAGTGAACTACACTAACAAAAATCTCTGATTCCGCTTATTTCTTGCTTGTATTTACTTTTGTAACCTTTTTTCAAATTCTTGTCTGCTCTGCAAAGTTTCGCTAGTAATTCGTCTACATTCTTTAGTTATTCTAAGCTTTAGTTCTTTAATGTCTGAACATAACTTCTAAAGTAATCACTTGACTTCGGATTCTGATTATTCGCAGCAAATTATTTCAAAAATGATCCTTAGCTGCCTAATAACAAACACGACCTTATTTTTTTAAAACTATTTTATAAATTCTTGCATACTGGTGTAAATGAATATTTAATTTTCACTCTGTATTTTTCATTATCATAAAACCATAAAACTTTAATACCGTAGGTAATTACTTCAAAGTATTTTAATTTCTGCTTAAGAGTTAGAAAACCTTTACAAATAAGTAGTTTTATTAGAAAACTTTAAGAAACGGCATTCGTTGCAATAAATTTGAAAAGTACTTTACCCAAAGCCCCGCGACAACTTTTTCTTGCTAAATAAAAGAGTTCAAAAAAGAACGAAGATAATAAGAAAAAAAAATTTTTGTTTTATTGTCAGACGTGTTTATTACTTAATTTTATACAAAAACAATCGATAAACCTGGAAGATCTTTAAAAATCAACCTTTGTCGCACTGGCGCACTGTGTGAGATACATTAGTAAATTCCCCTAAGATGGTTAACCGAAATTTTTTTGTTTATTAAATATGCTTTTATTGAGAGGTTTTAATATTATTTTTTGCTTTATTGTGAACAGAAATCGTTGATGTAGCTCTCGATGAGTTTTTTGGTTAGAAATAGGCACATATTTAATTGCGTTAAAAGGGAATGCAACAACAATAAATTATCGGTACCAACTTAATAAATATGTTTAAGCATGTAGTACTTACGGTATTATCAAGCATTAGTTTTATAGTGATTATAATCGGAATCATTGTCGTCACTATCCTTATTTGGATTGTAAATAATAACAGAATTAACTGCTTCGATACGGTTTTCCCGAACCCACCAATCCTCTATTAAATTTTCACATTTTGTGACACATTTTTTCCAAATTTCAGGAGTGGCAATATTAAGTGCCAAAACAGAAACTGAACCATTACATCAAATGTGATTGTCATAATAAGTATTGCATATTCCCCAAATATACTCAATATGGGATTTAATTGGCAATGAAAAGGCGAAAGACTTAGCACACGATGTCCATAACTGAGTATAATTTGATCCACTTCGTAAATTTTTTCTCTTTCGTGCCTTTTAGCTATCGATAATAATTTCGGCTTAAAGCAATACTGTGAAAATAAAATATTTTCGTTCGTTAACCATTCTTTTATTTTTTGTACCGTCCAGGAGTTTGTTGGTTGCTTATTTAAGATTTACGAATGGTACGAAGCATTATCAAATACAATAACGGATGGTAAGATGGTAATAGTTTATCTTTTTACCATTTCACAAATATCTCTGTTTCCATATTGTCATGATAATAGGCCGATTTTGATTTTGACGAAAATAAAAGATCATCCCCATCAACAAAATCATGCTTTCCACATGCATGCACAATAATGTGTCTTTTTCCTTTACCGTCGGTGTGTTTTATAGACTTTATGTTATCGTCCTGCCAAATTCTTATTGTTTCACCTTTAGCAAAAATCCAAGTTTTGTCCAGATAAACAAATAAAGAGCATTCTTGTTTACAGTGAGTATAATTTTTTAAAAATCGGTACTATACGATGTTAATGTCGGTACCCACTTTAATGATGACCCAGGGTTACTAATTACTTTTTTAAAAATATAACAAAAAATCTTACAAAAATGATTTAACAAGCCAAATTAAAGCTTAATAGCTTAGTTAATTAGTGAAATTTGTTTGGATTACTTACCTACTTCTCTTATTATGTACAATAAATATAACATCAAGAACAGATTTGAATGCAAAATTAACCGTGCTAACAAACAAGAAGTCACTTATAAAATAAAATTCGTTACCTACGAAATTTGTTTAAAAATATTAGGGACATTTACTTCCGTACTTCTTAAATGTACAGTTGAATACTGGTTATCAAGTTTTTAACGATAATCCGAAACCACTTTATATTCGTGAAATATGCTATATTTCGTATGCATTAAATTTATCTCTATGCGAAAATGTATTCGTGATCGGTAAAAAACTAATTTGTCACGGTAATAATGAATTTTTAATTCGGGCGCTGTTTATGAACTCATAAAAACTTTATATTAATGATATTTTATCAACGTCGGTAGACGGACAATGGAAGAAAAAACCGGGAGGAATATATGACGCTGGGAAATATCTGGTCGACCATCTTTTTTGATGAATAGAGCGTTTTGTGTAGTGTATGGAACAAAAGCACTGGTCTGGCCCATCATAAAATAAATTATAAATGATTTTTCGACGAAAACAACTGGATTTTTAGGTCATATAGACAATCAGATATCTCGCAGATAAAAATGCCTCGAATGTTGACTAAAAAGTGGAAGAAAAATAACCAAAAATCCCAAATACACCTAAGCTAACTCAACCATAACAAAATGTTACTATTAATTGTTTTTAACCATTAAAACTAAAAAACATTAGCGTTTCCATAGAAAGTTCGTAAAATCCATCCAAAAGAAATAATTTCACCAGAACAATTACCCACTTTTTTCATTGGCTGAATCAGACTTATTTTTAACAAATACTTTCTTAAATTGTTACTTTAAAGGACAAACTTTTATACTTTGTTTTGCTCCACATTTAGACCTAGAACTTTTTAACTAGAAAGGTCGCTTGGGAATAATCGCTTTAATGTGGGTTTTTTTCTTTTCATCCTTATCTTTTTACGACTTCTAATAACAAACTAATAATCACCTTCCCTTTAACAGTAAAGGTTTTTTTTAACTAAGCAACTTCCTCGCAGAATGTCATTTCGAAAAAAAAAATTAAAAATGGTGTATAGATTCGTCATCAAAATTTTAATAAACAAATGTTAGCATCTGATGTCAAATAAATAAAATGAGAGTTTCAATAGTTGCGTTTGATGGGGCTTCATTTGCGTTGTGGATGATATTTGGATGATATTTTTTCCATAATAGCTCTATAGAAGTATGCAGACACGGTGAGAGTCCTAATTAATGTTTTATTTGTCGGTAAGATTAGCAAAATAACATTTTGATTGACGATATTATCATATCCAATAAGTAATGGACAGTTTGGATATGATATAGAGATGTATTATCGGTTAGATAAAGCTGCAAGACACATTTTAACAAATACAGAAACAACACGTTCAATATGTATTGGCTGTTCGGTTGAAAATCTAAAACAAATTATTGCTATACAAGAACATCCTAAAACATATTTGGACCTATGGAATATAGCTATGAGGAACCTCTAGCACCTCCAACATCGAAATCCTTAAAAGGTTCCTTTTAAAAAGTGTTAAAATCCATTGTATGTGCACCACGGTACGTCCTACATGAATTAAAACGTAGAGACCTAAAGGTACCTTTAAAGAAGAAATAAGCACCTACAGCAAAGCCTACCATACAAGACTTGCAAGCCACCATCTAGCATTAATCCTATTTTTATGCTTTTTCTGCCAAACCCAAAATTCACTGCCAAACATAAGTGTAGAAACCAACACACCTCTATGCCCAACTGGATGTGCCTTTTTGGACACTTTCTGGCTGTTCATAAAGCTATCCAGTGCCCCATTCATTTGTTGTCCTGCCAACACTCTTCGCTTAATGTCACTGTCATACTTTTCATCTCTCGTAAACTTTGAACCCAAGTACACAAATTCATTTACTTGTTTCACTCTCTCTCTCTTAATTAAAACTTTACAGTTTACAGTTTGTCATGCTTTCTTTTCTTTCAAATACCATTACTTTTGTTTTGCTTACATTTATTTTTATCCCTTTGAGCATTGCCTGTAACTCCTCTTCGAAGATGACGCTAATATGACTTGATAATCGGCGTAAAGAAGGCATTTGACAATTAAATCATTTATTAACACAAGCAGTGGAATCCTCGTAAAGTGATTTCAGTGCTCGTATTAAACTACCGCTCACCCCATACATAGACAATGTCGACCACAATTCACTCCTCACCACTCTGTCATAGGCCTTTTCCAAGTATTTAAAAGTGCCATAGACTTTCTGACTTCTAGCCAAGAATTTTTTGACTATGCCTCGTAATGAAAAGACCTGATCCATACAACTCCTTCCTCTTCTAAATCCTGCTTGCAGATCCCATATCATCTTCTCAGTTTCATTTATTATACACCTAACAGATTGCAAAAGACATTAAAGTTTTTAAAAAAAGAGAAACAACAACAAAATGATTTGCCACTTGACACCCCGTGCCATTTTAAATTCTTGAAGGGCTTGTCACCTCGTTCAGGGGTATTTAAAATTGTCCCTTTTGGAAGCAAAATGGACCTGATTCGGGGTTTTTCGGAAAAATATTTTCTGTGAAAAATATTTAAGTGAGCCGCCTTAAATCTTATTATAATGACAAAACTATATACAAGAGTAAACTTGTACATGTGTTTACAGTGTATGGGTAGTATAAAACTTTATTTCGAGTATAACAATTCAAAATAACATCCTATTTACCTATTGCATAGTATCTAAGGCGCTGAGTAAAATACACGGATGGAGAAAATGTTTACATTCTTTCTTTTAGAAAAATATCCAATTCCCGGTATGTATAGGATGTAGGTACAACAAAAATATTGAATTCAACCGTTAGCCGTGCTTTCAGCATAACTGTAGAATGTCTACAAACAAAGTTACATGTACATACCAAAAGGCAAAACAACAGAAATGATATCAGCTATGAGCCAGAAAATTGGATTGACATTAAATTTGTAGGAGAGGCCGGGGTCAGAAGAAAAACAATCGAAACTCGATCAGGCAAATAAAATAGAACATCGGCAAATAAAAGAAGACTTATAGCAGCGCTTGCTAATGGAAATGTTTGACTATTGACCTTTTAGGAAAATGTCTAATTGGTTTATTGAAATAATACGATCAATAGAAATATTTTATGCACACAATGACAATAAAAATAAATCTTTAATTAAAGCGAATCAAATTAACATTATTTAACTTAATTTAACCCTGTTGTAAGGGTTTTAAGAACGAGTTATATTAGACAGATTTAGATTAAATTTATCTGACATATACGTGCATTCTTATAAGCTTAATAAACTTATTACCTACTACCATTTTAAACAACAAATACAATTTACAGATTATTAATTTTATCTTTCAATAATAAAAATAATAATAGTGAAAAAAAAACATATAACACAACACTCTTTTTAATAATTCTAAATGGTTTGAATAGCAAGAAGTTAATAACGACTTTTGAAGGTTAATGACCGTACCAAATAATTATTTATATAGTTGGATTTTAAATAAAAATATTAAAAAACAAACGATACGTTTTTTATATAGTTGTAACTAAGACTCTTAAAAACTGGATGTCTGGTAGAGCTTGTTGATTTTATTATCGGCTATGACTCATACAGGCGCAGAGTTAAAATTTACTGTTCGACTGTCGTCTAATAAGCGTTTTAAAAATGTACGCATTCGTATGGAGTAGATCGAGTTAGCACGCGTCTATACGGACTATTATACCATAAACTAATCGAATAGTTGGGTCAATGTTTTCGGATTTTACTTCAATAGTCTTGTTGGGTTCGACGCGCAAATATTTCCGAGGTCATAAACGGTAAGAAAGTCAAATAACTATAACCCTCTTGATAATGCATGCAGGTTATTTATTTTATTTAGCGGGGACATGGGTACATCACATGAAAGTTATAAATAAAAAATACAACAAAGTAGATACAATATATTGCATACAATTATAGTAGGTAACAAAAGCACTATTTTTCATGCACCTATGATTTTTCTTGCCAGAAGATCTGGAGATTGTCTGGCACCTCTTGTGTTAGTTTATTTGGCGTTACCTAGATTGCACCACGAGGAGAAGAACTAACTTTACACCTGCATGCAAATGTTGTTTACGTATACCGAGGCATAAACCTTAGAGCTAGTAACAAAGATTATAACAAATAAAATAAATAAACTCACCACATTGAGCGATAAACAACAAGGATTCAGATCAGGAAGATCTTGTACAGATGCGGTATTTGTACCGCGACAAATAACTGAAAAATTCATCGAGTATTAACAAACCAGCCTTTATGTGTTTTAAAGACCTGGAAAATGCGTTTGACCGAATACAACTGGAGGACGTGGTACACCTTCTATACAACAGGCAAATCCCATATAACATCATAAAAACCATCGAAAATATTTACCAGAGAAACTAAATTCAAGCCAAAAATTAATGACACAACTACGAAAGAAATTCCTGTAAATAGTGGTATTTGAAAGGAGATTTTCTTAGTCCCTTATTGTTTAACATCGTTATGGACGATATAAAAAAAAATACTCGTAACCTGAAAGGGTATAAAATGAGGAACAAAGACGTCAAAATCTTATGCTATGCCGATGATGCTGTTCTGATTGCAGAAAACGAAGATGATCTACAGAGATTACTATTAAAATTCAGCACAACGGATAAAAGTCTTAAAATGAAGATATCTGCAGAAAAAACGAAATGCATGACCACCTTAAAAACACCTATCAAATGCAAACTGGTTGTGGATGATAAAATTATACAACAGGAGATGAAATTTAAATACCTTGGCATAGAAATATCAGTATACGGTGACAGCGAGGTGGAGGTAAGAAACCAAGCGGCAAAAGCAGTACGAACCTCAGCTTACTTAAACGATACAATCCTCCAATATAAATATATCGGAATCGAGACCAAATCCCGAATCTACAAGGCGGTCATCCGACCTATATTTACATACACAGCTAAAACTAGACCAGATACATCGAACACAAATAGAATATTAGAAACCACCAAAATGAAAATAGTGGGATCGCTGGCAAAACACTTTTTGACAGGGAGAAAAGTGAGGACATTGGAAGAACATGTAAAATAGTCAAAGTAAATGAATGGATACTGGGAAGAAAGAGAGAGTGGAACGAACACATAGAATGACGAGAGAATGGTCAAAATAACTAAATAGGGCGCCGAAGCGTTGGAAGACCCCTCAGGAGATGGAGCGACAATCTCTTTAACAATTTAATGGCAGAGGATACGAAGAAAAACAAGTTATTTGCTTACATTAAAGAAGGAAGAGGAAAAAGAAAAAAAAAAGCAACCTTTTTCAGGCGCCTGTGATTTTTCTTTCCAGGAGATCTTGATATTGTCTGGCACTTCTTGTGTTAGTGTATTTAGCATTACCTAGGTTACACCACGAGGAGAAGAACTAACTTTACACATGCATGCAGATGTTAACGTATACGGTCCATTTTTTGAAGAGACATCTGAGGGTTTTTCAAAATTTCGACAGCCCAAATTGTTTACTTTACAATTAAATTATATCTTTTGAGTCAAAGACCGACAATGTTTTAAGTACCTAAATAAAATATTGGAACTGCTGGAAAAATATATAAATTACAGATATTTTAATTTTGTATTTGCCAATATTTATTTATTTATTCTGACCATAATAATTACGATAGCTTAAGCTAAAGTGCTTAAGTCAAGCATATTCAATATAAGTTTGTAAGCATATTCTTCAAGTTTATGCGCAGAATACCTTAAATACTTATGTTGGAAACTCTCAAACATATCAATATTCACATTATATGAAGGGCACCGAATTGTGAAATTTTATTGCAATATTTACCTAACAATTAAACAGAAAATAATTATAGGAAATAAAGAAATAATTCATTTGCAGATCTGAAAGTAAATCTTAATATTTTTTAAGTATTTTAAGTATTTTAAGTATTTTTTAAGTGCGTTAAAACATGTAGTATAAAAAGTCAAAACATTTTCGAGTTCTTAAATCTTTGATTGTATTGACATTGCTAGTTCTGCTTACTCTATTATATGTATACACATAAATTGTGGGATTTTTTAAAAATTATTTATCATTCGATAAGAATTAAAAGTAAAACAAATAATAATAAGAATGGATACTTCAAAGTAAAATTAAACTATTTATATTAATTTTGTTGTTGCTGAAATAGCTAAACCAAAAGTACTGACGTACTGTTACATTAAGCTTGTAGAATTGTGTTATCAATGAAAATGTAGATTTTCTTTTATTGTTATATCCATACTAAAGCCGTTTACATTGATGAAAAGGGTTGACTTGTTGCTACTCCACAGGGTGAAATTTATTTAGCAATAAATCTATATTCCTTCTGCGTGGTCAAGTGGTAGATACCCTGAGGGACTATTCGTCCGCAGCCGATATTGCCCTCTTCGTTTCTCTCCATTTCCATAAGTGTCCTTCTGGATTTCCTATTATCGACCGGAAATTCACTAGAGAAACCATGAAAATCGACAATCGAATCTGATAGCATTGCAATACCGTTGCAAACGTCTGCTACATCCCGAACGTTTTGTACACTCACAAAAAACTTGTTATTTTGATATAACAATTTAAAACAGTATTAAATTAATTCTTGTTTGGTTTCTTTAAATTTGAAATCATCTGTCGTTTGTAAACAGGATCCGTAGATGGTAAAACTCGCCATGGGACATTTTGTTCTATGATAGTTATTGTAAATACAGTGGCTCAAACATTTTTTTTTAAACGTTTTAAATATTATGGTAAAAATGTTTCTCCCCTGTCTTCGACTTCGTTAAATATTAAGTATTTTTTGGTGAATGGTTTTACGGGTATTTTGGCAGTCGTAGGTCTGAGTTAATATTTGACGTTTCGCTATTTCTAGTGGATGGCATCTTCTGAAGATATGTCTGCTTTTTTAAGACTGACGGTTTGTGATATTTGTATGTCACGATCGCAGGTTGTATACGTTTTGGTGGGCGGGGTATATTTGAGGGCTGTTCAGAAATTGGTCACGTTTCACAAAAAAAAGAACAATTAATAAGTTTTGATTTATTTCATAATAATCGAGACGTAAATTTTTTTCTGGCGAGGCAATATTTTCTTTAGGCTGTCTCGTCACTACATTATCGATGGTGGTCTAAGGAAAATCCCAATTTTACAATAAAGTTCCGTAACCAATATTCGTTTAAGACGAACGTGTGGTGTTGTGGAATTTACTACGACAGAATAAAAAGACCGTATTTTTTTCGCCCTTTTATGAATGCCGAACGTTATTTAAAATTTTTACAAAATCAAATCAGTGACTTCATGGACGAACTACTCTTACAAAAACGTCAATGTATTTGGTTGCCTTATGATACAAAACATTAAATGTTACGGAAAATCTTGAACATATGTTCAATGAAAAAGCTATTCACATATATTCAGATATTTTTTGGCTTACTAGATCCCCCCTGATGTCCCAAACATCTCATATATATCATAAAATCCTGTACGACAAAAATGAGCACACTTACAAAAATAAGAAAAACCTTTAACATATTTTAGCGTTAGAAAGTGCGTCAGACAAGGCTGCACTCTCTCCCCAATTCTCTTCAACATATACGGAGAATGGATTATTAGAAAGGCTCTAGAAAACACGATAGTTCTGGCACAAAACGAAAAAAAAATGTTTAAAATACTTCAACGTGTAGAAGCTACTAGTTTGAAATCAGGTTTACGACTAAATAGGTCCAAATGCTGTCTGTTAATTTTGGACAGACCTCAGATAATCCCAATGCGTCTTCGACTTATCCACGATATAGAAATTAATGACACTGTCATTTATCTTAGCGCAAAAATAACCTAAAAAGGAGGCTGCGAACCAGAAATCAGGAAAAGGATTAAAATGGAAAAAGAAGCTTTGGGCACACCAGTTAAAATCTAGAAATACCACCATTTTCGGAAAATGACCAAGATGAGACTTCTTAAAACGCTGATATTCTCCATCGCAACCCATGGATCAGAATCTTTAACGTTAAACGCAGCATGCCGCAAGAGAATAGAAGCTTTTAAAATGAAATGTTACCGCAGGATGCTGAGACAGCTCATGGAACAAATATCCCCATACGCAAAGAACTAAATATTCGGGATCATGGAAGGCTCCTCACAAGAATCCAGAGGCGTATACTAAAGTATTTCGGTCACATGATATGGATGGACGGGATGGAAAAAAATGTCAACAAATATGTCAATAGCAAAAGTAATGAGAGAGAGAGAGAGAGAAAGAGAGAAAGATCCCCTGACTTTACCCCTCTAGATTACTTCTTATGGGGTTACTTAAAACAAAAGTTTACCAGTAAAAACCATCTTATGATGTTAAACATTTAAAGAGGATAATTACAAAATTATGGTGGAAACTTCTTCATGTATTACAGGAATTTGTCAATAGAGCGATGAAATGTATAGAACAAGAGGGTGAATATGTCGAGGCATAAGTGAAATGAATAAACATTAAATTTTTCAATTTAAATGAATGTAATTGCATGTTTAAACGTGATTTTTTAGTTCTGATCAACTTTTTTATAACAATTTTCGATATGGTCCCTTACTCTCGGGCAAAATTAATATTTTTAGATAAACCTCGTATACAAGAAATTTTTTTTGATATATGATGATTGTATTTTAGATTTAAGAACATGCAAAACTTTTTATGAAGAACAAAATTTTTTTCTAAAATTAATAATAAAAAAGTTTTCCATATGGTTCCAACTTACAGAGACACACAATAATAAAAGTTTAATGAATAAATTGGTTAAAATATAATAAAAAAATTAAGTGGTTTTTTAGTTTGATCACAAAAAAATGTAATATGGTTTTGTATAAAATTAGTTTGATTCATTAGGAATTTTCATGACGGTTTAAACAGCTTATGCTTCTAATACTCTTTGTTAAATGAAAAGTTACAAGGGCATTATAATTCCTCGACAAGAATCGATAATACGAAAACAGTTACTTCCTCAGATATTTAATAAAACACGAAAACGATTGCTCCCCGAATATAATAAAATCAGCAATATAATGAAGATAAATATCCTGTTCTACCTTTCTCATTCTTTATATAATCCAATTTAGCTATATTATTTTAGTACTTAAGTCAGAGTACAATTAAACGATGCCTTAAGGAGCAGGGCAATAAGGCCAAAAGTTAATAAAACACTGACGTCGACATTATTTACTAATATCAAACAGGATCGTCGTCTCATTAAAATGTAGCTATTATTTTTGAACAAAATAAATTTGGGAATATTTTCTTTTTTTCATGTTTTTTTTTAACGATATTAGGGGACGGACGGGCAAGAAGAATACGTTAATTTTAAAAACTTATAAATATCTTAATCATCATGTATCTATAAAACGAATATTATAAACCAATAAAAGCAACTGTCACAAGTTTCTTCAACAAGCTTTTTCGGACATAGTGCAAAAGTGTAACTACTGTTGGTTTTTGTCTATTTTAGGATTTTGTTTTGTACTCTCAAATTCTTTTTCTTTTTTGCTGACGATTATTAAAGATAATTACCACGTGTCATAAAAATTATGGCTAAGAAACATTAAAAATTGAACCGGCATTAGAATACGTGAATTAGTTTATACTCAAGAAAAATATTTCGACGTCATTGGTAACATCACTTAGATAAGTAAATATCAGCATTCCAAGGTGGTCGCCAATATGCAGGTATAAATTGGTAACAAAAAAAATAAATAAATAACTTGCTTCTGTTATGGTGTCCCTTCTACTAAAACAGCGTCGAACAAAATATTCTTTTAAGTTGCTCTTTAAATGCACTTTGAACATTAACAACTATAAAGTATACACAACAAAAATGGTAGAGCAAAAACTCAAGACCTTCTAGTTACATTAAACTCTATTAGAAATATCAAAATTAGGCTAGCCCTGAATATAGTAAAACAAACACAAGGTATTTAAGTGGATGTTATTATAATATTTTGAAAAAAATTTACTAACCTATGATGGCAAACGAGAACTGACAGCCAATGTAACGACAGCATCACTGTTTTATCCTGTATTGAATTAGTACTGATCCGATTCCGCCTTTTTTTATTTTGATTTTATAGTAGTAGTTGTTTTTTACTGGATTAACGCAAAAATTTAATTGCATAAAGTATTGTTTTATTATTTCTAGTCATTTGTCCACTCATCACGACTTAATTCGCTGAAAGCTATCACAGAGAAATAATTTAAACGAGGGATTTCCAACAAAACAAGTTGGCTTGCCAAGAGTTACATAAATGAGTGAACTAGCGGGAAAAAAAAATAAATAACGACAATAGTATTTTCACAGACGATACTAAATAATTATAATGTATTTAAAAACTTATCCACTTGGTGCCTCTGCTCGCTGGTGTTAAATACAATTCTAACTTAAAAGCTCGATTATCAGGTTTTGTCTTGTACACAATGTGTTTTAGATATCCCCAGAAAAAATAGTCCAAAGGCGATAAATCGGAAAATCTGGCCGGCCACTCAATCGTGCCTCTTCTTTCAATCCACATGTCTTGGAAAACTTTATTAAAGTAACAGCAACACTAAGGGGTGGTGATACACCATCCTACTAAAACTAAATGTCATTAAAATTGTTTCCTACCGCATTGCAGGATTTATTTTATTTCTTAACAAATCTAAATACTTTGGTCCGTTCAAATTGTCTTTTTCAAAGAATGGTTCAATAACATTGGTGCCGATAATACCTGCCAAAACATTAATTTTTGGAGGCATTTGTGTTCGATGTTCCCACATCCATCTAGGATTAGTATTACTCCAATGTTACAGCTGTGGCGATTTACTGTACCATTTAACATAAAGGTGGCTTTATCGGAAAAGACTATCTTACTTGGCTGCGTCTACTTTTTGCATTAGGTATAGTTTCACGAAATTCCATTTTGTGGTCATAATCATATTCAGATAATTCTTGCGTTACTTTATAAGGATAAAAGTTATTATTCTTAATATTGTTACTGACGAATTCATCATGTTCTAATGCAGTTTTCCGAATGGATGTAAAAGGATTTCCAAAAAACTTTGCATAACGTCCAAAGATTTTTCATCATTAGTTACGGTCTTTGATCGACCAGTCTTAGGGCGATTTTTACTTGAACTTACTTCAAAAAGTTTCACAATTCTGCAAACTGCAGTTTTGGTAATGTGGTTGCTATTTGGATACGTATCATTAAATAAGTAAGCTACCTCATCAGAAGTTCTTTTACGATCACCGTAACCTCTCATCATAGGAATCATTATTCTTTCCTGTTCGGTAAACATACTTAAATTTTAAAAGTAACTAATTACAATAAACTCCCTTTACTAATGGCAATGAAAAATAATTTATGACATTTTAAAACAACTAATGGTAGAAAAACCTACTACTTTTTTGACATTTTTTTATAATTTTAGTTTCAAACCACTGTAACTTTGAAACTATTAAAGGTAGAATTATGTGGTCTTGACGGTTTTATTTGTAATTTAATAGATAATGAAAAACTACAAATATATACAAAGTGTACTTTATAAAAAATTACCAGTAACAACAGGTAAATAATAAAATTAACTAATGTGTTTATTTTTAAAATATTTGACATTTTAGAAGCACAGTTAATGCATAAAGAAGCAATTTTTGTGCCTAACTCTTATACAAAACCTGTAGCAAAGCACGTTCTCGATTTTAATTACAATATAAAATGGGTCAACAAAATTTTAAATAAAAGTTAATTGATAAAATATAATAATTTTTATATTTCTAACGTTATGTGTACTTTTTTACTAGCTCTTCTCAGCAAGAAGAATCTGGTAATATTGGGCACAAACACATCCTACATTTTTATTGGTAGTGGTTTTCTATAATTGGGACACATTTAAACATACAATCAAATCATGAAGTGACGAAAAACTTTAGTGATAACCAATTTATAGACACTTACGTAAAATTTTGTTCAAGAAAAACGTTTTATGATATAAATTAGATAATAAAACTACATTGATTGCAGCAAGAGAGACTTTCCTAAGATAAAAATATTGTTGGTCTTTGCTTTTTTGTGTACCTTACATTCAACAAAGTTAATGAAAAAAAAAGCGTTTTTTCCACCCGATCTAACAACACAAAATTAATCACGGCCGCTAAAAATTAATCAATTTCTTTTTCACTACAGCCGCAGAGATTGTGTTAGGTCATTTTCGTTCGACGTCACCCGCAATTTGTCGTGTAGACATCCTAAAGAATTGCCGAAATTGTTCGAACAGAAAAACAGTGATTAATGAATTCAACCAGAATAGTCTAGATCTGAAATCTCTTTCAAGCCTTGTTCGTTTCTTTTAAACGGTTAAAAATGATTACGAGTAAATTTTATCGGATGTTTAACAAGTGGTTCATGTCACTTACATATCTAATTTAAGCCAGTACTAAAGCATTAAAAGAATGCCCAAATCAACGCTTTTAATTTAATAATATATAATTTGATTGGGTTTAATATTTGCTAAGTTCATAAAGATGAGAAGCTTTCGAGATGTACAGACGTATACTGCGTATTTCGTGGATTTTCATAATAACAAAAGAAGAGTTACTCAACCGCATGCACAAGCATTATTGCTATTTACTATCCAAACAAGAAAGGCGCAATCTTTTTAAGTACCATGTCCTTCTAGAACGTTGGTCACCAACAAGGCTATCCTTACTCTGTCGACGGCAAGTCTGAACAGAGAGCTTGAGTGGAGTTTATACCAGTCACGTAGATTCTTGAGCCATGATGCTTTTCTGCGGCCCGGCTTTCTTTTACCATAACTTTTTCCCTGCACGAAGTTCTGCAGTAATCGGTATTTTGCAGATTCCTTCTTTTGATGGTGGTAAGAATTTCGGTGGATTTATTCAGACGTTGGAGTATTACCAAGTTGAATACTTTTTCCGTCCATGAAACTTTTAATATTTTCCTGTAAGCCCACATCTCAACGGCTTCAAGTCGTCTTTCTTCGTACTTGTTTATAGTCCAGGCTTCCATACCGTACAGCGGGGTGGAGAAGACATTACATCTGAGAAGTCGGATTCTTAGAGTTAACTTTGGATCTCTACAGCACAAGACCCTACTCATGTTTTTAAATGCTGCTTAAACCTGCTCAATCCTTGATTTCACTTCAGGTTGACTATCCGCGCTGTTGGTTATTATGCTGCCTAGATATTTTATTTGGTTTACTTGCTTTAATACCTCGGACAAATAATGAAAGGCGAAATATATGAGTTACTGAGACTTGTTTTGAACTGATTAAATCCAGAAAGACTTTGAGGAAAAATGTTTCATCAAGGCTCAGTTTCTAGACCTAACCAAAGCATTCGACTCTATGTCTTACGATTTACTATTGTTTTATTTAAAGTACCATGGTTTCAATAACAACAGCGTTCTAACATTACGTCACACATTAATAATACATCTCCGAAAATACAGATAAAACATGGAGTACCCCAAGGTACTGTTTTGGGTCCCGTTCTTTTTTAATATATGTTAACGACTTGCCAGGCATATTTTAAAATACAAATGCTATATTATTTGCAGACGACACAACCATAGTAGGCAAACATACTAACCTAGTAAAACTTAATAAATGAACAACAGACGCACAGTCGTTCGCCAAGAAATTGTACTCTACAAACAAACTTTGCATGAACGTACGGAAAACTCAAAAGCTTAATTTTACTCTAAGACCATTGGAAACTGATAGCCATATTGTAAAATTCCTTGGAGTGATGCTCTTCAGCAAACTTAATTGGTTAGACCACGCATTGTACACCCAAAAAAAAGGGACCAAAAACCCTATTTCTTCTGAGAAAACTCTCCAAATGTGTTGGTAAAACTTGTATGAAAACCGACTATTACGGGTTTATACACTCTGTTATGAGCTACTTTATAATTGTATAGGGCCACTTTCCACATACTTAACTGGTATTTAAACTCCATCGGAAAGCACTTCGTATTATAACACATCTTGGTTACCGGGATGATTGTAGAAATAAATTTGCATGACTAAAAATTCTAGCTCTACCATCAGACTTTATATTACAAAAAAAATAAAAATAAATATATTGCCCATAAATATGATGCTCGTAATCGTCAAAATCTAGTATCCTAGAATCTTACAGGCTAAAAAAAACTAAAGATAGTCCTGATCATTATGGCATTACTTGTTTAATGTTTTACCGACCTACATACATACAAATAGTCACGTCTTTTTCCCGTAGAGGTAGGCAATAACCACTTCTTTCCACTTCCTACGGCTCTTACACACATCTTTTACTTCTTCCACTTTTATCAGTGCTCTCATATAGGCTTGTCGGTTGTTGGTATTCTTGACCTGGCCTTTTTTCAAAACAATGTTGATCTGATCGAGAAATGTTCGCCGAGGTAGACCTCTACCGACTTGCCCACTTAACCTTGCCTTATAAATATGTTTCATTAATCTTTCTTTATCCATCCGCTTCACGTGTCCATGCTTCTTCTGCCAAACCCAACATTCACTACCTTAGATAAAAGTAGGAAGCAACACTCCTCTATGCACAGCCAGACGTGCTTTTTTTGACACGTTCTGGCTGCTTATATAGTTATGAAGGGCCCCATTTATTTGTTTTCCTGTCTATATGTGTTTGTTAATAGATTATCTATGTATCGCCACATTTAATGTTAGTTTGCCTGATTTATAGCTTTAAACTTTTACCTTTTTGACTTACTTATGTTAGTACTTTACTGCACACTAACATCATTAAGGAAAAATACAAGGAAAGACGCCAAAACTCATGGCTAAAAGACCAGAGGAGGTGGTTTGGTTTCCAAGACAAAAACGGCCATTTGGATCGCCAACCTCCGAAAGGAGACAGCTTGCTAAGAAGATTGTTTACTGTTAATGTATTTTCCAAGCAAAACATTATGGTTATTCTGTAAACACCATAGATCATAAAGAAGTTAATAAGCATGTCTTTCTTACTACTCCAACAATATTTTTACGTAAAATATCAGTCTTTACAGCTCTACCACATAAACGCAGATATTTTTCCAGTCTTCATCAATTCAATACCTCTACTAATATTCTTAACGTTATAATTGAAAATACCAACAGGTTTTGGGTTAAAATCAGCATGTTTATACTATGTATGTAAACTCAGAATCAATTTTAATTATATAAAACAAAATTAATATAGTCATGCTTTTATATTAGGTACTGAATCATTTTCATCTTAAAGGTTTTTACACTGTAGTAGTACTTAATTAATTTTTTTCCCCACACTTTTTCTTCTTCTTCTTATATTGCCCTATCCGATTACGGACGTTGTCTATCATCATAGCTATTTCGCAAGTTAGCCAGCCAAGAAATTCTTCTTCTCCCAGGCCCTCGTCGGCCATCAACTTTTTCTTGAACTATGTTTTGGAGAATTCTGTACTTGCTATTTCTCATGATATGGCCAAAATACTCTTATTTTCTACGTTTCAGAGTAAGCATGATTTCAGGTTCACATCCCATTCTTTGGAGTACTTTTTTATTGGTAATTCTTTCTATCCAAGAGATTCTAAGAATTCTTCTGAAAACACATTTCTAAAGCTTGCAGCTTGCAGTATATATAACACATGACTATTCTCTTTTTAACTATTGAACAGGAGCGGCGACAGTATGCAAACCTGCCGTAACCCTTTTTTGACGTTAATGTATTCTGTCTGCCTGTTTTCAACTTTGACTGTAGCATTTTGGCCCCAGTAGGGGTTAGCGATAATTCTGATGTCTTTTCCATCCAGTTCAATATGTGTTAACAGATCTATCATTTTTTTATGTTGGCATCTGTCAAAAGCCTTGGTGTAATCTAAGAAACACACGTTTACGTCGTAGTTTACTTTTTGGTCAAGCTATTTAGTAGCCTTTTTTCTAGCTATGTCGAGCGCTACAAAGGCTTTATTTTTATGTACTCTTATAAAATTATGGCTTTTCTATTTATACCAAATTTTGACATAAAGTATTTTCAAGTCCACTTTAATTTATGTATTTTTTCTCCAAGTTGTCCTCAGTTGTCCCATGTATTGCGGTCAACAAGCCTTCTGTATATAATTGGGTGTTTACAGTGGTAGTCCTATACCTTTAAAAACTTCAGGACTGACTTTATGCCTAGCAGGTGTTGTGATATTTCTGCTCTTGCTGTCCGGTCTGCCTTCTTGTTATTTTGTACCAAAGGTTGTTCTGTTTCTCTAGTTTCGCAGTTTCCTGTGTCATTCTAATACTAGTTTAGAGTTGACTCGGCAATATCTCAGTGCTTTCAACGCAGCCTGTCTGACATGATAAATATTTTCCTGTTATTATCGAAGGACTCAAACATTATTTGGACTTAGTTAGGAATTGTTGTGATGTCAATATAAAACTCTGTATCAAAACAGTCCAGGTAATTCTTATGGCATTTCTTAGTTCAATTTTAGAAAATGTACCTCCGAAGCGAGTACTATATTGATATAAAAACCCTATAAACTATTACCTTTCTTCACTTATTTTTAAAATGTTTTATGGAAATAATCGATGCAATTAAATAAAATATAATTTATTTTTCAAATGCCAACAGAATGCGACTTTCCCAGGGGTCGCGACCACGAGGCTGCGAGACGATGTTCGAAAACAACAATTTTATTTTTGTAAACAACCCTAATACATAGTAAAACGCTTTTAAATGTACTCAAAAATCTTGTAACCCGATTCGTGTTAGTGACACATAAAAGCCCCGCATTATTAAGTTCGTAAGCTTAAGTGATGGTCTAGATTTGGCGAGTCATCTTGATATTTACTTTCGAGTAGTTACAAATAAATCACTGCGAGCGATCGAAGTTTATGTGTCAGACGATAAAAGCAGCTCTTTCTAATAATGAAAATATTATAATATTTTAACTTGTTTTAACTGTTAAAAAAATTGATCCAAATTATTAAAACATTAAAGACTGGTTTTGAAAAAATATCTGCAGCAAAAGTTAATGCAGTTTTTATTCATTCATTGTTATTAAGCAGATGTAACTTTTGTATAAAAATCCAGCCGTTATAAACTATCATTCATAGTTTTTTTTTCTAGTCCAATAGTAATAAGAAATTTTTAAATTGAAAAACAGTCCAAACTATTAAATAACATTTCAATAATTTTATGTTAATTTTAACGAACTAATATTGATAAAAACAGACAAATTAAAATAAAATAAATAACAAATGTTTTACAGATAAAATAATAACAAATCTATTTATTGCAAAATGCAAAATTAAATTTCATATCCACACAATAATTTAATTACAAAAAAAAATAGAGGCATAAAGAGGATTTTGTTTTAAAAACGTATAAGTACTTTAACGAAAAGTGCCAAATCAGTAAGTGTGATATTTGAAGCATCCAATATTACACTGATATAAACTTTAATAAGGACGATCAATATGTCCATTGTTCATTTTGTTTCGCAATTCGGACAATACTGCTGCATCAACCAATCCTCCTTGAAAACACTCACCAAAGTCAATATCATAAAGCAAGTTGTTTTCATTGTCCTTATTGATTTCTTCTCCCTATAAAACGTCTTTCTCACTCGAGAAATATCAAAAACTGACAAATTTATCTTACTGGCGACACATTTTTTTTCTACGTAAAACTTGATATTTTTTCAATACTCTAGTTAAATTTAATGAAATTTTGAATTTATAAAATAGGTCAGGTATTTTGAAAACTACTGTTAAGTAAATACAGCTCAGGATCTAAAAGCGGTACAATTGGTGAAGCCATTTTAATGTTTAAGAATTCGATATTAGGCTTAAAATCTAAAGAAAAGACATACTAGAATTAAAAAAGCCATGTAAACATGTCCAAATATTTTAATTGATGAAACTTTATAATGAGTCACCCGTTAATAAGGTAAAACCTTAGATATCATGGAACCTTTCGGACTTTTACTGTTAAGATTTTATAACTTTAAGTTTTAGGATTTACTGTATAAATAATTTGCAAGAACTACCCTATGCTAATGAGGGGCAGCACCCCGAATCCGGTGTTCACTTCGAGTAGATAAATTTAGTTGTCAGGAAAGTAGTTGTTTACCGAATAGTCGACCCACGTATGCCTATATGTATAGGTATCATTCAGCGAAATTGGCTGGTTTTTAAAAATCAGATTTATGTATTAATATTATTATCAACATCGTAGTCGTTTAATTCCAAATGATTACGGTAAGCTCAAAAAAAATGTACTGATCCTATTGACGAGGTGGATAACTGCTCTTAAAATATCAGTACGGTTATAGTCTTTTATTTGTTCTGACCTCTTTTTTTAGGGTTTTTCATTTTCTTCTGTCTCTGTACTTTGTTTTCCAGTCGCTAATTTTCAATGCTTTTATATCTTCCTCTACTTAATCCCACCATCTACCTCTTGGCCTTTCTTTTAATAGAGCACATGTTATCATCATCTTTAAGGTTTCTGTTGGTGCTTTTCTAACAATGTGTCTCACTCATTTCAGTCTTCTTTTCTATTTTTATATCTTTAACTTGCATATATTTTGGTTTGTCTTCATTTATTTGTTAACCGAATTTTTGTACCTTCGTGTCCAACTTCTTTGCCGATTTTATTAAACTTTTTTTTCTTTTTTCGACAATTGTGAGGTCATCGGCATAATCGATTAACTGGATCTCTTCTTCTTCTTTCAGTGTGGTTTCCCACACGTTAGGCGAATGCCTGTTTATTCCAATAGAGCCTCTTCTGATGATGATGTCCAACACTTTCTCCATCTCTTTGGTGGCATTCGTCCTGTATTCCGCTCTGCTGTTCTAGATCTTCGCTTCTGACTCGGTCCTGCAACGGTTTTTCTTGGATAGTTTTTATTGTTTTCATTTCTACCGTACGCATCATTTGCATGGTTTTAGCAATATCTGGTCTTGTCTGCGCTGAATAAGTTAGTATAGGTCTGACAGAAGTTTCATATATTTTATTCTGTATTCAAATATTTGTTTTTCCAGATTATATTCCTGAGACAGCCTGATACGCGGGAGGTTTTCATTGCCTGTGCTTTTACTTTTGTTTTGTAAATTACCACCGCTTGTTTTCACCGCTCCTAGATTTGAGAACTGGTTAACCTGCTCGATTACTTTCCACTCTATTTCTAATTTGCATCTTGTTGGCTCTTTCGCTGCAACCATGCATTTGGTTTTATTGATGTATATTATCATGTTTAATTTTTTGGCTTCTTGCCAAATGTGTAAAGCAGTCTTTTTGGATGGTCCTCAGAGTTCGCGATAAGTACTGAAGCGTTGCTCACAACATGAAAGTAGGTATCTCCCATTTTATTACCTGCCGTTCTAGGTAGTTTTTCCACAATCCTGTCAAGGATTACAATAAAAATGAACGGGCTAAGGGAATCTTTCTGTCTTATTTCTGTTTTTATTTAAACGTCTTCAGTCTATGTCATCTTATATTGGTTCTACATTGCTGGTTAAGGTCCGATATCAATCAAGTTACATTTTGGCGTACTTCCTTTTCGTTCAGAATTTGAATAAAGTCTGTGAGGCGGAATCGGTCAAATGCCTTAGTCATGTCAACGAAGCAAAGGTAGGCTGGTCTGTTGAATTCCAACGATTTTCTATTATTTGTTTTATAATGAAGATTGCGTCAGTAGTTGATCAATTTTTTCAAAAGCCTTGTTGTTTTTCTTTTCATTAAATGGTTTTTTCTACTTTCTCGAGTAACAGCTTGGTAAAAGTTTTGAGTAAGCTATTTAGTAGTGTAATACCACTGTAGTTTTCTGGCGATGTTTTTTACCTATCTTGAAGATGGGGATTGTGATGCTGGTTTTCCATTCGTTGGGTATTTTTTGTTGTTCGATAATGTTTTTAAAAACGAGTGCGACTTCTTTCTGTAATCTAGTACCACCGTATTTACGCATCTCATTTGTTATTTCGTCCGGTCTTGCGATTTTTTAATGTTTTCAATATGTTTTTTATTCTTTCGTCATTTATATCAAAAATGTGGTTTATCAAATTTTCAAGTGATTGTTCTTCTTTTCCTGCCTTGGTTCCATATAGTTTAAAATATGCTTTTCAATCTTCTTCTGAAATTTTATTAGTGTGTTTGTGTGTTTACTCTATTACGTTCTATTGTGTAAGATGTCTAGTTTTCATCCAGATCTCGTTTACAAGAATTTTCTTTTTGTTTAAATTTTCTTTTACAATAATTTTATTATTAATATCAATTATAACAAATAGTGTACACAAAGCCTAACATTATTATTTATATGTTGCACCGCTACAAACAAATAACTTTTTTTATTTACCTAAATGTGTTAACATGTTTGGTTTCATCAGCTAGTTTATTTTTCATTATTAATAAGACGTCCTGTATAAACGAGAAAGCACTAAACGTGAGATAAAAATCCGTATTTTATTGGATTTTCTGTTACGAGTACAGATTGATACTGATTCTGGAAGAAATTACAGGTTCGAAAATGTAATTATAAAAGTTCTTTCTTTCGCGCTGCTTCTTTGTTGCAACAATAAGAAATCTCTTACGAAAACACCTCGTAGAGTGGTCGAAACTTTTAATTAAGATATCGGACGCCACTGAGGACCATGTACGTCGCCGCTAACGAGCCCTCGTTAGACGAAAAACGTGATTCCATTGTTATAGTAAAAAGTAATATTTTGAATTTTTTTCCCTTCGGTTTATTTCAAACTGTTCTTTTGATTTGAAATTAAAAAAAATGTGTGGTTAATACTTTTTATTTTATGCACCTTAAATTAAATAGGGTGCCGGTTCGGTGTGCGCTCTACTGCTCGCCTGTGATCTCCGGATCTCCTGTATATGCAATAATAAAATTGTGGCAATATTAATCACCACAATTGGTGTTAATAAGTTTTTGAAATAATATAGCATTTTTTTTATATGCCAACAATGATAATGTTCCTATTATAAACAAGCGATGATACTTTTTAAAATAATCGTTCTTTCATTATAAATGATCCAAGTATCGTAACAATATTATTATGATCTACAGTGGGTGGCCAAGTTATTAGGGACACTATAGCATTTTTGTAATATTTAGGTTTAAATAAATTTTGTGAGAAAATGAATTGGTCTTGGGTGAAACCTCGCTTAACTGAAGCGATGAAAAAAAAAGAGAATGCATTGCGTAAAACCGGAATATGACTGTTGAGGACTGGAGTCGGGTAAATATGATTGGTAGAAACTCCGACAAATGCTTTTTTTGTAATATGGTAAGTTTTTACAGGTCTGCTTCTCAGATGAATCCACATTTCAAATTTTGGTGGACAGAAGCATGTTTGTTTGACGACGCCCAAGAGAGCAGTACCTTCCTGACTGTCTTGTTCAAAGGATGAAACATTCCCTTAGCATAATGATATGGTCTGTAATCTCAGCCATGGGTAGAAGGGACTATGAGGCAAGATCAGTACAAGCGAATACTGGAAAGTCACCTTCTTCCTCAGGTGCGAGAATGGGTCCCTAATGATGAAGAGTATATTTTTTTGCATGACTCAGTACCTTTCCACAAATACAAAAGTGTAACTGCATTCCTGGATGATAATGACGTGACAGTTTTACCTTGGCCGGGAAATTCGCCGGGCATAAACCCGATAGAAAATTTATGGGAGCTTACAAATCGAGAGATCACTAAAGAAGTGATAACGACCAAGAGCCAACTCATAGAAACCCTTATTAGGATATGGAACCATGCCACTTAACTCTGTCAAAAAGCTCAAGTCTGCATAGAGAGCATGCCTAGACGCCTGGAGACCGTCATCGCGGTGAAGGGCAGCGTTACAAATTTTTTTTTTTAATTTTCACCAATTTTTTATATTTATTTTAATTGTTCATGTAAACGATAATTGCTAAATTAAATATTATTCCAAATAAAGCTTTGTTATAAATTAAAAATAAGTACAAAAACAAAAACCTACGTAGCACTTAATTAAATTCACTTTAACTTGAAAATTAACAGAATTATATTGTGCCCTAATAATTTGGCCACCCACTGTATGTTAAAACAATTGAAAAATTAACAGTTTGACATTTTTTAAATAATGAAAAATTTATTAAAATTTCTCAATATACAGATTTAAATCCCAACTAATTATTAACATTGTTAAATTATTTGGATTATTGTTACTTTATTTTAACCATTATTTACGAAAATTTTTATTATTTGGACATTCTTCTTTTTTAAGTGCCGTATCTCTTCAGCGGAGGTTGGCGACCATCAACTGGAATGCCTCTTTCTCCTGTGCTAAACGGATAATCGTACTGGCCTCTCTAATATCAAACCGCTTACGCAGATTTGGAAGCCAAAGGATTCTTTTACGCCCTTCGATTTTTCCCTCAACGATCAGCTGTGGAAAACTATACTTGCTGTTTTTAAAAATATGGCCAAAATAAGCTGCTTTCCTTCGTTTTATTGTAGTTAAAAGTTCTTGTTATTTAATTATTCTCTCGAGTACCCTATCATTTGTTACTTGCTCGGTCCATGATATCTTAAATATCCATTGGTATAACCACATCTCAAAAAAAACCAAACGTGACATGGTCCATGCCTTTAGCGTCCACCCCTCAACTTCGTATAACA
Source organism: Agelastica alni (assembly GCA_950111635.1). Taxonomy (NCBI): domain Eukaryota; kingdom Metazoa; phylum Arthropoda; class Insecta; order Coleoptera; family Chrysomelidae; genus Agelastica; species Agelastica alni. The sequence continues at coordinate 21,869,236 of OX467713.1, read as the reverse complement.
GTGTAAACAGTACATAGCCATCGAGTGTTTAGACTCAGATCCCGGTTGCAAAGTAATATTTTCATTATAAAAAAGTTACTTCTGGCTATTTCTATTCTTCTTTTAATTTCTTCATAAGGATCATGATCATTTAGCCAGCATCTCAGATATCTTCTTACCCTTCTATGTCCTGATCTTCTATCCGTATCCTGACATTAATAATACTTACTTTAGTGATGACCATATATTTTGTTTTTTTTGTTGATATTGAGATCGTAATTAAGACCAACATTATTCACTCTGTCTACCAGGTACTGTAGTTTTTCTCATCGCTAGTTAGAAGCACCGTATCGTCAGCATACCGGATTTTACTAATGGGTTTACCATTCACCTTTATTTCCACTTTCAAATCCTCCAAGGCCTCTTGGAATATGGATTTAAAATAAAAATTAAATAGAAGTGGCGACAATATGCATTCTTGTCTGACGCCTTTAAGGAAGCTGACTGGTTCCAGTACAAGTTTTTAATAACCCTTACGTCCCTGCCATCTAACCCAATCTGTTTAAGTAAAAATAGTAGTTTGTCGTGTCATACGTTGTTAAATGCCTTCTCATAATCTATAAAACATGTGAAGACATTTCTATGCTGATCGAGGCATTTTTGGGTCAGCACCTGCATTGACAACAGAGCATTTTGGGTTCCCAGACCATTTCTTGGGTTACACTTATGTTCTCAGCAATCTTTCTTGATAGTCTAGAGTGCAGGATACGCAGAAATACTTTTAGTGTATGACACAAAAGACTTATTAGGCGGTACTCATTGCATCTTGTGGAATCGGATTTTTTAGGTAGTGTTACAAATGTGAATTGCAGCCATTGTCTGGGTATCTCTTCAGCATCGGTAATTCGATTAAACAATTTGAGCAAAAGATTAATATTTTTATCCTCTAGCAGTTTTAATATTTCAACATTTAAGTCATCGCGTCCGGTAGCCTTTCCATTTTTCCATTTTTAGTTTCTTTGGACATTACTTAAGTTTTTAACAGTGGTTTTTTTCTCATTAGTTTTTATTATAGGAACATTTACTTTAACCTAATTTTTTTTTTCGTGATTTATTTAGTTACTTTTTTTTTTAGTTGTTTACAGAAACTTGGAGGAAATAATAGAACTTTTAAAGAAAATTCGGTTTATAAAACAAGTTGCTCCATATGTAAATTTAAGTAACATAAATAAGGAAAAAAATATTGATGACCAAAACGCTTCACGAAAGCAAAATACAATCTTTTGCATTATTAGTAGGTGAACGAAACTGGCAAAGAATGGAGAGAATTCCTAATTTAAAATGTTTCACATCGACTGAAAATTTCCAAAAAAAAACGAACAAGCGAATACTGGTTGGCATAAATATTTTACCCAGTGCCACTTATTTATTCACCTTATTCATAAACTACGGAGATTTTCGGAGATATTCCTTCTTGTTACATCATTTCAAAATTCTGCATTTATTTTTGATGCAGTTCCACGTCGCTAATGTTGCTTAGGGGAGTCAGTAACAAAGTTTGAGAAAAAAGGATCAGGAGGATAAGAGCCATCTAGCGTCTCTCGAGGACGTTTTCGTCGGCTTAGGTTGAATGTGGCTGTAAATAATTCAGTCACTGGCTAAGATGATATTAATGAACTTTGTAATGTGTTTTACCTCTTTTCGTATAATAATAACAAAAAAAGGTTAACTTTATTAAAAAATTAGAAGTCAAAGTAGATTCTTAGTAAGTACTTAAAAACCTAGAATACAATCGTACAATTACTTTTTTAACAAAAAATTTACTTTAGTAGTCAACTGTGACTTAATCCGTAAATTTCTAGGAGCAGAGCTGCAAGAAAAATGAAAGTAAACCTCTGACTAATTAATTTTTGTAAGTAACATGTTATGCTTATATTTACAAAAATAAATCCATTGAAACTATAATAAATGATCTAAAGATTTTGTCCAGAAAATACAACCATAGAAGTAATACAATTTGTTAACGAAAATTTTGTTAATACTTTAATAGAGTAATAAAACAGAAGAGTATATTTAAAGATAATACGAAAACTAGGAGCAAATGGAAAATGGATTTAGATAAAACCTGGTCGAATAAAGGACAAATCTATTAAAAATTCTAGGCATGAAGTTATATAAACGAGTTAAGGAACCCCAATTAATAAAGGTAACCGGTTAATAATATTGGAAATGATTAAGGTTTTGCACATGGTGGTTTTTATGAATAAATAAATAGGAGTTGTGAAAGAGGTCTAATTTTTACCCAGGCACTGCAGCATTGTCTGCTATTTTTACCTTTCCCGCTACTTAGTTTAGTCCCATTTGTTCAATTCTCCTGTTAAAAAGTAGAAGCTCATGTACTGCTATTGCCCCAGGTGGTTCTTCCAGCATTAACTTACTGTGCCCAGTTACCTCTGGCTGTTCCCACTTCAGCTGATGTTGAGAGTGGACCCAGCCATTAATCGCTGCTTTAACGCTGGCCTTGGGTATCCCTATTATTGGTTTATTGGTTTTGGCCCAATAAATGTTATTCCAAAGACCCGCCTAGCTAGTTTGTCCGGTTCTTCCTTACCAGAGGTACCTTTATGCGCTGGCACCCACGACAAAGTGACCTTGTTATGGTTAGCCAATGGTGGTTTACTTAAATTTGTATCAAAGACTACCAAAGAATACGAATTTTAATTTTTAAAAAGTATTTTTTTTAAATGCGGCACCCAGAGAGAACCAACTGGCGTCATGTCCAAATGATCGTTCAAAATCAAACGAATTTCTGGTGCATTTACGCCTAAAGTTTCCTCAATCTTGTGAAAGTCACTCGCCTGTCTGTCTGTCAAGAATTTTCCCCATAGAAGTAACGTTTTTCTCCGTAACGGACATTGGTGACCTCCTCGTCCTCTCAGCTTCCTTCGGACTAAATATTATCATTTGGAATTCTTTGTACCACCTGAATATAGTCATGCTATATGGACAGTCATTACCTAGTGCAAGAGTCATTTTTTCTAAGCATTGGTCTATGTTTAAAACACGAGCGAAGTTATACCACAAAACCACCCAAATATCATTTCGCGATGAAGATGCCATAGCACGCACTTTAAACTACCACTTCTGACAAACAACTAAGCCCACCGGTTTGGCATAGTGGATAGTGTGCAAGTATGAACAGGTCACAACATGCACCAACACTCAGACTCCTGCGCTACGTAGTTCCGTCATATTGAAAAATTTTCCTATTTCCCTGTGTGGATCGTACTACTCTATTCAAATAACGCATATTTTAAACACTGTCGCTTGTATGGTTATTTTTTTTTGTATACAAATCTAAATTACTTATTAAAACAACATGTTACAATGTTATGTTATGTGGTTGTGTGATTATGAGTTTTAGTTAAAAAATAATAAATAACGCATGGGTAAAGACAATTCAACCGTAATCTAAAAGCACTTCTAGTGTTGTTTTTAACCAACAATGGATTTAATAAAAGTCGCACTCAGCTTGGGTCAAAGCTTTTTGCTGCAGAGTCAGCGGTCATGGTCCTGACTATGCGAAGTATTATTTTTTTTTCAAGCCTGCAAGGGTAAAGCGCTCGAAAAAGTGACCGACAAATTAAATTTTTACAGCAAACGCTACACACCGAAAAACACATAGTCTAATCTCTAATCTTTTTAACTGCCAAATGTACTCATTAGTTTTACAACGAATAAACCAGATTTGGCAGGGAGTATAAAGTGATATACAAAAGTGACTGCAATAAAAACCGGCTCTGTTAAATGTTTTTAAAAAATTATTTAACTCCTTTAATTTTAAAAAAATTATTTAACATATAAAATAAGTAGATGTAACGTAAATCTTTTAAAATAAAATAAAAATTCTAAAACTGATCATTTAATAGTAACGGTGGTACGATTTAAAAATAGATTTTGGTTTTTCCTTTTAATTGTTATGCCTAGATTACTCTTACATAAATAGAAATCTCTAGGTCTTTCGTATTGTGGGATACTTTACTGCTTTACTGAAACGCTTATTTGCTGACTAGACTAAAGAGAGAGATGCACTGTGAGACAATTAATAATTAGTCATATTAGGCTACTAATTAGTACGCTGGTAGCATATGGACTACATCACTGGTATACGCACTATTCTTTTGGTACTGTCGAGGGCCTGTATATATTTAGATATTTAGGTTGATTTAGATCGCTACGTTTGTTCAGGAATCTACATCAATATGACGTGTTCGGTAGTAACACCAGCTATTCGCTGATATGATAAGGTTAAGTATAACGAAATAACAAATAACGGGTTAGCAATCAAACATTGTTTATACCAATGGAGATTTAAACTCATTTATAATAACATCAGGTTAAAGGTAAGAGTCCTAATGGCACATAATAAACAACACATAAAGTCGTTGCAAAAATACTCTCAGTTAAAGAGTGACACTGGAAGAGAGTTTCCAGGGATATATTACCAATTTTCTTACTGCGATTTTTTATTTGAGTTGGTCATGTACAAATATTTCTTATTTGAGCGAAAATAACAAATAATTGTATTATTCAACAAATATTTGAAGCTGTTTTTATTATTGAGTACTGTCGTTCTCACAACACAAATCAAAAGACTAAAATAATAACCGCCTTAGCTCTATTTGTAGTTAGAAGCAGACTCCTTTGATATCTGTAAATATTCAAGTCAGTGATATAGATAAAAATTGTTTAAAAAAACTGAAAAATTTAACTTTATTTTGTTTACTAATTGTTACAGCTCGGTTTTAGTCGACTGGAATCAATTTTTATTGTTGCAAAGCGGTAAATTGCGACCTAAAATGAAAATAGCTGTAAAAACAAAATTTGATTTTCATAGATGACCAATTCTCAGATTTTATAATACACTAGCTTTTGCTCACGACATTATACGAATGTACCATAGTTTTTGATTAAAAAGTAAATGCTTTATCATTACATTATGCCAAAAGATGAAAACTTAAAATACAAATGGTTGCTGTTTAAAGTAAGTTAGTCTTTTATTAATCATTGTTTCTCTATGTACAACTATTGTCTTCGTAAATGTGGTACTTTTTCCAGTTTTTTAATTAGTTCAGGCAATGGATTATGTGGGATTTAAAATAAACACATTTATTAACTTTCCGGTGGGAAGTTATAGTAATGGGTCCGATTTTGCGAATCCAGAATTTTGACATATCTCCACATGTCGGATAGAATAGGTTTTAAGTGGACATCTGTGTGTCTGTATGTGCGTATGTTCGTATGTGCGTTCAGAATTATTTTTCGTCTCGATTATCTCGAGAACAAAAAATGATATCGACGTGAGACCAATTGCATTCGACGCATAAATCCGCAACTTTCAACTGATTAGATTTTCAGCAAAATCGTTAAAGCTGTTTTTTTATGGAGAATCAAAAAAATTGTAAACTACCTGAATTTTTCAATTTATAAATTATACTATTTTTAATACAGAATTTTAAGATCTTTTGAATAATATAATTATTGCATGGTAGAAATATTTGTATGAAAAATATGATGACAATATTTTATAAAAAAAAATAGTTTTAGAAACAAAAATAGGAATTGAAGAATTTAAACTTGTGTCAGTATTGAGAAAGTAGCATTAAAGACGCTATAACAGTAAAAAAATTTTGTTAGTAATAATCAAGCATTTTTTATAACAATTAAATATTGTTACTAACAAATGATTATTGATCATAATAATTAAAAAAAATTTAAAAATGTTATAAACAATTGAAAATAGCTCTCGCTTACGAAATGATAAAAAAAAGTTTAGAAGAATACAGTTGACATAAACAGAATATTGTTAATGACAATTATAATTTGTTTTAAACAATTTGAAGTTGTTTTTTATAATAATTTTAATAATAATTATAACAACAAAACATATGCTATTTTTTCATTTTTTTTCACTGGGAAGTTAGTCATATGGACTTCTCGGGTCGCACCCGGACCACCGATATTATTTTATTAGATATTCAATCGATTTTGGAACATTTTTAAAAGTAAATTTTAAACGATATCAAAATTTGGAAAATAATTGAAATTAATGTCGTAAAAATATTGGTAACTTGGATAAACTGTTAAATAATTTTTCATTAAGAGCAATAGTATGCCGTTTAAAAAAGGTGCTATATGTTTTTTAAAATATTAACTTAAAATTTCAGAGTAATATTTGTGTATTTATGAAAAACTAAGCTTTAAAATTCTACCTTTTACATGCTTTGGTGACATAAACAAACAATAATCATAGTGTGACCTTCTGTTTTAAATATTTTTTGTATACATAAACACATCTGTTACATTACAACAATATGCAATTGGAGCTAGTCAAAATAAAAGCAAACAAAAACATTTAAACTGGTCAACATTCAATTTATCTCGCAGTCTCGCACAAATTATGAATAGTTATTACTCTTTTTAGCTCTTTTATTAATAAAAGAAAACACTCCTGGACAGAATTATCGCAATATTATATTAAAATATAAAAATTGTTTTAATTAATTAATTTTAATAAACTTTGATGAACATTGGTTACATTAAAAGTTTAATAAAAAACGCATACGAATACTTTAAAAGTAAATAAGATTTAATTTTTTTTTATACGAATACAATAAAAATTATTTTTAAAACTAACTTACAAAATTTAACATACATACATACATATAGTCACGTCTTTTCACCGTAGTGGTAGGCAGAGACCACTTTCTTCCACTTGCTACGGTTCTTACACACATCTTTTGCTTCCTTTACTTTTATTAGGGCTCTCATGCATGCTCGTCGGTTATTGGTAGGTACTCTTGACCTAGCCTTTCTTCAAAACAATATTAATCTGTTCGAGATATGTTCGCCGAGGTCGACCTCTACCGACTTGTTCATTTGACACTTTCTTGCTGTTTATAAAGCTATTAAAATGTTGACTAAAATTAATTATGGTGTAAATAGCTAGAGTCCTATTTACACAAATTAATGGTGTAAATGCAAAACTAGTTGTGTTTGGTGCGTCCTCATAGCATTTATGCGTCTAGACATGCTTCTAATTTTGGATGAAATTTTGAGGAATTTGCTCTCATGCTGGGATAACTGCATTTTCAAGTTCCCTAAGGTTTCTTAGTGTATCTTTTCAACGTTTAACATTTTTGTTGAGGTGATCCCATAAATGCTCGTTTAGATTCAGATCCGGGCTTTTTGGTGGCCACTGCATAACTGGTATACCAACTTGATTAAGATTATCGAGTACCTTCTTAGCTATGTGAGGTCGAGCGTTGTCTTGCATAAACAGGAAATTGGGTTCCAAAAAAGGACCGAAAGACATTGCATGTTCTATTACAATATTCTCAAAATGGTAATTAGCATTCATAGATTTCTGTGTGGGCGTCAAAGCATATACCACCACAGAACATAACAAAGCCACCGCCGCCGAATGAAATCATGCAGGGATATTGCAAGGAGCAAACCTCTCTCCTGGTCGTCGCCAGACTCGTTCACAGCCATCTGGATATTTTAGGCTAACTCTAGTTTCATCTATAAATAAAACTTTTTATCCACAGACCAATTTTGATGATTTCGAGTAAAACGTAACCTAACTCTGTTCTTTCTAGTAAGTAAAGTTACAGTGGCTGGTCTTCTACTGTTAAATTCAGCTTTATTAAACAGTCTTCCAACTGTTTTAAAAAAAATTGTGATATTGCGGACAGTGTAGTGTTCGTTTCTAATCACAGATTTAGTGACAGTCCGTTTTCTTAAAGCGTATTGTCTACGTTCATCTCGGTCGTTAATGCATCGTTTTCGCCCTTGTCCTTGCCATCTAGAATAATTTTAGTATACGACTTTTGCCTAACAAATTGGTAGCATAACTTTGACAATATCCTTTATCCAATAAAACTGAAGCCCACACAACCCATTGTTTAGTTAAATTCCTTGTAAATCTAAACGAATTGTTTTAATAGATTTTATTTACAACGACACAAAATATGCATCGCCTACTATTTAAATACTTCTTCTTCTTCTTACAGTATCTTGCTTTCTCAAGCGTTGACGACTCCCATATTTACTACTTCTTTGTATCTATCTCTATCTTGAGCTGCGTGGAGAAGTTCCTCAGCAGTTAAACCTGTCCATTGTCGAAGATTTCGAAGCCGGGATAGCTTTTTGCGGCCTATTCATTTTTTCCCTCGATCTTGCCATTCAGAATAAGCCGAAGCAGACTATAACGTGGTCCACGCATCACATATCCCAAGTATTCCAGTTTGCGGCGCTTGATGGTAGTTAAGAGCTCTCTATCGTGCCCCATTCTGATGAGTACATTTTCGTTGGTAGTTCGGCTTGTCCACAGAATTTTGAGCATCCGTCTGTACAGCCCCATCTCGAATGCAGCAATGCGGTCAATAATTTTTTGGTGGAGCGTCCATGTTTCGCAAGAGTACAACAGAATAGACCATACATAACACTTGGTAAACCTTTCCCGCAGATGAATGTTAAGTTGCTTGGCACAGAGTAGCGGCTCTTCTAGCTAATTCTATTCTAGCCTTGATTTCTTCGTCTGGATCCATCGACTGATTGATCCAGCTTCCAAGATATTTAAAGTGCTGAATTCTTTCTATATTCTCGCCATCAAGTGTTATTCTTTCCGGGCCAACATTCATTTTGCTAACAACCATAAATTTAGTTTTTTTGACATTGATATTTAGTCCCCATCTTTTTCTTTCTTTGTTTATCTTGTCTAACATACATTGTAATTCTTTCAATGATTCAGATAGGAGCACAGTATCAGTATTTAAATACTTGATTAACTTTAATAACGGGCATAAGAAAGAGACAAATTAATATTTTGGCTAACTGCATATTGTTGCATTAATTTTATCCAGGATATTATATAGCTTTACTACCGAAGTCTCGTATTTCTTCGCCCTCAGTCGAAAAAATGCAGATAATTTGTATTTTGTTACTTGCAAAGTGTTGGCCAAAAAAGATTTTTATTTATAAATTATTTTATATTTTATTACAATTGCATTGTTTATTAAATTTTTAAAATTGATTTTTGTCAACGTAGAATAGGATCTACATATTGCATTAAAATTAGACTACATGCAGACTGAATAAAGGAATAAAATTTGTTCTTGATAAAACTAAAGCTTTTATTTAGTAAAGCCCTTCGTTTCGGACAGGAAAACCCGGTTGATTGAATAAAGGAAAATCTAGCATCAGAAAAACGAAATCTTGTCTTAAAACTATCATCATTTTAGCTATTAAACTACGTATTTTTACGATATTTTCTCCTTGGGTTCAATGTAACAGTATTTTCCTTTTTTTTTCTTAGATTTTATTAGCAACATTTTTTTGCAAAGGCTACATTTGTTTTCTTTTGCAGCAGTAAATAATGAAAGAGATAAAAATATTTCTATCCCATGAATGAAAATACTAGACTATTTAACTGACCAATTTATTAAATCCCACTTACTAAAAACTGATTTTACAATCTTTGATTTCCACGCGATACTATTATTCGAAATACACCTAATCCCTATCAGTCCTTTGCAGCTATATCCTAATCAAACCTTTTCGAATTCGACCAAATTTAACAGCTTAATGTGTGAGAGACAATTTGAACGTAATTTTCCCAGGAGCTGCATAATATAAAGTGTATAAAATTATCTGGGGTCCCTAAAAAAGGAACAGTAGGTTGAATTTATTCAAATGACACGCAAGTTTGTCGAGTGTTTAGTGCTTGTATACATTTTTGTCGCTATGAAAAATCTCCCGAAAGATATGTGCAAATGTATCGAAACAGCACTTGAACGAATGTGGGAAATTGTTTTGGCCACACTACACTAAGGAAATAAAAAAGCTAACTGATACGTTTGGGAAAAAACATTCGTTTCATTATAAAAAAATTAACCGGCTAAGATCATCTGGTCATAAAAAAGTATATACAAGTTACGTAAGAACTAAACAAATAATTCTTGTTGTCTTCTGGAATTGTGAATAGTTTTAAAATGATAAAATACGTTCTTAAAGAAACAAAAGGCAACAAATGCTGAATAACAAAAATACAGATATTCTAGATATAAAAAATGTATTGGGCGAGATGCAAATCAACAAATTCAGAATTCGTCGGCCGAACAAATCCAGGAACACCTTTATGGATAGACACCTGTCGCTTTCCGCAATTCTACCCTTCAACCAACCATTCGGAAACGAAATCCATCTTGTTTTTCTCTTTCCGCTAGATAGGTTACCAACATTCCGGTATTTCAGTATATGCATGTTCCATGCATAACGGACCAATCAGAACAGCTTAAATTAATGGTATGTTTGGTTGTCGCTGATAAGGCACTCCAAAATCTAATTTGGCTACACTGATAGCTCGACAAATGAAATGCTGGCAATTGAAATATCTTCGAACAGCTGACAAATAATGCATATGAACGAAAATGTAAGAACAACAAATCATTTGGTTTATAACAACCCAGTAAACCCAGCAATCATAACAACGACAATAATTTGAAGACACTCTTATGAACCTACTCAATAATCGGAACACAAACATACTTATGAAGTACCCACGAAAACTCGGATGCCAAAGTGAGTTGAATGTTATCTTATTGAAATAATTAGTATTCACCTCTATTTTACGAGAGATGGAAAGTATGACAGTGACATTAAGCGAAGGGTGTTGGCAGGAAAACAAATATATGGGGCACTGTATAGCTTTATGAATAGCCAGAAAGTGTCAAAAATGGCACGTCTGGCTGTGCATAGAGGTGTGTTGGTTCCTACACTTATATATGGTAGTGATTGTTGGGTTTGACAGAAAAAGCATGTAAATAGAATTAATGCTGCGGAGATGAGTAGTCTGAGAAGTATAGGCGGAGTGACTCGGTTGGATAAAATAAAGAATAGTGAGATAAGAGAACGCTGTGGTATAAAAGAAGATGTACTTACAAAGATAGATAAAGGAATGCTTAAGATGGTTTGGACACGTGGAAAGGATGGATGAAGGAAGATTGACGAAACAAATCTATAAGGCGAGTGTAAATGGACAAGTCGGTAGAGGTCGACCTCGGAGAACATATCTTGTTCAGATCAACATTGTTTTAAAGAAAGGCCAGGACAAGAGTACCAACAACCGACGAGCATGCATGAGAGCCCTGATGAAAGTAGAGGAAGCAAAAGATGTGTGTAAGAACCGTAGCAAGTGGAAGGAAGTGGTCTCTGCCTACTCCTATGGGAAAAAGGCGTGACTTTATGTATGTATGTACCTATGGTCATTTCGAATCAAAACTCGTAAAAGGTAGAACAATTCACACTTTCCACAGTGAACAGAAATACCGGCTGTAACATATAGGACTATTCTGCAGTTTCTGTGAGATCAAGTCGGAAATGGAAAAGTTATGAATTATTCTGATAGTTCATCAAAGAACTCATTTTCTAATATCTTTGCAGTGAACTTGTCTAATGTGAATTAATAAAATAAGTGTATGAATTTATATTTAGCATGCGATAAGTTTCTAATTCAAGCTAGACATCCAACTGCACAACTTCGTGTATGCTGCATTCCAGCCCATTGATAGTGGTTATCACAGGGTGGAGTCTATATTGCTTTATTGAAAATGAAAATGATAAAGTAACGAAAATTTACATGCTACAGTCGCATGCTCCAGATTCGGTAAACCATATTTGATCTTTATGTTTGTAAAAAAAACAGACTAACAAAAAATGAAGTCCGTTCACTAGCTTAACAATATAAAAATATTCAATAAAAGTTTAAAAAAAGCCGTTTATTACTTATCTTTATTATTTTTTAAGTGCACATTCTTCATATAGGAGTAGGTATAACAAGTAAATGTACTGAACTACCCAATTTTTTTTTCTTTTTTTGTAAAAAAAAAATTTTTATTAAAAACTTTGGGTACAAAGATACATGACAGCTTAAAAAATATGTCGACAGCTAAAATACCAGTTGCAGTTTTAAAGCAAAAACCATTCAAAAGATCAAATATCGTACTTGGAAGAACTGCAAAACTTAAAAGTTTATTTTCTCAAAATGACCTTTTTTGATTTCTACCAGTATTGCTTTTAACGTGCGATTTATTTACTTTCGAATGCATATTGTCCAAATATCACTAGTAAGATGAAAAATACATACATACATATAGTCACGCCTTTTTCCCGTAGGGGTAGGCAGAGACCACTTTCTTCCACTTGCTACGGTTCTTACACACATCTTTTGCTTCCTCTACTTTCATCAGTACTCTCATACATGCTCGTCGGTTGTTGGTACTCTTGACCTGGCCTTTCTTTAAAACAATGTTGATCTGATCGAGATATGTTTGCCAAGGTCGATCTCTACCGACTTGTCCATTCACACTCGCCTTATAAATTTGTTTTGTCAATCTTCCTTCATTCATCCTTTTTAAGTGTCCAAACCATGTAAGCATTCCTTTATCTATCTTTGTAACCACATCTTCTTTTACACCACAGCGTTCTCTTATCACACTATTCTTTACTTTATCCAACCGAGTTACTCCGGCTATACTTCTCAGACTACTTATCTGTTATGGATCTATTATGAGTATACAAATTTAAGGAACCAATTTAATGTAAAAGATTTAGATGTTACTAATGAAAAAACAAAAGTAGAATGGTTTTAAAAAAACAAGAAGTTTCTTTCTGTAGAAATAAAATAAAAAAGAGTTTAAATTATATTGTTATTTTTAATATTTTGTTTTTTAAATACAATATATTTAGGTTAAAAAGGGATTGATATATAAATTGCAACAAAAATAAAGCATTAAAATTAAAAACAGAAAAAAGGAATAAAAAAAATATTGTCTATACTACTTTACATAGAAATTAATAAAGAACTATCAATTAGTGCGTTATTGTAATTATGAAAAATAAAATATGAATAGGTACCTTGCCCTATACAATTTGTTAAGAGAATCAATTTGGCCAAGATTAATTGTACAACAATTGCTTTATCAAAATATTGCATTGAAGACTTCATTCAAACAATTTAATTAACAAAGTTTTATCCTTTATTATTTCTTTGGTGAAGTAAATAAGATAAGTCTTAATACTTATTTTCTAACCGCACAATACATGTTACACTAATTAAAACTTTTGCAAACAATGTTTGTCTTTACAAAGTAAAATATGTTTATAATCAATTTTGCAACTTTGGAAAAATTTAAAAACAATTATAAATGTCTTGAAGTTTTTAAAAAGTTTTGATGATTTTCCGCTTTTTATAAAAGTTACATATTTTCAGCATCGTAATTTTTTAAATCACGCAATATAAAATCTACTTTAGTTGTAAACTTCTATTCTATTATTAATAAAATTTGTGTACATATTAAGGAATTTATTTCTTCAGTTAATACGTCCTACGTAAAATATCTGTCCTAGTTACAGAAGTGTAACGAAGATAATGACTGTGGATACAAAATCATCGATATCATTGTGGGGGGCTTAAGTAAGATTAACACAGAACAATGTTTCCACATTTGAAGCAGTTTCATCATTTATATGTTTCCTCCAAAAGAAAGTCATACAACAACAATCAAAAAAATATTTTATCGTATTTCGTTGACAGTTAGATACTGTAGGACTATAATTTAAAAATGTGGGTTCAATTTTGAGAAACTGTTGACCTTAGTATCTTTTTTGGCTGCTTCTAAACGAATTGCAAGGATCTGGCAGTATGCGCGCTCGCAGCTCACCGATAACTCTCCCAAAATTCGGTAGCTCTTAGTTTAAAAAACTTATTTCCTTCTTTCATTTTCTCCTGACTTTCTATCCCTAAAGTTCCATATTAAACAAACTAATTTTCACAATTATTTACACATATATAGTAAAAACATTGCTTTCATTGGTTATTCAACAAAAAAATATTTTTTTTATAAAACATAAAAACATATAAAAAAATAATAACTTTAAATAAAAACTGCTCAGTAAATTTGCCAAGATAACGTCGAGCTATTACACTCTACCCACATTGTCTACCAACGGTATAGCTCTTGTTGAACCTAATTTTTAACATTGTTTGACTTCCTAAAACTATGAAACTACAAAACTTTAGCGAAGCAATTTAGAAACCTCTGATCACGAGCTATGCAATATCATTGCCATAGTATGTAGTTTTATCGTTTTCAATATATATAACAATGTGATTTGCCATCATCAGCATGGTTAAAAACAACTATTAAATAAAAATTTTTTTGCAGTAAATACTCTTTGTTAAGACGGATTTAGTACGAGAATTTTAGTTAATTTTTAAGTTTTGAGTAAAATATTGTTTTAATATAAATGGTCTAAAAAAAAACAATGTCAACTAGTTTTTTAACTGAATGGACGGTGAAGCAGGAATAACTGCGGAAACTAAACGCCTTCGAAATGTGGATTTATAGATGAATGCTTCGTACATGCTGGACTACTAAAATAACAAATGCAAAAGTTCTAACTAAAATGAATACCCACCCCCCCAGTTAACGAATACAATAAAGGTAAGAAAAACAGCCTACCTGGGACACTGAGTGCGACACGAGGAATATGACCAATTACAGCTGATACTGGAAAAAAAATAAAAGGCAAACAAGGTACAGGAAGGAAAAAAACTCCTGGCTCAGAAGCATATATATACCTAGATTTTTTTTACCAGCTTAAGGTATGCAGCTATAAACTTATGCGTCATCTCTCGTATACTGAACATTTCGAACAAAAAATAATTCATCTCGCATCAAGTGTTAAACTAATTCTAATTTCCTTCGGGATTCTGTCATTTCCTCTTTATATCCTGTTATCTTTTGGTGATATATCTTTCACATTTTTAATTGTGTTATTTCGTAAAATTAAAAGGGCCTTTTATTTTTGCAATACGTGCTTTTGATACATCTCTCGACATTTTTCCGGTGTTTTCATTTATTAAAAAGGTTGACAAAGAAATACAAAAAGGGACATAAAAAGGGTATTAACAGCAGAATTGACAAGTAGCACGAATTTTCACATTTTTTTATTAATTAAATGAGTTAATTAATTTTTTAAATGTTGTGTTTACAAGTTCAAACCAGATAGTTTAAAAGACAACTATGCAGGTTTTTCTTCTTTTTTAAATGCCGTGCCTGTCTTAAGGCGTGCGCTATCTTCATGATAATTTGATTGAATTGGTCTTTTTCTTTCGCTGCTCGGAATAGCTGTTCTACTCCAAGTACTGTCCAATTTCTAATGTTTAAGATATCTTTTTGCGACCTATTAATTTTCTGTCCTCAACCCTTCCGTGGATAATCAGGCGAGGGATGTGATATTTGGAGCCTCGTATCATGTGTCCAAAATAACTAACCTTTCTTGTTTTTATGGTGTTCAGAAGTTCTCGATTCTTATTCAGCTGTCTTAGTACCTCTTCATTACTGGTATGTGCAGTCCAAGGAATTTTAAGGATTCTCCGGTAGCACCACATCTCAAACGCTTCTATTTTTTTCATGTTGTCAACTTCAAGCGTCCGTGTCTCACATCCGTACAAGAGAATGCTCCATACGTAACAGCGGAGTGTTCTGAGCCGCGTCTGAACTGTGAGGTTTCGGTCAGTGAGAGTTGGTTTCCATTGGCTAAATGTCCTAGGTGCCATTTTAATCCTCGCTTTTACCTCTTCGTCGCATGTTATTTCATTGTTTAGCCAGCCACCCAAATATTTGAAATGTAGTACTAAATCAATGTTGTGTGCGTTGATTGCAGTTGTTAAATAATATTTATTTAAAAATTTTATTTATCATAAAAAAAATTAAATTGGGTTTCTAACAAATGCTTCTACTAAAGAGACTGATTTTCCATAAAAATAATGTAGCAGTAAATAAAAGAAATAACCGTAAATAAGGAAAAAAACGACGGTCGACCATTTAAGATTTAAGTCTTCACTACAATATTATTTTAAGTTTTGTCGGTGGTTTTTATTACCGCTGTATTTTACTCTTTAATTATGTACTAACTTTTATGCACTTTAAAGAGTACCCAAGTGCCAGGACGGCATTATAAATTATTCTGTACCACTTCCAATTGGTCTTGAGATAATTGTCGAGCAACATTTATGAGTAATATAGCGATGAGTGTAGTATTCCGAACGTTTATTACCAAAGCACGTTGTGCAACACTTTCTTTCGTCACATTTTTACGCATCTATTGAAAGTTACTTTTTTTTATTAATTATTAATCCGGTTTATAGCGTTTTTCGCCTTCCGGTTCCCAGTTGCCAGCCTCTTCGGTCAGTCCAATCTCCTGGGGCTAGATTTCTTTCGGACATCGCTTTCTGAATGCCCCCTATCCATGTTGGTTTTGGTCTACCTCTTTTCCTTCGTTCTGTTGGGGTCCATTTAAGCACTAGTTTGGGTAGCCTTTCATCTGTCATACGTTCAACATGGGCGTACCATATAAGTTGTCTTCTTTGGATTTCATCTATTATAGTTGTGTCGGTCTTTACAATTTGTCGAATTCGGTCATTTGTAACCCTATCGAGACGTGATATGCCTTCAAATCTTCGCCAGAAATCCATCTCCAGGGCTAGCAATCGGCGTTCTAATGTTTTATTAAGTTGCCACGTTGCACAGCCATATAGAACAGTACTTTGAAAGATAGTATTATATATCATATGTTTTTTTTCCCTAGATATATTTTTTGCCCACAACAGCGAGTTTAGGCATCCTATAACTTTCTTTCCTTTTAATATCCGTTGTTATATTTCCTCCTCAGTACGACCTTTACATGTGATTTTTGTACCCAAATAGGTGTATTCCTTACATATTCCTATTTTTACATTGTCCAGATCCAGATCTGTTGTTTCTGCCCCAATACACAAATATTTCGTCTTGCTCATATTAACCGTTAATCCCCATTCTTCGTATTCTCTAAGAAGTCGTTTTCCCATAAACTCCAGGTACTTTTTATTAAGGTTGTTTAATGGTACTTTTAGGAAGTAGACGGTAAAGGGGGTACTCTATGCTTTAACATAGACCATCATGTCGGCGGGGCCTAGCCAACCTACCAGAAGCGATGAGGTGTGGGTGTGACTTGACCTGAACCTCTGAGGGATCTCGACGTACTTTCGCTGATGACGGATGAGGGGGAATTTACCAGCAGTCTCACCTCATGGAGGATACGTCGTGAATCTCCTGCTAATGACGCTGCCGTCCGCACGTTGATATTAGAGTTCCTTTGATAGTTCGGTCGTGCTGGTTCGATGTGCCTATCTGCTGTAAGTTGTATAGGTTCTTTGGGATTTATCACCGTGAAAATTGCTTTTATTGAATAAAACAGACATAATTGTCATCGATATTATATTGGAAAATTGATACATGAAGCTTACATTTTCATGCCTCCTGTAACTTCAGAAAATTGTCACTGGCTGTCAACTTTAAATTTAATTTTAATTGGTCTTTAAACGCGGTGCTCAAAAGGCAAGCAGTGCTCATCGCTTGGAGGTTGGGCAGGAAAAAGAGCGCTCGGGGTCAAAAGATGTTCTTCTCTCGGTGGTTGTGAAGCAAGAGGGCGCGAGGCCGAAAACCCGGTAAAACGTGACATCGTTTCTCGCGCTGAATTCAGCGTTTTTATTGGTCCACGCATATAACGGTCACTTTTGCACTCGGCACTATTTTATATAGATATAACATCTAAAAAGGTGTGAGACAGGGATGTGTGGCTTCGCCATGGCTGTTTGACTTATACACAGACGATTGTTTAAAGGATTTGAAAGAGAGTGCGTATAGATTAAAAATGAATGATTGATCACCAAATGCCTTCTTTACGCCGATGATTAAGTCATATAAGCATCATCTGAAGAAAAGTTGCAGGCGATGGTTAATGTTATGCATGATGCCCTGAAAATCTAAGGGGTAAAAATAAATCTAAGCAAAACAAAAGTAATGGTATTTGAAAGAGAAGAAAGAATTACAAACTGTAAAGTTCTAATTAAGGAAGAAAGAGTGGAACAAGTAAATGAGTTTGTGTACTTGGGTTCAAACTTTACAACAGATGGTAAGTATGACAGTGACATTGAGCGAAGGTTGTTGGCAAAAAAACAAATAAATGGGGCACTGCATAGCTTTATGAACAGCCAGAAAGTGTCAAAAAAGGCACGTCTGTCTGTGCATAAAGGAGTGTTAGTTTCTACATTTATGTACTATTCTATAGTGGATTACTAATTTCACGTGATAAGGAGAGTGATCGGATTTTTATAGTGGGTTACCAATTGCACGTGGTCAGCAGCTGATTCGTTTTGTCGGTGTCAGGGCCGTACTGCGTGGTTTTAAAGTCAAGGAATTTCTCAGAGAGGAATTGTGCAGTTGAAAGTACTGATTTTTTAACACATCAGAAGGCTTATAAACATTAAAACATTAAAAAAAAATTTATATAACACGCTAAAAAATTTATTAACAATTATATATCTACTCCTGAGTTATAATATGCGAATTAAATAACTGTTACCGATTTATTATTGAAGTCTATTTTAACACGAATTTTCATTATGTTACGAACACGTTTTTATTATAAAACGAATTTTTGGCCTATAGAAACAAGCACTCGGGAGTATTCAAGTAGGTAGGATGTTTTTACATATTTGACATTTAATTTCTATCGACATTCACTCACAACGCGTCAAAGTATTAAAGTGTAAACTTGTCAAGTAGTGGTGAAAAATTATCTTGTACACCACCATCACAAATTTTTCAAAAAATAAAAATTTGTGAAAATTTAGTGACAACGAAGTCAAAAAAAAATGTTTGACAAATATGATACACAATTCATGGATTGGAGAATTACGAAAAATATTTCATCTTTTTCGGAAAATGTATTGTTGGTTTATTTTAAAGAACTTTGAAAGAAACTCAAATCTTCAAGTTTATGGACACATTATTCCATATTAAAACTGATTCTTCTTCTTAGGGTGTCGATCCGTTACGAATGTTGGCGATCATCATAGCAATCCGGACTTTGTCTGCAGCAATCCGGAACAGTTGTGTAGATGTTTTATTAAACCAGGTCCTAAGTTTCTTGAGCCACGGTGTCCTGCGTCCTCCCGGTCCTCTGTGTCAAGAAGATTTTTTCTTGTAAGATTGTCTGCAGCAGACCGTATCTTTCTTTGTTTCGCATGATATGACCTAGGTACTTACGTGCTTTACGTGCTTTAATTATGTTTATTAGTTTCAGGTCTTTTTTCATTGTCCTTAGAACTTCGACGTTTGTCTTTGTTGCCGTCCAAGGGATTTTCAGCATTCTCCTGTATAGCCACACCTCGGAAGAGTTGAGTTTTTTGGCTGTGCTTTCATTTAGCGTCCAGGATTCTGCACCATAAAGGAGAACAGAGAAGACATAGCATCGCAGGAGTCTCACTTTAGTGTCCAGGGTGATGTTATGACTTTTAAAGAAGGCGCTCATGCGGTTAAAGGTTGCTCTGTATTTTCCTATGCGTGCTCTTATTTCCTGTACGTGGCTCCAACCCTTATTTATAATGGTTTCCAGATAGTTGTAATGTTCAACTGTCTCGATAGTCGCTTGGTTACGAATAGTTGGCTTTCTGTTAAAACCACCTACGTGACATTTTCAGATATTTTGTGCTGGTCGACAGGATACCGTACACCTCAACGTTTTCCATTGAAATTAATTTTCCGTAAAATAAAAAAAAAACAGAGGCATACATCAGTAATTTGGTTATCTGTTTTTTTACGTTTGAATAAATAGTATGTGCAATAAAATAAATTGAATAGCTTTATATCATTGAGCTTCGTAACATCTACATCTATAATTTAAAAACATCGTCGACGAAGTGGTTGATATTTTATTATTTACGCGATTTGCTCTAATACTCGATTTTCGAGCGAAACAATGCAGCACAGAAAAAGCTACTTCAATGAAATTGCATTTTAAATTTTCAGGCATATTTCCCAATAAAATTGAGCAAAGGAATGCGAAGAGCGACGCATCCTGCCTCGTTTCTGTAGCATATTTCATAAAATTCGCGACGCGTTTAGCATTAAATAATGCAGACACTGCTTAGCACTTTAAAGATGCTCCTCCTCTCTGCAGCTACGGCGCGGCGTCTGTCTCTTTCGCTAGATAACTAAGTAATGAGCTGATAAATTATTTACAGGCGATAATGATATTCCGTCGTTTATTTTTGCTTGTTTATTTGTTTTTTACCTTTCTCCTACCAATTTTACATCAACAAATTCGTATTAAATTAAATACGAATGACAAAAGGATTACTAAAACATAATTGCAAACAAATATTTGTCTTCTCTACAAATAAACGAAATTTTAACTGTGCAACTGCACTGAATATTACTGTAATCGCCGTGGATTGAAGGGTTTGTTAGATAATTCCTAAGGGTTGTAAATCCAAAAATAACGCAACTACCGAGATTAATCGTGGACTATATACAGGATGATTCTTTGGAAGTTCCAATTAGACGTTTTAGAGAAACTTGACATAATTAAAATCTGAAAATTTAAGGTGAAATGTTTTTGGATATGCCAAATTGATTTAAAATATTAAGAGCCTTTAACTACTTCCGCTTATACCGGAAATTGGATATGACTTGCTAATTTTAAATATTATTTTAAATAAATTTTACCGAGGTATAGTCAGCAAACTGTATGCAAAGACATTGATTAAAAGTGTAACGAATGAAACTAAGATGATATGGGATGTGCAAGCAGGATTTAGAATAGAAAGGAAATGTGTGGATCGGGTCTATTAATAACGAGGTATAGTCTTGGCTAGAAGACAAAAGGTCTATTGCGCTTTTATAGATTTGGAAAAGGCCTATAACAAAGTGGTGAGAAGTAAATTGTGGTCGACATTGCCTATGTATGGGGTGAGCGGTAGTTTAATGCGAGCACTAAAATCACTTTACGAGGATTTCACTGCTTGTGGCAGGATAAACGAAGCTTGCACGGACTGGTTTAACATCTAAAAAGGTGTGAGACTTTTCCATGGCTGTTTGACTTATACATAGACGATTGTTTAAAGGATTTGAAAAAGATTGCGTATAGATTGAAAATGAATGATTGATCGCCAAATGCCTTTTTTACGCCGATGATCAAGTCATATTAGCATCATCTGAAGAGGAGTTGCAGGTTAATGTTATGCATGATGCCCTGAAAATCAATGGGATGAAAATAGATATAAGCAAAACAAAGGTAATGGTATTTGAAAGAGAAGAAAGCATGACAAATTGTAAAGTTCTTATTAAGTAAGAAAGAGTGGAACAAGTAAATAAGTTGTGTACTTGGGTTTAAACTTTACAAAAGATGGTAAGTATGACAGTGACATTAAGCGAAGGTTGTTGGCAGGAAAACAAATAAATAGGGCACTGCATAGCTTTAACAGCCAGAAAGTGTCAAAAAAGGCACGTCTGCATGTGCATAAAGAAGTGTTAGTTCCTACATTTATGTATGGTAGTAAAGATTGACGAAACTAATTTATAAGGCGATTGAAATAAACAATTCAGTACAGGTCAACCTCGGCAATCATACCTCGATCAGATCAACATTGTTTTGAAGAAAGGCCAGGTCAAGAGTACCAACAACCGACGAGCAAGTATGAGAGCACTTATAAAAGTAGAGGAAGCAAAAGATGTGTGTTAGAACCGTAGCAAGTGGAAGAAAGTGGTCTCTGCCTACCCCTACGGGAAAAAGGCGTGACTGTATGTATGTATGTATTTTAAATAGAACAACCTGTATATTATTACGTATTTCGATAAAGCTACTGTTGGATATTCTCCCAATATAGGGTTTTGCTACCTTACACTGAGTTTTTTACGAGATATGATTATTCTCATCACCAAAAAGTGTCCGATTTGACACCCTGTATCATTATAATTAATGTAAATTTAAACATGTTTTTCTAGTATTGTGTTTTTTTTCTAAACTTGGTCATTTTGTAATTAAAATGATTATTATTGTACAGGGTAAAACTCAACTTTTTTAAATGGATCACCCTGTATTTTATAACGTTGTTAGACATATCTTTTACTGCTCTTTAAGTTTTGTTTACAACTTTCTATGCCTAAATTAAACTGTTTTTGAGATATTCGTTGGCTCGCTTGTCGTAATTTAAAAATTTCAGGCAGAAAAAATAAATTAATTGACAGGTTAGTAAACAAAGTCTAGTTATTATGTAGCGGTACTTTAGAACTCTTTTTAAAGTAATAATAAATTTAAAAATATTTTAGACTGAAATATGAGTCAAACATACTTGGTAATTAAAATGAATTTAATTAAATATCACAAACTGAAATGTTTTAATAACAACCAGGGGTTATATTTTTTTTAAATTCATGTTTATTTACTGAAAAAGCAATCAACAGTTGTTTACTTGTTAATAATATCTACAAAAAACATGAGTAATTACTTGAGTAAAATAAATTATTTACTCCAAAATTGAAAAATAAGTACTTACTTAACCTAACTAATTATTGGACAATTAGGTACCACCAATAAAATGTTTGTAACACACATAATATGTATATTTATTAATTTTTTATTTTGGTAAATCCACTCTCCTCGATGCGTGTACCCATTTATTACATCGAACCTCATTAATGTA
The DNA here is from genome assembly GCA_950111635.1 of Agelastica alni. Lineage (NCBI taxonomy): Eukaryota > Metazoa > Arthropoda > Insecta > Coleoptera > Chrysomelidae > Agelastica > Agelastica alni. The sequence continues at coordinate 21,846,603 of OX467713.1, read as the reverse complement.
AGGTTTTACAAATGGTATAAAAAACACGTTTTTCTCTGGATATCATTTATCCGAAGTGCAATTTGCAAAACTACAATGTTTTGTTGGCTTTGTAGTTATATACATTTTTTTTTATTTATTTGATTTATCATTTTTAATCACCCACTTATATCACTTATTTTACACTGTCTTAAATGAGTTAAGTTTAGTATTTGTCCCTACCACAAGTGCTGCCTCTCGTGACAGTTTGCCACACTATTTTCAGAAAAAAGGCTCATTTAAACTCTCTTTTATTACTTTAAAATTGTAAGTAAAATTGATATCACGTATTCTTCTTTAATAAGCTTATTTGTTTTTCACGCTTTTCTTTTTCTACAATTTAAAATTAAAATCGTTCTGTTTCAAATTAACAAAATAAGAAATAGAAAATCGCAGGATCGGGAAAATCAAAATTGATAATTTGGAAATGATAATAAAAACGAACTAAAGATAAGAATTTCCATTTTAATTTAATTCATATGGGTAGGCGAATACCTTCCGAGATGATTGTTATATTCAATGAGAGCACGAAGATTCTATGATTCCGGAGAAATCCATTATGCGCCAATTCAATTTGGCTTTGTTCTGTGTAACTAAACACACATACGTGGTGTTTGCCAAGCTTACTTATCTCTCAGATTTACAAACAAGGATAATACTGCGAGAATTTTCGTTTAATCCACGGCAAACAAGCCACTGCGAAGCTTCCATAAATCGGGGCAGTAAAATAGGACTTCTCAACCATGTAAATGCTATTATAGGCAGCCTAATAAACTAAAAGAAAACTCTTCTGAAAATAAATTTAATTGATTTTAATGCACGCCAAGTCCTGCAGAAAAATTGGTACAATTTGCATAATGTACCGGAAAATACTGTGTTAGCCACAATTTTTTTTAATTGAGATACAAGAAAATAAATAGTTTTATACAAACAATGTTATATATGCAAATATGCAGATAAATATTTGGTCTTAAAAAATGGAGGATACTTCCTTGGACTTTTAGTCTAAGAACATCTATTTCGTAGTCTCTTTCCCGGTCAATAAGGACAACAAAATGCTTTGACCATGCAGATACAGACATCCAGCACTGTCCAACTGAAACCGTCATGAACCAAAATAAATCATAAACTCGTAAAGTTTTTTTCACCAATTATTTCATAAAACAATAACATTTACTATTTTTTGTAAACGAGCACCTATGTATCCATCTAACTGACCTTAATGACTAAATAATTTATTAACATGAATGTATTAACATTAATTTTTCAACAAAATGTACAGTTACTTGTTTAACTGCGTATTTTTTTATACAAATTGGCTTTATTTCAATTTTAACAATTTTATCTGACAGCAATTCAGGTTTGTTGTAAAACCCAGATGAGAACAAACTCCAAAGTTTCTCTTCAAATCATGTGTGATGGGAGTAAGTATGTCGTACGTAAATAGAAGTACAAGGAAACTTACTTCAAACTTTTGGGAAACTGACATTTTGTCGGAAAATTATTTTGTAGGTCGGATTATGGGTATTAACGATTGACTGTTTGAGTTGTTTAAAGTTTCTGTTACTCGATGAAAATCGCAATTATGTATATAGTTTGCGACTTGGCTTTTCTTTGTAACTAAGAATTTGTCAAAGTGACGACGCCAGTCTTACGGTTTAATTGTTTTATTATAAAAACAAAAACATTGAAAACAACTTTTTTTAAATGTAAGCTATTCATTTTTATTAAATAAGTAAATTAAATTAGATTAAATTTAAATGGGAGGCTTTAAGTAAGTATGAGCTTCGATCTGATGAGGTTTATTGTGCCCTCGCTGTGGTTGTATTTTCTCTTTCAGCTCCGATTGTTTTACCAACTTTCAGAGAGTCACGGTGGGAGTCACGGTGTCCAATAATATGTCTTGACATGACCATGTTGCTAACATCGCAAAGTCGGCAAGCCAGAGGCTAGGTTTTCTGTGGAAAGCTAGAAAATTTTTTACTCCTGATCAACTGTTGACGACGTACAAGGCTCAAATCCAACCTCTACTGGAGTATTGCTCGCACATTTGGGGTTCAGCACCAAGGCATTCTCTTCGTCTTCTAGATTCCATTCAGAAAAGAGCCATTCGTTTGATAAACAGCTCAACTCTCACAGATACCCTTCACCCTCTAGAACATAGAAGAAGAGTTGCAGACCAGTCATTGCTCTACAGATATTTCCATGGCAGATGCTCCAGAGAAATAAAAACTCTTGTACCACCATTGGCCACATTCGGCCGAAGAACTCGGCACGCTGATCAGTCTCACCCATTTACTCTCAAGATTGACACTACTAGGACCAATCTTCATCAAGAATCCTTCTTTTACAGGGCTGCTACGGAATGGAATAAGCTTCTAAAATCAGTTTTTCCAGAGAACTATGACCTACAACTTTTTAAAAAGCGTGTCCACAATCATTTCCTTTCTATAATCCCTTCCCCTTCTAATAGTCGCAGTGCGGGCCGTCCGCGGCCCACACGATAGGTCTACCCTTTTTGCGACTATTTTCGTAAAAAAAAAAAAAAAGATTGTTGGGGTCCTGGGGTGTAACTAAATATGTTGTACCTACCTTATTCTTCCCAGGCCGGGGCATGAACATAGTATATGTTCAGCAGTTCGTCTTCCATGCAGCAAAACCGACAGTCCATTTGTTGGTTCTTTCTGAGGTGGTATCTTAGACGACAGTGACCTGTAAGCAGTCCCGTTAGAATTCGCAGGTCGTTCCTGCTCCATTCTAGGATTTGTTTAGTTGTGTTTCTCGGGGGTTTAGGTAGAAACGCCTTCGAGTGAGTTAACGCTGGTATATCGGACCAGAACGTGAGTATTTTTCTCTACGCCCAGTCCGAAATAATTGTTTTGGCGGCACTTGTGGTGACTCCAAAAACCGGTTCTGGTCCAGTAAATGCAGATTTGGCCCCCTGTTTTGCAGGGATGTCAGCTTTTTTTGTTTCCCTCCACCCCCTGGTGTCCAGGTACCCACAGTAGGGTCACCCTGTTGTTCGCACCAAGGTACTCTAGGGATTCAATGCAATTCCATAAAAGTTTAGAATTTATTTGTTGGGGTCTTACTGTGGTTCAGGTTTTTTTGCCCAGGCACAAAAACCGGGGTCTTGACAGTTGCCCACTCAGTGACGTAGAACGTGTTTCGCAGTTTTTTCCTCTTTAAGAAACAGCATTACTGTTCTCAACCTCTCCTAACCCACAAAGGTGTTTGTAGAGTCGATAGTGTCCTGTCAGCAGGACCACTGTTACTCTTAGTCTAGTACGGCTAAGGCTAAGCAGTTCTGTCGTAATCGGTCCTATTATGAAGTTTTTCGCGTGCCTCTGCTGTAGATCCATTTCATTTAGCCAGAGCTTCTGAGTGCATTCACTTTTTTATAGTGCTTTCTCCGAGCCTTCTGATTTTTAATGGCGACCGTCTCTATTAAAGAAGTGAGTATATAAATATTTAAATCACAATATTTGTGATTTTTGGTACCAAAATATTGTTACGATAAATATATATCCCTGGCGGTTCGTCCACACAAGGGGCTTATCTATTTCTTTGGTTGTTAAGAAAAAGCCCCAAATAGCGAATGATTTATGGCCACGGCGCGATTGAAAGCGTCCAACGTTATAGCGGTCGTGTAAGTTTTTGAAATTAAGTTTTAAAGTTAATAGAGAAAGCGATATGTTGTATTAATGTTTGTAGTTATCTTAGTGATTTATCAAGTGAAAATTTATTGTTTAAAAAAATAATTAGAATAAAGTGTAAAGTTTTTGTAATTACCATAAACGAGAAAATAAAGGAAAATAACAGTAAGTGAAAAGAACACGTAGAACGGATGTACGAAAAGAGGATTTTATCAATGCAGTGAAAGAAGAGATATTGAAAGGCGGAGAAAAAGATGTAACAGGCAAAGTGACTAAAACCTGAAGAGAAGAAGAAGAAGAAGTTTTTGTACTCAGTGTTTACCCGACAGATATTATGCCAGTTAGGTACGACTTCGAAATGCAGATTGAAGTCGTAGTCTCCCCGAAGGGAAGATATCTATATTTTATCAAATAGCCAAGCAGCACTAAAAGCTCTAAAGTCATACCCCTTTGAGTATAAGCTGACTTGGGACTGTAAACAATCCTTGAGACAATCAGGTTACTCTTATGTGGGTTCCAGTCAGAAGGGAGCTAAAGGCAACGAGAAAGCAGACTGCATTGCCAAGGAAGGGGCAAATAAACAATTTTCCGGCCCACAACCCTTCTGTGGACTCTCCAAAGCCCACTTGAAAGAAGAGGTCCGATGCTGGGAAACAGATAAAATGAAATCTCACTGGCATAAAGTGCCAGGACAAAGACAAGCGAAAAGGCTTAAAAGCCTTTTGCCAAGGAAAGCTAAACAGCTTCTCGAGTTGGACAAGAAAGACTTGAAACGGGTGATAAGACTTCTCACTGAACACTGCCCTCTAAGGTATAACCTGAAAAAGATAGGCAAAATAGAGAGTAATGGTTGCCGCTACTGCGAGAACTTCTCTGAAACTGCAAAACATTTGCTTTGCGAATGCTCAGCGCTTTTCTGCAAGAGGCTCAAGTTTCTGGAAGGGACCTGTCTAAAGTCTTTCGATGTCAGGAACTTAGTTTCCAGGAAACTGATAAACTTTGTACAAAGTCTCGAAATCCCGGGTCTCGAATAGATTAGGGGTTATGTACAAAAGATCTGATAGGTCAAGTGCTTGAGAGGCAGCATAACCTTTACGACCCTCCCTACAATCTACAATCTACTCAGTGTTTAAACTTATCGAACCCAAGAGTAAATTTCGCAACAATATGTTGTTATATAATTGAAAAGCATGAAATTTTTTGTAATTTATTTACTTTTAATAAAGAAAACACGCGCACATCTAATAAATTTTTATTTTACCGGCATAATACCAAACGCGTGAAAGAGTAAAGCATTGTCTAAGCTCCCCAGCAATTTTTATGATCTCCGAAAACCCTACAATATACATTTCTATTATAAAGGATATCCCAAACACCTGAAAACGACATAATAGGGTAGAAAAGCAGTGAATTCTAATATAATAAAGAGTTTTCTTTTTTTTTATTGAAGCGAGGGTTGAATTCAAACGATACATATTTTTTTAATACTAGTTAGTGTCGATAGAATTTTATAGAAATGTGTTTGCTGTATAGCGCAATGCTGCCATAATGACGACTTATTTCTTTTTTAAAGGTTTCTAATCTCCGATTCGACTTTGTACGTCATTGAAAGCACATTTTATATTGCTGCTGATGCAGTACAACTGACAAAATATACAAGAAGACCCAGCAAAATCTAACGTGAAAATTTATTTGATTTCACCAATATTTAAATACAGTCAGAAATGCTGCGGCACCGGCGGTAAATTTTTGTAACAAAATATTTCTGGAAAAATTGCTTTTACAAAAAATAACAATTAAAAAATAATTACGAAGTTTCGGCCGCTACTGTCAGAATTGTTGCTAAAAACCTATGTTCTGTACAAAATGTGTACCAGCGCTATCACAAAAATGGTCTTATAATCAGATGACCCGGATCTGGGCGAAAAAGAGTCACGATTCAAAAAGATGATCGGTTTGTGTTGATGTCAATAGAAGTCAATAGAACATTTTTTTGCGGTTTAGCTATGAAAGGAGCTTAAAGAGGTTATAGGCGTTAATGTTAGCCAATGGAGAATTATAATAAGTCTTCGTGCTAATGGATTGTCTTGCAAAAGAATGGCTACAAGTTCAACATTGAATAGCAAGATTGGATTTCGCTCGAAATCATTTGGCATGGAACAATGATGACTGGAGCAGGGTACAGATAAGTCGCGGTTTTGCCTCAATGGACCAGACGGACGTCGACGAGTATGGAGAAGACCCGACGAAAGTTACGCCTCCGTTTGTATTAAGGAAAGAAGTAAATTTGGTGGTGGGTCTGTTATGGTTGGGGACTTCCTAACAGCTCGCAGATACATAACGGAGGTCCAGGAAAATCATGTTATGCCTTTCATGGTCACTATAGGCGAGCAAAACATTTTTATGCACCATTATGCAAGAACACACGCTGCCAGGATCGTTAGTAATTATTATCTAGATGAAGTAGAAATTACGCGGTTTGATTGGCCAGCATGCAGTCCAGATATGAATCACTACGCATTTAGTAGCATTAAGAGGGAGCAACCATTGGTAACACCATAGCGATATAGAGTTTCAATCATCCTGAAGAGATAACTGGTTCGTTATTGGATTTGAATAAATTTTTATGTCATCTGCGTAAAAAGATATTTTGCTTTAAACGTAAAAGGGGAGATCGCTGGTATATGCTATAAAAAGCGAAGGTCCCAAAACAGAACCCTGAGGCACCGCACTTTCCACTAATTGTTCTTTTAAGAATGCTGCTCCTACTCTAACTTTAAAACGCTTACTCGATAAGAAGTTATCGATCCGCATATGTAAGTGCCCTCGTATCTCAAAGTGATCATGCTTATGTAGGAAGTCTTCGTTTAGGAACCCGATCAAAAGCTTTTGAGAAATCTAAGTATACAACATCGTTGTAGTGCAATAGTATTTTCCTGGAAGAAATTAATTTATTTCTTCTGAAATGATAGATTCCATGACTTTACTGACTACTGGAAGCAGGATGATTGGACGATAATTATTTGAATCGAGTTTATTGCCTTTTTTTGGATTAAATTGGATTAAAATTGGGTGGGCACCCCCGAACATTTCAGTTGAAAAATGCAGAAAAAAAGTACCTGACTCTTGGCCTATAAGTAGCAGCTTTAGGAAAATATGAAATCGATAATATTAAGTAAAAATGAGAAACTGGACATTAATCATCCTGAAATGTAACAGAATAAAACTATATTATACTTGTAGATGATTAAAATCCTTATGTTATCTTAGGATATTTACTTACCACAGCGGTAAAATCATTCTGGTTTCCAACTTACCTGAAAAAAAAAATTTAGATTTAAAAGTTGTAAACAATAAAAAAAAAATTTAAAATTAAATCGTTAGTATCTCCAATGGTTTTGTTTTAAATTATACATCACACAAACAGAAAACAACAGTAGTAAAGTGGTAAGAACTAAATATTTATTTATTTACTGTGACCAGAACTCCCATAAATAATTAGAGAAGAAAACATTAATTACAGTCACTAGTTTAAGCGGCAACTACGAAGAAAAAGCTGTGGATGATAATAGGAAAAACCGTAGTATAACTAATTTAAAAGGAACTATAGCTATATTCTCGGTTGGTCCACTTCCTCGATTACCAAATAGCACCTGAACAGTCAGGATTTGTCAAAGGGCGAGGTACACGAGAACAAATCCGAATACTTCCGAATACATCCGAATACTTATGGAGAAGGCCAGGGAATACTATGCACCCATGTATATGTGTTTTGCCGACTACGAAAAAGCGTTCGACAATGTAGAAATGGTCAAAATTGTGGAAGATCTTGTGCGTTGCGGGAGTACCTACTCATCTGGTAAATCTCATAAAAAAGTTATATGAACAAAGTAGAGCAGTCGTCAAAATTGACAATCGTATTTCCAGAACAGCAGATATCAAAAAGGGAGTTAGACAAGGGTGTATTTTATCATCTTTCTTGTTTAATGTATATACGGAATGTTTAATGAGAGAGATACTTAATGAGTGGGAAGGAGGCTTTGCCATAAATGGGAAAAAAATTTCAAATCTTAGATATGCTGATGACACTCTTCTGATCGCTAACTCAGCAGAAGAACTTACAGAATTGATACAACGACTCGAGAAAACATCAAAATAGTATGGTCTAAAAATCAACTATGCCAAATCTAAAGTATTGATAGTTGATAGATCGGATAAGACAGCCAACAGACCACATCACATTGCCAACTGTGAAGTGGTAGATCAGTTTGTTTATCTGGGTGCACTTATCCACTCCTCCGGCAGCTGCAAGATGGAGATCCACCGTCGTATTCAACTTCGCCGAACAGCAATGAGCCAATTACATAAAATTTGGAAAGATCGATATATATTCATCCATACCAAAAAATCACTGGTCCATGCCTTAGTGTTCTCCATTTTCTGGAACGCTTCCGAGACATGGGTTATGAAGGCAGCCGACAGACGTTGGGTCGACGCCTTTGAAATGTGGGTATGGCGAAGAATGCTAAGAATACCGTGGACGGCACATCGTACCAATGTGTTAGTACTGAACGAGATTGGAACATCAAACCGTCTCAGTAGCTTGACATCATCGCGAATACTGAACTTCTTCGGACATATAACTCGTCACGACAACATTGAGAGACTGATTGTTCAGGGCAAACCCCTTGGCAAAAGGAAACGCGGACGCTCCCCATCTAGATGGACAGACATTGTATCAAAAGTAACCGAGCGTCCACTAGTGGAAGCCATTAGAACCAACTGCTGCTGACCGTGGGAGATGGCGAGAGACTGTAAGAAGAGTTCTGAGTAATAACACCTGACATTAACTTGTGATCACTACACGTCGTTCTCGTCGTTAGACTAAGAACAAGATAGCCATATTGTTGTTTTAGTAGACGTGAACTTTGATGAACACCCATGTTCTTTTTGGTATAAGTAATTACTGTTTAATAAAAGTAACAGGAATTGGATTTAATAAAAAATTAAAGCTCATAATCTCAATGAGAAGACATAAAGGTAATATTGGTTCAAACTACCTTCTAAAACTTCCCAGGAGGTAAATGTGTGATTGCGCAACTATTAGTTTCCTAATGAGCCAGGAGAATTAAAGCGAAACGTGTTTGTCATACCTAAAGACACTACAAAATTATTATTATTATTATCGTAATCGTTTATGACTTGTTATGTTTGCATGCCTATTTACTGTTTATCACCGACATAATAATGAAGTAATCTGTAAAGATATTAATTTTAGCTTTGTTAAATTAAATAAGGGATAACAGCGTTTAGTTTTGGTCATAAACACTTTTATAGCTAAAATGTTTAATAGCGTATAGCAGTGTTAACCGGCAACCGTTTAAATAAGTAAATTTTTGTTGTATCTTTTATGGGAATTAATTCGGTCCGGAAATAATTGTTTTACAGTCGGGACTTTAAGGTTAAAATAAATCTAATATTTACAACGATAAAAGTACATCTTATAAATTTTTTAAGTGATGCTTTTTATGGAGGCATTTATTTTGTAATTTCAGTGAGTATGGTGAGGTCATCTGGTAAATGTACAAAAGTATTTAGAACAGATTATTTAATATTTTGAAATTTTAAGATTTTTTTATGTGTAGGAATTTGCTTCCAGTGCAGTTCGCCAATATTTCTTTAGTCATCTCCTTATCTCATTTGTGGCCTTGCTTTATGTCTTTTACCCAACCATAGTATTTATTGCTGTATTTCATTATTTCATCCTTTATCTTTCAGACGGGCATTATGTCCTGCGAAACTCCATTTTGGTCGGGCGTCTTTCACTTTCGTTTTACTTCTAATATGAGAGCACTGATGAAAGTAGAGGAAGCAAACGATGTGTGTAAGAACCGTAGCAAGTGTATGGAAGTGGTCTCTGCCTACCCTATGGAAAAAAGGCGTGACTTTATGTATGTATGAATGTATTACTTCTAATCCATTCGTTTGTTTTTCTATCACTAAGTTTTACTCCTAACATTGATCTTTCCATCGCTCTTTGTGTCTTTGTAATTTTATCCATATTAACATTTGTAAGAGTCCAAGTTTGTGAGCCATAAGTGAGTATAGGAAGGATACATTGATCATAAACTCTTATTTTCAGATATTGTTGTATTTTACTACTTTTTAGTATCCTGCCTAAGCCAGCCTTATTTGTCTTGTAATTTCCGCAGTTTGATTTTCCTTGTTTACTTTTATTATTTGTCCTAGGTATATGTATTCATTTACTGTTTCCAAATTTTTCTCATTGAGTGTTATCTGTCTAAAGACCTGTGTATTCGTCATTATCTTTGTTTTCTCAAGATTCATCTTAAGACACACTTCTTCCGAAGCTCTCAATAGTTGAGTAATCATGGTCTGCAATTCTTTGAAACTTGTAGCGATAATAATTATGTCGTCAGCATACCGCAGATGGCTCAGTGTTCTGCCATTAATATTTATTCATTTGTCAGTCCAGTCGATGTTCTTAAACACGTCTTCAAGTGTGGGTGTAAACCATTTTGGTGAGATAACGTCCCCTTGGCGAAGTCCTCTGTTAATTGGTATAGGTTTAGTGTTCCCACCTATCGGTACTGTCATTGCTGCTTTTTTGTATAAATTGTGTATGAGAATTCTATAGCGGGAGTCTATTCTGCAGTTCTCTCCATTGCCCAAAATTCTATGGAATTGAAGGCTTTTTCATAATCGATAAAGCCTATATATATATAAGTCTAGGTGATATTCATTTGCTTTCTCTATCAGCGTTTTTACGGTTTGAAGATGATCAGCCGTACTGTAGCCCTTCCGGAATCCTGCCATTTTATTTATTACAATGCAAAATTTAATACACATTTTAAATCTACTTACTTTGCGGATCCAAATAAATAAATAATTACGATAAGAGAAATCTATTGGTATAAAGTTAAAACGATATTGACAAATATTTTTTTTTAAAATTCAAAATGAGTTAAATTATGTAAGAAGGTGTTAAAATGTTTTAAGGAAGTCACACTGAAATCAATTGAAAAAAGTTATGTTTTATATTACTTAGGAATGAGGAAATCTTAATTTCAACTTTCTCCTTAATTAACTATTTATGTTGCCTCAGTTCGCTTAATTCCATTAATCTGTTTAGCAAATATTGATTAGTAAATTATTAACTCCTTAGGATACAATGAACATTCCCAGTTGGCAAATAGTCTGAACTACAGTCAGGACCATACTGGAGAATTAACAGAATAGATAATATTTTCAAACGGAAATAAAATAGAACCTCAATAACGTAATAACCTCTATAACTTAATTTTGTTTTTTCTCCTACCCTTTTTTAATTAAAATATGAACCCTCGATAACTCAAACGAATAATTTGGGCATTGGTCCTCACTGATAAAGTAATAAAGATGAATGTGATAGAAGATTATCTGACGATTTCCAAAACAATATTAAACTCTTCTGGAAGTCCATAAGAACAGCCAGAGGTAAAAATACTATCTCGCAACTGGAAAAAATCAGGTACCAACATGGTAGTATGGTAAAAGGAGAGGAATGCGTTTTAAAGAGATGGAAGAAATACTTCGAAATTTAGCCAAAAGACACGAAGAAAGGCTTAATCAATATCTGAATGTCAAAGCAATCCAGCAGCTAGACAACACAGAAATAGAAAGAAGACTCAAAGGGACCAAACCATTTGAGTTAGTGAAGTGAATGTGTTAAAAGCAGAGCATAGTGCATTTTTACATGTTAAGTTAAGTGTAACCCCATCTGCCAAAACCTAATGAACACTACTGAGTATACCTTAGTTTGAGACTTAAAGTATTAATTTAGGTTAGAATAGAATTGCTCATTGGTTTATTTTGACCAGATTGTAATATAACAAAATGTTTAATAAAGTGAATATTTGACAAAAAAAAAGCTAGGTTCAAAATTTATTTTTGATGTGTTCAAAGACTACGTCCCTGCCTCCGGGACGATTCTACTTAGAGTATCAAATAATTGGAGGTTGACGACAAATTACTGCAAGAAGCTCCATCAGCTCCATTATAGACTTTATTTTCGAGGCGATTAGTTTTAATCTGTTTTGAGCTGAAGGATGTTTGAAAATGACAAGTTGCCACGAAACCCGGTCGTTATCTTTTAAATTCAGGCCGCGGCAAGTTGAATGGAAATAAAAGTACCGTATGTGTCAACTCGAAATATCCATCGAAAAAATACCCAAAAGACCAACCGAAGATCGATTGAAGTTTTCTTTACAATCGCCGGCGAGTATTTATTTGCCGGGCAAATATTTAATAACACTTTAAACTTTTCATTTCACTCTTTTATTATGTGCTTGGTGACCCGGACCAAACTGATGTGGGTGTTTTTCGCTTTTTCGAGATGTTCGAATCGCTCGAAAAAAATTGCAATTGTGAGAATAATAAACAACTTTATACGACGGCTGGGGTTTTCAATTTGGCGTGTAATATCAACAAATCTGGTCCACTTGAAGTGGGTTTCTGAACAGATTCATTTCTGCGTTAGTAGGAATACTTCATTCATCAGTGCGACAGTGGAGATTTCGTTTTTACTTCTTCACATGACTTGGGACAATCACTATAACCTTAGTGGTTGTAATTTTAGGTTTTACTTTCTCATAAACTCTTAAATTTAACGAGTGTACGAAATAATACTTAATTATTAAATGTAATTAAATATTTTTTATTAAATTATTGTTATCTATTAATTAGTAAATATATTACCCTAATCAAGGCTAATTATTTTGAATTTTTTAAATTAATCGCTATGGAGGTCGGCTAATTGATTTAACTTTTCTCCCCGTTTATGGTTAGTTTAGAGTTTAGAGTTAAAAATGAACACATTTTTAAAAGAGATCTCTTGCACACGTCGTAGTCTCTTTCCTGATAAGTCAGACGTACACACCGTCACTAACAGTTTGATACTGATTGCTAACGTTGCAAACACATGTCGACGAAATGGAGACGATTTAAATTAGAGTCGTGTAGTTAATTTATTATTTTTTGCGAATGATATTTTTTCATATCAGTATGCATAAAAATTTAAAAATGTCATCAATCAATAAAACAAAAAGTAAAAGACTAAAAACATATATTTTTCTACTCATGTATAGGAAAATAATCATATTATGCCATATGGGAATATACTACAAACAAATTAATGTATTTTTGACACTAATGACAGTTAATCTCACTACTTGGCACTTAAATCAGCAAACGAACGTCACATCGTTTGACAGTTTATAACATTTTTACGATTATATTTAAACTTCTATTTATGACTATAATTAATATGGACTCTGATAGAGAAATTGGTGAATCATGTACACCACCTAATATAGTTAAAGCGGCAAACTCAGTTCACAACAATATTTTGCCAGATAAATCTCGAGAAAGGTATAAATTTGTGTAGAGAAAGTGAATGACTTGGAGAAATGATAACAAGACAAACTCCTTTTCGAAAAATGTTCTTATGGCTTACGTTGGACGAATATCTAAAAGATTTGAAAATGGATATTTTAAAATATGCCAAGCTAAAAGCATTTTTAAAGCGAAATTTAATATGATTCAGAAGCAAAAAAGCTAAAGTTTTAACGTCACAACAAATTAACATATTTATTAACGATGCACCTGGAGACAAATTTATGTTTACAAAGGTAAATTTTACGATATTTCATGTTGCTTGTGTAGTAGGTAATAAATTGTACTATTTATAGGTAGCACTGATTTTTGGTATCGCTGGAGCTTGTCGTTTACATGAGTTATGAAATTTAGAAGTGAATAATATTGAAGATCTGAAAAAAGCGTTACTTGTAACCATACCTAATACAAAAAATTACACTACACGTTCCTTTACAATTAGAGGCAATTACTATAACTTTTTTCAGAAGTATATAAAACTTCGTCCATCAAGCGTAAATAATACAACTTTCAGATTCTTCCTGAATTACCAAGATGGGAAAATGTACAAAGCAAGTAGTTGGAATCAATAAGTTTGGAAATGTTCCAAGGCAAGTAGCGGTATTTCTTAATTTGTCGGATGCCCAATTGTATACAGGCCATTCATTAAGAAGGTCTTTAACAACTATTCTTTTGGATAGTGGGGCAAATCTTACAGAATAAAGCAACACGGTGGATGTAAGTCTAGCGCTGTTGCAGAACAATACATTGAAGATTCTGTAAATAATAAAATAAAACGAGAACATAAAATATTCCAATCAATAAATATATCAAAAACTACAAATTTACACGGAACTGAGGTTAACTTTCATGAAGAACTATTAGACTTCGACAGCATAACATCAAACTTGTCTACAGCGGCAGCAACTTCTTCGGAAGTCATACCTTCGACAAGTACCACAGAAGTCAGCACAAAAATCCAACATCCAACTATTAACAACTTCAACAATTGTACTTTCAATATTTATAAATAAAATTTTATCATAAAAGACAATTTGTCACTCTTCAATATACAGAGTGGACCAAAAGTCTGGAAAAAGTCAATTGTCTCGTAAATTGCTAGTCCGAATTGTACACAATTTGGAATAAGCCTATTTTGAGATATGGAGATTCCAGATTAGACATTTGCAATGTTGTCTTAGATTTGCCGTTTCTCCGATATTATTAGTCACTTTGGTTTTTTAAATACATCACCCTGTATATTCAGTCATTATTAGAATCTCCTTTTTAATGCATGTTAATTGTCTCAACATCTATCGTAGAGAAAATTGCATTTCCTACTCGAGATGAAATACGTTTTTTTCGTTCGCTACGCTCGACAAATTCTCACCTCACGAAAAAAAGAGTATTTTCATCTCTTGTTGTAAAATATACTATTTTTATTGATGTGACGCTTGTTTAGGATATTTACAGGTAATAGTAAAATTCCTGCGTTCTATTTTCGATAGTTTTGATAAAAAAGTTTAGAAAATGAACGCAGAAAATATTAACTAACTACTAACTAATAATAATAACTTAGGTATTTATTGTGAAAATATTTAAGAATTCTTTTATCCTGCTATTGCTATTATTCAACATAAAAGCCTTTTTAGAGATAGCGGTAAATGAAAGGCTGCACACTACCTAATATATATTCAAAAAAAGGGGTAACGTAAACGTTTTATGGAACATCCAGTGGTTGCCGGAAGCCGTAATATGTGTTATCAGTAACCATTTTTGTCAAGTCGCTTTTGTGCGCCATACAACTCGGGTCTGTTGGGATAAACTCTTGGATAATAGTATATCCCAAAAGTGGATTGGACCCTTGAAAAGGCACGCTGCCGTTTTGGTGAAATATTCCATCAGGATATAACCGGAATATAACTAATAATTTAGATCCGGAGATAAATTGGAATTAAATTTTTTCTACCTTTCTCGTGCCGTTTGGTAAAAGATGCTTTTATTCTTTACGTTAATTATCTGAAAATTATGTTGTAGGTAGGTCCTTTAAAACAAATTAAAATTTAAATGTCAGTTAAATCATCACTTCAGTGTCTCACATTTTGTATCTAAAAAAATGTATGTGACTTTTTCTTTTCCATATATAATACAAAATAAAATGCTTCTTTTGGTTACAATTTTCTCGGTTGCTAGTAAATTATTTTAAAAAATGCACAAAAAGTCAATTTTAGGCTGATTTGCAGTTAAATCATCACTATAATGTCTCACATTTTGTATCTAAAAAAAAGGTATGTGACTTTTTCCTTTGCATATATAATACAAAATAAAATGCTTCTTTTGGTTACAGTTTTCACAGTTGCTGGTTAATTATTTAAAAAAATGCAAAAAAGTCAATTTTAGGCTGATTTACATTTTTCTTGTGTTTTCAATAAATGTCTCACATTTTTAAAAAAGGGTAGGGGATGTTAAGGGGGTGCCATTTGGAAACAGCATTTATTTAAAATTCAATGTGTTTTTTGTTTTTTGTTTTTCTTACATTTACGCAAAATAAAAGTTATTCGAACTGGCTGGTTTTGAAATGAAAGCACGTAAAAAGAGAAATGTAAGACTCCTCTTTACTACCTATCGTACTATTAAAACTCTTGGTTTGTGGACAAAAGCACCCCGAGGAACCAGAGGTGGAACCCGAAATGACAGTATATCCATCACGAGCCAGAAACGGTGATTTTAAATAAGAAAATTCAGATTATTGTCATTACTAGGCATCACTTCAGTTTTGTCTTACTTACACATTATTACTAACGTTATTTTGATAAGGTTAGTAGAACTGATCGTGCAAGGTCCGCTTTATACCATCCGAAGATATAACAATAGATTTGTCAAGTAGCAGGATACTCGTATTTTTCCATATTATTTTAATAAATACTTGAAACATTAACTGTTTTAAGAGTGTATTTCATTAAACTAAATATTTTATCCTTCATTTAAAAAAAAATTGGTATTGTTTTTACAATAATTGAGTGTTGTGTCTCTTGGGTACTATTTGTGTAGAATTTTTTGTTAAATTATATTACGGTTTATCACTGTTTGAAAACAAATTTGTCGATTACTCTCAGGAGTTTACGAACTTTTTTTTAATATGTTATTGAAACTTTTAATTAACAAAATCAAATTTGAGGGTACACAATGCCCCAGCTCGTTCCACCACCAGGTAATCCAATCTCGCAAAATGTCCGTTTGAAAAGTGAATTATGCCTTCGCTGGGGTACGAAAATATTGAATGTAAAATACAACCGGAGTAATTTTGATTTTAAAATTCCCTTTTAAAACCTCTTCATAGCGAAAACCTTACGACATCGTTACCGGAAATTTGTTCGCGTAAAATAAATTTGGAAACCTTTGAGGCGCGCATTACCGTGCCGTGAGAAAATATAACAAATTTTTGCCGCAAAGCAGAAATTCCACATCGAAAAGGTTACTTAAACTTTAATAAAGTCAACTTTTAAAAGGATGATGAAAGCCGCCTAACGGGAGGAATTCGTTACATGTGTCATTTCGTTATTGAAACGGCGCTCGCTAAGAAAACCAGTTTTAAACTCCAACTCCGACACAATTGGGTTAGCGGTTTTTGTTATGGCGCGTCCCATTCAATTTTCGTGAAAAATAAACACGTCGATTATGAAAATGTGGTCCTATATTTTCACGCTCAAATTCAAAGGCACCTCACAAAAAAACAAACAAACATTCTTAAAGCAAACCGAAATAACTCCGTATTTCAAATTATCTCTTAGTAGTCAATAATTACTTGTCACTCTTTTTACGAAGTTTGACTTGGTTCTACGGCTAGTTGCCTTAAAAGAGAGAGTTTTTTGCGAGTGATTTGCGAAAAATTATATAGGCAATTTTTCGCAAATAAAATATAATTTATTGTTTTAAAGGATGTCAAACTAACCTATCTTTCATTAAATAACAGTGGTGGTTTAAAAAGAAAAACATTGGGGAAAATCCTAAAGAAAAGCAAAATAACGTCGATTATGAAAATGTGGTCCTATATTTTCACGCTCAAATTCAACGTCGCTCCCCACACATCACTCCACAAAAAAACAAACAAAAATTCTAAAAGCCAACCGAAATAACTCTTTTCTATTTCAAATTCTTTCTTAGTAGTCAATAATTACTTGCCACTCCTTATACGAAGTTTGACTTTGTTCTACGGGAAGTTGTCTTAAAAACGCTTAGTGCGTCGTGTTAAAAATGCCGAGTGAAAAATCAAGCAGCGCGCCAATTTAAAATTCCTAGAAAAACTTATTTAAAATCTGCTTGCAAGCCATTTAATTCATGTATCTTCTAAACTAATAATTAATGTACAACTGACAGTTAATAATGAAAACATCAAAAGAACAATATGAATACCTAGTGACCATGATAAACGAGCAGTGGGATCACTCACAAGAAATTCGGTGCCGTATAGAGAAAGCGAGAACAATATTTTAAAAATGGCATCACTCTTCAAAAACAAAAATTTATAAATGAACACCAAAATAAGGCTTCTTCGATTCTACGTCTTCTTTATGTTGCTGTATGGAGTAGAAACATGGACGTTGACGGAGGCTACCACAATAAAACAACAATCTTTTGAAATGTGGTGTACCGCAGAATTTTAAAGATTCCATGGACAGACCATGTAACCAACCAATCAGTGCTAACAAAAATGAACAAGAAGTTAGATGTCATGGATATTGTAAAGACCAGAAAACTAAAATATCTTGGTCACATTATGTGTAACAAACGTCGATACGGAATTCTACAACGGATTCTCTGAGGCAAGATATTGGGAAAGAGAGGACCGGGAAGAAGACGTATCTCGTGGCTGAAGAACCTGAGAACGTGGTTCTCTACTACCACGAACGGGCTATTCCGTACCGCAGCAAACAAGATAATGATAGCCAGAATGATTGCCAACATTCAGACCGAATAGGCACTTTAAGAAGAATAAGGTAGTTTATTAACTTCACAGCGGAAGTTATAGTAATGGGTCCGATTTTGCGAATAGCAAATTTTGACATCTCCACATTTCAAGGTCCCTAGATTCGAATACAATAGTTTTTAAGTGGACGTCTGTGTGTGTACGTATGTTCGTA
The DNA here is from genome assembly GCA_950111635.1 of Agelastica alni. NCBI lineage: Eukaryota > Metazoa > Arthropoda > Insecta > Coleoptera > Chrysomelidae > Agelastica > Agelastica alni. Next base: position 21,828,356 of record OX467713.1, on the reverse strand, counting down.
TGTGCGTTCGGAATTATTTTTCGTCTTGATTATCTCGAGAACAAAAAACGATATCGACCAAACGCACGAGGGTGGTATAGCGACCTTGAAATTTGAGCACCAAAATCAAACGATACATTTTCCGAGAGCACCTAATTCATAGCATATTTCTACCGATTGGGAAAACGGTTTTATCGTTGAGAAGATTTTTTGAATTGTAAGTGACAGTGCCCTCGACTAAAGGGTTGAGCACGAAAATCCAATTATGTCTTAATAATTTATTGAAAACAATAATTCAAAATGTGAAATTTTGATAAATTTTGATTTTTAGATTTCCGGTCGGACTTCCAGTCGGACTTCCGGTTTGATTTTTATATATATCGAAAGGACCTAAACAGCACTTAATTTGGGTACTTTCAGTTTTTAATTTTAGTTGATTTTGTAAAAGTTCTGCTACCGTCACGTTACGGTAGCAGACGAATTTTCAAAATCGTCCTCTACCTTTAAAAAACGATTACGAAAATAAGGAACTCACCACCAGGTTAGCACCTAAAAATCACCTAAATAAGGTACTTTCGGAATCTAAATCGAAGAATTTCGCCAAAACTTCGCCTGCTGGACAGGGCTCGGAATAACATATAACTTATGAAAACATTTTTAAACCAATTTACATTTCCCAAAATTTTTGTGCTAGATCAGAGGACTAAATTTATCTTCATGTATAAGTGTTTTATTTCATAAATATTCAACGGGGTATCTTCTACTCTTTAGATGGTTGCAACCATTTTAATAACTTTATTGTCGCTATATCCGTTGCTATTTGGATAATTAAGATCTTAGTACACAGCTGAATATTGTCGTAATGCCAATGGATGATAATAACGCCGGAAAACTGCTAACCAGTTTCAGTATCACTGGTAATTTTGGGAAAATCTTGTTATTGTGCTGTTCAGAGACCATAATTTTCAACATTTTTACGTGCATAACGTTTCCAAAAGCAAGTACACACAACTGCACAAGAATCTACATCAATATTTTGTTAAAATAGACAAGGTAATTTTTTATACAATAAAAAAAACACGAGCAAGCATCAAGTCACAACTAAACAACAGTCTGCATAAATAATTTGTTAAAAAATGCAAGATGAATTTTAATACAATAAAAGAAATACGAAATAATAAAAAAAATTGAATTAGGAATGAAAAATGTAACATATTTTATAATCTATATTTAATAAATCTCCGTACGTTAGTCTCGCTAAAAACACATCAAGGTTAGAATAGAATTAGCTAGAAGAGCATTTCTGAAACTCAAGCAGCTACTCTGTGCCAAGCAACTTATCATTCATCTGCGGGAAAGGTTTACCAAGTGCTATGTATGGTCTATTCTCTTGTACTCTTGCCAAACATAAACGCTTCACAAAAAAATTATTAACAACAACAACCAACTAAGTTTTTGTCGATTTTTGTTGATTTTATTTAATTTGGTAGGTATAAATTTTAACTATTTATTTTAATGAAAATTAATAAAAAAGCTATTAAAGCAAATTATATTGTTTTCTTTTTGGGGGGTATGTTCATAATTTTCACCACCTGCTTAAGGTTTTTTCAGTGCTACATGGTGAGCACAATTGAGCCATTTAAAGTGACAAAGAAAATTTTAGAGCATTCTTTATTATTTATTTAAATTTCGAAGTGAACAATATCAGGGGGTCGAAACAAAAGTCTGGCTTCCAGCCGACCGAATGCTGTCAGGTACGTCACTTGGCTATAATAAAAGAGCCGGCGGTGTTAAATCATTAAAATCGTGTTGGTGAGCACCTATTGAGTTTCACTTGAAGGTTTCAGCCAAAGGCGTGCCATCTGCGTTCCACATAAAAATAAATATCGACAGTCTTATAATTATTAATTTTTTATAAACAAATCACTAATATTATTCAATAGTTACACATTCATTTTTCTGTGAATATTAAGACCAATTATCTCGACATTTAAATTTTTATAATTTTAATTTGATATATCTCTTAAACTATTGATTAAAGAGATTTTACTGAAAAATTATTTTTTACAGGAAATAAAATTCTTTACAAAGTATCAGTGCGACCCGAGAGGTCCACACGACTAACTTCCCAGTGAAAAAAACGAAAAAATACCAAATGTTTTGTTATAATTATTAACGATTTCAAATTGTTTATAATAAATTATAATTGTCATTAACAATATTTTGCTTATGTCAACCGTATTCTTTCAAACTTTTTCTTATCATTTCATAAACGGGAGCTTTTTTTAATGCCATTCTCTCGATACTGACTCAAGTTTAAAATTCTCCAATTCCTATTTTTGTTTTCTAAAACTATCTCTTTTTATATTGTCATCATATTTTTCATACAAATATTCCTAAAATGCAATAATTATATTATTCAAAAGATCTTAAAATTCTGTATTAAAAATAGTAGGTATAATTTTTAAATTTCAAAATTCAGGTAGTTAACCATTTTTTTCGGTTTTTTGATTCTCCATAAAAAATAGCTTTTGTTTTTTACAAATAAACTTTCTCTTAAATTACACATAAAATAATCATAACATTTTTCTTTAAAAACCTTTACTATTCTGTCAAATTATAGTCATAATAACCAAATTGTTTATATTGGACAAATAATTTACGAACTAATTGTTTCAAATTGTTTCTCTTTTTATAAAATATTTTCATTATATTTTTCATACAAATATTCCAAACATGTAATAAATGTATTAAATATAGCATAATTTATAAATTGCAAAATTCAGGTAGTTTACCATTTTTTTTTGTTTTTTGATTCTTGATAATAAACAGTATGACCGATTTTGCTGATCAAATCTAAGTTGTGTAATTATGAGTCGAATGCAATTGGTCTCACGTCGATATCATTTTTGTTCTCGAGATAATCGAGACGGAAAATAATTCCAAACGCACATACGAACATACACACACAGACGTCCACTTATAATAAACTATTGTATTTGACTCTGGGGACCTTGAAATGTGGAGATATGTCAAAAATCGGGATTCGCAAAATCGGTTCCATTACTATAACTTTCCACAGGAAATTTAAATATAGGATGCATCAGGATGAAATCACGTTGAAAAAGTTAAAAAAAGGTATCCTATTTCTTTTAATTTCTTAAATTGTTTTTTTAATGTATTTAACTTTATGATTGAAAATAATGAAATGAAATGATAAGAAAAAGTTTGAAAGAATACGGTTGACATAAACAGAATATTGTTTATGACAATTATAATTTGTTATAAACATTTTGAAATAGTTTTTTATAATAATTTTAATAATAATAATAATAATAACAACAACACATGTGGTCTTTTTTCATTCTTTCCACTAGGAAGTTAGTCGTGTGGACCTCTCGGGTCGCACCCAGACCACCGATATTTGCCAATTTGAAATTGACTGATGCCATTCAAAACTTTATGTAGCTAATTTGATTTTAAATAATGTCATTTTGATTCTGATTGCTGCCAAAATCTATACAACAAACTCACAAGCTTTAGCGTTTATATTATTAGTAGGTTCACACAATATCTTTATAAATTATGGCCTTTGTGTTATTCTGATGCATAAGCTACATTATTGTAAAGTTTCATTAAAATCCATTCAGTAGTTATTGCGTGAAAGAGTAACAAATAACTACGTATGATTATTCTTGAAATGTAATCATCCTATATTGGTTGCAATTGATGGTAAAAAAATATGGTTTTATTGTATTATTTTAAGCTCTTGTCTTTGTAGCAAGATAAAAGATATACCAGTTGTTGAGTCTAATTAAAAACTTTTAAGAACAAACATTTCTTCAGTGTAATAGCTATTGCGTAATGTTTAACAAACTAATAAATATACAGTTTTATAATAGTGCAGATAACGAGATCTCTTTTATTTTTTTTATGCAACAAAATAATAATAATTTGAATGATTTTAAATTATTTATTTTGGGCAGGCTCCTGGCTACGGCTATGGATTTAGTGAAGGTGTTTCCTTTGTTTATCAATGAATGGTTCTTTTATTTTGTTGGTTTGTGTAAGGGCATAAATTGATTGTGGCATGTAGTGTAGTGATACTTAATACGAAATAAGGGCCGAACAATAGAAAGGGATTTCTAGGACAGATGATGTGTTATAAATCGCGTAAAACAACTGAACGTTAAATTCCTAATACCTAATACCTATTTAAAATAGGCCTTGGAGTGTCGTTGTTTTCCATTTAAAACAAACCTATTTATAAATAAAATGTAATCGTTGGCACCTCTATTAGTGATCGTGTAACTTCTGAACGATATTTACACAATATGCTTGGATCCAATTGGTACTTAGGTTAATAAACAACTTTTACAATATTTTTTTTTTCTTTTTTTTGTATTGATTGCACTGGCAGAGCCAACTGGCCAGATATCTTCATTGTCGTTTTATCATTTATTGTCATGTATATGTGGCTACTTTAAATTGAATATAATAGTGTTAGTGGTTTATTAGTGATTTAAAAATTTCTGAGATTTTTAACTTAAAATTTTTTTTAATAGGGGTAGGATTTTTTTGACTTTTTTAATTTTACAATAAAAACCAAAATAAAAGTTGCGTTGCCGACCTTAACACAACGTGATCACAACCCTATTTTGCACCAATTTGATCAATTATTTTTGGGTTTTTAAAACGTTCTTATTTTAACTGTAGATAGCAAGTTGGTCGTTTTTTGAACGTTGCTAAATGTACTTTAAATCAACTTCATCTGCGCCCTCTGGCGCGGTGACAGCAGTTCACTTTCCATGGTGTTAGAAAATAGTAAATTTGTTAATCAAATAATTACTGATTGCCAAAACTAGCACTTTCTGACAACTTTTACCGCATATTATTTTGTTTTATTCTTATGCTTAAGACACCCCATTTATATTGTCGTAAATTAATTATTTCCAAACAAAAATCAGCAACGCATTTCATTTTACTGTCAAATATACTATTTTATGTTAAAAAGCACGCGCGCCTTTGTGAATTTCTCAAAAATCAAAAATTTAAAAAAATATGAATTCAGATAAACAATAATGAAAGTTGACATTAATTTGAACGCAACTGTATATAAATTGTTTCTAGAAAACTAAAAAAAGGCTTAATAATCCTTTGTTTATGTTTGTTTACGTCCCAAATTTTATTGGCCAACCATGTTTCTAAGAAGAAATACATTATAAACATGGCGTAGGAGTATAATAGGCGTCAACGCGATTCTGAATATTCGTTGACTAAAAAATTTACTAACTTTCAACGTTAGGCCTCTCGTCCACGGAGCAACTGGTTTCTGACTGTATTAATACTTTCGTCACTTGCCAGTTTCTTGTGCGTCCCTGCGTGTTGATTTAAATTGTATCTCGTACACGGACGTAACAGTCACGGATCGGTGGCGTGTGATTAGTAGCCAAGAGACTAGCACTGTCGGTCGCCGAGAGATATTTTTTTTGGATATTTCACACAAAAATATGAATAAACAAAGAAAAGACTTAACAGAAGCGGCATGGAATAAAATTAAAAAAAAATAAATATGACGGGTAAGTGTATATTATATTAATTTACATCTTCTTTGTAACCCAGAATCGCCTTCTTCTAAGTACCCAGTACCCAACTGGTTTATTACCACGGTATTAAAAAAGTTTTATCAGAAACCAGTTGCTCCGTGGACGAGGGGCCTTAGTCTGCCAGAAAACTTAATTTATACCCGGAGCGCGTGGAGTTGTTTATCCGACCAAAAACTGAACGCAGTCCAACTAACGAACAGACCTCGCTCCACATTTTGAAACCGGTCTCTGCGTCGCAAAACACCTTAACCACATGTTTGTTCCAAAATTAAAACTTAATCTCTCCAAACCGTCTTTCTTCATGTAGGTTTGTGCCTGTGAAGTGTCTTTACGACATTATCTTTTATTTTGCCTATAATAGGAGGCGGCAAGGAGGCGGAGTTAGAAATAATATCGATGCGACCGTTCGAAGTGAGCACTTCTTCTTCTTATGACGCCTTCTTCTTTCGACGGTTGGAGATCCACATAGCTAACATTGTTCTGGACACAGCAGCTCAAAAAATTTTAATGGAAGTGCAACCAAACCATCTTCTGAGGTCTTTCAACCAGGAGTTCTGACGACTACCAACAGATCTTTTGGAGCCAACATCCTCTATTAATGCGAATAAATAAATCATGGTACGATGATTGATCATTTCATCGTCTGCGACTCGGGAAATTTTCAAAATATTTATGAGCTTGAAAAAATTTCCGGAAATAATTTCACCTCTAATTACTAGTGGAAATCTAATCAGTTCTAAGTTGTGTAAAAATAATTCCGAACGCACATACAAACATACGCACATACGTACAAACTCACACACAGACGTCCACTTAAAAACTATTGTATTCGACTCTGGGGTCCTTAAAATGTGGAGATATGTCAAAATTCGGGATTCGCAAAATCGGACCCAATGCTACAACTTCCCACTGGGAAGGTAATAAATACTTAAAGAGTGCAATATTTTGTTCGGCAGTGGGAATTTCACAAATATCATTAGTTAAAAAGCGAATAAATCCGTGTGCACGGAATACGTAAGGTAGGCAAAACAAGTAATAAAATAAGTAGAAATATTCGAGTGCAGTTTTAACTTTTATTGACATCAAATCTGCCAGTTTTATTCGACCGAAATAAAAATTATCTGATGCATTGCGGTATTCTACAGTGCACCATATAAAGTACCATTTTATACGACGCGACAAAAATAAACATAGTCTTTTCCTGAATATAAATGCAATTTATAAAACTTTTTAAGCAAAGGTTGACTATTAAAACTTTTTAACTCCGTAACATCTACAGCTGAAAATGTAAGTTCAGTTTAAATTGCAGTTTAAATGGGAAATTAAAAGGAAAAAATTTCGTTAATGTCCTTTTACTTATTCCGTCTTTTAATAGGCTTTCAGATGTTAACGTGGAGAAAGATAAAGTTTCGGAATGCTTTAACTAATTAATATAATTGAACCCGACAAAATGTATTTACGATGTTCCCCTTCATAAAGTAGATTTGCGGCGATTCTCCTGTTCCACAACAATTTTAAATTTTAATTTAATCGAATTTTTTTTAATCGGAAGCGCAATAGCAATCCAAAGTTATTTGCTACCTGTTAGGCATTAAGATACATAGAAGTAGTCCAGAACCAATCCATATGGCTGGTATGTACAGACTCTCTTAGTGCGCTGAAATCGCTGTCTAATACTTTTTCCAAAGATCCATTGGTGCAACAAACCCCTTCTACTCTCGAATGGTTAAAAAAGTTAAATAAACAAGTCACATTCATTTGGACCCCAGATCACACGGGTATAGAAGGAAACGAACTGGAAGATAGATAAAAAAAGATAAGTATCCGCTCTGATGATATAAAAAGTCATTTCAAACGTAGAATACAAAACCAATGGCAGGAAGAATGGTCTGCAAGCAACAGATACTTAAAAAATATTTAACCTTTTATACAACCCAGGATCACAAAAATCTCATCATGTAGGCGATAACAAATTGCGCTCACACGCTTAAGAATAGGTCACACCAACCTCACACATATTCACATGTTGAAGGACAAAAGACCACCAGTATGCAACCACCGTAACCAACCCATAACAGTAACACATCTCCTCTTGGACTGCCCAGAATTTACCGCTACACGATAACAATTAATCAAAGCCAACTCAATACGAGATATCCTTTAACCTTCAAATGAAACAACTGCAATTAAATACTTCAGAAAAACACGCTTACTAACAAAAATATAGATTAATGGAGTAAAAAACAACAATCCTAACTTCAAAGGGCTAATGACCACTTACAGTAGTCTATGCCAAAAAATAAAAAAAAACAAAATATAACGTACAGTAACCACATTTGTCCTATATTTTAAATTAAACCATCATGATAGATTAGAGATTAGTTTTCTTTAGGAGGTTTTTTATAAGTGGGCAATCCGACCCAAGCTCTATGGTATTCTTCCTGTGGTCAGAGCTCCTACTCCAGCCCCAGTTATTTTACCAACTTGCTGGCTCCTGATAAAGCTGTCTGGCTCAGGTTTTTCTTTGCCTAAACAAAGAAACCATGACTTTGCCAGTCTCTGGCAGAGGAAGAGGACGTGTTCCGTCGTTTCTTTCGTTTCCACTCAGAAACAGCATGTTCTGTTCTTAGCTTCTTCTAACCTACAAAGGTTTGCCGAGTCCTGTCAGCAGGCCCACTGTTACTCTCAGCCTAATTTTCCGCGTGCTTATGACTTGTGGATCTATTCCATTTAGCTAGTATTTCTGAATGCGTCAAATTTTTTATGGTACTTCTTCTGAAGCTTTTTGAAACCCCACAGTGGGGTGCAGGTCTAATGGGGACAGCCTTACAGTCATCACTTTACCTATGGTTACCTCCTTACAGAGTTCGACATAATTATACCAACCATAGATATTTTTAATCTTATTTTTAGTTCTATCACTTCAAGTAAGTGGTTACTGCAAGAATACACAGCAAGTAATTATCTTATCTTAACCATCAAGCCTGACTTTAAATTTGCAGTGTCAAGCAAAAAGCTCTTTAAGCAAAGCATTTAAATTAAAGGTTTAAATATTTTACTAGCCAAATCTGTAACACAGATTTTACCTAATATTTTTGGTTAATCAGATAAGTTGCACGTAAGTAAAATATTTTCTCCTTAATTTATGCAACACAGCAAGCTTTCATCGTTTCTACTTGTTTACGTCCATCGTTCCATAGCTTTAGTGGTGAAATTAGCATTGAAATTGCTGTCACATTAATATTGTTATGGTTTGTTAAAATATATCGTACTTTGTATATTTATCATTAAGGAGCCAAGTATTAAAATTTGTTACTTCTAAAGTTTTATTTTAATTTAAAAAACACTAAAATGATAAATAATTTAAATAACGAGTTATTTAAAGAAAGCAATGGCAAAAAAAATTAATAAATTTTTAAAAAATATTGTTTGTCAGACAGATATATTAAATAGTAGACAAAACTTTTTTTACAACAGAAATGGTAACAACCAAACGGTAATATAAAACGAAAAAAATAAAAACAATTTTCACACAAAAAACATACATTTGCAAAGGGCCTTTTGTCATCAAAGCAAACGTGATATACACCTTACACTCATGTATACAGATATGAGTTCGAGATTTTAGTAAAATCCAAAATGTTCAATTACAGCAAGGACGTCATTACACATTTGTTAACGTTTGACAGAGTCATGTCGTTATGAAGTTTTTAAAAGCATCTCTTAATTATCACTACTCGCATATTCAGTGGCAGTGAAATATGTGACATACAAAAAGTTAATATTCGCATGGTTTTAGGGTTCTAAAATTCTGCTGGCAGAACTAATTTTATTCATAACGAATATTTATTCACTTCACGCCGGTACACTAAATTAATCCTGCAGGATTTTTCACTACATGTTTTCTTGTGATATTTCAAGTTCTTGTTGTAATTTTTAAAAATATATATATAATAGCCATACTCATAAGGTAAGTTCACCTGTAAAGTTATGTCACTGAAAAATTTTGTACTTCTTAAAATAATATATATATTTTATATATTTATTTGAACCTTTATTACATTAGATATGGTAAAAATAAAGAAAAAAAATTGTTTGTTCTCTTGCATCCACCGTAGTCTTTTTCCTGAGGATTCAGATGTACACACCGTCGCTAACATTTTTATACTGACTGCTAACGGTACAAACACATGTCGCCAAAGAGGGGACAATTCAAATTAGAGTCGTGCAGTTAATTACTTAATTATTTATCGCGAGTATTTATTATATTTTGTGCTGTTCAACTGGTTACCGTCTTGTTCACTCAATTGCATTGAAATGCCAAGTTCCTCAAATATTTTTTCATATCTATATAAGCGTACCTACATAATTTAACAGTATCTTTTAAAATAATCGTAATTTTAAAAAAATTAACGCCAGTATTTTAAATAATCGGATATCCCCGCATCAGTAACAAAACTAATTTGTTTTAATCCTGTTTCAATTAAACAAATTGTACCTTACAGCCTTCATTATAAATCAATAGAGCGGATTTGCGAAAAGCCATGTTAAACGTTTTTGATACCTGCTACGTTTAACAGACACGTAGACGACAATATTTAAACTACTGCAGGTAATCCAACTAGTTCCAAAATGCAAGTACACTATAGTAACAATAATTCTCTACTACTCGTATTAACAAAGTACATGTCCCATTTGATTTTACGTGTAGAGATAGCTGATTGTCTTAAGTTCTTTGCTGTATTGTGGGCGTTTAAATAGTTTTAAGCACTATTAAAAGTCTCTTGTTTTAGAAATTAGAGCTTTGCTGTATTGTACAAATTTTTTTGCCATAAATTAACCCTTTTCGTTATTTTTACCTATAAAAAAATGTTTTACATATAAGTGAATTTTGTCGAAATACTATTTAAATGTTATCAAATATGCATTAACAATAATGGTGGACACAAACATCTTTTACTTACATATACATAAAATCACGCATTTTTTTCATAGAGGTAGACAGAGACCACTTCTTTTTACTTTTTATGGTCCTTCTACCCTTCTTTTGCTTCCAACAGCGTTTTTATACAGCTCGTTGGTTGCTGGTACTCTTGACCTGGCCTTTCTTTAAAACAAATTTTATCTGGTCGAGATACGTTTCCCTAGGTCGACCTCTACCGACTCATTCACATTATAACTCTGTTTCATCAATCTTCTTTCCCTCATTCTCTCTACGTGTCCGAACCATCCAAGCATTTATTCACCTTTTTTTCTTATTACATCTTTTATCACACCACAGCGTGTGGTCTGCAACTCTTCTTCTATGTTCTGGTGGGTGAAGGGTATCTGTGACAGTCGAGCTGTTTATCAACCGAATGGCCCTTTTCTGAATGGAATCTAGAAGACGAAGAGAATGCCTTGGTGCTGAACCTCAAATATGCGAGCAATACTCCAGTATAGGTCGGATTTGAGCATTGTACGTCGTCAACAGTTGGTCAGGAGTAAAAAACTTTCTAGCTTTCCATAGAAAACCTAGCCTCTATTTTGATGATTTTGCGATGTTAGCAACATGGTCATGCCAAGACATATTTATTAGACACCGCGACTCCCAAAATCGAGATGGAGGGACTTTATTCAAGGGTATTTCCGGACAGTGTGATGGAATGATTTGAGTAATTTACTTTCTTGGAAAACGTGGCGCTTCGTTGAACTGAACTAACCCCACTCGACGATTGATTCAAGATCTCTATTGATGGAGTCAACCTGATCACACTATTCCTTACTTTATCCATCAGAGTCACTATAGCTATACCTACTTCTCAGACTACCCATCTCCGCAGCATTGATACTTTTATGCTTTTTTGCCAAACCAAACATTCACTACCACACATAAGTATAGGGACCAGTACTCACGCCTTTTTTGACACGTTCTGGCTGCCAGAACCCAAGTATCAAACTCATTAATTTGTTTAAACAGTACCTCGCATTTTTCTCTTTTAAAAACCATTACTTTCATTTTCATTTAATTTTTAGGGCATTATGCATATTATTTACCAACGCCTGCAATTCCTCCTTAGATGAGATATTATTTATTTATATTTATATACTATTATCAAATACAACAGTTGTCATTTTTACTTATAGTTTATTTATAGTTTAATAACTCAAAAACGATATAGAGTAGTGGTAATATAAGGTATTTTCTTAAAATTAAACAAAAATATTATCGCATATTTTTAAAAATATACAGGGTATTTTAATTAAAAAATACTTTTTTTTTTTGCATTTTCTGAAATCTGCATGACTCTGCACTTTTAGTAATTTTGTCGTAACCAATTCTTTTATGTAATACTTTTTTATAAACAATAATTATAAAAAGAGATTCGTAATTAAAAGTGAATAGCCCTATACAAACTTATTTTAAACATCAAGTTTTTTTAAGATTTAGGAATTTTTTTCTTGTTTTCTAATTACATATTTGACCTCCATTCGAACACTTTTTGTTTTTCGCAAGAATTAATCAATATTTTTTTGTTCCAAAAAAGTAATTTTAAATAAAACTTTTTTTTGTTAAAAATAAATCATTTGTTTTATCAGCAATAAAAAAAAATCTTTAAAATTCCCAAAACAATAGACCACCTATTGTTTAAAAAAAAATCTTAAATCTCATTTCTATCAAGAATTTATTCTAGAATGACTATTTTGAGGATTTAATTGCGTTGACATATTTTTTCATAATTTAAAATTTTCTGTCACATAAGTTTAACCTGTAATGTTATTCATAATAGTTTATTAATTGAGTTAGTTAAATGCATAAACACGTAACAACCTCTTTGGAGGATGCTCCACCATCTACCTATAAACCGCTAACCACATCTGTTGTAAACAGCTCATAATATATCGAAGAGATATAATAAGCAGTAGAAATAGAAGAAGCCATTTAACTTCCTAATTTACATTGTAATTAACTTTGGCTGAGACGTCAGGGTTACATTAATGTTCTAGAATAATTTGAATATAGGGACCTATTTTCTTCTTGGAAAGCATTTTCGCGGAGATTGCAGACTGCCTTTGCGCGTAAATATATATGCCTTTGGTTTAAAGTTAGTGGTGATAAATTTTAAATGGATAATGCTGTCACAAATACAGCGCACATGGAAAATGCGAATATTGTTGGAAAACCTTTGATCGGAAATTTCTCGCATATAAATACAACGCGCCGCAGGAAAATCGTGTTAGTGACCAAACGTGCATAGTACCTAATGGACTAGTTTAACAAATATTTAATTAGGCTTCCATCGAGCTAACAACCACCACGAAATTTCATTTAAACGGTTTTCGTTATCCGAGCTTATAGACGAACATTTTAACTAAAAAAAAAAAATTAATTTTCATTGCAAATATTAAGCAACTGCAAACCCTACTTTATATTATATTATTATGTTGCAATGGTATTAAATGTGAACTTAACAAGGTTTAAAAAACAGACGACCAATGTATGGATTATACGCAGGAGTTAATAACTGAAAATCAAAGGGATGAAAATAAATGTAAGCAAAACGACAGTAATGGTTTTTAAAAGAGAAGAAAACATGACAAGTTGTAAATTTTTGATTAAGGAAGAAAAAGTGAAACAAGTAAATGAGTTTGTATAGTTGGGTTTAGAGTTTACGAGAGATGGAAAGTATGACAGGGACATTAAGCGTAGGATGTTGGCAGGAAAACAAATGAATGGGGCACTGCATAGCTTTACGAACAGCCAGAAAGCGTCAAAAAAGGCACGTCTAGCTGTGCATAGAGAAGTGTTGGTTCCTACACCTATGTATGGTAGGGAATGTTGGATTTGGCAGAAGAAGCATGAAAATAGAATTAATGCTGCGGAGATGAGTATAGTCTGAGAAGTATAGCTGAAGTGACTCGGTTGGATGAAGTGAGGAATATTGAGATAAAGGAACGCGGTGGTAAAAAAAGACAACCGACACTTCGCGTCACTTTATATTTCATGTACCGGGTGGTCAGATAAGATTACAAAGTGCTGTATCTCGGAAACTATTCGTCGTCGAAACCGAGATTTTTGTGGCATTAAATCACCTGAAGCTATAACTGCTGCTTGTACTATCTCAGGAGGTGTACCCCTTGAAACATCTTCCATTTCACTTTTATCTGTTGTAAGAATTTTGATACAAGTAGGTTTATAGTTAGAACAATCTCGAACAAATTCTGAAGACAGACTCACGACAGTGTCTCAGGAGGTTCTCATGGCTTATTAAACTGCTGAAATCAAACGGTAACCATAGTAATGTATTTAAAGAACTGAGTTGAGTGTTTAAAATCGCAAAGTCACACCTTGTGAGAACCTGTGACTAATCGATATATCCGTACGCTAAATGCCACATTAGATATGTGAGTAGAAAAAGATATTTTTTATATCACAGCACACCAATAGTTTTTAATTGACAGATGTGAAGTGATAAATACAGAACTAAAATATTAGGCACATTTTTTACCAGCACTAAACTTTTATAAAGGTGTTTTACCGACATGCATTTAAAAAAATGCAATTACAATTCTCTTTAGCTCATCGTAACTAATATTTTAAAAGATTGCAATAAAATTGGCGCGATTTTCCAAAAAAAATTGCTTTTAACCTGATCACAAAGAAGGCAAAGTGGCAATCTATTGGTGCAAAATAATATGATTATGCATTTCCTGCACTGGTATAAAATTGGTAGAGGAACTTTATTAAACAGTTCAATTTGCGTTTGCTTTGTCCCTCCAAGTAACATTTCACACTTCGTGTACGTTTCAGACAAAGATAATTATCGAGGGGCTTTGAAGTGAGCTAGCGAACCGAGTTAGCACAAATCAGATAAACGAGAGTTGGTAAAGGTTGCAAAGGTCCAAAGTGGGTGACCGTTTTCTCGCCCCCCTTTCCTCATTCTCAATTCTCACGTTTCTTTTCCGAGATCAATGGAAAAATATCTAATTTACGAAATTAGAAAGAGGCTGCTGCTGCTGCAGACTCGACAGTCGAAAAGGTTTATTTAATCTTGATAGGGTTCTGTATAAAAATCGTTGAGTATGAAAAGACGATTGAGGTAAATTGCCTGTTAGGTTAAATAAAAATTACATTTGCTATTGAACTTCGGCTACACAAATCTTTTTATTAATAAAAAAAAATCCAATTTTAATGAATTACAAAAATTTCACAAACATTTTTTTTTAGCAAACTTAAATACAAAAATAATAGACGTAAATAAATATAAATTTAAAATAAAAAAGTATTTGAGCTTGATCTACTAATGGCCCAAAAGGCATTATGTTAACAAGATGGCCTCATATACAGGGTGTTTCAAAAAAAAACAAGAGGTGATTGCCCGTATGAAATTATGATGAATCTTTCCCATAACAAAATTTTTTCAGCCCCCCTCTTCGAGATATCACCCCTAAAATATGGCGAGTAAAATTAAGTTTTAATTTTGGCTGGGAGGGTCATTTCCAACATTTATTATGATTCATATTTTATTCTTGCATTTTTCATCTATTCTGTTTTCCACTCTCAATACGTAAAATTAAAACATAATTTTTGCCACAAATTTAGGTAAAGAGAGAAACTTGAAATTTTGTAATATCCGTGCACTCGCAAAGAACTGACCACCAGAACTTTTTCAACATTCCTGTTACATTATAAGCGGGTGAATTTAGCATCTCTCACCTCATTTGATATCAAACCTTTTTTTAAAAATTTAGTTTTTTAAAATAAAAATATTACTTAAAAACCCTGTTCATTTAAAAACATTTCTTAATTTTATTTAAAGTTTTTTCCTAGAATTAATAGATCCGGTAAAAAAAATAATATACAATATCATGATTTTTATTCTTTATTAAATAACAAACTACGTATAAAGAGTGGCAAACAGTAAAGATGAAAAATTTAAGAATAAAATATGATTAACAATAAATGTTGGACTGCCCTCGGCCAAAATTAAAACTTAATTTTACTCACCACCTCATGCACAAAATATCTTATAGGTCGAGGTGTTTGAGAGGTTGCATAGCCTTTACGACTCCTCCTACAAGTTACAATCTACTCACCACCTTTTAGGAATGATATTTCGGAAGGAGGTGGGTTGAGGAAATTTTGTTATAGGAAAGACCCATTATAATTTTATACGAGCAATCACCTCCTGAATTTGTTCGCATAGATTTAGAACCACCCTGCAGAATCAAATGGTAAACAAGTGATTAACTGACTTGTAAAGAAATTATTCAGTTATTGCGTACAGGTATATTATGGCCAATGTCAGTTGACATTGGCAGTCTAAGGTTAGGTGTTTGTTGATATCTCAGAGAACGATAATGTTGTCGCACAATGTTTTGTGTCAGCACCAGCCAAATTTCAAAGAAAAGTGTATAATTATGGGTTTAAACATTTTTGTAATTTGAGAAAGAACTAACCGTACAATTCGTGGATGGTCTAAAAATTTTCCGACCTAACAAAGATACAAGACGTTTTTTCTTTAAATTTTTTTTTTAACTTAGTCTCCTTGTAAGTCTACACGCTTCTTTCAGCGATGCTTTCATCTCTTTAAACGTCCAAATAGTACTTAGCGTCTTTCTCTGCAAAATAATTGTTTAAGAAGGTGATGGCCTTTTCATTTGACGAAAATATGTGTCCTCTAAGCGCAATTTTTAAATTGGGAAACAAAAATAAGTCGGTTGGGGCTAGATATGGTGAGTAAGATCAAGCAGTTCACTGAGATGTGAGACTGCGCATTTTTTTAGTAAAACAGAATTATTTTTCTCAAATTCCGACTTCAGCTTAATAATGTGTAGTATGCTCCTATAATGATTTTTTTTTATTTATCGATTAAGATAACTTCGCGACTTTCCGAAAATACAGTCGCCATCATTTTCTCAGCCGAAAAAACAGTTATTGCTTTTTTTGAAGTCGATTCCTCTTTCGCAGTCTTCTGTTTTAACTGTATTATTATTTCGGGAGTATAATTGTGTATCCAAAATTCATCTACAGCAATAAATCGGTGCCAAAACTCCAATTTATTGCGCCAACAGAGCTTGGGAAGTATTCATTCGAACACGTTTTTGATCAAACGTGAGCAAACGCGGCAGCCAACGCGCGGACAGCTTTCTCATGCCTAATTCTTAATTCAATAGGTGACAAACAAGTTCTATGGATATATTCATAACCTCTGCTATCTCTCTTACTTTAATTCGATGGTCGTTTAGCATCATTTGGTCAACTTTAGGCTGACATTTTGGTAAGTACCTGTCAAATGATGCGCAATCACATTCCCTAGCGATTATTGACGAGTGCTGTCATAAATAAAGTAGTAAATTTTGTACGTATGGCGATGAAATCCTAAAAACACTACAAAATGGTAATTAAACTATACCCATTACCCTACTTAATACATATTGACAGATATTCACCACACCATGTTTTAATACATTTTTACCGGACACTAAAATATTTTTATTATTGGAGAGACCTTTGAACAGTTCAAAACCCGCTAAACTTAAATTAAATTTTAAGCGTCACCGCTTCTGTCTCTGTATTTGCTCCATAACATTTTTCAAGTGCAAAATTTGGTGAGTGAACATCTTAAATAGTTTTTTGTGGTAGCTGTCCTTTATATTTTATGGGGATATGGTCGTCCTTCAAGCTACACCACATCGCATTCAATCTAAATTAACTAAAAATATCCGCGAGCATGAGTTTTGTCTGCATTTTTAACGTCGACTCTTCTAACTGCCATTTACTCGAGCAATACTGGCGATTCTGTCAAAAACGATGTGCCTCTCTGCGGACGCAGTATCCACTTTAAACTGCATAAATTGTGGTCGGTTTACCGTGAAATTACTCTAAAGCACGATACATGGGATGCATTTCATACCGGAATTGACAGGTGAATACAGTTTGGGACTAACGTCGGTCTCGGCAAAAAGCAAAATAGTTAATTTTATGGGATAAACAACAAATCAACAGTCAGGGAATTTTGTAAATTCGACAAAATTATTTATGCCTCTCTCGTTTACGTAAATTTTTAGCTACGGTTTATCGCTTGTAGCAAAAATTGTAATTTGTGTTACAATACATTTTTAAAAATATTACATACTTTATCATAATTCTTAACAACTGAAACAAATTTAAACAAAGATCTTTCAGAAAATAAACGCTAATTACATTGCAATAAAAAAAATATTTTATTTTTTTTTTAATTGCAAACGTCTTAAATAAATTGTATTTTTTACATCTTCCTGTTTTACTTTCTTAGAATTTTTTGTGCTGTAAGGTTTGTGGCAAATTTTCTGTAAGTAAAACACTTTCATCCTAATCCACCATTTTTTTTTCAGTTTTTTAAATCTCCATAAAGCACAGCTTAACCGATTTTGCTGAAAATCTAATCAGTAACTGGTTGCGTAATTATGCGTTGAATGCAATTGGTTCCACGTCGATATCATTTTTTGTTCTCGAGATAATCGAGACGAAAAATAATTCCGAAAGTTTACCATTTTTTTTCAGTTTTTTTATTCTCCATAAAAAACAGCTTAACCGATTTTGGTAAAAATCTAATCAGTTTTAAGTTGCGTAATTATGCGTCGAATGAAATTGGTCCTACGTCGATATCATTTTTTGTTCTTGAGATAATCGAGACGAAAAATAATTCCGAACGCACATACGATCTTACGCACATACGTACATACACACACATACGTCCACTTATAAACTATTGTATTCGACTCTGGGGACCTTGAAATGTGGAGATATGTTAAAATTCGGGATTCGCAAAAAAATCCCATTGGGAAGTTAATAATGCCAAGAAAATTGAATAAAAAAATGTACGTAGCTATTCCATCGGTATTTTAATGGCAAAAAAGTCAATTCGAGAATGTCACATGACAAACCAAACGGCATTTGATCCAAACTAAATTGGAAGTCTGACTATATTGTATTTCGTTAGATCGCATTTGTTCTATTAACGTCGATGCGTCTGCCAAACTGGCTAGTCGGATAAATTAGCCCGATGCTGGTTGGCCCAATTAAAAAGAATTTACGAGGTATCGGCTCAAACCACCAATATAAATTGCCCAGTAATTATTAGGCTTTCTTCAGTGCGCTTTTGGTAAACTAATTAAAATAAGCTAAACTAAAATTACACCAAGGAATGAAATTAGATGTGTTCTGTTGGCTAGTTATGTTAATTATGTTTTGACTATTTATGTAACTCTGTTACCGAAGAGCATTACTTAATTTTCAATGATTTAAATTGGTGAACATGCATGGACAAATACGTAGCTCTATTTTGTGCTGTGATGCTATAGCGAAGTTGATTTATGCAATATAAACTGGAAATTTTCTCATTGGTATATTTGTAACATATGGCGTAGTCACATTACTAGTCACACTGAATTAATTTATTAATATTGGAATAAATAGAAATAAAATAATAATAGTAACACCATTTAATGGATTTTTTGTAAATACAACCAAATTAATATTAGATTCAAAAAAATTTATAATTTAGTCGGTTATCCTTTTATTCATAGTGATTTGTAGTTTCTCATTTTTCATTATATTTGACATCAGTCATACCATGCCTTTTTCCCCTTTATCATCGAACGTATTTTTACTTACTTATTCCTCCCAATGCCATTTTTTTCAAAATTCCATCTTTTAAAATT
Source organism: Agelastica alni (assembly GCA_950111635.1). Classification (NCBI taxonomy): domain Eukaryota; kingdom Metazoa; phylum Arthropoda; class Insecta; order Coleoptera; family Chrysomelidae; genus Agelastica; species Agelastica alni. The sequence goes on along the minus strand of OX467713.1, from coordinate 21,809,085 downwards.
CGTTGACATTTATAACACAATATTTTCCAATTCTTTATAATCCAAAATACGTCTTTCGTCTAGGTTGGGATCCTCAACAGATTCATTTTTTTCTTTTAATGAAGCTTTGTATTTCTGCATTGCAGCAACAAATTTATATACATACATACATATAGTCACGCCTTTTTCCCGTACGGGTGGGCAGAGACCACTTCCTTGTACTTGCTACGATTCTTAAACACATCTTTTGCTTCCTCTACTTTCATCAGTGCTTTCATACATGCTCGTCGGTTGTTGGTAATCTTAACCTGGCCTTTCTTCAAAAAAATGTTGATCTAATCGAAATATGTTCGACGAGGTCGACCTCTACCAACTTGTCCGTTTACACTCGCCTTATAAGATTGTTTCCTCAATCTTCCTTTATCCATCCTTTCTACGTGTTCAAACCATCTAAGCATTCTTTTATCTATCTTTGTAATCACATCTTTTACACCACAGCGTTCTCTTATCTCACTATTCTTTACTTTATCCAACCGAGTCACTTCAGCTATACTTCTCAGACTACTCATCTCCACAGCATTAATCCTATTTTTATGCCTTTTTTGCAAAACCCAACATTCACTTCACTTCAAAAGTTTAGGAACCAACACTCCTCTATGCACAGCCAGACGTGCCTTTTTGACACTTTCTGGCTGTTCATAAAGTTATGCAGTGCCCCATTCGTTTGTTTTCCTGCCAACACCCTTTGCTTAATGTCACTTTCATACTTTCCATTTCTCGTAAAATTTGAACCCAAGTATACAAATTTATTTACTTGTTTTACTCTTTCTCCCTTAATCAAAACTTCACAGTTTGTTATGCTTTCTTCTCTTTCAAAAACCATTACTTTCGTTTTGCTTACATCTATTTTTATCTCTTTGATTTTTAGGGCATCATGCATAACATTAACTATCGCCTGCAACTTCTCTTCAGATGACGCTAATATGACTTGATCATCGACGTTAAGAAGGCATTTGACGATCAAATCATTTATTTTCAATCCATAGGCACTCTTTTTTAAATCTTTTAAACAATTGTCTATGTATAAGTGAAACAGCCATGGCGAAGCCACACATCCCTGTCTCACACCTTTTTTTATGTTAAACCAGTCCGTGTAAGCTCCTTTTATCCTGACACAAGCAGTGGAATCCTTGTAAAGTGATTTCAGTGCTCGTATTAAACTACTGCTCACCCCATACATAGACAATGTCGACCACACTTTACTTCTCACCAATCCGTCATAGGCTTTTTCCAAGTCTTTAAAAGCGCAATAGACCTTCTGACTTTTAGCCAAGAATTTTTCGACTATACCTCGTATTGAAAAGATCTAATCCATACATCTCCTTCCTTTTCTAAATCCTTTTTGCACATTCCATATTATCTTCTCAGTTTTATTCTTTTAATCAATATCTTTGCATACAGTTTGCTGGCTATGCTGAGTTAAATACAACAAAATTAATATTAGACTAAATATTTGACATCAATCGTACCATCCCTTTTTACTCTTAATCATTAAACTTTTTTTACTCACTCATTTCTCTCATTGCCATTTTTTTTCAAAATTCCATCTTTTAAAATTTGCTTACATTTATAACACGATATTTTCCAAGCTCTTTATATTCCACAATACGCCTTCCGTCTAGGTTAGGATCATCAACAGATTCATTGTTTTCTTTTAATTTAGCTTTCTGCATTGCAGCAACAAATTTCAACTCGTTAAATTTTTTTCTTTTATATATTTATGGTCCTTTATGACGTAATTGTTTAGACACTTTTTATCGCAGATTAAAAATATTTATAAAGAAACCGGTGTCAACAGTTAATAAGCAAATATAAGCAATAACATATATAAATATGGAAATATATTTGCGGAACATAGAAACTTCAATGCCAAACTCTGAGGTGCACGAAAACCAGTCGACCATCACAAAATATAATAAACAAGTAATTAATTAAACGAATCCAATAAAAAATGTCTCTGTTTTTGCGACGCGCTAGAAATTATAATTTTTGTTTTTTTGGTCTTCAAACTTTTTGTTTAATTTTCAATGGTTAATATGTTATGTTTTATATTCGGGGCCGTTGTGGTGAGGGTGAACACATTTTTAGGAGAGAAATTGTTTGATCTCTTGCATGCGTTGTAGTCTCTTTTCTGATAGGTTAAACGAGCACACCACCGCTAAAAGTTTGATAATGATTTGTAGCGTCGTAGACACATGTCGACGAGGTGGGGACAGTTTTAATTGGAGTCCTGTAATTAATTACTCGATTGTTTGTCGCGAATATTTATTATTAGCCAAGTCAAAAAGACTGTGAAATCATGTTTTTGGCATATATGGCTGAAAAAATAGTAAATAATCAGAAAAATACGTACAATACTGTGGTAAAGTAAAAAAGTTTTCAACCTCCGGTAAGGGGGGGGGGAGTTAAAAACGATACGATTTTTGGGTTATGTTTTAAAAATATAAAAAAAAATTAAAATAAAAGTTGTAGAGCATAAAATTGTAGGCCTATCTCTTTCAGACCATTTTTCTCCTAAAACGGCACCCTTTGACCCCTACGACGGTTCAGAGTAATAAAAACAAAAAATGCAATAAACATAAAAATTGGGCTTCTTTAATTTTTTTTTTCTTAAAAATACAAACAATCGTAGAAAAATTTGTTTTTTTCGCCCCTTCTATTAAAAGTCAAGCGGTGAAAACGGTTTTCGCTTAATATTTCACTTAAAACGGGTTATTTAAAAATTATTTTTTTTTATAGTTAAAAAAAATTAAAAATTTATATAATTTTTTTTTTAAATAACCCGTTTTAAGTGAAATATCGAGCAAAAACCGTTTTCACCCCTTGACTATTAATAGAAGGGATAAAAAATAAATTTTCCTCTACGATTGTTGTTTGTAACATTTTTAAGAAAATAAAAAAAAATTAAAATGGCCCAATTTTTATATTTATTATTGAATTTCCTTTTTTTTATTACTTTTAGGGGAAAAATGATCTGAAAGAGGTAGGCCTACAATTTTATGCTCTACAACTTTTATTTTAAACTTTTTTTGATATTTTCAAAACATAACCCAAAAATCGTATTTCAAGGTAGTTTTTAATTCCCCCCCCCCCTTCCCGGGGGTTAAAAACTTTTTTACTTTACCCACAGTATTGTATGCATTTTTCTGATTATTTTTATATAATTTCAGGCTTAACTGCCAAAAATCCGATTTCACAGTCTTTTTGACTGGACTATATATTTAGTGCTGGTTTCCGACTGGTATCCGCGCACCTCAGCAGATTGCATTAAAATTTTTACATTCAGCAAATTTTTTTCCACGTCTGCATACACATAAACGTACTAAAAACAACGTTGCCAGATTACTGCAACCGATAATATTTCATAATATGTGTAAGTATCTGCATACCGAGGATTTTAATTTTTGACAATAGTAAATGCTCTAACTACGCTATACCATGCTGGAACTACCTTAAAGCAAAATATGCTTACAAATTTAAATGCGATTCATTGTTATAGGTAAATTAAATTTAATAAATTATCATTTTTTATTTTTTAGGTCTTTGTAAAAATTTTTATTATTCTTTTAAGAACTTTCTTCTTCTTCTTCATCTACCTATCCACACTATTGGATGTTGGCGATCACATTTCTGTATGCTTCACAGGTCTTTGTTATTTCTTAAATCTGTCCATTTCCTTAGATTTTTTTACCAGGACGTTTGCTTTCTTCCCACTCCTCTTCTGCCTTTAATCTTTCCCTCAACTATCAGTTGTAGCAGTTGGTATTTTGGATTTTTAATTAGGTGCTCAACGTAAGTGGTTTTTCTTTTCTTTATGTTAAGTAACATTTCTATGTTTTTCCCCATTTGTCTCAAGATTTTCTCATTTGTTATTCGTTCGGTCCATGGTACTATCAGCATTCTTCTGTAAGTCAACAATTCATAACTTTCAATCATATTTATGGATGATGCTTTTAGCGTCCATGTCTCCACGCCGTTCAGCAGAGCGGAATCTTAGACTTAAACTTATGTCCGTGTTAGTTAGTATTTTTTTAAATTTGAAGAAATAATTGCGGGCCGTTTCTATTTTATATCTTATTTCCTAATCGTTATCCCATTTTTCGTACAGCCAACTACCCAAATACTTGTAACGTGAGACACGTTCTAGAGTTGTATTAATTATTGTGATTTGAGCATAGGGATAAGGTACTTTCTGCCTGCTAACTATCATGAACTTTGTCTTGTTGCTATTTATTTTGAGTTCATATTTATTACTGTTGGTATTCAGTTGATTAATCATTCGTTGCAATTCTTCATTACTATCGGCTATTATGACTGAGTCGTCCGCATATCTGATGTTGTTGATGAATACTCCATTTACTTTGATTCCCATATCTTTATCTTCCAAACCTTTATTGAAAATGACCTCGGAATATATTAAACAACAAAGGTGAAAATATGCACCCCTGTCTAACTACTTTGCTTATTTCTATATCTTATGTTTTTATTTTATTTGTTGTTATGTGCGCCGTTTGATACCAGTGCAGCGAATGTCTTTTTCATCTACATCTGTTTTTCTCAATTCGTGTTTAACTACATCAAATGCTTTTTCATAGTCAACAAAGCAAAGTAAGACATCTTTCTGCACATCCCGACAGTTCTGTATCAAAACTTGGATACCGAAAATAGCCTCTTTGGTAAACATGTAAAATGTATTTAACACTTTTTAACGTTTAAAATATTTTCTTTTTTATTTTATTTAGGTATCACAATCTCTTAAATTTTTGCTTGGTGAAATTATCTACACTATTATAATGTAACAAATTTGTGTGTTTACACTGAAATTATTTACAATTAATTAAACTGAATTAAAAATATTTGTAAGAAACCCATGGTCCACCAGGACAAAAGTTGTGTATGGAGAAGCAAGCCTTAACTATTAAATAAATAATTAACCTATTCCTATTTAATTTTTTCCTCTCAATACGTCAGACAACAAAAAGATACGGTCAATGCAGGCAATCTTGGGCATCAGCTGGTTTTATTAATTTTTTTAAAGAGTTATAAAATATAAGTAGCATTTTTGTGATAAATATTTTTAAACTTTAAAAGCGAATTTTTTGTTTTTAAAATGTTTAAGCAAATTTTTTAGTTATTTATCTTTTTAATTTGTTAATAAAGTATAACAAACACGTGGTAAGAAAAAATATTTTTTTCTTAAATAGTAAAATTTTGTGTAAAGTACAACTTGCAGTTTTTAATATTACAACAAACAATATTGTTAACAAATAGTTTATTTATTTTCAATATAAATGTTTCGGTGTTAAATGATCTATAATGCATAAGAAATATTTAAGGCATGACATTTTATTGTACCACATTTTAAATTCCTGTTACCCATTTACAAGATGCACCAGTGAATGTCCAGACATCCGTAAAATAAAAAATAAGGTGGCAGTTTCTTATATTATACTAGCAGGTAAGAATGCAGATGTAAGCAGGTATAACGTTTTTCTGTCTAATAAAGTACATCCAGGGTTTTGGTAAAATGTAACAATATAAGAAAAAAGAGTAAATCTGGCTTTAATGTTAATTTAATAAGTTAATTTTTTTTTAATTTAATTTTTATTATAATCATTAAAAAACTATTTGTCATTACTCCAGTTCTGAAATTTGTTCCTAAAATGTTTTAATATAAGTTTTTTTTAATTCGTTTGTAGGTACAAGCAAAAATTGTTCAAGAAGAATACACTACTAATTTTGAACAAAACTGAAATTAAATTTGAGTTTTATATTTGGTTAATTAACATTCCAGTGGAGGTTATAGTAATGTATCCGATTTTGCGAATTCCCAATTTTGACATATCTCCCACATTTCAAAGTTCCCCAGAGTCGAATACAATAGTCTTTAAGTGGACCTCTATGTGAGTGAATGTACGTATGTTCGTATGTTTGTATGTGCGTTCGGAATTATTTTTCGTCTCGATTATCTCGAGAACAAAAAATTAAATCGATGTAGGACCAATTGCATTTGACGTATAATTACACAACTTAGAACTGATTAGATTTTCAGCAAAATCGGTCAAGCTGTTTTTTATGGAGCATCAAAATACTGAAAAAAATGGTAAACTACCTGAATTTTGCAATTTATAAATTATACTATTTTTAATACAGAATTTTAAAAAAATTTTAATAATATAATTATTGCATAATAGAAATATTTGTATAAAAAATACAATAACAATATTTCATTAAAAAAAAAATAGTTTTAGAAAACAAAATAGGAAATGGAGAATTTTTAACTTGTGTCAGTATTGAAAGAATAGCATTGAAGACGCTATAACAGTGAAAAATTATTGTTAGTAATAATGAAGCATTGTTTATAACAATTAAATACTGTCACTAACAAATGAATATTGATAATAATAAAAATTCAATTGTTATAAACAATTGAAAATAGCTCCACTTATGAAATGATAAAAAAAAGTTTAAAAGAATACGGTTGACGTAAACAGAATATTGTTAATGCCAATTCTAATCTGTTATAAACAATTTAAAATCGTTTTTTTTAATAATTATAACAACAGAACATATGGTATTGTTTCCACTGGGAAGTTAGTCGTGTGGGCCTCTCGGGTCGCACTCAGACCACTAATATTTTTTTTTGGAATTGACACTGTAATGTATCGATTAAGTTTATTGATTATGGAGAAACGTTATAAAATTTCAAGGAATTAACAATGCAATTTTTTATTGTAAAACATTGCAGTAATTGGCGAAACTAATAAAATTGCTTAGTGAAAGTGGAAGATGCGAAACTCAAATCAACACCGTGTCAAATGAAGTTTGAAAGGTCAAGTAGTTTTTTCTATTTGAAGGCACCTTATTTAACAAATAAACATACTCAATAAAATATTTAGATTTATTTTAAATCGAAGAAAAAAAGGTTACTTTTAGAAAGACAAAGTTAATTTTAAAATTAAATGATCTTTACTCTACATAACTTGATTGCAGGTGTAGTCCATATTACTATAAAATTACCCTTTGGCAAACAGCAGACTTCGTATTATTATCTCAGAAAATATAATTTCAATGATAACAACAAATTTGCATACACATCGATGTTCCAACGGGGCCATCCAGACAAGCTGTCTGGGCTATAAGCCGGGCGCAAACTAATGTAAAAAAAAAAACATAAAATCACTGCGAAAACAGTCCAAAAATAAACCTAATAAACCAGATAGCACATTCTCTATCGTTGCTGTGACTTGTTTTTCCATTCCTTTTCGGACTTATCCCTCGAGATATATAGTAAACGGTGGCAATAATTCGAATTCAACGAAATAAAGTCGAGTGGAAGAAGACCACACCAATAAAGAACATGAACAATGGTTTGGAAATCGGTTTCTATAGCCGGCGTTCGATGAACGATCTACGAGCCCGCCGATTTCAGCCCCGGGACCGGTTTCCGTTTTCGGGAAATCGCGCTATGATCCTCCTCTCTATGTTGCCTTTGTCCCGCGCCCCTATACCTTTACTTTCCCTTAAATTACTGACAAACAAACATTTTTCCACTATTTAATCATTTTTTTTATTTTTCAATTTATTGCTTACAAATTCATACAGGGTGGCTGACCGAAAAAGAAACAGAGCCATTTGCAGGAACCTCGTCAAAATTATAGGAGGACACATTTTTTTGCGGTATTTTTGACTCCACTACTTTCAATCACAAGTGAGTATAAGAATTACTCCAAAATTTTTAAAAAGCATTGGGGGACGAATAAGATGTCTTTTGAAAGCTCTGACATTTCTCTTTACAATAGTATTTAAATTTTACATTTCCTCCCAATACTTTGAAAAAAATTACATGTTAAAATTCCAATTATTTTAGTTGCTTACTTACTACTTAATTGATTAAATGTTTAAACTGATGACCGCCCGCTTCCATACAATAATAAAGATTTTTTTCAAAACGTTTACGCACATTCCGAAGAATTTCCGGAGTAATTTGACAGCATTATTCAATGATTCTTTGACGCAAATCTTCCAACGACGCTGGTTGTGTTTTATAGATATTACTCTTCAGATGTCCCCACAAAAAGAAATCGAGGGGCGTTAAATCTGGCAATCGTGGAGGCCATTTAATGCTGCCTTTTCTTTTCTCCCATTATTTTCAAATAGTATTTAAAATTAATCCACAGTATGACGAAGATCATTTTTATTTTTATCAAGACGGTACTCCTCCGAATTATGCGTCAGTATTTAGACCAACGTTTTTCACGGCATTGGATTGGGAGAAGAGGAAGAGAAATTACTCCGGAAATTCTATGAAATGTGCGTGAACGTTTTAAACAAAATCTTTTTTATTGTATGGAAGCAGGCGGTCATCAGTTTGAACATTTAAATAACCAAGTAACATAAACGTTACGAGTTTATTAGTTCAATAAATTATTCGTATTTGATCAAAAAGTTAACGCATTTCATTGATTGTTTTTACATAAATGTTTCAGATATTAATACTAAAATTTAAGGTTTATTTACGGTGAGTAAAGATAGTATCAGATGTATAGTCACGAATAAAATAATTTATGGTTGCTACAGAACACAAATTCAAGACATCTCTTTAAATTTATTACCCCAATGTTTTAAACAATTGTATAAATGCTTTGTTTGGTTATCAAATAGTTACATGAGACATAATTGTAAAAGTCCTTTTTTAATTTATAACGTTACAAGCACATGCTGGTGCTGATTATCTCACTCAAAAAATACTTAAATACTTAAAATTGTTGCGTGTAAACGAAAAAATTATAGGTACATCGATATTCGTTAATAATTGGTTTTTAAAGCTACATTTTTTCGCCACAAGTAAGATTGAGTTGTCGAATACAATTTATATTTCACAAACCCTTTACTTATCTCGGCAAAACCCTTCAAAGCTATTCAATTTATATGATAATAAGTATAGGGAATGTTTCATGATGTAAACATAAGAAAAAAGCGACTGCTGAATTTGGATCGTGTCATCTTTAAGAGTTTTAAATTTTAACTTTTCACCAGTAAAATGGCCTTTCTTTAAAGAACACTTAAACTCGATGGGGAAATCCGAAGGGAGGGGTGAGTAGGTGGCGACAAAACTACATTAACTACATCAGGAGCGAAAACCGGCAGTGCTTCGGGTATTTAATACCCGAAACGTCGGGTATTAAAACTAAAACATTACACTTAAAATAGGATAACGTAAATTTCACTGATTTAGAGAGACCAGTTTCGGAAAACAAACTACAGTCGTTCGAAATGTGGTGTTATAGAAGAATGCTCAGGATATCATAGACAGAAAGAAAAACAAACATGAAAATACTCGTGATATGGGTAAAGAATATGAAGTAATTAACACCATAAAAGCAAGAAAGAAATATCTAGGACATATAAGGAGAGGACAGCGGTATGAGATGCTTAGATTAATTATGCAAGAAAAGTTAAAGGAAAGAAGAAGCATTGGTAGGGGGAGAATTTCATGGTTAAGAAATTTAAGGGATTTGTTTAACTATAGCTCAATAAAACTTTTTAGAGTGACGGCAAATAAAGTGAAAATAGCAATGATGATATCCAACCTCCGATAGGAGATGGCACCCAAAGAAGAAGTTTTAGAAAACAGAAACTAGAAACTGGCAAGTGCTCTTATTAGGGATTATTGTCGATAGATTCTAGCCGTAAGCATTGTGTCACTAAGTAGGAGGGATACCAGACAAGCAATACACATACTGACGGATCATGGTACTATTGCATACCACAAGCACTATCTGGGGCTGACCAAGATCCCCTAATTGTGGATTCCGTATTCAAGGCGGAGACGATGCTTCAAGTACAGGTTTTAATGCACATTTGTAAGCAAATCTGTATTTGAAGCATCGACTTGAGTACGGGCCTAAGGCAGTTACCGATTGGCAACCTGCTTCTATTCTGGCAGAAGGCAGGTATTTTCTCTAATTAGTCGCTACACTTTTGAGAGAGTGAGTGGTCGTCGGCTCAGGATTGGTAGCTCGCTTTACTATCCGTTGCCATTCCTTTCGAACTGCCGCTTTCTTGAAGCACTCATAGAGTGGGCCATCAACAGCAGCCTTTACCTGGTCGGTCCAGTGCGGTTTTTTGCCTTCCACCTTTCCTTCACTACAAGACATTCTATAGAGGCATCTTCACGCTGTGATATATGGCCAAAGAAGGTGAAAATTCGAGTCTGTACTGTGGAAGATAGGCGCTTCCTGATGCCGAGATCCCGAAAGGATGGAATCGTTAGTTCGGAACTCGGTCCACGACAAGCCAAACATTCTTTTTTAGCACCACATTTCCAGGGCATCTATCTTCTTCTTGTTGACCTTTCTAAGTGTTTATGTCTCAGCCGCATATAAGAATAAAGGAAACACTAGCGCTCTGACGAGTCGGATTTTTGTGGCCTTTGTGATGTTCCGATTTCTCCATAATTTTTTTTATTTGACTATGGCCTTCCTCGCAATAGTCATGCGTCGTTTGATCTTATCGATATGGCAGGTATAGCAGATCACTAATTAATATTACAGGGAGACACAATGGCGAAATTCTGTAGAAAACGCCCTCCTAGTTGAATTATTATTTTATTAACTTACAATACAATGTTTGTTAAAATACTTGTTTTTAAAACGAAAACAGAAGTCATCAGTATCGGAAATGCAATAGACTAAGGTTAATTACAACAGACGTATCTAGTTTTGGGGATAATTTGTTATCGTGGTAGCTTTTCTGCAAAGTGAGACACACGGTAATGGAGGAAGGACAGAATGAGACAAACTTACATTAGTTTGTGTTCTATAACTAGTAATACCTCGGCTAATATGTAGCAGTTGTGCCTAGCGCGCTTGTTAAAACTGTTCAAATACGGGGGGAGGGGGGAGAAATTTAAGAGAAACCATCATTAAATAATGTTATTTCCGCGTGTGAGAACTACAGGATACTATGCAGATGTTTCGCTAAAAGCAAAATTATATGTGTACAACCAGTAAAATCAATCTACGTCGTGTAAATGGATAATTGTGAGAATACAGCTAAATTAAACGATGAGCAATATTCTGTATTAACTAACGAAAAGACATTGTTGAAAATATTTAATAAGTTGATCACAATAAAAAAACATACCATAATTGTACGTAAAATTTTATTCCTAATAAAAAAGTATGTAACCGTTAAAATTATATAAGTGTTACTAAATTTTTAAATATCTAAATGGTATAGAGGGTAGAACAAAAAATAGGAATTTTTAACATTATAAAAAAAGTTTAGTCAGAAAAACCGTTTGGAATTTAAAAATTTAAAATAACAGCTGCCTAAGTATAAAAAATGTCCGTTCTTGTCATTTATAGAAGTATAAAAGATACTAGTAACTTATTACACATTATGGGTCTTCTACCCGATATACTTTAAATTTGCAAAGTAGGTTTTAAACCATCCATAATAAACGCAAAATAAATAAATTAAAGTAACATCGAATTTTATTATGAATTATTAAATTAATTAAGTTGTGTACAATTTGAAAATTTACAAATACAACAGAAAAAGATATTTTGAACAAATATTATTTGAATGAATACACCAAAATGACAAAGATTTAATTAATAAACTCTGGACATTTTCAACATATCCACTAACATTATTTCATCTATAAGCATCTTCAGTGGCTAATTTTTATTTCTGTCGACATGTTTAATACGTAGATAGCAGCAATAAGGTTTGATAATCAAATAAAGTGTCAAATTACATTAACCTATCCACTTAATAAAATTCACAAAAATTATTGTAATGAACCTAAAGTTATGATGCATTTATACTAATAAGTATCGTATGACACAATGCTTTATATTCTCGATTGTACATTAGTGTCATAATATACCTACTATTGTACATAACTACTGTTTTCTTTATGGTTTAATATTAACTTTGATTTTATGTTTTGGTAAATTTTCTATATTTTTTAAGTTCAATTTATTGGGTCTATTAAAATTTTTGCTTTGACCAATTGCAGATAAAATTATTTAATGCCATTGGACCTTCGGTCCTCCCACGACCGAACATTCCAAATATAGAAAATGTAGATGAATTTGTATATCCTTTATAAGTAACCAAGGAGGGTGCAAAAAAAAAAAAAAAGACGGATGGCAATGGCACGAGGAGCCTTAAGCAACCTGATAAGAATATGGAGCAATCGTCACGTTACAACAAACACGAAGATCATGTTAGTCAAATCTCTCGTATTCTCAATTTTCCTGTATGAAGCGGAATCCTGGACGATGAAAATATCAGACATACGAAGAATAGAGGCGACGTATGTTGCGAATTTCATGGACAGAGAAACGCACCAATGCATCTATATTAAAGGAACTAAAGGTCAAAGACAGATTGTCCACAATATGTTGCCGAAGAATTCTAAAATACTTTGGACACATTAAAAGAAAAGAGGGATACAACCTAGAAAAATTGATAGTACAGGGAAAGGTAATAGGTAAACGGCCGAGAGGCAGGTCACCTGTTAGATGGATAAACCAAAGAAAATAACAAATACATCACTACAAACCCTACTAACTAAAACAATGGACCGACAAACATGAAAAACTAGAGTACATGAATGTACCTGATTTCTAACAAGTAGATTGCACCATCTTGAGCTTCATGAAAGATCGCTCCTTACATGTGGCAGTTGATGGTATTTCTTTTGATACGTTTAAAACCAATGCCGGGGTCCCTCGCCCCATTTACAGTTTCGCAGACGATAGCACACTTGTCTCATTTTTCACATCCCATCGATCAGTTTCGGTGAATGATACAAATAGACTCAGACAGGAACAGGTTGATTCCATCAATAGAGATCTTAAAGCAATCGTCGAGTGGGGAACCAACAATATTGTTCAGTTCAACGCCCAAAAAACACAAAGCGCCACGTTTTCCAAGAAAGTGAATTCCTCAAATCATCCCATCACAATGTCCGGAATTACCCTTGAACCAAGTCCCTCCATCTCGATTTTGGGAGTCACGGTGTCCAATGATATGTCTTGGCATGACCATGTTGCAAACATCGCAAAGTCGGCAAGCCAGAGGCTAGGTTTTCTGTGGAAAGCCATAAAGTTTTTTACTCCTGATCAACTGTTGACGACGTACAAGGCTTAAATCCAAACTCTACTGAAGTATTGCTTGCACATTTGGGGTTCAGCACCAAGGCATTCTCTTCGTCTTCTAGATTCCATTTAAAAAAAAACCATTCGCTTGATAAACAGCTCAACTCTCACAGATACCCTTTACCCTCTAGAACATAGAAGAAGAGTTGCAGACCAGTCATTACTTTACAGATATTTCCATGGCAGATGCTTCAGAGAAATAAAAACTCTTGTACCACCATTGGCCACATTCGGCCGAAGAACTCGGCACGCTGATCAGTCTCACCCATTTACTCTCAAGATTGACACTACAAGGACCAATCTTCATCAAGAATCCTTCTTTTACAGGGCTGCTACGTAATGTAATAAGCTTCCAAAATCAGTTTTTCCAGAGAACTATGACCTGCAATTTTTCAAAAAGCGTGTCCACAATCATTTCCTTTCTATAATCCCTTCCCCTTCTAATAGTTGCAGTGCCGGCCGTCCGCGGCCCACACGATAGGTCTACCCTGTTTGCGACTATTTTCATTAAAAAAAAAAAGTTGATTTGCAGAATTGTCCACTTATTGCAAAAAATGGTACTTTCATATAACTTACAATATTTCATGACTATTATAACCTCCTTAAACCAACTGTTTAAACGGAATCAGCTGCACTTTTTTTATTTTTCAAAAGCCGCAGCGGAAATGCCCCTTTTTTAAAAATAAAAGTCAACGAACACCGGATTGCAATTTTTTAGCTGGAGGAGGCGAATATGCCATTACAACAAAGGTCGGATTTTTGACCGTGTACTAACCGCGAATTCTATGGGGTTTTTCCAGAAAAATGACGGGAAAAGAAGCGCCACGAGCACCAACGAAATCGTTAGTTGTTTAGTTGGGGATCTAAAATATCTCCTGTCCCGAGAGCGTACTAAACTATTTGTGAGAACGTTGGTTGCAGCTTATATATAATCTTCCTCTTACTTACGACTCGATTTTTATGACCAATATCCAGGAAGTTTAAATAATCATAGATGATAAAATAGACATATCTAGGGTTTGCGTAAATATTATTACACCCCATTAAAAAATAATTTTTTAAACAAATATATTACCAACACATCTGGCTCTATCTCAACTACTAGTTACACAAATATTTAGACATAAATAATAATCAAAGGTAAAAATAATATAAATATGAAAACCTGTACAGTTACAAAAATGAGATGTATATGCTTAAAAGAAAGAAGAAAAAAAAGAAATGAATGATTAATATTTGTAAATGGTTGCAACAGAAGCTGCTGTTGACTTATTTAATTTTTTACCATCAACAAATATTAAAGAATACGTTTTTTTATAATTAAAAACATTAAAAAAAATGTGTTATTATTAACTTGAGTTTAAAGTTAATTACAAGAATTTTTTAACTAAACATGGAAATATAGCATATTTCACGAATATACGGTGGTTTCGGATTATCGTTAGAAACTCGATAACCAGTATTCAACTGTACATTTAAGAAGTACGAAAGTAAAGTCCCTTAATATTTTTAATGAAATTTTGTAGGTAACGAATTTTATCTTATAAGGGACTTCTTGTTTGAAAATTAAGGGTCAATAGGGTTTAAGTTTAAAAATGAGGACAACCGAAAAACTTTGTGTAAAAAAGCTAGCGTCGGGCACAAAATAATTGAATATTTGAAAAATTATATTCACTGTAAACAAGAATGCTCTTCATTTGTTTATCTGGACGAAACTTGGACTTTTGCTAATAGTGGAAAAAAAATAATTTGGCAGGACGATAACATAAAGTCTATAAACAGTGATAAGGCTGTTTTGGAAACCTGGCAACGAGCACTTAATACTGCCACTCCTGAAATTTGGAAAAATATATCACAAAATGTGAAAATTAATAGAGGAATGGTGGGTACGTAAATACCGCATTATTTTGCATTAATCCTGTTATCATTTACAATCCAAATGAGGATAGCGACGACAGTGATTTCGATTATGATGACCATAAATCTGATTGATGTTTGATAATACCGTAAGTACTACATGATTAAACATATTTATTAAATTCGTTTCTATAATCTATGTGTTGCATTTCCTTTTAACATAATTAAATATGTGCCTATTTCTAACCAAAAAACTCATTGAGAGCTACATCAACGATTTCTGTTCACAATAAAGCAGTAAATAAAATTAAATTGTCTGAACAAAAACATAATAAGAAACAAAATATTTTCGGGTTTAACTCTTGGGGAAATTTACTAATGTACCTCTCAACACAGTGCGCCCGTTAAGTCGATGCCTTGGTGACTAACCCGATACCGTCTAATGATTATTTATGACAAATGTAAAGTTAACATAACCAGAATTTTTGTGAAGAAACCATGAAACGCTATACTTCTTAAGAACGTGGAATGTGTTTTTATTACGTCTGTGATTTTGGCAAGAGATTCATTGCACAGTGGAAGACCTCGAACTGCTCGTTTTGCCCAAAATATCACTTTTGTGACTCACGATGTGGTGAAAAACTCAACAACATCAACCAGACGACGTGCCACACAACTGGCCCTTTCACACTCGTCTCGGCAGCGCATTTTAAATAAAGATTTAAAGATGTACCCTTACAAAAAGCAGTCCATCAGCTATTGCCAGTTGACAGGGCCCGAATGGTAATTAATAATTGCGTCGGTCACTAGACTGATAACATCTTTAAAACATAATTTAATAATATCAGTCATCTGTGTGCGACACGAGAGGTCCACACGACTAACTTTCCAGTGGAAAGAATGAAAAAATATCATATGTTTTGTTGTTACAATAATAATTGTTATTATTAAAATTATTATAAAAAACGATTTCAAATTGTTTATAACAATTGAAATTTTTTTTTAAAGTATTATAATCAATAATCATTTGTTAGTAAAAGTATTTAATTATTATACAATGCTTGATTATTACTAACAATAATTTTTCACTGTTATAGCGTCTTCAATGCTATTCTCTCAATACTGACACAAGTTTAAAATTCTTTAATTTCTATTTTTGTTTTCTAAAATTATCTCTTTTTATGAAATATTGTCATCATCATATTTTTGATACAAATATTCCTAACATGCAGTCATCATATAATTTAAAAGATCTTAAAATTCTGTATTAAAAATAGTATAATTTGTAAATTGCAATTTTCAGGTAGTTAACCATTTTTTTCGGTTATTTAATTCTCCATAAAAAACAGATTTTGTTTTTTTACAAATAAACTTTCTTTTAAATTACACATAAAATAATCATAACATTTTTTATTAAAAACCTTTACTATTCTGTCCAATTATGGTCATATTAACCTAAAAATTAATGGTTTACAGAGGACAAATAATTCACGAACTAATTGTTTCAATAAGCAATGTTCCTAAAAGGATAATTTTATAATATAAGTTTTTTTAAATCCGTTTGTAATTACAGACAAAAATTGTTCGAAAAGTGATACACTATTAATTTTGGAATAAAACTGAAATTAAATTGGAGTTTTATATTTGGTTGATTTAGATTATTTTCAGGACTTTCTATATTGGATAAAAATTTTTTTTTGAACAGAAACAAGCTGTGTTTCGAATAAACTTTGTCAAAATTAATTTGTTTTAAATTATCAACTGCAAAACTTCAATTTAGTTGAACATTTCCAGCTCTGAATAGGATTTCCTTCGATTATTTTTATGTGTAAATATAATTATTTTGTCAAATCTGCACGCCCCTGAGTTAAAACCTGGACGAACCATTCTCCAGATATGATTCTAAAACGTGCTTGGCCTTCGAAATGCCGTCATAGTCAATCTCGGCTATTAAAATTGCCAAGAGCAATGTTTTTATTGCTTGCTTCCAGTTAGCCATGATGTGTTTGATCATTAAAGTTTTATCAAAAAATTTTTGACCGTTTACAAAGAATATTTCAGTCCGTTTTGATTTAATCAATAAGTTTTTAAAAGTGTCTTGTTGCTAATGGAAAATTTAAAAATAATATACTCGAGTAATGTAACTCAGTTTATGGAACTGTACTTAGTCGAAACATTGACTACGATAAAGACTAAATTTCATCTTTAATTATTGATTAAGGAGGCGATACTGCTACCATTAAGAGTGAATTATACCGGTAATAGAGAGGTGTTTGTGACGAGTGAGTCAACTCAAAGAGTCGACCCAGTTAAGTGAATCACTGAATCGAATCTTTACTACTAAAATACCCGAATCTCGACTCTTTTCACGAGATGATGCCGCTGTCGAACTGTCAGTCGTCACAAAAAGAAACAAACAGCTAACAAATGATTTGTTATTTGTTAATTTTTACAATGTTCATAGATTCAATTTCACCGAAAAATGGCGTTTTCTAATATATTTTAATCCAAAAACAAACATAATGATACTTAGATAAACTGGGAGAAAAATAACTTTAAACTTGTAGATTTTTTAATAGGAAAAGAAAGTACCCAAAGAGTCTGTCAATTGAATAAAGCAACAAACAAAGCAAAACAAATAAAACTATTTATTATTTGTCAATAATTAACTAGGAATTTTTGGAACTTTTGTTTTCTCCTACCGGAGGAAAATTTAAGGATAATTTTTCAAGTTTCAAATACGGAGCTTATCTTGTCGTTTCCTTCGTTTCATTCGGATACAAACTAATAGCATCCTTATTGTCTGTGCAAATTAAGCAAACAAAACAACCATGAACAAACAACAGGAAACAACGTAAGTTAATATACAACCCCACCAACGTTTCGTTACCTAATTCAATACACAAGATGGCCACATTTTGGTTTAGCAAAGTTATTAAATTACGTCATTTCGGTAAATAGTTATTGTTGTTGCAAGTGAATATTTGCTGAATACACATTTTTTTTTAAATTTTACAATGGTGTAACTAACAAATTTTAATACATTTGAGTTAATAATTTTAATTATACACCCTATAGCGAAATAACAGAGTATATTGGATATAAACATTTCCAGTTTTCATTCAATTTTCAGGAAATTTTGCTCTGTGAAATGTTGCTAGTTTTTGTACGCAACACAAAACAATTTCCATAGAAAACTCAAATATAAACAATAGAATTCCCACGTCAGATAAATATAAAATAATTTAAATATTCTGCTCACTGCTCCTATAAATTATAAGACGGAAAAAAAAAGAATATTGGTTGAACATATTAATAAAATGCAAATAATGTTTTAGAACGCAAATAAGCAATCAAAATATTTTAATAATGTTTTTGTTGTTTTTCAGTACATTGAAATATGTATAGTACAAGTTTTAGCTATAATTAATTTTAATATTTTTAATTATTTTTTTAACACCACTTTTAATCAAAACACCAAAATGTAATGGCATTTTTTGTTTAGTATTTACTGCAAAAAAATATTTACAATTTCTTAAATTTTTTTATACCCAGTCCCTTTTGAGATGTATGCTACAAAAAGTAACAATTTCTGCTGAATCTCAATACTTAAAGGCTTGTAAAACTTGAAGGATAGAAGTAAGAGGTTTCAAATTTAAATAAGATCGGGTAATATGATATGATTATGGGAAGAAAATATTTTAAATGTGTTTTCATCCCTTTTAAAAACAAATGACGGAATCGGTAATTTTTCATAGTAAAAACACCGTTTTTTGTTTAAGTATTAGGATTATTTCCTTAAAATTTACCAAAGTTACGATTTTGACGTGGTTTACAAAAATTTAATTATTAAAAAAAATGTTAGGTTATGTTGGTGGTAAATAAAGTATATACAGTCACGCTTTTTTTCCGTACGGGTGGGCAAAGCCCACTTTTTTCACTAGCTGTGGTTTTTACACGTCTTTCGCTTTTTCTACTTTCGCACTTACATACATGCTCGTTGGTTGCTGTTACGTTTAACCCGGCCTTTCTTCAAAACAATGTCAATCTGATCGAAATATGTTCGCTTAGGTCGAATTTTACCAACTTGTCCATTTACACTCGCCTTATAAATCTGTTTCGTTAATCTTTCTTCATCCATCCTCAATACGTATCCAAATGAAGTAAGGAAATTAAAATAAAATTTGGCCTCAACAAATTATTTTTTATTTGATTGATTTCGTAAAATTGACCCTTGTGACAAAGAAAACCTTACTGGTTTGGGTTTTCTACTTACTTGCTTTGCATAAAATTAAAAATAATGATTTGAAAACAGAATTTACAATATTTATGCAGAAACAAGAATTTTCCTGAAAGATATTCTGGAAAGCGACCCACATGCATTTTTCATAGAAGTTGGGAAGTTAAGCCTATTTATTCCATTATTCCAGTTAGCGAAGTAAGCTTCTTTAAAAAAATAATAAACAAAATAAGAAAGTTAAGGATGTTCAACGGTTACAAAATTATGTACAGATGTTTGTGAAATTTAAACATAGTGTTATATGGTAGACCGCGTCGAATCGGATGACAGGGCAAATATTTTTTTTTATTTAATGTCATTATTGCAATCTATCAAACTTGCAGATATTCAGCAATATGTTTAAGATTTTATTTAATTAAAGAGCTTGCACGAAAGCCGTCCAGTGACTGCTACGTTTATTCGTGTGCCTCTCAGCGAAGGACTTGAGGAATCTTTCTTTTTAGTCTACGAGCAACTGTTTAGGTGTTCATTAGATTGACTGCCAGCATATGTGGGTAATTAGTGATTTGCTTCTTGTACGCTTTAGTCCTTTCCGAGATTTTTTCTATAACACTTTTGACGAAGAGGTCGTGATGGAGTCTAATTTTTAAGATATACCAAGGTGCGTTCGTTATTATTCTTAGTATCTTTGACTGGAATCTCTGTATTATTTCAATGTTTGATTTTGCTGCTGTTCCCCAGAGTTGTAGGCCATGTGTCCATATGGGTTTTATTATGCATTTATAAAGCAATAGTTTGTTTTAAAGTTAGAGTCGTGATTTTTTATTTATTAGCCAGTACATAGTGCACAACTGTTGGCCCATAGCTAATCGCTCTGTAAAAATATGCTTTTTCCAGGTTAAGCGTCTATCCAAGTATGCTTGTCGCGATCCTCTTACGGTAGAGGTATGCCGTTGATAGTGACGGGTGGACACGTTTCTTTCCTGTTGTGAAAGTAACCTGGGCAGATTTGGTTTCGTTGGCTTTAATTCGCCAGTCTTTTAGCTATTTGGATACTTGATCGAGCATGTTTTGAAGCTTTTGTGCTGCAATTTCTGATGAATTGTCCATTGATAGAATTGCTGTGTCATCAGCAAATGTTTCAGTACATATGATTAAAAAAAGAAGTTCGTTGATATTTTAAAGTTCGCATGAATACGTATTCTTGACGACCAGCGTAAAGACTTGCGACTGTTGCGAGTTATTAAAAAATGGACGTACGTCGGATGACATTAATAATTATTATTTGCATTGGTGTGACGAGACGAGTAATGTAGAAAGTAAAAAAGATGATAAACACGTTAATGTGTCTATCACAAATGCACACAATTATTTTGTCGACCTAAAAGTCTGCAGAAATTAATTTTTATTAAAGATCCCGAAAGGATTCAAGTTTATCAATCGATTATGCCTTATTTTAATTGGTTCTTCTGCAATCTTTAGATCCTCTATTACGGCAATATACAGCAAATCGTCCATTTTTAAGCTTATTATTGCAGATGGTTTGCACATCATGGCAATGGGAGTGCTTTAAAAGACTTTAAATAGACTAAAATATTTTCCTAAAATGGCCAAGTAATACCTAACTACAAGTTTATTAATGATCGGAAATCAGACATTCTAGACATTTTAGTTCGTGAATTATACATCTAATGTAAATAATAAATTTGTAGGTATTAATAAGAGTATAAGTTAATAGAACAGTAAGGATTTTTTAAAACAAATATTAATAAATAATAACTGTGTCATAGTTTTTGCAAAAGTTATAGCGTTATAAAAAGTACATTTTGCAACATCGCTTATTAAAACAATTAGTTCGTGAATTATATGTCTAATGTAAATAATGAATTTGTAGGTATTAAAAAGAGTATAAGTTAATAAAAAAGTAAGAATTTGTAAAAAAAAAAGTATGATTTAAAAGTAAGTTTTTGTGGATCAAAAAACTTATTTTTAACCAATAATATATAACATTAGATGGCCAACAGTAAAATGCTTGCGCTGTTGTCACATTTACAACGTTGTAAACGAATTTAAAAATATTAATATTTTATTAAAATGATAGCTAAAAACACTTTATTTATTTAAAGAACGATTAAACAAATAAATTAATTAAACTTTAAAGAGTGTTATTATTAAAAACGTTTTAAATACATATTTTCTTAATGAATGTTTGTAACCCTGATGGGGGGGGGGGGTAGTTTCTTGTTTCGTCAATTCGTGTTTTGTCACCTAGGGAAATTTTACCTGTTATGACCCATTTTATTCTTGTTTCGTCAAAAAAAGAAAAATAAAAACGGGATCTAATTTAACTAAAATTTAAATGAAATAAATGCAATATTTTTTTAAATAAACTACTTTCAACATTGCCGGTGCAACTCTTTTAAAATTAAATGCTGATCTTTGCTACTATTGTGAAACGTCTGTTTTAAGCAAATGACTAGTAACATAAGGTATAATTTTTAATGTAGTTAAAATTTATATATTGTGATGTTACGATTTTCAATATTTTTATTTGTACCATTTTTTTATTCTCACCTTTCAAGGATTTTATGATTTAATTATACTTAATAAAATTTAAAAACCTCTAGACTAATGTAAGACAAAACCCATTTATTCTAATTCGTTTCCTGCATTTATGCTGAAAGTTTACAAAATACCAAAATTAAATTAAACAAAAAGGAGAAACATTCATTCCAACGATGCAACCAGTAAAATATGAGTTTCAAATATAATGAAAGTTCTTGTATATTAACACTTGTAAATATCACGAGGATTTTCAAACAGCGTTCATTACAGTAAATTACATTTTCTACATGTTTACGTGATGAAAAGGTATGCGCCCATTATATGCAGATCATTTAGTTAAAAGTTTAAGCATGAACATTTTCTGTATACAGTAACGATTTTTCGCATCATTGTGGACCTTTTCATTTTTTAAATAACAGTAAAGGTGTGAATGCATTAAATAAAGTTTGTAAAAAAGTGCCACGTTTAAATTTATTTTTAAAAAATTTGCCATTTCAGAAACTGTTGAATTGTTAATTATTTTAATTGATGGGTCAAAGCATTTGGAATTTTGGAAGTAAATTTATTGGAGTCCTAAGAAAAAGTTTACTTCCATTCACTTTAAAATAAACTTTTCTTATCAAGTCAACTACTAAATATTTAAAAAAACACGGGACGCCTGGCAGATGTGAAACATGGAAATTAAATGTTATTGAAAAATAAATTATTGAGTTTTATAAGAAAAGGATGCAATAAAGGGGGAATACAAAAAAATGAATTAAAGTTAAAATTATAGAAAAATTTATCGTTATCGAGACAATGTAATTAACATAAAACCAATAATAATCCAAATAAACTTTGCAATTCAGTATCATCAGTTATTTCTGTAATATTAACACTCGATGATTTTTCTAATGGTATCAAAGTTACAATAGGCCGATGGTAACTAAAATAAGCAACGAAAATGTTACTTGTAACGTAGACGATGCTTAAGCAACGGAGCGAGCCGAGTAGCTACGGGGCTGCCCGAAGCTTTCGCATCACGGCACCAACAGTTGTTGTTACCTCCCAAGCGCGCTATTAGATGTTTCACATCAAAAATTTAAAACATTATTTTGACTAATATAATTTATTTAATAAAAATTAATAATTTGTTTAATCTTTTCATAAAACACAGATTTAAAAAGTACTTGACTACACCGTGTACAATCAATGCTTTTAGAACATTCTTCTTCTTACAGTGTCTTGCTTTCTCAAGCGTTAACGACTTCCATATTGACTACTTTTTTGTATCTATCTCTATCTTGAGCTACGTGGAGAAGTTCCTCAGCAGTAAGCCCTGTCCATTTTCAGAGATTTCGAAGCCAGGATAGCCATTTGCTGCCTAACCATTTTTTTTTTCAATATTGCCATTCGAAATAAGCCGAAGCAGACTATACCGTGGTACACACATTACATGTCCCAAGTATTCCAGTTTGCGGCGCTTGATGGTGGTTAAGAGCCTCTATCGTGCCCTATTCTGATGAGTACATTCGCGTTGGTAGTTCGGCTTGTCCACGGAATTTCAAGCATACTTCTGTACAGCCAAATCTCGAATGCACTGATGCGATCAATTATTTTTTGGTGAAGCGTTCATCTTTCGCAAAAGTACAACAGAATAGACCATACATAGCACTTGGTAAACTTTTCCCGCAGATGAATGTTAAGTTACTTGGCACAGAGTACCAGCTTGAGTTTAAGAAATGCACTTCTAGCTATTTCTATTCTAGCCTTGATTTCTTAGTCTGCATCCATCGACTGATTAATCCAGCTTTCAAGATATTTAAAGTGTTGAGCTCTTTTTATATTATCGCCATCAAGTGTTATTCTCTCCAGGCCAACATCCATTTTGCTAACAATGATTCAGCTAGCAGCACGGTATCGTCTGCGTATCCAATGTTACTAATGGTTTCGCCTTCGATCTTTATTCCTTCGCCAGATTGTGTTGCCCATTTAAAAATATTCTCCGTGTAGAGGTTAAAAAGTGTAGGAGACAAAATACAACCCTGTCTCACTCCTCTCTTCATAGGTATCTGAGTGTTCTCCTTTTTATCCAGTGTTACCGTGGTAGATTGATTTCAGGAGAGAAAAAATATCAAACGTATATTATTATTATCGAAGGGTTTATTTTGCAGAGTTTCAAAGAGTTTGTTATGTTGTGTGCGATTTAAGAACATACAGTGGTCGAAATAGTAGCACAATCAATAATTTACATACGCCTTTTGACAGGTAGACAGAGACCACTTTTTTTCCATTTGCTACGGTTTTTACTCACATCTTTTACTTTTTCTACTTCAGAGCTTTCATACATGCTCATCGGTTGCTGGACTTTTTTTAAACCAATATCGATCTGATCAATATACTCTGCTTAGGTCAACCTTTACCGATTTTTCCATTCACACTCGCATTATAAATCTGTTTCGTCAATCTTCTTTTATTCATCCTCTCTACGTGCCCGAACTATTTAAGCATTCCTTTATCTATCTTTGTTTCTACGTCTTATTTCACACAGCGTAACCTTATAACACTATTCCTCACTTTATTATCCTTTACCTTTTATCATCAGAGTCACTACAACTTTACTTCTCAGAATACTTAAACCAACTATTTTCTATAATATAAAGAGTTTTTAAAAAAAGGTGATCCCGGTTCTGAATCGGTAGAAAACTGAAAAATAATTGAGGTTTGCTTTGTAAAAAATTTTCGTAACGCTATCCGTATTCAAGATAAAGGGCGTTAAAGAAAAAAAAATTATACACATTTTGCCGAATCTACTGAAAACATTGTAATAAAATTTTATACGAATATGTTTAAGAAACTGATACATCCCATGAATTTGTTTTTATATCTGACTCTAATAGAGGGAGCTAGTTACACGGTTCGCACCAAGTAGTATTGAACATAACTTTTTTAAGGTTAGATTTATTTATCAAAATTTTATTTAAACTTAAACATCATTTAATTTGACACCAAAAAGGTACACTTGGTAAAACTCGATACTGTGTATTCGGAATATTTTAAATTGAAAATTATGAAGTAATAACCGATGCTGGTATAAAGTAATGATAAAGTTATTAATTATTATTATTAATAATTAGTATGTATTATGCGAATTAAAATTTTTTTGTCGCGTAATTAAGAACTCATCGGTAAAATGGATACATGTTAAAAAATTGGGATTGAGGGTTTTCCTTTCTTGTAACGTTTTACAAAAATCTATCTTAATTGGTATATCTTAATTTTCTTCAAGTTTGCCATGAAAAACTGACATTTATTAATAATCAAGCACTTTTCACACTTTAACAATTAAAACCAATTTTCAATTTTACTTTACTTTAAACTTTTTATTAAAATAAATTATCTAAATGTAAAAAAATAAAAAAAAAACATTACCCACTTCTTTGATAGAATTTCAAAGGCCATAAATGATGAACTGGCTTTTAAAATTGTATTCGTGTACGGTAAGTACCAAAGAACAAATTTACCTCTTTGTCTTCTAATTTATATCTTACCTTTCTATTCGTACATTGCTACGAGATTTCGAATATAAATAAGTAATGATTTATTTCTTATTGAACTGCTGCATTAGAAAAAGGAATAATAAAAGGTTTAAAAACTTTCCTGTAGATATGATTTTAGCTGATGTTTTTATAAAAGTGGAAAACAAAAATAAACTGCATCAAACAAAAAATGTGCGCTACAAGTTTGTTAAATTTGTTTTTTACTGGAAGTTTTAAAATTATTTTTCAATTTTACAGCTGCATTAAAAAAAATTAAAAGCGTTTATTGTATTCGTTTCATGTATGGTTAAAGAACATAATCCAATATGAGCTTACGTGGGTTTAAAATTTTTAAAAAATCCATTTTTTTATTTAAAAGTATATGTCAAGGACATTTATTTGCACTTTTCACAAAACTCCTTGTTTAAAGTCAGTAAATGCGGTTTCTCAAAAAATAATGCACCAATTTTAATAAAAAGTTCAAGATAGAAATAACTAGTGATTTAATAAAGATTTCTTATTTTTTTATTACAACACACGCACAATCACAATACATAGATTTTGTCTACCGAGGTCAAGGTTTAGGTAAAAAATTTTTTTTATTATTTTAAAAAAAAGAAGAAATATGCTTTTTTAAACCATTGTAAATTATGTAACACATTAAATGTTATGTAACAAAATAAATTAGCTACAGAGGGACTACAAATCGGGCTAGGAACACTGCATACAGACTGAAGTATCAGGGTGGGTAAAGGAGCAGCGGGATTGGTCACACCAATATCATGGCCCTTCACAATAAAATCGGACAAGATTCCGAAAAAGACCTTGATAGGAAAAAACTATAAAACAAAAATACCAACCAAAGAAGACTGTTTGAAGAAAACACCATTGATCAGCCTAAAAATGAAACGATGATACACTGACGGATCAAGCTATGGGGCAGGTGTTTTTGAAGCATCCTGCAACCACGGGGACAGCATATCCCTGGAAAAATACGCCTCGGTCTTCCAGGCTAAGGTCATTGCCATACTCAGGTGTGCTACGCACCAGACAGAAAACAGAGTGACCTACAGTAAGATTAATATTCTCACTTAGAAACGCGCGGCCATTTGGGCTTTCGTATGTTGCGCCACAACATCATCGGTGGTGTGGAACTGCATGCAGGCTCTTACTGAGTTAGCGACACAAAGGGATAAATGGCAATGAGGTATCCGATAACCTGGCAAGAAATGAGACCCTACCTTATTATTAAGTTGTATGTCTTTCAAATTTTCCACTATTAGTATATATTGTGTCATCTGTATATATGATGTTGTTTATCCAAAAACCAATTATATTTGCGCCCAGTTGTGTATCAATAAGCGCTTCTTAAAATATATGCACGGAATATGGATTAAACATGAGTGGTGATAAGATACACCTTTGCCTTACTCCTCTACGTGTTTTTTTTTCATGTGACATATCCGGTCTTCCAGACGTTGGCTATTACTGTGGAAAGTGCCTCTCTATCCTCCGCCAGTCTAAAGAGGTCGCTCGCCTTATGAATTCCTGTATAAGTGAAAGTTAAATAGAAGCACTGAAAAAATACAGCCTTGTCAAACTCCTATTTTAATTTCAATGTAAGCTGTTTTCAAGCCGCCTATGTGTATATCAGATGTTTGTCCCCAGTAGAGATTCTCTATCACACGAATGTCCCTCTTATCTAGTTACAAATGTCGAAGCATAGTCATCAGTTTGGATTGCCTTACCCTGTCAAATGCCTTTTTTAAAGTCTAAAAAATACGCAAAAATGTCCTTGCATTTGTCGCGGATTTTCTAAAGGGAGACGTTAATTGTAAATAAAGCCTCGCGTGTACCAAAGGCATTTTTAAATCCAAACTGTGCATCGTCGAGATCGATTGCGTTAGCTACACAATTTCCAATTCTTACTTGAGTAGTTTGGTTCCAATACAAACTTTCCATGCATCGAAATGTCTTTTTAATCGATGTTTAATTTTTTCATTATTTCGAGAAGCAATGGATGTTTTACCTTGTCAAAGGCTTTCTCCTAATCGATATAGCACAGCCAACCGGTATTCTTTCATCCCAGTTTTGTACTAGCACTTAAGTTGCGACTATTGCTTCTCTTGTTCGTAACCCCTTCCTAAACCAAAACTGTATCTCACTTAGTGTAGCCTTGCATTATCCATCTTTGTTAATAATCACGGTAATCACTTGTGAAAGGCATAGTTAAAAGGAAAAACTGTTTTGTATGATTCGGATATCCGATTCAATTAGTCAGCGGTATTCGCTGACATCCGGTTCACACCTAGCATCCCGTTTTCAATCCAAAAAAGCACTTGTTTTCACGGTAGCAATCTCGACAAATAACTATTACTTCGAATAAACATTCATTCAAATCATTCGAATTTATTGGGTCGCCGCTGACAGTGAGACAAATCGATTGTTGATGAAAACAAACGCGACATCCACCTGCGAATATA
Organism: Agelastica alni; assembly: GCA_950111635.1. Classification (NCBI taxonomy): domain Eukaryota; kingdom Metazoa; phylum Arthropoda; class Insecta; order Coleoptera; family Chrysomelidae; genus Agelastica; species Agelastica alni. The sequence goes on along the minus strand of OX467713.1, from coordinate 21,781,205 downwards.
TTCGAATGTGACAGACGCAAATAAATAAAATGTTATAACTAACGTGAAGAAATGCGAGTATGGGAAAATTTATCGTCGAGGGAATTTTGACGGAATTGAAGGGCGCGAATAAGAAAATGACACGTAATCTTACCGTATTGCCTCGTGTATCGCTTCTATCGAACCGAGTGTAGTAAAACTGATGAATACGCAGACAATCTTCTTGCAAATGTTAATCAAACATTTATTAAATTTTGTTGCATTTACAGGGTGATACATCCCATGAATTTGTTTTTATATCTGACTCTCATAGATGGCGCTACTTACACGGTTCGTACCAAGTAGTATTGAACACAACTTTTTTAAGGTTAGATTAACCCTTTGCACTCATATGTCGCCGTAGTAGCGGCAAGATGCGTTTTACCGTTGTGCTCGTATGCCGCCGTATAGTCGCCAAAATGCGTTTACACTTTGCACTCGTATGTCGCCGTATAGGCGTCACACCATGTCTTATCATTACAGCGGGTTGGCCGGTCTGTCATCCCCTAAGCCGATTTCTAATATTTCTAAATTGCTTTCTTAAACCTTTGTTGAGTATATGTTTATGTAGAAATAAAAGATAACATGATATTTATTTTAGTTTTGAATATTACTCATTTCCATGACTAGCACGATTGGGTGAGCAAGTTTTATAATTCATCCACTACCCACTCCTTCCGTAGGGATGCTTACAAAATTAAGAATGTAACTATTAAATTCAACCATTAAAAACCTATAAATTCGATACCAATATCAGCCATTTTAAATAGTTTTTATATTTCATCCCATACCCACCCCTTTCGTAGGTGTGCTAACAAAACTAGGACTGTTATTATCAAATTCGGCGACATTAAAAACTATAAACTCGACACTAATATTAGCCGTATTTGAGAGTTTTTAAATTCCATCCCCTTCTCACCCCCATCGTAGGGGTACTAACAAAATTGGGAATGTTATCATCAAACTCAGCCACCACAAAAAATTTTTTTCTAAATATTAGTTACCACATCAAACCTTTGTGGTTTATTTAATGCTATTTTTAAAAGTAATTTGGACTTAATAAATTCTACAATGCCCCGGAATTAATATTTTTAATATATTACACTAATAAAAGTATAAAAAGTATATTAAGATTCCTCAAATTATTACATTTTATATTTTTAACAATAATACATGAAAAATAAACTCTAAATTAAACACTGCAAAGAATAATCACCTTTTGGTACAAACAGCATCATCTTTATCTATAAAACCTGCAACAACAGTTTAACACAGGGATTTCCAAGGTGGTCGAAATCGATTTCCTAGGGTTTGACATAAAAGAAAACAGATTTTGGGGGTCGACGAGGTCTAAAAATCGACCCATATTAATTAACACAAGTTCTATTTGAAACTTTCAAGAAACTGTATAAGTTGTGTTACGTGTACCAACATGGTATAAGAACGACTAATATTTTAGTAGAAAGTATCATTGTTGTACTTTTAGAAACTCAACAAGTCGATGAGCGTATACAAGATGAAAAACTCGGCAAGTCAATAAGCGTGGGCAAGTTCATGCAAGATAATGTGTTCGAGCGTATAATTCTTTCAGGCAATCTTTTAATAAATCCGTACAATATCATAGCCATGGAATAAGCCAATGTGATAATTCAAGAAGAGTTGATTACCATCAGCACATACGAAGAGCTTAAGCAGAAGTTCAACCAAGGCTATCAGAAGTTCTGGTTGCAACGCAACATTGAAACACAGTATCCTGCATTGTGGAACGTTGCTAAAAAATGTCATCGGTTTTCCATCATCTTACCTATTTGAAAAAGACTTTAGTGTGGTTACAAACATTTTAAAAAAACAAAAAAAACCGTTTAAAAATCAACGAAGGCAGAGATTTAAGGCTGCAAATCACCAATACTGAACCAGATTTAGCTAGATTGGTAAAAAGTCACCAGGTACATCCATTACATTCCATTATCTTTACTTTGCAAATTTAATGGTCTTTTTTTAAATAATTATCTATTTAAGTATTGTTACGGTATTTGTTTTAATAATTGATATTTACTGAATTCTATGTCTATTTATTTTGTTAAATTTTGATGAGAAAATGATGTCAAGTTTACACACTTAGCCAACCGCATAGTTTTTAAATTGGTAAGTATTGGTAAGGAAAAAAACTAGACATGGGATTTTTGAAGTAATGATTTAGCTATGAATGTCTGCGGTATTAAATTATTTTGGGGTCTTTTGCTCAAAATAGTTTGGAAATCCCCGGTTTAATGTTAACACTACCCAAACAAACAACCCAACTAATCATTGACCAATATAAAAAGTTAATGAACTACCCAATGCGCATGTAACTCCAAACAGTTTTTAGATTCGTTCATGGATCGAAAATACCGTTTAGAAACTGATTCACGAACGATCCCAAGTTTTTCCAACCTTTCTCTTTTTTAAGATATTTTAATAAACTATTTTATAAAAAACTTTTACACAAATCCCCCACTTTGAGTTAACAAACAGGAAAATAAAATATTACTGTAACCATTGTTTCCAGGATTATTAAGCAAAGTAAATTTGGTACATGTAACAATTAAGAGGACGAGTCGCCAAAACGCGTGAAATCGAATTTAGTTAATCCTAATTGAAGTAATTCTACAATGACATGAGGTGCAAAGTGAATTGGTGTGTGCTTAACATTATTGCGATGATTGTAGGTGTGCATTGGTGTGAGGGAAATGTGGAATCATTGTTATTGTTTCAAATATTGTGGTTACCTCTACGTCCATTGCGTACCAAGAGTAATTAAAACATGAATAATTTAAATTTGTTATTAAAGACAACTGTAATGACGGTTTAAAGAAAAAAAATCAGCAATCAAAAACACACCCAATTTTAACCTAAAAATCTTCCTTTATTCTTTTTTATTTGTTCACTTAAAGAGTTTTTAAGGGACTTCCAGGATTTTTCCACCATTTGTAAACAGACCTTAATATCGTGGAACTAACATTTAGCGGGTGTTGGTAGTTTGGTTTCCGGGTCTATGTAACTTGGTTCCCACAATGAGAAGTGTCAGAAAAATGTGTAATTTGGTTCCCGATATTTTAAGTTTAAAATATTTATATTATGCATTGTATTGCTTCTGTGATAGTCAGTTGTGTTTTTGAATCGTGCTCACATTCAATTAAGGTTAAATTAGGCTAATTTTTTTACTTTTACCTATAGAAGAGGAAGAGACAGTCGCTTGAGAGGTTGTCTCGTGCTTTCTCTAATGGCGAGGCTTACGCCCGATTCTCGAACCCGTTTTCTTCTCTCAGCTTGCCACGTGCCCCCCTGGCGTATGCCCTGCCCAATAGAGAGAGCACCAAACAATCTCTCGATCGACTGCCTCTTTCCCATCGGGGACCTACAGTCTACTCTCCTATGTCTATGCTTTTACTGCCTCAAATAAACAAATTTTTCAATTGGTTAAAATAATTTTTTTTCCGGGAACCAAATTACACTTAGACACCTGGTAAAATGCCGGAAACCAAATTACACATAAAAATCAGACAAACCTAAAATATGGGGAACCGAATTACACATTTTTTCTGATCCTTTTTACTCTGGAAACTAAATTACAAGTACCGCATTAGACTGTTTTATTTCTTGAAATCTATTTTAAATAAGTTTAATATTTTCTTGTGGATGTCTAATATTTTAAAGTAGATAGACTAATACGATTTAAATATCTAATACCCAACAGAACTAAAAATCTCAATCTCTTAGAATCATCCTCATTTAACATTTATCATGTATAATCTTAAATTATTGTTTTGCACGAAAATGTTGGTTTTACTAACTATCCAAAATACTAAATTTTGAAACATTTAAAACATTTTATTTTACTGTATAAGATGTAATAAAGATTGTGAAAATAGGACGACAAACGGATGTCCATTTATCCTCAGCAATACTCGTGAATTATGTATTATTTTATTAGTTATATCCTTAAAATTATAAACTTAAAACAGGACTTGCAATAATTTTCCCAAAGTTACATTTTCCAGGAACTTTTTTACTCGATTTACGTACAAACTATTTTTATGGTCGTAAAACTGTTCTCATATTTTAAAGAAATGTAATAAAATTTGCTCTACTACAGAAAATAATTTCATTCGGTAATTTTTTGGAAGACCTTCTGAAAACTGATTTTCTTAATTACTGATAGATTCAGAGCATTTTTTGTAAGCATCCTTTTTGCTACGTCCTGTATGGTTTTGGTTAAAAAAACGACAAGATAATTTAATTAAATTTTTATTCGGATCTTCTAAAGAATTCTCTGCTAAGGTATAGTACATCCCGTAAAACTTATTAGAACATTTATTTATAAACTGTTTTAAAATTGAAAAGCTCATTTTTAGATATGGTTTTTTCAGCTTTTTTTAATAAACTTAAGTTGGCAGTATATGAAAAACTTTTTTATTATTAATTTTACGAAAAAAAGTTATCTTTTATAAAAAAATCTGCACGGTGTAATACCTAAAAATCAACCGTCAGATATTGAAATTTTTCAGCGATATACACTGGCTGTCAAAAAATATGAATTTACCAAACTGTTAATTTGGAATTGTAAACCAATTTCTAATAAACAGTTGACAATACCTACGTGTTGCAGAATTTTGATTTGATAATGCATTAAAATAAGTGATACAAGACAAAATAATTTTTACTGTATAATTAAATATCTTAATTTGCGAAATTATTAATGATTTTATTTAACAAAAATCTCATGTTTCAAGCCTACTTACTTATACAGGAATAGTCTTTGGGAGTTCCATTAGACGTTTTAGAGAAACTTGACATAATTAAAATCTGAAAATTTGGGGTAAAAGGTTTTAGTATGTGCCGAATTGATCTAAAATATTTAGAGCCTTCAGCTACTTCAAATTATACCGGAAGTTGATTATAACTTCTTCTTCTTTCTTCTAATTAGGCATAATACCTGTTCCTCATCGTAACTCGCTTTATTAAGGTAGATTGTCGCTCGTACGTTTTCGAGGCCTTCGCTTCGCCTCCGAGCGAAGTGAAGATAGTGGAAGCCAGAGTGGATACCAGCGCACGCAGTGGATAACTTAGGCAATAAAGGACGGTATTTTTAATGTCAGAGTTAGCAAAATACACGTCAATTAATTATGTTATAATTTTTAAAAAATGGGTAAAAACAGCTACCGCAATTTCTGTGTAGTGAATTGCAAAAATACGAGTGCAAAAATAAATGTAAATTTTAAAAATTTTCGACTGCAAAATGGAAAATAAACTAAAGAAAGTAGATAGCTGCAGTGAGAAGGCAAAAGTAAGTAGAACCATAACCCTAATTATTATTAGATTTACTCTTACTCTAATAAAAATGTACATGTAAGATTTGATTACCACCTAGCCTCAAACGCTTACAATTTATTACCTTTGAGTATTAGGAATGTTAAAAACTACAAAATATGTTCAATGTAATGTAAGATGTTTATAAATGACAACTATATTACATTTATATTAATATTAATTAATTTACTTTATTTTAAATTTATAATTATAAAATTGTTTAACATAGTATAGAAAAAATATTAACAAGAAAAAAAAACTCTATGATAAATACGTTCTGCACAAAACAAGTGTTAAGTCACTTAGTTGCATATTTATAAAAAACATTATAGTGGTAGGTATCACAGTGTGTACCATTTTGTATCAAGTTTATTTTATATAAGGTATATTAAGAAACATAAATTTATTGTTAATTTTAATTGGTAAGAACTGTCACTGATACACAATGAATATGATATGATAGAATTAGGTAATTATATGAAACAGGTTTTTAAATAGCGTATAATAAATAATAAAAATAATAATTATATCCATGTTTGCTTTAAATCTGAAAGTTTGACAAAAATATACACATATTTATTTCATAATTATGTTATATCGTACTTTTCTGCTTGCCAATATTATTAAAATTCTGATCTGCTGTGGTAATGATCTATTTTGTTTACTATAGTAAATGCTACAGCTTTTATACTGTTTTTAAATTATTAATTATACTTAAATGTTATCGATAATTTTTGCATAACAAATTTACATGATTAAAGATTAATTGTCACTTGGTTTGACACGTAAAACATTTTTTTTAAATAATAAAAATTAAAAACTCTGTGACAGCGTTCTTTAGTTCACTGATACCATGGCGCTGCAGTCACGCACGGAGCGAATAGGTTCATAATAGATCACAATTTTAAAACTAAATAAAACTTGTTAGTCTAAATTATTACCTTTTTAAAAGATCTTTCAAAGAGGATTATATTAGATCTCGTCACGAGCTTTTAAAAATGCTAGTTCAAACATTTAGTTTCTAGGTCTGGGAATGAGCTGCGATGTAAATATATGAATTTCTAACTCAGAAAATTTTTTTCATGTACTAGTTATTTAATTTCAACTTGTTAAACGCCTGCCCATTAAAATATACAAACCCTACCGAAAATAAAAAAAAAACCGACGGCCATGATCCCTCTCCGCTACGGCGATATTTCCTAAAGCTAACTTAAATAATAACAATAACACTAAATTTAATGTCCTGCCTGGCGCCGTAACTTCAATGTTATGCCAAAAGTTAATCCAATTTGGGGTTAATCACTGCGGGAAGAGTCGCAACAATTACCTATTAGGTGGTTTCTGTTGCGGACAGGTGCGTCCTGATATATTGTAGGTTTCTAGTTTACCGACTACTTATCCTTGACGACCAGTTTTGTCTAGAAGAACATATTATTGTAGGGAGCATGTCGCAGGAGACAAAATAATAATGGGCCCATAATACATCGAAATTTTTAAATTTTACAAAAAAATTTTAATCGCAATGTTTACTTTAAAGTAATATTTTATTATTGAATTATTAATTGCATTTTGAAATCCTTTTTAAATATCAATGTTTATTTAAATTTTTTAATAAAACCGTCTTTTAAATGGTTTTAATTCAAGTGAACACACTGAAATGTATTAAAATAATTTAATCACCAATAAATGTACCATTTCGTTTTAATGAAGTACAATTTAAAGCTTAAATAAATATGGAAAAATATTTTAGGAACATACGCTTTTTAATGGAACCGAGAGACATGGACAGTCGACCAGCACAAAAAAATTTAATGACCATTCGAGATAAAAAATCAAGTTATTAACTACACGACTCGAATTTAAATTGTCTTCACTTCGTCGATATGTGTTTGCGCCGATATTAATCAGTATGAAAATGTTAGCGACGGTGTGTACGTCTGATTTTTAGAAAATATGACGTAGGCGAGAGATCAAATAATTTCTCTTCCTAAAATAAGTGTTGTGTTTATTTTTATATCAGCTTTGAAAATAAAATAAATATTCTACGACTTGAAAAACATTACATTAACTTTTGCGAAACCATGATGGAAAAGCAAAATGAAAATATTGTTTTTTTTACAAAACATATTATTTACAGACGAGTCAGCGTTTTTTTACATAGGAAACACAATACATCGTTTGTACGATATTGGTCTCGGCATCTGAATATTCCTGCATGTACTCAATATCCACAAAAACCTAATTTTTTGACAGCATTTTAAAGATACTATATTATAGGTCCCTTTTTTATCGATGGTAGCCTAAACGCTCTTAAATATCTACAGCTTCTGCAAGATCAAATTATTCCGACAGTTCTGCTACTTCCTATTAGTTTTGAGACATTTTATTATAACAGGATGATTGTTTGAGACACAATGTACAAATAGTTACACAATTTCTCCAAACAACGTTTCCTGATCGTTTAATATCTACACGTGGTACGATCACGTGGCCTCCCAGAGCACCAGATTTATCTCCATTGATTTTTTTTCTTTGCGGATATCTGAAAAAATCTGCTTATCGACACGAATTTGGGAAAGGTAAAAATCTTAATGCATTAAGTGAAAAAATTATTCAACTTTGTGCCAACATTACACCAAATATACTTAACGATATAAGATAATCTTTGTTTAACAGATTTGGCAAATCTTTGGCACGACAAGGTAGTTTAATTGAACCTTTATTACATTAGATTTGTAATTGGAACGAGGTTCCTTATCGCATGGTACGGGCTTGGCGAATGGGGGCTAGGCGAAAGAATGTGTAAGATTTTTCTGCTACAAAACAAGAAACAGCAGACGCTTATCCCATGTACCAGCGCAGCCGGTGCAATCTTGATGGCTGCCATGAACCAAAAAGGGCACACCTATGACTGGGCACAGCCACTAGCATACGCGCTATGGTTAACTTTTGTTATTGGTTAATATACATCAGTTGACGGAAGGCGCCGGAGGGGAAGATCACCGAATTGATATATCGATCAAATAAAATCCTAGACAAACCTCTCCATACAAGAAGTGATGCGTACCGCTGAAGACAGAGAAACCTGGAGAAGTATGAATGTCCCAGGCATACATTCAAAGGGGTCACGACGTCTGAAACCAGACATCGACTGAAGAAAGAATATACATCAATAAATCATTGTGATAGTGGCTTAAAAGAGCAAGTGTCGGAGTTAAAGTGCAAAAATATGTGTATAATTTATTTTTAACCTAAAATTTTGACGTTACGACTCTCTTATTTTTTTAGCCAATTAGTTGACAAATTGACTAAAAAAAAAGCAACTTTGCCGAAAAAAAGCGTGAGAGAAAATATAATATGTTTACCAATAATAATATACTACGAAAGGAACTTCGTTCAAACCGAGTGCTTCACGACACTTTTAAAGATCAAGTTTTTAGTTATTTTTCAGAAGTTAATGTTATGTGTTTTTTATTTTTGGAGGAGAAATTATTTGATATTTTAAATGTACAATATGTAAAAGACCAACACATCGTACTTGTAATCGATCCAATATACTCCCAAAAGGGAAAAAAATTTAATACGATATTCTTTTTTTAATGACAATCTAGTTTGGATACGCTCGTGACTGCATAACAGTCAAAGGCGAGATTGCATATAGTCTAAGTTCCCTAAGGATTTATATGTTAAACGGTAACTATGCTGTATTCCGTATGCTTTTAGTTACATTTCCATAAATCTACATGTGTTAACAAAAAAGGATGATTGCAACAGCGCTAGAGAATAGTAAAGTTAGTTTACTGCCAGCAACCTCTATTTTAACAAGATGTAGCTTTAATTGTCTTAAGAGCAACCAAGATAAAGTAAAGTTACATATTATACGAATTACATTGATAAAACACATTAAAACAAAACACTCCATATTTTCTGTATCAACGTTATCAAGTTTTTAACTTTAAACTAGTATTTAAAAAGCAAAAGAAAACAGGGTTTAAACAAGTTTGGGCATTACATTTGAACAATTTTTTTGTAGTTGATAACCGATTTTATTATTATGACCATGTCACTAATGTCGAAGTAATGAAAAGAATAGGAAAGGATAAAGAAGTCATTAATACAGTAAAGAGCAGAAAACTCTCCTACTTTGGACACGTAATGAGACACCCTGAGTATATAATATATTACATCTGGTACTTCAAGGAAAGATAGAAGGTAAACGCGGACCAGGCAGAAGACGCATTTCTTGGTTAAAAAACTTGAGGCAGTGGTTTGGCCAATCAACATCAGGACTGTTCAGAGCGGCTGTCAACAAGGTGAAAATTGTCAACATGATCGCCAACATTCGTTAAACGATTACGGCACTATGAGAAGAGATTATTATTTAGTTTATTATCCGGTGATAAAAGATAATACAAAATTTGATACTACCTAACAAATTACGGGGATCTGGAAGGTTTAGCATGGATATGAGATCCATTCAAAGCCTCAGTTAAAAAGTGCTTCCTAAACATGATGGGCAACCTTAGTCATCAAAAAATATACTTCTATTTCTATTTAATTTTTAGCAATAGGCTTTAGACTTTGTTATGTTTAGCAGAAGAATTAATAAATATATTCTTGTTAGCACCATGTTTATATTATTTATTCGGTCGATCGTACTATTTTACACTACCGAAGATCACAGACTTATTAAAACAGTGATTCTGTCTATTGTAGCAGTCAGCGTCTCAGCGTTAATCGAGCCACTAGAAACGGCCATAGTCAATAAGTAATGAGGTTATTTAAATATTATTGTTTTCGATAAGTACGATGTTGTATAGTAATTTAATAAAAATAATATCAAAATACTTATATTTGCTAATAGTTTTCATAGTATAGTAATAAAACATTATTTGATAATCTATTATAATATAAAAGAAAAATTATAAAAGAATTTTTTAATCGTTAAACTACCTGGGCACATTTCTTAACAAAAAATGAACACAAATAAAGGAAATTAAGATCCGAATTGAAAAGAGTAAAACATTTTTTAATCGCATGAGAAGCGTGCTGTGCAATTTAAATATAGGCTTGCACTTTAGAGTCAGAGTTCTTAGATGCTACGTTTTTTTAATACTAACATATGGGGTGGAAGCTTGGACTCTGACCGACGCTGCATGTAAACGTCTGGAAGCAGTTGAGATGTGGTTACCACGTAACCAACGAAGCCGTCCTACAGCGTATGAGAAAACAAAAAGAGGTTTTAAACGCAATCAAAGAACGCAAACTTTCATACTTCGAAAATGTTATGCGGAACCAGAAATATAGCCTACTTCAGCTTATTATGCAGGGCAAGCTTAACGGCAAAAGAGGTCCTGGAAGACGACAAATATCGTGGCTGCGAAATCTAAGACAATGGACAGGAATGACATCTATGGATCTATTTCGGGCTGCAGCAAATAAAATCAGATGGGCCATAGTAATCGCCAACGTCCACTGAGGATAAGGCACAAAAAGAAGAAGAAGAAGAAGAAGATGAGATACTAATGAAAGGCTAACTTTAATAGATGTATGAGAAGAAATGTGATAAAAGATAAGACGCTCAAAGTAATCGTAATATGTGCCTTCCCTACTACAAACTACCAGAATAACAAGTACGGACTAAGTTTAGAATACCGGTATGAATACCAGTTATAGAATATACATATAGTTTTGGATGTGTGGATCAGGATGCCGATTTGAGTTCTACGATTTAAGACATATGGATGCCTGCTTTAAGGATACCGGCTTGTGATATTCAAGCTTTTACAATATATATATATATATATATATATATATATATATATATATATATATATATATATAGGTAAAAAATTTTTTTTTATAGAAAACTGTAGTGTTAGTACAGTCAATTATAAAAGTATTTTCGACAGCGTAAATAGATGCAAAAATGTGTAACTGATTGTTTACTTTCGCTGTATATTACCTATTTTTATATAGGTATATGTATATAAAGATAGGTAATATACAGCGAAAGTAAACAATCAGTTACACATTTTTGCATCTATTCACGCTGTCGAAAATACCTTTATAATTGACTGTAATAACACTACAGTTTTCTATAAACAAAAATTTTACATTTCTATTCTCCATATTCTGGTAGTTACTTACCTGGTGGTGCTTGTTAAAAAGTACAGATGTCGCCACTAAAGCTTTTGTTGGTCGTTCATGTGTACTTAATAGGAGTCTAAGGTTGAATGTGTTTGTTTGAGAAAACCTGCCCTGTACTGATGAGGAGCAATCACTCCGAAACTAGTATACAGGTGGTTTCTTCGAGCAAATAAATTCAATAGCCTTTTGTCCTATTTAACAAGCATCTGTATATCTTGCTTCCAAAGATGGGGTGTTATACACGATTATACATTGGATGTAATTCAATACCCGTCGCGACACATAGTCAGGGGAGTAGTTGTTATCTGATGTACAATCGACCCACACATATACCTATATAAAAATAGGTATTATACAGCGAAAGTAAACAATCAGTTACACATTTTTGCATATATATATATATATATATATATATATATATATGTACGTGAAGCAAATAGTGCAATGTTTTTTTTTATATCTGAGAAATACAAAAAGTTAACTGATCAAATCATCAATGGTACATCTGAAAAATGGTACTTAAAAGAAAATCTCAGATCAACCTAAGATCAGCATGAGTTCGTCTTATTCCATTCCTTTTATCAGGGGGAAGGGGGGGGGTGACTCGTACGAGACTAGCTGGTGAACTATGCTGCCGGCATCTTCCTTCTGACGATGTATCAGTAGTTGATGTTTAAAATAAATGAGACCCACTTTGTTTGCCTTTCAAACACCGCACTACCGTACTGGATATAAATCCAGTTGAAGCTAAGTATTAATAAAAAATAAATAATAATAAAAAATTGGGTAAAAATGTTCTCCCTGACACGTTTGCTGCGAGGCTAATTCGTGAATTGCTTGATCAGTTTATCTTGTGTTTTTTTACTTTGACGTCTGTCTCTTGTGGTCTGTGATGCCTTTATGATTTAGCCACCTTGGTCTCGTATCTAAATATGCCATTGGTACGCGGGAAATTTTGAGTTAAAAGGTCCTTTAAAAATCAGCCACATACTGGGTGAGGGAAAACAAACAGGTACTAAACAATATTATTTAAGTTCAGTCCAAATCAGTTTAACGTCAAGATACGATACCCAAAGATCGTTTTTAACATCGGACTATGAAGTCGACACTAATATTAGCCTTTGATGGTTTTTATTTTTCATCCCATTCCCACTCCTTTCGTTTCACAGGTTTACCCTCTGGGCTAATCTGAATTTCATTAAAATTGGTTTAGCCATTTTGGAGTGCATAGAGGACAAACATACTTACATTGATTTTTATTTTATTGGATAGTGATCACTAAGTCAGTGAGTGGTATTTGAAAAATATATTATGGATATTACAATTATAAATATTTTTTTATTGATGCTGTGCATAAATTGTCATTTAAAATGTTAAAGACAGAATAAAATCAACAAGCAGTATATCTGTTTTTTTTTCGTGGCAATTTAATGGAAAAAAAGTGTAAGATAAAAGAAAGAGGAAACGTTTGTTTTTAATATAATATTTTTGTTACGAGTAGTCCATTTATTCCTTTAAAAGTTTTTTGATCTTTGCGCAATTTAAAATTCATTTCATCGGACGTTTCGAGTTGGAACTCGGTTAAACCTTTAGTCTTTTCATATGCTAAGCAAAAAAACATTGTACTACATCTGTCCAACGGCGATAACACAAATGATTGTTTTTGTGCTGAAATAAAACCAATTATGAAGTTCTCGTACACAGCCGCAGAGCAACCGAGTCGGGAGAAGAGCGAAATAGAGAGGAAAAAAAACAACTCAGAGGCACCGCATAAAAAGGTCGACACTTAGTGTTCACTTTGCAGAAAACAGATAATACCGTCCTCCGGGTTTATGCTTTATCGGCATTTCTTTGGTGACAGGAGGAGATCCAGCTGACAGGCTGTCGCCCTATAACTAGAAGAGGCTGCTTCGTGCGAGAAGTGTGAACCTTTTAAGAAAATTACGTTTTCCAGTACCTCTTACGTAAACCCCATTCAAATTTTCGATGCAGATTGAAGTTTATCTTATGTCTGTATCCCGTTCTGTAGAATAACAATTGATCGAGACATCGCACTCTATTGTTTTAATCAAGAGAGAACTTTGAAATGTAAATTGTTTTTCGTTTGTTTGCGGGTTTGTTCAATATTATCGTTGTTTCGGAATGAAAAGCAAAACAGGAACTTGTAGATAAGAACGAAAGTTTTAAATTGAGTTTAAGCAAAACGGATGATCAATTCCTAGAAATAGGTGTACCTACAGTTAAAGCGAGCATGGAACGCCAGTGGAAATTAATTACATTTATTTTGTAAAAAAAATACTTTCGCTACATTAAACATCAGCAGAAACTTAATTACCAGTACATTTCGAGCGTTAACAATAAAAAAAATATAAAATGTAAGCTGGTAAGAATACTGACCGTCTCACTACTTTCGTAACTCAATATTGCGCCTTTTTTTATTTTAATCATCATAACTGTCCCAATACAACCAAAAAAAGAATATAGTTGAAGTTGGAAATATTATTTCCTTTTGCAGGAATTCGGCACCTTATAGACTTTAGCCGACTGCAGGTCCAGGGCCGGACTAATTGGATGTTATGAACAACTTTAAATATACTTTGCCGATAACAGCAAACAATTCGGCATAAAACCGTTTTCACTACCGGCATGTAATATTACAATACGTTTCTTTCTATTTGAGAAATTATTTACGAAACATTAAGCAAATTAATCATCCATATTTCACAACATTATGAGTGACGTACCAAGTTTAATCAAGAAAAAATATGAATCTACCTTTTCGATAAAATTCATCTATTCTACTGAGTTAATCATTACGTAAAATAAATATTTTTAAGATTCCATAATAGCCTGTCTTCTATCTAAGGTATGATATCTCAAACCAAAAAAACGAAGCACTTTTCTAATAGAATTGTTAGATTTTTATGGGAAACCCGGTACCACATTGATTAAAAGTTAAATCATATAAAAAGACGTAATGATGTTATTGTAATTAAAATTATAAACATTTTTTCTTCATTCCACAGTGATCTACACCGACCAACAATCTCGGATTTCGCCTATTTCTTGAAAGACATTCCTAGCTTGTAATAACTTTTCTAATGGAGGGTTTTGCAATTTTAGTCAAAACGTAAATCCTTTTTACAACACTTTAATTAGATCCATTATTTTTTAATTTTAGTTTGTGGTACATATTTAACTGTTTAAGTGGAGAGAGTCTAATGTTTCTTCACTTTTAGAAAAAATTTCAACTCGAATGGAATCTGCATCGAAGTATCTTTATAGGTTAGGTATCATGTGAATGGGGCGTAGGTCGCCCCTCCACTGCGGCTCCATTGTAGCTCACGTCTTGAGGTTACAGTTCACCACACAATCTAGCCCTTCTCACCAAGCTCATGGTTGTATGGATTGAGATTTTATTGAAATCGGTAGGTTCTAGGTTGGTGTAACCAAATATGTTGTACCTTATTCTTCCCAAGCCGGGGCATGAACATAGTATATGTTCAGCAGTTTTGTCTTCCACACAGCAAAACCGACCGTCCGTTTGTTGATTCAGACCTATCCTTTCGAGGTAGTATCTTAGACGACAGTGTCCTGTAAGCAGTCCTGTATCTATATTCGTATTCATTTAAAAAATGGGTCACAATTAGGTATAAATTTAATAAAAACTTTTTAGTACTACATAATTTTCATCAGTTTTTAAAATTCCAAAAAACAATTTGGAAAAAATTAAAATCCATACACCGGAATAAGAAAATCATTTTGACAAAATAACACGTGCCAGAACAACGAATAAGATTGGATATTGAGCCAATAGGAAATAAACAAATTCAACCAACAACCCGGAATTAAATAATTAATTTCCATGTGGACTATTATTCTAATCAGAATAAAGCGACGTTGCCAAGCATAAATTATTTTTGTGGTATCATGTGAGTGGGGCGTAGATCGCCCCTCCACTGCTACCCTTAATAGGTCTATTGTGGTTTTGGTATCATTAATAAGTGCGCCAAAAATCCAGGAATTACTATATATATATATACATATATATATATATATATATATATATACATATATATATATATATATATATTTATATATATATAAAAAAGTAATACAGAAAATATAAATTTAAATCTTTATACTTTATTGTGCGTTATAGTCGAACACATAGTTGAATATTTACCGGTATAAACCATACAAGTAGGTGTTTTGAAAAATATAGATCAGCAATGCTATAATCGATATACGTAAAATTTTTACATATCTACTACTAAACCAGTCTGTGCTTTTTAAACAACTCTGCATACATACATCAAAAACATGTATCAAAATTATTTCGCAACAAAGAGCCCAACTTCTATTTTATCTTTTGACGTTGGAAGCATTACATACAATTTATATGTAAATTTAAAATGGTTCCTCCAACGGCCACCGCCTATTCAGAAGCATACAACCATGTTGACCTTTTAAAACCATGTGTCGGTCTAATGTTCCTGTTTTGTGCAGAAAATCAAACATTTTACTTGGCGTCACACGACTCTTCCGACGTTCCTTAAAGATAGTATAGTATTATATACAGCTTTTTAAACAAATTTATGACAAATTTTTCCGTAATAAAATGCTTAAAGGCGTAACAAATTAGACCATTTATTGGTACAATGAGAAAAAGATTTTTTATTGATAAATTTTAATGCATGTAAATATGTAAAAGTGTATTTGTGTTAAGGTGTAAATGTTTTTATGTACATTAAAAATGTTTATGGATCTTGTAGGCCTGACGAGTGCACTGATGATGACTCTATGGTCGAAAGCGATCTGCATTTTGTGCACAAAACATAAACCCTTTATTTCTTAATGCTATTAACATGTTCACACAGCATTACACTTTATTTAAAAATTAGACCGGTTTTTTTTAAACACACTCACTATGAATATCAAAGTAATTATTTTGTTGATCGGTATGATTGCTCTTAACAGCTGGAATCAATTTAATGACATTTGCCTTACTGGGATAAAAATTACAACGTTTTTTGTGTGTAAAGTTTCACCAAAAAGATGAAATTTCTTGTTCTGATGCAATAAAAATTGTTTCGGCTATAGATGTTTGATCAGCAATATTATTATATATATATATATATATATATATATATATATATATATATATATATATATATATATATATATATATATAATAGGTACACTATACAGTTTACTGAAATAGATAATACATGGAACTGCAACTCTGATAGCCCTGAGCTGATTTTGAACTTTGGAGTTTGTAAATGCTGTTGTTAGCACTATCATGCCATTTACAAATTGAAAATGTTTCGATTAATATTGAACTTTGTACTGCAAATTGAAAATACAGGTAAACTGCTCTTATTTACATCTAAACTTCTGGCTAATATGCATGTTTCAACAGGTTAATTAACAGCGAATTAAACAACACTTAAAAAAACTCCGTTAATAATAAGTATAAAAAAATTATAAATTCAACACCAAAGCAACTTAGAAACTGGACTCGTACAAACGAAATATGTAAATAACATAGTAGAATGACTCTAATGACGTAACGATAATAGAGTTTTATTTTTATTCTTGGCAGAAGCATCGCAAAAGAAATGGTAGACTAAATAATCTTTGCCCAATAACGGGCGACGTCTACGGCATTGGGTTTGACTAACATTAGGTCCTCCAAGGTGCACTTTAAGGGGCACAGTCTACATTCATATATGTTAGTGGTTGTCTGCTCTTCTCCGCAATCGCAGAGCGTTATTGTTGTTGGAAAGCCCTATCTGCTCAGATTGTCTTTCGATCTTCCTACGCCTGAGCGCAGTCCATTGATTTATTTCCACACTGCCCACTTTTCATTGTATCCAGCAGGTTAGCTCTCAGAGGGTTCCATCCAGTGGCTGATCAATTTGGCTTTACACCTATCTATTCGGGATTCCATTAGATGTATGTCCTGGTTTGGCATTGGCCTCTTAAGAAAACTTTTTCTTGATTTAAGCCTTTGTTGGGGAGGTTGGTGGTCAAACAGGGGGTGCGTGTGTGATTTTCGGGCTATGATTCTTTTCTTGTTCGCAGCAACTTCTCGGCGTATATCATGGGGGGCGATTCCAGCTAGGTGGTGAAGCTTGTTTAGAGGTGTCTGTTTCAGACAGCCGGTGACAAGCCTGCAAGTTTCATTCAAAGCGACATCAATTTGTTTGGTGTGGGTTGATCTATATCAAACTGGGCTTGCATACTCAGCCGCAGAGTAGCAGAGATCTAGGGTGTTGTTTTGACTGTCTGTGGTTAGGCGCCCCAACTGGTGCTTGTTATCCTACGCAGCAAATTGTTTCTAGCACACACCTTCTGTTTAATTTTGAGGCAGTGTTGTTTGTACGTTAAGGTACGATCTAGGGTGAAACCCAAGTGTATTGGTGTTGAGCTGTGTTCCAATTGAATATTGGACCATGCCACCTGCAATTTTCTGGATGCCTCTTTATTCCGCAGGTGAAAAGCACATGGATAAAACTCCTAGTGTCTTGTGGAAGTGGTTGGTCATTGGTATATACATTAAAGAGGGTGGGGGCCAAAACACTACCCTGTGGTAGTAGCCGTAAGTTTTAAGTCTTTTGTAACTTGGTACAGTTCTTTAAGCAGAAGTTGGTGATTAATAGTATCTTATGCTGCTGAAATATCTATGAATACTACTCCAGTTATCTTTTAAGTTTCTAAACCATTTTCGATATATTAGGTAAGATTTAAAATTTGCAATGTTTAATCCTTGCCTCGCCTGAAGCCACAGCCAGGAATTATATTTGTGTATTAAAATTTTGTTAAACTGTTCTTTTTTGCATGGAATGATTTTCTTTGCTTGAATTAAAACTCACTTTTGCAGACAACTTTAATAATATACCTATTATTAACAAGAATTTTAAAAATGTCTTTGGATTTTTTTATAACTAAGTTGGTACCTCGTTTAATGCACTACTAAAATCTAAAAAATTTGTTGATTTATACTTATTATAAAATTAATACCTTATATATATTTTTATAAATATGCTTACAAAATGCTTCCAGTTTGTAAGCGATTTTCAAATGAATTTGAAACATATTTTTAAAAATAAATTTTGCCGGTAGTTAAGAAGTCTCAAAGTTTAAAAAAAAATTTCACCAATTAAATAGTATATTGCGCACCGCTTCGCTCGGGTGACAAACACGCGAATTGAGATGACATACTTTCTTCCCGTGGTGCGCATACTTCTTTTTACCACATCTGTAATGGAAAGTTCGAATTAAATAAGTATGTTAATAAATGTTTATCTGGCCTTTCTTCAAAACAATGTTGTTCTGATCGAGATATGTTCGCCGAGGTCGACCTCTACCGCCTTATAAATTTGTTTCGTCAATCTTACTTTATCCATCCTTTCTACCTGTCCAAACCATCTAAGCATTGCTTTATCTATCTTTGTAACCACATCTTCTTTTACACCACGGCGTTTTTTATCTCACTATTTTATCCAACCGAGTCACTCCGGCTATATTTCTCAGACAACTCATCTCTGCAGCATTAATCCTATTTTCATGCTTTTTCTGCCAAACCCAACATTTACTAGTGTAGTGTAGTGTAGGAACCGACACACCTCTATGCACAGCCAGACGTGCCTTTTTTAACACTTTCTGGCTGTTCTTCAAAGCTATTTAATGAAATTATTTTTACCCGAGTAAAATTGAAAACAGTACAAAAATTCGAACTTCCCACGCAGGTGTGGTAAAAAATTATTTTCTCGTACAAGTAATATGATATTCATTAAAATTAATGCATTTATTTTAAAAAGTCGGTTTTAATACTTCCAAAGTAGTATAAGCCATAGTTATTGAGCAACTTTCCCCAAAAAAATCATTTTGTTTTAAACATAAAACGATTTCGTTGTTAGCAATCTCAAGAGTATTCTAAAAAGTTTTCAATAAAATTAAAAACCGAAAATTTTAATTGAGTTTGTTTCAAATTCTTTTACATTTCCGTTCTTGACAGTTGCGAATCACCAAATAAAATCATGTTAATTGGCTGTCTTATTTTTTTAGAAAATTTAATTTAAATTTTATTAATAGAGATGCTACAAGCGTTTACTAATCTAATTTAATCAGCTTCAAGACAATAAATGATATTTTTGATAAATAATTCAACGTTTAAAGAAATTATCAAATTGTACTTTTGTTCATCCACCGAGTTTTTTCTGTTTTGCTAAAGAAGTTTAAAACTTTTTTTTAAAACAGTAGGCCAGTAAATAAAACATTTTATTTTGTAGCTATACATGGAGCTATTGGGAAGAAAATGACATCTTAGGAATAATCAAAATTGTAATTCAGTGAACAAATTCATCTACCTTCGATCTTTGCTAACCAACGACGGACGGAAGCAGAGAACCGGAAATATGACGGAGACTGATAAAAATATGGAAAGACACGTATATCACAAAAAACTCCAAATTAAGGCTCTTTAGGACACTGATTTCTCCCATCGCTACTTAAAAAACGCAGGCAGGAACCGAAGCCTTGGATGGAAATTCTTACCAACTTGTCTGTTCTGAAAGGACCAAATGCTAAAGTCCGGCTTTTGCGCATGATAAATCAAGCGTACCTCCAAGACCTTGATAATATATCCAAAAGAACAGGCAAGATCGAGAAACTGATCGTGAAAGGTAAAAGAACAAGGGGCAGATCACCGATGGATGGGTCGAGCGAAGGAGCTGTGGGAAATTGGTATACATGTGGCAGTTCAACTGGCTCGGGACAGAAAGGCATAAAAAACCACTGTCGACTCTATACAGTGAGATACATAGAAATAATAATGCTACCAAACCCTCTCAGAGGGTAAATGGACAGAGAAGAAGGTTATCCATGTAATGTAATTTATTTGAATGTAAAAATTCTTTGCTGTGTACCAAACATTGAGAAGATTTACCAAACGTTTGCATTGTGACATCTTGTACACAAAGTGGGGTAGGGTCATGTCTTTACCTTAAATCTAGTAGAAGCTTTAAAAACATTGCAAAAATTGATCCCCCAGAAAACTTTGCTTAAAAAAACCTGTTTTATAAAAGTTTACTCGGAGTAGAGAACACTCAACAGACTAAGTAATCACCGTATCCGAAATAGTTAAATGGTTTTACAAAATAGTTACCAATCGCCATACCAAAAATTTTTATTATAAAACATGTTTTTACGTGTAAATTTTTTCCTAACGACTTTATGCTGGCTGCTTAATATTTCCTATTTTTAATTAATTTACTGGCAACAGCATATCTCAAGTCCTAATAGAACGCAATGAAAATGTGGACAGTGTTGTTTAAAACAAAAGTTACCAATAAAATGAAAAATTAATTGAAACGTTCTGACAACCTTTCTATTTATCTCAGTAATTTTAAAACAAAATTGTTGTTGCCAGAAACAGATTTAGAATATCGATACGAGTGAATGTATAGTACTTAGGATTAATTTAATCTGAATTTTTATATAGTTATGAAATGTAAATATTTATTCTGCACAATTCGTTTTTTTTTAGTAATACGATTTGATATAAAATATTTTGTATTTAAAATAAAATTTTATTGTTAGCTTTAATTTATTTATATTTAATATTTTTTTTATTTAAAATTGGTATCTATGCAAAAAAATACGAATACCATTTCGAGCTTTACTTGCTCGGTAATCAGGGTTATTAAATTTTCGTTGTAAATTCTTTGCACCTTGTATAAACAGAAATAACAGGCAAAGACCCCAAACCATTATCCTCTGTCACCGTGTCGTCTGCCCAAGGTGTTTTATTATCCACATGCAAAGCAGGAAATACAAAATTCAATTTCAATATCATCACGACTTGTCGAGCAAGTTACTACTAAATGGAAACGTAAATCAGCATGGTAGTTAATAACAATGCAAATGAGGTGGATTAAGAATGCTTCCAATTCGGAATCAAAAGCTTTACTACATGATTTTTACTCTGTATTGGCCGGCAGTAACTTCTTGGACATTTAAATGGGGCCCTTGTATCTTTTTTCAAAAAAATTGTTGATGTATGTTTGATTAGTCATAAAAATATTGTGAATTAAAATACCATTTTGGTAAAAAAATTAAAGCACAAGATAATTCACGAACTAGTGGTAAACACTTGCAAGTAAAGTGGTCGGTATTTGGACAAAAAAATTAAAATATCAGTGGACTGGAGGTCCACACGACTAACTTCCCAGTGGAAAGAATGAAAAAATACCATTTGTTTTGTTAATATTATTAATATTAAAATTATTATAAAAAACCATTTCAAATTGTTCATAAAAAATTATAATTGTTATTAACACTATTCTGTCAATGTCCACCGTATTCTTTCAAACTTTTTTTTATCATTATATAAGCGGTACCTATTTTCAATTGTTTATAAATATTGACAATTTTTTTTTATTTATTATAATTAATTAATACTTGTTAGTAACAATATTCAATTATTATAAACAATGCTTGATTATAACTAACAATAATTTTTCAAAGTTATAATGTCTTCAATGCTATTCTCTATTTTTGTTTTCTAAAACTATCTCTTTTTATGAAATATTGTCATCATATTTTTCGTACAAATATTTCTAACATGCAATAACCATATTATTTAAAAGATCTTAAAACTTGGTATTAAAAATAGTATAAATTATAAATTGCAAAATTTAGGTAGTTTACCATTTTTTCAGTTTTTTTATTCTCCATAAAAAACAGCTTTACCGATTTTGCTGAAAATATAATCAGTTCTAAGCTGCGTAATTATGCGTCGAATGCAATTAGTCCCACGTCGATATCATTTTTTGTTCTCGAGATAATCGAGACGAAAAATATTTCCGAACTCACAAACGCACACACGCACACACACGCACGCACACACGCACAAACTCACACACGCACACACACACACACACACACGCACGCACACACGCACACACACAAACACACACACATTTTATTTCCTCCTTTGCTTTGGGCTTAAAACTCAGCAAAACTTATACGGACTACAAACAATAATCTACAATCTATTGTTTGTGGTAAATACAATGGGGTATTCTACTATGTTTGAAAAAGTACTTCAATATGTTAATTTTCCTAATAAAAAGTCACAAAAAAATGTATTTCGGCAAAATAATCACCCTTTCTTGCTATAAAATAAAATTAAATTTGAAACTTTTTTTATTCCTGCGAAAATGCTGTTAGCCATTTTGATGACCTAATATTGGTAAAAACAACAGTCGTGTATGTACGACCGGCATTCATTCAACGTTAACAGCTATAAATATTTGGTGTTTTTTGGAAAAATAACAAATTTGTAGCTGCACGAACCCAATAGTATTATCACCGTACGATTTTCTTGTAGATCAGAGAAAAAAACACTAAAGTCTTAATATGGCAGTAACATAGGGAATAAAACATAACCTAACACTTTCCAATATTTTTTTACTAATTAGGTATACCTGGCACTTACATAGAAAAACAGTATAATATAACAAGTCATACTTACAAAGATGTTTTAACATTCCGGAATTCGACAGAACAGAAGTCTGAATTACATGCAAAGAACTTTGAAACAATCATCAAATCAATTTTTGGCAGATTCGTACAATCTGTTTTTACAAAATAAATAGGTACAAATGATATGCATTGACGAAATACCACAATTATTCCTCCTTAAAGTTAAAGTTGATAGATATATGTACCCAGCTGTTTGTACTGAACTGACAGTTTTTGCCTATTTGACGTCACACCGTGGCGGCTCATGTTTTAGGTCACGTGGTATACAGATTAATAATTACGACTTTTAATTGTAATATAATAAAACAATAATGTGCTATATGAGTCAAAATCAGAATATTAAAGTATATTTCAACATAAATTTTAATTTGTATCAAATTTCACTACCGAAAGTACCCCATTGTTTGTAACTAATTACCCAACAAGATTTTTTATTTTATTTATTTATTTTTTAAAAAATTTATGTAGCCTGAAGTGATTTGTAGTTAATAATCTTCATCATTTGCTAGCCTACGTAATTACGGTAAAATTGCATAAGGGCTTATTGCTTTAGACTAAGCTCGGACTTGTTATTGGTTCAAGTATAAACCGTGTTCAGTGTTGAACGAAAGGCTAATATCGGCATAAATGGCAGATTTTGATAGATTATCTACACATCTAGGGTCGTTTCGCTACAATCGGCTGCCAGGCTTGACATTTAATTACCGGTCAGAACATGTGAGTAAACATACAGTGTGATACAGCGGTAACTACGTATCAGCAGCTCTTATAAGGCGACAGAAAACGTTGTCATTTCATATTATTGATACCATTTAATAGGAACTAAAATAGTAAATTAAATATTATTTTGCTTACACAAAACGTTTTTATGTTGTTAATTTATGAGGATGGATTTATTTTTGTTTTGTTTTAATACCAATACCTAGAAGATACTGGTTTTGTTAAAACTCTTCTTAATTATTAGATAATGCATAAAAACAGAAAAGTGAGCAAAGTGAGTTGCTTTGCACTTTTTGTACAAAAGCATGTTTGAAACAAATCACCCTGTTGAATAAATCGATGATGGAAATGCTAAAACGAGTTTAAAATCTAAATTATCCCTGTTCACTTTACAAAATACGTGGTCTTTTTCTCTGACGAACACAAAAATGCTAAAACAAATGTGAAAGCGATTCTTTTTAACCTTACTTAATAAACAAATTTATCAATGTCATGTCAAAGTGTTAAAAAATAAACAGGTTTTTGTTTAAAGGTAAGAAAAGGTAGCTAGCACATTTTCAGCATTACTTAAAGTTTTTTTAACAACTCAATAATTACTGTACTTCTTTTTGTGGGACTCTCGATTGAAATCAAATCAGAACTTACTGGGAAAAATGTGCTGACTGATTGTACAAAAGGAAAGAAAACATCTTGTAAAAGAAATGTCAAAAGCAGTCGGACTTGTCGTGTGCTTGCAGATATTTCCATACTGCATTTATTTTGGGATTTTCTTGTCGTTTTCACAAAATTTTCCGCATATTTTATTCGCATGCGCAAATTATCATTCCGTCCCTATCCAAAGATGATGTAGTTTTTGTATGAGTATCTACAAAGGCGAAGAAGGGCCAAAAAATAATATTTAATACACCCCGTGGGTGGACTACTTTTTTAACGTCCCGTTTATCGTATCCTGTTGCAAATAGAGCAATCACGTAATGGGAAAAATAAGTACCTATTTGTCTCAATTAGAGTTTCAGCCAAGACGGGATTGTACTTCATAATAATAATTATAAATAAGGAAATTTTTCATTTACAAAAAATAAAGATTAGCTAAGGACAAAACTTGTTAGTAAATAGGAGAACCTTAGGAGATATATTATTTAAACATTTGTAAACAGTATTGTCGTAGCAAAACTAACTTTTTCAAATCGAGGTTGTTTTCTATTTAATATAGTTCTAGTTGTCGTAGTGTTATCGGTTCATTAAATTAAATTTGTATTTATAATTTATATGAAGATACTGACCAAATTATTAATAATGATCTTGTCCGTCGGTCGGGCCAAACGTAATACCTAAACGCCCGTAGTGATTCTTAGCTGATTCCTGTTCATTGCCAACGGCCAGAACTGTTAGCATTGAACATGAATCAGCTAAAAATCACTACGGGGCTCTTGACCGGTGACGCACCAGTAAAGAAGCACCCCAACAAAATGGGTTTGTATAATGGAGACCTGACCTGCAGATTGTGCGGCAAGGATCCGGAAACAGCAAAACACATACTGTGCTGCTGCGGGGCACTGGACCGCAAAATACAGGCAATTTTTGGGCAGCCATCCGGCGACCCAGACCTATATTGCTCCCACCCAGTACAGAACTTGTACAAACTTGTACAAGGTACGAATGTACTGGATTGCTTACAATGATATAAAACATAGGCAAGATACAATGGGCCAACAGGTCTAAGTGTCACCGGAGACAATAGCCGGACGGACCTAAATAGGGGTAGAGTTTTTAGTGGGTAGACCTGACATTAGTCAGGAAGTCTCAAAGTACCTTGAGTTTACAGACTCATAACTTCTTATACAAATTGACTATTCTTCTTCTTTAAGTGTCATCTCCATTTAGAGGGTTGGCTATCATCATAGCTATTCTCACTTTTGATGCTGCAACTCTTAACAATTCAATGGAACTACAGTTGTACCAATTTTTCAGATTATTTAACCAGGAAATGCGTCTTCTTCCTCTTCTTATTTTTCCCTGTATCTTTCCCTGATCTTGCCCAGATATTGCAGCTTCCTTATTTTAATCGTGTTCAATATTTCCTTTTCCTTTCCCATTCTTCCCAGTACCTCCTCATTTGTTACCATGTCTACCCAACTTATTCTTAAGAAACTTCTATATGACCAAATCTCAAACGCTTCCAGTCGATCACTTACATATTTTTCTTTAACGTCCAGGATATAGCAACACCGAGAAAAGTTAGCATCTGAATATTCTGACTTTAAGTTGTAAGTTAAGATCTTTACTGCATAACACAAGTTTTCATTCGGTTAAATATGGTTCTGGATTGTCCAATTCTTGATTTAATTACTTCAGTGTACTCATTACCTTCATTAACAGTTGTTTCTAAGTATTTTTACTTACTGACTATCTCTACTAGTTCTCTGTTGATCCATAGGTTTTTCTGTTGCTGAGCTGATTTTGTAATGGTCATAAATTTGTTTTTTTTTTATATTTAAGGTAAGTCCGCTCTCCTCGCTGCTCGTTACTACTTGATCAACCAAGCTCTGTAAGTCTTCTATTGTTTCGGCGATAAGTATGGTGTCGTCTGCATACCGAATATTGTTAATGGGTATTCCATTAACCTTTACTTTCATTATTGTTTCCTTCAGTGCTCTCTAAATGATTTTTTTCGAATAAAGATTAAATAATACCGGCGATAGTACACATCCTTGCCTTACACCACGTTGTATTTTTACTTCTTCCGAGAGTTCATTATCCACTTTGATATTAGCCGTCTGATTGTAGTATAAATTATTTATTATTCTTGTATCTTTCACTTCTATATTTTTACTTTTAAGTACTTTTAAGCAATTAAATAAGGTGGTTATGGCGATCTTCATCAAATGCTTTGTTGTAGTCAAGAAAACAGACATACATCGGTTGATTGATGTCCATGCATCTTTGAGTCATTACAATAAAGACAAACAAGTCTTCTCTTGTTTCCATTGCATTTCTGAAGCAAAATTGGGTTTCGCTAATATCTTGTTCCACTTTCCTAAAAATTCTCAGAAATTATCTTCAGAATATTTTGAGAGCGTGACTCACTAGACTGATAGTTCGATGGTCGAAGTGATCTTTAAATTAGAAAACGTAATAATATACTGGGTGTTCCATAAAAAATAATAAAGTTGCTGACAACTTCTGGTATAACCGAAAGTACAATATCTGTCAAAATAATTTGCTTAAATTTGCCATAATTTGTGATCCTTTCCTACGAATTTTCATAAATATCTTGCAGGTAGTTTCCAATATACAGAGACTTTAAGCTCGTCGTGACACTATAGAGGAATATTGTCACTAATATAATCTTGAAATCTGTGCTACCTACCTTATCACATATCAATTTTTTATTGTTTCTACTTTTATTCAAAAACAATTTGTGCACAACATAAATATTTTATGATGTAGTTTTTTTTATATTTTAAATTTCATCGATGTAGCCGCTGCTCATTTATTTTGCTACGAGCCACCAGTTCATAAAGCTAAAAATTTTCCGATTTGACACTCAAAGAAATAAACATCTGCGGCAGGTCATTTTCTTGTTTGACATAATGGTGGATAGCTTTTATATTCCGTAAAGAAAGTATACAGAGAAATGCGGCACTAAAATATGAGTTTTAATAAAAGCAGAGGATATAAATTTCGTTTAATAGCACGTAAAACAAGGGTAGGTGGTGCAGAAAACAACCCTTTTATAGAATTCAGTTCAAGTTTTACTGATTGTGAGACCGTGTGGTGTGACTAACTTGCAACATATTTCACAAGAACTGAAAAAGAATTGGTTAAATTTTTGTTACAGACCGTAAACAATTATTCGGTAATTTTTTTAAGTGAAAACTGCTTTATGCGCGTTGAGCAAAATTTAGTAGGCGATAAACTTATGTCGACGTCAGCGACAGATGGGTAACGTCATGACTTCTTCTATCAGTCTCAAACTGTGGCGTCAAGCTAACAACCCATTTTTATTAGGTTATTTAAGGACGTTCCCAAAAAAAAAATTTACTTACGATCATCTTTAAAATGTATTTGTAAATACCTGACAGTATTCTGAACGCATACAAAAAATTGCCACCCAATTTGCGGTACTAAAATTGAAAATATTAGCATTTTAAATTTCTATTTGAACGCATGTTAATTTATACATTTCATACTAATTCATGTAGGTTTTAGTGTCTAGCAATTTTAATTTTCTTACAATTTTTTTTAAATTTCGGGTATTGACAGATAATATTTACATAAATAATTTCCATACAAAATCGGTACAAGAAGCGGCATTTATTTTGTTGTAAACAATGTGTAAAGTAAATCTCAAACTCAGACTTTCCTGCATAAGCTGATAAGTAGTGTGCGACTTGGCAACGCTGCACAGCGCGGGACGTTTAAGTTGGTTATTCTGTACAGTAGAACCTGGGTGTTTTCATTCATTGTTGTCTGATTTCTTTTAACAATATTAAAATTACTATTAATATTTACTCGATTATTATTAATATTACAATTACTAATAATATTGATTATAATTCAGTTCATTATATTGAATAAAAATGTTTAGTTGAAAAAACATGGGTTCTATTTTTTAATAAATTCAAAAATATAATAAATAATAAAAAATGTATTTATATGATATAAGTATAACTTTATATTACCGAAACTAATAAATAAACTATTTGGCAGTTTTTTTTTTAAATTGTATCCTTTTAGTAATGATATCTTATCTTTTTGTTATTCAAAATAATTTGATAATAGCTCCTTCACTGTGACCAAGTCGAGTAAAGCGACGCAATAGGTCAATTTTGTCGCTTATGTGCATGGGAGACGGGGCAAAAGAGCGTACTGCCGGTCAACTAATTCTTATAGTACAAGTGGGTAACTTATATAGGGAAAAACGTTTTCGTAGGTTGAGAACGACTAGTCTTTGGAAATGTCCTTAATATTTAATGATTCCAATAAGGAGAATACAGATAAAAACCACTATTATTTCATAGTTTTTAGTTTTTATTTCTGTCAACAGTCCCAATTACTGCCAGTTTTTTTCTGTCAATTAATTTTTTTAACAACAAAAGACCTGATAAAAACAACCGTACATTAATATTATTCTTCAGTATAACCATACACAAATTGACATTCATATATTTTGTAACAAAAAAAGATTTTGGAGATAACGCAGGTAGATCCTACCAATCGCAAACATATATTTTTGTTTTCAGAATGACGAATGCATTTTTTGTGTCATTGAAGACGCCAGCAACATTATAAATTTTAACAGTAGTCGATAAAAAGAGACGAAAACAAAGGTAAGATAAGATCTTGGAGCATTAAGGGTTAAAAAGTTTGTTTGTATCAGTATATCATGGGTAGAAAAAAAAGGAAGATAAGTTTGATCAACATAAATATATATTCAAAGGACTCGTAAATAATGTGGCTCAAATGAAATGTACGAATAATGAATGGTTGTTTTTTTTTTCAAAGATTTTATTTGTGTTTGGTTTAAGCAATTAATCTTAAATCAAAAGTAACCCTTTATTACGTACGTATGTAATAAAGTTTCACCCCAAGTGGCCATTTACTTTTTAATACACGTTACTCGCTACTTTTCTAATTATTTGTAATATGGTAACCAGCTGCAATCAGTAACGACGTTTTAATTACAAATATAACTTGTGAAACACAAAATACCACATGCTATAAATAAAAATCTATGTAATTATTTAGCAGATTAATTTGATATTAGGTTTCTTATTAAATAATTTACAAAACTCAAGCTTTACGCCTTTCTATTAAAAAGTTCATTTACATCTAGACATAAAAATTCCACTGAAAACTTACGAAACCGTAATTACACTTCACTTGCAGTGCTGTAACAATGCTCAGCTTAAACTTATCGATTGTTTCTAGTGTGCCAACCCACTTTTGCTGTTGAAATTTTACAATAAGATCAAATTCCCCTGTTTTTTTAAATTTGGGAAGTTTGTTCCCAATTATTTGTGCAACCGCTAACAACTAACCAAAATAGCCTGAGTAATGACCTGGCCCTGACAAAAACATTTCATTCTAGCTCGGTGATAGCCTTCCTTCAATCGCGCCAGTGACTTTAACCAAGTCATATTCATCGCACTACTTACTAGTCCAGTCACCTTGGCATAAGTCCCATTTAAAAGGCGCACCCTCTGGCCAATTTTTTTATAGGTTGTTTGGACCTACAAGAATTGTTAATTGTTTATAAGCAAAAATCTAAAATCGCCGAAAAACAGTATCTATTTTTAACAATTTTTTTTTCCAAATTGCTTGTGCATGATGATACAAAGCTCCTTAATTTTTTTCCACCCTGCGAGCCTTTGTCGGGAAATTCTATTGAAGGGCAAAGATTTTTCGATGATCGCAGATTGTTGCTAAAGTATATCTCGCAGATCAATAAATATTGTACGATTCTCTTAGAGTTTGGCTTATGTACAATTGTACATAATGATTGAGTTTCAAACCGATATGTTGATAAACACCCGATTGCGGTTGCAAAAACGAAATGTAGAATTTTGTAAAACAACGTCTGCCGGTCCAACTAGTTAATATTATAATTTACCAAAAATAAAAAATTCCTGCGGTTTCCAATAAATAAACAGCACCGCCCAATTAATAATAAGAAGTCAATAAATATTGATAAACCCAATTATTCTTTACACAAAAAAAGAAGTATTTTTTTAAATTTGATTTCGTTTAAATTTGTTTAAAAGTTAATTTAATTAGATTTATACATATTTAATCATGTTTGTTAATTAAATTGAATTTTAATAATAAATTTGTTAAATTTTAAATAATCTTTATTGTCACAGTCTCTGGTCGACGTAAAATAATATTAATTTTTAGTAAAAAGTGTATTTGAAAATTATAACACTAGTACAGCGAAAATGAAGCTCTTGTTTAAAATACTATATATTTGGTTTAAATAAAATTCAGATTAATTTGGTTAAATAATCAAATTTATTTCGTATATATTTCAATGCCATAAAGCAAAAAGTAAATTGATAAAAATTTTAACAGAAAAAAAAACGTGAATCGTGGCGATAAAAGGATGCAAAGCAAAATCATGATAGACTTGGTCAAATTTACGAATGGGGATACAATCCATTAGAGTAGACTTCACTTTAAGACCTTAGCCATTGACGACTGACAACATCTAAGATTAGACGTGTTCATTCTAAAGTTTTACTTTATCTGGTAAATGGAAGATCTATATTTTGTGCATGAATAATAATCTTGCAAAAGCATTAAAGCAGTAACATATCCGATATAAAAAAATAAAAAAGCGTAAAAAATGAATCCAATTTGTGTGAAAAGATAGAAGTAAGCCTCAAAAAGTAACAAGACCAAACAAAAGAGTGCTTCCAAAAATATTGCAATAGTGCAATGCAAACTAACATTAATTTTTTAGTCAGTAAACTTTAAGTCTTGTTTAACAGATAAATTTTTTACATATATATTACATATAGTCACCCCTATTTCCCGTAGGGGAAACGTGTTCAAACCATCTAAGCATTCCTTTATCTATCTTTGTTGCCACATTTCCTTTCACACTTCAGCGTTTTCTTACCTGACTGTTCCTTACTTTATCCATCAGAGTCATTTCGGCTACTACTCATCTCCGTAGCGTTGATCTTACTTGTATGCTTCTTCTGCCAGACCCAACATTCACTACCATACATAAGTGTGGTGACCAACACAGTTCTATGCAAAGCCACTCGTACCTTTTTTTAACACATTAGGTATTTGTTTTTAGTAAAAAAAAAAATCTCTTTTATAATCATACACTTATTGCAATTTATTACATAAAACTACAGTTGTAGACGTTTTATTGACTTCCTATAGGGCTTAAATTAGCTTATGTACTTTCTGTTTCTTTAACTTTAACCGCCGTTTTAACCTAACCCAAGTTGCTTGGAAATTATTCTCTAAATATCAGAATTCACTTTAAATGTCACAAACCATGATGGACAAATTAAAAATCGAAAATGCTCATTATTTTTTTCACATAAGGGAAATAATTTACTTAAATGGGTACTTGAGAGTCAGAATGGCAAACAAACTTACTGCTTGAAAGTGTGAGAACGTGTTAGACGATGTGGAACCGATCTGTGGCAAGGGAATACTTCTTTAGCGGGATAATTCACCCGCCCAGATTAAATATTGTTTCTTGCAAAAAATTCAATGCCTATTAAAATTTCCAAAAGACGCCACAATATAAAATTACTGCCTTTGACAAACGTTTGTAGATATAATCGATATTTATAAGATCTAAATTATGAATCGCCCTGTAGATTCGTTACATCCACAATCCATAAATCTGCTCCGGTGGAAAGGGAATACAAAATAAATAAAAAACGATAAATCTAGGTATCAAGAGGTCATTAAAGTTAAGAGAAAATCCACGTCATCGTATCAATTAATCTTCATACGGAGGTATCGGCTTGTTCTATATTAAAAATATCACCACTAACGATACAAATTAATTTCGCACACTATGGCGTGAGAGATATCTGCAACTGCCTTGAAGTGGTTTCGTTCGAAAACCGGTTTTTTTTTTTAAATCGGTAGATGTACTTATATTTTTCGTTGTAAACCGTAATTAGTGTGTACCGATGGCGGCTTGCTGAAATCTGAGATTGTCATTATCATTTTAATGCTAACGGAGTATTTATTAGCCTGACTATCGGTTAGTGTCATACTGGGTGAGCAGACTAAGAACAAAGCAGCATGCTACCTTTTACTGTTTCCATAAAACTAAACTTTATATTACACTGTCCTCACAACATATTAAGTTGGGTAGCTACGACACATTTGTATCATTCACCATTCAATAAAAACTAAAGATTAACGCAGCAACAGTAGCTACCTCGTAGAAAAGTTTGCTTATAAAAACCATGCCTAATTGCCAAGATCGGGCAATGCGTAAATACTAGGACTGGGCCATGCTTAAGTGCCAGGACTGGGCCATGCCTAATTCCCAGGACTGGGCCAGGCTTGGTTCTTAAGACTAGGCCATGCTTAATTGCCAATACTGGCCCATAATAAACGCCAAATATTTTCCATAAATTGAACAATGGGGTTAATAATTATATACACATATTATTTTGAGTCTATTGATTTTCTATTTTAAATAATTACTTTTATTTATCTCATCACACGTAATTTTAAAAACATGTTTCATATTTCAATTATTATTACACATAAACTCACTCACAAAGCTGATGTTTACTTTTGGATTATTGAAACTTTGCCCGTCAACAACTGAATTAGTTTTTTTATTTAAAACTTTTTCCGTTTTATTTAAAGCACGCCACCTTTGAACTCAAAGTTAGGCAGCGGACATGATTTCTTTTAGTAGTAATAATTTTAAATATGTAACTTGAAGACTTATCATAAAAATACAGTGACTGAATAACTGAGGCTCGGATTAACCTGACACGTAATGAAAACAAGTATGACTGGCGACGGGCCGTGAAACGAAAATACTTGAAACACGCCGTATGTAAACGAACGGCTTCAGCTTAGGTCCCAATTAAACGGCAAGGTTACCCAGGCCTTGCCCGAGCTTGGGTAATCATTGGCATGGCCAAGGCTGGGTTATCCTGTCTTGGTCCAAACGTGAGTCCACAATTAATAACCAAGGCTGGGTTACCCAGGCCTGGCCCAAATTTGGGTAATTATTGGCACGGCCAAGGCTTGGTTATCCTGTCTTGACCCAAGCTTGGGTCCCCAATAAATGGTCAAGGCTGGGTTACCCAGGCCTGGCCCAATCTTGAACAATTATTGGCATGGCCAAGGCTGGGTCATCCAGTCTTGGACCAAGTTTGGATAATCATTGGCATGGCTGAAGCTGGGTTAAGCAGCCTGGCCCACGCATGGGCCAATAAAGGTGCGCCAAAGTTAAGTTTTTTAGTACTGGCCCAGGCTTGGCCCCTTTCTTAACTTTCGTTGTTAACTTTGTTTCGTTTCGTTAAATTCCAGTAAAGACCAGGTGTGTCCAGGTATCAATTGATGGTGCACCTTCCGTAAAATTCACAATAAAATACATTTTTTAAAAATCAAAAATTTCATGGTTCTCCAAGTTAAAAATGTTAAAAAAGTATCGACTAATTTTTTTATGCAGTTTACTTGTGACATTTGTAATTTAATGATATTTTTTACCGGTAATTATGACTGCTTCTAAAATAATTAAACTCGTTTTAAATACAATAAAAGCTTTAGTCATTAAGTACCTAAGTTTGTGCTGAGAAAATTTTAATATTTTTAATTGTTAATATTTGTACTTTCACCCTGTAGGCCGCATTTTATTGAAAATCAGAGCATGCCATTATTATTCTTCCTCCGAATACAGTTTATTAAAGATACGATAACCTGTTTTTGTGATACATCCCTATAGATTTAATCAGATATCAAGATCGTAAAATGTGTGCAATCAGCAGAATAAAAAAAAGTTAATAGGCATTAAACATTTTATGGGAATAATTTAACGCTTGCCATAAATAAGATGTCTTTTTGTTGTATCCAATGGTGAAATGTTTTTATTTTCAATTAAAGCAAATTGTTTATTGAGCGTCGTAACATTTAATAAAACCAAGCATATAAATAAAGGTAAGTTACTAAAATAACAAGATACAAGAAATAAAAGGAATTTTTTTTATTTGACTTTCTAAAACGGCTAAGTACATACAAGGGTAATTATTTGGAAGTGTCCAAATGAGACCAAGTACGAATTGGTTTATTTCACGGCGGATTAAACAAAAAAATTCTTTTTTTATTAGTTTGAAAATACAAAAAAAAATGAGCCGTCGCCGGACGCCTGGTAGATGTGAAACATCGAAACTATTTTGAATTGAAAATATTATGCAAAAAACAAAATACTACTGATGAATATCAATATCAATATAAATATGGTACATTTTCTTAAAACTAAAATAATTTTCTTCGTTTTTATCATTAAGATCTCTTTTTTTAGTTGCTACAGCAAAGGTATGTCAAGGTATTTTGGGTCCGACGGAAGACTGACGGTCGCCACGCCAACAGCCGCTTTAATCATCATAGATGTTTTACATAAAAAAAAGCATTTACGACTGTTTTTCATGAACTTATAATGTTAACATTTTTTAAAAGATGTATTTTTTACATACAAAAAAAACAAGCATATTGAAATCCACAAGTCAAAACATTGAAGCTACTTTCTAATAAGGCCTTTCCACCGCCTAAAGTAGGTGATACTGTTAAGGTACCTTTTCCTGACGTTGACAAAGAACGACTTGACAAAAAAAATATATTGGTCATAGTAGCCGTTGAAGATAATCAAAACTTAAAAATATAGGAACAGAAAATGTTACATTATCTCAGGCTTGCAATAGAAATCAATTTGATGTTTGCTCTCCTCCATTAATTCCAGAAGAAAACATTTTTGCCAAAACCAAATGCGAAACAAAAAAATTTAAACGCAGATCTACAAACATTTTATGTAACTTAGAATGTCATTTAAATTTACCATGTTTCAATAAATAAACGATGTCAGGTACATTTTAATTTTTTAATATTAAAACTTATTAATTTTCAATTTATAAATAATAAATTGATGTTGCCACATTACCCATGGATATGGGTAATATGGCACTAGCGTATTATTAGACATTTTTGCTTTTAACATATTTGTCGGAGGGAATATGACAACGAGCATTTTACGTCACAAATTGATATATACGAGCTCTAAGATGCCACATTTTTCCTGCGTCTGGGTCGGTTACTTGTTAGAATGTGAGCCTTTGAAATTTGTGTTTCCATATTCCCCCGGTTTACTCTTTTTATAAATTTAATTTAAGAAATTGGTAATTATTTTAAAACAACCCTGGGCTGGGATGCAAATATAATGGATTGTATTTTCTAATGAGAGATGCAACATTATTTGATAAAACGTCAATGGCAAATCTGAAATGGTACAGATAAAAAAAAAGGTATACTCTCCTTGGTTCAAGCCGGAGTTCCTTTTTATTCTTTCTTCTTACACTGATCAACTAACTGTTTCTTCGGGATACAGAGATAAATCAATCTTCACCGGTAACTTCAGAAAAACTTCCCTTATTATTGACTGCTTGTTGTCCGTCTAACAGCGTTATTTTTCTGGACTCGTATCTAGACCTGCCATTGGTTCGCAAAAATTTGAAGATGAAAAGTCATTCGAAAATCTAACACAAAACCTTCTTTAAAAAACCAATAATTATACTAATAATAATTATTTATATACCTACCTTATTTTAATTCGATTTTTTTTATTTTTACCAAAATTCATACAGAAAACTAAGGTTGCAATATAAAAAAATTTTAAATTATTTTTTTTTATGTAGTTTTAAAACTTTACAAAAAAATGGTTTTTTTGTACTTTTAAATTGAAAAAAACAATTGAACCAGTCATCTTTATTTGTTAATTATAAATTCGCCATGAAATAGATCAATTTAAAAAAATATATATTCACTTTTAAACAAGTAAAAATAATTAAAAATCAAGAAAGTAAAATGATGTAATGCTTAGATTTTTAAAACAGCTGTGTAGAAACATTTCTTTGACTCTGTAAATCTTTTATAAATTTTTTGCGCTTTGAATTTCCACGTACTTGTGCTCTGTCCTTTCCGATCTGGCATTTGAGCACCTCTCCCACTGCGGATGGCTCTTAAGACCTTTATACATTCCCAAAGAACGCATTAACCTTAACAATTCCAGCCGATTGTTATACGAGACATAAATCCGAAGTTCTTTTGTTTTGAACAGAAATCTCGTGACTTATTGCCCTTTTCGGCCCAGCGGACCCTGCGAAATAAATAAAAATGCAGGCTGCCCTTATTTCGGGTCTCTTCGTGCCTGTGTAAGTGGAAGTCATTCATAGCGCACTAGATTTAGGGATTATATCGCGCCGAACATGCGAGAACTCGTTCGGAGATTAGTTGAGGTCGTGGAGGTGTCAATAGACGGCATTTGTTTTCGATGTTCTATGCCACTTTGCTTCGTTTCTTTCTTCGACTGAAATGAATGGGAGAGAATTGCTTGGAACTGTTTCCGTCAGAAATTTATTTCTTTCGCCAGCGAATACCTACGTCTTCATTTTGTTTTTTCATATTCTTTTATGTTAGCACGAAACTTATGATTATGGATTTAATAAATTATACCCAACGTTTATTTCGCAATTTTATAAAATATATTTATAGAAAGGGCCAAAGGGAAGTAGGACGACTGTTTTTCGTTAAATGTAATTTATGGTAGCTAAGTAGTATATTTATCCAAAACCAACATAGTGTTTTAAGGGGGCACTAGACGGTCAATTGTTTGATTAAACAATTGAGTCAATCGCTTGACGAGTTACATACGTCATTTTCGCTGACCTTATGAAAATAGCAAGGTCACCATTTTTCTTAGCATTCATATAAAGAGCTCCCGGAAATTGCAAACCTAGAGAACACTTGCATTTTCTTTCATTAATAAATTAAGAAAAAATAACGTATTATAAGTATTTTAATAATAAAATTTTAATTAGTAAATTGTTTTGGTTAGCGCAATATATTTGATAAATAAATCCTTTTAAGAGGTTGACTCGGAGGACTACACGGAAAAATATTCGATTAATCCGCCTTACCTCGATAAATGGCTTTCATTTCTTATACTTTCACAAAAGTTTGACCGAGGTGAATTTTCCTGAAAAACCAGTATAAATCCGCTTAGGGTTCTAATGCCAACTTATTGCCGTGGTCTGAGCCACGGAAACCCTATCGCAAGTTAAATAGGAGCTAAAGAAAGTATTATAATCCTTGTTACATGTACGGTGTGTATTTTCTATGCGAAAAACCATTAGCTCCTTCCAGTTATACGAAAACCTAATGGTAATTAACTTTTGTAACGAGGCCAATGAAAATTATAGAAATTTTTGGCTAAAAAATGCACATAAAACCAACACCTTTTCTTTTGTTTTGTCTTATTTTTTACTTTTATATGTGAAAATTTAACATACATTAGTAATTTATTTAATATATTTTTATTAAAATAGTAGGATATCGGTTCTATTAATAGTATAATGAAAATGCCATCAAAAATATAACTTATAAAATATCAGTGGTCTGGGTGCAACTCGAGAGGTCTACATAACTAACTTTCCAAAGAAAAAAATGAAAAAATATTATTATTATTATTATTAAAATTAATTTAAAAAACGATTTCAAATTGTTTGTAACAAATTATAATTGTTATTAACAATATTCAGTTTATTTCAACCGTATTCTTTCAAACTTTTTCTTATCATTTCATAAGAGGGAGCTATTTTTAATTGTTTATAAGAATTAATTTTTTTTTAATTATTATGATCAATAATCATTTGTTAGTAACAATACTTAATTTTTATAAACAATGCTTGATTATTACTAACAATAATTTTTCACTGTTATAGCGTCTTCAATGCTATTCTCTCAATACTGACACAAGTTTAAAATTCTCCAATTTCTATCTTTGTTTTTTAAAACTATCTCTTTTTATTAAATATTGTCATCATATTTTTCATACAAATATTTCTAACAGATTTTAAAATTCTGTATTAAAAATAGTATAATTTATAAATTGCAAAATTCATGTAGTTTACCATTTTTTTCAGTTTTTTTATTGTCCATAAAAAACAGCTTAACCGATTTTGCTGAAAAAATCCAATCAGTTCTAAAATGCGTAATTATGCGTAGAATGCAATTGGTCCCACGTCGTTTTTGTTCTCGAGATAATCGAGACGAAAATAATTCCGAAAGTTTACCATTTGTTTCAGTTTTTTTATTCTCCATAAAAAACAGCTCGACCGATTTTGCTGAAAATCTAATCATTTCCAAGTTGCGAGATCCATGTAATACCAAGTCGGTTAATTTATTCAGTCCCTACTTCAGGTTATTACGTAATTAGCTAACCTAACAACATTTTATAGTGACCATATCAATATTAAAAATCCTTTATCTTTTAAATAGATAGATTGACTTGGCCATCGCATGAAAACACAATGTATTTTGCAAGTAATACATATTATAATAAATTAGATTGTTTACTGCGATTGCCAAGTCAATCTAATTCGTCAAAACATAAAAGATTTTTAATATTGCTATGGTCACTATAAAATGTTGTTAGGTTAGCTAATTACGTAGTAACTTAAGACAAAAGGACCCTTAAGAAAGGTCTGTATAAATTAACCGACTTGGTATTACGTGGATCCACCAAATTTTCGGGATGGTTCCTGACATACTAGCCACAAAAATACACGTAGAAAAGTCGTTCAAAGTCCTCTTTCCGAAGAAAGACGAATGGATGAGGGGACAAATCCTCTTCCCAGAAACTGAATAGGTAATGTACATAGATGGCTCAAAAACCCCAGATGGAGTTGGGGCCGGTGTTTTCAGCAGAAAACCAAATATTAAAATATCTACCAGTCTTGACAGGTATGCTACAATATTTCAGGCTAAATTTTTTACTATTGAATTGTGTGCAAGGGAGCTGACTAATAGACCTCTAGCAAACAACAACATAAGTATATTATCAGACAGTCAGGCTGCTTTAAAAGCACTTAGCTCCAACAAGATTAATTCTAAACTTGTATAGAATTGCATTGAATCCCTAGAGTACCTTGGTGCGAAAAACAAAATGACCCTGCTGTGGGTACCTGGGAACCAAGGGGTGAAGGGAAACAAAAAATCCGACATCCTGCAAAACAGGGGGCCGAATCTGCGTTCACTTGACCAGAACCGGTTTTTGGAGTCACTACAAGTGCCACTAAAACAATTATTTCGGACTGGGAGAGAAAAATACTCATGTACTGGTCCGATATACCAGGAATGACTCACTCGAATGCGTTCTTACCTAAACCCTCGAGAAATACAACTAAGCAGATCCCAGAATGAAGCTGAAATGACCAGCGAAACTGCTGAAAATATACTATGTTCATCCCCCGGGCTGTAAAGAATAAGGTGAGCAACAATACACCTACTAAAGGTCGCAGTGAAGAAGCGACCCACGCCCCACTCACATGATACCTAACCTCACCTTTTGTTCAGTTAAATTCTTTGCTCGATTCAGTCTAACACAAAAAACGAATTACTTTTAAAACAGGAACATTTATAAGCTTACTATCTATCGCAAGTAGGTACTGCACAAAATTGTTTATTAGGTAACACATTTTTTAAAACTGTAAATCTAAATAAATTGTTTTAATAGCTGTCATTAACAACGAGACAAAATTTGCGTAGACTACTATTTAAAAACTCGATAAACTTCGAAAACGAAAAAAAGAAATACATGAATTAGTTTTTTGGATAATTTCATATTGTTGCCTTAATTTTGTCGAGGTGTTTATTAGAGGCTCTGAATTTAAATACTTCTAGAAGATTTACAATCGGTATGGTATTCTTACATAAGGTTATTGAGGTCACAAAATTGTTATGCCTACCTTACTTTCTGTAAAAGTTAGAAGAAATAGAAATAGTAGATAACAATATTAAGATTTCTTTATTTTTTATCTTTATTTGTTTCTCTGTATAAATATATATATATATATATTGACTTTATTTGTTTTTTTTTGGGACACAATTGACATTGTCTGATTGCCGTTGGCGGGTTTCGGTCATTATTCTCATTATTATTATTGTTCTTTTTTTTCTTTTCGTAATGGTATTATTAGCTTGTCCGGTAATAAAATAAAGAATAAAAATTTCTTTTAGAGTTAAAAAATTGTTAATATTTAGGGCTGCATTAAATTTTGGAAAGTCAGAAAACGAACAACATAAATTCACATCACTTACGCGAAATTTATCCGCTAAGACACCCTAGCGGAATATTTTCAATTTTGTAAATCACCAAGAGAGCTCAAGAACAGAAACCGTACGTCATAAAAAATCGTCCTACAATTTTTTTCCCAGCTCAACGTGTGTGTGTGTGTGTGTGTGTGTGTGTATAAGCTCGTAAATTTTCTCCCCAGACCCAGTGTATGTCCAACACCTAATATATGGTTCCCTACATCATGTATTACTTTGTTTTGTGGATAAAACTTATTCGCTAAGTTGAAATGAAGTCTAGTAGGAAAAGAGTTGGGACGATCGTAAATTTCTCAGGCGTCAGGTCCACTCCGACGACATTTCACGGAGCTCAACGAAAATTGTGCAATGATATTGCTTCCCGGATGCCGGATGCATTAAAATGACGGTATTATAGCTACCAAATCGACAAGAAAAAAAGTTAATGGAGAGGCATTAGTTTGGTATTTTATTATTAGGAGGTTGGATAAATGTTGGGAAATCGTCAAAAAAAAAACGGTCGGAGCTGTGATTTAGAGAACAAATTTTACCGACGCAAGTTGGGTTTATTATTTGTAAAACTAGAACATAAAATCTCTGATTTAGGCATGAGCTATCGAGATCTTTAAAAGTCCCTACGACTTAATACCCAAGAGACCTATTCCTAATTAACTTACCAGTGGAAGTTATAGTAATGGGTACGATTTGGTGAATTTTGACATATCTCCACATTTCAAGGTCCCCAGAGTCGAATACAATAGTTTTTAAGTGGACGTCTCTGTGTGTGTGTATGTGTGCGTGTGTGCGTATGTTGGTATGTTCGTATCTGCGTTCGGAATTAAAAAATTGATATCGACGTGGGACCAATTGCATTTGACGTATAATTACACAACTTAGAACTGATTAGATTTTCAGCAAAATCGGTCAAGCTGTTTTTTATGGAGCATCAAAATACTGAAAAAAATGGTAAACTACCTGAATTTTGCAATTTATATATTATACTATTTTTAATACAGAATTTTAAGATCTTTTGAATAATATGATTATTGCATGTTAGGAATATTTGTATGAAATATATGATGACAATATTTCATAAAAAATTGTTATAAACAATTGAAAATAGCTTCCGCTTAAAAAATAATAGAAAAAGTTAGAAAGAATACGGTTGACATAAACAAAATATTGTTAATAAAATCGTTTATTATAATAATTTTAATAACAATAATTATATTTATAACAACAAAATATATGGTATTGTTTTAATCTTTCCAGTGGGAAGTTAGTCTCGGGTCGCACCCAGACCACTGATAGTTTTTTCTGTGGAATCCAAAGAGTAAACAATACAATTTCGTTTGTAAAAGCACTTTTATGCAAATAAAAGACAGGTAGCTTAACAAAAATTGCAACTGTTTAAAACAATTCAGTTTAAAGTATTCTCTGTTATTATAATGTGTATCATATAAAATCATGTGCAATAGATTTTTTTTTAATTATATCGAAAATATTGTGAAAAATGGTGAAAAAGAAAAACTGTAAAAGTTAGAGCTCTTAATATAAATATTAAGAGGTGCCACATCGTAAATTTTAATTTCCCATTTTATTAAACAACATTCTCTTTGATTTTGGAATTTTGTAACTCACGTTTAAGATAATATTTTAAAATGATCAAAACAAATTCTTATAGAAAATTTAACGTTTTACAAAAAAGGTCTCCTACAGTTTTGTAATATATTTATTTTTTTAGAAGTTATTTAACGTTAAAGTTGGCTTGATTTAAAATTTTTACATTTTTCTTATTTTCCGTAGCAACCAATAACTTTATGAAAAAATATTATTAGACATTTTTTGCAGTGATTTCCATATTTATTCGAGTATTGCAGGTAA
The DNA here is from genome assembly GCA_950111635.1 of Agelastica alni. Taxonomy (NCBI): domain Eukaryota; kingdom Metazoa; phylum Arthropoda; class Insecta; order Coleoptera; family Chrysomelidae; genus Agelastica; species Agelastica alni. The sequence continues at coordinate 21,738,662 of OX467713.1, read as the reverse complement.
CTTGCGCTATGTAAAAAATATCAAAATATTTGTAATAGGTAAGTTATAGGGAATTGAATTCTCTACAAAAAATGTCTTATAAAATTTTCTCATAAATTACTCATACAGAAACTTATCATTAAATAAAATCATGTACAAAAAAATTATAAATTGAAATTAAATTACGATTATACAAAAAACTTAATCTTTTAGTTCTTATTCTAAAATTTTTATATTTTTTAAGGAATTTAATAGCAAGCAATAGATGATTGGGACATATAGAGAGAATGTATAAAATAAGGTTAACGAAACAGTAAGGCGAGTGTGAATGGGCAAGTCGGTAGAGGTCGACCAAGGTGAACGTATCTCAAACAGATCAAAAGCGTCGCCTATGAAAATATCTATAAAATAGAGACAAATCGCTAACTTTTATACGGTGTTCCAGAAAGTGAGCGAGTTTGTAAGCAAGGCATCACCGACGAATTGCCCTTTTTTGAACGGAATCCAATAATTTCAGGATATGTTTAGGTGCCGCACTCCAAATAGAGGAACAGTATTCCTGAACAGGTCAGATCTGTGCATTATAGATCATAAGCAGCTGACTGGAAGTGAAATAGCTTTTGGCTTAAAACAGAAAGCCAAGTTTGTGGGATTCATATTTGGCAATGGACGTTAAGCAATTTTCACAAGAAAAGTTGTTGCTGATAGTAATACCAAGCATTGAGATGGATGACTTCAATGGTATGGTTACTCCTGACAATATTATGTTGGGCACAGTGAGATCAACTTTTTTAGAGAAAAGACATGCTTTTGTTTTATTTGCATTAAATTATACCAAGTTATTGGATCCCCATTCAATAATTGTTGCCAAGTCCATATTTATGTTGTTGAAATTTCTTTCTGGTTCATTTCTGGTTTCATGGGCAGATATAGAAGCCCTGGAAGAGAAAGCGGTATGAAGGGTACTATCATCCGCGAAACTGTGTACTGGACATAAAGTTGTTTCCAACAAGTCATTGCTGTGAAGTAGAAATAGTGTTGGAGCTAAAATTGATCGCTGCGGAACACCAGCATTTCATGAAGTATTTATTAATAAATACCTATAATTCTGTAATTTTGGCAACAGTGCGTAGCTGCGACGCTATCAAATAGTGACGTGCACTGAATTTTGTTTTGTATCAACTAATATTTAAAGTTCTTTAACAAGAATTTTCTTTCTGGCAGATTATCATCGCACGCTACTGTGGTCATACAGCATATGGCTATGCAGATGAGTTAGAAGCTTCTCCGTTAACGCATAAAATCATCGAAAAGCAACGTATGTCGGCGATAAGTAAGGCGCTTCCGAAGATAATGAGCGGCCCTCTGAAGAGTATGCAATTTCCATTAACGCTGTCATCCTATGTCCTATTATCCTCGCTTATATTTGCTCTTTATATGTAGATTAAATGTAAACTCTTACACCAGTGCGGATATGCAGTGGACTTTTTCTTTTGTGTTTTAGCAACTGAAAAGGCTTGACTTGCATTAAATCTTGCCAGTCGAACATCGCACTTTTTAAAATGATTAAATGGAATCACTCTTGACGTCGCACCGGCTGCATAAATAGATTAAAAAAAAATATTTAATTAATACTTCGTTTTAAAAACTATTATAACTAGGTATATTATCCTGACTTTTTAACAAAAAAAAGTATAAGGAATTTAACAAATTAGCGATATTTATTGGTGATTATTATTAAAATTATGCCAGTCTGGTAAATTGTTTTAAAAAAATTTCTAGCGAGTTTTAAAAATAAACATCGCTATTTAAAAACTTCTATATTCTGCTTCTAGTAAAGCTCTATGTAACTGTGAAAACCGCATAAAAATCCGTTCAGTAATTTCAGAGATGTGCCTGGACAAACAAAAAGACAGAAAGACAGACAGCGTGTTTATGTTTTGATAAAGTGCGAATAATCATATGAGCTTTAAAAAATTTATATATTTTAAAACGACTCAGACACTTCAATTTTATTTATATGTATAGATTATTCACAAAAATATTTTTTTATCATCAGGCAACACAGTGGAGCCTCCAGGCTCTCAAAAAATGCAGAAAATATCACAGGTACACCCAAGTTGTATATGTTATACATAAACATGCAACATCGAATGTAAGACTGCATAAAACTACGCAGAAAATAGATATAAAACGAGGGGTACGACAAGGAAACATTTTATCGTCAAAACTATTCACAGCGGTTTTATAATACGGTTTTAAAAGACTAAATTGGGATAACAAGGGTATAACAATAGATATAGAACAACTTAATAATCTCAGATTCGCGGATGATAAAGTGTTGATTGTGGATGATCTAAGTGAAGCACGAGATATGCTGCAACAACTCCAGAAATGGAAGCGGTTGGTCTGAAAAAAAACTATACCAAAACTAAGGCAATGACAAACCTAGTATGAACGAGAAATATATGCATAGAGGGAGTGTAAGTAGAATATGTAGAAAAGTATACCTATCTGGGACGTGAATTAAATATCATCAGGGACAACTTGTAAACTTTTAAGGCGCATAAACCTCGGATGGGCAGCGTACGGCAAATTGAGAAATATATTTAAAATCAAAATTCCTATAAGTCTAAAAAAAAGACTTTTAACACGTGTATTCTACCGGTTTTCACAAATGGGGCAAAAAGCCTAACGCTCACTAAGGCTTTAGCAAGGAAATTAACTGTTACACAAAGAAAGATGAAAAGATCTATGCTGGAGATATCACTCAAAGACAAAGGAGATTCGTAGACGAACAAAGGTAGAAGACATAATTGAAAAGATCTTAAGGTCGAAATGGAGGTGGGCCGGTCACATAGCACGACAAACAGATCAGAGATGGACGAAAAAACTTCTGGAATGAAGGCCATGGTCAGACAAACGAAATCCCGGAAGACCATCCACCAGTTGGACAGATGATTTAAAAAAATGTATCACCAACTGGATTGCAGCGGCACAGGAAAATAAAACTTGAAAGAAACTTGAGGAGGCCTGTGTCCGACAGCGAACGAAAATGGCTGGAGAATAATCAGAACCAGTTTCAATATGCTTTAGTAAGGTTTTAAATTTTAGTTTTTTTTTGTTTTTAATTTTATAAAAGTGGTTAAAGCTCTAAATAATGAGCATAAATTAAAAAGGAAAACAAAGCTGTAAGGTGCTACTAAGTCCTTATAACTAAAGCTAAAATGATATTTTAATGCAAAATGCAAGCAAAATTTCTAAAATATCAAAATCTGCCAATGAAGTGGCAATAAATAGATGTTTTTTTTAATAATAATTGGGTAATTGATTAAACCAATATTTCTCTTTTAAGTAAAATTCACCAACAAAAGTTAAAAAAAGATAATGGTAACAATGTTTTCCCCAAATGCAAATAAGATTTTAATTTTTAAATTTTGGCAATATTTTATGTAAATGTTTTTAAAAAAGTAAGCTACTTTTAACTAAAATTAAAAGTAACCCTGCAGTAAAAACAACGATATAAATTTTTTGGGATTTTATTATTATACCTTTCCTATGTATGTCTTTAAATAGAGGTACTATTTTATTAAATGTTTCTGTACAAAATAATTATCTTAAGCTTAATTATAACTTCTTAAGTTTAAGTACTGAAGCTGAGGTAGGGCATTAATAAGTAATTTATTTTGTAGAATATCCAACTTTACATACGAAAATGGATTTGTTTAATAAACTTACACAAGTAAAGATTGTTTTAACAAGTTTTAGCATGTTACCAATGGCGTTCTTTACTATTATTAAATATCAGTCACGAACAGTTTTTTCCTGGATATTTTAAAAATATGACACAGTTTACTATTTTTTGTTGTTGAGGTATTGATTGCTAAGGTCATTTAGCCTTTTTTTTCATTTTAGTTCAAGCACTTTCGGTATCTTTTTCGTGATCCGTTTCTTTTTCTTTTTTTTTTACTTCTTTTATTTATATTTTTTTGTAAATTTCAGTATCTTTGAGAAATGAAATTGTTAGGGATATATTATTCATGTTATTTTCCAGATATGTTTGCAAGGTGTCCCCAATTCCCATTCTTTGTTTGATTGCCTGATGTTCTGGGCATTGCTTAAGTATGCGTAGGATGGTAAGTCTTCTATTACAGTGTTGGCATCTAGGCTGTTGGTCTCCACTTAGCATAAATAGATTGGTCAGATTGGTGTGCCCTAATTTATAAAAATATTAAAAAGACGGTTTGCTCTACATTTCATCGCATTTATTTTTAATGCCAAGTCTTCTGGTTTAAGACAATATTTTAAAATGTAATTCTCTTCTTTCGGTGCCATATCAGGTCCTCCTAACGATGGCAATTACATTGGCGAGTTGTTCGCGGTTGTCGGCTAATCTGAATAGTTGTTCGGCACTGCGTATTCTTGTCCAATCGCGAATGTTTTTTTTTTTTTATGAAAATAGTCGCAAAAAGGGTAGACCTATCTTGTGGGCCGCGGACGGCCCGCACTGCGACTATTAGAAGGGGAAGGGATTATAGAAAGGCAATGATTGTGGACACGCTTTTTAAAAAGTTGCAGGTCATAGTTATCTGAAAAAACTGATTTTGGAAGCTTATTCCATTCCGTAGCAGCCCTGTAAAAAAAGTATTCTTGATGAAGATTGGTCCTTGTAGAGTCAAGCTTGAGAGTAAATGTGTGAGACTGATCAGCGTGCCGAGTTCTTCGGCCGAATGTGGCCAATGGTGGTACAAGAGTTTTTATTTTTCTGGAGCATTTGCCATGGAAATATCTGTAGAGCAATGACTGGTCTGCAACTCTTCTTCTATGTTCTAGAGGGTGAAGGGTATCTGTGAGAGTTGAGCTGTTTATCAAGCTAATGGCTCTTTTCTGAATGGAATCTAGAAGACAAAGAGAATGCCTTGGTGCTGAACCCCAAATGTGCGAGCAATACTCCGGTAGAGGTCGGATTTGAGCCTTGTACGTCGTCAACAGTTGATCAGGAGTAAAAAACTTTCTGGCTTTCCACAGAAAACCTAGCCTCTGGCTTGCCGACTTTGCGATGTTAACAACATGGTCATGCCAAGACATATTATTGGACTCCCAAAATCGAGATTGAGGGACTTGCTTCAAGGGTATTTCCGGACATTGTGATGGGATGATTTGATGAATGCACTTTCTTGGAAAACGTGGCACTTTGTGTTTTTTGGGCGTTGAACTGAACAAGATTGTTGGTTCCCCACTCGACGATTGTTCTTCAGCCATGACATCTGTTTTCTTCCAATTCCTTGGCTGCCTTCGATTTTGGCCTTCATCATAAATTGAAGCACCCTGTATCGGTCAAATGTTATTGGTTTGTTAAAACTTTAATTTAAAAAATGATAAATACTTTAAACTCCTGGGTAATCGTACCCAAAAAATATTTTAATTGATCACAAGATGTTTTTATAAAAAAAAATGTGAGAAAATATCTAACCAAATATAGTTTGATCAATATTTAATATTTAACCGAAGTACTGGGAATTCTCCAATTTACGTAAATTTGCCAACTGTATATTCATAAGGCATTATCCTTCTCTCAAGATCTCCGCTTATGTAATCAGTTTAAACACTCATTGATAATTTGCTTCTATTTTGAGTGTAATTGCAAAACCGTGCTTCATATTCCGACTAGTTATTAAACCGTTTGATGACTTATCTTACAATGTAATGAAACACTTGCTGAGAATTTCCACTACAATGAATAAGCATCCTCAGCATTAGTGTACAAATGAACTCTGGGGCGCCGGCCGGTGCATTTGCCAAGGACATCAGTTTATCCTTATGGATTCAAAGTATGTCGAAAACAATATTTTAAAATGGGATAAAATTTTACAATTTTGAATGTATGGACTTCCAAATATATCCACAAAATTAACATTAACATTTAGAAAAAATGTATAAATTATGAGAGTTCTTTTATCAATTTTTTTCAGCCTAGTTCTTTTTTGATCATGACTCTTTTTACTATTAACAGTAAAATACGGAAACATTTTGCTTATGTGACCGAAGTATTTTAGTTTACTGTTATACTTAAAGTTCAGCAAACAAATAACAACGTCGTACTTTTCTTATTTCAAAATTTAAACTAGAATTTTCTTCTTATCTAATAAAATAAATAATATCCAACAACAAACAAAAAAATAAAAGGTAAAAGGTAAATATGACCTTGGACTACCTTTCATTAAAACAAGAAAAGATAATATTGACCCAACTTCCCAAAATGGGAATAAAAGCGGACAAACTTTTTTTATATCGTTTACTTCTAAGGGTACATATGAAGCGGTATAAAAAAAATGTCAAAATTTAAATTTTCCTTTTTTCCGGCTAAAAGTATGGAAACGTAAGCAACATTTTAATATTTTAATAATACGACGAAAATTTTCATTTTTATCAAGTGGATGACAGAACAAACAAGTCAATATTTATTTTTACTCCATACATACACCAACCGCAAAATTACCTTCACCCTTAAAATGTTTTTTTATGGAAAAAAAAATTAATTCATATTTTCTACGTCAAAAGGTTCACTAACAAATATATAAAGTTGCAAATAGAGAAATAATTAAATATATATTAAAATGTATTATTGCACACATTGTTTTTGTTTAGTTTAAAATTAATTTGAACATTATTAGGTTTATTAATTTATATTTATTTGATGTTTTTCGGAAGCGTACATAACTTTGGCATATTTGTAGTGTTTCAGGTTTTCCAGTCAGTATCGTAATAAAGTTTGGCTCACGCCACGCTCACGATTCTGAAGCAGCTGTCACTATTCATAACACAAGACCCATTTCTTTTTCCAACTTAATACTTAAAGTTTTATTAACTACTAAATTTTGTAAAAAAAATACACCTTAAGCTCTGTTTTCATCAATTTATAATAAACATCCGCGACAGTATGTGTTTTCACAAGCTGGAGATTTCCCTTTTAACTTGAAAGTTATATAAAATTCATTTACTTGGGAGACTTTATAAGTGTGTAGTAAGTAACCTGTAAAACATTCATTTTTAAATTAAGTGAATTGGCAGTAAATTTTTTATAATTGTTAGTGTTTTCCAACGTATTTTCATCACAGTGGACAAATCGGAATATAAACTAAATTTTCCTTTTGACGTGATGACGTCTTGTAAATCGATGAACGCCGGCTGCACATACAGAAAAGCATGACTCATTGTCACGTTCCGCCTGAGCCGAGCGTGCAAGCGAGAGCGCGGAACAAGCGATAGAGAGGCACGATCGGCCTAATCGTTCGGCTTGTGACGTATCTATCTCTCTTTCACTCCATCGGCCGATGCGTCCGGGTATAAGATAAACAGAAAATATCTGATTTAACGAGTGCAAATAAATGTTAATTTATCGAAAAAATATAAATAAGCAATTTTTCATCAATGTTTTCTTATGACGTTATCACGTAAAATTATCGTCCGTTAACCGACTTTACAGACAACCAATTTGTCACGTGCCTATTTTTTCCCTTCTACAGTTCCATTATTAATTGGATCTCTGATGGTTTTGTATTTCTCAGGTGCTCGTAAATAGTTTCGCTTACCGTATTTTGTTGTAATTTGAATTTATCACTCGTTGTAAATAGTGTTGCATACCTAGTAGTGTTAGGATTTAATTATTAATGGCTGTGAAATTTTTGTTAATCGATGGAGTTGGAGTAAGAGTTCTTGTTATTAGATTTTGCCTTGATTTTTGGCCTCGATTGTCGTGTGTTGTCAGCTATATTATTGTTTGGTTTGCATTTCTGTGTGGATGGGCTTGCTATCAACACGGACGAGTGCGATTATGAGTTTGGAACATAGATTTGTGAAGATGGTTGGCTGACGCGTGTCCCGTGTAATTTTTTCTGATATCCGGCCTGGGAGTGGGTAGTTTTGGACAGTCGCTTGGTGTCAGTCGTCGAAGTCGGGCGAGAGTTTTTGGAACTATTTGATATTAACACGTGAGCAGAACTTCTACGGTTTTTTCTTTCATATCTGGCTGTATTTGGGCCATCTTAATTGGATTTTGAAGAAAAACCATTTAATTTTTAACTTGACCATTCTATCTTGCCTTTGTGGTTGATATTTTGGATTTTGGTGTCGAGTTAAAATAACCGCGTGCGGGATCTGATGGAGGGAAGCCATTGTTAAGTAGCAATTGCTGTTCCATAATTCAAACCGGCCACAGGATTCGTGAATTCCTGTACCCAAAGGTTACAAGTGATTTATTTTAGTATATTTAAACGACGTGACTTATTTTTGTCACCACGATTAAGTTTTGTTTTAATTTATTAATATAGTACACTGTTGAAAACTATTTATTGCATTGGATAATATGCCAAGGCTGAACTTTGATTAAAATAATATTCTCAATAGTTTTTTGTGTCCAAGTAAGAACGTTTATTCATACTTATTTGTAAATATCCTACAATATTGCTGTTTTGAAGGACAGCCATCGTAAAAAGAAATATTTTTAAATAAGCTCGATTGTTTTAACAGTGTAAATCTTTATGTAAATGAAAAAGAAAAAAAAACGTGATTGAATTGGCAGCCGTACGTGAACGTTGAAAAAGTATTGTTAAAAAGTTGACTTGTATACGTTTTTTTTTTTGGTAACCTGATAAGGTTTGTCATTTTTACCTTTGTTTTAATTATTTTATGGAATCGTAAACTTTGGATTTTTGATTTATTGTTGTCTCATAAAGTTGTAAATTTTAAGGTTTAGATTTATTGTTGGCTGTTAATTTTGATTATATGTGTTATAATTTTGTTATTGAGCTGTGTATTTTAATTTATTGTGTGAGTAAAGTATTCAATATATTTTTGCTATAATTTTATTTATTTGGTTCACCATAAGCTTAGTTGTTTATCGTGTGGCTCTGCTAGTGCCTATAAGACCTAGGGGTTTCCGGCTTGAACCGTCTAAGTCGGTGGCGCGGCTCACTTTTATATATATTTTTTTCTTCTACCCTCTACGGCTGAGCTCGGGCGTAATTTGCCAGTAGAGAGACCACTGGCAGAGTACTCTTTAGAGAACGAAAAAGACGTGGCAAATGTTTTTGCTTTAATATCCATAACTGAAAATATTTATGAATGTAATTATTGTTAAAATTTGTAAGTGCTACTTACCCTTAATAGGTACAGAAGAAATATATTTTCGGGTCAAGATTAAAAGAAGTATGGACAATTCTTACCTGAAAATAAAAATCTTTTAGTAAATATTTTTATTTAACGTATTTATTATAAAAATATATTTTTGTTTAATCACAGAAAGTACAGTATTTAAATTCCCACTACGAAGTAATGTAAATACCTTTGCTTAATTTTATTTTTTCCTTATGGCCAAACTAGGTCCATATTAATTACACATTGTTAATTTTGTTTTTCCCAAAAGCACAAACATTTAATAATTCAAGTTAATTCCATTATTTAAATTATTTTATACTTTAGTGACTAAACCCTTTTTTTTATTTTTTAAATTACTCTGCTTCGTACATGATGATACTGATACTATTTATAGTTTTTACTAAATGTTTTTAGCAACAATGCATTTATAAGTTTAATAAGTGATTTGATGGTACAAAATAATATAATATATCAATTTATGTCATTACGAGAGACATCTTAATAATGACAAAAAGCTATGTTCCAAAATTGCAAAAAAATTACATTATGTAATCAGATGTAGGTAATGTAGATGTTTTAAAAAATTTAAAAGCAAATTATAGCAGGATGCCAGGCATTGTACAATATAAAAAAATATAAATTTAGTGTCATATATAGAAAAGTTTATCCACAATTTTGAAATATCCATTATTCAGATAAAATAGTAAGAACATTATTTAAGTCGTCCAAATTTTTAATTGCGCAATGTAATTGATCCTGAAATTGGAGCAAGGAAGTCTTGATGCTTAAAATTTGAAAATAATGCAGGGATTAATGTTTTTTTTAAGACTACCACCTTCTAAATGAATAGGTTCGCCTAATCGAAGCAAGGACCTATCAATAAATCGACAATTTATTATTAAACAATTCCATATGTTTGTGAGCAAGTACAGATAATAATGGACAACTGAATGGTTAATTTCACGCAAATTACAATGAAAACAATGACCGCTATGCTATTGATCTTTAGTAAACAATGTCTGTGGCTAACATTGTCTATAATATACTATATTTTTCAATAAATTAATAAAAAACTTATGTCTGATTTGTATTAGAAAAAAAAAACTTTTATACTAATCTTAGCCTTAGATCAATTGTATTTTTAGTAATTTTAGCCTTACCTCAACTGTATTTTTAGTATATATAATTCACCTAAGGTCCTTAGGTAAACTATTTTAATATCAAACTTAATCATTGATAAGACATACATACATATAAACACGCATTTTTCCCGTAGGGGTAGGCAGAGACCATTTCCTTCTACTTGCTACGGTTCTTACACACATCTTTCGCTTCTACTTTTCTCAGTTCTCTCATACATGTTCGTCGGTTGTTGGTACTTTTAACCTGGCCTTTTATCGAAACTATGTCGATCCGATCGAGATATGTTCGCCGAAATCGACCTCTACCGACTTGCCCATTCACACTTGCCTTATAAATATGTTCCGTTATTCTTCCTTCACCATCCTTTCTTTGTATCCAAACCATCTAAGCATTCCTTTATCTATCTTTGTAACCACGTCTTCTTTCACACCACAGCGTTCCCTTATCTCACTATTCATCACTTTATCTAACCGAGTCACTTCGGCTATACTTCTTTATGATTGTTCTGTCAAACACAACATTCACTACCATACCAGTGCCCTTTTTGACACGTTTTGGCTGCTTATAAAGTTATACAGTGCCCCATTTATTTGTTTCTCTGCCAACAACCCTTCGCTCAATGTCACAGTCACACTTTTCGTCTCTCGTAAACTTTGAATCTAAGTATAACTCATTCACTTGTTTATAAGACATATTAAACTATTTTAAGTGACTGTAATAATTATTGGAAAGCTAAAGGTTTGTTAGATGGGAAAATATATCTCCAAAGCTGAATTAGATTCGCAACCAAAATAATTTAAAATACTTTTCATAAAATAAAACGAGGTATAGTTATCGGCAGCATTGGTGGTATTATTCCCAACGATTATTTTACTACTTCTAATAATATTCCAATCTTCTTTATAAACGTGAACCACCACGGTTACAATATGTTTTAAAATAAAAATTGCCTGCAAGAATGGTTCAGCGCCGACGGGCAGCATTCTAAACGAATTGAACAAAATTAAAGTATCCACATAATTTGCAAATCCAATTTTGATTTCTCAATACTTTGTATTTCTATTCGCCACACCTCGGGCATAGCAACGGTTTCGGCAATCTGACAAGAAGAATTATATGACATTTTTGTTTACGTCAATCATGAGATCTTCACTCTATTTACAATAATTTTTTTGTTAAATTAATATAATAACAGTTTTAATTAAAACCACATTTTAAATAATACTGCAAATATCACGAAACAAAGCAAATAACAAACAAATGTAATACCAGCACAAAAAGAGTTTATTTTTGTCATGTTAATTTCGTTTTTTTTAACTATCTTAAGGTTGATTATAACGTCAAATTACGTAGTACATTTAATTAATTTTTACATACATATAGTCACGCCTTTTTTTCCATAGGGGTAGGCAAAGACCATTCCTTCCACCTGCTACGGTTCTTACATACATCTTTTGCTTCCTCTACTTTCATCAGTGCTCTCATACATGCTCGTCGGTGGTTGGTACTCTTGATCAAGCATTTCTTTAAAACAATGTTGATTTGATCGAGATATGTTCACCGAGGTCGACCTCTACCGACTTGTCCATTTACACTCGCCTATAAATTTGTTTCGTCAATCTTTCTTCATCCATTCTTTTTACGTGCCCAAATCATCTAAGCATTCCTTTATCTTTCTCTGTAACCACATCTTCTTTTACACCACATCTTTCTCTTATCTCACTATTCTTTACTTTATTCAACCGAGTCACTTCGGCTATATTTCTCAGACTACTCATCTCCACAGCATTAATCCTATTTGCATGCTTCTTCTGCCAAACCCAACATTCACTAACATACATAAGTGTAGGATCCAACACTCCTCTATGCACAGCCTGACGTGCCTTTTTTGACACTTTCTGGGTGTTTATAAAGAAATAAAAATAAATTATTATACATGGGAAGCCAATACAAGTATTTATTATTTATAATACTTATATCTATTATTGCTACAATTAAAAATCAAAAAAAAATGTTTTAATCCTGTCAGCAAAAATGGTAAATAAAATTTGAAGTAATAATACCCTCTCAACAAAGAAATTCTTTATCTATTTAAACAAAAATTGGATGTTAAATAAAGTGTAATTTTTGGTCGGTATTTTCGTCTGCTTTTGTACATATTCTGCCGTCATCCCAGATATATTTTACAAAATATATTCTCTTTAACTTTTATAACAAATCGAATTAGAACTGTAAATTGTCCATAGACTATACTTTGTGAAATACTGCTTAGACATTTGAACGTGATTTCTTACAACGGCGAACAGATAATCGCCTTCAGTGTTATAATCGAAAGCTTGTTGTCGGCATGAATTTCCGTTCATAGTTATTCATGTAACATTTACCACGCCGCACGTAAGTTGTCAATAGGGGTTTTTCTCAGACACAGACAGTGAAATGTTTATTTTGGAAATTATAAATTATAAATGTTTGACTACCGTTTTTTATTTTATTTCAGGTAGTGGGAATTCACAGCTGACATTATTTTTATTATTGCTTTGGGCTGTGAAAATCATTAACAAATAGCCTTTCGATTAATTATCACTTCTTGTTTAGGCCCAAGTTAAATAAAAATTCTTCCATTAAAACACAAACAGATATAGCTCATTTCATCATTTCGGACTGGGCGAAGAGGAAAATACTCACGTACTGGTCCGATATACCAGGGATGACTCACTCGAAGCCGTTCTAACCTAAACCCTTTAAAAAACACAACTAAACAGATCCTAGAATGGAGCAGATCTGACCTGTTTAACTGCTGAACATATACTATGTTCATGCCCCGTTCTGGAAAGAATAAGGTTTAACATATTTGGTTATACCACAGTCCCGTAGCCAAAAATTTGGTTTGGAGGGGCCCAAAACGTAGTTATAAATTTTTTTGGGGGTATGGGGCGGAAATGGTTAATGGGTATCTTGCATTGATATTTGTTATCAAAGTTGGACTCATTAGTAAAAAACTGCTTTATTGTTATGAATAATGTCAATGTAATTTTAATTATCAGTTACATACATATCAATTGTCAAACAAAAGCGTCATTTCCAGTAGACAAAATTTAAAATTTTAACTTTCGCGATTTCTATGCTGCCATAATTTCGAGAACCTTATTCGGATCGATACCCAAAATTTTATAAATTAACAGTACTCATTACTCGTTGAGTTACGTAAGTCTTGATTCTTTTCAGTATCGAAAAGGACCTTTCCGTACTTGCCGTTGTGACCAAAAGAATTTCCACAACTGTTTAAAAAATTTGATTGTTAAAAATCTGCTTGTGTCACAAAAATCCAATATTTGTAAAACTCTCACGCCACAATTTATACTTAGCTTTTACATCGGATTCGGAGACTCGATAATCAAAAATGATGCAAGTCATCTACTTTTTCAATTGCAGCAAATCCAGGGAGAAGTATCTGCAAGCTTGATAAGATTCCCGCGTTCTCATTAAGAAATTTGTCTGACAAATTCTGAATCACCGTAACGAGGCAAGGAATAAAAACTTCAGACCAAAAGTACGATTCAACAGAGTCTGTTTAATAATTGGAACGAGTCTCGGAACTGTCAGCTCCTTATTGAATGGGTCGTTTGCAAGTTTTTCAGCTGCTATGAAAATTTTGCCGAACGATACTTCTGCAGTTTTTCTTAAAGCATATATACGATTTCGTGAACATGCTCTACTGCTGATACCAAATTACGTGACTTTTTTTACAGTTAAACTGACAAGTGAAGCGCAAAGCTAAAAACTCTGTTACAAACCAAGAAACTGACGAAACACTCGCTTTTCTAAACTGCTGCAAGTAAGCAGGCCAAATTTTTCGAAATAGTCCAAGATTTTTCTAAAAATTTTTCTAATCCTATGTGGATGATTTGGAACAGTTCTACAAAAGATAGTTTGCTGTCAGGTCGCAATTTTTGATGATCGTATTCGAGATAATCAATCTAGATCAGAAAAAATCTTCTGTTCAAATGTACTAATAGAGATATTATGTCTAACAGGCGTAGCGTTGTCTTAAAAAATATGGCCTATTGATAGACATATTTTTAAAACATGACTCACATCTATAGTAAAATCTTAGGATTTGCGGAAATTCGGGGGGGGGGGGGGGCGGTCCCGTCTGGAAATATGGCTGCAAACGGCCTTGTTATACCAACCTAAAACCTACCGATTTCAAGAAAATCTCCCCATACAACCATGAACTTCGTGAGGAGGGCTGGATTGTGCGGTGAACTGTAACCTCTAGGGGTGAGCCACAAAGGTACTGCGAGCGAAAAGCTGCGAACTGCGCGGCAACGATTTTGACCTGATTATTTAGCGCAAATATTTATTATACGAGGGCAGTTTGATAAGTCAGTAACTTTTTGAATTTTCCGCGCAGTTACTCCAAATGCAACAGTGCTGCCGTCAACTATAATCTATCAGTGAACAACTTTCTAATTTTGAGCAAGCTACGTCGTGCAGTTGGTGTTTGATAGCCGTTCAAAGCAGACAACCTCGTGAATTTTTACAAAAATGGAAAAAAGTAAATTTCGTGTGCTGATTACTTTTTACGTAAAAAATCCAGCACTGAAACTAAGGAAAGACTTGATAAATACTACGGGGACTGGGCACCATCAATTTCAATGGTTAAGAAGTGGTTTACAGAGTTCCGTTGTGGTCGTACCAGCACTAGTGACGCCGAACGTCCAGGTCGCCCAAAAGAAGTGATCACGCCGAAAATCGTCGATAAAATCCATGAAATGATATTGGATGATCGGAGAATGAAAGTGCGTGAGTTGGCTCATGCTGTAGGTGTATTTTAACTGAACGGGTACATCATATTTTACACGAATATTTGGACATGAAAAAACTCTCTGCGAAATGGGTGCCGCGATTGCTCACACTTGACCATAAGCGCAATCGTGTGACCACTTCAAAAGAGTGTTTAGCGATGTTCAGCCGTAATCCGGACGAATTTTTGCGCCGTTTTGTTACTGTGGATGAAACATGAATACATCACAACACGCCAGAGACCAAGGAACAATCAAAACAGTGGGTTGCTCGAGGTGAACGTGGACCAAAGAAGGCGAAACAGAGTCTGTCAGCCAACAAGGTCATGGCCACAGTTTTTTGGGATGTACGTGGTGTCATTCACATCGATTACCTCAAGAAAGATAAAACGATCACCGGCGAATATTATTCAAAGCTTTTGAACAGATTCGACGTTGATTTGAAGCAAAAACGGCCGCATTTCGATAAGAATAAGAAAGTGCTGTTCCAACAAAACAATGCACGTGTGCACACTTGTCTAGTCACGATGGCCAAAATTCACGAATTGGGATACGAACTGCTACCCCATCCAGCATATTCTCCAGATTTAGCTCCCTGCGACTATTTTCTGTTTTCAAACCTAAAGAAATGGCTGGGCGGTAAGAGATTTTAGTCGAATGAAGAAGTCATTACCGAAACAAACGCGTATTTTGAGAGCTTTGAAAAAACCTATTATTTGGAGGGAATAAAAAAATTAGAAAAACGCTGGACTGAATTGTATCGAGCTAAAATGTGATTATGTAGAAAAATAAAATGTTTATTTGCGGAAAAAAATTTGTTTTATTTAAAAAGTCTCTGACTTATCAAACCGCCCTCGTATTTTCTGCTGGTCTACTGGATACCGTACACCTCAACGTTTTGCATTGAAATATTGAAATTGTGTACCGAAAACTGACTGTAGATAGGTAAGTTTAAAAAAAAGTCTCGAACATATTTGTGCTCCAATAATATCAATTCTCGCGTGAAAATACAGTGAAATAACATTAAGAAAATAGCTTCGAAAAAATCTGAATGAAGAATTAGACGCAGAACCCCCACCGTTTCAATCAGTTAACACCTTTCTTCGTTTCTAGGGAAACATTCGAATAAATTCCAGTTTATTTCGGATTGTTTCCGTTGAACGATTTAAAGTTTGCTGAAAGAAACAAATTTTCATTTGTGGTATTGCAGTTTGCGGGCTTTAATACGGTTTTCCGGTCGTTAACTTTATTTTATTATGTTTTCAAAACAGTTTGTTCGCGTTGCAGAAAAAACAGTGTGTACCTGTTACACGAATTTTGTTAACTTCGTTATTGTTAATGTTAAAAAATTTTGCGAATAAAAAACAAAACATCCAAAAAACACAAGATAATACTGATCCTGTAATATAACTAAAATGAAATTATTTATTAATCATTATTATACACAGTTATGATTATCGTTAACAGTAAAGCATATTTCACGAATATACGGTGGTAACGGATTATCCTTAGAAACTCGATAACCAGTATTTAACTGTACATTTAAGAAGTACGAAAGTAATATTTTAAACAATTACTATTAGGCTTTAATTTGTCTTGTTGATTCATTTTTGTTGGATTTCTAGAAAAGTAATTAGTAATCCTGGTTTATTATTGTAGTTGGTACATTTATATCGTATAGTACCAATTGAAGTGTATGTATACCTAATACACCGTAAAAATGCCGCGACGTGTTTTAGATGTAAATGCATTAATATTGAATTTATACGCTTATTTTACTGCGGAAAAAAACAATGGAGGTCCTTTGCTACCAGTTTTATCTATACGTAAGCGTAAGTGTGATGCGATGGGTATTGGTGAAACAAAATTAACCTCAGTTTTAAAAAGTGTGAAAAATTAAAAAAGTAAATCAAAAAGTTAAAAAATATAAACCCCGCCGACATCCAAAGAATGTTGACTTTTTCGAGGCTTACAAATTTGAAATTCGCGACATTGTGTACAAAATGCACGAAAAAAAGAATATGTCTCTTTAGATTTAATAAAGGAGTCTTTGGAAAACAAGTTTAAAAATGAAGACAACCGAAAGGCTTTGTGTAAAAAAGCTGGAGTCGTGCACAAAAAAAATAAATTTTTAAGAAATTATACTCACTGTAAACAGGAATGCTCTTCATTGTTTTATGTGGACGAAATTTGGATTTTTGCTAAATGTGGAACAAAAATAATTTGACAGGACGATAACATAAATCTATAAAACACAACGACGGTGAAGCAAAAAGACACATAATTGTACATGCAGGTGGAAAGCATAATTTTGTTGATGGGGCGGATCTTTTATTTTCGACAAAATCAAAATCGGCCGATTATCATGACAATATGGATACAGAGATGTTTGTAATATGGTTAAAAGAGAAACTATTACCAGCGTTACATGAACCATCTATCATTGTATTAGATAATGCTCAGTACCATTCGGAAATTTTAAATAAGCAACCAACAAACTTCTGGACGGTACAGAAAATAAAAGAATCGTTAACGAACGCAAATATTTCATTTTCACAGTATTGCTTTAAACCGGAATATGGTCATCGTGTGCTAAAACTTCCGCCTTATCATTGCCAATTTAATCCCATTGAGTATATTTGGGAAATATACAAAATTTGTTATGACAATCATCACATTTGATTTAATGGTAACAGTGATAGGTTTTTTTTAGAAACCTGGCACCAAGCACTTAATACTGACACTCCTGAAATTTGGGAAAAATGTGTCAAAAAATGTAATAGACGAATGGTGAGTTCGTAAAAACTGCATCGAAGCAATTAATCCTGTTATCATTTATAATCCAAATGAGGATAGCGACAACAGTGATTCCGATTATGATGACCATAAATATGATGCTTGATAAAACCGTAAGTACTACATGATTAAACATATTTATTAAATTTATGCCCATAATTTATTTTTGTTTCCTTTGTCTGCATATTACCCGAGGCTTTAAAGAGACGCGATTAAAATACATAAACACCAGTAGAACTTTAAAAAATCTAAGAAAACACTTAAAATTATTAGAACATTGGTACCATTATTTAAAAATACAACGAATAAAAAATACTGAATCTCCGAAACGTGACCAATATCTGAACAGCCCTTAAATATGCCCCGCCCACCAAAACGTATACAACCTGCGATCGTGACATACAAAGGTCACAAACCGTCAGCCTTAAAAAAGCAGACATTATATCTCCAGATGCCATCCACTAGAGATGGCGAAACGTCGAATATTAACTCAGACCTACGACGGCTAAAATACCCGAAAAACCATTCACCAATAATCTATGTATAAGTTAAACAGCCATGGCGAAGCCACACATCCCTGTCTCACATCTTTTTTGATGTTAAACCAGTCCGTGTAAGCTCCGTTTATCCTGACACAAGCAGTGGAATCCTCGTAAAGTGATTTTAGTGCTCGTATTAAAATACCGCTCACCCCACCACTCTGCCATAGGCCTTTTCTGTGAAAAAAAATGTTCTGCCACCTCTCTTTGATGCCAAAAAAGAATACTTTGTCATTCCCGAATTAGTTTAAAGTAGCACTTTAAAGATGCGCATTGCATTGTCTTTTATATACTCGTATTTTAACGGTTTAAATTTTCTGAACCAGAAAAGAAATATTTTTAAAATTAATGAATACCAAATAGGGTTGCGGTTGCAATCATTTTTTAATTTACATTCTCTGAAGTCAGGTAAATCGCATGCCGTTCGGCAACACAGAGGTTAGATCATCTTAAAATCGTGCTGTTATTCGGTTCGCATACTACACATATTCTTGAATGTCTAAGGAGTGGTGTATCATGACCTACCGAGTTACAGGTGCTTCTTTTTTAACCAATCGGCGACCGCTATTAAGATAATCAGGTTTGCTTTCTTGAATCACACTTTAATTCTAGCTTGACTGTTGTTGTGGGAGTGGTGAGAAGAGGGGATCGATTCATAAATAATGCAATAATATTTTTAATTTAAGTGTAAATATTTAGTGGAAACAGTTTCCATGGTATGATTTATGAGAGCTTTTTATTCACTCGAGTTGATATAAATCTATTTTTGGATCCAAATAAAGAACGCAGTGCATGTTTTAGTCTATCGGAATAATTTTTAAAACTAAAACGTTTATTTTGACTAGTGAGCTTCTTGCTATTAACAATTCATAACATTTTATTATAAGCAACTATTTTCTATATTTTCTTCTTACTTTTGTCCACTTTAATAACAAAATAATGAGTCGATACAAGTGTTATACCTAATACTTTTTGTTATCAGACAACAAGTTATGGTTATGGTCTTTAGGTAATTACTGAGTTACACAATTTTTAACCTGTAGTTTACTTGGTCTTATAATTGGTTTCAAAATCAAATAATAATCTTATCTAAATCTAAAACGTTTTTAAATTATAAAATACTTGTTTTTGACAATAATTAAAAAATTTTTGTTGAATGATTGCTCTATAATTTATTAAGTGTAATTTTAAATTGTTTTTTTAGTGTACATGCAATCAAACACGAACGTTCGAAAATTTCGATAAAACAGCAATTTCCATGCACCCAACGTACCTGCACAAAATCTCAGAGAAGCGAACTTGAATTAAACACAATCCAAGATGATTAATTACTTCAAAAAAGAATTACTACTTTCAATTAAAAAGAACCGCAGTAATTTTTTATGCTAACGCTTGTTAATGACCACTTTTTTCAGATTTTTAATCCCCCACCGGAAACATCAATAAAATTAAAGGCGCGTGGAAAAAAAATTATACACTGCAAAAAAATTTTTTGAAGTGATAACTTCTTATGGCACAATGTGTACTTTTAAGGAACGTGGTCGCGTTCCCAAACGCATAACGATATTTTAGGGGATTTGAACTTGAATAAACTGACTTGATAAACAAATACCATTCAGCCACCACGCACTCTTACTTCAAATGTCCAAGTTTAGATATACAACTTATATTTCTGACGTCATGTTTATTAAAAAATGTTAATTATTATACATATATATTTTATATTAAATACATAAGCTGTTTACTTTCTTAAAAAATTTTGATTATGTCACTAGTTTACCAAAATTTTGTATTCATCCATAATCCTCACCTAAATAATTATTTTAATTATAATAATAAACTTAGTATTTGTTACGTTAAATACGTTCAATATACACTGCGGTCCATATATATGGAATAAATTCATTTTTAGAGTTATTATGTATTTTATAAAAAAATCCTGACACAGGTCAATTTTTATTGTCAATTTGACAATTTAGAGAATGAAAATATTACCCCCTCCTTGTACACCATCTGAATTATGAGCACCCACACAAAAAATTTAAATAAGAAATGGGGCTTGTCTCGCATCTTGTTAGAAAGGAATTTTTATTATCTGTTCAGCAATACTAAGCTTTTCATATTTGGTGCAACCATAACTGAAAAAATTTGTTATTAAAATTTAAAAATATTGACACTGTAAATTATATATCCGATGAAAAAACCTAAAACAGGTCGATTTCTATTCTCAATTCGACAATTTACAGCATGAAAATATTACTCCCTTCTTGCACCCCCCCCCCTGAATTATGAGCATCCCCTCAAAAATTTTAAATGAGAAGGGGGGTTGTGTGGCACCTTCTTCGAAAGAGATCGCCTTGCTTATTGTCAAGGAGTGAATGGTGGTCATTTTGAACATTTCATTTAATTGTAAAATAAATTGAAAAACACTTCCAAAAAAATATTTTCTTCATTCTACGTAAAGTATAAAAATTTCACATTTTCAAAACAAATTTTCTCAGCTATAATTGCACCAAATTTTAAAAATTTAGTATTGCTGAACAGAGAAGTAAAATCCCTTTTAAAAAAGGTGCAACACAACCTCCTTTTTTATTTAAATTTTTCGAGGGGTGCTCATAATTCAGAAGGGGTGCAAGAAGGGGGTGATATTTTCATACTATAAATTGTCAAATTGAGAATAGAAATTGATATGTTTCAGGTTTTTTAAACAAATACATAAACATTTTACATTTTTAAAATAATTTTTATCAGTTATGATTGCACCAAATTTAAAAAACAAACAAAAAAAAAGAGGTATTTTATTTGGCTTTAATCCATCAGACCATAATCCGGTTTATCTTGGACCTTTCCAGGGCATAAATAATACACGTACTTTCATTTTCTAAGCTATCAGAAAAATGGATGGCAACGAATTGTTAACTAGAGTGATATGAGATCAAATTTTATTCTTCCAAACGCTTATTATGAATAAATGTAGATTAAGACATTTGTTTTTAACATCGTGTATACCAAAAATATTTGTTAGTTTAAGAATACATTTTGCAGTGTATTCAGAATTCATCTCTTATCGAGCAGGTTGTAGGTACAAAGAAAGAACTGATTGGATCTCTCCCAAAATCGAAACGTGAGTGGAAATATTTATACGATATTGTCACTGCTGAAAGGACTCCATTGATTGATTAGATATTATGGGAGGGTTTTCATGTATTTCGAATTATACCGGAGGCGCTAATAGGAATTTTAAAAGGGATTTTATTTTATCAAAGCGAAGCGATACATTTTGAAATAAAAATATTGATTAAATGATTGACACGATTACAATTTAACTGAAATCAAATTTGTTTGGAAAACTTTGTTATTTTAATTTTAACTTATTTGTAAGTTAGGTTCTTTTTCCTGAATCCTGACATTGTAATTTTTTTTACAATAAATATTTATTTAAAAATGTTAAACAATGAAGTTAATTAAATATACGCAATGTAATTTTATGTATGACCTTCGTAGCGACTTTTAAATAGACAACTTAAACATGTTAATGTAGAGAGACTATCTAGCTCCTTAATGATGCAAACCAGATTAGAAGACTAGGTCAAAAATAACTTTACTATTCTGGATGTTACCAGCATAGTACCTATAATTTTACAAAATCTTCTCAGAATCGCTCAACACATATCATAGGTAAACATTTAAATTAATAAAAGAAAACGCATTACGCAAAAGGAAAATAATTTAAAGAGTTTTTCCTGCTTCCTATCCAATGTCACAAATGTCACTTCTTTAATCCTTTAACCTTAGTTCGATTTTCAGAAGTAATATCTCTAGGACATTGATAATAAAAAAGATAATTTTATTACAATCGACAGCCCTTAGCCTTTGGCTTCGAATTGTTACCAAGGAACGAGCTTGAGAAATTTGTCATAAAATAATAAGGCATTTGTCAATGTCCAAGGGATATTTGGCGGAAAAATTTTTGACAAAAAAATTTATAACTCAACACAACAAAACATTTATTTAGTTATTAAAAGTACAGTTAGTAAAAGTACAATTATTAAAATTTAACTTAACATTAGACTTAACTTAGATTCGTTGCTGTTCTTTACTATAGAAGATTATTACCACGCATATTATTTATGATCTTGTTGTGGTCTTGATCGAGATTTAAGTATGGTTTTATAGAATTATGATTGCTATGACCAGTAAAGATAAATCTAAACAAAACCAAGATAAGGATAGTAGACAGAGGAAACAAGCTACAACAGTTAAAACTTAGCAGACATCGAAAGAACCGACAGCCTAACATATTTAGGAGCCTTGATAAATAACCAGAGAAACTGCGAACCTGAAATTAGACGACGCATACAAATGGGACGAACAGTGATGACCAATCTAAAAATAATATGAGAAGACAGACAAATATCGCGAAACACAAAGATAAAACTTGTACAAACACTAGTATTCGCAATATTCATGTATGGTGTAGAAAGCTGGACGATCAAAGAAGCAGACAGGAAAAGAGTTGACTCCTTTGAGCTCTAGTGCTGGAGAAGACTACTGTGCATCCTTTGGACAGCACGGAGGACAAATGTATTAGTTATTTAAGAAATAGGCATAAAAGATCAATTGTCAACAATATGCCGACGACGAATTCTCCAATACCATGGGCATATAAACAGAAGACAAGAAGACAACATGGAAAAATTGATGATACAGGAAAAAATAGAAGGCCAGAGGACAAGGAGTCGCTCTTCTACCCGATGGGTAGACCAGATAAATAAAATTACGGGAAGACCCTTACAATCAACCATTAGAGACACAGAAGATAGAACGCTTTAGAAGCAGATCATCAACAACACAAATTGAAAATTATGGAATCCCGACCTCTCAGCTTTGAAAGTACGACTGACAGAGAGAGATGACCAGTAATTTTCAGCAACTGTTGTTCTTCTATATCACTTTTACCAATTCGCTAACAGCAGTTGATCTATTTAAGTGATTTTTTTTTTGTCCTTTACATTCAGGCCAATTGCCTCAGCAGCAGATTTAGTCTATCACTTTATTATATTTCTTTCAACAGGTACATTATCGTACCATTTATCAGTTACATTTTTCCAGTTTATGAAAAAGACGTACAGGGCAGATTTGTCTTTCACTATTAGTAACCAACCATTTACTACTTGTACAGCTTTTAGAACCTCATTGGCACGTTTTACTGAACACCGGATTGTATTCAATGCGATTTGTTGAAGAGTCATCGTTATTTTTCTCGATTTGAATAAAATCTACCAGACAAGCAACTACCTCTTCTCCTCGCCACGCTAATTCTACAGCAGCATTATAGTAAAATTTAGCCGTAAGATCTTGAGGAGTATTTTCATTCCATAGCAATATTATTTTGTTAAAAAATTTACCAAAATTGAACTGGACTTACGTTTACATGGATCTGCTTGTAGTTTCTTCCTGATTGCATCGCGGGCATTTCGGGCTGGTTTATATACTATATTGTTAAACGGGTCAATCATAATATTATAGTACTTTTCCTGCAAAAGTTTGCACGAAACGTTTCACATTGTCTTCACCGTTGCTTCTTTAAATTCGGCCCCGTCTTTCTTTCTCATATTGACCGCCCAATTTTTTAGTATCAACGCCAATTTTTCTAAGCTTCTATGTTTAATTAATTCATATTTCATAATTTCCATAAATATTTCACAAGTATATTTGTGACTATAGGTTTTATATCTGAGAATTTTATCTTTGATTAGTGCATTTATACTTTGAATATTCGCATTGCCAAAACATCTTGAAATTTATTTGGAATAAAGTTGTCAAACTCAATCGTGTTGTCATAGTGATTGATAATTGCACTGAATGCAGTTATCAATGTTATGTTGACATGATTGGGTAAAATTGTATCAGATGACACAAAATGACAAAATTTGAACGGTTGTTAAAACTGTCAAAAAAATTTCATTAAAATAGTTTCATTTGATTTTTCATGTAAAATTACATTGAAAAATCTTATACAGTGTGGAACAGCCAAATGGAATAAATTCGATAACGAATAAATGAGAGCGTGTTGGGAAAAACGCTTGGAGACGTCGATTTGTATTTTTAGATGCGCATTTTTTTCAAAAAAAAATAATTATATAGGGTGTGTCATGTGGAAGTGGCCAATACCAACTTTCTTATTTTAAATACAACCTCCTGTATATTATTTATTTTTTGGATTCTTCAGAAAATTCATAATTCATGTACAATGTCCCATACCTATCTTCAACTGTTTCGGAAATATTAAGTGATTTCAGATGTATTACAAAAATTAACATTAAAAAAAGAAAATTATTTTATTTCACAAATAATGCAAAAAAAAAACAAAAAAACATTAATTTCAATGTAAGAGATGTTCAAAATATTCACCGCGAACGTCTTGGCAACATGCTAATCTGGTATAGAAATGTCTTCTATCGTTACTCAACATCTCAGGCGTGACTGATCTAATCGCAAGCGTGATTTGTCTTTTTAAGTCAATGTAAGTCGAGTGGTTTAGTTTTGTATACAATACTTTTGACATATCCCCACAAAAAGAAGTCTAATGGCGTCAGATCAGGAGATCGTGCTGGCCATTCTATCGATCCGTGCCTCCCTATCCACCGATTTGGAAAATTTTGGTTCAGGTACTGCCGGACATTGATTTGGTAATGGGGCGGTGCTCCATCTTGCTGAAACCATAGTATATTGGCAGGAACTTGTGAGTTTGCTGCATCAGGATATAAGTTTGTCAAAGTTGGCACGACATTATTTTGGAGCAGTTTTAAATATTTATCTCCATTCAAGTTGCCATCAATGAAAAAGGGACCTACGATATGATTTCCAACAATTCCTGCCCAAACATTAACTTTTTCAGGATATTGCGTATGTTCCTCTCTCATCCAGTGAGGATTCTCATTAGACCAATAGCGGCAATGTTTTGAGTGTAATGTAGCGAATTTGTGAAATAAAATAATTTTCTTTTTTTAATGTTTATTTTTGTAATACATCTGAAAACACTTAATATTTCCGAAACAGTTGAAGATAGGTATGGGACATTGTACATGAATTATGTCTAGAGTTTTTCGAAGAATTCGAAAAATAAATAATATACAGGGGGTTGTATTTAAAATAAGAAAGTTGATATCGGCCACTGTCACATGACACACCATATATATTTTTTTTTTTGAAAAAAATGCGCATCTAAAAATACAAATCGACGTGTCCAAGCGTTCTTCCCAACACGCTCTCATTTATTCGTTATCGAATTTATTCCATTTGGCTGTTCCACACTGTATACATAATTTACTGGGAGTATATTCCAGCTTTAAATAAAAATTTTTATGTAAAAGTAAAAAGTAGAAACCCTTTATTTAATTCTTTGGGAATAAAAAAACTTTAAACTTGTTTTTGGAAGTTTAAAAAATAAAGGGATTAGTTATATTTGTGCCTTTGGCACAATCTAGGACACGCTATAATAAAACGTTTTTTTCACAAACCTCGTTAATAAAGTGTTAGCTTGTCACATCGTGTAAACAATATAAATAACGTCTAACGACCAACGATGCATTAGAACAAAAAGAAAAAGAATTTTTACCTATCAATTTTACAACCCTGCTCCCCCCACTTACTCGTAGGACACCTGTAAACATTCTCAATTTTTCCCGCGAGATTACAAAGTTTTTGACACAAAAAAAAGTTGACAAAACCAATTTACAACAAAATTTTATTCGAGCTTACCCGGAAGTGGCATCTAAGGAGTTGTTATTCGTTTTATTACACGCATCCAAGGGACAGACCCGACGCGTTTTTATTTAGGTCTAGGATAATAAAGAATATTGTTTAGAAATATATTTCAGCTTTATGAACACCCAAAAAGTTTCAAAAAAGGCACGTCTGTATTGGTTCCTACACTTATGCATGGTAGTCAATGTTGGGTTTGGCAGAAGAAGCATGAAAATAGGATTAATGCTGCGAAGATGAGTACTTTAAGAAGTATAGCCGAAGTGACTCGGTTAAATAAAGTAAAAAATAGTAAGATAAGAGAACGCTGTGGTGTTAAAGAAGATGTGGTTACAAAGATAGATGAAGGAATGCTTAGACGGTTTCGACACTTAGAAAGGATGAATGAAGGAAGATTGAAGAAACAAATTTATAAGGCAAGTGTGAATGGACAAATCAGTAGAGGTCGACCTCGGCAAACATATCTCGAACAGATCAACATTGTTTTGAAAAAAGGCCCAGGTCAAGAGCACCAACAACCGACGAGCATGTATGAGAGCACTGATGAAAGTAGAAGTAGCAAAAGATGTGCGTAAGAACCGTAGCAAGTGAAAGGAAGTGATCTCTGTCTACCCCTACGGAAAAAAGGCGTGACTATATGTATGTATGTAAGTATTTTAGTGGTCAGTAAATAAAGTGAGTTTTATAAATGAAGTATTAATTAATTGAATTTTAATAACAATAAAAAACATAAATAGTTTAAGTGAACGAAAACTGACAACTAAAAAGTATATTTTTTAAATCTGTTAATTATTTCTACAAATTTAAAGAATGATTTCCATTTGAAAGTTTCATTGTAATTTCGGTATTGGTAATTGCCTGGCGAATTTTTAATTAATTGAAAATTCTTTTCCAATTCGAAAACTCGACCCTTCGACATTTAAGCAGTTGTCAATACAAACTTCTTTTTTTAAGTTTAAATTTTTTTGCCGAAGATTAACTTGGATATTGATTTTGACCATGAATTTAAAAAACTGGTAAATATTTTATTAATGTTTTATAGATTTAAGTAAATATTAATATTTATTTACTGCTAATTGTTAATCAAAATAAGAAGTTGGAAAAACTGATAAAAATTAAAACTAGAATTGCATTTCAAACTCTTACAAATAGATGTTTTTATGATTTTTACAAAAATGTATCATTGATATCATTATATTAAGCAAAAAGGAGAGTAATAAATATAAATTTAATAAAAGGTTATCAGAGGTAAAAATACTAGCTCGCAACTGAAAACAATCAGAAACCAAGACGGTAGAATTTTTTTTTTTTTATGAAAATAGTCGCAAAAAGGGTAGACCTATCGTGTGGGCCGCGGACGGCCCGCACTGCGACTATTAGAAGGGGAAGGAATTATAGAAAGAAAATGATTGTGGACACGCTTTTTAAAAAGTTGTAGGTCATAGTTCTCTGGAAAAACTGATTTTGGAAGCTTATTCCATTCCGTAGCTGTACATAGAGAAGTGTTGGTTCCTACACTTATGTATGGTAGTGAATGTTTGGTTTGGCAGAAGAAGCATGAACATAGTCGGAGTGACTCGGTTAGATAAAGTAAAAAATAGTGAGATAAGAGAACGCTGTGGTGTAAAAGAAGATGTGGTTACAAAGGTAGATAAAGGAATGCTAAGATGGTTTGGACACGTAGAAAGGATGGATAAAAAAGGATAAACGAAATAAATTTATGAGGCGAGTGTGAATGGACAAGTCGGTACAGGTCGACCTCGGCGAACATATCTCGATTAGATCAACATTGTTTTGAAGAAAGGGCTAGGTCAAGAGCACCAACAACCGACGAGCATGTATGAGAACACTGATGAAAGCAGAGGAAGCAAAAGATCTTATTAAGA
Organism: Agelastica alni; assembly: GCA_950111635.1. NCBI lineage: Eukaryota > Metazoa > Arthropoda > Insecta > Coleoptera > Chrysomelidae > Agelastica > Agelastica alni. The sequence continues at coordinate 21,710,591 of OX467713.1, read as the reverse complement.
ACCGTAGCAAGTAGAAGGAAGTGGTCTCTGCCTACCTCTACGGAAAAAGGCGTGACTATATGTATGTATGTATACAAGGAATGATTGTAAGTGTTTCTATTGTTCTTAAAAATCATAAAGCAAAATATTATAAAACCCCAGATTAAATCTCTTGATTAAGTACATTGTTGCACCTGAAAGTAACAAAAAAACCCTCTTAATGTTAAGAATGAAAGAATCTAGCAGCTTATTAAAATTTTCTCACAATGTCTGTACTATTTTAACTAAAAATAAAATATAATAGATAAGGTGTATGGAGATTTTATTCAATACATTAATTGTAAATTTTTCCATTAGTGTTTACTAATAATTTTTAGTCTTGAAATAAATTTGGAATTTCTATTTAGCCAATATTAGTAAATTTTTCTTTGTAGTGACGCAAAACGAATAACAATGCTTTTCTTAAATGGAAAACCGGGAAAAGGTAAGTAACTTTAATTCTGTTTGACGTTTTTTTATCCGGAAGTTGTTATATTAAGAAGGGAAGGAGTTAAAAAGTTTTTCTTCATACCAAGTTCCTGATTACGTTTGTTTTTTCTTTTTTTGCAAAAACGACATGGCAATCGAACAAAAACGAATTTAGCAAAAGATTCCCTTCCGAAGAAAAATTGTTCTTTCTTTTCCGCTTTAAAATGGATACCTGTGATTTAATTTTGATTTATTTTGTTTCATATTTTTATTTTCTGGGTTTTGTCTTATAAATTGTCTTAGATGGGCGAAAATATGAACCGCTTAGTTTTTGGCTTTATAAAAAGAGATGTAGTATTTCTCCTATTGTTTATTTTGTCATTCTTGGGAAAACAGACATTTGTAATATTTATTAAAAATAACAAGAATATTCTACTTACTGTAGTTAAACAAATACCGACACACGTCATTAATAATTGATACAAAAAAAATATGTTACAAAAACATAGCCCACTAAGGGTCTCGCTTTTAAATGTTGCTTCTTAATTATTATTATTACTAAATAAGTCCATCTTATAACGACCTCGGAGAACATATTTCGATCAGATCAAGATTGTTTTGAAGAAAGGCTAGGTCAAGAGTACCAACAACCGACGAGCATGTATGAGAGCACTGATGAAAGTAGAGGAAGCAAAAGATGTGTGTAAGAACCGTAGAAAGTGGAAGGAAGTGGTCTCTGCCTACCCCTATGGGAAAAAGGCGTGTTTTTATGTATGTATGTATGTATACCGATGCCATTCTGAAAATTCAAAAGAAAAAATTAACCATAAACTTTAGTGCAGCCACACACTTACAACTTTTGAGTGGGATATACAATACCCACTTCCAAAACAAAAAAGTTCGTTTTTAGGACACCAATATTTACAAGGTCAATAATTTTTAAAACCTTAATTTCGAATTATTAAGACAGTAAATCATTAGTAATGTAAAATTTATTCTTCAAATTGAAGGGGGACCAGGGTATCAGTTGATTTTACTTAAACCTTTCCAGCTGCACAGATTTGGGGTCAGCCATCATTGTTGAACGCAGAAGTATTTTTAACGTAATCAAAACAAAGTAAGTCAGAGATTTAAAAACCTGGATACTGGGTAGTTTGTTTTAAATTATGTAAACGTCAGATTGGTACTTTTTAAAAACAACTGGAGGATATTACCACAGCCATGAAAAAAAAAAGATAACAAGCAAAGGGTAATAACAAAAAAAAGCAAGTTATATAAAAAAACAAAATGAAAAATTAAACAAACTCTGGGATCTAAAGTTTTGTAAATAAATCCCATCTATATATTGCACTTGCACGTTTTTAATTTAATAAAACTAAAATACTAATTAATCGTTCACGAGACTCTTTGCAAGTATCAGATCGCTTGTGTTCAATAATTAAGCAGCCAAATGAGAAATGAACTGTGTACCTTACAAAGTAGTTGGGAACTTTGTTGTGGTTTCTGGCGAGTTCATCTCGAGATCAAACAAGTTTTAGACTGTTCGACGACCGAAAATGTCTTTGTTGGAAACAGGAATACACAGTTCATCAAAGATATTTACCCGGTTTGGCGGTTAAATGCAGGAGTAAAATTACTTGTGTGTGGTTAATCGAACACCATTTTGCAAATCTTTTTAACATTAAAAGCAAGGCTAATGTAATGGTTTTTTAAAAAAAAGAAGCATAACAAATTGCGAGGTGCTAATTGAAAAAGAAAGAGTGAAACGAGCAAATGAGTTTGTTTACCTGGGTTCAAAGTTTACGAGAGACGGAAAGTACAACTGTGACATTGAGCGACAGGTGTTGGCAACAAAACAAATAAATGGGATCCTACATAACTTTATGAGCAGCAAGAACGTGTCAAAAAAGGCACGACTGGCTGTGCATACACTTATATATGGTAGTTAATGTCGGGTTTGACAGAAGAAGCGTAAAGGAGATAAGTAGTCTAAGAAGTATAGACGAAGCAGCTCTAATGAATAATAATGGTAAGAAGGAAATGGTGTGGTGTAAAGAAGATAAATACGATAGATAAGGGAATGCTTAGATAATTTGGACACGTAGAGAGGATGGATAAAAAAAGATTAACAAAACAGATTTATAAGGTGAGTGTGAATGGACAAGTCGGTAGAGGTCGACCTTGGCAAACGTATCTTGTTCAGGTTGACATTGTTTTAAAAGAAAGGCCAGGTCAGGAGTACCAACAACCGACGAGCATGTATGAGAGCGCTGATAAAAGTGGAAGAAGCGAAGGATATGTGTAAAAACCGTAGCAAGGGAAAGGAAGTGTGATCTCTGCCCAACTCTACGGGAAAAAGGCACGACTATATGTATGTTACTTTAATTACTTTTTCGTTTCTTCTACCTTTAACGGCAATGTTGGTTTTAGTTGAGGTTTTAATTACATTGTTGCGTCAAAATTGTTGATTTTTCATCTCTGATCTTTTAATGAAATACAAAAAATGTTCGTTAATTAACATTTAGGTTTCTTTAAAAAGACATTCACGTATTTTTTCATATTTTTTATTAATGCTGTCCCTATATTTTTTGTAAAGTGAAAAATATTTATAAAAATGTTTGCGTGTTAATGTTGTTTGTTGTTAAAATATCCAATATCCAATAAATTTTACGAATCATTTTAAAATAAAAAACAAGAAATACCAAGTAATTTAAAAAAATTAGCTGTTGAAATGTTTGCAACAATAAATTTGTTGTTTAGTTAAAATAATCGTAACAATGATTTAAAAATATATTATTTATATATATATATATATATATATATATATATATATATATATATATATTCTACAAGAATATCTATATTGTTAAATCAGAAAAATATTTACTCTGCAAAAAACAAAAAATAGCCAATGACATCTTAATATAATTACTAAATAAAAGATCGATATTACGATATTATATTTTTTCCTTTCTTGGGTTTGGTAATTCTAAACTCTCTGTACAATAACTAACAACTTTTAATTTAGTATTTCTTCACAATCAATTTTATTTTTTACAAATCACTTAGATATTCACTTTACAATTACTTTAAAATACTTGGCAGTCCCCCAATTGTGATCGACGCGCTGTCGCGACAGACACAGGACCGGCTCGTAACAATATGCAATGCAATTCCAAATTAAAATTGCTAGCACGATAATGTGAATATATTTGTTTCTACTTCAGTGTGAATAAAAACTTTAAAACACTACACAGGTTAGCTTATTTTTTTTGATTTTTTTTTTAAATTTATTTGCAGACTGAAAAATGCATACAACAATAATATACTTAAATAAAATTGGTGATTATCTGAATTATTTTTATAATTAAAAAAAAAGTGCCACAAACTTAATTGTTTATTCCATAGACCACATATATTTACACATTTTATAAGATTTTCATAATTTTTTTTTCACAATTAATAAAAATATTCGAAAGGTGGAATTGCAACGGGCAATTTTTCAAAATATTGCGTAATGTGTATTCTTTTCTGAAAATTATATTGCTGGATAATATAATGAGCAACATGTGTTAAATTTTCACCCCCATTCGATATATCCTGGAAGCATTTTCCCTTCGTTCGCGCTTCTCATTATTATGGGTTAATCAATAATTTTGTATCTAATACCATTGCTGTTTAATTCTCAGGTAACTATTACTAATTCATAGATCTTCCACTTTACCACTTTATTTAGGAAATCTCTAAGGAAGCTGTTAATGCAAATCTATTTACCTCCTTTCTGCTGTAAGAATGTTATTTTTTTTAACAAATATTAAGCTACGTTTAATGTCATTCTTAACACAATTGGTCACACGCCTTATTAAAGGTGTATACCTACTATTTTTCTCGCAAGATATTTATATTTTTTACCGAAATCTAAAAAGGGAAATCACCTGCATATTATATTTATAACATCCACATCGATATTTAATAGCTTCCCACAAGTAACCATAAAATAGAAACAACGATAACAATATCTTATTGACTTTTTCTCCTATCTTCTGACAAGTTGTATTTTCATCAGGAAATAAATATTGACAGGGCAAGTATCTAAGAGTTGCTATTAACTATATCATGTCACAAATATAAATAAATTTATCTGGGATAATTTTTTTTAAGAAACGTTTTCTTTATATTGTTTACATAACTTAATACGCAACAAACCTAGTGTTTAAATCTGTTATACAGGAAGGGACAAATCAAACCAAAAACGATTTAAACATTTGCTTAATGGAAATTGTTACACTAAATGCTTATTATGTGTTGTTTTGTATTTATGAAATATTTATTATTTACCAGTAATTTTTAGGCCCCATTTTTGCAGTTTCGTACTGTATCTGGAGATTTTATTAGAGTTTTTAGAACCAAATATTTTTATTAGTTTATATCTGGTATGAGTTAATAAATTTTTATAATTTTATTAAATTTAGGTACGTATATCTTAATTGTAAATTGTAGTGAAAATAGCTATTTTCTACCTACTGTGCAGTCAACTCGGCCCGCTACGCAAAACGAAGTTGCCGCTTTCCGCCTACAGTAGGGAGAAAAATAGTATACACACTACGGACAGTAAAGTAAGAAATGTCTTAGAGCACATGTTTGTATGACCGAGGCGAAGTTGAGGTCATCATTCTTACTTTACTGCCCTTAGTGAATAATATACTATATCTACCCAATATAAGCAGTGGCACTTTCCTCCATAATAATACAATAGTATATTACACAAAGAGGCGGGAAGAGATTCATTCCTGTTATGAGATCAGTTAGTTAACCGAGACGCAAAGCGTCGAGGTTAGCTATAATCATGAGACCAACATCTTGTTCAGTTCAACGCCCAAAAAACACAAAGTGCCACGTTTTCCAAGAAAGTGAATTCCTCAAATCATCCCATCACAATGTCCGGAAATACCCTTGAACCAAGTCCCTCCATCTCGATTTTGGGAGTCACGTTGTCCAATAATATGTCTTGGCATGACCATGTTGCTAACATCGCAAAGTCGGCAAGCCAGAGGCTAGGTTTTCTGTGAAAAGACAGAAAGTTTTTTACTCCTGATCAATTGTTGAAGACGTACAAGGCTCAAATCCGACCTCTACCGGAGTATTGCTTGCACATTTGGGGTTCAGCACCAAGGCATTCTCTTCGTCTTCTAGATTCCATTCAGAAAAGAGCGATTCGCTTGATAAACAGCTCAACTATCACAGATACCCTTTACCCTCTAGAACACAGAAGAAGAGTTGCAGACCAGTCATTGCTCTACAGATATTTCCATGGCAGATGCTCCAGAGAAATAAAAACTCTTGTACCACCATTGGCCACATTCGGCCGAAGAACTCGGCACGCTGATCAGTTTCCAAAATCAGTTTTTCCAGAGTACTATGACCTGCAACTTTTTAAAAAGCGTGTCCACAATCATTTTCTTTCTATAATCCCTTCCCCTTCTAATAGTCGCAGTGCGGGCCGTCCGCGGCACACACGATAGGTCTACCCTTTTTGCGACTATTTTCATAAAAAAAGGAATGAAACTTTCTACCGAGGTTTGTATACTGTTTTATTTACACCCATCATATTTCAATCAAAATTAATAAATTTTTGTTTTGTTCTGAACATACCTAAAATATTACATTTAACGACAAATTACCAAGAACGCGGTTTTCTCAGAATAATCAAGTAGATATATTGTTACCGTGACTACGGGGTATACAATTGTCACCAATATAAATAAATGTCAGATAAAGTCAATAAATGTCAGATACGTCTTCTGTAGCTATTGCAAGTAGTTCACAAACCTCAGTCATTACACATGAAATTAATTTGTCGCCCAAAGAGACAACTTTTGGAGGGTCCAGCGCTGGTACAGGCCTAAATATTTCAATAAACGCTTACAATAATTTAAATTTAACGATTAATATCAATAAGTAATTTGTTGTATTTTAGTTCATTGTTGTTTTTTATTGCTTGCCATTAAAAAGGTACAATAAAATTTGTCAAAAAAATGTGTTATTTTTTTAAATATAAAAAATATTCATTTTGTATAGATGAAAAGGGGGTGGAAAATGAGGGCGGGAAGTGAGGTTGGGAAGTAGAGGTGTGTAATGTGACACTTCCCAACTTTCAATGACGTTAATAATGACATCATTACACATATGGTTGTAAATAATAGTATATTACACACCTAGGGCCGTAAAGTAAGAAATTTCTCAGAGTACATGTGTTCTGAGACATTTCTTACTTTAGTGCCCGTGGTGTGTATACTATTTTTCTCCCTACTGTATGCGGAAAGCGGCAACTACGTTTTGCGTAGCGAGCCGAAAGTGACGGTTTTTGCACAGTAGGGAGAAAAAATGTTTTCCATACCTGTCTTTAGATTTTTGTGGTAGTAATGGTAATGATGCTATTTTGGCTTGTTTCTTAATATAAGGCGTATTTGAAAATTTAAAATCACTTGAATCGCTCTCCATTTTTAAAAATTCAATTATGTTAAATTAACGTAACACTACTTTTAACACGGCGATGCACCCTAAAGTCAATCGCAGTGTTTACTGTCTGCATGCTATGATAGTTTTATTTTTAAGTCAAAAAACGTATCTAAGAATGCTAAAGATGAAATTTTAATTTAAAAACCTAACGTTAAAGTAACATTTATTAACGTTTATTTAATTTTTACCAGAATACAGGATAAACAAGATGTTCTGGAAATTACGGAAACAATTAGAATATAACAGATTTACAAGTTTCATTATTTACAACATACTCAAACCGAGGAATGAAAAAGTACTTTTTCTCCCTAGGGTGGAAAGATAACTTTCCTTTCTGATGTAAGGAAGAAAAGTGTGTTCTTTTTATAGAGATAGGGAGAAAAATAATTGTTTATCGAATATTGAAGCAGTTAAAGTTTTTCTTTCCTTGCTTACTTTTCTACCTCACTGTAATAACTTTTGGCGCTTTCTTTAATTTTTTTTTTGCTACTGTAGCGCCACCCTTATTTAACGCCATTCGACGGATACTTTTTTATACACAGAGATAGTCCTCCAAGTCTTTACCCTCCATAGTAAAAACAAACACATACATTGGGAATGCTTGTTGGATAATGCATTCCTAAATTTAAATTATAAAAATAATTTAAATATTTTTAGTTTTAAATGAATGAAAAATAAATGTTTGGATTTTTCAAATCTGTGTGTTAAAAAGATTAGAAGTTGGTACGTTTGTGCAATAAAAGAAGTAAAATTAACTGACCTAGCTTTGACTTAGGTCATCATCTTATATTCGTATCTCCCTAACGACATACACTCATATTTCTTTGACTCACAAAGAAATCTGTCAGTTTCTCAAATGTTTCTTCGGTTATGTTTGCCACATCATTCCATACAATTTATTTCGTGTCTGTTACAATTAATTACACACCCACTGAACGTTTTGTTCTGTATTATTTTTTGTGTATGACAAGTAATTTTAGCTGCTTAAGCAAAAAACACTATTTGGTTTAATTGTTTATTTGAAATGGTCATTATTACCAGTCGAATAAATCAATTAATTAGTCTACACAAATTAAAAAAAAATATATTTATGAAATAATTAAAGACATAAGTCGATAAAGGTGTCATATTACATTATTATACTTCTAAGATATTTAATAAAACGCGTTTTAAACAAAAACTTATTATTATTATAATAGTTCAGTAATGTCACATAAATAAGTTAATTTTGTTGATCAGTATCCAATTAACAAAATTGTAAAATTCAGATTTGTGTACTTAACATCTTCATCTACCAACTTTTATTCAAAAATGTTAGGGTTGATTCTGAAGTCATGTTTCAATATCATAAAATATGAAAACATTTACAAAATAAGGTATTAAATTTAAATCTAGTTGATAAACATTAAAAATATACCATGAGACAAAAAAACTAAATTGGGTTTTTCTTTCCCTCTTCGGATTTTCAACATTTTTATCTAGAATATCTTTATAATACCATAGATAATCTTTGCAATGAACTTCAGCTGCTCTCTTAAGTTATTAATTTTTTTAATAGTCAGACCCCACATTTTGATAGTTACTTAACTCTATTTCACCAGAGAAGACATCTTTTTTCCTTTTTTTGTGCAAGTTAACTTGCAGAAATGTGGTGATGGTATCTAAGTATGGTTTACAATAATAAAATCTACTCTAATCCATTTGACATTATCTGGTAATTCTACTTTCTTGTTAAGAATATTGTTAAATTTTTATACAAACGAAGTTTAGCCGGAAGCTCTTCCAAGTTATAAAAAAAGTTTTTCATATTGAAGCATAAATTATTTTTTGTACTCGCAGATTTAATGATTTCTCGATACCGGTCCGGAATTAAAATAGTCTGACGTTTTCTTAGTACTTTTTTAGTCCTTTTAAAATCACGAACGGCATCCAAATAACTGGGACCGACTTCGGGAAAATTATGATCCATCAGGTACTTTAAAAAAATTGTTAAGTATTAGATACTGGAAGGGGCAAAAAATTGTTCCTGTCACCGCATAAATCAGACCAGATATTAAGTGCTCAATTTCAGGATATTCTTTTTTAAGCATTAACAAAATCGCAGCAAACAACTACCAATTTTAATACTTTTCCTATTTACAGAGTGTTCAGTCCAGGTATGTTACAGTATTGTGCGAATTAAGGTGAACATGCGGAATTTATGTACTATTTGAAATTGGCAACACTGCTGTGATAATTTTAACAATTGTTTCTTGACGTCTCCCATAATTATTATTCTGCATCATTTATTGCTAATGTAAGTCGTTTTTGTGATTAGTTACACGTGTTTTTGTGGTTTTGAAAGAAAAAGTACGTTTTAGTTAGTTTTTTAGTGTTTGTGGCATCATGGACATTACGGCAAAGAAAAGAGAAAAGATAATAAACCTTGGTGAGTACAGATCCATGACGCAAAGGGACATTGCTAGAGAGTGTTTCGTATGCTTGGGAGCTGTAAATAAATTAATTGAACAAAACAGGGAGACTGGATCAGTTGAAGTTCAGCGAAAGGGAAAATGTCGAAGAAAAATAAAGACAACTTCCCGAGATGGCTCTTTTTTTTTAAAAACAGCAAGCTTAACACTAGAAAGACAAGCAATGATCTTTAGCAAGACCTAGAAAAGACTGAAGTGAAAATTCACGACTCAACAATTCGCAGACGCCTTTTGAAGTTAGGCAAAAAAGCTGCGAAACATAAAAAAACAGCTTTGAACAAAGGATATGATGAAAAAAAGACTGATTTTGGCAAAAACATATGCTCATTGGACAGAAGAATCCTGAACATATTTCTGGTTTTCATGAGACCCACTTTTTGGTGCAGCGAAACCGATTAAAGTTCGTGCGGAAAGACGTGAATAAAAAGTTGACTGCAGATCACTTTGCCAAACAGTGAAACATCCAGTCAAAAAATGTTTTGGAGCTGTTTTTCATTTCAGGGAACAAAAAAATTTATACCCGTCGAAGGCATAAGGAACAGTGAAAAATATAAAGAGATGGTAGAAAGGCGTTTTTTCAGTGAACTGAAAAAAGTACAAGTAGTTAGCAAACCAATCTTTTACCAGGATTCAGCACCGTGTCATTTTTTAAAGAAAAATTTGGTAAAATATTTTAAGGACAAAAAGTTACTTTTCTAGACTGGCCAATTTAGAATATGTGGTCTAAATGCAAGGCCAGATTGCTGAAATTAGATTGTACAACAAAAGGCAAGATGATTAGGGCTGACTGTCACTCAGGTGTGGCTTCGAGATGACAAAATTAAGGAAAATTGCAAAAAACTAATTGATTTTTTGCCAAAACGAGTTCAAGCTAAGGGGGGCTATATCTCTTATTAAATAATAGTAACATATTTATTAACTAGTACCTACTGTTTGAATTTTTTCTGTTAATAAACCATATTTAACGTTAATCTGTCTGTGTTTACATTAATTCGCACAATATTGTAGTTCCACGCGAAAAAACATAACTTAAAATGCGAGACATTACACTTAACCGTCAAAAAGACTTGAAAGTACATACTTAGTTAATAAAGGTGTTCTGCAACAAACATGACGCCTTTATCTACTACATGCTACATGTTCGTGTGTTTTAACACCTTTATCCATAGAATAAATCTTTGAATATGCAAAAAATTGTATTTAGGGTTTATTAAAAGATAAATCTATACCAGGGAAGTTCAAATAGTTGAAAAAGTCGACTTTAGATAAAAATGTGACATGACACCTTTATCTACTTATGTCTTATATTGTTAAAGAAAATGAATGTTTCTTAGATTATTTGAATAAATAGATCTCTTAATCCATATTTTCTGCTTACTTGCGAGTAAAAAAAATAATAATGCAAAATCCAATAGGAAGAAAATCTCGTAATCATCAGCGTAATAAAATTTTTTCATTTAACTAAAGTTTACCGGCTTTCAGTTTTGTCGAGATTTGTCGAATTTTACGAGGTATTTTGGTTGAAATTAGTTTTAGTGCCGACAGTTTATATTGTTTTTTTTTATATAATTTAGCGCATCATAAAATTTTATAGCGTATTAATTTAAAGATTTTTTTTATTTCAAATAATTAAAATATCGTTTCTGCAATAAAGAATAATTTTAAGAGCATCTAATGACAATACAGAAGCGTAATAATAATGAAAAATTCCAATAACAAGATGTGCATTTAAATAAAAATAAGTATTAAGCCACAATATTAAAAGAAATATAAACAATCACAGCATAAATTTTATTATGTAATGTCTTAAGCGAGCGAATAATTTTAATTTACTGAAAACTTATTCTTTTTAAAGTGTTGTTTTAAAATAATTTTATTTTGTTAAATAACAGACTTCTTCTTTATCACGTGGCTTCTCCGCGGCGAAGGTTGACAATCATCATAGCTATTCTGACCTTGGAGGCGGCAACTCTAAACAGTTCGTTTGATGTGCATCCATACCATTCTCTCAAATTGCGCAGCCATGATATTCTTCTCCTTCATACACTTTTCTTGCCCTGTATTTTCCTTGTATAATTGCTTTAAGCATGGTGTGTCTTTCTCCACGTGTAATGTGTCCCAGGTATTGTAGTTTTCTGGTTTTATTGGTTTTTATAATTTCCATTTCTTTGTTTATTCTCCTCATGACTTCGTTGTTTGTTACGTGTTCCATCCATGATATCTCCAGGATTTTCCTATACACCCACAATTCGAATGATTCCAGTTTCTTAATGGTTGCCGCGTTCAGCTTCCATGCCGTAGAGCAACGTCGAGAAAATAAAACACCTTTCCAGTTCAAATTCAGATCCCTTGTGCAAAATATCTTTCTCATCCTGTTGAAGTTTGTTTGTGATTTCTCTATTCGCACTTTGACTTCTTTAGAGTAATCATTTGCGGAATTGATTGTTGTGCCAGGATAACTGTAGTTCTCCACTTGTTCAAAGATCCTAACATTGAGCATCAGACTTTCATCGTTATTTTGGGTTATGATATAAATTTCGTTTTCTTGACGTTTATTGTTAGTCGGTACTCTTGACTACATTCAACTATCTTGTTCACAAGTCTCTGAAGGTCTTCGAGGTTGTCTGCCAACACGACAGTGTCATCTGCGTATCTAATATTGTTAATCAGTGTTCCATTGACCTTTATCCCGGCTATTTCTCCTTTGAGAGCTTTCTTCAGAATTTCGTCAAATTGCGCGTTGAAGAGAAGTGGCGATAATACACATCCCTGTACCCCCGCTCGTCTAATTTCAATCTCTTCTGATGTATGTTCATCAATACGTACTTTTCCTCGTTGTTTGTACTATAAATTCGCTATGATTCGAAGGTCATTGTAGTCTATCTGTTTTGTTTTAAAGGCGTTTATTAGTTGTTCGTGGCGGACTTTAGCGCAAGCCTTATTATAATCTACGAAGCATATGTATATGTCCTTGTTGACGTCTAAATATCTCTGAATTAGAACATTGAATGCAAAGAGGGCCTCACGTGTACCAAGACCTTTACGAAATCCAAACTGTGTGTCTTCGATGTCCGTGTATTTTTTAATTTTTTTCCCAGTTTTACGTCTCTTTTTAATTTTCTCTATTAGTTATTCATTGCCTTTTTACACTTCATATTGTTTATACCGTCATTTAGCACACTTTGACTTATTTAAAAAAACTTGCATAATTTTTCTTCTGCGTCATGGACCGTGAAGACCACGGTCTTAGCCTAAATGTATCAAAAACAAAGTCAATGGTAATAAGCAAAAATCAGACACACACAATGAGCGCATTACACTAAACAACCATGTGATCGAACGTGTGGAGTCATACAAGTATCTTGGTACGCTGACCAATGCAAGATGGGTCTAGGACACCAAAATCCGATCAAGGATTGAGAGAGCTAGAGCATAGTTCAGTATCATAAAAAGTATATTCACAAGCAAGGATCTATCCATTTCTCTGAAAATAAGGTTAGCAAAGTGCTATGCGTTCTTAATTCTGCTCTAAGGAGCAGAAGCATGGACAACGACGGGAGCCATAATAAAAAAAATTAAACGCCTTTGAAATGTGAATATACCGCCGTATCCACAGAATTTCGTGGACTGACCACATAACTAATAAAGAGGTGCTGCAGCGAATTGGGAAAAAGGAAGAAATTACACTCACAGTTAAAAAAGAGGAAACTGGAATACCTCGGGCACATAATGAGACATCAAAAATATCGTCTACTCCAGTTGATAGTTCAAGGAAGGATCAACAGTAAAAGAAGACCAGGAAGGAGAAGACACTTATGGCTATACAATTTACGCCAGTAGTTTGGACTTACATCTATACAGTTATAATAAAATAAAATTAAAATTTCCAAGTTCAATGGCCAAAAGCCGCGACAGATAAAGCACGCTAAGAAGAAGAAGGTTAACTAATGCATTCGGGTCTAAGTAATTAAAGGAGAATAAAAATGTAACTTTTCTAATTAGAAAAAAAATTCCTTAATAAACTCAACTTTCCATCCAAACCAAAACTTCGTTATTTATCTTTGAATTTAAAAAATAAAATAATCTCGCTAATGAAACTCAATCTCTTTTTAGATATGAAAATCGTAATCTGTCGACACCGAATCATCCATTAATTCCGGCCAAAGTTTTAGAAAATTCCACTCGAATAATTTTGTGTGCACTCAACTGGTTTGACGACCCGAAAGCAACTCGGAACTGCAGCGGAAACTTTAAAAACTGTACGAAAATCAATCAGGAATTCTAGTCACATTAAGTTCATATTTCAATGACAATTTTCCTGTCCGGTTTTAGCACAAAACATTGACAGTAATCTGGATTCCGTTCAAGTGGATTCGTCTGGAACAAAAACAAAAACCAACCAAGTCGGTTAATGAATACACAAGAACTTTTACTGAATTGGACAATTCATCATAAAAACAAGAGGCACCAATTTTGTTTTTATTAAAAATTAAAATAAAAACCTTCTAAAAGTTGCCAGCAATTGTTTGGTCTTGTAGTCATTAAAAATCAATTAAGTACAATCCTTCCTAACATATTTTTTATGCAAACACCATTCTAGAAATGAATGACTTCCTATAATAATTAAGAGCCTTTATGCATAAACCAGATAAGTCCAATTTTTCCAATTTATTTAATCATTTTTTTTCTGTGTGGTAAAAAGTGTAAGGAAAACAACGGCTAATGGAAACTCTATTGTCTGTTGGCCTTGAAATTAGGTATGTTTTTGACACCAATGTAAAAAAGTGCATGTAAAGAGTTGGGGAAAAGCACGGCAAGTCATGGACTCACGTGGTTTTTGATCAAAGAATTTTTATTTTGTTGTTTTATTAACACTGTGTCGTGTAACAATTACATTTTCTCTTCACTCAGTTAGTCTTAACCGTATATATAATATTTACTTCAATAAAGACACAACCCCTATAAGCGAAAGCCGTTTCTACAAAGTACGACAGATCGTGTATCGTGTTATTTTTTGCCTTAGTGACTAACTCTGTTGTGTATGCGATAATTGACAAATGTATGCGCAGCACGAGAAATTTGCCTCGGAGAAGAGAAAGAATAAATACAGTCGGCACCGTAATGTTGGTACGGTTTTTCTTATCCCGACTGGATATATGGAAATATAACATATAGGGTCTTAACAGTTTAGTAAATGATCACCTTTGTTATATATAGTTATATATATATATATATATATATATATAGTCAAATTTTTTGTCTCTTCTAAATTAAGTAGTGGTTTAACTTTTTCTTCTTCAATCAGCACCTCGCAGTTTGTCATGCTATTTAATTTTTTTAAAAACCATTACTTTCGTCTTGCTTGCATTCACTTTTATTCCTTTAATTTTTAGGGCATGCATTGGAATTCAAAAGATCTTTTTTGGTTGAAGTAACATTATACAAAAACGATTTTGTTTACTTTCCAAGTTCAAGTTTTTTGATTTTTTCTACTAACTTTGTGTGTTTTACTTTTTCAAAAAGCCTTCGAAAAATCTATAAAACATGCGTACACATCGCGGTTCATGTCCCTACAGCGTTGCACTAAAACTTGTAATGAAAAGATTGCCTCTCTAGTTCCCAGAGCATTTCTGAAGCCAAATTGAGATTCGCTGGAGAATGTCACATTTTCTGTATATTCCGCTGTAAATGATCTTGGTGAACTCTGACAATGTGATTGATGAGACTAATAAGTCTGTATTGGTTTTAGGCATTGGCTCAAGGCTTTTTAGGGAGAGTAATGAAAAAAGGCACTAACTAGTCAGTAGGTATTTTTCCTGTATCATAGATGAGATTAAAGATTCCTTCCAGAAATTTAAGGAAATCCTTGTAACTGTAACATAATATTTTTATCAGTTTTACGCGAACTTCGTCAGGTCGAGGCGATTTATTGTTTTGCATAAAGTGGATAGCTCTCTTAATTTTGTTATGCGTGGGCATGGTTCAGATTCGTCAATATTGTAATGTTTTGGTCTATCATCTGAGAATGCTGTTTAAATATATTACTTTCACGTCTTTAGCTTCCTCAATCTCGTTACATTTTTCTGCCAGCCGTTCTTCTTTTGCAGCTTTGATTTCCTTCTTTATTGTCGTGTGTACTGAACGATACTCTTTTCTGTTTTCGTTTTAAGTATTCGTCTCTGGTCCATTAAGGTTAGTATTTCGTCTGTCATCAACATAAGATCAACATATACAAAACAATAATAAGACCTGTAGTGATGTATGGTTGTGAAGCATGGACACTAACGGTAGCAAATGAAGAACGGCTCCGAGTCTTCGAAAGATAAATACTTAGTAAAATATATGTTCCAATACTAGATCCATTAACAAGATAATACAGAATTCGTACCAGCAAATAACCTGAGGATCTATATTGTACGGAAAATAAAATTAAAAAGACTACAGTAGACAGGACATATAAGGAGATAACCAGATAGTCGTACAATCAAGCTGGCATGGAAGAAATCGCCATTTGGAAAAGACCATTAGGACGGCCTCGCATCCAATGGAAAAAAAATATTGCAAAAGATCTAAGAGCAATGAATAATAATAGACCACTTGGTGCTAGAATGGACAGACAGCAATGGAGGACTGTAATGAAATTTGCAAAGACCCACTAAGGGTTGTTTACCATGAAGTAGTGGTAGTATAGGTTATAAATGGCACTAAATATTTCTTAAGCAAATTATCTGGGAGCTAGTATTGTAAGAGAACGAATAGGTATCAGAATAAAATTAATATTGCTTTGAAAATACAATTTTTAGTAAGTACGGTTCAATAAATAAATTATCAGAACAGTGTTATGTTTATATTTTTTGTGAAAAAATTAGTATAAAAACCTTAAATTTTCATCCCAATCTAAAATAAACTTTTGCCATTTGGGAATCGATACGCCATTGAATCCATCCGAAGTTGACAAACATTACATAATGTTGATATTATCAGATATATTTGCCGATGACACAGCAGAGAAATTTCCTCATGACCGTACTATTGGATACAATGTTACAGGATTGTTTGTAGAAGCTGTTTCTGTCAATCAACAGACACATTAGCTTATTTTAATGAAACGAGTGTGTGTTGCTCCATTCTGGTCGTATAGAGAGAGCTAAATCGATCGCGATACATAATGTATCAGTAAATTTACTTGCTCCTTATTTCCTATACGTCATTAGCTTTCCTTCGGGTTTGTACAGGCGGAAGGAAAGATAAAATTCTGCGAGACACATAAAAGAGAGCTTTCTTCGTCATTTTAATTCCATGACGAGACCACCTATTACTTTCCTAAATAAGCTACTCGGAGTAATGTGGAATAACGATCTGCTGTCATCGCTATGCTTTAATTCCTATTCTTCTTCTTCTAGTATGCTTTTAGGAAAATAGTCGTCTTCATCCTTCCGCATTAATCACGCGGTATTGAATTTGGAACGGGACTGCGCTATTGCATATTCTCGCATTTATTTTGACAGTGTGAATGTATACATTCTCGTCTTCGTTATTAAGAATTAGTTTAATTTTTCTTGTACATTTTTTATTATTTTATTGGTTGCGATTTAAAATTTTAAAATGTATCCCAGTATTTTAATAATTATCTTGTATAAATGGTGTGGTATGGGATAAGCGGTGGCTTAATACGAATGCCTGTGTCAAGATAAAGAAAGCACACACAGACTGGTTTAATATCGAAAAAGGTGTAAGACAGGGATGTGTGGCTTCACCATGGCTGTTTAACTTATACATAGATTGATTAACTTATTTATATACGGTTGTGCATGTTGCATAAACGAGTGCTGTCCCTACATTTATATATAGAGTGTTTCATTACTAATAGGAAATATTTTAACTATAGAATCCCTAACTCAAAATATAAAGATTCAACCCAAATCACTTAGATAAAGTGTGTCTCCTGTCTGAGTTACAGGGTGTTTTATTTAAAAATATTAAAATGATTTGTGCCCAGTACCTACTTTAAAACTATTCAAAGTATTATTGTCATATTTGGTGAGAAGTGTAAGTACTATACACCCTACTAAATTAAGTTAAATGAACGTTTCTGGCTAATACCAGAGGCGTATGACAGGGGCAAGTGACTGGTTGACCCCTTCCAAATTCTACGCCACTGGCAGAATTGCAATTTTATCATAATTTTTTGATTTTCCAATACTTTCTACGTGAATGTTAAAAAAAATTTCCATGGCAATAAAGTTATTCTTTTTAGGGTCTTTTTGGGTCATTTAATTGCATTTATTACACGAACAAAACTTTATTCTTTATTAGCAAAAAAACATAATATTATCTATCGAAATTTTTTTAACGAATAGATGCATCAAACAATTCAAAACAAATTGTGGTTTTAAAAATGTTATAATATAAATAAAAAAACAATTTTATTAGGAAGAAATTATTTAAAAGGACATAAACAAAATTTAGAAACCTTTTATAACAAATGTTCAATGTTACCTCAATAAGTTTATTTATTCTTTCGCTAAACGATCCTCAAGTTTAAAAAAATATGTTTGGCTGATTGACAATAAAATTAGCGGAATTTACAATTTGCTGCCATAGTTCCTGACGAGTATTTATTGGTTGGGAGTATACTAGTGATTTCATATGCCCCCAGAAATAGAAATCTTAGGGATTAAATTCGGGACTTCGATGCGGCCACGGAAATTCACTACCTCTGCCAATCCAACGATGGGGAAATTGATGATCGAGATAGTTCCGCACTATCAAAGAATAATGAGGTGGTGCTTTATCCTGCATGAACCACATTATCTCTACTTCTATTAATTGGTAATTCCTCTAGGTGATCGAAAAGGGTAGTTTGTAAAAACTGTAAATACAAGATACCATTCAAATTTGTTAGTAATTTATAAGGACTCAACAAACTATGTTGAAAATGTGATTCCCGAAATAGATGCCGATTTTCAATATCCCAACTGTGACAGTTTTTCCAGTGTGAATGTGGCCCCGTCAGTAAAAAGAATTTTTTTAATAAAATAACGGTTTTCATTTTCATATTTATAATATGTCGTACGCCCTTTATTAGCATAAAAGCATTTATCTAAATTTAATGGAGAAATGATTCTTATCGCATTTATTTATCTGATTTTAATATTGTAAATGCATCTATTCGTGGAAAAAATTTCGATAAATAAAATTATGTTTTTTGTTAATAAAGATTTAAGTTTTATTCGCGTAATAAATGCAATTAAATGACTCATAATAAAATGACCGACATAATAAGTACACATTAAAATTAAAATAATTGTGCAGCTTCATGTTTAACTCGAAATATATCGAAAAATAATAACTTTATCGCCATAAAGGCAAAGTACAATATTTACGTAGAAAGTATTTGAAAATTAAAAAATTGTGATAAAATTGCAATTCCGTCAATGGCGTAGAATTTGGGAGGGATCAACCAGTCACTGGTCCCAGTCCTCCGCCTCTGGTATTAGCCAGAAACGTTCATTTAACATAATTTAGCAGAGTGTATAATACTTATACTCCCTACCAAATATGACAATAATACGAATAGTTTTAAAAGACTGGGCACAAATAATTTTTAAATTTTCAAATAAAACACCGTGTACCTCAAGCAGGAGACACATTTTATTTGGGTGATTTGGGTTGAATCTTCATATTTTGAGTTCAGGATTCAATAGTTAAATTATTTCCAATTAGTAATGAAACACCCTGTAGACAATGTTAAATTTGACTAAAGAAGCATGAGAGTAAGATCAATGCTGCGGTGATGAGTAGTGTGAGAAGTATAGCTGAAGTGACTCTGATGAGGAATAGTGAGATAAGTGAACGCTGTGGTGTAATAACAAAAGATAGATAAGAAAATGCTTGGATGGTTAAAACATTTAAACAGAGTGCATGCAAAAAACAAATGTCTCTATGCACTAAAGTCAATGCATTGAAAAACATCTCGCGAAGAACAAAAATCACAATCTATAAAACTGTTATACGACCGACTGTTATGTATGCTATCAAAACCTGGACCTTGACCAAAGACAACGAATGGAAATTAAGAATTTTTGAAAGAAAAGTTCTACGCATTTCTGGACAACTGCGAAGCCTAGTAACCCAACAGTACCGATTAAGAACCAACCAAAAAATAGGAGATAAAGTCAAGAAGACTGCAAGGGGCAGGTCATGTGCAATGACAGCCTGACACACGGATGGAGAAATTGGCTTGGGAAGGAGCACCAGTAGGACGAAGACCTTTAGGGCGCCCCCAAATGAGGTGACGAGACAACATCAAAGCGGACCTAAGGGCAATTGGGATAGAATACGACCCAGCATTGAAAGAAGATCGGCAACAATGGAGGCGAATAGTACAGTCAGCCAAGACATACCCCGGGTTGTAGAGCCATGAAGTGGTAGCAGTAGAATGCAGGTCAAAAGTACCAGCCATCGACGAGCATGAATGAAAGCGCTGGTGGAAATGGAAGAAGCAAAAGGTGTGTGTAAGAACCGTAGCAAGTAGAAAAAAGTAATATAGGCTTACCTCTTGGGTAAAAGGGCATGACTATATGTATGTATGTGTAATCAAATAAATCATACTTTTAGTACGTATAGCACACTACATGAAAAACAGCAAAAAAAATAAGGTCAATTTTCAAAAACTTAAAATGACGAATAACAATATTTTGTGCATTAGCAAGAAAGTACAGTAAATATTTGACTTTTTAATTTTTGTGAAAAAAAAAAAGGTTTAAACATTATCCTTATGTTAAAAAAATAAATCTATTAAAAATATGAGTGGTTTGCAGATCTTGTCTAAACGATGCAACGAAAATTTACCAATAAGAAAGAAAACAAAATTATGGAAAATTTTGCACGAAAATGATAAAAAGTACCTTATTTATGTAGGCATCATAAATATATGAGTATATGTTTGTTAAAAGGGGTTTTGAAGAGTAAATAGAGAATAATATTATTTAAAAGAGAGAGAAGAGAAAATAAAAAGTCTATACAAATTCTCGTTAAATTAAATTTTGTCTAATAAATTTTTTTAATAACTACGCCACTGGTAACGTTAAATTTTGTAATCAATTTATCGCAAAGCATTTCGATTAAACTGACCCGCATTTGGATGATAGATTGCATCAATGCTTCATCCTCATCTTGTTACAGCAACAAGAAAGACAGAAATGACTTAAAGTATTAAATTATCTGTATAATTTTATTCAATGTCGCTTAACTCGAAACATTTTGGAAAACTTATTTCTGTTTTCTTTATTGTAATATTCCAAGAAAGCGACAACAAGTACATAAATGGATTCGTTACTAAGATTACAGGCACTTGCATTATTTAGTAGCATAACAAGGAAAGGGACAACTTCTTAGTGAAGTCCATGGAAGTTTTTGCAAAAAAAGAGGTCCTTCTATACGTTGAGTTTGTTATGAGTAAAACGATGATTAAAAGAATTTTTTTTTCTTTTTATAACAAATATAATTATCATGACCTTACTACAAATATCTAACCTATCTGAGTTTATTTTACATAAAGTTTTATTCTTATTTGTTATATTATTGTTACAGCTTTTTGTTCATCCAAGTAACAATTGATCATATTTTCATTTAATTTTAATATTACAAAAAATACGCGCAAGGCAAATTAATTTACAAAAAACAACCTATTTTCTTGATGAAAATTTTTTTGTTGTTGCATGTACTTATTGAACAAAAATAAATAAATTATTACTTTTTAACAATTCACTAGTACTCTAGACGTAAAAATTACTCAAAACCTCCAACACAAATGTATGTTTAAATTAATATAGCTAAACCAAACATAAAGATACATTACGACAAAAATAAGGTATTTAAAAAAATATTATTAACAAAATTTATATTACCAAAGAGAATTATAATACTTGTCGTTTTCTTAAACTGATAGAGTAATATAAGTTGCAATTTAGGAAATAGTTATTACTTTTTGCTAATTTAATAAGTATTGCCACTTTTTACGTAATAAAATCATGCTTCGGAGAAATTTTGCTGTACCTTCAAAACTGCTGAAATCAGTTGATCTACATTACCTAATTTATTTCAGGTAAACAACTAGGCTACTCTAAAATACTTAAGGCTTCCGTTTCTAATAAATCAAAGAAAACAACAGTTCCACAGATCGAAAACTTTGAGTCCCCTCAGAACTTGATTTCGCCAGTCGTCTGAACGAAGACCGACTCTGGTTTATTTAAAAATAAGACATTTTGCGTTGTCCAGTTTAGATGATCCAAACACCATTTAAAACGGTCTGTTTTATATACTTACATATAGTTACGTCTTTTTCCCGTATGGGTAGGCAGAAACCACTTCTTTCCACTTGCTACGTTTATTACACAAGTCTTTCGCTTCTTCAACTTTTATTAGCGCTTTCATACATGCTCGTTGGTTGCTGGTACTCTTGACCTCTTTAAAACCTCTTTAAAGCAATTTCGATCTGATCGAGATACGTTCGCCTAGGTTGACCTCCACCGTCTTACCCATTCACACTCGCCTTATAAATCTGTTTCGTTAATCTTCTTTCATTCATTCCCTTTACCTGTCCAAATTATCTTCATCTATCTTTGTTATCACAACTTCTTTTACACCTCGGCGTTACCAGAGCCAGAGCCAGAGTCACTCCGGCTATACTTCTCAGACTACTTATTTCTACAGCTTTGATCTTACTTTTCTGCTTTTTTTGTCAAACCCAACATTTACTACCATACATAAGTGTAGGGACCAACACTCCTCTATGCATAGCCAGTCGTGCCTTTTTTGACGCGTTCTGGCTGCTCATAAAGTTATGCACAGTCGTACTTTCCGTCTCTCGTCAACTTTTAACTCAGTATACAAACTCATTCACTTGTTCCACTCTTTTTCCTTCAATCGGCAACTGGCAGTACCTCAAGCTACCTTCTCTTTCAAAAACCATTACTTTCGTCTTGCCTTCATTCACCTTCATCTCTTTGATCATGTCTTTATAGTTCGGGATCTTTTAAGTGTGCTTTACTAAATAGCTCTTAACCACAAAGACTCTTTCTAATAATTTTATCGGAAAAACTAACAAATGTAGCTTGCAAAAGTTGCCTCTGAAATTCTGGATGGGATATAGTGCGATTTCTCATTAATAATTGAGCTAAAAATTTGTTTTAAAGTGCTATGGTAACCAACTGTTACCGTGACTTCTTTTTGGCCTATTTTTTAAGATTTCCAACTCTTAAAATCTAACTTACGTTTCTACAACAACTCCTTGTCCAACTCTCACGATTCATGCAACCTTTGTTTTATTCCCTGTTTTACCAAGGTAATAATTTTTCTCCTCTGTACTTCGGATAACCCAACCTAAGGCATTTTGTTAAATTATTATCAAGTTTACAGCAAACTAGTAATATCAAGGATACAGCAAGAATTCTTATTAAATTCCTTACGAATGTATCTGTTTTTATTAGTAAACAAATTCATCTTTATTTGCATATTATGTTTTTTACAAAAAAGGAACTTTTTTGTTAAATAATGGTGATTCCATAATATAAGTTTGGTTCTGTGTATTCCAACCGATTCAACGAAATTGGCAATAATTTACCATTTTCCGAGAAGTAGTAAACTAAGACTTACTCAGAAATGTAACTGTAATTGCACACAAATCAAAATAAGTCCATGAAACAAGCTTCCTCTTCGTTATTATGGGTAAGCCCAGTGAAGTATTATTATGCTCGAGTCGTTAGGAGAATTTACGTCTGGACATAAGCATGGTAAAATAAGTGTGCACGGAGTGTGTCAAGAATCACGTGGTGTATTTTGGGTTGCTGAATCAAGAAGTATTAAAATACTACGTAATGTTGTTTATATCTTTATATACAGAGTGGACCAAAAGTCTGGAAACGGACAATTATCTGAGCACATTTTAAAAACTTGATAAGAAATAATTATTTTAAAAATGTTATCTTTTAATTGTTACGTTTAAATGTATTTGACAATAGTTTGTATTAAAAAAATTATTGAGACAATTAGGCAAATTTATTTATTTAAGACCTTCTTGACTACATAGAATTATGAGTGTTACATATGGCTAAACTCTTATTAAAGAGGAGATTCCAATAATGACTGAATATACAGGATGATGCATTTAAAAACCAAAGTGACTAATAATATTAGAGAAACGGCAAATCTGACAACATTGCAAATGTCAAATTTGGAATCTCCGTTTCTCAAAATTGGCTTATCCCAAATTTTGTACAATTCAGACTGGCAATTTACGAGATAATTGGCCGTTTCTAGACTTTTGGTTCACTCTGTATATAAATCTTCTGTGCGTGTGTATGTGACTAAACTCCTAAACGGCTGAACCGATTTCAATGAAATTTTTCGTGTCTTTTCCAGAGGATTCGAGAATGGTTTAGATTCACTCTCAATTTTGTTATCACTCTTACGAAAGGGGTGGAAAGGAAATAGAATATAAAAGCTATCAAAAACGGCTGATATTAGTGTCCAATTCATAATCTTCGGGGACATTGAATTTGATAGTGACATTTCCAATAATATTAGCACTCATATAAAGGGGGAGGAAAGGGGATGGAATATAAATACTAATAAAAACGCTAATATTAGTGTCAAATTCATAGTTTTTGGGGTCGCTGAGTGTGATAGCGACATTCCCAATTTTATTAGTACCTCTACGAAAGAGGTAGGAAAAAGATGAAATATAAAAACTATTAAGAACGCCGATATTAGTGTCGAAGTAATAGTTTCAGGGTCCCCCAGCTTATTGCTTATTAGAACAAAGTTATCGGCAAATCGAAGGTGGCTAAGGTATCTGTCATCTATGTTAATTCCTTTTTGTTCCCAATTCATTTGTTTAAATCATTTTTTAACACTATGTTTTACTCCTCGCTGAATAGGTATCTATTATGTTTTAAGTTCTTCCCCAATTTTAACTTGTAGGGTTGCTTTCTCGTAAAGGTATTTCAGAAGATCCCTATATCTTGAGTCTATTTTCGCGTTATTCATAGCTTGGAATATGGCCCATAGTTCTATAGAATCGAATGCCTTGCTATAGTCGACGAATGCTAGGTGAATTTTAACGTTGTATTCGATACATTCTTCAATTAACATTTTGACATTATGTATTTGTTTAATCGTGCTATAGCATCCTGCCTGCTCTTACGGCTGGTAGGCATCGAATTTGTGATAATCTTGGTGAGTAATTTATATGGGTGTGGCAAGAGGCTTATTGGGCGGTAATTTTCGATGTTAAATTTGTCGCCTTTTTTGTATAAAAGGATAACTTGAGCGTTTTGCCAATTGTCTGGAAAATACTAGAAAATAGCAGGAAATACCTCGTCCACTGTAATGTCTGGGATCTCCATCGAACCTACATTTATGATATTGGACGTGGTATTACTTGATGCTGGAGTAGTTAAAAAGTAAAGTTTAGTGTATAAGTCTTCCACAATTTGGACCATCTCGTTTTTTTTATTTTTCACCTCACCGTGATTGTCATCAGTTGGTGTATATTTGTTTTACCTATTGAGTTAATGGATCTAATTATTTTCAGATTTTTGTTGTTTTTTATTACCGTATTTATGATTTCTGTATTATATTTTCTGAAGTCATAAGATGAAATAAGTAACAGTTCGTTATTACAAATTTTCTTCTGTTTAACACGTTGACAAACACTTATGTAAATGAGGTGTCTCGTAAAAAAAGCACTTTGGTTTTTTGCCGAATTTGAACTAATATAAGGCCAAGAATAAAGAAAATAATCTTTCTGCCAGGCTGGTCACTGACAGCTATACCCGTCGTGTTGAAAATATAGCTAAAAAAGTTTTATTGGTAGAAATGTTGACAAAATTAAAACTATATGTATAACATACATAAAAAAATCATAACTTAAAAGAATATATTATCATCTTATTGGTTAAGCCATTCCTCAAAACAAGGAGCTAGACAAAGTGGTGGTCTATCTGTGCAATTCTTGCATTGCCAAGCTGTCTCTTTTCTAATATTGTTCTTAGTGTAGTTTCTGCACCGCAGATGATATTTTTTTTTTATGGGTGAATTACTTCCATGTAATGTGGAATATTTTTGTTAGTTGATACTAGTTTTTTCTTTTTTGACGGTTGAGCAGTTACAAAGTCTCGTCCATCTAAAACTTCGTTTAAGGGTAACCCTAACAGACTTCGGATTATATAGATCCGGTTTCATACCGTCCTACGCCTTCCGGTTCCCAGCTTCCAGCGTCTTTTATACTTTCAATCTCCTGGATAAAAATCTCTTTCCGACATAGCTCTTTGTATTCCACTTATCCATGTAGTTTTTGGTCTACCTCTGCGTCGTCTTTCTGTAGGTAACTATTGTTGTATTAGTTTTGGGAGCCGTTTATCTGCCATTCTCTCTACATGGCCATACCATGTTAACTGCCTTTGTTGAATGTCGTCAACAATTGTATGTTCCACCTTCATAATTTTTTTTATTCAAGCATTCGATATTCTTTACATTCTTGATGTCCCGGCCGCTCTTCGCCAAAAATCCATCTCTAAAAGCTAAAAGACGTCTCTCTAGGATTCTTGTCATTTGTCATGTTTCACAACCATACATTACTATACTTTTAAAGACGAAATTATGAAGAAGTTTCTTTTCATAAGAGATTTGTTTTGACCATAATATTGAGTTAAGACAGCCTATAATCTCAAAACTTTTGTGAGTTTTAGAAGTTCTAGAAGGTCGGTTATTTTGTACAGAACATGTTCTCCTGCTGCGACATTATTTGCACAAGTGAGACATCTCAGTATCTGCTCAAACCTTTTTCCAGACATTTTACTTGAAAAAATTGGATGGTAGTATAAAGGATTGTATGAAAACATTTGCCTAATTTCTCCGCATTTGACATGAGAAGCCAATAAACAAAGTCCAAAAAGCTTCTTGAGCTCGTCTAACGTGATGTTACGAAATGTCCTGAACCACTCGCATCTTTTTTTAGGTCGGTTAGCTTCGAACATTTCCTGGCCGTAATTTTTGTTTTACTTGGACACTTTACACCGTTCTACGTGCAACATTGACGGACGACCCCGTCGGCGTCAGTGCCTTACAAATGCAAATAATACATGGACGGCATAGGCCGCCGAAAAAGTTAAGTGTCCCAGCCGAAGGCACAGACAACGACGGGCATGTCCGTCAACGTGTTAACAATAATTTTTACAGATATTATCACGAATAAAAAAATAACCTAATAAAAATGTACAAAGGTTTACAGAATTACAGTAATAAAATTTATCGAGAATTTTAATTAATAACTTTGCTTTATTTGGTATTTAATTTTAAATAGAGCAAATATTTTAATAACTCAGTAACAATCATTTTGTGTAGCATCGATTTCCATCGCTGCTGCTGTAACTAGGTATCGAACAAGCTCATATAGATGTGGAACCAGATGGCAACATACAAATTGATTGGTAATAACATCTTGTGCAAACAACTGCATGAAACATGGAAACGTCTTGATGTAAATTACCTCAATGGCTCCTTCCATAAATTATTAATTATTCGAATCGATACACATAACTACAAATGTTTGTAAACAAAGCAACATCATAAATTATATATGAATACGCTAAGTAACTTAAAATATAAGGCCAAAAGTATACATTTATAAATAAAATATTTTTTTAAAGTTTTGCATCGCTCAGTGCGTTTCTTTTGTCAAGAATATATTTGTTTTAAATGTTGCTTATCTAAGGAGTTTAATTTGCAATAAAAAGTTGGGATAACATTTTAAGAATGAACAGCAAACTATTTAAAACAAAAAAAAACGTACATAATTTAAAAGAATAATAATAAAAATAAAATCGAAACCAAAGCTGAAGCATTTTACTAAAAAAGACAATGCAAATTTCGCTAAAAAACACTGCGACATTTCAGAGAAAAATAAAACAGAAGCACTGTAAAAAAAAATAAATTAATAAAAAACAAACATGGCACCAGAAACAATAAACATATATTTTCACATCCACAACAGTAAGCGGAGGTTTGTTTTTTCAAAAAAATCCACTATTTTTTTTAAAGGTTTATTTAAAATATTGTTTCAAATAAAAAAAATAAATAAAAGCCTAACTTACTATTAACTAGTGGTCGCCTAGTGCTAGAAATTCAATCATAATTCATTAAATTTTTAAGTTTGGATATTATTGAGCTTCTTTAAAGAGTGTAGGTACCTATATATTCATTGCAAATATATTTAAATTTTGTTTTATTACATTAGTAAATAATATCTAAATGTACTTACCTACTTACGTTGTTGAAAACACTAATAGATATTATTAGAAAAGAGTAAGTCAGTTAGATTTCTAATATACAAAACATAAAATAAATGCTATTTTGCCAAACGTACACTCCACAGACTATTGAAAAAAAACATTGAAATCACACAAAATTCACAGCTTGAAAAGTTCACTTATTCAATCTGCCAGTAATAAACAAACGACTGCTTGACCAAAAATTATTATGTGATTGACATTTACAGTATGATCGTTCACAATGAATGTTTAATTTTATTTAATTTAATGTATTTACACATAATACACATAAATTTTAACTTTCTGCTCTCCTCTATATAAACTTTAAATATGCCAAATCTCACACTTCTCCGTGCGCGAAATATGCTTAAAAAGAAGTACACAGTTGTCTCTCCTTCTTCTTCTTCTTTTTTTTCTTCTTCGTCTTCTTGTGTAAGGCCTTGAGCGTATTCTTATCCGATCTCTCTTTCTCTACTGTTGCAGCCGTATTTGTGACGTAAACTGCCAGCTATCTCGCCATCTTTTAAAGGGCCATCCTGGTGGTCTGGTGCCCGTTGGTTTTAAATCCCTTGATATTCGGGCTAGTCTTTTGCCGTCGATTTGTGTAACATGCTGGTTCCACTTTCGTCTTGTCTGCCTTCCCCACCGTACGATATCCTGTGTCCCACATAGTTCTCTTATTTGAATGTTCGGGACTCTGTCTCTCAATGTTTTCTCTCCTCAAATATTAATATACTCGTATAGATAATTAAAGATGCATTTCCCATTTAAATAAAATGGTATAAATTATTTTTTCTTCTGAATTTTATAACTCGCTGACAGATTGGTGTACTAATAGTACCAGAACATAAAAGTAATTTTGTAGAAAATACGCTTATTACAATATTTAAAAAATATATTATTTTATTTTCCAAGCATTTGTATTATCATTCCTATTTACTTGTAAATAACCGCCAGCAGTTGAAAACAAAACTATAATAATTCTTTTGCAATTACCCTTTAATTATTTAATCCGGTACACTTGATGACCTCTTATAATGTTACAAAAATAGAACACAGTATGCAGCGCGCACTCAGGATAATTTATAAGAAACAAGAACTACAGCCAAATCGGAGCGAGTCATGAATAAGGATTTAGGATTACGAAATTCCTCATTTTAAAAAGCCGACAATTTTTTGGAGCAGGATTATATTTATGTCCTTTGCGAAATTGAAACTTTCGTCGTTTTCAGCAGCAGCACTTTTTTAAAAGGGATTTAAAATTTAAAATTCCAAAAACCAGTACAAAAATAATATTGAATATTTTGTGCTCAATAGTACATATAATAAATGTTTTTTTGTTCTTTATGCGTTTATAAACCACTTGAGCGATAGGATAGTTTTTATCCCGATAAATCCCTACGAAAGGGATAAAAGGGGACTGAAATATAAAAATTATCAATAATTGCCGATATTAGTTTCGAATTCATAGTTTTCGGCGTCGCTGAGTTTAATAGTGATATTCCCAAAGCAGGCAAGCCAACGTTCGGGCAGTACAACGTCTGCCGAGTCCACTAGTGTTGGATAAAAATAACAAGACTTTTTATAATTATGCTAGCAAAAAACTAGTATTTTAATATTACTATCCCATTCAAAATTCCTATCAAAATCAATACAAAATATTTTTTGGTTTAATCAGCGTTATTTTAAACAAGATTTAGCTTGCCAAAAAAGAAACGATTCCAAAATAGTCGGGGTTCGTGTTACAGAATAAATAAGGATAACACTAAGCAACTATAAAAGCAAAAAAAAACCTGGTCTGCCAGGAACTTTACGAATTTGCTTTTTTTGTGCACATTGAAAAAAAAGGTGATAAGAAATATAATAGCTTCGTCGATAATTGATTTTTTACGACTTTACTTATAGCCCAGTACATAGGGGGGTTTCAGCTTAAAATAATTGCGGCAAAAGATTTTTTCCAGTATGGTTTGGTATGGTAAGTTTGCGACCTTAAAAGTGGGGGGACAACTTTTGGTGGCTGAAAAACCTCAAAATTATCGGACTTTTTCCAGTTTTTTGCTTATAACCCGAAAACGGTCCATATTTTGTAATTAATTCAAAAAACAGCAAATTTTTTCAACTTTGCAAAAATTCTGTTTTACCCATTTTCAATGTGCTTATAACTTTCCAACAAAATTTTTTGTCAATACCCCCCCCCTCTTCAAAAAGTTATAGAGCATCAATATGCGAGTTCAAAAAGCACCAATTTTTTCAAATTCATCCAATTTTGAAAAAAATTTGACTCCTAAAGCAAAATTGAGAAAAACCTTAAATTCATACTATCGTACTTTTTTATGTCTCCGAATCCGGATATCAATTATTATTTCTTTTTGAGGTTACGCCATCTGAATGCATTTAAAACTGGTTTTAAGGAGTTTTTAAAAAAATTTAAAATCTAAATATTTTATAATTTTGATTTGGTACTTCTGGATTCTTGCTCTCAACATATTTAAATAATAAAGGGCTGTATATGGTCTAAACTCTGTGGGTTTTTCATGTACTTGTACATACATTTAAATACTTATGGAAAAATTAGATTGTATTGCTAATTTAGGAAAGTTGATCATCCAGAACACATTCTGTCTGATTTTGTTACGATTCACTTCAACCAGTCTTCTCATAAAGCATATTTCAGGCTGGAGTAATTTTTATATTTCTCGGAAATGTTAAAAAATATTAAATGCCTTCAAAAACATAACTTGTAAAAGTCTTGCAACTCAGTTCTTTTACCGTAAAAAGTTGTCCATGTAATACCAAGTCGGTTAATTTATTCAGTCCCTACTTAAGAGTTATTACGTAATTATCTAACC
Organism: Agelastica alni; assembly: GCA_950111635.1. Classification (NCBI taxonomy): domain Eukaryota; kingdom Metazoa; phylum Arthropoda; class Insecta; order Coleoptera; family Chrysomelidae; genus Agelastica; species Agelastica alni. The sequence goes on along the minus strand of OX467713.1, from coordinate 21,679,970 downwards.
TAACAATATTTTATAGTAACCATATCAATATTAAAAATCTTTGATGTTTTAAATAAATAGATTGACTTGGCCATAGCATGAAAACACCATGTATCTCACAAGTAATACATTTATATTATATTAAATTGTTTAGTGCGATTGCCAAGTCAATCTATTTATTTAAAACATAAAAAAAATTTAAAATTGATATGGTCACCATAAGATGTTGTTGGGTTAGCTTATTACGTAATAATTTAAAACAGAAGGACCCTCAAGTAGGGACTGAATAAATTAACCGACTTAGTATTATATGGATCTCACAACTTTTTACGGTAGAAGAACCGAGTTGCGAGACTTGATGTTTTTAATGGCATCTCATTTCTTTTTGTAGATTACAATTTGTTAATTAAAACGTGATTTGTGTGTATACCTGCGATATCGCAGTAAAAACCAAAGGCCGCCTTTCTCTGACGGACGGGAAGCGTGGAAGCCGCAGCGCGTGCAAACCACCTCCGCCGGCCGCGGTTATGATTATTAGTGTTCTTTCATGGCAATTTCGGGCAATTTAGTCTACTTTGCGGGATTTTGGTACAACTTCATAAGACATGTCCCATTCTGGATTTTTCATTCCGTTGACCATTTTACAAGTTACCTTTGAACATTATTATATCTAGGTACCTATCTACACCTATTATTTCATTATATTGTACATATACACTGATTCATTTACTGCAAATGTAACTTTGTAATCCTATATATTTATATGGCCTGCTTGGTTACTGAAAATTCAGGCTTCTAGTTTTTTTCACAACAAATGTATACGGGGACGAAAATGGCCTGAACTGCTTCGTTAAAAGGATGGTACGGCCATGCCGCTTTTTTGCTCGACATGGCGGGGGCACTGCTGTGCCCACAGATTTTCTTTTCCTTTTTCCAAATGAGTAACTCGATCGTTTAATTGTTTCTGCTCCAAATATATTTATTTAATTGACTCTTTAATATTTTTAGTTATATTGCTTTCTTGTTGGGAATTTTTTTTTTGAATATTCGCTCTTAACTGTTGTAATAAATCACCAAGTTCCTCACTAATTTTTCTTGAACTCAATATCAAGCGAGATTGATAGAGTATCATGTGTAAATGTTATTTTTCTTATTTTTTATGATTTGTTTAATAATGTTATAATAAGTTTAGGAGGAAGAAAATGTCAATGACTGACCTGAGACAGCAAATAACGCCAACCAGGTTGAGGAAAAAGAGCCTCAACCCGGACCACTGAGACGAAAAAAATTATAAATATCTCCATGTATGTTTAGGTTATTATTGTAAGCAATATTGTAGCAATGTAATTTCTAAACTGTTGCGTAACGTTGGAAATAAAAATAAATAATTTTTTAAATTTTATACGTACTTTTTTAACTGTCACTTTGCCGATAACTTTGTTTTAATACGTATATACAAGTATATGCAATACTTAATGCGTTTAGATAAAAAATTTTAAACATTAAAATATATGTAGGAACAAGAAAGCAGCTGTACAAATCAACAGTCGGTATTGATTCCCGGATTCGTAGATATAAAATGAAAACCCGATAATGTAAATTAAAGGTTTTGCTTTGGAAGTCAAAAAAAATATTAAAATTGGCCCAAATTGCAAAAATTGGTGCAAAAGTTGTCCCCCCTCACTTTCGATGTGGCAAGTTTAGATTTGGCATACCCCCACATCTTACCAAACGATCCTAGAAAAAAAATCTTTTGCCGTAATTATTGTTAGCCGAACTTCTTTATAAACTGGGCTATTACTTAACTAAGGAAAAGAATTAGAGCGGGCTAGGGAGCTTTGGAGATTAGCCCAAAGTCACGTTTTACTAACAAAACGTATTTTAAATATAAAAGTCAATAAAAATTCACAAAAAAAAAAGAATTAAATTATGAATTAATGAAATCCAAATATTTAATAAAAATTGTTGATGAAAAATTTTTTTAATTGAAAGAAAAAGATGTAACCATTTTTTATTCATTATTATTTATTACTTCATTTGGGTAACAAAATTTGCTTATCTTTTTTGCGATGATGGATTTTTTTTTGTACATTATTTATAAAAATTATTTGGATAGAAATAGAGCTAGGAGCTTAACTGCTTGTTTTTTTATTTTATTTGATTTTTTGGTTGTTTTTCGGCAGTTAAGGTTATTTTTAAAAAAACCAACAATCACGATAAATTAAGAAAAATATTCCAATCCAGTTGAGTTTTATTTTATGACCACAAAATGTGTATTCGCCGGCATTCCCCTACATTGAAACATATTCTTTAGTACCTAAACCTGCGCTAGAGCGCGTCATTTTGCGATCTTATCCGAAACATTGATTTCCAACGAAGTAGCAGGATTAATCTTTCGGTAAATACCAAACTTGGAACCATACACAAACATAAATTATAATAAAGGATCCAAAGATGGTCTAGTTCGAATGGAATCTTTGCACTTTGGGTTGATTTAGTGTCGGCCGTTATCTAAATCTGATCTTATTGGCCAAATTCGAAAGAACTTTTACGTAGTGCACTTCGAGGATATCCTTATATTGTCGTATATACGAGTCAGGACTTTTTAAGGTTTTAAAGCTAAATTTTACTTAAAAACGTTTCACTGATAAATAAAACGAAAAACAATATATTTTAAAACATGTTGTTTTGGAGCGGATTAACAAATACTTCTTAAAATAATTATTAATCCAATTTTGACCTAAAATCAAATTTGTTGAACAAACAAAAACATTAAAAATAAAGGTTAATCCAATAGATAATTTTAAGAGTTAATAATAAAAGGTATAAAGAAGTTAAATAAACAAAAATAAAATGATTCGAAACAAAGAGGGATTTTTAAATAGAAAATTTTACATTTTATGCACAAAGATTAAAAAGAATTTTTGTTTGAAATTTAATAACAATAATTACCTTCAACATCGAGTTATATCTACGGCTGGCTGCAACAATTTTATAGTCGAATTGATAGAAAAAATGGGAAAATTCACGTGAGAGTTTCGTGCAATGTCCCCGGCGTAATAAATCAGAAAAATGGAGAGAATTCATCATTGAAAACAGCACAGCCAGTATAGCCAAGCACTCAATATTGAGCTCAACGCGCTGTAAAATAAAATCATAGTATTGTTGAATAGACTCTTCGGCAAAGTCAGTATTCCCTATCCAGTCGTCCTTTACCATTATTTCAGTGACGCAAGCAATTCCGGATTCAATTATATTTTATTTTAATAAAAAACAAAAATATCTGGTTTATCAAACTGGTTCCAATAACAATGACCAACACATAATTTTTCTTTAGGATAATTTATTATTGAATCAAAAATTTACAACTAAATGACATTGTCAGTGTGGATTACAAGAAAGTTTTATAATTTACCAATATTTTTGTTATTACGTAAAATAATTTTAAACATTTTTATTTTATTTATAAATGTAACATTTTAACACACATTATGTAAAAAATTTATTACAATTGATTCACTCTTAATGGGTTTGTGGATTTTTAGGTTAGGTTAGGTTAGGTTAAAACGGCGGTTCAAAGGGAACCCACTTATGCCTTTTGGCCCGTTGTGATACAGCGGTACCTAACCCTTCTACCGTAAGAACCAGTTGGAAATTTTAATAAAAAGTATAAGGTCCTTGATGCTAGCTGAGCTGAGATCAGTTAAATCATCAAAGTTCGGTTGCCCCAGTATATAAAACCGTTTTCTACCTAGGGCAGGGCAGTGGCAGAAAAGATGTAGCATTGTTTCCTCCTCTTTCTTATCATGACAGCTTTTACAGAAGTCGTGTCGTAGCTCTGCGATTTCCATGCGCCGTGCATGGGATCCACCTGCCCAGTATTCTGTTATGGCTGCGATAGCATTTCCAATGGACTCCCTGGATAGAATTAAAACATCCTTAGTTCGACATAGATCTAGTTTAGGCCAGATCTGTTTCGATGATGTGCATGTGTGTTCATTTTACCACCTCACGTTGTCTTTTTGAACTACTTTGCTGTGCAGGAGAAACCGGCAATTTGCAATCGGTACTCGTTGCTGAGATGAGACAGATACAACTGGAAGGGTGGTGCCCTCTTTTGCTAGCTCGCCCGCCTTACAGTTGCCTGGTATGTCCCTGTGTCCAGGTACCCAGATAATGTGAACTTTAAACTTAGTTCCTATCTCATTCAGGGCGGCTCGCCATTGCAACGCTGCCCTAGAGGTCAAGTAGACAGAGTTTAGTGATTTGATAGCAGCCTGGCTGTCGGTTAGTGTTATTATGTTTTTTTTTAATTTGCTCACAACAAATTCTTTAAATTTACACAGCTCGAAAAAAAAGTAAAAACACTTTTAATGAAAGCAGCCTACAATGTAGAATAAAAGTGTATTATTTCATTTTATTTTTTAATAAAAATGGGCACCAGACATTTTTCGGTTACGTTAAGTAAATTAGGTCTGTAGGAATAACCTTTTGCAAATATTTGACAAATCCGGAACAAGAGATTTGCCAAACAGATATCTCATTATCCTAGTCAAATACACCTAACACATATTGACTCTTAGTTACAGTCGACCTGTTACACCGAATAGTCGTCAATGAATGCTTGATTCTTTCATCAAGTTTTTTTTTTGTGCCAGTTATTTGACTGTAAATTATTAGGAAATATTAAAGTTATTACCGGTTATAATAATACATAAAAACATTTATTCAATCCCAAAAGCAACACGTCAAATAATTATGCCTGTTTGGGAAAGCTCATAGCTTGCATAGATTTAATTTAAATATTGTTGATTCTATTAACAATGGCCCCTCTCGACGAACCAGTTAATTAATACCGTTCGTCTTCGACGACGGCGCAGGGTTTAACTGGAAAGAGAAACGTCGACTAGTTCCAATTCAACTACTTAACTATTCTAGTACTCTATTATTTTGGCCATTAGTCGCCATCTTATCCTCTAATCGGATATTTGTATATCGTGTACATTCTTACAAACTTTTATATGAAGTGCTGTTACCAGATAATAGATGTCGGGGTTCCCCCAACAACACAAAGGAAACTATGTGGATTCATCTTGGTAAGTCGTAGGAAGCAATTCATTTTAATATAAAAAAAAATTTAAAGTTATAGTTCATGTTTCGAACCACTTAAGAGCTTGCGTTTGAAATAATGCTAAAATATATAGTTCATATTATGCATGATGCCTAAATAAAATCAAAGAAACGAAAGTTAATGCAAGAAAATTAAAAATAATGATTTTTAAAAGAAAAGAAAACATGAGAAACTGCAAGGATTGATTGAAGGAGAGAGAGTGAAAAAAGTAAAATATTTTTTTTATTTGGGTTTAAAGTTTACGAAAGACCTGCCTACCCCTACGGTAAAAAAGGCGTTACTACATGTAAGTAAAAGAAGCCGTGTGATGTCATTGGCACATATTTTTTTTAATTTATATATTTTGATCAGGATATTTTGCACAAAAACAAATAATTCGTGTATAAATTAAATGCTTTTAAATTAATTATATGCATATAGCATGTTGCATTGAAGAATAAATAATATCCTACTCCAATTTCTACTTACGTGCTCATTAATGATTTTACACAATTATCCATTACCATTTCTGTTGATTCCCTTTTCATATATTTTAAATATCCATTTCAATAATTATCAAAGTAGTAAAATATTCTTACTAATACAAAATGAAGCTTACTCAATAAAAAATATAACAGCGTGGTTGTGTTTACTCAGTGACTATATAATTACTACGTACTAGTGGTCTCCCAGAGGTCGAATTTTTTTTGTCGAAGAGTATACTTCTATAATCATACCATACATTATTTATAAATTAATACTATTTAACAAAGTAAAGCTTAAATAAAATATATTTTAGTAAAACTACAAATTAAACAGATAAAAGTTTTGCCATGTCAACACATTTTAATTAAAAAAAAATGGCAAAATGTATTTACAAAAATGTATAATATGAAAGCTATTATTAATTTTAAGTTTTAATATTTGAACATATTGTAAACTTACCGCACATTGTTCCACACTAATTAAAATTACTTCTGTAAACCCCAATAACCATAAAGACCTATTTAAAAGTCTAACCAAAGAATGTTCTAGCCGTTTACATTTTTATAACCATTAAATGTCACTGTCAACTTGTAGGTGTCAAAGGATCAAGAATACCAAAACAATTTTTAATTATGTTATCCAAACCAATCACGTAATATAAATTATCTTTGCTAATTTTTCCAATTTAAATGAAGCTTTTTGATTGGTTTAATCGAATTATACTTTTTTTTTCTCTCTCTCTCTGCAGGCAGTACTGTAAATTCTACATTAATCGTGGTAACTAACCCAGGAAACAATTGTGCTTACCCTCGTTAATTTTTTTTTTTAAATTTATGTTAACCGTTACATTAAAAATTTATCTCCTTAAATTATCAATGTATTCAAAAGTAAACTTAATATAAAAATATCACAAATAAATATCCTCCCTATAAATAAAATATATACAAAATTAAAAAAAAAGAATGTGCAAATAAATTCAATAACCCTTTCTCTTATTTAACAAGCATCTGTATATCTTGCTTCTTGTGATGGGGTAGTATACACGGTTATATATCAGATGTAATTCAATGCCTGTCGTTGGCATATGGCCAAAGGAGTATTTTGTTTTCTGATATATAATCGACCCACTTATACCTATATATTAAAAATATGTAGGTACATACAGCAGTCATAATCCTCACATCTAATTTTTCGCTGTCAGGCTTTATTTATACTTTTATAGTTTAGTGAAATAATGCAGTTTTCTATAATTTTCGCATATATATATATATATATATATATATATATATATATATATATAATCTCAACGTAATTATAAATGTTTGGTTACAGTAATAAAGCATTAACTGGGCAAAAATAAATAACAAAATTTTTAGATGCATTTTCTAACCCAATCAGGCCAAAATCCAGCAGTAAAATATTGTGATAATTAATGTCTGTCCATTTAAGTTCTAGTACAAACATGATTTTTGCGGTTACAATAATTAATTATTTTACGTACTGGTTAAATTTCGTATATTTGTTTAAAATTACCCTAGTGCCGTTATATGTTTTTTGTCACAATTATTCATTTAAAATGCCCTTTATTTATATGTAAAATTTTTGCAAACGAAATACTTTATTTACTTTCCAATAATCACGAATGGTTCTGTTGGGATAGTAATACAAACACATATTTTACATTTTTGAATGAGTAGTTTTATCGCTATTTTTTTCAATCTGTTTGATTTAAATTTGAAACAACCAATACCAAAATAGTTGTTATATCACAGATATAAATAATCTTCTTCTTCTAATGCGTATACACTAACGGATGTTTGCGATAACATTTTCCATTGCTTCTCTGTTACTTGCGGTATGTATTAGTGACTGTATATTGTGTAGCCCTGTCCACTGTCTGATATTTCGCAGCCAAGACATTTTTTTCCTTCCGATCCCTCTCCTGCCTTCGATCTTGCCTTCGATCAACAGATGCAAGAATTGATTGATTTCGTGTTTCGCATTATATGTCCCAATTATGCCGTTTTTCTTTTCTTAATTAATTCTAACAGTTCACGTTGTTCATTGACTCGTCTTAGAACTTCTTCGTTTGTCAGTCGGGACGTCCAAGGTATCTCAAAGATTCTGCGATACAGCCACATTTCAAAAGCCTCTAATTTCTTAATTACAGTTGCCTTCAATGTCCAACCCTCCATTCCATAAAAAAGCACTGACCAAATACTCACATCCCAAGAAAAGCTGGTAAATACAGGGTGGGTCATTTGTAAGTTGTCAAAAAACCTATCAACACACAAATACTTACAGTTCAATGTAACTGCAAATGATGCACAGTGCTTTCCATGCTGTTTTAAACAACGATTGACTTTGAAATTCAGTATGTTCAAATGGTTTTAATTTTAGAAGTTTCTAAATCATTTGTGGGCTTCTTTTTGCTGTTTACTCCTTTGGCGCAAAACATTACGCGACAACAGTAAGACTCTCTTCTACAATAACAGACTTTTAAACAATGAGGAAGCTTAGCTGTCAAGATGAAAGTTGAAATTTTAAAAAAGTTTCGCAAATAATCACAAATTATTCATTTATTTATTTATCCTAATTATCAGCAATAAATTATCTAATTAGAAAAAATAAGTAGCACCAATAAAATACATATTTAACCGTTACTTACAGTGCAAAAGAAGTAGCTTGGCGGGCGAGAGATCACAAAATCTGCGCACAACGAAAACATTCGAATAACGATCCGATCGGCGACGACGAAATTTTCAGTAATCGTAAGTCTCAAGTACAATCGGAGGAAGAAGTTTACGAATGTGAATATTTGTTATTTTAGAGGCTAGTCACCCGCCAAGCTATTTCTGTTGCACTGTACAATACAATTAAACTAAAACAAGAAAAGTATTAATAACTAAAAACATTGTTTTAATTTGACTGTAAAACGTACAAAAAATATTAAATATTAGCAGGACTTTGATTTTAAAAATAATGGTTAATGTTGATTTCGGGTTGAAAATGTATTTAATGGAAGTGTAGCGTATTGTAAAGTACTATATATTAAAATTCGTGTATTTTTTCTTGTACTAGTTATCAAGTCAATTCGGAGTAAATAGCTACCTTATGCACTTTGCTGACCCGTATAACGTAAAAATTATGGTACATAGAACTGAAAGTAACTTTCAAAAATTTAATCTCCTTCCATTTAACATTTAGATAAAGCAGTCCGCATTAACAAACTAAAGCTTAACCATCTAGGGTTATTGTAGACACTCAGGCATTCGTAGTCACCTTTCGCAATAATTGAGTTAAACATGTTTTTATTCGTACTTATAAATTGTCTTTGTCGTGAAAGTATGTTTATATTATTGTTACAGGAAATGCTAATTTTCCCGTGTCGAGAACGTGAATGTTCAAATGAATGTTTCATTATTTTCAATTTGTTTCTAATGGGGGAATAGTTTTCTCTTCACAGAATATTAAACGCCAAATGGGCGCCAAGAAACTGCAGTTTATAATTAGCAGGACTTGGCACGTTAAAAAAATTAAATAATTGCAACTTTTCATTTAAAAAAAGTAAAACGTTGAAAATAAATAAGAGATCGGTATGAAGGAAAATTATAGACTTACAGAAGTAAGCTTGACATGGGCGGAACGTAAGGAGTGAAACTCTGTTTCCAATTGTAGTAAATATTTACTTTAATATTAAATATGGTTAAAATTTATTAAACAAACTTAAAAATAAATATTTAAAATTAATGCAAATTTAAAGCATATTTCCAAGAAAACGGACAGTCATTTTTTATTTTTAGTGTTCTTTATCGCATATTGCGGAGACAAGGGCAAACTAGCAAAAACTGCGTAACAAGAATGCGTTAGTCGCTATCTCTCGTCTTCTACACTTACTGCCTGCATAGAGAGCAAGAAAAAAAGTAATCCAACTACTCGCACAGCACATTTTTTATTAAACTAGGTTTTGCCCACGATTTCATCCACGCAGAAGTCGAAAATGGTTGTAATAGGATTTTTAATTGGTTTTTTACTATATTAATTTTAATATAACATATAAATTATTATGTTAAAATGTTTGAATACTTATAAAATATAACAATCTTTATTATAGTATAGTATAGTATAGTATAGTAGTATTATAGTAATATAATTTGACTTTATGCTTATATATTTTTGTATTTTGCCAACATTATTTAACATATATATATATATATATATATATATATATATATATATATATATATATATATAGATGCAATTGTGAAAAAATGGAAAACAAAGTGCCCTAAAGGTATATATTTAGACCAAAACATCACCTTAACTTTTATTTTGTATGGCGATGACTTAGTACACTTAGCAGAAACATAAGACGACCCGCAGAGAGAAATATATACCTACTCTACAAACATTCTGTCAAAAATACGACATGAAAATATCAGCAAGCAAAACAAAAACCATGGCTTTCTCAGGTGAAGATCCAGTCAGGACAAAGATAGTCGTAAATGATATAGTACTTAAACAGGTTCAGCACTTTAAATATTTAGGCTGTGATATATCTTATGACCGAAGCAAAGACAGAAGAAAAACTTAATAAATTCACACATATCTGCGGAACTATCAACAGAACATTAAAGAATAAAAAAGAAAAAGATACACCAATAAAATTTTACAAGACGATAGCTGTACCAACCCTCTTATACGGTAGTGAAACATGGACAACAAAAAAATAAGAAATTAGAATACAAGCACAAGAAATGAAATTTCTAAGAAGAATGAAAGGTTGCACAAAAGTGGACAGACTAAGAAACAGAGATATAAGAACGGAATTAAACATCTTTAACGTAAACGAGAAAATAAAGGAAAATAAAAGAAAGTGGAAAGAACACGTAGAACGGATGCACGAGAAGAGGATACCTGAGAAAAAGATGGGTATAGTAACAGGCAAAGTGCGTAAAACCTGAAGAAAAGCTTATATATTTATTGTTATAATTACCACAATTTATATCTCTATTTTATAAGATGTTTGTCATGTATTTATTTAAACCCACTATTACTATTTAAAATGTAAAACCATACGATAAATAAAATAAAACTACCCAAAACACTTTTCAAATTTATATTTTTCATTTTTCAAATTTTTTTAATTTATGTCAGATTTTTTTTTAGTTATATTGTAATATTATTTTTTTTATCCATAAACACTTTTCTTTTTTGGTATGTCAACCTTTAAAATTTAAAATCTGTAGACGTCCGGATGTTTTCTCTTTTTACAAACAGATAATATAGCAGGTACAACAATAAAAAATAAATAAATACTAAAAGTTTTACCCCTTGGCATAAAATCGAGTTATTTAAAAGTGTACATTTTACTTTTCTTTTCTATACAATATTTGTATCTGGAACGAAACAAAACCATCCGATCACAGTAGAAACCAATATTTCCAGTCAATTAACATTTTCTTTTTCGGCTTATTGATAGATCCGTATAATCACAATCGATATCTGTCATCATCTTTCAAAGACACAAAGAGGTCTTGGGGCGGGAAGCGACTGCAAGTCATTATACTTTGATGGCATTTCGTTACATGGTCCTGATGTGTTCAAGGTGAAGAAAAGAGGATTTGTTTCAGGAACTGTCGACTCATGAAAAGATTGATGAAAAGATATGAATATGCGTGGGGGGATTTTCATCTTAGAAATATTAAAAAAGGACGAGGGTAGGTGGCTGTGACGTTTATCTATTGATGTTGAAAGTGATGCTTGCTGTATAGAGATCATTTTTACAAATGACATATACTTGAGTGGCTGTAAATAGCACTTATTTGAGTAGCTGTCTATTAAAGTCACGACTAAATTCCGCTTTTATTTACTTCACAAGATAAATTTATTTTATATATTTATATAATACCTTTAGTACAAAGAATACCGCAAATGATGTACCCAAAAGATTTGGAATGTTTTTAAATTTCTTTGCTGATTGTCTCCAATTTGCGAGCCCTAACCACTATGTGTTCGGACGGACAAATTTTTTGATGATTAATAATTTTTTTTTCTTTAAATATTATTTTATTCTACCAAACAAATTTTTTCTATAAACTAGGTAATTAAATGTATGTTTAGTACGAGTGTTTTGACATTTTTTATAAACTTCCCAGTGGTAAATTATAGTAATAGGTCCGATTTTGCGAATCCCGAATTTTGACATATCTTCACATTTCAAGGTCCCCAAAGTGGAATCAATAAAACCAAGATCATGTTACCCAAACACATTCAATTATCACTATCTAACGAAAACATTAAAAACTTATACCTAGGTCACCTCATTAAACTAGGAAATGAGAATCAAAAGTCAGAAATAACGCGAAGAGTGAAATTAACCTGTGCTGCTTTTGAAAAACTAAAGTACATTCTACAAAATCCAGGTATTCTAATGCATTTAAAACGCAAAGTTTATGACATGTGCATTTTGCCGGTAACAACATATGGCCTCGAAACAATGGCAACCGCAAAACAACACAAAGGCCAATGGAACGAGCAATGCTTGGAGTTTCCATAAGAGATCGAATCAGAAACGAGGAAATAAGAAGACGCTACATAGCCAAGATGAAATAGAGGTGGGCAGGACACGTTGCAAGACAGGATGACAGTAGATGGACCAACAAAGTGATCCACTGGCGCCCCAGAGAAAAAAAGAGAAGTAAAGAAAGACCGAAGATGTGCTGGCTGGATGATATCAGGGAGGTCGCCGGTAGAAACTGGGCACAACAAGCTCAAGATTGACATGAATGTAAAATACTCGGAAAGTCCCACGTCCAGGAGTGGATCAGATAAGGCTGATGAAAAAGAAAAAGAAGAAGATACCTAATTAAAACATGTTGACTACATTGTTAGGTTAGCAATGTATGTAGCACATATGGTATATTATGTAAAAAAAAGTTATTTAAAATCGCTGTAATATAAACATTTACTAGTCCAATCTTTTGTCTAACTGCTACTTGGTTTAGATAGTAAACCTATAGCTACCTACGAGTAAAACAACTTTATTTGTAGTTATCCTACAAAAAAACAATTTATCTGACAGATAACTAACCCGAACTTTATCCAGATGCAAAGACATTTGATTTAAAAGTGTGTGACCAAAAAATTGAAGTCGTCCATTCACAGTAGGTCTGACGACATAGAATTCTCTTGGATTTGATTGATGGCAAGGATCAAAACGACAATTAATACAAACAAAGTTTTAGAGATAATAAACAAACACGGTTTTGTGATAGAGAAAATTAAACTGCGGTTAAGACACTGTCTAGACAGTGATTAGCTAAACTCGCGTTAGATCACTGTTTAAATTATTTTTTGTAAAAAGATCCTAAGTTTTTTTATATAAAAATACTAGTAAAATTGGAATAACAAATTTAATTAATTGTTTTTAGCAAGCAACAAACTACTATTTTACTCGTTAAAATATAGAAAGTCACCGCATACTTGTTAATTTAATAATCCAACAAACAAACTAATAACAAAAGGCGTCTGTATTGTGCGTCATAATTTTAGATTGAATGGCTTCTGAAACTTTCCCGAAGAACTTCCACGAAAGTTTTATCCCAAACAATTATAGCCAATAAAGAGATAGCGGTTTACCAAACTTCCAACTTACTGACATTCTTCCTTCGTTCGAAGTTGAATAAATATTGATGTATCTACCTTAAATGTGTACTTTATAACTAGGAATAACCCCCTTTGTTCTATGGCGGGACAGTATTTCCGTTTTATTTGGATTTTGATTTGAAACAGTTTTGCAACTGACTATAAGAAAGTTTTGTGCGTCTTTCGATAAAGTAGTTTGAAAGCTTAGGAAAACTTTGTGTGCGTATTAATTTTGATATTTTGATAGCAAAACCAAACAAATAAAAATATTATATTGTATTATCCACATTTTGGTAAATACATAATCCTCACAGAACTTTGTTAATATATTTTTTTCACCAGCAACATTCTCTCATGCAAGAAAACTGTTCAATTTGAAATAACATTAATGCAATTTTTTGTTATTAAACACTACAATTTGAATGATATTAGTAACCAAGTACCAACTTTATCTGATCTGGACGTTTCTTTGCTGAATGGTCTATAATGAATCATTTAAGGCTAGTTTACATTGATAGAGTAACTCGTCCTAGTAAACAGGGCCCAGTAACTCGATGCACTTCCTCGACTTTCCCTAGTTCTCTTTGTTGGTGTTTACATTGGTAGAGTAACACGGTCTGGTGAATTACGACCAGTAGCTGGGGTTAGCACTCGAACCGTCATATTATTTTTTAAGTACTTGTGATCAAACATCAAAATTTTATCATATTATATCGACTTGCTACTCGACTAGCCACTGACCACTTTTTACTTAAGTGTGCCACGTCTTTTTCGTTCTCTAAAGAGTACTCTGCTAGCGGTTTCTCTACAAATTATGCCCGAGCTCAGCCGTAGAGGGTAGAAGAAAAAAAATATAAAAGTGAGCTGCGCCACCGACTTAAACGGTATAAGCCGGAAACCCCTAGATCTTATAGGCACTAGCAGAGCTACAAGATAAACAACTATGATTATGGTGAACCAAATAAATAAAATTATAGCAATAATATGTTGGATACTTTACTCACACAATAGATAATTAAGATACACAGTTTAATAGCAACATCATAACAAATATAGTCAAAATTAACAGCTTTGGTAAAATTTTCTTGCTAAAACAAACCAAAAATGTAAAATTTACAACTTTATAAAATAACCAGAACAGAAGTAAGAGTACTAGACGTTACCAAGTTACAAAAAAAAGCAAAACCTATATAAATCAACTCACTAATAACGCTAATTCAAACGCTTACATAATATATATATATATATATATATATATATATATATATATATATATATATAAGTTAACTCATTAATAACAATAATTCAAACATTTACATAAAGGCAAAGAAAATTCACTATTTAACCGTTTACATAAAGATTTTCACTGCCAAAACAATCGAGTTCATTTAAAAATATTTTTACAATGATTGTCCTTTAAAATATCAAGATTGTAGGATATTTACAAATAAGTAGGAAGAAAATATATTTTTACTGGTACATAAAGAATTATTGAGAAAGTTATTTTAATCCAAGTTTAGTTTTGGCGTATTATCTAATGCAATAAATAGTTTTCAACAATGTACTATATTAATAAACTAAAACAGAGCTTAATAGTGGTGTCAGAATGAGTCACTGCGTTATATATTTAAAAATAAATCACTTATAACCTTTGGGTATACGAATTTACAAAGTACTATATTTATGAACTAAAGCAAAACTTACTCGTGGTGTCGAATGAGACACGGCGTTATATATTAAAAAAAAAAATCACTGATAACCTTTGGGTATGCGAATTCACATGTAATCCTGTAGCCTACTCCTGTGGCCTACTCCTGTGGCTTACTCCTGAGCTACTCCGGGGCTACTCCTGTGGCTGGTTAGATTATGGGGCGGCACTGGTTAGTCAACAATGGCTTCCCTCAAATAAATCCCGATAACGGTTATTTTAACTTGACGCCAGAAATCCAAAAAAATTTCCACAACAAGGGCAAGACAAAATGGTCAAGTTAAAAATCAAATGGTTTTTCTTCAAAATCCAATTAAGATGGCCCAAATACAGCCAGATATGAAAGAAATCCCATAGAGGTTCTGCACACGTGCTAATAACACACCGTCCCCAACAACTTTTACCGACACCTGGCCTCCAAGACTCTCAAAACACGACTACCGCTCCTATCCCGGAAATCAAGAAAAATGGCGCAGAATAAACGTCAACCAACAATCTTCTTAAATATGTGCCTCGTCCGTGTGAATATCCAGTCCCACCCACACAGAAATTGCAAACCAAACGATAATCTTACCCCTACAAGTTATGCAACATTATCTACAACGAATGATATATTCGAGTTACAGCACAGTGTACTGTATGCAACAAGGAATACGAAACTCATCTGAGACAATTATAATGAACGGTAGAAGGGAAAAAATAGGCACGTGACAAGTGTTTACATTGGGCGAGTTAGTAGGCAAGTTCATTTTAAAGTGATAGGGAAGAGGGCAAGTGGGCGAGTCACTATGCGGCCCTATTTACCACTTAAATTGTTTAAAGGTTGCAAAAATTCTGCTAAAGAAAATGGTAAACGCTATTAAAGGGGAGATAAACGAAAAAGAATTAAGTGGGTAAGATAATGACATAAAAGAAGTTATTTATTTGGAGCAACATTACTTCTTCTCAAGATAGCGTCAGAGTATGCTGAGATATTTGAACAACTGTTAAACTTGGTAGGGAATAAAATGCACAAGAAACATACAGTAGCGAGAGACGCAGTGGATGTAAAAGTGAAACTACGCGTCTTGTCTCATGTTTTTATTTCTGAAATGAAAGTTATGAATTGAAGGGTTTTTTCCTTCGTAAACTTCATGTTTGTTTTAAATATTAAAAGAATTATACCCAAGCTCTATTCTACTCGAAGAGAGTTGGATATAAACGAGTATAACAGAAAGGTAAGTAGAGTGGTTCGAGGTGAAAGGATAGTAGAGCTGCTTTGTCATATGTGCGATAGTTCTCTGCCCTACCAGAAACAAGTTTATTCAACGTCATACTTTTTTTCTTCTTCCTATGCCGTTCCCATTAACGGAGGTTGACGACAACATTTTTAAAAGTTTTTATTTCTTTAGCCGCGTGGAATAATTCCTTCACACTCAGTCTCGAATATTTCGTAGCCATGACTTTTTCTTTCTACCGATTTCCTTTATTTCTTCTTCTCTAGCCTGCATAATGACCTTCTTCTTCTTCTTCTTCTACCTGGTTGAGATCATATGATCTGTTAATTCCGGGCTTGCCGTTGTATTAATTCTTGAGATGTGGACTGCCAGCTGTCTCTCCATCTCTTCGGTGGTCTACCGGGCGGTCGACTTCCTACTGGTATTACCTTGAGAGCTATGCGGGGTAATCTATCTTCGTCCATCCTCTTGACGTGGTTATACCATTGCCTTCTTCTCTGCCTTCCCCATCTTACGATATCCTGTACGCCGCATTGTTCTCTTATATCAGTGTTTCTTACGTGGTCTCTTCTGGTTTTGCCAGCTATTGTTCTCAGCACCCTCATCTCGGCTACGCGCAGCATGCTCTTTGTTTTGTTCGTGTCTTCTCTTGTTTCTATCGCGTACGTCATTATGGGCTTACGCATGTTTTGTATATTTTAATCTTACTGTCCTTCCGCATGTACCCGTTGGCCCAGATAATCTCTCTTAGGCAGCCTGATGTTGCTGATGCTTTATTGACTTTGTCCCTTAGATCTTTTGTTGGGTCGTGGCCGCTAGACATATTCATCCCGAGGTACTTAAATTGCATTACCTGTTCTATGGGCTTATCTTCAATTACGAGCTTGCATCTGAGTGGTTCCCTGGTGATTGTCATGCTTTTTGTTTTCTCGACCGATATGGTCATATTAAGCTGTCGGCACCCTTGGTGGAACTTGAATAGCTGTCTTTGTAGGTCGTTCTCGTTTTCTGCGAAAATTGCTGCGTCGTTGGCATAGCATACCATGCTGATACGTTTGTTACTCATTCTGTATCCCATATTTAAGTTCGCTACTTCTTCTATAATTTTGTCCATAAGAAGATTAAATAAGAGTGGGCTGAGGCTGTCTCCCTGTCCGATTCCTCCTGGTGTTAGAATGCTTTTCGTGATATGTTGCCCCGATTTAACTTTAGTGGAGTTGGCGGTGTTGAGGTTGCAGATTACCTTTACTATGTTGGCTGGTGTTTCTTTTTCGGTTAGGATATTGATGACATCGCCTAGTTTGACCTTGTCGAATGCTTTAGTTAGGTCGATGAAACAGATGAATGCCGGTGTAGTATATACTATTGCCTTTTAATGACCTGCTTCCACAATATGTGAATATGTGTCCAAGGCATGCTGTCTTGCGTATTTTGATTGTTCTTAACAATTTTTTCTCTCGACCCATCCTACTCAGCACTTCCTTGTTGGTGACTCTGGCCGTCCATGGAATTCTCAGCATTCTTCTGTATATCCAAGTTCTTTATTATTTGTGCTTTTAACGTCCATGTTTCCACCCAGTAAAGTAGTTGGGACCAGACATAACATTCTACAAACCTCCATCTGAGCGCAGTATTTAGACAATATACATAATAATAGTCCAAATTTTAAGAATGCTTCACTTTTTCTATTTGTTGCTCACCCAGGGTTAGTTGTTTATTATTTGTTGGTCCCTTTGATATTATCATAAGCTTGGCCTTATCGATGTTAATATGTTAATGTCAAGTCCCATTTGGATGCATTCAATATTCACTGCATCTAGTGAGGTTTGTAACTTTTTCATACTTTCAGCCATAATCACTGTGTCGTCTGCAAATCTTATGGTGTTCATTATTTTGCCGTCAATTTTTATCCCCTCTTTTCGTTTCCATAAGGCTTTCGTAAAAATGACCTGCGAGTATACGTTGAAGAGCGTCGGAGACAAGATGCATCCTTGCCTTACTCCTCTAGCAATCGTCAAACTCTACTTAACTGATATTTTTGAAATGTTTCTAAGGATAGAATTATTTAACTCCACCTAGAACTGTCCTAAAAAATATATCCATGTAAATAAGCCTTACGGGACCAAATAACTTTAAAATGGATTTTTCCTTATCCCAGCCCCTCTTATTTTCGACTCCTTACTACTCGTAACAACAATTTCAAATTCACATACATATAGAACGCTTTTCCAGTTAAATAAGATAGGATGCGACTGTTTTTCTTGACAGCAAAATGTTTTTGTGCGCCTACCTTTTTATTTTCAACGGGGCCTTAAATTCTATATTTGTGTTAGCTTGTCGTAAAGACCGTAGCAATCTTCCTTTTATCCTCAAAAGCTGCAATCGTCACGAGAACTAATATAAACAAAACAATAATTTCCTCCCGAGAGACCTTTTTCAGTTATTTTTTGTGTCTCTTTTTCATCCTATGAAATTTTTCATTCCCGGAATCCGATGCTTGTCTATTGTATCAATTGTCCCAGTTCGCCCTGCAGGGGTCATTCAAGAGGAACGTGACTAAACGCGGAATTCCATCTATGGACCTGTCGTTTTGAGGCTGCGATCGTCATTAGCTTAGTCAGAGAAGTTTGATTGGAGAACGGATTTAAAGTAGGTTCGTACCGTTTACGATCGGCATTTATTTTTCATTTTAAATTTAACGTCGATGTAGCTCCGGGAAACTTACAACCATCGTTTTGCATGCATTTTTAATTAATTTTTTATGGAAAAAGCGTTAGTTTACCCACTTTTATTTCCACATATTTTTTTAATTATAAATTAAACTACTATAGCTTAATAGTCACGCTTAATTGTCAAGTCAATTTTAAAAAGATTATATTCAGTTCAGTACAGTTCAAGATCATCATTTGGACTAATAAAGGTTTAATTATAAGTGACTCGCGGACCCGGCAGACGTCGTCCTGCCCAAACGTTGGCTCGCTTGATTTGGGAATATCACTATCAAACTTAGCGACCCCAAAAACTATGAATTCGACAATAATATCGGACTTTTTAAATAGTTTTTATATTCTATATTCTTTTCACCCCTTTTGTAGGGGTGATTACAAAATTAATATGTCACTATCAAACTCAGCAACCCCAAAAACTATAAATTTGACACTAATATCGGCAATTTTAATAGTTTTTATGTTCTATCCCCTTTTCACCCCTTTTGCAGTGGTGCCTACATGATTAAAATGTCACTTTTAAACTCAGCGACCCAAAAAATTATAAATTCGACACAAAAATTGGCCTATTTTATTGTTTTTTATTTCATCCCCTTCCCAACCCTTTTATTAATCCGATCACTACCAAACCAATAGAAACACCCGCCGGGTTAATCTGAATATTGTCTAAAAATTTTATCAAAATCGGTCAAGCAGTTTAGAAATATATAAAGGACAAACAAATTCATTCACTTACTACCCCTTTTGTTAATCCGATCGCTATTAAACTTCACAGGAACACCCGCCGGGTTAATTTAAAGATTAAAATTTTTATTAAAATCGGTCCAGCGGTTTAAAAACTGATAAAGGACAGACAATTTCATCCTCTTTCCACCCCTTTTGCTAATTCGATGGCTACCAAAATTCACAGGAACACCCACCGGGTTAATCTGAAGATTGTCTGAAAATTTCATTAAAATCAGTTAAGCAGTTTAGAAACGCATAAAGGACAAACAATTTCATCTCCTTTTCACTCCTTTTTTTTACTAAAACCACCCCTGGTATGTATAAAACAACTTCTGAAAATTTCATCCCAATCGATCCAGCAGTTTGGGAGTTTTTAAAGGACATACATACAAACATTTTTTCTTTTTTATATATACAGATAGATTAGGACTGAAAAAGAAAAAAACAAAATTTGTTATTTTCAGCTCGATAATGTAGCTGAAGTTACCGCAGAGTAAAGTCAACTTTATTTTTAATAACTGCCTTAATTCTTCTCGGAAAAGTATTTACTGGATTTTGACATTTTTTTGGAATGAAATTATTTTAAATGTTTTGGAGTCTTTCCTTCAGTTCTGGCAGGATTGGCTCACAATTATTTTTTCATCACATGCCACAAATTTTCGATGGCCAAAAGCCAAAAAGAAACCCATCAGGGGGCCAGTATTTTTAATGATCTGAAAGCCAATTTTAGAAATTCAGCTCTCTTTTAAAGTAAGTAAAAAAGACTACTCTTAAATGTCTAAATATTTGTCTGGGTTAACAATCCTTTTAATAAAGTGCAAATTTTCAACTTCTCTGCTAAACCTTGATCTCTAGATTATTACGAAGATGGAAATTTAACTTCGCGTTTAAAACAATCAGGATAATACATTTCGTATTGTTGGCGGATTCGCTCCGAGCGAAGTCAAGGTATAGAAAGCCGGAGTGCACACCAGCGCACGCAGTGGGTTACTTGGACAATAAAGGACGGTATTAAATAGTGTTAAAAAATAAACGTCAGATTATTAATCTTGTTATAATTTTGAAATAAGCCACCGCAGTTGCTATGTAGTGAATTGCAAATATATACGAGCGCAAAAAATGAATGTAAATTTTATAAATTTTCAACTGCAAAATGGAAAATAAACCAAAGAAGTAAGTTTATAGTGGCAGTGAGATGCAATGTTAATATTTGTTCTGCGCTCATGCGTAGTTCACGATATGTTCTATCTCTCTTACTCTGCAAAGAAGCCCTGAAGAAATTTATAAATCCCGGCAAAAGTAATCAAGATAATCGGATATTTTGATCGAATTATTGCATTCTCGTCGGTCTTTGACAAGTGTGCAAATTTTAAATTAAATCTGATCGCTTAAAGTAGGGCAAAATCGAGGCCAAAAAGTCAGTTACAAACATACATACAAGCAAACAAAATACAGGTGAAACTAATATAAACGTGTTAAAAAAAATTAAAAAACTAAAAAACAGGCTTCTAGAGTTAATATTAAACTAAAAAGTAAAAAATCATTCTTCACGTAAGAATAAAATTACTGACGAGAAAATCGATGTCACTGTTCTAAAAGCGTGGGGTGCTTTCATTCCGATACGCAGAATTAGTTTAAAAATGTCATACAAAGCACCCCACGCTTTCAGACAGTGACATTAATTTTCTCGTCAGTAATTTTATTATTATGGTAAGAATTATTTTTTACTTTTTACTCTAAAAGCGTGTTTTTTAGTTTTTTTAAACTATAATTTATTTTTCGCTATTTATATCAATTTGCTATTAAACAATCTCTATCTGTCTCCGTTTTAATATGCCAAACAATTTTAAAATTTAATTCGCTAATACCTTAATATAATTTTAAAAAATTATGTATTAAATAGTAAAAGCTCAAAAAGAATGCATCAGCCGGGAACCGAACACAGGACGCCCGCGTGGCAGGTGAGCATTCTACCACTGAACCACCGATGCGATGGACTGTGTTAAAATTTGTTCTGCGCGCGTACGTAGTTCACGCACAGCTAAGTACAAACATACATACATACAAGCAAACAAGATACAGGTGAAACTAATATAAGCGTGTTAAAGAGAGATACAGATAAATAGTTGATATACCATATATTATGACAGTACTACTTCTTTACGAATGATTCTTAGCTTAAGAGTAAGGCTTAAGGAATTGGCAACGATATAAACAAACACATCTAAAAATTTTAATAATACCTAGTGAGACACATTTAAACATACAATTATTTAATGTGACACTATTAATTTTCGAATATTTTTAATATATTTCAAGAGTACCACCCTCAGTACAACATATTTAAAAACCTTAAGAATAATTTTTTAATTCATTCCCCATTGCATAAGGCTTTTATCTTCCCTCGTATTTTAATTAATTGGAAAAGAAACAACAATGGCGACTACAGAGTTAAAACGAATTACATGAATTTTTTTACATTTTTGACTGCAGTAGGCTCATTTATATTCTCATATTTGTTTTTTAAATGGTGACAAAATAATAAAAGCTCTAAAATTTTGTTTTATTCTGCGTAAGGCTTATTTACATTACCTCCCTCGTATTTATGACCTGTGTCACGGGAAACCAACAATAAATTAATGTAGGTTGCATAACATTATGCTACCATAACTCGGTAACGTTTATTCGAATTAAAATTGTAAAATATTAATAATTATTTACGTGGATTAGAATTTTTTTGAAGTATAAAAACCGCGTGTGTAGTTTTAAATTTTAAAACCGTACGCATCAAAAGATGCAGAAGTAATTATTAACTTTTGTACATCTGGATCTAATATTTACAACAAATACCCACCGGTATATCATAAATTTGAAATTGGGTTTATTAGCAAAGATATGAATACTGTGATGAATTCTTTATTGCTTCCGTGTCCCTTATTTCCAACGCGCTAGCAGCGGTCCCGCATTTCTGATAAAATTACTTTATCTACAGGAATTTAGATTGTTTTTACAACAAGGCTATCCTGATTTGGTATCGACGATTTCCTTTTACCGGGGGACGTTCGGCAGTAATCCTGCAATGACAAGGTAAATACACTGTAAGGTTCTTGAACTCCAATAACACTAATAGATAAGCGACATTTAACTGAGAAAAAATACGAATATATATATACAAAAATGTTTATGCAGTGATAAAAGATATTCTTTTGTTTATTTTTATTTGTCGTGATAAAGATTATTTAGACTTGTGATTAAAAAATAAATTATTATCCAGGGTGTTCAGAAACGCCTTTCAAATTGCAAAATCTGGAGCTCATTTCAAATCGATTTGATGTAAGTTAGGGCTATTATTTAAAGATGGCGCTCTTAAGACTAGTTCGCATTAGTCAAGTAAACGGTAAACGCAAAATTCAAATACGAACGCAATAAATTCTTCTCTGGAGCTGTTGAATTTTTTATGTTGCAAATTATATCACCCTCTATATCCCACTAGTAGGATATCAAATAATA
Organism: Agelastica alni; assembly: GCA_950111635.1. NCBI lineage: Eukaryota > Metazoa > Arthropoda > Insecta > Coleoptera > Chrysomelidae > Agelastica > Agelastica alni. The sequence continues at coordinate 21,656,861 of OX467713.1, read as the reverse complement.
GAAGATACTGACGCCGCATACGATAATACCGAGGTTTTATAAACAATAATTGTGCAGTCAGTTGTTATCTCTTGTACTTGATTAAGGTAAATTGTTCCGTGGTCAGATCATCGAAAGGTGCATGCAAAAATGAAATAATTGTTAAACAATAGCTGTCGCGAATTACATTTGAATAAACTTTGCGGGCTGGGGTGGGCTCGGTCGCGCATGCGCACTTCGCCTGCCTGTGACGGAAAATCTACGAATCAATTGTTTAAGAATTATTTCATTTTTGCATGCACCTTTTAATGATCCTGGCCATGGAGCAATTTAATTTGGATCGGGAGCAGTTTTTTCGTGTTTCATTCATCGAAAAAGTCTTTATTACGGGCGATATTCGTGTTCGAAAATCAAGTATATGAAAATTCAATTTTTTCAATGTTTTCGGAAAATTTACAAGGGAGCTAATTTTTCTGCCGACGTCAGTAAATGGAGCTAATTGAAACTCGTTAAACTAACTGTCGCGAATTGCATTTAAATAAACTTTGCGGGCTGAGGTGGGCTGGGGTGGTCTCGGTGATGACGTTAACGTTACTGGCAGATAGATATTTTTTATGTAGAAGGTGATAGCGGTTGTCAACAGTGGTTTTAATAATATTAAAATATATTAACATATTTTGTACTCACTGTTGTACTACACACAATGAACTTTTCAGAAGCAATGGTGACATCATAGCTTCCTCTTCTATCTATTTGTCAAAAAGTGGCCTAGAGCGGACATCCCACTTTTATTACATTAATTATTCAATCATTTTAACCTACAAATAATTTAATGCTACAAATTTTAATGCTACAATTAATTGGAAAATTTTAAATTTTAAAGTTTTTAGTTTACACTTTTGTCGGTCCCAATGACTGCAAATTTTTTTTATTGAACGAAGTTTTTTGAGCACGCTGTATAGTAATCTCTACTTAATATAGTAAACACCCAAAAAACGACTTTACGTCTATCCCAAACAGCAACTTTACATCGTACAACGTGTATGTTTTTTAAATTTTCTAACATCGACTCTAATATTATTATTAACAAACTTAGAATTACATACATTTACATATCCACGGTATTTTTGTAAACAAGGGGAAGGATGGTCTTTACAAATAATTTATTATTATTACAAAAAATGGAAAACAAAAAAGAAAGATAAAAATGTTCATTGGTATCTATTTATTTAAAACAATAGCTTGCCCGTAAACTGAATATATTTAACAATAGAGGAACATAAATAAAAGAAACCTTTTTTGTAGATTATACTGACTGTATAAACAAAAACAGAAAATTGTACTTATTTCGTTGATATGAAATGTTTCCGTTCTTAAAAAAAAACAGCCGGATGAAGATGGAATATGAAGTAATTCATTAAACAACCTCAGATCTCTCCATTCTAAAAAGAGGTCAGCCGATTCCATAGATACTCGTAATGGCGAAATTGGTATTTCAGTTGCAAACGTTAGACGAAGCGATTTCGATGCGGTAATTGATTGTTGCGATGATCCCAAGTGTTATTAAAATATTTTTATCTATCTCGTTTAACGAAACCAGTAAAAACCTTTGATACGAGTACTTTTTTATGTAAGCTTCATGCAGCCAATATGACCATGCTTCAAAATTTCGGATAAGCTATAGTATGAATTTCATTATACGGAAGATATTGTAAGTAAATAAAAGTCAACTGTAATGACCATTACAAAAATATGAGTAATATAAAAAATAGGTACAGTGCAACAGAAGTAGCTTGGCGGGCGACTAGCCTCTAAAATAACAAATATTCGGCTGAATATACTTCACATTTCGTAAACTTCTTCCTCCGATTGTACTTGAGACTCACGATAACTGAAAATTTCGTCGTCTTTGTGAGCAGATTTTGTGTTTCTTCGCCCGCCAAACTACTTCTGTTGCACTGTAAAACTTGCCATATTTTCAACCACGTGTATGGCAATATGGCCATGCAAAATATTGTTAATGTATAGAATTATAATAAATGTTATTCAGGAATAATTAAATTAAAAAGTCAAAATAATAACGCTAATCCAAAAAATAAATTTATTATGACGGGTCAATATAGGGTAATTGCAAATACAAATTTATTATTCATAAAAATCAAATTTTTACCCACAATCTGGACAAGTGAAAATTTCTATGACATTATTTTTAGTGAGTCCCATTCACTCAGCATGGACGTAAACCTTGCATTTAGCACATAAGGGCATATCGACTCGTCTATCCTCTCGGCAGAGTTTACAATACCAAGAATCATTTACAATTTTATCTTGTAGTTTTAGTGATCTAGATATTTTCAATTTATTTTTGGTATTCGTACTTAATATTGAAATGTCCTTAGTTTTGTTTTCTTCATTGAACAGGTTTTTGTGACAACTTGGGCTCTACTGTTCAGAGCAGGTTTTTTGGGCTTCTTAGCTTTGGTTGGTGCCCAATCTGGAGTGGCAGCATCTTAGTTAACGAGTTGTTTTCATTCAAGGCAGGATTTTCTTCAATTTTTCATTAAGAATAAGATTTATTAGATTTATCGTGTACACTGAGAAGGCTGTCTGAGTCACTGCTGCTGTCATCATGGGTAGAAGTTTTGCCTCTAGTACAGTTTTTCTTTTGTAATCTTACACCAGATGTGGATGGACCAGTTTCTAAAGAAATTAAGAAATCGATAATATTTTTCTTAATTTCTTATAAACTAGATGTAGATCGAATTGTTTCTTGAGATATTTGTTGTTCCTTTACCCCTTTTTACAGCTTGAAACTCTTGGGTTATGTCTTCTTGACTCCATTGACCTCTTATGCCTCTAAAGCGAATACGACCTTTCTTTATTCTTGTAAAAATAAAAGAAAAATTATAATAAACTGTTTTCATATTATTAACATATATATTTCTACAAAGAAGCGTGCAGTAAGCTGTTAACAGCAAAAGTAATGGGAGAAAATTATACCAATCATACGCTAATAAAAGAAAAATACACATGTATAGCTATGTAGCCATGTCTATAGATAATGGCCATATTGCTTACATGTACCAAATCAACTGTTTTTTCAAATAATACGCACTATCATAAACTTATTAAAAAAATAACTGTACTATGTTCTCATTGTACATTTGCATGATCTAAAAGTAATATTAAATACTTACGTTATTGTTAGTATGACAAGAGATTTAATAAATTTTACTTTTACTATTTTCATTTGAAACGCATCACACACTCAAGCTGTTTGCTCAAAACTGATGACACTAGCGGCTGACGTATTTGGCGAACAAACTGTTTATTTTATACCTATTGCCACATCTACTTCAAATTCAAGGTAGTTACCGAGTCATAAGGAAGTAGCCATATTGCCTGTTTAGCATTATTTGCTACATGTACCTTATTTAGAGCAATCAAAACCTTTTGATATAGCATCATACTCCAAAATCGATCTTAGTATTTTCGACCATCGCCTATGACAAATTGTACAGGATGGATAAAGAATTATTATTAAGCAGTGTATAATTTTTTTTTTCTCGACTAGAATGCTTTTTGCGAGGCAGAGTCCATACTATGGTACGATGCTATGTGCGATGCAAGGTGCGGTGCGTTGTTATGGACATAACCTCAGTGACAAAAAATCGCTGTCGCATAAATCTACAATGCGATAAATAAATCAATAAATTAAAATGTTTTCCCTATGGATGTAATCACTCTTTTGCTTTGAACGAATACTAAACGACACAAACAACGTCGTTGAATACATCCGATAAAATGTTAAATTTTATTAAAAGGAAAGTTTTACAACTTATTTAAAAATTTCTGTCAGCACCCTGAGTAGTTTTTCCAGTAAAAGCGAATAACAGATAGTAGTTTTGACGAGCTGTTGGGAATAATTAATTATACGTATAAACGAGGGCGAAAACAATATGAACGAGACGGGCTTGGTCAAGAGTACCAACAACCGAATAGCATATATGAGAGCTCTGATGAAAGCAGAAGAAGTGAAAGATGTATGTAAGAACCGTAGCAACTAAAAGGAATTTCTACGGCGTTCCTACGGGAAAAAGAAGTGACTATATGTATGTTTGTACGTAACTTTGATTACTTTTTCGTTTCTTCTACCTTTAACGGCAATGTTGGTTTTAGTTGAGGTTTAAATAACATCGTGTGTATCTTGCATTAAAAATCGAAAAGGTTCTTGTTGAAAGCCAAACATATATACAAACATAATTAATAAAACAAACCCATTTTGGAGACTTCTATTCGTCCTATAAAGTCAAGAAAATTACCATATGACTGCGTAAACATACAATAGAAATACAACGGACGATTTTGTTTCAAGATATTTTATTAGATGGGCAAAGAGTTCTGCCTGTATTCACTTTAACAAAGAGTAGTATAAGATACTTCAAGACTCTTTAACATTATTTACTGAGAATATGGAAGGTTCATAAATTTTGTTAAATTGTTATACAGTGAAATAATTTTACAGTCGCGCTGTAAAATCGTGGAATTAGTACGTCATTTTAAGCCTACATAAAAGATTTAAGCACAAAATGTACCGAAAAGTATAAAGAGACTAAAGATAAAAACATTTTTGCATTTGCAAACAAACAAAATTCAAATTTTCAAAAAAAGTTCAATTGTTTTTTTCCAACGTACAAAGAAAATCCGCTTCTGTGAATGTACAATGGAGAAAAATACACGGGACAATTTCAGAATTTCATGTTAAAAGCTAGAGAAGATAAAAATGGGAATTAATTCATTAAATTTAAACAGCCTCAGATATCTCCATTCCAGAATGAGGTCACCTCATTCGAGACAATTGCGGAATTGGCATTTCAGTCTAAATTGCAAACATTAGACAGCGTAATTCGATGCGGTAACGGTTTGTTAGGCTAGATCCAGAGTGCTTTGAAAAGAATTAAAACACTTAAGAGAGACGCTGCGCCTGTGGGATAAGGTCGTCCCAAAAGGGAAAGGGACGGTCCAAAAAGTTGTTAGGCCAGTTTGCAATTACGACTAAATTAAAAATCATCAATGACCGTGTTGTTTTTGGGATATAGGTATTAGAATTAAAAAAACTATATTTCTTAAAATGCAACGTTTCGTCAATTTTATTTTGACATCTTCAGGGCACTGTAAGATAAAATTGTTGTTAAAAATATATAAATGTTAAGAAAAATACAAATATATATATATATATATATATAAAACATGAAAGGTAGTAAAAAAGAATTATGATTAATAAATGTTTGCAAATACAACACAGTAAACGATTATTTATAACCCTTTAGGATTGATACCCTTTAGGGTTATTTCCCCAGTGGTATGCTTTTCTTATGGTCGCAGGATGCTCCAAACACACCTGCCCGGTGGCGTCCCTGGTACCCTGATCCGTCAGTGTATTATCCTTTCACTCCTTGGCTGGTCAATGGAGTTTTCTTTAATTAGTCTTCTCTGGTTGGTATTTTTGTTTTTAAAGTTTTTTCCCATTAAATTCTTTTTCGGAATCTTGTCCCATTTTATTGTGAAGGGGTGTTTGTGGAGGGCCTCGATCTTGGTGTGACCAATTCCGTTGCTTTTCTACCCACCCTGACACTTTAGTCTATATGCAGTGTTCCTGGCCCGATCTTTTATCAGGAGATCCAAAAGTGGTACGTTGAGGGCTATTTGTAGTCTCTCTGTAGGAGCGGTGCTCATTGCCCTCGTTGCAGCTCGCAAAAATTTTCCTTGCAGGCTTCTTAACCGGTTCTCAGCCCCAGCTCCTTCCACCCTTGGCCACCAGACTACTGCTGTGTACGTTAGTGACGGTAGTAATACCGCCCGCTATAACCACATGCTTACCCTTGGTTTTAGACACCAGGTTTTTCCCATGGCTCTCTTGCATGCCCACAGTGAGGCATACATTTTATTTCTCTTCACCCCTTTCCCTTGACCTTAATTTTCAGAACTTTTTGTGCGAGATACCTTTCCCACACGCAAAGTAGAAGAGAAAACTGGTTTCGGCTTTGTAAAACTTTATTACTAAATTAATAAAACCTATTTTCTTTTCTTGCTAGCTTGACGTTCAATTCTTAAAGGTTGAAATTTAGTAACAAAATAAATGTCTATACTTTGATAGTTTTGGAAAACTACGACCGTACTATATATGAAAAAAGCCGCTCGCACAGAGATGTAATAAAGGCTTAATGTGTTGTAGCAGCAGTGGCGCATTGCGACCCGCTTAACTGAAAGGTTTCTCTTTCCTGGCCAAAGCCACGATTCACTGACCATGGTGAATTTATTGTTTCGGCGCCCCGGACGACAATTGAAAAAACTCCGGTTTCAAAAAGGCAAAAAGGGAATAAAACGTTCGGTGGGAATGTCGATTTCGTGAGGCACTGAATTTTCCCATGTTTTCACTAAAATAAACCTAGAGAGACGCCGTCTTCGGCGTCCGCATTTACTTTTTTAAATGTTTTTGAGATTTTCTCGAAAATCAATTTCAATTCCATTGTTGTTTGAAAGCGGATCGTTTTACAAATACGCAATCTATATTTTGATATTAATTGGAGTTGATTTGATAAAAATATAAAGTTTTTTAAATAATGCGCTCTTTATTTGGACGGCATTTTAAGAAAGCGATGAACAAGTTCACAAATGTACTTTGCTTCAGTAAGGAGGCTCTGAATGAAAAATTTTGTTTTTAGAACATCATAAAAGAGCAAACATTTTTAATCGTTTTTAGACACAGTTGAATAACAAATAAGTCGGGTTTAAAACGTTTTCCGACTTCTTCCGACACCTGGTCTCCATTGTTCTTGATCATTCCAAAGGTCTTTTTCCAAGCCTCTATCTCTTATTTCCTCATCAATCCCAGCTTTTCCTTGATCTTTCTTTCCATCTTCTTCCTGCTGGAGTCCACGTCATTATCTGTTTTGGCAGTCGCTCGTACGTCATTATTTGTTTTGGCCGTCGCTCGTACGTCATTCTCTGGACATTGCCGTACCATTTCAGTTGTTTCGTCTTTATGTCATCTACAATACTGTGCCGAACTCACATAATTTTTACTTAACTTGGTCATATTGTTAATAAAATGATTATTATTGTACAGGGTGATTCAAAACGCATATTTAAAGATTTATCAACTTTCTTAAATTAATTACCCTGTTTTTTATATAGTTTTTAGACAGAACTTTTACTGCTCTACAAGTTTTGTAAACAATTTTCTATACCTAAATTAAACCGTTATTGAGATATTTATTTTTTAACCTATTGATTACGAATTTGTATTATGTTTATTGTACAGTGCCATGGAAAACAAAAATATTGTTATAATTTTAGTTGTATCAACAGAGAAACGTTTTTGAGCAAAGAAAATACCATTACACAATTCATAATTTAAAATTTAAATCTCTTAATAACGGTTTAATTTAGGTATAGGGAGTTGTTACCAAAACATAAAGACCAGTAAAAGTTCTGTCCAACAACGTTATAAAATACAAAGTGATTTATTTAAAAAAGTTGAGAAATCTTTAAATATGCGTTTTGAATCACCCTTTACAATAATAATCATTTTAATAACAAATGACCAAGTAAAGAAAAAATACACAATACTAGAAAAACATAATGCAAAAAAATGTTTTAATTTACATTAATTATTATGATACAGGGTGTCAAATCAGACACTTTTTTGTGATAAAAGTGGTGTAAGGTAGCAAAACCCTGTATTGGAAGAATCCTTTATCGAAATATCTAATATTATACAGGGTGTTCTATTTAAAATAAGAAAGTTATAGTCAACTTCCGGTATAACCGAAAGTAGTTGAAGGCTCTTAATATTTTAGATCAATTCGGCATATCCGAAAGTCTTACACCTCAAATTTTGTGAATTTAATTACAAGTTTCTCTAAAACGTCTAATTGGAACTTCCAAAGAATCACCCTGTATATTTGTATAGCACAAAGGTCACAAAAAATAACAGGTCTTTCTCTAATTATTTGTAAGGCTTGTGTAAATTTTTTTATTAAAGTCAAGTGACTAATAAAACAGGTCTACAAAAAAAGAGGTATTGTTTGTTGTAAGGCAGCTGTGGATCATTTTAGAAATTATTTGCTTCATATAACTATAATTTTTTCTTGTAAAGTTACTACCATTTAAAGTTATAAACTATAACCCAAGTCATGAACATTCATACATATATAGAAAAATAATTGTAAAACATAAATTTTATTGCAAAACGTTAAGGTGTAATTTGAATTGTCCCCACTTCGTCGAATGTTTGCGAATTTAGCAATCAGTATAAAACTGTCAGCGACGGTGTGTACGTCTAACTTATTAGGAAAGAGACTACGACGCATGCAAGGGATCAAATAATTATTCCTCTATAAATGTGTTTATTTTACCCCATAACTGCTTAAAAAATTAATTAAATATTCTAATAATAAAAAAACTTAACTTTAACTTTTAAAAATAAACTAAGAATTTGAACCAAAAAAAAACATTACAAACCTAATGTGCTAATAAAGGTTCAAATAAACCACCTCGTTGTGCTAAACAATAACCAAATCTGTAAAATATCTGTAAGGTACAAAGGCTGCCAAACTATTAATCAAAAAGGTCTTTTGTTCGTTGGTTTGTAAGGCTTGTTTACATTTTTTTAATAAAGTACAACAAAAAATAATTTGCTCTAATATGAAGCCTCTAAATGAATATTCGTGTTTGCAAAACAGCAGGTCGTAAAAAAACGGTTTTACATTTTTGTCCATGTTCAACCAAAGCTAGAAAGAAAACTATAAAAAAATTTAATGTGTGTAGAAACAATTTCGTAAATTTCATTTTTCTACACGGGAAACTTTTTTACTGTACTTCGATATACTGGACGGAAAGTAATCATAATTTAACTGGTTTATTAAAATTTTATTTTAACACAAAATAATATATTTCTATCTTAAAAAACACAATACACTTGTACCGACTAGTGAACCACTGCAAGCAATGAAATTAATTCAAAGCCGTGGAAAAATAGGAATTAAACTAACGAAATGAAAATAAAACTGAATGACTCGTTACTATTGACGGTCGGAGGAATACCACTAATGCGTCGACTCGAGATAACGCGTTGAAGAAGGACGAAAGGGAGCCGGCCAGAGACATCGCGGAAGTAGGGGAAATATTATAGTTGTTAATATTTATAGTTGGTTGTGACAGTAAGGTGGAAAGGTCGTTCTCCGATTCTTCCTGTGGCTATAACAACGGTTTTAAAGACGTTGGTGTGCAGGGACGGATCGAAAAAGTATTTTAAAAAGGTGTTGTTATCGCAACAATGTGATTATTTATAAGGCTTATTTTATGATTGTTTTTAGTCTTGCAAGTAATATTTGGTATTATTTGCGCATGGTACTAACATTGAATTTATTTACCAAAACAAAGGCCAGCGCAATTTTTTCAGGAAAGCAAAACATTTCGTCTATGCTAGTTTATTTAATAATGATAATTTATACAAAATAATATTAAATGGTAACAAATAATCTCTCTCCTTTATGTTGTTAAGCACCCAAACTAATGATCGGATTTCGAGGCAGTTCTCATATTTTGCAGAACTATATTAAGAGCTTTGTTTCAACATGATTGATAATGAAAGGGTGGAATGTCGTAAACAAGGAATATCATTAATTTAAATTTTCTGGCAGAGTGAGAGAAACAAATAAACAAGATTAAATATAAAATTAATATGAACATCGTCACAGATATTGCCAGAGTCTTGGGACTTAAGGTGGTGGCGTTATTTTTAAACGTTACAAAATATCTCAGTTATAAATTCCAACAATATAAAAAGAAATTGACAAGAAATGATAAAAATAAAAGACATTTTTTGTGCACAGCCAACAATAATATAAAAATATATTGTCAAAAAATGATGAAGAATCTACGTGATTGGTGCAACTGCAATACCAACATTCTATTAAGAGCAGCAGCTTCGAAAATAAGAATAGCCTTAATGATTGCCAACCTTTGTAACGAAGACGGCACTTGAAGAAGAATAGCTATAAATAAAAATCCCCTGCAGCAGAAGATATACATATAAAATTAAATAAATAACAAAAGTAGTCTTAAAATGGTTTTAAAAAAAAAGTGAATTAATAAAAAATTATTAAATATTAATAAATAATAAGTGGCTTTTATTGTAATACTACTGAGTTTTATGTTAATCTTTATTGACCTTATATTCGCAGTGCAGAAAATAATCAATAAATCATTTAATATGCAAGAATTTTTGTACAAAAAATTTATAAAACAACATTAACAATATGCTTTTTTCAAATATATCTCACTCTTAATAAATCAGAATTAAAAATTAAAAAAAATATATATATATATATGTTTTCGTTTTTGTAAAATGCAAAATTAATTTTTCAATTATACCTGCTTTAGTTATTTGTTTGTAAAAATTAAAAAAAATAACGATTCGGTAACTTTTCCAAAAAAATAACTGCCCAGCTCATTCGGTGAATTCCAAAGATCCCTGTGTTTTGGGGTAGTTCTTCAGATTAGTTGTTAATGTTCTTAGTAATATCATTTCCCTCTCTTTAATTAGTGCAAAGGGTGATCGTCGGGTTTATGAGAAAATGAGAATAATAAGACTTCATCTAATTTCTAGAAATTATTCAGAGCACTGTTGAAATGGCTCTGCACTAAGTAAACAGTTTATAGATATGACGTTCCTTTATTTCGTGCAATATTAATTTTGTACAGCTGTAAATGGAAATTAAGAAAATTTATAAGATACACGAAGAAAAATACGTTATTTTAATTGAGATATACAGCAGCAATGAACAAAATTAAAAAAAAAATCAAAATGTGGCTGCACCGCAGAGTACCTACTAAAGATATCAAGAACAGCAAAAGTTACAAATAAAGAAGTTTTACAACAAACAAATGAAGATCGGGAAATACGGCACACAGTAAAAAGAAGGGAGACAGCATACTTGGGGTATGTGATGCACAATCAAAAGTACCGACTCTACAACTAACAATAGAAGAAAAAATTAAGGAAAAATGAAAAAAGGAAGAAAAAAAATGTCTTGGTTGCGGAATACTAGAAAATGAAACGAGATACGAAATGTAGGGAACAACAAGAAACCGAATAAAGATGGAACATGTGGTTAGAAACATCCAATAATGGATATAGGCACTGTAAAAAAAAGAAAAAATCTTTAATTGTTCATCTCACTTTTTAAATAAAAGGTTTTATAAATTTTTTAATTATTTTTTGTATTGTAGCCATATATTATATCTAATAATAACGATACCTTTAGATTCCAATAGGATGCAAATATTTACATTAAATAAACAAAATTATTTGTTCTCATAACCATAATTACTTCTCAGTCCCAAAAAGGTATTTTTGGCGCAATTTAGTGACAGCAGTTCCAAAGTTACCCTGTACTTAAAATAATACTTTATGTGAAATGAATACTGACCCCAGATGTACGATTATACATACGTACATACCCGTAGGGGTAGGCAGAGACCCCTTCCTTTCACTTGCTACGGTTCTTACACACATATTTTGCTTTCTTTACTTTCATCAGTGCTTTAATACATGCTCGTCGGTTGATGGTACATTTGACCTGGCCTTTCTTCAAAACAATGTTGTTCTGATCGAGATATGTTCGCCGAGGTCGGCTTCTACCAACTTGTCCATTTACACTCGCCTTATAAATTTGTTTCATCAATCTTCCTTCATCCATAATTTCTACGTGTCCAAACCATCTAAGCATTCATTTATCTATCCTTGTAACCACATCTTTTTTTACACCACAGCGTTCTCTTATCTCACCATGTTTTACTTTATCCAACCGATTCAACAGAGTTAGAGAGGGAGGCCAGGATATTCTCCGACAGATTCCTGTTTTTGTACAGGCAAATTAATGGAGAGCAACTTATCCTTTTGCATTTCGAGGAGGGGACGCAACTCCCTGGCTCGTGGTGCAGGAGACGTGAGTGCTCTCATCCCCCGAGACGTAGCAGCTCCCGCTCTTTGTCTGAAATCTCCATTGGACTCAATGCATTTTGGTGCTGAGAGCCTTCCTATATCTCGGGAGCGAGAGACGTAAAGCTCCCCGTGTGAAAGGGGCCTAAATGTTACTACAAACCTTATAGAACAAAGTTTCCACAAGAAAATAACGCTCTCGAGACCTGTCACCAATGTGATTGGCAATCAACTGGGTAATTTACCACAATCACCAAATAACCTTTTCGTCATCGAATTTAAGAATCCCAGATTGACATTCCTAACGATTCCTAATCATTTCATTTTAAGCACGCCTCAAAGAATGATCGTATGCGTAAGAAAAAATTTATTATTAAAAAGTGGTAAGCAAAGCAAGATCAGACCAAGACAGTCTGGGTATTGGTCTCGGTCCTGCTTATCTGGTCTTGGTTTTGCTCAAATACTTGTATTCTTTTTCTTGCTTATTCAGTCTTGATCTTGTTCATTTAATCTGTTACTTACGACGTCGTTTTAAAATTTATTTCAGGCTTTTTATAGATATAAATTATTAATGATCAACAATTAATATCTATAATTAATAAAACTTTATTGTACCACAATCTAAAAATTTAATCGTATTTTATTGGTTTTAATAGTTATATATCATTATAATAAATATTAGGTATCACGTTAGGTATTATGCGAGGTATAGTATAGTGGTATGTAGGGTATAGGTCGCCCCTCCACTGCGACCTTTAGAAGGACTACTGTGGCTCATACCTAGAGGTTACAGTTTACCGCACATTCTAGCACTTCTCACGAAGTACATGGTTGCATGGGGTGACACACTTTTTTAAAATCTGTAGGTTCTAGGTTAGTACAACCAAATATGTTAAACCTTATTCTTCTCAGGCTGGGGCATGAACATAGTATATGTTCAGCAGTTTCGTCTTCCACGCAGCAAAACCGACAGTCCGTTTGTTGTTTCAGACCTATCCTATCTTAGACGACAGTGTCTTGTAAGCAGTTTATTTAGAATTTGCAGGTTATTCCTGCACCATTCTGGTATCTGCTTAGTTGTGTTTCTTAATGGTTTAGGTAAGAACGCCTTCGGGTGAGTCAATCCTGGTATATCGGACCAGTGCGTGAGAATTTTCCTGTCTGCCCAGTCCAAAAAAAATTGTTTTAGCGGCACTTGTAGTGACTCCAAAGACCGGCTGTGTTCCTGTGAACGCAGATTCGGCTCCCTGTTTTGGGAGGGTGTCGGATTTTTTGTGTCCCTCCACCACAGTGCTTTTAAAGCAGCCTGGCTGTCTAATATTTTACTTATGTTTTTGTTTGCTAGAGGTATGTTAGTCAGCTTTCTTGAAGACAATTAGATAGCGAAAACTTCAGCCTAAAAGATTGTAGCATAGGTACCAGCCAAGACTGGTAGATATTTTACGTCTGGGGTTTTGGAGCTATCTGTGTTTATAATATATATTAAGAACCTTTAAAAAAAATCTCAAACCATTTTTTCCAGAATGGGAATTAAAGCCCATGCCGTTTCCACCAATGTAATATATATTTATTGCTTATAGCGCTAGGCTGACTCAGATACTGTTTTTACTCTTTTCCTGAGAGTTAATAAGTTTACTAAAAAGATGAAGCTAAATATAATTTGTTAAAATTTATAGCGACACTCTTCAGTTATATCCATTGTTGGATGATTTTCCTACTAGCTCTTTAAGTCGATATTCTTTAAATAACGTCCCAAACCGTTTTTGTCAAATATTCTCTTGTCTTGGCCTTGCAATTTTGCTCATCACCATTATTAAAAAACATTTTTATTTGTATCATATTAAACATTTCTTACTTATTGATTATTTCTTACTAGACAGTACGGGTTTAAAAGGTCGTCATAACAAAAACTATTTCTGCTTGACATCATTTTTACAACATAATTAAATTCCAATAATTGAAAATTCTACATTACAGGAAAGTTTGCCAACTAAACGGTACGATCAAATTCGAACTTATTAGACAAAAAAAAAGTGCGAGACATTTATAGAAAAGAGAAATAAAACGTTCGCGTGTTATTTTTGCCGAAGTTTTCCGGGCTCGTGGAAATTCCGTCGCAGTCGTTTTTCCGTTGTTCGGTATGACAGGGTAAAAAAAAGTGAACGAGTTTGGTAACAAGATTTCACAGTTTAGAAACGAATATCACGGAAATTTAATATTCCCTTTTATCATCATCTTTTTTTTACTGTTGTAGGAATACTAAAATTGCAGAAAATTCTCTACACATAATACTTGGAATTTAAATAAGCCAACTTCATAGGTAATAGGGATATTTTTACCGAATTCCAAAAATAATAATAAATGTACCAAAAAAAATTATTAGTTTTGAAAAATTCCTCACAGAGGCCATGATCAGTAGACCCCCAGCAATGACGTAAGCCTTGTTAAAAGAATAATTTTAACTGTTAGTTAGACAGCTAAGGTTATTAAGTCACAACAAATAAAGATATTAAAATGGATAATGAAAATATTGAGATCGTCCAAAAAATTAAATACCTTGGGATATGACTTGATCCACACATAAGCTTGAGCCAAGACACATTGGTTAAAAAATTGGTTTTCTTCATAGAAAACTTGCAAAACTTTTTACTTGGACAAAAAGAATTTAGTATAATATTTTTTATCCACATTTTACGTAGTGCGCTTTATTACTATTCTTATGTTTTAAGGAAGGTAGGTTGCAGGTCTTACAAAATAAAGTTACGCGAATTTTATCGAGCTATATTAGATATACTAGTATAAAAGGTATAACACAATAGCTAACAATTTTAATGTCAATCAAATCATAGAAGACAAAATAACAACGAACCAACTACCTGTGTATCTGTCAAACCATTTCATTCAAAGAGCTGATAAGTTGGAATACATCCTAAAAAGCAAAAATAAATATTTTGTGGGTAAATTTCACACAGCTGTATGGCAAAAATCCCTTTTTGTAAATGGTTTAAGTAGGTACAATAGCCTGCCAATGGAATAGTTTTTAATATAGACTTCAAAGCATAATGTATCGAAAACAAATATTTATATTTCATCAATAACAATTAAACTGTTTCACAAAAATTAGAAAAGTTTACAAATATTGGATTTTTGTTAAAAATTATTAACTTTTTTATTTACCAAGGTTATGTCTGTAATATATTAATTGTTTACTTTCTTATCTGATTAGTTTGTTTTCCAATTTAATAAGTTTTTGTTTAGGGCAAGTTGTTTTCTTTTGTATTTTCAAGAATTTTACATCAGTTTGTTATTTTTTTCACTTTATTTACTGTAATTAAAAATTTAGAATTTTAAATTAAAAAACTCCTAGACGTAAACTTAGTGAGGATGAAGCTAATGGGGCTATGGGTATGATTGAGGCTGGTCGTTGTTGACGTTTTTCATGTCAGTGAAAGTATCATTTTGCGGCTTCTTCGTAGATATTGAGCAACTGGAAACGTGAAAGAAAGACCTAGAAGTGGACGGCCAAGGGTTACCACCCCCGCACAAATTCGTTTTCTGACTGTGTATACCCGTAGATAACCTTTGAGGACCTGTCGGATCATACAACAGCGTCTGGAATGCTTCTGGTGTTTCGGTTTCAACTGAAACAGAACGTCGAAGATTACACGAGGTTAACTTACGTTCACGACGACTTTTAAGAAGAGTTCCTTTAACACATATTCATATGGGTGCTTAATTGGCATGGGCTAATAAACATGTGATTTGGAATGCTGAATTGAGGTCCATATTGTTCACAGATGATCTAGGTATGGACGGTTTCCTGTAGTCAGCGTGTTTGTGTATGGACTCTTCCTCTAGTGTCCAGAAATTGAAGAGCAGTGCAGGAAGCTTATTCGTTCAGAGGTGGTACAGTTGCTATTTGGGAAGGAGCAGCAGCTCAACTTTTTTTGTGGAGGAAATTGACAATAGAGGGGAACCAACAAAAATTGTCTGTTATTGTAAACGTCAAAAAATTTCCAGTATAATTCGCTGTTGGATATCCCACAAGAAAAAAATGTCCACTAAAATACCTTCGTTGCCGTGGTGATCTGACAAAATAACGCATTTTGATTGATTTAAAATTGCAGGTGTGGAATTTTCAGTTTAATCGCAATTCTCTTCGTTCTCAATTTCGTCATAAGTTAGCTCGAAAATAACCTTAGTTTCTTTCATTTACGCCAAAACTTGAAATTCGAAAAGAGCACATCGAAATCTATAAAATTACCCATTTTAAAAACTCCCGGTAAACTTTCCAGGTAAGCTGTATCCTAAGAACCAATTAATTGACTGTACTATAAGATAAGTTACCAATTTTAAAAAGTTTACCCACCCTAAAAAGTGTCGCGAATTTACCCATATGGCAATAAAAATCA
Source organism: Agelastica alni (assembly GCA_950111635.1). Lineage (NCBI taxonomy): Eukaryota > Metazoa > Arthropoda > Insecta > Coleoptera > Chrysomelidae > Agelastica > Agelastica alni. The sequence goes on along the minus strand of OX467713.1, from coordinate 21,640,460 downwards.
TTTGCATATTTTCGCAGATTACACGTGAATCCCTAAACCAAATAAACAGCATCGTGTTGTCAATTCCGCGATCTACCAGTCCCGTGGGTGAATTTCGTTAACGAACAAATTAATAATTAAAGAGCCAATAGCCTCAAGCGGAGGGATTTTCTTTATCTGAATCGAGTTAATTAAGCGGCAAATTCTTGTTTCTCATAATAAATTAAAATCTGTTAGGTAATAGGACCTACAAAGGTGCTACCGGCTCAGCTGTGGACCGTTTTCACGGCCAATTTACGGTAAAGTATAGCATAATCGGTTAGAACAGGTTGTATTTCCTGTAAAACACTTCACAGTTTCTTTTTCTTTTTCTTTGTTAAATTTTGAAAACTGTGGAGAACCATGGGCGTATAATACGTTATTATCATATAGAATATAATAAACTGAGAAATATCAACTCCTGGAGCTTCAATATTTCTCTATAAGATTGGGATTCAAATCATTCCTAAGATTTATTAACAGAATTATGTTGAAGAAAATAAATTATGATGTAAATAGGACACTAGTAGCGATATTAATGAATTACAGCGTTTATATGCGTATAAATAAAAAATAAATAAAATAACTTCTTGTGTTCTAATATGTCACACTGTGTGGAATTTATAGGTTACAATGTAATAAATAAAATTTTATACGTCTATTTTCTGAACCTATAATTATTAAGCAGTTATTGCAATTGATTTTTAAAGAAATATGACTCATTTATGTAATTAATAATAATAGTGGCAAAATAGGGAGCATAGATCGTGACACAAAAACACTTGAAACTGGTCGTTTACAACGAAAAAACAAATATTTTGAATCGTAAAGCTTTCATCGGCACAAATTATTCTTTCTAGAGCATCTCATTTTTAAAACTTGGAAATTAACTGCATTCTCGTAGAGAAATATTCTTCTATATAATAAGAAATTGTTGTAACTAAGCGAGATGGAACCGTCGAATAGAAATAAAATGTTTTTAAAATTTTTATTATCCAGCTTTTCATTTCTGAAATTGAAAAATATATTTCAATTGCTTTTTTTTTAAGTTTGCTGCAGAATTTCAGAAGTTTAATAAAAAAGCTGCAAAAAACCAACTTATTTTAGATTATTATTTCTTGTGTAAATCAGTTTTGTTTCATATAATTGTATTTTAAGTTGTATTCTTGGTATCTTTTATTATTCTTCGAATTTTTTAAACAATAACTCAACCTTATAACCACGTGAGAAGTTAGGAAAGTGATTCGCGAGGTCTGAGGTAAATTTTCAATACAATTTAAGCAAAACTTTTTTATTTTTTAACACGCTTATATTAGTTTTACATGTATGTTTGTTTGTAACTGACTCTTTGGCCTACTTTAAGCAATCAGATTTAATTTAAACTTTGCACACTTGCCAAAGATCGACGACAATTATCCCTATTAGTTTCACCAGGATTTATAAATTTCTTCAGGGATCTTTTGCATAAGAGTAAGAGAGATAGAACTAGTACGTGAACTACGCATGCGCACAGTTCCAATGTCATATTTTAATTCACCCAATCCAATATACTGGTGAGAAACGTGCCGAGGGATGAATGGCAAGAGGGTGAGTTAAAAAATCGAACTAAAAATCAAAAAATAAATTATAGTTTAAAAAAACTAAAAAACACGCCTATAGAGTTAATCAAACTAAAAGGTAAAAAATAATTCTTAACATAAGAATAAAATTACTGACGAGAAAATGTCACTACTCTAAAAGCGTGGGGTGCTTTGTAGGACATTTTTAAACTAACGCTTTTAGAACAGTTACATTAATTTTCTTGTCAGTATCTTATTTTATTCTTATGTTAAGAATTTGATAGAAGGTTATCTGACGATTTTCAAAACAATCTTAAACTCTTCTGGAAGTCCATAAGAACTGGAAAAAATCAGAAACCAAGATGGTAGTATGGTAAAAGAAAAGGAATGCGTATTAAAGAGATGGAAGAAATACTTCAAAAGTTTATTTGAGAAAAAGGATACACAAGTACAGGCCCCATTCGGAGACATGAGTAAAAGTTGCAATGAAAGTAAAATTAGTACGACAAAAATTGTGGAAGCATTGAACAGTATGAAATTGGATAAAGCTGCTGGGTACGACAGGATAACAGTTAAAATGCTGAAGGCTGGACAATGCGTGGTAACTAGAACTGTACCACCTTTTTAACCTTTGTTGGAAGAGTGGTAGCGTACCAGTCGACTGGTGCAAGGCCGTTATCGTGCCGCTTTGCAAGTGAAATGGTTCGCATCAGGACTGTAAGAACTACCGAGGTATTAGTTTATTTAGCAAAGTCGGCAAACTTTATGCAAAGTTATCAATTAAAAGAGTGACGAATGAAACAGAAGATGATATGGGATGTGCAAGCAGGAAGAGAAAGGAGATATATGGATCAGGTCTTTTCATTAAGAGGTATAGTCGAAAAATTCTTAGCTAAATGTCAGGTCTATTGCGCTTTTATAGATTTGAAAAAAGCCTATGACAGAGTGGTAAGACGTAAAATGTAGTCGACATTGACTAAGTATAGGGTGAACGATAGTTTAATACGAGCACTGAAATCACTTTACGAGGATTCCTCTGCTTCTGTCAGGATAAACAAAGCTTGCACGAAATAATTTAACATCGAAAAGGGTGTAAAACAGGGATGTGTAGCTTAGCCATGGCTGTTTAACTTATACATAGACGATTGTTTAAAAGATTGTAAAGAGAGTGCGCATGGATAGAGAATGAATGATTTTATCGTCAAAAGCCTTCTTTACGCCAATGATCAAATCATATTAGCGTCCTAAAGAGGAGTTGCAGGTGATGGTTAATGTTATGCATTATGCCCTAAAAATCAAAGGAATGAAAATGAATGTAAGCAAAACAAAAGTAATGGTTTTTGAAAGCGAGAAAAACATGACAAACTGTGAAGTTCCGATGAAGGGAGAAAGAGTGGAACAAGGAAATAAATTTGTGTACTTGGGTTCAAAGTTTACGAGAGATAGAAAGTATGACAGTAACATTGAGCGAAGGTTGTTTGCAGGAAAACAAATGAATGGGGCACTGCATTGCTTTATGAGCAGCCAGAAAGTGTCAAAAAAGGCACGTCTGCCTGTGCATAAAGGAGTGTAAGTTACTACATTTATGTACTATTCTATAGTGGATTACTAATTTCACGTGATAAGGAGAGTGATCGGATTTTTATAGTGGGTTACCAATTGCACGTGGTCAGCAGCTGATTCGTTTTGTGCTGGTTCATACACTTATGTATGGTAGTGAATGTTGGGTTTGGCAAAAGAAGCGTGAACATAGCATTAATGCTGTGGAGATGAGTGGTCTGAGAAGTATATCCGAAGTGACTCGGTTGGATAGAATAAAAAATAGTGAGATAAGAGAACGCTGTAAAAGAAGATGTGGTTGCAAAGATAGATAAAGGAGTACTTAGATGGTTTGGACACGTAGAAATTATGGCTGAAGGAAGATTAATAAAACAAATTAATAAGGCGATTGTGAATGGACAAGTCGGTAGAGGTCAACCTAGTCGAACATATCTCGATCAGATTAACATTGTTTTGAAGAAAGGCCAGGTCAAGAGTACCAACAACCGACGAGCAAGTTTGCGTGCACTGATAAAAGTAGAGGAAGCAAAATATGTTTTTAAGAACTGTAGCAAGTGGAAGGAAGTGGTCTTTGCATTTCCTTACCGGAAAAAGGCGTGACTATATGTATAAAAGAATTATTTTTTACTTTTTAGTTTGATTAATTCTAAAAGCGTGTTTTTTAATTTTTTTTAAACCATAATTTATTTAAAATGACACTGTTCTATTCGTTAACACGTATTTTCTTTTATATATTTTTTTAATTATTATTATTGATGGAACATAGAAAAATATTGAACCAAGCAGAGGGTTGTCAATTCTTTTTTTCGTACAGGAAAAAATTATACTTAACTTCGATAACCTTGTACTGGAACTGAATCATAGATCTCTTTAAAATATACTATAGTCCGTTCATAATTTGTCGATAGCACAAAATGTGCGTCCAAGTCATAAAACGGCCGTAATAGTCGTAAAATCATAGGCGGAGGTTCCTGAGGTGTTTATTCATGTCCGTACACAATTTGTTGATAGCTCACTGCAAGTTTGACCCTCATTAGGTTTAGTACGTTTTTGATCGCATTTAATTTACGGCTCGTTGGTGTTTCGGCGTCTACGGCAGTAATTAACGTCTCTAATATTTATTTTGCGAATTTTGTGCAGTGCGTGAGTAACTTTTTTTCATATTCCTACAAACATATACGTACCTTTCGTTCCTGCTTGTTTTGTTTGATTGCTTGCGATAGCTTCGTCATCATCATCAACATCATCAAGTTTTACACCGGTACTGTTGCGTACAGTCAGTAAGTCTGTCTATTCACCAAGAGAGAAGACTATTGTTTTGAACGTTCACGATGCTCTGCTTTCTCAGAATCCCACAAACACTGTTCAGAGCATAATCAAGAGTTGTGCCCACATGACGGGCGTAGGGAAGTCAACAATATATAGGTTCCTATCAGAAAGAAAAAAACAAGGTATAGCTAACCCAAATACAAACGAATACTTAAAGAGGGGGAGAAAACCTATTGAAATTGATGAATTTGCCAAAAATGGTATTCGAAGGAAAATTCACGAATTTTTTTACAAAAAAGAAATACCCAACTTAAACAAAATTTTACAAGAAGTTAGAGACGACCCGGATTTGCCTCATGTCGGACGAACCAAATTGTGGCAAGTTTTAAAAGAATTAAATTTCCGGTGGGAGAAATCAGACCGAAAATCACTTTTGATTGACCGGGAAGAGATAATATGTTGGAGAAGAAAGTATCTAAGATCTATACGAAAATTTAGGGCTGAAGGAAAGCCAATTTACTATCAGGACGAAACGTGGGTAAACGCAGGTCATACTCTCACAAAAATTTGGTCAGATAAAAATATATCAAGCTCCAGGCAAGCCTTTATGGAAGGTTGGTCTACTGGTATTTCCCCACCCTCTGGTAAAGGCAGTAGATTAATAGTTTCTCACATTGGCAGTGAAAAAGGATTTGCTAAGCATGGTTTGTTGGAATTTCAATCCAAAAGCACAAAAGACTATCACGAGGAGATGACAGCTGATGTTTTCGAAGAGTATTTTGAGCAGATGATTAAACATATACCACCAAACTCAATTATAGTATTAGATAATGCACCTTATCATTCACGACTAGTAGAAAGACTTCCAACGACTGCGTGGAAGAAACAGGATATCATTGAATGGCTGCGGAATAAGTCCCTGCCTTACAAAGATGGAATGGTTAAAGCAGAACTTTTAAAAATTGCCCGGCAACACAAATTCAAGTTCAAGAAATACGTAGTTGACAAAATGGCGGAAAGACGAAACATCACAGTCCTTAGACTTCCACCCTACCACTGCGAATTAAATCCAATTGAACTCATTTGGGCACAAATGAAAAGCTATGTGGCTAGAAAAAATACGTCATATAAAATACAAGCTGTACGTGAATTGTTATATGAGTCTTTACAACATATTACAGAACAAAATTGGCGAGATGCAGTAAGACATGTAATAGAAGAAGAACAAAAAATGTGGGATCTTGACAATATAATTGATGCGACTGTAGAGACACAACCGCTAATTATTAACCTGCAAGACGACTCGGATTCCGAAGATGATCCTGTTTATTTTGAATTTGAATAGTTTTGTAAGTAATCGTAGTTTATATCATTTAAAAATAGGTATTAATTAAATAAATGTATCTTTTACAAATTGCAAGTAACTTTTTATTTTTAAATAAAATAAAGAAATTTTATTAAAATAAAAATACAATTTACAGTACCTACAGTTTAAGAATATTAATATATTTATTTATTTAAAGTAACGTAATGATTTAATCATATACTCTACGACACTGGTCAGTCACTTCCACTCAAAATACCTACATAATCGGATTAAAAGTTCTATAGCTGTATTGTATTTCTTCAGATACAAGGTGGGTTAGTCGAAAACATCTTAAACTGCCAGTTTTAGGTTGGTTTTTGTTATTATATCATACTACCTGTCCTCTCTGTATTTCAGTTCTCTAATGAGGGTCAAACTTGCAGTGAGCTATCAACAAATTGTGTACGGACTATAGTTACTTGTACCACTTATGAATTAACTTTTTACGTAAACGCACCCTTCTTAACTGGATGAATTATAATAATACAAACACCGAAAAAATTTAAATGTCTTGGAAAAATCGAACGTCTTGATCGGTGATTTATTGTAAGAAAAAATCGATCGCTTTGATAGAAGAATGAACGGAAACCTCAACTCTGGTAGGATGTTGGAAGGATACTGATCGCAGACCTACTTCTTTGCGCGAGTGGCAATGAATGTTAGAAATAAAAATGAATTCCATAGGGTGCTCAGGAACGGCTTAAAAATGATTTAATTGAAACACAAGAAAAATTAATAAAGTGACAAATATACCGGCGCATCAACAGAAACTCTACTATGTCCCTACAAAATAAGCTTTATGCTGGTCCTATGCTAATAGTGATGGAAACATCGTAAATGCCCCTTGGTACAGCAAAAACAGAGACCTTCATCGGGACTTGAAAATTGAAAATGATAACCAGAACATTAAAAAATAACAAAGACCGACTCCATCCCCATGTAAATATTGAGGCCATCCAGCTCTATAAAAACACTGGACTTTAGTGAAATTAATTATCAAAACAACCCAAAAAACAGTCATTATTTTACCTTGGTTTAAGTTTCAATCTTAGTTAGTTTAATTTAAAACCAAGTTGCTTCGCAAGGAGTATTTTCTGAAATAATCAAAAAATGATTGTTTAAAATTGTATTTATAATAATAGCCACATAAACGCTTTTTCTACCCTCTAAAATATTTTGGAAGCGATACATTTTTCCTTCGTCCGATTTTGTTAAAACAGTCGAATTTAATATCACCACCACAAAACACGCAAGTGAAACGTAGCAATATTTTTTATGATAAAAGCATTTGGTCTAAATTTTGTATTAGGTCTTTTTCATGCACCACTGATTTTTGTTGCGTGCTTTCGAACACTAATGATTATCAGGCAATTGTATTGCTTGTAATATGGGGAAATGTCATGAGAATTGGAATTAGTTATACACAAGGCAGAATGTGGGTCCGTAAAAAATACTTAATTTGTTGTATTCTAAAAAATTTTACGAAAATATGTTGCAGTAAGGTACATTAAAAACAAAAACAAATATTTAACGCAAAAAAACAACGATGAACGTTTGGGTTAATAGAATTCTAGGCATATAAACAAAACAAGAAAGAAAATAACATATTTTCTTTGGAATAGTAATTTAAGAATACGAAACTGACCATTTTCAAAACTAGTCGACACTGAAACCGGTAAACCCTGTATAGTGAGGTATATTATTAATGAAAAATAAAAGTAATAAAACAAATGAAATATTATAAACGAATTTTTTATGATAAACTACATAACATTCACAGCTAATTTATATCGATGTCCATTAAAACCCGCTTCAATATAGTTTAATATTTTTTCATGCGACTAATATCACGCACGGGAACAGCATTAGCAGGTTATTTGAGGCATGAATAAACATCAGCTATTAACTTAGTACAAAAGGTCTATAACTAGCATTTGACATTTTAATTTAGAATATGTTTTGATTAACTCTTTTAACTCTATATATTTGAATATTCGAAATTGCTATTTTTTTGTAGCGATACAAATTACTGTAATATTCGTCAGTATTCCGTAATATTATACAACTACATAAAGCATATTTCACGAATATACGGCGGTTTCGGATAATCGTTAGAAACTCAATAACCAGTTTTTAACTGTACATTTAAGAAGTACGAAAAAAAATTCCCCCAATATTTTTAAAAAAATTTTTTTGAAAATTGGGAGTCAATATTTTTATTTGTGAGCACGAGTAATTTTTTAACAAAATCTGTTTTAAATGACTTTATTTATTGTACATAATAAGAAAAGTAGGTAAGTAATCCAAACAAATTTCACTAATTAACAAAGTGGATCAAGTTTCACATTGGATCTAATGGTGACATTGATGAGGCTGTTTTGGAAACCTGGCAACGAGGACTTGATACTGTCACTCCTGAAATTTGGGAAAAATGTGTTACAAAAGGAAAAATTTATTAGAAAAATGGTGGGTTGGTAAAAACCGCGTCGAAGCAGTTAATCCTAATATCATTTACAATTATTTACAATTATTTACTCTTTCAACTCTCTCTTATTGATTTGAAGTTATCTTGGAATGACCAAATCAATCACCCTTATAAAAAGCTTCAAAAAACGTATTTTGCTATATTCTCTCTTAAAAAATATTTCACTGTTTTAGGTCTGATTAACGTCTACCACAAACTTGCAAGAAAAGGCTCGGAAACTCCCCCAAACCGAGGACAGATGCTAGGGGGACCGAAGCGTACATCAAAGGACCGTGTCACAAAAGTACGGCAGAACTGTTGGCAATCAACAGGAATCAGCTAAGAATTACTACGGGCCTCTTGACCGGTCACGCACCTGTAAAGAAGCACCTCAACAATATGGGACTGTATAATGGAGACCTGACCTGCAGATTGTGCGGCAAGGATCTGGAAACAGTAAAACACATACTGGGCTGCTGCGGGACACTGGACCGCAAAAGACAGGCAATTTTTAGGCAGCCATCCGGCGACCCAGAGCTTTATTGCTCCCACCCAGTACAGAACTTGTACACACTTGTACAAGGTACGAAAGTACTGAATTGGGTACAATGATATAAAACATAGGCAAGATACAACGGGCCAACAGGCCTAAATGTCACCGGTGACAATGGCCAAACGGACCTAAATAGGTGTGGAGTTTTTAGTGTGTAGACCTGACATCAGTCAGGGAGTCTCATAGTAGACCTTGAGCTTACAGACTCATAACGGATTTTCTTCAACTCTGCAAAAAAACGTCTACCATGCTCTAAGCGTTTTAAACAGTTAATTATAATATAATTTCTTGGGGCCAAGCCACAGAGATAACCAGAGTCTTTATTCGACAAAAGCGCATTATCTGCCTTATTTTCAACAGAAAGTATCCATCTAAAAAAGTGCCCAGAAATTCACAAATATCCCACTAGAAATCACAATAATATTGAAAAAGTTTCATCATATGAAGCACAAAAAATCTTTTTAATGTGACAGGTATACTTATTAATATTTTAATAAATTTATTTGTAATTATTTTTAACAACAGAAAACGGATAGAGAAATAATTGGTTAACACGTTCTTCATAAATGGTTTATAAAATTATAAGTAGCATCCTAAGAACTAATTTTGTTTTCGATTTGTAACGGTAGGTGGCATTGCTTGTTTGTCACCTGCACAAAAAAATCTGCGACTACACTTTGTTTATAATTAACGATTAATTAATCACATCGCAATGGGAGCACTGTCGTGAAACCTGTTCAGAATACATTTTATGGTGATATCTGATAGTGGAATATAGCGAACGCTATATCTCGGTCGCCTTGGAAATCATGCCAGCTCATTTACAAACAAATCGTAATTAATTCATTAAAAATAATGTACATCAATATTCATGGTGTTATATTTCTTGTTTCTACTTTTTTCTTGCATTTCAAATCGAGCGGTCGAATGGCGCCTGAAACCCGCAATGAATTGTTGAATATTTATCGCTTTTTGTTCTGGTCTCGATTACTATATAATTGAAGGTTTATTACCACCAACGGGATGTTCGGAGTGCTCAAAATTCATTAAGAACCGAAATACACGTACAATATTATATTATTAAACCACCAATATTATTTCACGAAGCACATTTCGTTAATGCTAGTAAGTACCGAAAATCGGCTAAAAGTTTTACACGTGAACAATTTTGTTTTTTATTTTTAAAACGAATTCATAATTGAAAATTATTTTTTAATAATATTATTCACACTTTGTTTTAAATAAACTCTTAAAATATTTAAAAAAAAGATGTTTGCTTAATAATACTAATATTATTAAATATACACAAAATTATTAATTGTTAAATAATTGTGTAACATAATTTTAACTTGTAACTGAAAAAGTACAACAAAAAGTGGTATGGTTTTTAAAAAGAATACCTGAGAAACTAAACAGTGCAAAATAAAAAAAATCAAGATATAAAGAGTTTAAAATATGTGGTATTTAAAAATTACCAAATAAATGTACTTCATTGATTGAATAAAAAGGAAAAATATTAAACTCTAATACTTAACAAATATTTTCGTCTCCTCATTCTATACGATATTGAAAATTCTCTTTAAGAGCTTTACCCCTCTTTAAACAATCGTATTGAATACTTGTATCAAAATTTTATAATTATCTGACCAACAAACTCCTTTAAAGGACCTTTTCAATGTGCAGTTGCAAATTTTTAAGGACTTCCTAAGTGAAACAGTGTTTTTGGATTGTAAAAACCCATTCCAAACTTTAACCTGTGAAAATTTAAGTATCTCCTAATATCCACGTTGCTTTATTGTATTCTTACTCATAATAATTTAAAAAGAAAGAATTTGATCGAGATACGTTCGCCTTACCATTCACACTCGCCTTATAAATATGTCAAGACTATCTAAGCATCTCTTTATATTTGTTACTTTATCTTCTTTTACACCACAGCGTTCCGTTACTATACTATTGCTCACTATATCCATCACAGACATTACAGCTATACTTCTCAAACTACTCATCTCTGCAGCATTGATCTTACTACCATACATAAGTGTAGGAACCAACACACGTCTATGCAGAGCCAGTCGTGCTTTTTTTAAAACGTTCTGGCTGTATATTAAGTTATGCAGGGCCCCATTCATTTCTTCCATGCCAACACCCTGCGCTCAATGTAGCAGTTACACTTTCCGTCTTTCGTAAACTTTGAACAAAAGTATACAAACATTCACTTGTTCCACTTTTATTCTTCAATCAGGACCTTGCAGTTTAATATGCTTTATTTTTTTTTAAAAACGATTACTTTCGTCTTACTTACATTCACTTTCATCCCTTTGATTTTAAGGGCATCATGCATAATATTAACAGGTCAAGAGTACCAGCAACCGACGAGCATGTATGAAAGCGCTGATAAAAGTAGAAGAAGCGAATCATGTGTGTAAGAACCGTAGCGTAAGTGTAAACAAGTGGTCTCCGTTTGCGCCTTCTGGGAGAGACGTAACTATGTAAGTAAAGTATAATTAACCTTAATATTTGGAATATTACATGTTAACAAAAACCTTTACCGATTATAATTGGCGCAATCGATAGTATTTAGTTAGAGATGCTTAAAGTATAATGGAAATAATTCAATAATCTTAAGAAATGGATAAGAAAAAAAATGCATTAAATTTAAACGATAAAATCTTTAAACAAGCTATTTTACCGAGTCCATACTTGCAAGCGAATCAAGCTCTTTCAGACCGTTCTATTCGATACAATACTTCTCGGCGATATAAAAGTACCCCGTAGAGTACGATTTAGCGCAACAAAATAAGCAGACCAGAAGTATTTTATGAAGACACAAGACCTAATAATGCTCCCAGGAGTCCTACGGAATGAAAACTGCCAAGTATTCGAGTTGTAGTTGGCCAAAAATAAAGGATTATTTGTAAGTTGGTAGCCAGTTATATCTGACAAGCCTCTATTTATACCAGGTCTAACCAGATAAAGATAACCAATGCTACCGGTAACAATGTTTATAGAAATATGATAAAGCATTTTTCGTTATCTCTTTTAAATTAAGATTATTTGAAACATGGATTTATTTTTATACATTCCAAAATAAAAATTTATTGGCTTTTTTTAGTATTTAAGAAACAATTTTTTTTTAAATATAGCATACATTTTAATCAGCTAATTATTAAACAATTTTTTTTCTTTAAAACACGACACTCGTCCTTCAACACGAAGATAATAAATAATAAAAACCGTACGTTTACATTAATTTTTTTTTTCATTTCCTTAAATCAAAAGTTAAATTTAATACCAAATCTGCTTTAAATACACTTAAAAAACAAAGGGTATGATATTAGGTACCAAAATCAATAAATTAAAATTCAAGCCTAAATATTAGTATAATTTAACAATAAGTAAAATTAACCTTTAATGAAGTAAAATTAGAAATTTAAAATTTTTAAAAATTTATTATATGACAAATAAAAAAGAATTTATCAGGGCTATTAATTTTTTGTTTGAAAAAATTGTAGCATACATTTTAATCAGCTAATTATTAAACAATTCTTTTTATTGTTTGAAACACGACACTGGTCCTCCAACACGAAGATAATAAATAATAAAAACCGTAAGTTTACATCAATTTTTTTTTCATTTCCTTGAATTAAAAGTTAAATTTAATACCAAATCTGATACAATAGCAAATCTGCTTTGAAGGTGCTTTTAATTTTGCATTAAATTTATTGATCAGTGTTCATTTACAACAAAGTAATGACCAAAAAATACTCAATTTTTAAACTTATTTCATCCAACTTCGTCTTTAACGCATCAGAACTAATTTGTGCCACAATTAAAAGAATATATACCAACTTAAGACTTTGCAAATTTTTTAAAGATATTTTTTTTGGCTTATTATCCTTCACCCTTAAATTGGAGGTGGGTAATCTTATTCTCCTGAATTATTATATCTCTGGGGAACCAGTTTAATTTCTTTAATTGGGGTTTTTAAATGCTAAGATGGTATTGTAGCTCCGGAAGACAAAAATGAGTATTATTACCATTAACAAGAGTTAATATTCCTCACACCAGTTGACCCCGAATTTTCTAAATTGGTGTATATTACTTATTTGTGTTTTTATTGCTGTATTTTATATTTAAGACTAACATCATACAACACAATGAATAAATTGACGTACGCATAAATATAAACACCTAGATAAAACTAACGCCACGCTTTATTGAATTAATTTTAATAACTTTTTATGGACATCGGTTACAAAACAGTTAGAAAAAACGTGTTCGGAAATTTAAAAAATGAATTAGTATCAATATTTCTTCAAAAGATTGGAATAAAAATTATTTTTAAGACTTAATAATAAAATTGTAATGTTAAAAAAAATTTATGATAATGTAAATAGGAGACTGGTAGCGAAATTAATGATGTAAGTGCGGCAATAGTAGCATGTCTTACCTCCTCTACTTTGGATCATACCAGTTATGCGTCTAGGCATGTTTTTAAATAAATTTCGGATAGAATCCTGAGGAATTTGTTTTCCGTTAGGTTTGTAGGTGCAGGTATTTGACGTTTAAAATTTTTCTTGAGGTAATCCCTCGATCGGATTCAGATCCGGGCTTTTTAATGGCCACTGCATAACTGTTTTACCAACTTAATAAGGATAATCAGGAACCATCTCAGCTATGTGAGGTCAAGCTTTGTTTTGCATAAGCAGAAAATTGAGTTTAAAAAAGGACCTAAGAGCATCACATGTTTTATTACAATAAAATCGTCACAGAAACATTAGCAGAAACAGCCGCTACTAAACAACTGCTAAGAACAACCGATATGAAGACGCCAAGATCAATTACGGGCGAAACGCTTAGAGACAGAATGAAAAGCACTAATGTGACATTCCAGATATTGTAAGATAGTCCAGAATAAGATGACGAGCATGAAGAGACCACGTCGACAAAATGGCTGATAATCGACTACCCAAAATTGCAAAAGAGAAGAAAACAACCAACCGTAGACCTCCAGGAAGACCCCCCAAACGATGGTTCGAAAGCTGGACATCGAAGTCACAACTTAGGCTACAGCTTTGAAAAAGAACAAGACATTGTCACTAAATAAGAAGAAGAAGAAAACTTTCATTTCGGTCGTTATTGTTTCGTTTTCGCCCTTGCCCTGGCTTTTTAGGATAATTTCGTACCTTATTCTTTTCTTTAGGGGTCAAAAATTAAACAGTCTAACACAAGAAAACAATTTATAATCTTACTTTGAACGAAAATCTAACAGTTTAACAAATTCTTAAAATTGTAAATCTAAACTAATTGTTTTAATAGAAGCCATTAACAATATCCATAGCCTATTATTCAAATACTCGATAAACGAACATAAAAAAAATTAATTAATTTTTCGGAAAATTTTATATTGTTGCGTTAATTTTGTCCAGGAGTTTATATCTGTCTGCGGCAAAAAAAATTTTAACAATTCAAAGCTATGAATTTTTTATACTGAATTGAGTGAATGAACGAGGGCAATTTAAAAAAAAGATTTATCGATGCAGTTATATTTAACATATTTGGTTAAAGTTATGAAACGGGATACCAGGATAAAAATACAAATATTGAAATACCTACTGGAAATATTTTCACACAAATTTGGGGAGTTGTTTTCATAGTTATGACGTAATAGCTTTTTGAAATTTTTTATTGAATGATCGCGATTTAAAAAAGGGTTAATCGATGCAGTTACATTTAACAAATTTAGTAAACGTTATTAAATGGTATAATTGATTGCTTCATCCTGGATATGCACCAGGATAAAAATACTAATATCGAAATAAGGGAAATATTTTCACACAAATTTGGGGAACTATTTTTATAGTTTCATAGTCTTTTTTATCTTCTGGTTTCTACAAAAAGAAGAATCCTGTTATGTTTACGAAAAGTCGTGGGAACCATGGGAAAAAGATAAGAATTGCTAGTCCTCTTGAACTTTTGGAGACTGTATGTCTTGGAAAAAACTTGTGAGTTTTAAAGTTTGGAATTCGTTGAAAGATTAGCCCCGAAAGACAAATTTTCGGCAATATTGGTGAGTTCGTCTTCGTAGAGAGAACAAGCAAGTCAGCTTTAAAACACCACGTGGTAAAAAATTTACAAGCAATATAATTAGATAAAATCAATTAATTTAAAAAGCCATTAATCAGTGAAAATTTTCTAAAGAGACAGGAGGTTCTTAACTGTAAGCTTATTGTACAAATTTTACAATATAGTATCAAACAGCAAGTAGAATATACGAGCCAGCCAACTAGCTATCGAAAACTTAACATCGAATCGAGGCACGACGAGATTCAACAGAGGCAGAAACCGACATCATCATACATCCTTCAACAGCCATCTTCTAGAAACCTCCCTGTTGCTTGCCAGCGCATTGAGAGTACCTAATGTTTATGTGTGAGATATATGATTATTTAATAGCAATTATTGCTAGTTTTATTTATTTTAATTCAATTTATTAAAGCTTTTTAAAAAAATTTATTTATATAGTACGTGTATTTTCTCCTTATTGACAATCAAGGATCTGCAAATAATGAGGTTTATCGAAGATCAGTGCAAGACCTTCGACCGAATTTGTGAATACATTTAACATCTCAGCTCGAAGGAATTAAGATCAGTTACTTTTGTTAGGCACGGATTATTTATAAAATATTTCGGCACTGTATTTAAAAAATGTTATTAATGGGATCGAATTAGAAAAGGTTAGGTTAGGTATCATGTGAGTGGGGCGTGGTCGCCCCTCCACCGCGACCCTTAGTAGGTCTATTGTGGCTCACCCCTAGAGGCTACAGTTCACCGCACAATCCAGCCCTTCTTACGAAGTTCATGGTTGTATAGGGTGAGATTTTTTTAAAATCGGTAGGTTCTAGGTTGGTGTAACCAAATATGTTGAACCTTATTCTTCCCAGGCCGGGGCATGAACATAGTATATGTTCAGCAGTTTCGCCTTCCACGCAGCAAAATCGACAGTCCGTTCTGCTTCATTCTAGGATCTGCTTAGTTGTGTTTCTCGGGGGTTTAGGTAGAAACGCCTTCGAGTGAGTTAACCCTGGCATATCGGAACAGTACGTTAGTATTTTTCTCTCCGCCCAGTCCGAAATAATTGTTTTGGCGGCAATTCTGGTGATTCCAAAAACCGGTTCTGGTCCATATTTAGCCCCCTGTTTTGCAAAGGTGTCGGCTTTTCCGTTTCCCTTCACACCCTGGTGCCCAGGTACCCACAGTAGGGTCACCCTGTTGTTCGCACCCAGGTACTCTAGGGTTGAATTAGAATAACTAAAAAGGTTTTAGCACCTGACTCTAAATTATAAAAAAATTATAAGGTTTAAAAATATACAATATTTTAAAAAATGACAACTAGAAAAATATTCCAAAAATCCTTAAATTGAAAGTATCCTGTTAAGAGTTATATAAAGTTTACACATTCTTTTTTGCTTGTAAACATCTACTTTGTATGTTTCCTGCAACCTTAAAAGCAATAAAAATACCTTTGAAAATTCATCGGTCTTGATAGTAATATGTCAGCAAAAGTAGTCTTAATCGTACTGTCTATCTAGTAAAAGAAAATATTGAATATACGATTCCTTATCAAAGCGCACACAGACTCGAAGCATACAACTATTATCCATCTTTTCTGTCAATAAAATGAGGGTAAATGAGATAAGAAGATTCCTTTATTTACGTTATCTTACCTACGTTCTTGGATTTAGAAGTTAAAACACAGGTTCGATTGATGTTTTTAGATTAAGATTGAGATAAATTATTCGTTGGACGAAAAATTTAAATGCAACTGCGATCCGGTCACTTTAGTGATGCGACAAAACAATAATTGTTTATTTTATAAATTTTAGTTTAAAAAAATAAAAAACACGCTTTTAGAGTCAAAAATAATTCTAAACCTAAGAATAAAATTACTGACGAGAAAATTAATGTCAATGTTCTAAAAGCGTGGAGTGCTTTGTATGACATTTTAAACTAACTAACTAAGCGTTTTGGAATGAAACTAGCGAAAAATTAAAACGATTGATATCGAGCAGGTAATTATATAGTTGACTGAAATATAATTCCGGTCTCAAATATCTTAATTGATACAGCGCGTAAGATCTGGGTTCGGTTCCCAGTCTGAGCCGTCCGAATTATTTTTTCGTTTATCGAAAATTACTCACTAAGTAGGTTTCCCTTTTGTTTTATCCTTTCTTTCCTCTTTTTTATAATAAGCTCAAATGTCACACTCACCCTCTTGCCATTCATCCCTCGGCACGTTTCTCACCAGTATAGTGTATTGGGTGAATTATAATATGACATTGGAACTGCTCCCATGCGTAGTTCACGAACTACTTACTTTCATGCAAAGGATCCCCAAAGAAATTTATGAATCCTGACGAAACTAATCAGGATAATCGGGTATTTTGATCGAATTATTGCATTGTCGTCGGTCTTTGACAAGTGTGCGAAGTTTAAATTAAATCTGATCGCTTAAAGTAGGGCAAAATCGATGCCAAAGAGTTAGTTACAAACAAACATTCAAACGTATAGGTGAACAAATAAAAGTGCGTTAAAAAGTATCAGGGCCTGAGCTTTTACGTATTCTAATCGTAGTAGACAAACAAAAAACTCGTTGTTTATACAGTTTAAAATAACAATTCCTATTCAGGTTTTTTATTTCACCCTAACTTTATTTTATTATGAACAAAAGTTAATAAAAACCATCGTGTGTGTTTAAATATTAATAATGATTTTCAAAAAAAAATTAAAACCCAGAAACAGCCGAGTAGGTACTTAGTATTAATTTGTTAAGACCTTTTAGAGGTGTAGTTTAGTTTCATTTGCAGTCTGAATATAAAGGGAATAGGGGTATATACAATCAGATTTTTTTGTGGTACTTATCTTTATATAACTGACAGTTCTTTAAAATTATACAGTGGTTATACATTGTGCGTTTCAGATTTGCTTCATACTTGAAATGTTCACTGCCATCAATCAAAATGGTTTTTACATGCAAAACAATTACACTGCGCGTCAAAATTAACGCATAATTCTAAAATTATAAATTCAGTGGTAATAAATAAATTTTTCGCATTTCTTTTGTTTTCTTAAGGTTAGTATTGGTATTCTTATAAATAAAAAATGTTAATTTTTACAAAAAATATATTGCAATTAAAGTAACAGACATCATAAAAAAAAAACGACAGACTGATCCCAAATTTCAACCAGTCGCAAAAAAAGTTGATCTAATGTGTTTGGGGGGTTGTACAGTTGTCGTAGTCGCCTCCCAATTATGTCCCGAACAAGTTCTATTGGGTTGAGATCGAGACTTCTCGCAGGCCAATCTATCGCAAGAATTCCAACCTCCTAGCGATATTTTTGCACAATTCTTGCAACGTGTGGCGTGGCATTGTCTTGCATTAGCATGAAATTATCGCCAATAAAGGGTTCAAATGGCACGACGTGCTCCTCTAAAATGTCTGTAATGTATCTTTGTGCTGTTAGTCGCCCTCTATGTATCCTAACTAACTCTATACGTGCCTCCAAATTAATTTCACCCCACACCATCACTGAGCCGCCACCGTATTGTACAGTCCCTGCAATGTTACACCGTGCGTAGCGTTTCCCGGGTCTTCTGTACACTCAATTACGTCTGTCATAAAAAAAGACAGTATCTGGATTAATCGGTGCACAATATTCTTCCCCAATCAGCATTATTCCAAACAACATGTTCACGAGCAAAATGTAATCTTTCGTTTCTATGCTGTCTGGAAAATAATAGACCAGCGGTTGCCCTTCCAGTGCGCAGCTCATTTGCTGTAAGTCTTCTCCTTATCGTACTTTGGCTGATCCTAAAGGCGTAACGATCTAAAAATTCGTTTAATAACGAGGTACTGGTAACAAACCTTTGCCTCAGTCGCAAAAATTGGTCTTAGTTAGGAGTTGTAACCCTTCTACGACCTTGGCCGGGTTTTCTTGCGTTACTCCCAGTGACTGAGTGACATAAAACCGTTCAGCAAGTTCAACTTGATTATATCCTTCTTCGCGAAGAGTAATAATTCTAATGCACTTCGATCCTGCCAAATATCGACTTTCTCTCTGCTGAAGGTTCATTTTAAGGGAAAATACTTAAATTTACAAAGTATTTTGATGATTTAGCAAAACGTATTCAAACTTCGAAGTAAAATGAAGAACTATTATCATGTTTTGTAGATAGTTTTAATTTTAAAAAATAATCAAAAACATCACCGTTTTTGCAGTTCTACCGATAAAGTATTACAATATACCGGACGGAGGTGAAAGATATGTATTTTTACAAAAATCGAAACATGAAAATTATTTGAATTGGCACGATTTTTAAAATTATGCGTTTATTGTGACGCGCAGTATACTATTAGTAAAAAAAGTAAAAGCGTTTTTAAGATCAGTTTAAAGCTTGAGGATAAGTATATATCGTCCGTAATTATCCGATGAATATAACCGCTCTCAACTGATTATTTATCGATGCATTGATACTACTTTAATACTGGCAATTTTCTACTTCTGTTAAGTTTTTATGCCATTAAAAACAAGTTTAATTAACAGACGTTGCAGCAAGAAATAGTAAAAATATAACTACTGTAACGTGTATTAAAATTCCTTAATGTTTCTACATAAAAAGCGTTTGCAAGAGCTGTAATTTTAGGGATCCCGTAGATGTACAGTAGTGACTTGACGAAGATAATAAAAATATGAGATACTCTCCCTTTCGGAGATAGTAATCTTAGCACAGATTGAAGAGGAAGAGCTGATAGGATACTATAAAAGTAAACTGCGTGAATTTCATTCACAAGTACGGAATAGTTAATAAAAAAATTTAACTGGAAACCTTCTCACTACAATGAGCTACATCCTGTTTTAATCAACATAATTTCACAATACAACCGCTTTTAAACAAGTTTTTTGACACAAAAGAACAAAAAAAAAAAGGAATTCAAACAGTTATCAGTTGCCGAGTAAATAATAATCTTTTGGAGTTTTTATTTAACTCACGAAAATTAGGAATCGTCTAAATTAAATCTGTTATAGAGAAAAAAATTCCACACAAAGAATGTCTGAAACACCAAAATTATTAACGCAAACAAACTGTAAGAGGTAATTTTTAGATTAAAAAATGATATTTTTTTAATTAATTAGTTAATGCAGGTAAAACAAAAATGTGCTAAAAACATTATAAATAAACATTGTATGTTTGAAATTTCTTAACCACAATTAGATAGGTACTTAAATCTAAACTTAAATTAAGCAAAAGTTTAGCGATACTTAAAAAAAATTAGCTATTCTTTTATAAATAGGCTAAAAATAGGAAAAAATATCATGTTTCATGACTAACAAACCATGTACCAAAAATAAGAATTGGTTGCATAAAAGCCTTTTGATGAAAGGAGAAATTAATTCTTTAGTCGGATTCCAGCCACTTCATAACGGGAATTTGTAATTTTTCACTTGGCAAAACCACAAGGCCAACTCTGGTAATTAAATTGAATTATTTAGTTGTAAAAGGAAATAGGTCTCGTGATTAATGAACAAAAATTCAAGCTACTACTGCAAAGCAGACAACAACGCAATCGATTAGACCAAAACATCACATTTGATAATTACAAATTTTGAAGTAATAAAATACTTTACCTATTAACGCAGCAAATAGAGCATAGCACCCAATACTACCCATCTTAAAATCGAGAGATGTACACAGGAAGACAAAAATTAGAGTCTACAAAACAATGATCCGCACAGTTTTGACAAACGGAGCTGAAACGTGGACACTCTTAGTCAAAAACGCAGAGCTTAATAGATAGATCCGCAAACTGATCTACCCGTTCAATCGAATCGAATTTAATTGAGAAGTCAAGATAACATCCCTGTGATAGAGTCGTTTTTGTTGTTTTTTTTGTATATCATTTTTAATATCGACTACTCTCCCCTAACAGAAAGGGTGGGTTTTTTCTAATACGTCGCCAGAAACTTCACCAGTGGGTGTTAGGTTAGGACGTTAGGTTAGGTTAGGCTAATTTTTTTACTTTTACTGCCCCAATAAATACCGATTATTATTAGCCTAACCCAAACCAATACCAACAGTACTTGGTGAAGAACCTTGTAAATGCGGGGACGTATTAAAAAGGACCCGAAAGAGTGATGTTAAAACTTAGAAGTTAGGATTGTATTAATTTCATTTCCTCCGAAAGAAGGCAAAAAAAATTGGGTATTATTGGTTTTGGGTCAGTTACCCAACATTATAATTGGGCTGATTTTCAAAATAGGCGCCTTATTTTTACATGGAATATGATGTTAAGTGGAGAAGAACCAATTTAAGGCTTCAACTTCGGAAATGGAAATAAGTAATTTTATTAAAAATATTACTTGATAAAACATACATAATAGGTTGGGATAGGTCTTCATTAAGAATTTCCTCGCTGTATACTAAAAAAAGGGTTCGGTTGGGTTGGTATTGTGAAGATTACGGGAGCTAGAGATTGACTTTTTTTTTTTGCCTCATTGTAGACTGTGAAAATTCAGTATCCTTCACATAAACATTTTATGAGGGCTTTGGATTTTATACGAGATTTAGGGGGAAATGGGGACCGTACCTAAGTTGCAACCGACGAAAAATAGTCTTCTCCCATAAATTTGCTACAAAATATTTGCGTAATATTAATTTGTATATTGTACATATAAATATTTGAATACTATCTACAAATAAAGACCAATAATGGTAAAGTGTTTTATCAGTTCAACGGTTATTAATAACAGATATTATCAAGAAATATTTAAATCTTATTATTGTTATTCGTTTACATAGTCCTTATTTAGATTTCTATAAAAAGCTTTAAATTTATATATGCAAAAATATTTAAAATCTGGAAATACTTAAAATATTGACAACACTGCAGTTACATATCAGATGAAGTCATTCTATTATTAAAGATGTATAACTTTGCACATCGTGATTTTTAAAGTTTACCACCCATTTTTTGTAAAAGACAATAAAAAACAGTTACTGTGTCACTGTTGGGGTTTAAAGCAATATAATTATTTATTATTAAGTACACAGGGTAAATTTTACGGTTACCATCATTTGAGGTGAAATTGATCTCCTGTGGGGAGATTGTTCACTAAATCATCGTTTCATAAATTTAAATTTACCGCTGAAACCAAAGCGTTGATGAGGACGACGATTTCTAGGAGCAAAAAGGGGTCTTTTCTAATAGGTCCCCATTTTTTCAATTTCTACTCTAACTTATATTATTTGAAGATGGATTTTACACATAAGGCAAGACTGATAACGTTTATTGAAAAATCTCACATGGACTATTGATCAATGATAGTCCTTTATATATATTTTAAACTTGATCAATTTCACCTCAAATGACGGTACTTACAGAATACCTAACAGTCTAAGATGCGAAGTAAAATCGACCTTCAACCATCTGTTTAATGAATAAAAATTATTTTATAAGTAATTTAGTATGTTAAAAATTATAAAAAAAATGGGTCGCCTGAAAAAATCCTGGCCAGGCTGTAATTAATTAAAAATTCAAAAATGACTTTTTTTTTAAATTCTACCGGTAAGTTTAACGAAAAATTTTACACCAACCGTTAGTACAAAGCCTATAGAATATGTAAACGTAGGAAGGCTTATATTTTTCCCGGTCTAACTATTGGGTTGCCAGGTATAAATAGGTATTTTGGTACTAGTTATTTTCATTACTTGTTTAATTTATAAATTAAACATAAAAATAAGCGTTGTTTTATTGCGAACACAATGATATAGGGTTGCCCGCAAAAATTCTGTCCTGAATAATGGTTGTAAAATTTTAAAAAATAAAATTTGAATGCGACTGTGAACATGCGACAAAGAGGTCCGAGACAAATATCTCGTGTGGTAGACGAAGACACAAAGTTCTTGCTGCGCGCGGTGCCACCGCAGGATGTAAGAGAACGTATATTAGTAGTTCATGCAATAGAGAATGATAGCGATAGACTAGTAAACAACAATATTTCGGAGCAACTGGTAGTATACGTACGAAAGAAATATGAAATAATAATAGATTAATTAATTTTAGTTAATTAATTAATAGATTAATATAATATTTTGAAAATATGTATTTGATTATAAATGCTGCATTAGAGTGTACAAATATTGTCGTGAATAAAAATCAGAAAGCGATGTATACTTGCTTGTAATATTTATATTTTTTCAAGAAAGTAAATAAAAATATACAAAATAAACCGTCGAAAATTTGAAATTAAAAAATTAAAAAACCAACAAACCTTAAGGATATTTTGTTTAGTACAAAAATTTTATTATGCTACACCATAAATATAAATATTACATTAATACGCATGTTCACAGTTGCATTAAAATTTTATTTTTTAAAATTCGACAGCCATCTTCAGGACAGACTTTTTGCGGGCAACCCTATATTATTTTGTTCGCAATAAAACAGCGCTTATTTTTATGTTTAATTTATAGATTAAACAAGAAGGTGAAAATAACTAGGACCAAAATACCTGTTTATACCTGGCCAAAATATAAAATGGGAAAAATATAGGCAACTCTACGTTTGCATATTCTATAGGCTTTGTACTAACAGTTGGTGTAAAATTTTTTCGCTAAACCCATCGGTAGAAATTAAAAAAAAATCATTTTTGAATTTTTTATTTATTATAGCCTGGCCAGGATTTTTTTAAGCAGCCCATTTTTTTTATAATTTTTAACATACCAAATTACTTATAAAATAATTTTTATCCATTAAACAGATAAGTAAAGGTCGATCTTGCTTCTCCACTATAACAAACGACGTGAATTTTTAAAAAAATAATCGTCATTTTAGGGCTTGTATTCCATCATTTTTTGGAGATGTGCATTTGAGACACGTCATAACTTAAAATCGATAAAAAATATACTGAAATAAATATTGTTATAATATAAAAAAGATAAGCATAAAATTATAATCAATAAATAAGTATCAGGTATTGAATTAATTTATTTTAATAGAACCATTAAACAAAAATATAATATTTTTATTTTGTTAGTGCGTATTTAATTTTTGTATCAGAATTTGAAGTAATATTCATTGCAAAAAAATGTTTTCAATTTTAAAGTAGCTAGTCACTAATACGTATTTGTTTTTAAAAACAAAATTATTCAGTTGGGAAAATACCTCAGTTAAATATTTGTGGAATCAGTCAATGTTATTAAATAACTGATGTTAGCGTGAATTGGTTATATATGTACTTGTTTAAACCATTATTTAGCAACTTAATTTTATCACACATTTTTTATTAATACCTAAAACAAATCGGCGCAATAAATAAACTCATTGCGAACTAGCCATGCGCTACTGAATCTTTTTTAGTTTTAGAGAAAAACAATACAGATATTTAATATTTTTTATAAAAACTGGACGTACCTACCAAGTGTTAATTAATTTTTTTGCTGTGTAAAATACACGAATAGTTTTTTTAGAATTGGAAAAAAATGTTACAATTTTATTTCAAATATTTATAGAATTAGTTTTATTATTTAAAACTTATAAGAACCAAGGCAAATGTAATTTTTTCCTTAAACAAACGAAGTAATTCTAAATTATGTTTTTTTTTATCGCAATGTGCGAAAAAGAAAATAGAATATATTATACCTCGTGGAAAATGATTTTCCACAATAATTTTATCACAAGATATATCTGGATGAGTAAGAATGTCTTAAATTTCTATAATTACCTATTAATTGACACAATTTGTTAAAATTAATAAAATAAACAATATTTTAAAAGCCCATCAAATAAAAAGATAATTGATGCAAACATTTACTCATTTATGTAACTTCTCAATGAAATTCATTTTTTTGGTTACACGCAATATAAAACCAATGGTTTGCATCAAAAAGATATACGAAAAAAAATACCTTGTTCATTATCCAATTGCCCGCAAACGCCACCGAAACTCACACAAACAAGAACCACTTGCAACAGCATCACAAAGTTAAGTTTTCCACCGAATAGATTTTCCACCATACTTTATCCAGTAATCGTAAATCCACAAAAACGTTCCCGCGACACTTAAACAATCATCACCCTCCTTCGATGAATCAAAAAAAGTCCGCAAAAGTTTTCAAAAGCTCACGCGCGTATTCGGAAAATGCTTCGCCGGTTAACCGGATCGCAAAGACCAACGTACCCAGTTCAGCGGTCAAAATGCCACTAGTGCTGGCGCTAAGATGTTGATTCGAAGCGTGCGCCCGGCCAATAGCTCTGCAGATCCGACACGCACCGAACGCCTACGAAGTTTTTTTGTTTTGTTTTTTTTCTACAACCGGCGCTTTCCGATTTTTGTTTCAATAAAAAAAAATTCTTTTGGTAAAATTATTGTTCTCGAAATTACAGAATCACGTGAACACGACATAAGTAACGTAAAATGGAGTGGTTGGAAATAGTTCTTAACTTTAGACTACGAAAACAGTCAAACCTTCTTCTTTTGATATCTGAACACCAAAAATTAAAAAATGATCTTTACAAAACATAAACTCCTGGTCAAAATTAACGCAAGAACATATGAACATATGGACATTGATTACATTAAAAGTAAAAAAAAATTAATTAGCTTCAATATGTCCCTATAAAATTGGATTAAAAATAACAAAATGTTAATGTGGAAATATAATAATTATGGTGTAAATAGGACACCAGTAGCGATATTATTACAGAACTATATAAGCATGCGTAGCTTTTTGTGCACATTTGTGCATGCGCTGTAGAAAGACAGTAGTGCCAGGGGCGGCATCAGAAAAATTTTATCACCAGATTTACTCCGCTAATCTTAAATCGACATTTTTCAAGAAATTTTCCCAATAGTTATAAATGGTCCTGTATATAGCTAGTAGCTATTTACCATATAAACCAGAGAGCTATCGCCCAATCGCGCTTTTAAGTGCCAGTTATAAACTATTAGAACGCCTTTTATACAATAGAATAAGCGTGAAGATCCTAGAAAGCATACCAGTCGAGCAAGCTGGATTCAGGCCAAAGCGAAGCTGTACCGTCTTGGCACTTACGACTTATATAGAGGCCGGATACCAGAAGCAGCTCAAAACATCCGTCGCATTCATAGACCTGACTGCAGCATATGACACAGTCTGGAAACAAGGACTGCTCTATAAACTCCTACGTCAAATACCCTGTAAAACAACTGTGGGTTTTATCGATAATATGCTGAGCAATAGATTATTTCGCGTTGTCATGGGAAACTCACTGAGCGATTGGAAGAAACTCAATAACGGCCTACCTAAAGGCTCAGTATTAGCTCCTCTCCTGTTCAGCTGTTACATTGCGGATATGCCCACAACAAGATCTAGAAAATTTGGCTATGCTGATGATTGTGCAATAGCAACCAGAAGCAAATCGATTGAAGAGACGGAAGAAGTGCTAACAGATGACTTGGAAACCCTAGAGAAATACTTTCACAACTGGAGACTCCAACCTAGTGCAAGCAAGACGGAGGTTGCTTGTTTTCACCTAAACAACCGCATGGCCAATAGAGAACTCAATGTGAGCTTTGGTAACAGGCTGCTGCACCACAACCGGTATCCTAAATACCTGGGAGTTACTCTCGATAGAACTTTATCCTTTAAACAACACCTAACTAAGACTGCCTCAAAACTCAAAACAAGGAATAACATCATACAAAAACTCTGTGGCACTTCATGGGGATCCTCCGCAACGACGCTTCGATGTTCCGCTTTAGGGCTGGTCTACTTTACGGCGGAATATTGTGCTCCGGTCTGGCTAAACAGCCCTCATGTCAAAATGGTCGACGTTCAATTGAATCACACGATGCGTTTAATCTTGGGCACAATTAAATCTACACCGAGTTATTGGCTACCAGTTCTAAGCCATATCCCTCCTTCATCGATACGGAGATCCACTGCACTTGTCAGAGAGTACAACAAGGTTATTCAAAACCCACACCAACCAATAAACAGAGACATCGAGGACATAGACAGGAATAGGTTGCGCTCAAGAAAACCCCCCATCAAAACGGCTCTAAACTTGGAGGCCGTTGACTTCAACCCAATAAAGGAGTGGAGGCAGAAATGGACCGAAGCAGCCCAACCGGAATTTCTCAACATGCCGTGCATAACAACTCCCTCAGCCGGCTTTGAACTACCACGCAAGACATGGGTAGCACTTAACCGGATTAGGACCAACCACGGCAGATGTGCCGATGCCTTCTACAAGTGGAACATAATACCCTCCCCACAGTGTGACTGCGGCGCTGAAAGGCAGACGATCCGCCACATCACGGAAGATTGCAACCTGAGGGCATATGGAGGTCAGCCAAATGAGTTCCTGACAGCGACACCAGAATCAATTGATTATATTAACAACTTAGACATTCAACTGTAATTATGCTATATTTTTGTGTTTTTATACTTTACATTTTTACACTGTTTGTACATTGTGCTATATGTTGTCCTGTTAACTTATACAATATTTTATGTGATGTATGCCATACGATAAATAAATAAATAAGCTATTTGGTACTATCTCAATTGCATATTCAGGTTCCTTCAGATTTCTAGGTTATTTGACTTTTAACATTTTTAATAAGGTGATCCAATAACTGCTCGTTTGGATTCAGATACAGGCTTTTTGGTGGCCACTGCATAACTGGTATACCAACTTAATTGAGATAATCCAGTACCTCTTCATAGCTATCTCAAGATAGTAATTAGTAGTCATTGATCTCGTACAGATATCTGATTCTGTGCGAATCATACATACATACAAATAAAAGCATATACCATCCCAGAACATAACTAAGCCACCGCCGAACGAAATACCTACAAATGTAACGGGTTTTGCAAACCCATTAGGCCAATTCTTGTAATTAAATTGAATTATTTAGTTGTAAAAGCCGGAACTGCTTTATTTGTATAGTTTTTACCTACTTTTTCGATACATGAATATGCTGATTAGAGACTTTGTTCAATAGTAAAATATAATTCTGATTTTGGTTAAAAACAACGAATTTTACGTTGGTAACAGATACAATTTTAATTTAAAGCATATGTGCACTGTGTGTCGTAGTTAAATCGGAAATAAAACTGTTGAGTTTTAATTTATTGTAAGTTTTCTTAAAAATGTATTTACTAAATTATTGTCAGCTTTCTTAAAGAAACAATGTATTTTAGACTATTTCTGGTTCAATCTGTAAATCTTTTTATTAAGAAGGCTGCTTTTTTTATTGTTCAGACTTTTAGGAGGTAAATACATACATACATACATATAGTCACGCCTTTTTTCCGTAGGGGTAGACAGAGACCACTTCCTTTCACTTCCGCTACGGTTCTTACACACATCTTTTGCTGGTGAAATTTTTTAGGTAAGGTAAAGACACGATTCCAATTATAATTTAAAAACCTACATTCCTAGAAGATTGTCGACAAAATTTGTAAAAAAAAATTGGAAATATACAATATTTGCTTAGAACAGCATGAAAAACAACTTTGAGCACTGTACAAATACTTGTTCATAATAAATTTGATTTGACCCACTCTTTATATTTAAAGTAGTCATAAATTTAAACAAAGTAAAGAAATGGTGGATAAATGAAAAGTGTCCTAAATAATTAACCTTGCGGAAACATGGTTTAGGAGCAAATATTCCTGTTTTATTTTAAAAAATAATTGCTCGTTAAAGAAAATATTTTTAAAGAATGAAAAGAAAATTAAATCATAAAATTTATGGATGAGCTACTTCACTTTGTTGGTAAAGCAGTAAAATATTTACAACACTCTTTCTTAAAATTATCTTAAATATATGCCAAAATTAAAATTATTTAAAAAATACAATTTTATGGGTTCGTTTTTTTTGGAAATTATTACGAACTAATGGAACGAAGTTTCTTAACACGTCTTACGGGTAGTGCGATTTAGTAGGAATCGTCACGTAACGAAATGGGATGTTGGTTCAGTGGTAGAATGCTCGCCTACCACGCGGGCAGCCCGGGTTCGATTCTCGGCCGATGCATTCTTTTTGGCATATCAAAACGGAAACAGATAATTTTCTTGGTAAACGGAATAGTTTACTGACAAGAAAATTAATGTTACTGTTCTATAAGCGTGGGTGCTTTGTATGACAAACAGAACAGTGACATTAATTTTCTCGTCAGTAATTTTATTCTTACATCAAGAATTATTTTTTACTTTTTAGTTTGATTAATTTTAAAAGCGTAATTTTTAGTTTTTTTAAACCATAATATATTATCATATAACCTCAACGCAGGGTTGTACAGACACGTGGCAATTTTGTGAAAACGCATTTGTTATTTGTGTTAGATCATACGTAAATATTGTTTTATTATCGCAATTAAGTTTTGAAAAATGGAAATTGCAGCAAATGTGTGTCCATGTGATTTAAGTGTTCACTATTTAAATTATAGGGAGACAGAAGTGAAATCATGTGTTCAGAGTCCAAAATAGTATGGAAAGCGCAAACGTCAGAGTGCAAATAAAATAACGAAAACCAATGCTCAACGCCAACAACAATTTCGGCAGAATAAAAAAATGATACAAAAAAGTGAAACGTTGAATTCAAATCTTGCCAGATATTATATATATAGTTTTTATAGGAATCTTTAACAATTATATTTGTTTTTCTTTTTTCTTTACAAAATACCTTGATTAAAATTTATAAATAGCGTAATGAACTTCGTTCCTATCGGGTGTCCAATGACACCACACGGATTTTTTTCACACGGTAGTTCACAAGTTAATTTAATTAAAACTCAATGTTTAAATAGTTCTTATAAAATGTAATTCAGTTTTAAACTATTTACGTTCTCAATACCCTACATTAAAAAAACAAAAGTGACACGAAAGACAACATCATAATAAGATAAAATCAATTTCTGATGCGATTAGATCAGATCTAGAATCTTTTTGAGGGAATTCAGATATTAAAAGGTCCCATGTAAAGATATTTATATTCATTTAAAACCTGTTAAGTGACGGTAGTGACTAGTAATCCGGCAGAAGGAATAGTAAATTTACATCTAAGAATATTCAATTGTTATTGAACGATAACTTTTTGTGGTTTTAAATGAGGAAACAGTATATATAAGCTAAATTTGTTAACAATTGTAACAATATTGACCTAAAAAATAATGTAGGTATGACAAATTCAAATTAGAAACAATGTTTAATTCAATTTTGCTAACTCTTAACACCAACAATTTAATCATTATAAACAATACAACTTAAAACAAAATATACATAAATACATTCATATAGTCACGCCTTTTTCCTGTACGGTTCTTACACACATCTTTTGCTTTCTCTACTTTCATCAGTGCTCCCATACATGCTCGTCGGTTGTTGGTACTCTTGACCTGGCATTTCTTCAAAACAATGTTGATCTGATCGAGATATGTTCGCCGAGGTCGACCTCTACCGACTTCCGTCCATTCGAACTCGCCTTATAAATTTGTTTTGTCAATCTTCCTTCATCCATCCTTTCTACGTGTTCAAACCATCTAAGCATTCCTTTACCATTTTAATTATAAAATAAATTTTTCAATATGTTTCGAGTACATTGCAAATGCTATGTTATACTATGCGGTCCATATGTTCGGAATAAATTAATTTTTAGCGTTATTATGTATACGTTGACAAAAAAATTTTTATTGGCAATTTAACAATTTACCGTATAAAACTATAACCCCCTTATTGCACCCCCTCTAAATTATGAGCACAAATGTTAAGTCAGAAGGGGAGTCGTGTGACACCTTGTTCCAAATGAATTTTTATTCTCTGTTCAACAATATTAATGTTTTTAAATTTGTTGTAATCATAACTGAGAAAACTTATTATGAATACTTAAAATTTTAATACTTTACGTAGAACAAAGGAAATAATGTAACATAAGTTTAGGAATTATCTTTTAATTTAATTTACAGGTAAATTAAATGTTTAAAATGACCATCATTCACTTCTTGATTATAAGCAAGGCTATCTTGGAATTCTCAAACAACATTTTCCGTTATCCTTACTTTTAAATCTGCAATATTGTTTGGTCTATTTAAATATACTTTTGATTTTAAATAACCCCGTAAGAAATAATCGAGAGAAGTCAAATCGTGGGATCTAGGCGGCCATTCAATCGATCCACGTCTTTCAATCCTCGTATTGGGATCAACTTCGTTTAAATAATCTCTAACTATACATAATATTGTTAAATAGAGATTAAAAATCCTTTTTGAACAAAGTGCTACGTCACGCCCCTTCTCATTTCAAGTTTTTGAGGGTGTGCTCATAATTCAGAGGGGGTAATATTTTAATACCGTAGATTGTCAAATTGCCAATAGAAATCGACCTGTTTTAGTTTTTTTTTAACAAATACATAATATTGCTAAGAATGAATTTATTTCATACCTGTGGACCGCAAGTATATTGTTTTAAAAAGAAGTTAATATCCATCCACTTTTAAATTTTAACTTTTACCATTTTTAGGGTCACAAAGAAAGTTAAAATAAATTTAATATTTTTGGGATTTATAAATAAAAAAAAACCAAAATATGTTGAATTTTATATTACTGTAAAGCGTAACATATATTTTAAAACAAAAACCAAAAAAAAGTATCCATTTCGGTTTTGGTTAATTTTCTCTATATTATGAAAAATAATCAGTTCATGTTTTTTTGCCAGTATCGATACGCGCGAATTTGTTTTTTAAAACGAATTAATTAAAATTAAACTTTGTTTAATCAACTTGTGGATGCTATCAATACACCTCAAATTTTATTTTAATTGTTTGAACTTTTTATACTGACACGTGTACACTAAAATACAAATTTTTGCACATGATAATACTTATTGAGTAAAAATTATATTAGCTAATTTTTAAATATTCTGTAAAAAATAAATTAAATGTAAAAATTAAGAATTAAAATTTGTTATTACTTAGAACCCCATGGTTTTTGTATTTTAACAGACAATTACCAAAAAACTTATACTCCCATTCCAACTAAATAGCAGAATTTAACGTCAGTGGGGAGTCCTTCAAATTATAGCGTGTTTTCCAAGGTGTTCCTAAATAAAAAAAGCAGATATTTAAATGTATGTATCAATTTTCTTTTTCTTTACTTCTCTTTAGTATTATCTTTTACCATGAGTTTATCTTTATATAACTTGGTGTTTCATTATCCTGTCAGTGCTACTTTCTACAGTTTTTAACTAGTTAGACTAGGTACTTGAGTTTTTTATTATTTAATTAATACTAAACTTCAATCAATGTTATAACTGGTTATCAAGTAAGTTTTTGCGTTTGAGAAATCTAGAGGCCATTTGACTGTTAATAATAAAGCTAGTGTGTAAGTAATCAATACTTGCAAAAAAAATTGTTGGTGAACTGCAGAAATAGGATTTTTAGTGACGAATTCCCAAATATCTCGGATTTATAAAACGGTAATAAAAGGTACAGACGTATTTTAAAAGATTATTAATTGACCTTAAATTTAAAGTAAGAAAATTGTGCCTTGTTATTAAATTGCAAAACTAATTTTATTGTTAATGGATTCTTGAATATCTGAGGTAAGTGAAGTTACAGCTAAAACAAAGCTTGCTGGACTTCAGCAACTGGCATGCCTGGCCATAACTGGAGCTATGTCTAGCACACCATATCTCCTAATCCTTTTTTCCCTAGATATTATCTTGGAGAGGGAGGCAAATGAAAGGAAAGCGACCCGGGGATCACTCCGGAATACTAAGTAAAACAAAAAACCACCAAGTTCTCGGGATGGATCCTGACATGCTAGCCACAAAAATACACGTACCAAAGTCCTTAAAATCCTCTTTCCTAAGAGAAATAAATGGCTCAAAAACCCCAAATGGAGTTGTGGCCGGTGTTTTTAGCTAGAAACCAAAGACTGAAATATCTTTTAGTCTTGGTAGGTATGCTACAATATTTCATACTAAAGTCTTCGCTATTGAATTATGTACAAGAGAGATAACTTACAGATCTCTAGCAAACAAAAACATTATTATATATCAAACAGCCCGGCTACTTTAAAAGCACTTAGCTTCAACAAGATAAATTCTTAACTTGCATGAAATTGTTTCGAGTCCCTGGAGTACCTTGGTGCAAACAACAGATTGACTTTGCTGTAAGTACTTGGGCATCAGGGGGTATAGGCCAACGAGAAAGCAGACATCCTCGCAAAACAGGGAGCCAAATGTGCGTTTACAGGACCAGTGTTTGGAGTCACTACAAGTTTTGCAAAAATATAATTTCGGACTGTGCAGAGAAAAAAAAACTCACGCATTGGTCTGATATACCAGGGTTGACACATTCGAAGGCGTTTTTACCTAAACCCTCGAGAAACACAACCAAGCAAATCCTGGAATGGAGTAGGAACGACCCACGAATTCTGAATTCTGCTTAAAGAACACTATTATCTATACCACCTCGGAAGGATACGTCTGAACCAACAAACGGACTATCGGTTTTGCCGCGTAGAAGACGATACTGCTGAACACATACTTTGTTCATTACCCTCAGGTTTAACATATTTGATATTACTTATTTAGAACCTACCGATATTAAGATGATACCTAACCTAAGTAAAATTATCTAATAAATTAAATATTGAACTGTTATTGATCTTTTAAAATTTAGAATAAAAAACCAAAAGAAAAATGAAGAAACAAAGTACTTGGAATAGGACATTACGCAATACTAACTACTTTGTTTCCAAACGTTCCTTTAGAAAAAAATCAACACGATTTTACACTTTCATGCCTTTCCTTATACATTTAGGTAAATTATTGCTTCTTTTCACTAATGCTTTGGACATACTTGAAAGATGAATCGAAAAAAGGCATGGGCACATGCCTTACTAATTAGAAGATTTTTTGTATTTCTTCTCAAAGTGTTGTGCCGCAATGTTAAATATTTAAATAAACAATATTGTATTGTGTGAATTTGTGAAAGATTATTACTGCTGTAATCTCTTTTTAATTGCCGAATAGTTAATATAAATGGAGAGGACTTGAACCACCTTAGGTTTTCCGATGATATTGGGATATTGGGATATTGGGATTGATGATATTGGGATTGATGGGATTGACAAAGCCACCCATATGTTATACGATCTAGAAAAAGCGTCAAAAAAGCCGAAATAAAAATTAATTCTTCAAAAACACAATATATAACAAATCTGGTGATAAGTGGTAATGGCACGAAGTGCAACAAGTATCGTCCTACAAATATCTTGGTCATAAAATTCGTGTGGGTCGAGACAACCAAACTGTTGAGTTTCAAAAAAAAAATAGGACTCACCTGTGCAGCTTTTGGGAACCTAAAGGAGGTATGCCGGTCCGACATCCCGGTATGTTTAAAGAGAAAAGTGTTCAATCAGTGTGTCCTGCCTGTTATGACATACGGAGCGGAAACACTTACTCTGAGAAAAAATCCATCAATAAATTACAAGTGACATAACAAGCTATGGAGAAAGCCATTTTCGGCATTTTTCTAAGAGATAGAATCCAGAACAACGAAATAAGAAGAAGAATAGATGTAGCGGATGTCGTCAGGAGAATAACAACTTTAAAATGGAATTGGGCAGGACAAGAATAACTGACGACAGATGGACCATGAAAATGCTTGAATGTAGACCAAGGCATGAAGCTTACCGAAATTAAGGACGACCATGATTCTCCTTTCAGTAAGATTTTAAAAAATGATGCATTGACCTACGGTTTAAGTAATATTAACAACACGACACATTCCACAAACCACTTTTTTTATAAAACAACTAAACAACACAACCGAATCACAAGGAAAGTAACTTGTAGATAAAACTAAAACAAACTCTGCCTTTGACATTATTACATTTCTCCATATTTCTTAGCGTCTCCCTTAAAGGTAATTGAAAACGCGAATAGTAATTGCAATTATCTTTAACGTTCAACCACTGATCGTAAAGATTAGAAAATCGATCGTTAGTAAAAAGGTTATAAATATTTTTTATTAAAGTATTTACCAATACTGGCGAATTTTAAAAAGTTACCGAAGTGTAACTTAACCTAAAAAGTTTTTCTTCCACATGTGTAATTTTCGCATTATCCGTTATAGCATTCTACGTTCTCGCGTTTTTATGACGGCTGTAAACAGTTGAAGAATATTTAGCCGGGATTTTTCCATTGCGATCGCATAAACTAGAATCACAAAAAAATTATTACACAATTAAAGGTTTAGTTGATGTTTTGGCATATCATAAAAGTTCTTGACGTTTGCCTCGTAATGTTTTCTAAAATCCCATCGATTTATAAATTACTAGAAATAAATATTTTTATTTAACTTTTTATAAAATATAACATTAAAATACTGCTACGAAATTTACTTCTTTCTTGGGTTCGATGGTTTTAAACTCTCGATATAGTAACAAAACAATTTTTAGTCCAATACTTTTACACAATAAGTTTTACTTTAATAAATCACATAGATATTTACTTAGATATTTAACTAATTACAACTTTTACAACTATTTGAATTTCATAACTTATAAACACTTTTAAAAACTGTCGTTTTTTTACGACCGCTGTCCTTTTTATATTGCTAAATCATAATTCCAGATTATTCCACCTTTTTATCGAGAGTTCGAAATAATCTTTTTACCTTCGAAAAGCGGTGTTCGAGACCTTGCTAGACTGAGGCGGCGACCGACAAAGCGGTCATTAATATGCACCCTAGTTGTGGTCGATGCTCGGATGCCGATAATTAAACAGGGCCGGGTTGTATCAATACAATTCTCCAAGCCCACAATGAAAGTAGGCGATACGTTTATATTTTTGCAAGGTACAATGAGTTTTTTCTTTATTGTTAATACACCTTTTTTAATTAGTTTCACTCGTATCTATTCATGTAACGGAATCTTTGGACACGATTTTCACGAACTTAAAAACATCGGATCAACTTAAAACTTTGTATCTAAAGGACCGATGACAAAACAATAATTTAATAAAAAATTTTAAAGATCCTGGCCAGAAACAGTATTTAAAAAAGTGTTTTATATGCATTTAAAATAGCTGATACTCGCTATGAATTTAATTTAAATAGACGCTTGAACTACTCTCCAACAGATGTCGCTAATGCATATCACCATTTTAAATTCTAGTAATTTTATGGTATAGTCGAAAGATTCTTGGCTAAAAGTCTATTGTGCTTTAATAGACTTGGGAAAGGCCTATAAGTGGTGAGGGGTAAATTGTGGTCAACATTGTCTATGTACAGGGTGAGCGGTAGTTTAATACGAGCACTGCTTGTATAAGGATAAACAGAGCTTACACGGACTGGTTTAACATCAAAAAACTTATACATGGACGATTGTTTAAAAGATTTGAAAGAGAGTGCATATGGATTAAAAATGAATGATTTGATCTTCAAAAGCCTTTTTAACGCTAACGATCAAGTCATATTAGCGTCATCTGAAGAGTAGCAACAGGCAATGGTTAATGTTATGCATGATGTCCTGAAAATCAAAGAAATGAAAATAAATGCAAGCAAAACGAAAGTAATGGTTTTTGAAAAAGAAGAAAGCATGACAAACTGTAAGGTGCTGATTAAGGAAGAAAGAGTGGATGAAGTAAATGAGTTTGTATACTTGGGTTAAAAGTTTACGAGAGACTGAAAGTATGACAGTGACAGTGACATTGAGCAAGTGGTGTTGGCAGAAAAACAAATAAATGGGGCACTGCATATCTTTATGAACAGCCAAAAGTGTTAAAAAAGGCACGTCTGGCTGTGCATAGAGAAATGTTGGTTCCTACACTTATGTATTTATGGTAGTGAATGTTGGATTTGGCAGAAAAGGCATGAAAATATGATTAATGCTGCGGAGATGAGTAGTCTGAGAAGTATAGCCGGAGTGACTCGGTTGGATAAAGTAAAGAATAGTAATATAAAATATCGCTGTGGTGTAAAAGAAAATGTGGTTACAAAGATAGATAAACGAATGCTTAGATGGTTTGGACACGTAGAAAGGATGAATGAAGGAAGATTGACGAAACAAATTTATAAGGCGAGTGTAAATGGACAAGTCGGTAGATGTCAACCTCGGCGAACATATCTCGATCAGATCAACATATTTTTGAAAAAAGGCCAGATACCAACAACCGATGAACATGTATGAGAGCACTGATGAAAGTAGAGGAAGCAAAAGATGTGTGTAAGAACCGTGGCAAGTGGAAGTAAGTGGTCTCTGCTTACCCCTACAGGAAAAAGGCTTGACAATATGTATGTATGTAATTTTAATAACATCTCGCGTTTTTTTTACACGCAAATAAATTTTTCGGCAAACTCATAGGACAGTTAATACCGAAATGATTATCGTCGATAAGTGGCAATAATCCGAACTAACAAATTAAAAATAAATGAGACAACACGCTTTATAAGAAAACCGAGTTAAAAAATAATTTTGCAATCAAAAGCGTGGTGTGCGCTATAGAAATTAATATATTTGATATTAAACGGATATTGGTAAAAAAAAGTCTCCATGAAGAAAACGTAAACATCATAAAAAGCACTACCCGCATTTGATTGTAAAATTATTTTTTAGTTCGGTATTCTTATAAAGCGTTTTGTTTTAATTTTTTTTAAACTATTATTTATTTAACAGCCCCTTAGCTATTACATATTACAAAGGCACCAAGTTATGTAAAGAGATGCTTTTTTAATTTTATTTTTGATATTTAACACATTTGAAGTAATTTAAATAGAAAATTCCAAGCAACTAAAATAGTTTTTACGTAATTATTTAAGACTTAAGAATATTTAAAGTTATACAAGTATTAATGCAAATGAAGAAAACTTAATTATCTACTGTAACTGTGACAAATGTTCGCTTCCTATTAAAATCACGACGGTCGTACAAATAGCCACATTTCAACAGGAACACAGGTGGCTGGTAGTTAAGAGACGCCAATGTCGAGTATTCAACAATTTTTGACTTCCACAACCTAATTTAAGGCAGAGGAGCTATTTTCATACAAACTAAATATTCAAATGAGGGCCCAAGAGCTGTCTTAATAAAATTCTGGAATTATAGTTGTAATTTTAACAAGATTTAGTTGCGGAGGTCGTAAAAATATCATAGCTGACGGTCGGATTGTATGGAGATGAAGATAAAAGAAAAATTCTCGTAAAATTCATAACAATTCATAAAAAGAATGGCTCCGTTAGAGGATCTGATTGGGACATTTACATTATTTTCTAATTTCGTATTAAATTTGACGTGGATGTTAATTGAAGTAGTGAACATAAAGATTCTTTAATACCCTCTGATGAAGTTGGGGTTAGTTTTTGGAAACGGCGCTTATTCATTCATTTATTTTAAAAATGAAAAACTGTCAAATACTCACTTTTTTTATTTCTTTTATTTTTATATTTCATTGTTTACTTTCAGTAACTTTAATTTATAGGAAGTAATTGAAAAATTTATTCTATCTTACCTAAATTTAAATGTTTTTTTTATTTTTTGTTTTTTAATATTTATACTAATAATTATTTGGAGTGATGTCGGTAATACTTAAGGTGAATACTTTTAAGACGCGGCTTACGGGTAGTGCGATTTAGTAGGAATCGTCACGTAACGAAATGCATCGGTGGTTCAGTGGTAGAATGTTCACCTGCCACGCGGGCGGTCCGGGCTCGATTCCCAGCCGATGCATTCTTTTTGTGCTTTTACCATTTAACACGCTTTTAGAGTTAATCAAACTAAAAAGTAAAAATTAATTCTTAACATAGGAATAAAATTACTGACGAGAAAATTAATGTCAATCAATGTCACTGCTTTGTATGGCATTTTTAAACTAAGTCTGCGTTTCGGAATGAAAACACCCCACGCTTTTAGAACAGCGACATTAATTTTCTCGTCTGTAATTTTATTCCTATGTTAAAAATTATTTTTAACTCTAAAAGCGTGTTTTTTGGTTTTTTTAAACTATAATTTATTGTGTTAGGTCATACGTGGATATTGTTTTATTATTGCAATTAAGTTTTGGAAAACGGAAACTACAGCAAATGTGTGTAATACAGATTTAAAAAAGTAAGTTGATAAAATTGTATAACTTGATACAAGTATTTACTGTTTACATTCGTTTTTTGTACAGATGATTCGAGTGTTTACTATTTATTTTACTATTTAAATTATAGGGAGACAATAATGAAATTATGTGTTTAG
The DNA here is from genome assembly GCA_950111635.1 of Agelastica alni. Taxonomy (NCBI): domain Eukaryota; kingdom Metazoa; phylum Arthropoda; class Insecta; order Coleoptera; family Chrysomelidae; genus Agelastica; species Agelastica alni. The sequence goes on along the minus strand of OX467713.1, from coordinate 21,601,371 downwards.
AGTCCAAAAGAAAATGGAAGGCGCAAACGAGTGCAAATAAAATACCAAAAACCAATGCTCAACGCGAACAATAATTCCGGATGAATCAAAATAAAATGAGCGAGCCTTACAGTAGTCGCATATGATGTGTAACATGTGACACCTTGGTAATAAGCAATTTTAAAATTTTATTCTAAAAAAAATGGGTCAGGTATTATTTGAAATTTAAAAAAGCTAAATACTAAAATATTTTATTTGAATAATTATTTATTATTACTTACTTGAATTTTTTATCAATGATCTGCACTTTATTGAGACTTATTATCAACAGTTAATATTTTTTTTATAGAGCAAACTTTATACACAATACTGTAACTTAAGTGCACAGCTGATGGATGACAGTACCGACCTTATACAAATGTTGCCGGTTTACGAGATACAGGGTATTAAAAGTTGGAATTTTAATTTGAAATTTCTTAATAATTTTGTGATTTTAAACAGCATCGTCTTAAAAATTGGCAACTTTATGTTTTTTGGCAGGAAAATTACGAATTTTACGCTGATTTTAGCACTATTTATACAGGGCGTTAGTTACACCCTGTTACTTAGGTAAATTACAACATATCTTTTCTGCCCAATGAGTTATGGCTAAAATAATACAAAAATCTAAAAGGCAGTTTAATTTTGAATAAAAAAAGTACTCTTGTTTATTTCATGTAACTCTATCAGTTTTTGAGATATTTCCATTTTAAACATTTAGCGTAAAGACTTCCAAGCCACCGTTATTACATTGACTTTTTTTCAAGTAGGCTTGTGTCAGAACTTATCAGTTTTTCGTGTAAAGAAATATTTAAAAAATTTACTGTCACTAAGTAAGAGTGTATTATTTGTAGTAAAATAAGAAAATGCCACGATATAATGAATTTTCCAACAGTGAAATGCGTGATATGATTTGTGTTTTTGCTCAGTCAAATTATAGTGGACTTGGTGCAGCCAGAAGGTATTTAGAATCATACCCAAATCGAAGACAACCCAATCATAAACTGTTTAGACGTATTTATACCCGCCTATGCGAAAAAGGTGCTCCAAAAAATATCAACGTCGATGATGAAGAAGAGGTTTTAGTTCGTAATTCGGAAAATTTAGATCTCAGTACTCGTCGGTTTAGTGCGGCAACAGGAATAAGCCAATCGTCTATCTGGAGAATTTTAAAGAAATAGAATCTCCGTCTTTATCACTATACTTCTGTCCAAAATTTGCTACTTCAAGATTTACCGGTTCGCCTAAAGTTTGCTCAATTTATGCTAGATAAACAAAACGAAAACGGGGATTTTCTTAATTACCTCCTTTTCACCGATGCTGCGACGTTTACTACTAACTCAAAAACTAATTGAGTTACATGAAATCAACAAAAGTACCTTTTTTATTCAAAACTGAACTGCCTTTTAGATTTTCTAGTCATTTTAGCCATGACTAATTAGGCAAAAAAGATATGTTGTAATTTACCTAAGTAACAGGGTGTAACTAACGCCCTGTATAAAAAAAGCTTAATTCAGCATAAAATTCGTAATATTTACGCCAAAAAACATAAAGTTGCCAATTTTCAAGACGATGCTGTTTAAAATCACAAAATTATTAACAAATTTCAAATTAAAATTCCAACTTTAAATACCCTATATCTCGTAAACCGGCAACATTTGTATAAGACACATTAAGCTCAATCGCTATATTTTGGTGTATAGTATCTCCAGTTCAGAGATGAATTACCCTGTATATTTTGATTTTACTCTCCTCTCGCATATAAGGATTAGCCCATACAGTTTCCCTCAGACATCCTGATATTATGGCTAATTTGTTAATTTGGTATCACAGGTACTTTACCGGGTCGTGAGCGCTGGACATATCTGTGCCCAGGTATCTAAATTGCATGACCTGCTCTATGGGTTTAATATCTATTATCAGCTTGCATCTCATTGGCTCCCTAGCGATGGTCATGGTTGTCGTTTTACCTATGGATACATCCATATTGAGTTGCTGACTGATCTTAAGAATTTAAAATACACATTTGATTTAGTCAGAAATTTGGTAATATTAATCTACTAGCATCTACCCGGACTACCAATTTTAATATTTAAAAGCTATAATCAAGGTGATATTTCCAATAAGCGCTGGGATAAATAAAAAAGACCTCTCTTATTTTTAACTGATTGTAGTTTACTTTTAATTTGAACGCTGCATATCGACAAACAGATCGATACATTGGTAACATCAAGTAAAACCTCGTACCTTTTAATAAATATTCATTTTAACAGCCTCTATTCAACTAATTAATTATTATGCAATCGAATATTTGTGTTTTATATACGCCGAATTACAATTTTAATTAAATGTAAATATCAGTAACTTTTATTTCATTTTTTTTTGTTGAATAGTGATAAACTGGCATGCGCCCAAATAATATGCAGTATTTCAATATTGTTCAATCCATCATTCTACGCCTTAAAGGGTATTAGTTCCCCGTCAATAGAATAATTTACATGTAAAACTGTTTCTGGAAAGCCTCTGTCTAGCAACACGCAGGCGGAGGCATGAAATTTACTAAGGGGCTCAGGCTATAGATTTATAAATAAATACATACGATTGTTTTTATTTCAAATATGATTTTTAACTTCTGCTATTTTTATTGCTCATATTTTACCTATAGACGTTTCTGAATATCCAATGATTCAATTACAGTTGCTTTTTATTTCTGTCTTGTACCGGTTCAGTGATGATTCCCATTAGAAGGTTGATAACAGTTAAGCAATATTTTACATTTTATTGTTTTTATAGCTAAATAGTATATTTTTTGGTTAAATAAATTAATAGAAAAAGAACCCGTTTAGCGACGTCAATGTTAACGTCTGTAATGTCTAAAAAGAGGACCACACATGTGTTTCGATGTGTAATTTGATTTTAGAAAATCCTATACATGGTTAATATCATGAATATATGCATGTACAGATTTGGGATGCTAAAACTTTTTTCCCATACTGTATTATGCAAAGTATGTTGTTGGACTTTTACGCAAAGAAGGATCCTGAGAAAAGAAAAAGAGTTAAATAGACGATAAATATAAACAAAACAGAAAGTTGCGCATGATTTTTGTTAACATAAACATTTTTTAAATTAAAAATTATACCAATAAATATTGAATTTTATAGATAAAAAAATGAGCCGTCGCGTCGCGTGACGCCTGGCAAATGTGAAACATCGAAACTATTTTCTATGCATTAAAGAAAACAAATATGGCATAATCAAAAACAAAATATTCAGAAAAAATAAAAAATCAATGCCATTGATTCATTTTCTGCAAAATTGAAGTTTTCAGCCAAAATCAACGGCAGTTCATGATTATTGTTTTTAAAAATAATTGAATCATTGATCATTAAATGTGAGTGCTAAAGTATTTTAAAAAAGTGACTAGCAATTTTAAACGAAAACAATAACCTACAACAATTTGCAAAAAATAATATTTTTATTACTCAAGCGGGATGTTGAAAATCAGTACTTCCAACTGTATAATTCCTCTTTGAGAAATTCCTTGATTTTTAAAACTATTCAGTATGGCCCTGACGTCGACAAAAAATCATCTAAAAAACACGTGCAGTTTTTGTGATATACTATGTTTTGATCACGCCCTCATCACGTGAAAATTAGTAATCGGATAGAAACACAGGGTCTTGTGCAATTTAAAAATCAGCTAAAAAATACGTGCATTTATTATTCCTCCAGAACATTTCGAAATCGTCACGCGCAATTGTAGCAACCAACTATACGGACACGTGACAAGACAGTTACCAATAAAAAACGCTGAATTTAACGCGAGAAGAAGCCACGTTCGAACCGGCTTTCGGCTTTTCGTCCTCTTTCGCATATCATCAGCCGAGGAATGAGCAACTCTAGCGTTCAGAGCACCGCTTTAAAACACCACGTGGTAAAATGCTCATTAATCTAATCAGATAAAATAAATCAAATTCAAAGCTAACAACCAGTGAAATTATTCTGAAGATACAGGAGGCTTAAAACTGTAAGCTTCATGTATTAAATTACATAATATATTCTCGATGACAAGTGTGTTGTTTTATTTACTGTGATAACAAAATTCACGGCGATAAAAGGCTGTAAACCCTTTAGCCTATAGTAGGTAAAAAACAGATCGAGCCAGCTTTACTAAGTTATCGAAGGATCCAACATCTACGTTTGCGGAAGACGTCGTTGAATAGCAAAAGTGAGTCGAGGCATCAGAGGTTCCGGTGATGAAGCTTCCAACACCTCAGAGCATTTCTACAGCTTATTGATTCCCATCTGCTACCTTTTCGTCTTCGTCGCCGGTGGTGAAGCTGCCCACACCTCAGAGCATTTCTACAGCTTGTTGATTCCCAACTGCTACCTTCACGTCTTCGTCGCCGGCGCGCACGGGATAAGTAGTATCTCTGTTGCGGTTGAAAAAAGCTGTTTGTCCATTTGAGTGCTACAAGTTTACTTGGCGCACGCGTACGTCATTTGAGTGTTACTTGGCGCACGCAAATTATACTTAGCACACGCAAACTATCCTTGTTACACGCAAATTCGAACCATCCACCTTTCGGTTAGCAGCTGAACACGCAACTGTCAAGTTGACATTGCAAAGTTTATATTTTTATTTCAAATATTTTTGTTCTAGACCCCTGTTTTATGCCGCGTTTACACCGCATTCGCAATAAAAAATAGTATGTGCAACCCGTGCGATGCTGTCAATTGCTCACTCAAGCGAATGAACTCTCTCGCTTCGCTCGTGCTTTCAACTTTGCTCTCGTGAGCAATCGCCAACTTATTGCACTAGTTGCACAACATACTATTAACACACTCTGATAACAATTTTTAAATTTGATAATTTTATTTTTCTGCTCACATAACTAATGTGGCATTAAGCGTACGAATATATACCACGCTAAATGATCGATTAGTCACAGGTTCTCGCAGGGTGTGACTTTTTGCGATTTTAAACACATTACTATGGCAACTCAGTTCTTTAAATACATTACTATGATTAACGTTTGATTTCAGCGGTTTAATAAGCCATAAGAACTGCCTGAGACACTGTCGTAAGTGTTTGTGACAGGTCTGTCATTTTTAGAATTTGTACGAGATTATTTAAACTATATACCCATTCGTATCAAAATTCTTAGTTGAAAATGATTAAATCAAATGAAAGTGAAATAAAAGAACATGTTCTAAGTTTTTTTTTTTTTTAATGAAAATAGTCGCAAAAAGGTTAGACCTACCGTGTGGGCCGCGGATGGCCCGCACTGCGAATATAAAAAGGAAAAGGGATTATAGAAAGAAAATGATTGTGGACCCACTTTTTGAAAAGTTGCAGGTCATAGTTCTCTGGAAAAACTGATTTTGGAAGCTTGTTTCATTCCGTAGCAGCCCTGTAAAAGAAGGATTTTTGATAAAGAGAGTGGTCCTTGTAGTGTCAATCTTGAGAGTAAATGGGTGAGACTGATCAGCGTGCCGAGTTCTTTGGCCGAATGTGGCCAATGGTGGTACAAGAGTTTTTATTTCTCTGGAGCATCTGCCATGGAAATATCTGTAAAATAATGACTGGTCTGCAACTCTTCTTCTATGTTCTAGAGGGTGAAGGGTATCTGTGAGAGTTGAGCTGTTTTTCAACCGAATGGCCCTTTCTGAATGAAATCTAGAAGACGAAGAGAATGCCTTGGTGCTGAACCCCAAATGTGCGAGCAATACTCCAGTAGAGGTCGGATTTGAGCCTTGTACGTCGTCAACAGTTGATCAGGAGTAAAAATTCTTTCTAGCTTTCCACAGAAAACCTAGCCTCTGTCTTGCCGACTTTGCGATGTTAGCAACATGGTCATGCCAAGACATATTATTGGACACCGTGACTCCCAAAATCGAGATGGAGGGATTTGATTCAAGGTTTTTTCCGGACATTGTGATGGAATGATTTAAGTAATTCAGTAATTCAAGTGGTACACCTTCTGAGATATTACAAGCAGCAGCCTCAGCTTTAGGTGATTTGCGGCCACAAAAATCTAGGAAATAATGCGAACGTACATACAATCTTTTTATAATGGCAAAAAAATAAACAGTGTCAGTCTTAAAGAATGTATTACTTGCATATTTCCAAGAACTGTCTACAAAAATGAAACCCCCATCTTTGTGGGCAATTTATTCTTTGCTAAGAATGACAATAAACGTAAAACACAATCTTATTGTGAGCAAATATCTGAAATCGTTTGCATTCCTGAAACGCAAATCAGGCAGATAGTTCATAGAAAAAGTATAGTATGTTACACGTTTATTAAACACTCGTTACTAAAGGGACGTTTATAACACTGGTTACATAATATATTATTTTAAAACAAATCTGAATTCTAAACACAATCTTATTTTATTACATCTATTTGTCATGTAATCATATGTTAAATTTTGACAAATAGATTTATATTGACGTTTCTATAAATTTTAATAGAACCAAGTAGTTATGCCCGAAACTTTTGTATTACGACTCCCAAGCGCGCCATTAGATGTTTCACATCAATAAGCATTAATGAAAAATTTTGATACTGAAAAAAAATGATTTAGATAAAACTCAGATAAATGATTTATCTGCTTTTTGTTTCACTGAAGTGGTTTATTAATATGATTCGATGAAAAACATTCTGGTAGTTTTTTTTAATTTGACAGAGCAATTGGTCAATAAAAAATTACAAAATTTAAATGAATAATATAAAAAGCGATTAATTTCCTGATATCTGATACGTGGTCAGAAATTAACTAGCTACAATAAATAAAACACGTTTGCATAATAACCTTGAAGTTTTTTTCCTTTTAACTTTTTTTAAACCTCATGTAGAGCTACTACTTTGCGCCCATAAATCCGCTTCTATTGCGTCAGAATATATCTTGCTCTATCTTAATCTGATCAAAAGAGAGGAAAATACTTTTTAGGGTGAATCCCGATCTTATCTTATCACAAAGTTTTTCTCCTTTTTTTTATCATATTAGGAATCTGAACAGTTCGACTGCTTGGTGGCCAGCGTACACTGCTAAATGTCTATTATTCGACATTTATTTGTTTGTAAAAACACTTTGACATTCCACTGTTTTATTTAATTTATTTTACGGCATACCTATTTTTTTTTTATTTTCTTTATACTTTTATACTTTACACATCCCTTATAATTTTTTTTCCTAAAATACTGCGCCATAACCCATACACAATTACTGGGAAATAATTTATTTATTGGATGTTTGTTAAAGATTCATTTTGTTGTTTTATTTAAATGAATGATGACAATAGCTTTGGTAATAAAAATGTCTGTCTCATATATTTTAACAGTGTATTTTGACTTGAAAAAGCCGACAGGATTTTTAAGTGGATTGTTCTCAATCGACTTAACATTTTTTACGGTCGATTTGTGTTTGTTCGGCAGCGGGCCTTATATCAATCTTTATGGATGGGAAGGGAGTATTTTTTATAGCGAGAGTTTGTTTTCACAGCCTACTTCCATTGGATGTGATGAGAGTAACTTAGAAAATTGGCGCGAAAAGAAGTGGATGATTGTGGATATAATGGTGTTTTGAGACGACATACTTCATTAAATTATTTTACTAATGACACAGCTGACGTAAAATCGAGAAAATAATATTTCCCTTAAGAATATTTATAAAATCCTTCTTTAGCGTGCATTAGAAAGTGACATCGAAGCATTTCTTTAGATATCCATCTTTGTTACCACATTTTTTATCACAGCGCTCCCTTTTTACACTATTCCTTACTTTATCCAGTTATACTTTTCAGACTACTCTGCCAAACCCAATAATTTTTGTCTCTTTGTACTATTTTGACACCGACTAGGTCATTCACAATGAGACAAAATCCAAATTTAATTTTTTTTTTTAATTTTTTAAAAATTGTTTCATTTATCCATTGCACTACCTCCATTACAATATTTAGTCAAATTAACAACAGATGGCTTTACAATCGGAAGTAGTGCTGCCTCTACAGTTGACGCGCGATCCCTATTGACATTTTAACTTTTATTTTCCCGCACTGGCATTCTGTCGAAAAACATGATTTTAACACGATTTTAAGTGTGATTGCATTTGCTATAACCTATGAGTTTAATAAGAGAAATATACAATTGAGTGAAAATTTAGATATTTGAACGTTATTAAATTCAGTATTTTATATTGGAAGGAATTCAGGTATGTTTCTAGCATCGTCCTCAATTTTTGTTTTTCTGGCTGCTAATCCAAGTAGTCAATGCATCGTGGAGGGTGAAGCTGTTCTTGCTGCAAACCACATTATTGTTTGTGGTGTTAAAGAAAAAAAGGATGATAAGTGGACAATCAGATCTTATTGTTTACAGACCAGTGCTATAAAAAGTGATCCTCATAAAATCAATGGATGACATGACTTCAATGATAATTAAATTTATTTACTTTTGACTTCAATAAAAATAACCAACAAGAGAACTTGCCTGTCTTTTTTCATTGAGTTTTTCAAATCTTTTCTTTTTCTCTTCTATTTTCAGACTTTTGGACTTTGTTATAATGCTGGACACAGTTTAGTTTTTACTTGGTACAGCAATGTTTTTCAGGTAAAGTTTTTGATAGCCCCCTGACAGATTTTTAGGTAATTCTATTAACCACATAAAATTTAGAAAACAAAATACTTACAATTACTAGGGGTTATGAAATCTTTCTTAACAAAATGTTTAGAACAAACTCTTACGTTTTTGGTAAATATCTTTTCCATTTTCAGTTTGAACTTTCACAGTTTCTTTTTATCAATTATAGTCACCATTCCCGATTCTCTAATATGCTCAACTCTTTGACCCTCATTTGGGAAATAATGAAAAGTAAAATTGGGTTTTTTTTATGTACTGAGTTACATTTGGGTACACAAAAATTTGCTCTACTGGTCCTTTTCACTATTAACAAATTATTATTTACTATTTAATAACTATAATCTTCGCACAAATGCGAGCTTTAGGGTATATACACACAAAGCAATCACAATTACTCATCACGTGATATTGATGCGAGTTTATTTCGTCAGATGGCGTATTGATTAGCATTCAAAGACAATACTGGCGCTTGATATTTTTACTTTCTTTTGGTTAATATAAGAACCACATTCCTTGTTTTGACCGAAGTTTAGCCGATGAGCCTAAAGTTGTCAATCAAATAAGGCCCCAGATTTACAACACTCGTTTAGAGTATTTGCTGTTTGTTATGTACCTCCAGTGTTACATTTCAATAAATATATTAAAAAACATATTGACTTTTACTTGCATATTTTACGGAATTAAAATAGCAAAATAAAATTTATGGGATAATTTATTTATAGGGTAATTTTATAAGTTTAGCTAAACACTTGTTAGACAGCAAGTTTTGGCCAAATAATTTTTCCGATAGATAATAGATTTTTTATCTAGCGGTTTTCAATTATTTATGGCACCAAATTTCAGACAGAATCTACCAGAGCTATCTACGAGTGCTGACCCCATTTTTCTTTTCGAACGCCCCCAAAAAGTCGAGAAAACCAAATGGAACGAAAAAACAGTCTCAAATCCAAAGCGAAAGCAAGTCGTTATCGAAATTGTCCTTCACTGAAAATCGCCTCGTGTAAAAATTATGTTTATTGATCATAATGGTTAGTTTGACGCTGTTTGCGAATTGGTCAATGTTTTGGAAGGAAAAGATTTCGAATAAAAGAGAAGTTGTGCTCACACACTCGAGCTATACCGGCCGCTTGGTATTTCTGGAAAAGCTACTTCGCGTCTTTTGGCGATGGAAATATTGGATTATTTATATAGTCGAATGTAAATATCCTTGTAATGGGATTCCTAAACATTTAACGCATTTATTTATAGCTGTACGTAATCCCTACCAGAGACGACTCGACTGTATAATAGTGAGAATAAAAAAATAAATTATGATCACATTTTTTTTTGTAAACATTTTTTATATTTTCAATAAAAAATAATTTATTTTATTTTTATAAATGATTAAAAAAATATTAAGAGTGTGCCCACCCTAAAAAATAAATAAATTACTATAAAATTTTCAATTTTTTTAAATAATAACTTTTATGGCTATTACTCTTAAGCACTTAACCGTTACCGATTTAATTTGGTGGTAAATACAAATTAATTACCCTTGACGCTTAGCTAAGGGATTAATTAAAAGAAAAATTGTATTTCTATTAACTATTAACAAGCACCCTAACTGTTAAAAAGTCATAAATTAAAGCTATTTTTACAACCCAACGCTGCTTATTTAGTAGGTAACCTTTGCCCGCATGTTGACCCTGTTGAATGCTATAAATCATTTAAGGGAACAGGTGTTACCAAAAACCAGACAATAGAAAAGGTATTTTACATTATTTTTTAAAACTACAGGTAGTAAACAGAAATAAATATTACTGAGTTTGGATTGTGCTAACTGGTGAAGAATCTAGGACTACAATGAAATTTGGTTTCGTCTTTTGCGAAATCTCATACGCGTCTTTCTAAATGACCCACTTCTTAAAAAGTTGAGTATAAAATCACCGTTACTCAAAATATTAGTTGCTACACCTGATGCAAAAAACAACTATGAATGTTTTTGGGTCCAAGAAATACAAAAACAATTTTATATAATTTAATTTCTTTACCAATACTGTAACTACAAATTCAACATAAAAGGAATGTCCTTAAATCACTTATTTGCTAAAGTAATTAAGCTCACCAAACTTAAATTACAATTTGCTTAAACTTATTATTTGGATATAAAAAGGCATTAAAAAACAAAAAATAGGTATGTTTTAAACTAACAATTTTTAAAAGCTATCTGGTTTTAATTTTATTAAGTTTTATTATACCTTCTGTAATATTTTCATAAATGGTTAATTAAATAACTTTTTGTAAAATTAATAACAAAAAAGTTTTTTATATGCTGCGGACCTAAGAAGACACTCTGTATATCTAGTGATACAGTTTAAATGTACTTTTATTGTTTTTAAAACTATTTCAAAAACGTGTTGGAAAAGATATCTTAAAAGTTGGGAAATAAGCTACTTTAGTTTTTTACTATTTACGCAATTAAGTCTGGATCCATCAAAATAAGTAGGTATGTAATTTGGACACACGTTTTTTAAAATATTATCTTTACATGTTTTTTTTTAAAGAAGTTGTTTCTTCTTTGTTGGTTGATATTAAAATCTCATGCCATCAGCATCACCACCTCGATTTTCGCCTCGAAAGTGTCGGCAACTTCATTGTGGTATCGCTTATATCAAATAACCGAAAAAACATCTTGTGTCGATGCCGATGGGTGCCAGTTAGTGGGCCTGCATTCCTCTACCTCGTTATCGTCGCATTATGTACCACAATGGCCCAGACCTCCACTCCAACAACTCTTTATTCATTAATTCAACTGTCGGTTGCGCTATCGTATAGTACGAAGGCTTCGAAAAACATGCGTGACTTTGGTAATTATAATAATATGGAGCACTTAGAATAAGCAACAGTTGTCACTTGTTACACCAAGAATTTTAAATATAATTCCTACTATTTTTTATTCAACTGATCAACTTCTTAGAATCCATTAGTTTTCTGTGAGTATAAAAATGGTACCAACATTAAAATCCTATACAATTAAGTCAATTATTGTATGTAACTGTATTTTTTAACACTTAATATTTTATTAGCTGAATTTCAATCACTGATTACTGATCTTCTTTTTGGTGTGTGCCTTATCTTCTTAGGACGTTGGCGATCACGTTAGCCTATCTAATTTTATCCACTGCAGCTCGGAACAATTCAATTAAAGTCGCAAGTCCATTGTCGCAAGTTTTTCAGCCATGAATTCCTTCTTCTGCCTAGTCCCTTTTTCCGTCTATTTTTTCTTTAATTATGAGTTGTAGCGTTCTGTATTTGTCGCTTCTAATTATGTGTGCAAAGTAACTTACTTTTTTTGTTTGACAGTATTGATTATTTCTGTTTGTTTCTCCATACGATTTAGGACTTCGGTGTTGGTAGTATGGCTTTTATTATGTCAAATGTGTATGTAATAAACTTTTATTTTTCGTGTACCTTTATAGTTTTTTTACGTCTTTATGTTCTAATTATTTATTCATTAATATATAGCAAAAAGTTTTTAATTTGAGAAGAATATTTTTGGGTAAGATATTAACAAACGCCTTGAATTTTTAAATCTGCAGTGTTGGTTGTATACGAGATGTTCGTATGCATCGTCTTCGAGAAATGTTTATTGTAAAAAACTATTTTAGTCCATTGCAAAGTTTCTTAGTTAAAGAAAGCCTGCATTCATAATTTAATATTTATGTCCTTTATTTTTATAAATTTGTAATTTTACAATAGTTTATTAAATAGTAAATATAATGTTTTAAAATATCATCGCGTACAATTTTACTGTGGGAATAACTAAAAGATCCCGTATTTCGAACATTATGTAGAATTAAATTCACTATTATCCGGTAGCTTTGTCCAATTTCGATTTTAAAACCCTCTAAATTCAAATTAGCTTCTGGACTATCGCTTTACGAATTATCATATGCCAATTGTCGAGGATTATAGAACGAGATTGAATTGTTACACATGTATGATAATGTTTGCTTTCGGTTATTTTTGTGCTTTGTTGCGTGATCGTATATCAAACGGGATTAGATCTGGACGTATTTATGCTCAAAGCTATTCCGAATCTAACAGTCAAAATGTGTGTTACGATCGGATTTATTTATTTTTATCTAATTTATATTCAATTTGCGTTGGGGACTAAGACCAACTTTTACGACCGTGATTATAACTTGCTCTTGATTTATCACCTTATAACGGTAATTAAGAAGCATCTGTCCATTCTTTAAACTACAATAAATACACTTTTAGGATCAATTGAAAAGTAACTCTTATCAATTTTATTTATATAAAATAACGTACAAGTCCTAACAGATGCATATGAAAATTTGTTTACACGAATCCTAAAGAGTTTATCTTGCATAATCTTGTCAAAACAACCCTCTTTAAACATTTAAAGTCAATTTAAAACGACTTTGGGACGTTCCGTACGCGAGTGCGATGGCTACGATAAAAAATAGTCGAAATGCAGTACACTCTTTCGTCTCCTCTCACATGCGCAGAAGTACTATCACATTCTTTTTGCGTCTCTTCTCCGATTTGGCAACGCTGCACTGTTACTCGGAATATTTTTTCGTTTATGACAGGTATATTGTATAGGTATATTCTTCTTCCTTCTCTATATTAGGCAAATTGCCTAAAATGAATTTGTGTACTTGGGTTCCAAGTTTACGAGAGATGGAAAGTATGACAGTGACATTGAGCGAAGGGTGTTGGCAGTAAAACCAATGAATGGGGCACTAAATAGCCAGAAAGTGTCAAAAAAGGCACGTCTGGCTGTGGATAGAGGTGTGTTGGTTCCTACACTTATGTATGGTAGTGAATGTTGGGTTGGGCAGAAGAAGCATAAAAATAAGATTAATGCTGCGGAGATGAGTAGTTTGAGAAGTATAGCCGGAGTGACTCGGTTGGATAAATTAAAAATAGTGAGATAAGAGAACGTTGTGGTGTAAAAGAAGATGTGGTTACAAAAATAGATAAAGAAATGCTTAGATGGTTTGGACACGTAGAAAGGATGGATGAAGAAAGTTTGACGAAACAAATTTATAAGGCGAGTGTGAATGGACAATTTGGTAGAGGTCGACCTCGGCGAACATATCTCGATCAGATCAACATTGTTTTAAAATAAGGCCAGGTCAAGAGTACCAACAACCAACGAGCATGCATGAGAGCACTGATGAAAGTGAAGAAAGCAAAAGATGTGTGTAAGAACCGTAGCAAGTGGAAGGAAGTGGTCTCTGCCTACCCCTACGGGAAAAAGGCGTGACTATATGCATGTATGTATGTATACCTGTTTATTTTTCGCAGCATGCCTGCAACTTTCATCAATGGTAAGATGTAAGATTAAGAATCGTTTACACAGTAAACATCAGTGTGGCAGAGGCCTTATAGGCACAGCTATAGAGGGGACTATTAAAATTAGCTTCTCAGATCATAATCCATGGATAAAAATGTTCCACATCTAGGATTGATAAAGTGCAGTGTCACCAACGTTTGTTCTGATAGTTAATAGAATGAGCAGTATTTTTACTGATTATTTAATGAGTTGCATCCTATTTTTTTTTAATTGCCGCAAGCTTGTAAACATTTCCGAAACTAAATCAGTTTTCGAGGTGTGAGTTGTTTGCTTTTCACACTAAGGATCCATAATTTAATATTTATAAAGTTCTCGAATAGTTGTGGCAACTTTTGTTTATATTATTTATAGAATAAACATATTTGTTAATAATGTCGTCTGCTACATTTTATTTTAATTAAATTTAAATTTCATCGGGAAATCAAAGGTTGAAAAAACAGTGTCTTTCGGACTTGAAAGGAATTCGACCAACAGGGCTTAAAAGAAAGGTCTTGACCTACAATTTTTTATTAATATTTGTTAAGGAGAATGATACCACAATAATAATATGTAAGTGAAGAAAAAGCACCATTGATGTCTTTCTGGATGTAAATGTTATAGGTTTTAAAGAGAATAATGTAAATAATAACAGCGAAGCTCGATGTGTAAAAAGGTTCTACATACTTTCAATGTATAAATGAAAAGCTGCAGTGGGACATCTAACCTCTTCAGGGAAAAGTGTGTGAATTTAGGTTCTTCAGGGAAAAGTGTGTGAATTTAGGTTGGTTTATTTAAAGGTGATTTTGTGATTGCGTACCTATAGATTCCAAAAGTATTTTTATGTACAACTAAGAGAAATCTGCGAATTCATAAAAAATCCTTTATGCTGATTTTTTCATAAGCTGTATGTAAGCTGACTAGGCGGTTTTGCAGGTGTCATGTAAGGCCGTTTTCTGTGGTTGGTATTAGAGAAGACGTAAGGATTTAAAAGGAATATTTTTTAAGGTGCTGTAGAAGTTTTTCTTTTACCTTAACCTAAGAAGGACTCTGAGGTGTTGGGTGCGTAGATTAGGAACCCCTTTGAGTTTATTTTTCGTACCTATTTTGAAGTTTCTAGAATTTTAAATCTCGTTTATTTAACTTAAAATAATATATTATATATATATATATATATATATAATTATGAAAAGATTTTTGTATGTATATCCTTTAAAAACTCCCATACGACTGGACCGATTGGGATGAAATTTTCAGAAGTTGTTTTATACATACCAGGGGTGGTTTTAGTGTTATTAGCACCCTTACGATGAGGAATAAGAGGATGATGGAATGTAAAAACTATCAAAAACAGCTGATATTTGCCGAATTCATAGTTTTCGGGAACTCCAAGTTTGAAATTGACATTCTTGGTTATGTATTTTGTTAGCACCTCTACGGAAGGGGTGGGTAGGTGATAAAATTTAAAAAATATTCAAAAACGGCTGGACTAATTGAAATAAAATTTTTCGCTTCATGTTAGGTTAAAATGTTGATGGAGAGAATAAGTATCCGACCTTAATCAGATTAATTTATTTATTTGAAAAATAATTTAAATAAGAACGGTATTATTTTTTAACCACAGCTAATTGCAGTTTATTTAACAAACGTAAAACTTGATTAATATTTAAAAAATCAGATCTCCAAAACCACTCTAACTTTAAATAATTCAGCCTGCAATATTCGCCAGTCCTACCTCCTGGTAAGCTTCCTTTTCATCCGTAATCGTCCAAATCGGAGATAAATTATGTAAAGGAATACATTACTTTGGATCAAACACCAAAAATGCATTTAAAATCCTAAGGAATTGCATGTACAGTCTGAGATTTTCAGATGACGGCGTTGGAATTCCAGCGCCATTAAAAATTCTGTACGCATACTAAAGCTGCCCGGGATAATGTTTATTCAAGCATAATGGATAGTCTAGGTACGAAACTGCGTCTGTTTGATTTTCATGGTTAATTTAGAAGGAAATAAAAATGTAGTAAAATTAAATATGACTGTTTTCCTATTTAATATAATAATTCATTAAATTGGTCTATATTTTGTAAATACCACATTAAGTCTAGTATTATTAAAATTAATTAATAAATCGTTTTTCAATATATACTGTTAATATTAAATCATTGTTTGATTAATTTTGGTATGTTTATTTTCCGTTTTTATTAATCCCACACGAAATTGATATTAGTAGTCCTTTAAAAAAAGATTTTCATTTAATTATTTTCTATTTAATGCACACGCATAAAATTTTCCATGGGTAACATGCACGTCACAGCTTGAGATTCTATTTGTCAAAAAGTGGCTACGTACTGCACATCATCTAACCCTACTTTTTTACACTTGTCCTTTTGGTGGTTTGTTATGTTTACATTTTTTTAACTTTATTGCGCAATGTTTGTAGTAAAATAACTCTTAATTATGAATAATATAGTAAGATAAAATACCTGCATATTGTGCTGTTGTAAATTGCTTTAATAGCTCAGCTAAAACAGTGGGAGTCAGTTACTTTAGACAAGTACCGGTGCTGGAAAGAACTATTTTAATAAAATTTTATCAATAGAGCCTTAAATGTCATATACAGTGCTTTTATTTCAAAACCATTCAGTCCAAATAACTTTTGGTTTTTTCGTAAATGTAAGAAAACAAAAAACACATCGAATTTTAAATCAAGGAGGAGGTAAAAAAATTTTATTCTGCTGTTTCCAAGTGGCATCCCTTTAATATCTCTCTCCCCTTCTTTAAAATGTCAAATAGCAACCACTACCCTGTGATACATCAAATGAAAAGCAAAGAAATATGCAAATTAACCATAAAAACAACAATTTATACTATCGATTTATTTTGCTGATAACATAAAACAGCGAAATTACAATAGAAACTAAAATGAAGTTAATAACAAACAGCTCCTTAAATAAAACATACATACATAAAGTCACACCTTTTTCCCATAGGGGTAGGCAGAGACCACTTCCTTCCACTAGCTACGGTTCTTACACACATATTTTGCTTCCTCTACTTTCATCAGTGCTCTCATACATGCCCTTCGGTTGTTGGTACTTTTGACCTGGCCTTTCTTCAAAACAATGTTGATCTGATCGAGATATGTTCTCCGAGGTCGACCTCTACCGATTTGCCCATTCACACTCGCCTTATAAATTTGTTTCGTCAATCTTCCTTCATCCATCCTTTCTACGTGTCCAAACCATCTAAGCATTCCTTTATCTATCTTTGTGACCACATCTTCTTTTACACCACAGCGTTTTCTTATCTCACTATTCTTAACTTTATCCAACCGAGTCACTCCGGCTATACTTCTCAGACTACTCATCTCCGCAGCATTAATCCTATTTTCATGCTTCTTCTGCCAAACCCAACATTTACTACCATACATAAGTGTAGGAACCAACACAGTGCTCTGATACATATTCGTCGGTTGTTGGTACTCTTGACCTGGCCTTTCTTCAAAACAATGTTGATCTGATTGAGATATTCATTAAAATAAAAAACCAAATCAAGCAAGGAGTTACAGTTCATGGTTTGAAAGTTTTTTTATAGCTTATTATTGCTTTTATGTTCCCTTTTTCTTATATCTATGTAGATTATTTTCATTAAATAATAAATACTACGATTTGGTGCTTAAAATAATCTGCAAAAATATTGTCCTCAATTTGTAGGTTTCCCTCTCTTATTGGACAAAATAAAAAAGTTGTCCACTCCGAGATAAACGACTTAAAAAATCGATAGTAGCACCACAATATTGTTTCTTATACCTAAATAAATATCAAAATGCCTAATTTAAACTTAAACCAAAAACAAAAATCTTTAACCTAACACGGGTACGCAGAAACCATTTCTTTCCACTTGCTACGGTTCTCACACACGTCTTTCGCTTTATTACTACGTAATCTTCGCGTACAAGCTTGTGCATAATTTAATTGACTGTCCAACACTACTAGAAAAGCTCTGTTTTTGTATTTCACGGACTGAACTCAAAAATTTGTACACCTTTTATTTAAATGCATATCGAACTAATAATCTGAAGAATTATCCTCTTCATACCACATGCAGCATAGTTAATCTTAACATGAATTGTGATTTAGACCTTTTTTTCTGTACGCTGTCAGTCATTAAGTCTCATTTTTTTCTTCAAATTCCTTAAATGTATTTTTTTTATTGTTACTATGTATTATTAAAACTGTATTCCCCCTGCTCTGTATTTGGGCTTTAAGCCCGTAGAGCAGTGTAAATAAATAAATAAATAAGCAGCTGACTGGAAGTGAAATAGCTCTTGGCACGAAACAGAAACATTTGGCGATGGACCTCACGTGATTTTCACAAGAAAGGAAAGGTTGTTGCTGATAGTAATACCTAGCATTGAGATGGATGACTACAATACAATGTCATGGTTACCCCTGACAATATTATGTGGGGCACAGTGACATCAGCTTTTCTAGAGAAAAGACGTTTTATTTGCATTACTATCTATTATTTGCTGCAAGTCCTTTTAAGAATTCGTTCAGTTAAATTTAGTTCTCGTTACTTTGAAATCATTTTTTAATTTGAATAATATAATTTTTATAAAAATCCTGATAAAATATCTTGAGCTGCCATACATTGAGGTTACAGAATCCCCTGTGATTTTGTCGGGGATTATAATACGCATTTAGCGATTCCATGTGAACATTTTTAAATTTATAAGTTAGGTAATATTTTTAAAGTAGTATTATTTTTGCTAGACTATCGGAATTGGGAATTTTCTTTTGGTAAACATTTTAAGCTCTGCCATTAAATAAATCTTCTTCCGTTTTGTTTAACACTTCACCGTTGCCAGTTAACCAATTAAAAAACGCTTTATCTTACATTATTATTACCGATCCACCCTTCCGATCGAATTGTTTTTAATTACATATCCCTTACGATGAATTCTTTTAAACCCAGTCAAGAAATAATTGATGATTTTTTCCTATACTTATTATTTAATTAATTGGTTTGTTACTTATCGCGCTTCTTTCGGCAGTAAGAATTTTGAAAGTCAATAGCGATTGCCGCCGGTAATAAATTATCATTATTGGAGATGTGAAAGTTGATAAAACTACCTGGATGGGAAATTCAACTTGTCAAAAGACAAAAAGTATATCCAGCTGTTTAAATTTTTTTTAATACAATCTATCATTCAATGCAAATAACCTTACTTTTAAAAAAATCCCAAAATCAACATATATATATATATATATATATATATATATATATATATATATATATATATATATATATATATATATCAAGTTCATACAGAAAGTGTATTTGATTAAATTTAAAAAATGACTACATTTTCAAACCAAATCACTAAATAACCACCTTGGTTTTTTTTTACAGCAATCAAAAATTACAATCTATAAGCTTTTTAGTCCTGCAGTTTTACCCAATTTTATACTGTTCAACGCTTCCACAATTTCTGTCGTACTTATTTTACTTTCGTTCCAACTTTCACTCATGCCTCCAAATAAGTCTACTTATTTACTTTTTTTGTATTTTAATTAATATAACGAAGATAATTCAAAATTTTTATATAAGTGATGGTTCGAGTTGTCAAAGTTTTAAAGAACATATTATCTAATGTAAAAGACTCACCGAATTGTAGCAGCAATTGTCCAGCAGTACCATTTTGACTCCATAAGCTCCATTTCCAAATACATTAGCTTCATTTCCAAATCCATCACTCCCGAAAACGCGATCGCGATTTACCGATACCGAATCCTCCAAAGCGTTTCTTACGATAACGTCCGTTTTACACAAAAATACATACAAATATTTCATACATCTTAAAGTTTTCAAAAATACAGTTCTCGGGCAGTGCGTTAGAGAGACTTCCGAACTGTGGTCCTTGTCCATGTAACCGAAGAGACTCAAAGGTGCAAATCGATAAAATAACACCTCGCTAAATAACTGCTTACTGCATAATTAGCTCAACGGTATATTAACTACTTACACAATAAGGTCACCTAGTGCTACGTGTCTTTATTGTTAGCTAGAAAATTTAAGATCCCATTTGCACACTTACATTTTTAACACATCGATTTAAGCCAGAATATGAGGTTTTTATTACTAACTGAAGAAAATTAAAAATAGCTTTATGAATTTTAAAAATATTTGGTAATAGGTCTGATTAAAATAAACATATTTCAGCTTAAAAAGTTAATACCTATGCTATTAAAAAGTTTAAAAAAAACGACTCGTCTTCTGCTCCACTGTTGAAGATCTCTGCTTCCTTGTATTCTGCTTTCTTCTTTCTTGTGGGAAAATAGGAAATCAATCATATATATTTTTATTTTAATTTTTTTCTAAATTTTTAATATCTGCAATTTATTCGATATTTGTAACTTTTTTAAATAAATTTTTTTAAACAAAATCTTTATGTAATTGTAAATTAATTTTTAAATATTAATATTTTTTGTATTATTTATTGATTAATTTCTTTTTAACTCTATTTGTACAAATACTTAATTATACATAATTTTTTTTTAACAAAATCTTTAACTTATTCCTAAATTATTGTTTTTCTAGAATCGCACAAAAATGCCTACTTTCTTTCTTATTTATACTTTTTTAATATTTTTTCTTTTTTTTAATATTATTTTTAATAAATTTAAATTTTATACTTAATTTTTTTGTTTAATTTTGTTTGTTAATAAATAAATTTTTTTATAATTATATATTTTTCGTTATTATAAAGTTTTCGTTTTTATTTTTTTAAAAAAATCTTTTAAGTTTAAAAATTATTTTTTTTTTATTATAAAACAGTTAATTAATTTTTTTAGTTGGCAAATATGTTTTTAAAAATTATTTTATACAGTTAGTACATTATTATTACGGTGATTTTTATTTTTTTGTTAGGAGTATCCTCTTCACAACACTAAAACTATACTGCAACGAATATATCCTACCACCTAATAAAAACTGCAAAATAGAATAAATATATCTCATCCATACCACTTACCTTAAACCGAAACCAAAGGAAAAACCTTTCGAAATAAAAGAAACTCGTCTTGTGTAAAATTCATTAAATTCCTCTAGAATTTTATGCGGCGTAATTCTTTTGGAATTTTAAAAAATTTCTCATTATGAGTTTCCATTAATTCCTCAAAGATTTATCCTTGGACCCAATATTTTAAACAAACGATTTTTCACTACTGTTAATTGATTATTTATTGATTCGAATAAACCTGAAACAAAATAAAAATTTTATTATTTTTATTCATCTTAAAAGCTTTTGAGTGATTAAAAAATTTCATAGTAAACAAATTTTTAAAAAAAAAAATTAATACCTCTATTTTTTACTCTTTTACTCTTTTAAGAACACTTTTAATTGTTGCTTGTAGCACCACAAAGATTTTAAAAGTAAACATTAGCATTTTTTTAAAATAAAGCAAAAATTATTGGTTTTATTCACCCTGTAACTGTAAATCATTTTTAAAATCGTTAAAATATTATGACCTTTGACAATTAAATAAAAACAATTTTGAATTCAGCAAATACCTTTAGTTTTAACTCACCCTGTATTTAACATTATTTTCAACATTTTAAAAATAGAGGCTACAAACCTTTGATAAACAAGTGAAATAAAATTTAGGTAGTTTTAAATTGAGAAAAAAAATTTTAGTTATGACTTACCCTGTAATTATTAATTATTTTTAACATTACCTATTATATTTTTAACGATAAGATAAAAGAATGTTCAGGTTATTTTAAACTTGACATAATTAATTTTAAATTCAGCAACAAATTTTAACTTTTACTCTATATCACTACATCATTTTATATGGATTACACACCTCTGACACATAGTTTTAAATTTAGCAAAAAGTTTTTGGTTTTAACTCAATCTTATCAAAAGTGTATTTCCAAAATTTGTATTTTAAGTAAATACAAACTTCTTTCGAATTTTATTTTTCTACATTTTATATTTTTAAATAAACTTGATCGAATTTTAACGACTAAAACGTATATAAAAAGTTATCTAGTTTTATTTAAGGTTAGGATTATTACGGTAATAATGCTACCACAAATTTACGACTATTTAGACATATTATTAAAGAAACTGAACTTCTAAATTATGTTTTACTTACAGTGACGTTTTAGAAAAAGTTTTCGCACGTTTTCTTTAGATTTTCTTGTAGTATAACTAATTAAATTGTCTTTTACTTTTATTAGTATTTACTTAACAAATTGTCTCTACACAATGGCATGGCGTATCACTTCTGTCAATTGTTCTAACCATGGAACTGCAAAGAAGTCACGTCATAAGAGTTAATGTTCACAGCCAACTTTAAAAAATTATTTTAAATTTACTTATAATAAAGTTAGTACAATATCTGCGTAAAGGATAATTCAATTTAAAATATAGACATAAAACATCTAAAAGAATGTTACTGTAGAGGTGAGCAATAGCCATGGTTAAATTCGAACAGGTAATCTTATTCGTACGGAGTGTCATTACTAAATATCTTCCTAAAAAATAACGATAGTGATTTTAAAATTGGTACAAGCTAATTAACAAGTTTACTTTATTTTACGAATTATTCTAATTTGATGGCGTAGAAGTACGAGGTAACAAAATGGTAATTTGTAGGAACATGTTGTTTCGGTTTGTTTTAAATAATGTTTATGTAGCATTAATTAATAACAATTAAATAAATAAATATTGTTGTGTGTAGCACATAAGGTAAGTTATATTTTCATTTTTAGGTTAAAATTTTAATAACCATAATTGATGGCTCTTATTATTTAAGAATTTGTATGAAAAAGGATATCCAGAATCATTACCGTTACGACGTCAAGTGAAAGTGAGACAGTGGGATAGTGTCTTAACAAATTAAATAAGTTTTGAATTTCTTTTTACTTACAATTTTATAGAATTATATGAAACAAATCAAAGTGTAACGACAAAAAACGGATACAATCATTTAAGTAGTTTCGTTTAGGGGTAGGCGTCATAACAATAAAAATGCTACCTTAAACTTATGACTATTAAAAAAACTGCACTGCACTGTGTGTGTGAAATTTGTGAAAAGTGGCGTGACATCAGCTAGTGCCGTTTGCCCCATTCCTACCAAACATAACAGTGATACATGCTAATACCTTTTTCACATCGTCGTCTTCCTAGTAGGTAAGAAAGTCACATAACCTAACTTTTTACGATTGAGTTTCCATGACCCCCACCTCACCTCCATGTATGTACTTTTGTTATGCAATACTCTCCGAAGATAACCGAATATACCCGAACTCCTTACCACGATTGATGTAAATAAGAGTGTCTAAAACAATACCCGTTTAGTAATTAGTAGATCGTAGAAGTATTATGGTTTCTTTGTTTACAAATATGTTTACCACTTGATAGTAGATTGACGCGTGTATAAACTCGATGTACGAAGTATCGTTGAACGCTTGATAGCCAAATGGCTGGCTGTCTGGTTACAAACTCAGCGATATCAGGTTCAAATCCATATGCAGTTATGCAGTGTTTCTTTTTTTAAAAATAAAAATTTTCTCTTCTCCCTCGGAGAAGCAGAACTATTCCGGCAGAAAGTTCCGACGAGAATCTCCACCACAATTTTCTCCTCTTCCTGTCATATGCCAAAAGCCAAAAATGTCAAAAATTCCCCATTTCCCCCTCTCTACCCCTACCACTTCCCTCACTTCCGTGTCTGCGCATGTCTGCGCTTAAATTGTCTAATTGTAAAACCTGCTTCTAGCTTCCTAAAGGGCGCATTGGCATAAGTACCATCAGCTGATGCGTCCTGGTTAATTCTGTTATCTACTTGTCCCTTTTCAGCTTCAGAGTGGGTGCGTATAATGTTATGTTTGTCTCACTTGCAATGCATATATCTTTGTAGGTTGTCCTAATAACCCGTGAGGTCAATTTAAATAATGGCCCGTCATAAGTACCATCAGCTGATGCAGCCTGGTCAATTTCGTCATCTGCTTGTCTCTTTTCAGCTTCAGAGCGGGTGCGTATGAGCTTGTGTCTGTTTCACTTGCAATGCATTTATCTTTGTGGATTGTACTAATAAACCGTGAGGTCAATTTAAAATAGGTAGAAATGAGTTATTATTAGATTTTAGTGATCTTGGCTCCGTTGTTAGTAATAGGAGACCTTTTGCATAAAAATTATTTGCATTTTTTTTAAAATTTCCTGATTTCTTAAGGGCGCTTTGGCTTAATTTCCTAATGACCTAATGAACTGAGCAAAAATTGCTACGAAATATTGTTTTAATATGTAAGAAATGCAAAAACCTTTTTAATAAACAAAATTCGCTTTGTAGCCAAACTTTTTTTTATAAATTTATATGAGACTGTCACGTGACATGTAGCACATATATTTGAAACACATATTCTTCAACTTAACCAATTTAAGTGGAAAAAAACTTAAATGAAAGAACTTGTTTCAGCGATTGTTCTTAAAACAAAACAAACCGCGTATCTAAATATAGATATAGAGAAAAAAAGCTATGATAACATAAAAAATGTACAGGAGGAAATCGCGTTTATAAGTATAATTTGAGAAAGGTGATTTCAAATCATTGAAAACAAATCTGTGCATCAATAGGTTTAATTAAAAAAAAATTAAAAAAATCTGTTTAATTGATTTGCCGGACGATAACCATGCGTGATATTTTTTAAACACTGCATACTTCTGCATTTCTGATGCACGCTAATCGCTTTGAAAGGTAAAGTTATCGTTTAATTTAATTTATTACTAACATAAAGAAGAGCTACAAATTTTGCGCATACAAACTCATGAAGGGGTTATAGAAAGCTTTATGGTTTTAGTAACTCGAAAACAATGTACATTAATTACAAGTTTCATATAAAATACGCAAGCCGCAAGATTATATTGTTTTCCAGAGTTGTACAAGGTGTTAACCTAAAATTGGACGTCAACGCGAACAAAAAATCCTTTTTAACACGTGAATAAGTTCATTAGAATTTTCGACAAGAGTTAATTGCTCTGGAGTATTATGGTAAGACGTTTTAATGAAAATGACAATAAAATGAATATAAATAGGAAAACATGTTTCGTAAATTAATTGTGAATAGTGTTAGTTTATAATATCTCGAGAAATTTTTTATATAAGGATAGTCAATTACAAGGTTTTTCTTATACAATTGTTTCCTCTAATGTTGGATTTTTAGTTATTACTAACTTTCCAGTGGAAGTTATAGTAATGGGTCCGATTTTGCGAATCCCAAATTTTGACATATCTCCACATTTCAAGGTCCCTAGAGTAAAATACAATAGTTTTTAAGTGGACGTCTGTGTGTGTGTGTGTATGTAGGTATGTGCGTATGTACGTTCGGAATTATTTTTCGTCTTGATTATCTCGAGAACAAAAAATGATATCGCCGTGGGACCAATTGCATTCGACGCATAATTACGCAACCTAAACTGATTGAATTTTTAGCAAACTTGGTCAAGCTGTTTTTTATGGAGAATAAAAAAACTGAAAAAAATGGTAAACTTTCGGAATATTTTTTGTCTCGATTATCTCAAAAACAAAAAGTGATATCGACTTGGGACCAATTGCATTGACGCATAATTACGCAACTTAATACTGATTAGATTTTTGCCATAATCGGTCAAGCTGTTTTTGAGATCGTTTTTTATAATAATTTTAATAATAATAATAGTTGTTATAAGAACAAAACATATGGTATTTTTTCATCCTTTTCACTGGAAAGTTATTCGTGTGGACCTCTCGGGTAGCAACCAGACCACTGATATTTATTTGTTTATTACACAGCCGATATTGTCTCAACTTAAAGGTCTCCCAGAAGAATAGACTTTTTTCTTATAAGTTGATACAACATTTTCACACAAAAAATGTTCGTTATCCATGTAGTACAGATAAACAGATTAAATCGTCTCTAAATACAAATCAAACAACATCTCCATTATGTTCGATACACGATGCAGACTTATTATTTATCTACTCATTACATCAACACATTATTCGGTAATTCGATCCTAAATGTAAACAAGCCTTCCGATCTCTAATGCTATTTATGTTTCTATGAATGAAATTACATCCTGTACTTGCATTTCAATCTGATTATCCCTTCAGTATGACCTTGAACTTTGTCGAAGCTATTCAATAAAAAAATCACCCAGATGATTTGTCTTCTCTTTTTACATATTCGACCCAGGCACGTCAATAATAAGAGGAACCAACTAGAACACAGAACAGAACTGGTGCCATACATGGAATTGGAAGCGTCTACATAACCGCAACGTAATTAAAAATTGTAGCTTTTTCCATTTAAAAAAGGCCTTAATTATCAAATATCATGTGGGCGAATTGCCAAAATAAAAATAAAAGCCGTGTGGAAACCCGATATTCGACAAATATTTTTTTATTTACAAATTTTAATCAAGATATTTTACAAAAAAAAATAATTCGCATATAAATTTTTTAATGTATTTTTTTATATCTCAGCCGCTGCCAATACTCTTTTTATACTGTGCAGGTGATTTTTTTTTTGGTATTGACAGCGTGTGTGTATCGAGCCTACTCAAACAAATAAGCACACTAGCAGGCGAGTGCGCAACTCTCTCTTTCTCTTTCTCTATGTGCGTTCCTGTTTTTTCTATCATATAACCTCAACACAGTGTTGTACAGATACGTGGAAATTTTGTGAAAACGCATTTGTTATTTGTGTTTTTGTGTTAGATTATACGCAAATATTGTTTTATTATTGCAATTAAGTTTTAAATAATAGAAACTGCAGCAATTATTATTGTGTGTAATACAAATTTAAAATGGTAAGTTGATAAAATTGTATAACTTGATAGAAGTATTTACTGTTTACATTCGTTTATTGTACATGTGATTTGAGTGTTTACTATTTAAATTATACGGAGACAATAGTGAAAATATGTGTTCAGAGTCCACGGCCCGCACTGCGACTTTTAGAAGGGGAAGGGATTATATAAAGGAAATGATTGTGGACACGCTTTTTGAAAAGTTGCAGGTCATAGTTCTCTGGAAAAACTGATTTTGGAAGCTTATTCCATTCCGTAGCAGCCCTGTAAAAGAAGGATTCTTGATGAAGATTGGTTCTTGTAGTGTCAATCTTGAGAGTAAATGGGTGAGACTGATCAGCATAAAACATTAACTTTATAATTTATTTGCTTTATGCCAATTTAACATTTATTTTAATTTATTGCACATAAAAATAATTAATGCTGAAACTTACTTTCTCCACGACCATCACAGAATTTGCTAATTCTGAAATGAAATTTGATTACAGAATGCAGCAGTTCTCTCTTTTGAGATTGGATAAATATTCTGCAACACCTCTGCCCCCATGCAATTCAAATGTATTTACATTCTCTCTCTTGTAATAGAATTTTCAGTAGTGTCAAAATTATTTCTGTCACGTTTTCATTCGAAAATATAAAAAGTATCATGAATTTATCCAGTGATTCAGAATCAGAGTGTGAAAATACACCACCTGAATTCGGTGCAAAATGGAATAAATATAGCAAATAAGTTAGTTTCGTCTATTACTGGATCTAATACTCCGCTAATCATGCCTTCCACTTCAAATTATGTGACTGTTAGTTCATCTTCTACGAACCACGCAATTGTCGAAAATTCCTCCAATAATGCACCAGTTTTTAATGTCGAGAACTGTACAAGAATAACAATTAATACAAAGTAGAATGTTTCTTAAATTATTGAGTGTTTACCTAATGTAATTGTAATCAAATTCTGTAATAAAAATTATCTTTTGTTCGTTTCCATTTAAAAATATTTAAAAAATTTTGATCGTGGAGAAAGTATAGTCTGCTACTCGTTTAGAATGAAAATTCGTGATGCTCGTGGTTCCTCCCGCTCGCCTTCGGCTCGCGCTCGGAACTTTCCACTCGCATCGAATTTTCATTCTAACCTTATTACAGAATATACTATTCCGATACGATGTTAAATTGTATCGTATCAAAAGAGGATAAAATGTCAACGTACGAGCAAAATAAAAAAATACAATGTATGTCCTAACTGGTATACATATGGTTAAAGCGTTTGATCATTTTATGGGTAATGAAAACACCAGTGTTTGTAATTGAGATCGGTTTTTTTTCATGGTTTATTTTCATTGAATTTTTGAGAATTTTTTTAACGTATCGTTAAAATAATACAATCGGTTGTGGAGCCACTACCCGAAAAAATACATCAAATAGACGTGATTATCGCTCTTTACACCACACAACAACGTAGAACAACATTTTCTTGACTCACAATACCCTAATAAATCTTATTGGTTAGCGACATACAGCACATTGTTAGGCCATTTTCTCACACGATGCCCCTTTTCGAGATATTTCAAAATTCGTTTGTCTCGTACAAAGAAATGAAAAAGATTGTGGCTTGTAAATTCTGGTTTTTAACAAATACACGTACACAACACCCTTTACTAAGAGATACTTTTTTTAAACTATTTTGACAACTCTTTTCACGCATAGGCGTGTTTAAAACACTTTTAAATCAACGTTATTCTAGATTATGTTAATATTTATATATCGATTTATTTTAAATTATTGGTTTTCTCACCGTCTGAAAGGTTTATTTTAAATATTTAAATATCCAGACCCATGAGTTCTATTGAAAACGATATTTCTGCTAAAGGAAATCAGTAAGGGATTCTAGGAGGATGTGTAAAAAATTATGAGAAATAAATAAAAAGTAGAACTGAAAAAAAGGAATTCAAGAAAAGATGGTAATTTAATATTATCATGGTCCCCTCGTTTTTTGGCTCTAGAAATTTATAAAATCAACATTTTTGGGTGTTATTTTTTTAAATCTTCGTATTTACGGCGGATTTACGACAAAAATTACGAAAATAAATACTTATGTTAGTTTCAGGGCTTTAAATGTTCATGTAAACGCACTCATTCACGTATAATTGTTGATAACTTTTTTACAAGTAATCGAATGAACTTTTTATATATTTTTTCTTAATCTACACAAAAAAACGAATAAATTAAAAATAAAATTATACAAAAATGTTGATTTTTCACGTTTTTACAGTTTAAAATAATAACAATTCCTCTCAAAATTCACCTTTTCTCACATATTATTGTTTGAACTTGTTTATCAAGTAATCATTAAAGTAATATAACCAAAAACATTCCTAAAATTACTTATTAAGTAAGCAAGTTTACAATATCTACACAGTAATTGAGGAAAAATGGATTTTTGGAGGTATTGAGAGGGAGTCAAATTTATTTTTTTTATGGGACCAGTAATGGATCCGGAGTAAAAAGACATTGTTGCAAGTGATCAAAAGAAGAATTAAGCCAGGGACTACGATAATATTAGATTGCTGGAGGGCTTATGATTGTTTGAATGATCAAAGTACAGTGCTACAGAAGTAGATTGGCGGGCGAAGAAACACAAAATCTGCGCACAAAGAAAACATTCGAATAATGATCCGATCGGCGACGACGAAATTTTTAGTAATCGTGAGTCTCAAGTACAATCGTAGGAAAAGTTTACGAATGTGAAGTATATTCTGCCGAATTTTTATTATTTTAGAGGCTAGTCGCCCGCCAAGCTACTTCTGTTGCAATGTAATTATCAATTTTTTATTTAAACTATTGTTTTTCGGATAATATCAAATTACTGGGGGGTTTATGATTGTTTAAATGATGAAGGTAATTATCAATTTTCTATTTCGAGTATTGTATTTGGATTTTTTAAAACAAAAATTTATTAATACAATTGTACTTACTGTTCTTCACAATTTATCAATTTATTTAATAATATTTTAGGGTTCTAACATTTAACAGTCAACCACACTTATAATTTTGTTGCCCCGGATAGTAAAGCTCATACTCAACACATTGAGAAAATTTGGAGAACAGCGCGAGCCAGTATTCCAAGATTAGGATTAGGATAATATGGTACAGAGTTGTTATTTAGATTACGTTATAGCAATCATTGTCAAAGATTGCATAATTTTTTTGTTCTCTTACAAGATTTTTTCGACAATAACATAAGTGATTGATTTATTTTTGAATATGATACATAGTTAATTTTCTTTTTTTTATCGTTTTAACATTATTCATCTGAAATCTTATCTATTTTTTTTTTAATACAAAAATATTATGTTTTGTTGCCATTGAACGTGAAATTATTAAATTTTGAAATCATTAACATTATTTTAAGTTATTTAACATTGAAGATTCATCAGTTGTGTATAATGTTTTTGACGTGATAAAGTCAATGAACGCCGGCTGCATGTACGAAAAAGCATGACTTATACTCACGTTCCGCCTGAACCGAGCGTGCAAGCGAGATCGCGGAACAAGCGATAGAGAGGCACGATCGGCCTAAGCGTTCGGCTTGTGACGAATCTATCTATCTTTCACTCCTTCGGCCGATGCGTCCGAGTAGAAGAGAGACAAAAAATATTTGAATTACGGAGTGCAAATAAATGTTAATTTATAGAAAAAATTGCAATTTTCAATTAACTCCATCTTTGTATTATACAAAATAATGATAATTCAGTGATAATAATTTAATTCAATTCATAA
Organism: Agelastica alni; assembly: GCA_950111635.1. Lineage (NCBI taxonomy): Eukaryota > Metazoa > Arthropoda > Insecta > Coleoptera > Chrysomelidae > Agelastica > Agelastica alni. The sequence continues at coordinate 21,570,728 of OX467713.1, read as the reverse complement.
AAGCATGCAATTTTTATCGATGTTTTCTTATGAGGTTATTACGTAAAATTATCGTCCGTAATCCGACTTTAAAGACAACACATTTTTTTGTAAATATTAATTTTTGTGTGTGGAAGGAAATAAGTATGATCTAACTACGTATATAAATATTATTGCTATTGAAGAAAAAAGTTGATTTTAAGAAACGTTAATCAAATTTCATAGGTAAAAAATTAATAAATAAGCATTTTTATGTGATTTTTTTTTCAAAATGAACTTCATTTGATGCTTTGCAAAAAAGTTATGAACGATTATATTCAAAGAAGTGCGTTTACGATCGCATTTAAAGTCATCAAACCATATGAAATCTTTAAGTGAAATATTTTCTATATTTTTTTCCATAAATCCGCCGTAAAAACGAAGATTTAAAAAAAAAATGAAAATCGGATGGTTTTTCAATTTTCTAGAGCCAAAAAACGAGGGGACCGTGATAGTATGAAATTATCAAAAAGACTTTTTACTTTGATTACTAAAATTTTTAAATTTTTCCGAATTTTGTGTACTGACTGTAAAAATTGCATTCAAATGTGGTTACAAATAACGTTTAATTAATTTAATTTATTTAACAATGCTATAGAAAAAGCATATAAAAAAATATATAAAAGAGGTTAAATAAACTTATAACTTCATTTGGTTCTTCATGAATAAGTTTCGTAATGGATTTTCCAATTTTTTTTTCAGTTATTTATTAATGTAACGCCACTGTTATCTTCCGAGAGAATTCCCGTATTTTCTTCTCAGTTCCAATTAGTACAATGACACGGACAATTGGTTGATACAACTTTGTTTCAGGGGATGCAGAAGAGAACGTGACCGCAAAATAAGGAACAAAAGGTTGTCAGTCAGGATGTTCTTTGATCGTATTATTTATGACGCAACGTGCTTCTCCGATGGAGCCTGTAGGAGAAAAAAACGAAAGAAAAAGACATTCATTTATTGCCTATTTTTCTCAGTTTAAACCAATAAAATACTGCACAAAAATGTGTCATCACTTAAATAATCATTCAAGTCAGTACTACAAGCGGAATAGTAAAACTATTTGACGACTGCATTAAAACATGCTCTTTAACCGTAATAGACACGAAAGATATAAGAATAATAAATAAACAAACTATAACTTTATTTATATACCTATATTCGTAAAATTCTTGGCTGGAAGTCAGAAGGTCTACTGCGCTTTTATAGAGAGTGCGTATGGATTGAAAATAAATGTTTTGATCGTCAAATGCCTGCTTTATGCCGATGATCAGGTCATTTTAGCGTCATCTGAAGAGGAGTTGCAAGCGATGGTTAATGTTATGCATGATGCCTTGAAAATCAAAGGGATAAAAATAAATGTAAGCAAAACGAAAGTAATGGTTTTTAAAAGAGAAGAATGTTCATTGTTGAGCTATAGTCATGTCCTCTTCATGTTTAGTCTTTAGTAAACAAATTTGTGACAAAAATTTTTCATGCTGATGGATTGACGCCGAAAACGTTTGGTATTGATATCTTGTAAAATATAATTGGCACCAGGATTTAATTTTTACCATACCCCGGAAACCTTCTAGAGAAAGAAGTTCCTCCCCTAAAAAAATTTACCAAAAAAAGATGAGGGAAAATAAAATACAAAAAAGTACCTACCCTCTGCAAACCACAAATAAAAATGTATTGTCGTCAATAAATTACATAAAAATTTGATTTTGCTTGTACAGTCAGCGATCCTATTATTATAAAAAAAGGAAAAAATATAACAAAGTTGAATCCTACAATTATAAAAAAAAAATAACACAGTGGAAATATTCATCAAAATTAACAACACTTAATTTAAGTGATAGTTAGGTCTAAAAAATGCAGGTTTAAGTACCGTATAGAAACAAAATGATTACAAAAAGAAAATACATATATAGAATTACTTGCATGAAAATTATACGATATATTTAAGTGAGCACGAAGTGAAAATAATAGGTTGGGTTAGGTATCATGTAAGTGGGGCATAGGTCGCCTTTCACTGTGACCTTTAGTAGGTCTATTGTGACTCACCCCTAGAGGTTACAGTTCAACGCACAATTCAGCCTTTTTCACAAAGTTTGTGGTTGTATGGGATGAGATTTTCCTGAAATCGGTAGGTTCTAGGTTGGTGAAACAAAAATATTGAACCTTATTCTTCCCAGGCCAAAGCATAAACATAAACATGTTCAGCAGTTTCGTCTTTCACGCAGCAAAACCGACAGGCCGTTTATTGATTCAGATCTATCCTTTCGAGGTGGTATCTTAGACGACAGTGTCCTGTAAGCAGTTCCGTAAAAAGGTATTCCTGCTTCATTCTAGAATCTGCTTAGTTGTGAATTTATGGTTGTCTGGCTGTCCAAAAATATTTTGATACACCTGCCGGTACCCCCGATGAAGAGCACCGTATGAGCACATTGTTTCAGTTTCAGCTTGAAAAACTGTAGCATATTCGCCAAGACAGGTCGATTATTTGATCCCATCTACCTTGTACTTGTGAGTGAATATGACGAGCCCAACCGACAGGCCAGTCCCGTTACACTACCCTTCTACCACTTCCAAAACTGTTTAATTAAGCTGTAGAAGTGGCACTAGAAACGGACCTCGCATAAAGATAACCAAATCATTAACATACCCTTGCGTGAATAACCCTTTGTCGTTCAGTGTTTTGAAAAGTCTGTCGGCCACTAAACACCATAAGACTATGAAGAGTTCTCCTCTTTGCGGGCAGCCTCTCCCTACTTATTTATGACCTCCACTGTATCTTTTAAGGCTGTCACTCGAGCATGCCCTGGATCCAATTTTTAAGTACACCTCTTCGAGCAGCCTCCCTTCACATCATTTTATGTGGTGTGTTGTTAAGGGTACCTTCAATATATAAAAAGGTGCCTATAACAAAGCCTTTCCTTTCTAGCTGCTCCTACATGACTGGAGCCGAGTGAAGAGCAGTGTTGACGAAGAAGCCCGTACGGTTTACACTGTTAAAATTATTTAAATCTTCAAACTATGTCAAAAATAAATTATAGTTTAAAAAACTAAAAAACACGCTTTTAGAGTTAATCAAACTAAAAACTAAAAAATAATTCTTAACATGAGAATAAAATTACTGACGAAAAAATTAATGTCACTATTCTAAAAGCGTGTGGTGATTTCATTTCGAAACGCAGAGTAAGTTTAAAAACGTTATACAAAGCACCCCACACTTTTAGAACAGTAACAATAATTTTCTTGTCAGTAATTTTATTCTTATGCCAAGAATTATTTTTTACTTTTTAGTTTGATTAACTCTAAAAGCGTGTTTTTTAGTTTTGGCGCCTACGTATACTGCAATAAAATACAAAATAATTAATTTGTTTAAAAAACATTTATTAGGCAAAAACATCAATAAAAATATTTTTTGTGTGATAGCTGGCAAAAAAAGATACACCAAGGTCTACGTCACATTAAGAGAACATTGTTCTTCCAAAACTTTTGCACTTATCTCCGTCACAACGACGTCTATTGCATTGATTAACATAATGGTTGGTACCATCATACCAAACACCTGGTAACAGAGTACAGCAACAGACATTCTCGCAGGGCCTGGCAATTTTGCTTGGGTACCGTAACGTGTTAGGTATTCTTGAGCAAACTCCCTTCTGAACTCCAAGTTTAATGTTTTATTGTGGTTCTGCCTGTATAAAACCATGCGTTGTTTATTGCTGCATCAAAAAGTCAAGTAACAATTGGCCAGTACCACTTTTTGCTGCGGATACAAATTCTATAATTAGAAATGCATTTATCCATTTGATTATTTCCACCCATGTTACTGTTGCATTCAGCAATCCAATTAGGACAACTAACCATTATATTTCTTTTGTCGGTTTGCGAATATCGCTTTACTGTGCCTGTTATAAAGACTCCTTCGTTTATTGAGCATGTCGTCTTCGTATTTGATTTGCCACATCATTATTTCCTAATGCTATATCTAAAGCCTGAATAGTAATAATCCATGTCTAAAAAAATAATAAAACATAATAACAAAAGGACACAGTGATACCGTACGGTATCATCGTATTTTACTGCCATCTTGTACAGCTAAATTAAGTAAATATTAAAATATGCGCTTCACATATAATTTTTTACTCAATTTAGATACTATATTGATACTTGTACTTGAGAAATAGTATATGGTATTTTAGACAAACACTTACTTACTCGAGATTGATGTCCATGCTTTTTTTATTTACGTAAGACGCAAATCTAAAAGACAGGTGATTTTGAACTCAACGACAGACAACTGCTCTTCAAAATGGTTTAAGCGTAGCTGGGAACCGAAGCCGGCGAATGGGATTGTTGTCCCACCACTTACAGTAATATGTCGGACGTCTTAGAAACCCCTAAGTTAGCGATACTAAGCGGTATCACTGGGCGTTAATGGGTTAATATTTGTTATGCGCGCATGCGTAGTTCACGCACAGTCAGTTACAAACATACATACAAGCAAACAAGATACAGGTGAAACTAATATAAGCGTGTTAAAAACAGGAATTCTCAGACGAGTGGATTATACACTAGGCTTTTAAAGTCTGTCATTAAACTCGTGGATCATTTAAAAAATTTCACTATCTTAGCAGCCTGAGACTTTACCTATCAGACTTAAAATCCTAAAGACTTCCTAGGACTATTAAAGTAACTTAATGTAAAATTCTGTTGGTGAGTTTGCAAGAAAGATGTTTAATTTTTGAAAAAACTAAATAATTCGGAAAGTTTTGTTGAGTTAATTTGTCTGTACAAAAAACTATTTAAAATTCGAAACGCGAGAGCAGTGCCAAAAAAAAGACCCGATCGAGAAAATTCATTATCATTAGAGTAAAATAAGTTAGAGTGGTCTTCGACCCATTTCGAATTGAATACTCAAAGTTGGATCTGAACGAAAGATAAAGTCATTTTGAATACTATAAAATCACATCAAACCATTTAATTCCCTCAACAATTAAGTCTCTTGGCTGTCCGTCACCGCGTCGTCCCGAAGGGCCCCTGACCGCTACGACCAATCTCTTAAATACCCTTCGTTTAATCAACATTTACTGCATGTATAATTTTTCTGTTGTGGCCTATAAATCATTAAATACCTTTTTTTCATTTGTGCTTGACCGGCAGATGAGTAAAAGGCACTATACAAAATTAATTCAATTTTCATTAGGTAACTCTTGGACAATATTAAAGCAACAATATGAAATTATCCAAAAAATAAATCTTTTTCTGTGGAAAGCCGGAAAGTTTTTTACTCCTGATCAACTGTTGACGACGTACAAGGCTAAAATCCGACCTCTACTGGAGTGTTGCTCGCACATTTGGGGTTCAGCATCAAGGCATTCTCTTCGTCTTCTAGATTCCATTCAGAAAAGAGCCATTCGCTTGATAAACAGCTCAACTCTTACAGATACCCTTCACCCTCTAGAACATAGAAGAAGAGTTGCAGACCAGTCATTGCTCTACAGATATTTCCATGGCAGATGCTCCAGAGAAACAAAAACTCTTGTACCACCATTGGCCACATTCGGCCGAAGAACTCGGCACGCTGATCAGTCTCACCCATTTACTCTCAAGATTGACACTATAAGGACCAATCTCCATCAAGAATCCTTCTTTTACAGGGCTGCTACGGAATGGAATAAGCTTCCAAAATCAGTTTTTCCAGAGAACTATGACCTGCAACTTTTTAAAAAGCGTGTCCACAATCATCTCCTTTCTATAATCCCTTCCCCTTCTAATAGTCGCAGGCCGTCCGCGGCCCACACGATAGGTCTACCCTTTTTGCGGCTATTTTCATAAAAAAAAAGTACGAAAAGTTCCTTACAAGCAGCGCTAGTGGTACAGTAGAGACAAACATTACCTAATCCCTATTTGCATACATGTAAAAGAACCTATCAGAAAAATGTTTTGGAAGGAAGATGACGTTTCGGGAGCAAAATTAAAATTTGCAAATGTCAAGGACAATAATATAACGTTGGCTTGCTTGTCGTGATTGGAAAATTTCAGGCAGAAAAAATGAATTAATTGACAGGTTAGTAAACAGAGTATTATATAGCGGTACTTTAAACCTCTGATAACCGACGTTCAAAGTAATAATAAATTTAAAATTTATTTCAGACTGAAATATGAGTCGAAAATACTAGGTAATTAAGATAAGTTTAATTAATTATCACAAATAGAAATGTTTTAGTAACAAACAGGGGTTAAGTATATTTTTTTCTAATTTATGTTTATTTACTGAAAAATTAATCAACAGTTGTTTACTTGTTAATAATTTTTACAATAACATGGGCAATTACTTGAGTAAAATGTTTTACTCCAAAATTGACAAGTAAGTATAGTACATTGCACAGCCTTTTAGTTGCACGTCATACGGTATATATCTCGCTTTATCGTATTAAGTTCAAAGAAATGCAAAAAACGGTACGTCCACTATAATTTTCGTGGGGCAACAACATCATGAGACATCTACACGTAGATATTAAATAACTACAACTACTACACATTTCATTGGCTCCCGTGTGCTATACGTCATGGCCTCATAGTTAAATTGAAATATTGAACACGCTCTTTAGCTATTTTTGATAAACATCAAAGTGTACGCCTGACAGTTTTTATCAGAACAGTACTTTCATTAGTTCCATTTGTAATTATAGTGGTTAATCACATTGTTTAGAAGTTGGAATATTATTTTTAATTTATTTATTTATTTTAATAATTATAAACATGCCGAGGTATAGCGAAAAAGAGCAAGCGTTAGTATTGAAACTGCTTGCTTATTTCCAATTAGAAAAACAAGCCGGTAAACCCTATTGCACGTAAATGCTGTACATGAGGTAAGTTTCACATCTTAAAGTTTAGGAAAAATTCATTGATGATCAATTAATTTTAGCGTGTTTCGGACGCCTTGGGAATATCGCTATCGACTGTAAAACGATTGGCAAATGAAGGTATTCAAATAGATCGGTAATACTCAGCTAAAATGTCCGATTCTGTGAGCGTTAGCCGTGGTCCCAATATTCGGAAGAAATATGAACATGGTATCAGGACTTGTATGTACAGAATGTTTAGTCAAGGTTGGTATTTAGTAAATACATATTTTTTAAGTTAGATTGTATAAGGTTCTAAATTTCTTCATCAATGTTATTGTTTCCATTTCACACACAAAGTTGTTTACTGGTTCATTATGAGTTTATTTTCAAGGGTTAGTTTTAATAATTTTTTTTGTAACATTTTATCTTATTGTAGGTGAGTATGTAACTCTTTATATGATGAAGAAAAAATTAGTAGATGTATATGGGATAAATATATCAGTTTCTTTACTCAGTAGGGCTTTAAAAGAATTAAAATTCAAGTGGATAAGCTGTAACATTTCTAAAAGAAAATATCTCATGGAACAGTCACATGTTACACAAAAAAGATTGTTTTTTACGAGATTTAAAAAAAATGTAGTAATTCTCATCGTCTCAAGCCTGTATACCTTGATGAAACTTGGATATTTAGCAAAGGAGGATTTCGCAAAAGCTGGCAGGATGGTAACTATAAGGCAGTCAGAAATAAGAGTGGTGAAGGTGTACGATACATTGTTCTTTATGCGGATTTTGAAATGGGTTTATTAATGACTGTAGCTTGATATTTAAAAGTGGTAGTAAATCTGGCGATTATTATGATTCAATGAATGCTGATAATTTTAAATGATTCTTTAAATATCAGCTTCTACCAAGCTTAGAAGAACCGTCATTAATAATAATGGACAATGCGCCATACCATTCCACGTTACTCGAAAGAATACCAAATGCAAGTTGGAACAAAGTTTCTTTAATGAATTGGTTAAAAGAAAGGAATATACAGTTTCCAATGCCTATTATGAAGTTCGAATTGTTAGAAATTGCCAGGAAACATGTACCACTTAAATTATACAGGTATGTTATGATATAATTTATTAAGATATATATATATAATTCAATAAGTTATTAAAAATGTATATTTTACAGATTAGATAAATTATCTCTTTTGCATGGCCATCGTGTGTTGAGACTGCCTCCGTATCATTGCCAATCCAATTGAACTTGTTTGGTCTGAGTGTAAACGGTATTACGATGCAAAAATAACTTCGGCTGAACGTATTACTGCAGATACTGTAACTAGTGTTTGAAACGAAGCTCTTCAACAGGTTTAATGCAAAGTTTATTCTTATGCTATGTTTTATAATTGTTATGTTATTGTAGATTACATCAGAAAAATGGAAGAGGTATGTAGACCATACGAGAAAAATTATTGATGAATGTTGGGAGACTGAAAAAAACATCGATGCAAGTAATATCTCTCCTGTAATCATTTAAACGAATCGGATAATGAATCAGATTGTGACTTGTGGGAAGACAATTTCGCATAATAAACGTGTATTGCATTGTATTCAAAAATGGCTGTTGTTCTACAAGTTTAACGTTATCAGTATTGTTAAATTTCAATGATTTTCAGTAGTAATAACCCAAGGACATTGATAATTGTCGAAACAATTTTATAACAGATTTCGAAAGCTTGTTGCCTATAAGCAACAAGCTTGAGATAGATGTTATACAATTTTTGAGCATTCATCAATGTTCGAGGGTTATTCGGATGAAAATTTTTTTGCTGATTATGGAAATAAATACAGAGCAGAAACAGTTTATTTGAATGTAAAATTATCAAAAGTACAATTAGAAAAATTAAACAATGAGCCAGATGTGTATATTCGATGCTATAATTTCATCAATATTATCTTGAGTATCACAACCAAATCGTGACATATTGAAATATTTGAATTGTCAAAATCGAATTGAAAGGAAATGTAGGTATGTATCTATAGCAACATGACATGATTTAGTGAAAAGAACCTACGGGCTCTTTTCAGTATAATTTTGTTTTGATCGGTTGTGTTCAATCAGATGACCACAAATTGACTGATTTTATTGGATATTAACTTGAGCAAAAATTTTTTAAGGTAATTTAATAATAAAAGAGGTGTGTTGGTTTCTACACATATGTATGGTAGTAAATGTTGGGTTTGGCAAAAGAAGCATGAAAATAGGATTAATGCTGCGGAGAAGTATAGCCGGAGTGACTCGGTTGGATAATGTAAAGAATAGTGAGATATAGAACGCTGTGGTGTAAAAGAAGATGTGATTACAAAGATAGATAAACGAATGCTTAAATGGACACGTTGAAATGATGGATAAAAGAAGATTGACGAAACAAATTTATAAGGCGAGTGTGAATGGACAAGTCGGTAGAGGTCGACATCGGAGAACATATCTCGATCAGGTCAACATTGTTTTGAAGAAAGGCCAGGTCAAGAGTACCAACAACCGACGAGCATGTATGAGAGCACTGATGAAAGTAGAGGAAGCAAAAGATGTGTGCAAGAACCGTAGCAAGTGGAAGGAAGTGGTCTCTGCTTACCCCCATGGGAAAAAGGCGTGACTTTATGTATGTATGTATGTTCAAGGTAATTAGTTTATTGAATGAAACTTATGTGAACAGATCTAATTTCTTATTGTAGGTTCCATCCCGCAAGTGATCTTTGTTGTCTTATAATAATTTTGGGAATTAATGTACTAATGTTATATTATTTATGATAATAAATATCAACTAAAAATACATTTTGTTTTATTTTGTAATGTTTTGATACAACAATTCTTAATTTCAAAGCCTTTTCTTATTTGGCTGAATACGATCCTGACAACTGTCAAAATTTTGTAGAGTCGCCATCAAATGTCATGTAGTAATCAAAGACATGCCGAAACCATGATATGACGTCATATTTGGTAGCGTGTAACTGAAAGGCATATTTATTTGTTGTAGAATCCAATGGTCGTAGAGGCTTTTCTTCTCTGTGGTGATTTTTGTCAGTAACTAAATAGTGTGCTATTTGTCTCACATAAGGTCGTCGGAAAAACAGTTTTTAAAGTCCAAATAAACACCAAAATAATATAAAATACTCTAAATCAATATATCGAACATAACCTTGCAAGATATTAATCACGACTTAACAATATGGCGTAAGTGATGTTATCTCCGTCCTATCCAAACTCGTTGCTATAACCTGTCAACATTCATGTTCCTAATATAAATCTCTGGCACATATAATTAGTTCCATTATAGAAATCAGTCTTCACACCCCTTCGTGGTCACTTTGAAGACCTGCAGAACATCACTTTCCAAAGACTCATTCATCCAACGAATTGCGAGGCTTTGGAACTCATTGCCTAGGGAGGTGTTCCCCGAGGCATACAACTTCCAGAAATTTAAGAAGAACACCAACTCCTACCTTCTTTCCCTTGGTTCCCACGATGTTCTCTGAACATTACAGGATATCCCTTTTCGTGGGAACCAGAACATAAAAAAAAAAAAAATTGTGGCATAAACCATGAAAAGAACCCAACTTATTAAATGACAAAGACACCAGTAGTTTGAGAGTCTCCTGGGATAGTTTTTAATAATAATCAGATATGTTGGTGTAATGTAATAATTATTTACTTTATATTCTAATTTATTTTATGTTGTTACATACTTGTTTGCAACAAAATTATTTTGTGTCTCTTTAAATAAGAATTACTGAAATATTACTGTGTAACGGGGATTAACTTGCACAAAAACAAAATAAAAATAAAAAATGTTATTATAATTTAATTTTACATTTGTCTACCAACTTTTACGTTATTTTTCTAAAACGTCTGGTATTATTTTTGTACAATGTTAAAACACTCATTTCAATATTCGTGTTGTCTTTAATGTGGTAATTTTAATGCACATTTCCTTTCTGCCATCAATATTGCTTTTCTTATATTATTGTTTTACTGCAGCACTTCCTGCTTTTAGTTATTCCACAGAGAGACATCTTTCTTTGTACGTAATACAAATGGCTGTTGTTATGTTTTTGCTTTGTGGAAAATGATTAAATGTAAGAAATTTAAACAGATATTTAGTATAATTGTTGACCTACATCTTAAAAAATGAATCTTTTCTTTAATGGTATGTTTTATTTTTTTCAAATTAATAAAAAAGAAAAGTGTCTTATCCAAGTTAGTATTTGATCATCAAATCCTAGAGAAGACAGCTTATTTATTAGCATCCCATGATTAACTCTGTCAAAGGCCTTGAAGAAATCAGTGTATAATAAATCTGTCTGAAACCAATTTTCCTAGCTTGTCAATATTTATGTTTCATATAGAAGAAGATTTGTATCTAATCGTTGATTTACCTTGACTAAAGCCATGTTGATGGTTTATAATTAATTCTTTACAGTATCATTTAAAATGATCGTTAATCAAGCTGTCTAGTATTTTTCTTCTTCTTCTTCTTCCTTCTTTAATCTAGTTGGACCGCCTGTTTCTTTTCATCGCCCCTTTGACTATTGCACTGCAAAGTTGTCGCTCCATCGTTTTCGGGGGCGTCCTAAACTCCTGCGACCCATTGGTGATTTGTCGCGCGCTGTTCTGACTATTCTTTATTCATTTAGGCATCCTGCTATTCTTGTTGCCTTCGTTGTCTGTTCTCTTACCTCCGTCTCAACATCACCATAGCCTGAGATTTCTATGCCCAGATACTTATATTTCATTTCCCGTTGAATAACTTTACCTTCAACTTCCAGTTTGCACCTTACTGGCGTTCTTGATGTCGTCATGCATTTAGTTTTCTGGGCCGATATAACCATATTAAGTGATTTGGCATCTCAGTTAAATCGATGTAATAGTTGCTGCAGATCGTCTTCATTTTCAGCAACTAGTACTGCGTCATCGGCATAGTATATAACAGTAAATTCACGGTCATCCATTCTGTATCCTTTCAGTAAACGTACTTTGCTTATTACTTCATCCATGATGTTAAAGAGCAGAGGGCTCAGGGAATCCCCTTGTCGAATACCTTGGCCATAGCTATTGGTTCGGTCGTGGTCCCATTTATTTTTGCTTGAATCTGATTTGCTTTTTTTATATTTTCTATGGTTTTAATGAGGTTATGTGGGATTTTGTTGTTGTAAAGAAGGTGTATAACGTCTCTTAACCGCATACGATTGAACGCTTTTTCCAAATCAATAAAGAACATGTATGCTGATCTGTTGTATTTAATTGACTTTTCCGTTATCTGTCTCATGACAAAAACCGCATCTGTGCATCATCTGCCCGATCTAAATCCTTGCTGTTCATCTGCTAAGATTGTTAGGTTATTAATTTTGTTGTTAGTTTCAGTGTAGTGCTGAAGAGATTTATGCCTCGGTATTTTTGGAATTAATAATTAATTGCAAACACTTGTATAATTATTTACATCATCTCTATCTCCTGATTTATAGATTAGTATTGTTACGATTTTTTGGGTCCGTCCTTGTCACCTCGCCTTAACGCGATAACGCAGCATCGACCACAATTAGAGTGAATACCTAATGAGCAGAAAGTAATAGAAGACACTGGATGATTCTTGAAATTATTGGACAATATTTCGAATAGTGTCGATTTTTCTAGAACATTGATTTGCAGATATTTAATCGGAATCATAGATCAAGGTTTTTAGGTTTTAGTTTTGAAAGTCAAGTATTGGAGGTAATTATAAGGTGAATTGTGAATTTCTAAGTGATTTGTAAAATAAAATTTATTGTGTGGAAATATTAGAATAAAATTTTTAGTTATTATACTGAGAGATTACAATTTCCGAACCTAAGGAGTAAATATCGTAACAGTATTATAAAACTTTTTTTCCTGACGTTTAGAACAATTCTTGAGTTTAATGATAGGTCATAAAGCTTATGTAATGGAATTGTCAAAGATTTTCTAGGTTTATTCAGGTTGTTGAAGATAATAATCCCAAAAAAAGTAGAGAAATATATCTTTTAAGATTGCTTACATTAAAGAATTACTTTTTTAAACGGTTGCCATTAAAACTGCCATAATTACAAAAATAGCACTTTTATGATATGGAAAATCATAAAGTAATAATGTAACATTAGTGTCGTCGATCTTTAAAAAAAAAGGTTAATAATAGTAATAATTCACTACTAACTATCTTCTCTCAAATGCTTGAAATTGCAAATGAGAAATGAAATTAACGGAGCCGAAACACGAAATAAAAATAACTACGATTACTTTGATTGGTATTATTTTATAATAATTAAATGAGAGTTGCATACATTATTTTTCTGCGATCAGTTGAAATAAAATAAAAAAAATAACATTTTATTTTTGAAATCCGGAAAAAATAATTAAGAGGTTTGATCAACAGTTTACTTGTTTTTTGGTTTTAGAGGTTTAATGACTATACTTGTACTGTAATTTTGGAAGTGTGAGAGTAAGATATTTTCCGAAACGTCAGTTTGGTATCGCTCTATAACAAAATCGTTCGTTTCTCTGCCCTCACTGAAAAATTCCTAAATGGAACTGATTCACCCGTGATTAATGATACCCAGACTAATTCTGATCCTATGAATATTTCAAAGTCTTGTAATGCTTCTGATTTATTTATCTCGGGCCGATGCCGTGAATGGAAAAACGAATTCTAACATTTGTACAAGTCCAGGGAATATATTTCAATTTATTTATGGTGTTTGAACTCACATTTGAAAAGATTCGAAAGAGGCCAATTCAATCATGGAGAATTTATCATCATAGATATGTTATATTTTTCGAAATTATCAGCTTAAAATCTGCTGACGTGGATATTCACAAACCTATTAGATTTAAGTATAGGGTGTGCCAATACCAAAAAATTGAATTTAAATTTTACTATGACTCCGGTCAAGAAATTGAGACATTGAGTACACCATTGCAAATAAAGTACCAAAAGTCCACATTGATCCCACGTCTGCTAAATAAGTTATTCAAGGTCAAAGGTAAACATTTTTGGTTTTTTGATTTTTTCTCGTAAACAGTAAGTTTTATTAAAAAAAAAGAGTTGACAAGATTGTAGACCATAGAATTATCTATAAAAAATGTTAAAAATTTTTTTTTCTAAGATTTACCATTTGAAGAAGTTACGTTCTATATAATATGCATGCTTATGCCACGTACGTACGTCATCGCACATTTAATATAAATAAAAATACTCATTTGTGCTTTACTTTAGCTCATTTTAGCAATAATTATATTGAATTAACCAGTTATTGATGACGATATGTATGCAATTTTTTTTATTAATGTTGTAAATATTATAAATAATACTATTATTTTATGCAATGATATTGAAGACGATGATGGAACATCTGAAACATTACTCTATCAGTTTAATCAAAAACTTAAAAAATATCAAAAACGAGGACCAACGGCACAACTATGGATAAAATATTTTTCAGATGGTGTCACTTGCAAAGAAGTTTATACAAGCTGAACGTATGGGAGATTGGCAAGCTCATTTGCACAGAGTTTAAAACATGCTTCCTTATTTTCATGCATCAGGAATAAGAAAGTGGAGAGCGGATGCCCATAATGCTCTTATAGAACTAAGGGAGAGACTGGTGACTATACACGACCCCCCAAATGGCGAATGGAGGACCCTCAACAGGTTGCGATCTGGCGTTTCGAGATGCCGAGCTAATATGGAGAAATAGGGCATGCTGAGGGATGGAGACACCGCTCTATGTAGCTGTGGCATAGCACCTTCTGACCTGCCCAGAGATGATGGAAACATGCACGCAGCTGGACTAAATTTTGGCAAACGACAAGGCGATAATCGCCTCTAAACACTGGATGATCAAGGTCTGATCCGGACACGTAAATGTTTAATGGAATGCATCAGGCCATTTTTTTTATGCACACATATTTGCAAAATATGCTTTAATTAAAGAAATTAATTGATTCTAAAGTTTTTCAAAGGTTTACAATAGGATTTTTCATGTTTAGACATTCTGATAAAAGAAGTTGTAAAACTTCAACGGGCATGGTAATCGAACAATCAGTAAAGATAGATAAAGATATTGCTCAAGGAAAAAGTACAAAAAAAAGTGCAATAAAAAAAGGGGTTTGTGAAATGACTGCAATGAATACTGTGTGTGACGGATTGGAAGATCATGCTAATCTTCGAATAAATACAACATATCAGCATGTAGATGCAAGAGATTTACAAGTAAAGAAAGATGCTACGGATATTAAAAAAAACTTTTTGAGTGGTTTTCATCACATGTTCCTTATCCTGAAGAAAACAAAATCATATTTATTGCCTCGTAAAGTGATTTCAGTGCTCGTATTAAACTACCGCTCACCCCATACATAGACAATTTCGACTAGAATTCACACCTCACAACTCTGTCATAGGCTTTTTCCAAGTCTATAAAAGCACAATAGACCTGACTTTTAGACAAGAATTTCTTTGACTATACCTCGTAATGAAAAGACCTGATCCATACATCTCCTTTTTCTTCTAAATCCTGCTTGCACATCTCAGTTTCATTCGATACTCTCGTAACGAATGAGTAAACTAAGTGCTGAGTAAACTAATACCTCAGTAGTTCTTACAGATCTGCTGCGAACCTTTTTCCTTGTAAAACGGCACGATAACGGCCTTGCACCAGTCGTCTGCTACGCTACCACTTCTCCAACAAAGGTCAAAAAGGCGGTACAGCAGACTAGCTACCACGCTTTGTCCAACCTTCAGCATTTTAACTGTTATCCTGTCATACCCAGAAGCTTTACCCAATTTCATACTGTTCATCGCTTTTACAATTTCTGTCGTACTAATTTCACTTTCACTGCATTTTTCACTTATGTTTCCGAATTGGGCCTATACTTATGTATCCTTTTTTAAATTTTTTTTCGAAGTATTCATTTCATCTCTTTAATACGCAATTCCTTTCCTTTTACCATACTACTATCTTGGTTTCCGATTTTTTCTAGTTTCGAGGTAGTATTTTTATCTCTGGCTGTTCTTATGGACTTCCAGAAGAGTTTAATATTGTTTTGGAAATCGTCAGATAACCTTTTATCACTCTCCTTTTTTCTTGTCACAACCTATTTTCACACCTTTTAACCTTTTATACTTATTCTTTGCTTTGTTTACATCATTAATCGTTGCCTTTTGCGTTCTTTGATTGGCTTTTGTAGCCAGCCAATCCAGCCAAGATTTCTTCTTCTCTGACACTGTTTTTTGAACCTCTGCGCACATTTTCTGTAACCTGCATCTAGCAAGAAAAAAAAGAAGAAATTGAAGAACAGCTAACTGTTGAAGTCGAATTTAAAGAGTGTGAATAAGATTAAGATATTAATAGAAAACAATAATAAATATCAGCATCACCAATTAATATCAATAATCAATAAATAGAATATTGTCCCATGAAACTCCGTTATAACTGTTCGTGGAGTAATATAGTTCTTTAACAACTTAATTTCTTTAAAATCAGTTATTTTTAGGTCATCAAAAAAAAGTAATAATGAAATAAAAAAGATTAAAGTAGCTGTATTCATGGGAATTAGTCATGGTAAATAAATAGTTTTAAAATAAGAAGACCCTATCTTGGCTTTACCCTTTATTGTAAACACTGATTTTAAGGTAAGATTAATAATTGCCAAGCTAATATTAAAATGCGGAAAAGTCCATAACCAATCAAACTTTCTAAAATACGTGAAACGGTTTGCAAAATAATTCGGTCAAAGTTTAGATAAGATTTGGGAAATCTGCAAAATGGAGCAATAAAAATGGAACGATTTTTTTTAATAAAACCTTTCGAAAAACTTGTCTCATATGATATTAAAATATTCATAATTTCGATATCAAACGAGCGTCAAGATGGAAAAGTTTCCAGAAAATAGAGTAAGGAATTTTAACTTGAATTGGAATGTCACCGACAGTCGAACAAATAAGAAATTCTATTTTGATCTGAGAAAAGTTTACCATGTTTGATAACGCGGGCATCGAAAATATTCAATAATTTTCCCAAGATGCGATTGTACAAATTTTTTGGATTCCCCTATAAATTAGTACGATTGCTTAAATCTGAGCAAGTGAAGAGAAAAAAAATGTCTTGCCCTCCAAGCTTAAAGTTTAGTCTTTCTAGCTACATTTCATTTCAGAAAAAACTAAAAAACACGCTTTTAGATTTAATTAAACTAAAAAGTAAAAAAAAATAATATCACTGTTCTAAAAGCGTGGGGTGCCTTCATTCTGTAACGTAGAGTTAGTTTAAAAATGTCATACAAAGCACCCCAAACATACAGATGGAACTAATATAAGCGTGTAAAAAAATAAAATTAATTTAAAAATATGTGAAATAATTTATGAAATTTTAACAATTTTCATATTTGTTCTCGGTAATTGATACCAGCAGAAACAGCAGTGTACTTAACTGACAGTTAGTCAGGTCGACAATAAAAAAGAAAGACTCCTTATCTGAAGGCTCCAGAGCGAAGAGAAAGTGCTCAGAAATTTTGACGAAAAGACATAATTAATCGTTTGGAATGAAACAGTTGCAAACAAATCTGGTGATCGATATCTGTTGTTTAACAGTACATACAAAGAGTGACGAAAGAAGAATAAAAATCTACACCACAAAAGAAAATAATTAAATTGTTTACTTTATAGGTCTCAAATCAAAATTTAAAACACCAACTTTAGCGTACTACTTTCGGCTGCGGATCAAGAAAAATAGTATACGACCCACGGCCATAAAATCCAACTTTCTGGACTAACACACATATTTTGCTTCCTCTACTTTTATCAGTGCTCTCATACATGTTCGTCTATTGTTGTTGGTACTATTGACCCGACTTTTCTTTAAAACAATGTTGATCTGATCGAGATATGTTCGCCGAGGTCGACCTCTTACGACTTGTCCATTCACACTCACCTTATAAATTTGTTTCGTCAGTCTTCCTTTATCTATCCTTTCTACGTGTCCAAACCATCTAAGCATTTCTTTATCTTACTTTGTAACCACATCTTCTTTTACACCACAGCGTTCTCTTATCTCACTTTTCTTTACTTTATCCAACCGAGTCACTCAGGCTATAGTTCTCAGACTACCCATCTCCGCAGAATTAATCCAATTTTCATGCTTTTTCTGCTAAACTCAACATTCACTACCATACATAAGTGTAGGAATCAACACACCTCTATGCAGAGCCAGACGTGACACTTTCTGGCTGTTCATAAAGCTATGCAGTGCCCCATTAATTTGTCTTCCTGCGATCACATTTTACTCAATGTCACTGTCATACTTTTCATCTTTCGTAAACTTTGAACACAAGTATACAAACTCATTTAATTGTTCCACTCTTTTCTCCTTAATCAGAACTTCACAGTTTGTCATGTTTTCTTTTATTTTAAAACCCATTACTTTCGTTTTGCTTACATTTATTTGAAACCTTTTGATTTTTAGATTACGCTAATATTCCTTGATCATCGGCGTTAAGAAAGCATTTGACGATTAAATAATTAATTATAATCCATACGCACTCTCTTTTAAAACTTTTGACCACACATCCCTGTCTCACACCTTTTTTGATGTTAAACCAGTCCGTGTAAGCTCCGTTTATCTTAAAACAAGTATTGGAATCCTCGTAAAGTGATTTAAGTACTCGTATTAAACTACCGCTCACCCCATACATAGACAATGACGACCACAATTCACTCCTCACCACTCTGTCATAGGCCTTTTCCAAGTCTATAAAAGCGCAATAGACCTTCTGACTTCTATCCAAGAATTTTTCGACTATACCTCGTAATGAAAAGACCTGATCCATACATTTAAATTATAGCACTGAAAATACTACAAAATCCTCACCAATTGTGTTAAAATAGCGGTTTTTGTCCCAAGGGTTGTTAGGATAATTGATAATTCCCAAAGCGATATCTTTCGTTTTCTAGAGATAAACGTAGTACGAAACAAAATTAAACAGATTACGTCTCACTAAAATTAATTAAGACCAATTAATACGATTAATGTATCGTACAAAACATGTTATTTCGATTCCAGCTCTTAAATTCTAAAAAAATATAACACCACATTTGATTTTACAGCGATAATAATAAACTTGCTATTTATTGTGTGTAGAAGGATGTAAAGATAAATTACTAATGAAAGGTAAACTTGCTACATCCCCACTCCACATTAAACAGAATCGAATTCGTTACCAATGGCGTATCATACATATTTAGTATCGATTACCAAAAATTTATCTAACAAAAAATGTATTTAAATTGAAAGTTAATTGGAATTACTCCGCGGAAAAAAAAGAGGTAATTGCTAATGTAATTTAATTTATGTAAAACGAGGCTTGCAAGTTCCAATTGATTAGATAAAAAGATTTTTTATAGCGTCCATAAAGAGGCTAAAAGAGTAGAGACAGGTAAGCAACCTTGTATATCATCTCCGACAACATCTAACGGAAGTAATTGCTCTGCTGACTTTGGGAACATGGTGGAAGCCGTTGCCATATCTCTTTTCTTATAAATTCAAGTTTTTCTATTTTCATTTACGGCCACACACTTTTTTTGTAATATATTTGCAATTTATAAAGAAAAATAATCTGATTTAACTTGTATATGGGTACGTGTAATACTCGTAAAACAACATTTTTGTAAAATTGTCGGTAATAAAAATCTACCAACTGGGGCATTTTCATATTGCCTGAAATAACTCAAAAACTTTCATAACAAATTCGACACGTCTACGGTAAAAAGAAAAAGAATAGGAAACTCGAAATGAAGAAATCATTATGAAGCAAATAAACGTAACAGCAATGACTGCGTAAAACGAATTAAAAAGTAAGAAAAATTGCAGGTACGCGAACCGTTTTTTTTTTCTTAATTTTTAAGTGACAAATATTGGCTCGTAAATTCGACAAAATAAGTCCTAAAAACATTTACCCACGTTATGTTTAGCGGTCGTACGTCATAAGTTAAGCAAGGCTATTACGTCAACTGAAGTTTACCGAGCTTTAACAATTCAAACGAAATAATAAAGAGGCAATTTTACGGCATTTTTGAATTGCTTTAACTGCTTCATACTCATCCTCGGCTAGTTTTAAACGAATGCAAACTGCAGTTAACGAATGAACTACCATTATGGTAAAAAAAGTAAAATAGTCAAACCATAAAAACGTATATTATATTATTTTAGTAGTTGAGAAGTAATCAGTGAAGATATCAAGTTTCAATTAAATTTCTCACAAAGTTTGCTCTAACAAGTACAATTAAACTTTTATTTATTAAATTTAGAGGACTTTTTTTCTAGTTAGATTAAAATTACTAATAAGAAGTAGAATATTCCTAGTTTCTCGAAAATTACAAATGAGCGCAATCACACAACATTTTAAGTTTGCTGATTAAAACAACACTAATAATTTGAAGACGTTAAAAACAAAAATAATAATCCATTTAATAAGAGTAAGAATTAGCAAACCAACACAGTAAACATTCTTCGAGGAGTTAGGCAGGGCTGTAACCTGTCACCACTCATATTTAATCTCTACTCGGAGGAAATCTTCAGAGACCCTTGAAAATACCGACATAGGAATTTTGCTGAATGAAGAACGAATGAGCAAAATCCGGTACGCAGATGATACTGTGGGTTTCACTGACAATATGAACAACTTACAAGAACTAATGAACAAAATAAAAGACGTCAACAGTAACTATGGCTCATTATTTAACATTAGTAAAACATAAATCATTGTAATCAGTAGAGAAACTGGTGGAAGATACGGCTTAACGATCAACAACACATCAATAGACAGAGTAACACAGTTCACCTATCTGGGAACCATGATCAATGATAATTGGGACCACTCACAGGAGATCAGGTGTAGAATAGAGAAAGCAAAGGCTGCCTTTAACCAAATGGCTAAACTGTTTAAAAGTCACAACCTCAACATCGACATCAAAATCAGGCCCATCCGATGCTATATTTTCTCGATTCTTTTCTATGGGATGGAGTCATGGACATTAACCAAGGCAACACATAGAAGACTTGAAGCCATCGAAATATGGATTTACAGGAGGATGCTGATAATATCATGGGTGGACAGAGTGACCAACAAGGCAGTGATGGAGAAAATAAAAAAGGACTCGGAAAAAAAGAAGGTTTGAGTACCCCGGACATATCATGAGGAACGAAAGCAAATATCATCTTTTGAAGTCCGTTCTCCAAGGGAAAGTTTATGGCAGAAGACCAACAGGAAAAAAAAAATATCATGGCTTAAAAAGTTAAGAACATGGTTACAAAAACTACAACCAAAATTATTTAAAGCATCCGTGAACAAAGTCATCATATCCAGGATTATCGCCAATATTTGGAATGAATAGGCATTTGAAGAAGAAGAATCAGCTTCGAATAATTGCAGTACTCCTCACTGATCACAGTCCATGACATTTACACAAAATGGGGTAAGTCAACAATTACATGAAGTAAATTATTGTCTAGATAAAAAATGTCAAAAACTGTATTTGAATTTGATATTGTTACATTTTCCAAATGGGGTACACAAAATTCACTGCTACTAAGATGCGGTTTGTAAAGAATCAAACTACACATTTTAGACGAGGAATTGGTCAATTTTTTATGCTTTTGATACTTGACTGGGAAACAAAATTTGCTGAAAATTAGATTAAAATATAAAGTACTAAATTTTTTTATTACTTGTTAAAGTAATATGCTAACAAATCAGCCTCCAAGCTATTTGATGAAAAATTTCTTTGATACGTAAATTTTCAGGATCTTGAAGGTGTATTATCTTCACTTACCGATAACGTAGTTAATCTTCCACACTTAATTTAATGATTTTCAGTCGTCGGTTACACAGGAGAGCACTTCGCAAGAGTCTATTTCGATTTCTGTTGATGAACCAGGGTCTAATCTTTGGCGATGCGAGCTAATTAGGTTTTCATCGTGTTTTTATTACTGAACTCGCTAGATTTATTACAGTTACTTGTTTAAAAGTTTATAATTTTTTTTTTAATTATTTACTTTTTGATATGAATTGATTAATACCTAATACACTTTCGACGTCAAAACATAACCATAAAGTAATGACCTTCATTAACTAGAGCTTCTTTGTATTAAATTTTAACAAATAATGTGTTTCGTCAATATAGAAAAATAAAATTTAATATATTAACGTTATTAAAAGTGTTTATTACAAAGCTACTAGGAAAATAAAACACATAGAAAAATTTAATTGTAATATGCTATGTTGTGTCATGTTCTATCACACGAACCTCAGACGCTCTACTTTCTCTCCCGCGCCTATTAAATAGCTCCAATTTTAAAACTTTAAAACTTGGCAATAAAATTTCATGCACGGTTTTTGCAGGCAAGCCTATACGATTAGTTTTGTATTTAAATCATTCTTCTGATTATATCAATTTGGATTGGTTATCAGTTCGGTGTAGTTACCTATATTGATTTCATCCACTTGCCAGATAGCTGTGACCAAAAATAAGTGAGCAAGTCTTCCGAGGCATGTTCTGTGTGTAAAAAATTATAAAATTCATTCGGTGAAGTGAAGTGAGTGAAGGTAATGAAAAAAAATTTGATTAAAATTAATTCAATTAAAAATAGTCATGAACACTTTTCGATAGGCAAGTTACCATAGGCATGTTTGTTAATCAATAATATTTGATGAAAAATATGTCTTATCTGGTTATCACGGTCTCCTCTACTAGTATGCGTGCGTGTATTGAACCTACTACATACAAATGAGCATACGAGCAGGCAAGTGCGCAACTCCTCTCTCTCTCTTTCTCTTTCTTTCTTTCTCTCTGTTTATCTTTCTCTCTTTTTCTCTTTCTCTCTTTACTCTTTTTCTCTTTTTCTCTTTTTCTCTTTTTCTCTTTTTATCTTTTTTTCTTTTTCTCTTTTTCTCTTTCTCTCTCTTTCTCTCTCTTTCTCTCTCTTTCTCTCTCTTTCTCTCTCTTTCTCTCTCTCTCTCTCTCTTTCTCTCTTCAATTGCATTTTTCATTATAAACGAGACAATATTCGTGCAGGTGGTGTTGCAATATATAAAATCTCTAAAGAGACCGTCAACATTTGTTCGCCAAATATGGTAATGATTTTGTCGAACTTAAGTGAATTGAGTACTAGACATTCATCAGTTGGTGACATTCGTGACATTTGAGGATATAACATTATTTAATAATCGATCGCTGTTAGAATATACTGAGGGAGGTTCTAGATTACTTAAGCAAAATTATCATAAACTTCCACCTATATTAAGTGATGATTTCGAGATTTTCGAGATTTTTGGACAAAATTGAATCTCTATTATTACATATATGTATCTTATTATAGTTTTCATAAGCCAATAATTTCTATGACAGAACATAATGATGAGATTTAAAAATTTCCTTTGTATATAGTATTTATCTTCATATAATGTATAATTTACTATTGTGTATATAATTTTTTATGAATAAATATTTTTCCTGAAATATTGAATGAAAATTTTGGATGTAATTCGTTTCTTGAGATTATTTGCATTAAAAAAATAATATAAAATAAAAATTGAAATATGCAGATTTCATTTTGAATTACATTCGGAGTTGAAGAAAAAACGGGGTAATACGACCGCAAAATTTTTTAGTTACGACTAATTTTTGTTAGAAGATAGCATCCATCCAAAAATATAACTTTTACTGCATACTAGATCTATGACTCCCTAATTAGTTTTATAATTATGATTTGCATTTTTTGAAGTTATTTAAGGTGACCTACATTTTTGCTCGGTAGTGTAGTATCGTAATTCGTTAAAAAATAAAACTTATTTAATACAATTTTGTTATTTTATATTCCCGTCGATGTAAACTGTGGTTAAAATCGACAATGGGTAATATAGACATTGCCAGGGAATACCGATGACCATTTCAAACCCTCAATAATTATACAGTGTCTATGATGTGCTGAGTTATTTAATGTTCTGTGATAACGATTGTTTCCAAAATTAACTGTTGTTAGCAAAATAATTCTGTGGTATACTCCATGTGTGAAAGTTTGATGGAAGGATAACAACAACAGTTCTGGAACTTTTCAAATTAAACGATTTGTTCAGTTTTAAAATATTTTATTTGAGGGTTCTGTCGGTTTTAATTTGTAATAATTACTTTTAAACGACGTGACAGATATTCTTATGAAAAAAAAAACGTACCGAGAACCGTAATAGACGTTATAAGACAGCTAAACCACAATACATCTACCCACATATTGGTTAACCAAAAGGTGACGGACGAAAACACCATCGGGAATCCGACAAGAAGACTCCTTAAGCCCACAACTTTTTAATCTAAATAATGGATGAAATAATAAACCAGGTTAAAGGCACAAAGGGAGGATATACACTCACAGCAGGTGAAATCAAAATCGTATGTTACGCCGATGACGCCCTAATTATAGCGGAGAATGAGGACGACTAACAACGGCTCCTATACTTTTTCTATGTAAAGGCAAAATTCAACATGCAGGTATAGACCAAAAAAACCAAATCCCCTGTCATTTTCAAAGAGCCAATGAGATGAAAAATAAAACAATAGAACAAGTCATTATCTGGAATAACATCAACGTGAGCAAAAAGTCAAAGATTAAAATATACAAAACCTGTGTAAGACCCATACTAACGTACGCTATAGAAACAAGAGCTGACAACAAAAGAACAAAACACACCCTACGAACAACATTCATGAAAATACTTAGGAACATCTCAGCGTACACACTAAGAGACAGAAAGAGAAACACAGACATAAGACACGAATGTGAAGTGGAAGATATCATCAGATGGGGACGCGAACGTATAAGGGACTGGAAGAGCCACGTAGACAGGATGACAGAAGAAAGACTGGCAAACATTGCTATATATGGAAGACCATGGACATGACGCCCCCCCGGAAGACCTCCAAAGAGATAGATAGAGTCATGGACCTCAACATCTCAAGAGAATTAAGTTGGAAAATAAAGGTCTAAGGCCTTCAATATGAGAAAGAAAAAAACTTTTGAATTGGCAATGATTTTTCATCTCTTGCATAAAATAACCACACAGTTTCATTCTGCTGTATACTATTTTCACTTCTTTGAATTCTATTTTTAATTTGTCGAGAAAATAATAAAAGTTGTGGTTTTACTCTTCTGGATCATATTTTTTATCCCACTAATATTTGTTTGAGTTATTATGTATCGTTTAATTTTAACTCATTCTACCATTCACGATTATAAAATGTTAAAATTCCATTACAAAATGTTAACAAATCTACCCAGAGCAATGCTTTGATCCCTTAACACAAAGCGCCACGTTTTCCAAGAAAGTGAGTTCCTTAAATCATTCCATTACAATGCATGAAAATACCCTTAAATAAAGTCCCTCCATCTCGATTTTGGGAGTCACGGTGTCCAATAATATGTCTTGGCATGACTATGTTGCTAACATCGCAAAGTCAGCAAGCTATAGGCTACGTTTTTTGAAAAAAACTAAAGAGTTTTTTACTCCCGATCAACTGTTGATGACGTACAAGGCTCAAATCCGACCTCTACTGGAGTATTACTCGCACATTTGGGGTTCAGCACCAAGACATTCTCTTCGTCTTCTAGATTCCATTCAGAAAAGGGCCATTTGGTTAATAAACAGCTTAATTTTCACAGATACCCTTCACCCACTAGAATATAGAAGAAGAGTTGCAGGCCAGACATTACTATACAGAGATTTCCATGGCAGATGCTCCAGAGAAATAAAAACTCTTGTACTACCACTGGCCACATTCGGCCGAAGAACTCGGCACGCTGATCAGTCTCACCCATTTACTCTCAAGATTGACACCACAAGGACCAATCATCACCAAGACAGGGCTGCTACAGAATGAAACAAGCTTCCAAAATCAGTTTTTCCAGAGAATTATGACCTGCAACTTCTCAAAAACCGGGTCCACAATCATACCCTTTCTATAATCCCTTCCCCTTCTAATAGTTGCAGTGCCCACACGATAGGTCTATCCTCTTTGCGACTATTTTCAGTAAAAAAAAATGTCATAAAATTCTCACAATACGTCTTTTGAGACAATAATATTAAAATAATATACTTTTCTAAAAGCAGCAAAGCTCCTAATAAAAAAAAAAATTTTTTTTTGGAAATATACTTTTATTATAATACCAGTCATAGAATGATAAATGCTATAAATTTCGTCGTAGATAATTAACACCTGGTATAGATTGCCTTTGTTTACTTTTTTCCAGATGCCACTATTAAACATTACGAGCGCGTGAAAGATTTTATTTTGTAGTGGAAGCTTTTACTAGCTTAGTAATAATAAAAAAAGACGACGAAAAAGATAAGATATTCTAATGAATGTCCTTATCGCTAAGTTATTCCATTACAGGAATTTCAAAAGTGACTACTTCCAGCACCATTTGGCTTTCGGATAATTAGTGAACAAATTATTAATTATAAGTAAAATAATTAATTACTTTCTGTGGAAGCTTGAAAAAAAGATCCATTAATCATGGACCGGCTGTTTTAAAGAAATTCGTGTGTGGCAAAGGAAGATAGTTCCTAACTAATATCTTCGGTGTTCACGTCAATTGCTTTACCTATTAATCAACAGTCGTCTGAATAATTGGTGTTTAAATTTATTGATTTCAGGTTAAGTAACATTAAAATAGTGTGATAAGCACAAAAAATATATTGAAATTAAAACTCACATTTGAGTCTGTGTCTCTCGGGTTTGGATTGGTGTTAGGAGTGAATATCCTGAAGTAGCCAAAAAATCTTACCATGATTGTGCTACTGTCTTTTCAGCTTGGACCGTTATACCAAATTATAAAAGTGGAATACTATTAATGAAAGTATTCCACTTTTGTAATCTATACATATAAAATGCTTTGTCCTGAATGACTGACTGACGGATCAACGCATATCCTAAACCGATGATCGTAGAGACCTGAAACTTGGAGGGTGTGTTCTTTGTATGACGCAGACATCCGATAACAAAGGATTTTTTTGAAAATCTGCCCCTGAGGGGGCAAAATTTGTTTGGGACAATGTGATTCCTTGGTCCAATCTACTTCAAATTTTGCATAAACATTCTTTAACAGAATTAAGAAAAGTCGTGTTTCGTATTTTATTGAAACTCATCGCCTAACAGGGTTTAAAAGGGGTAAAAAGTTATTTTGGGGGTGATTTGCAACGAAGTTGATATCAATACTCCTTAGTGCATTTGATTTAAATTACATACTCACATAATACTCTGCAATACTCTTTAAAATTGGAATGTTAAATATAAAGGAATATTTAAATCGGATT
The DNA here is from genome assembly GCA_950111635.1 of Agelastica alni. NCBI lineage: Eukaryota > Metazoa > Arthropoda > Insecta > Coleoptera > Chrysomelidae > Agelastica > Agelastica alni. The sequence continues at coordinate 21,543,453 of OX467713.1, read as the reverse complement.
AGAATTCAAAATTTCAATTTTATTTGTTTTTGGATATTTGAATAAAAAACTTACCTTATACCGCGTTTAAACTCTCTCTCGATTTAATACAAACTAAAACCCCACTCTGCAATATACCCAAACAAAGTAATATGGCAAAAGTACTCCGCAAAACGAAATTAATTATTCGGGATAAGAGTACTATGGCTCATAAAGGGGGTTTCAAAACCCTAAATAGATCTTAACAAGATATTAGGAATAATAATTGTCAAACGGGAGAAGTAACTGTATTGTAAGCAGACGATTTCTCGCAGACTTTACCAGTAGTGCCCAGAGGAACGCGAGCGGACGAAATTAAAGCGTGCGTGAAGTGATCTTATTTGTGACCTTCAGTGACAAAACAGAGCCTTACCAAAAACATGAGAGTCCATCTTAGGGGAGATGTTACTGCCGGAAAGTTCTCAGACCTGTTGCTTAAAATTAGACATGGTGGTTTCCCGAAACTGGATAATAATATAATTCTCCCTACAGAGTTAGGTACAATTGTTTCCACTGTAGAAGAGCTTATAGCTAAAATTTACTCAAACATTAATAAACCTGCGAGCGTGCCATCCCAACACCAAAAAACGAAGAAGCCTCAGTTATAATTAAAATACTTTTGAGATCATTCGAAGGGGTCGAATATCAATATAATTTCGTCGACTCAGTGATAAACACCGATGATGCCATTAATTATCCGGTCTCCCGACTCACATATCAACATTGAGAGTTGGGGCTGCGCAATATAAATCCATCAAAATTATGCAATGGCACCAGATTGCAAGTAAAAACATTGCATCGCAATATAATCGAGGCAACTAAACTGACAGGTTGTACTCGAGGAGAGTCTGTATTTATTCCTAGTATTCCCCTAACACCATGAAATAACCTCTTTGAATTCAAGAAAGTGCTGTTTCCTATCAAAGTCTGCTTCGCCATAACCATAAACAAAGCTTAAGGTCAAATTATTAAGGTAGCGGTAGTAGACTTAAGAAAAAGCTGCTTCTTCCACGGTCACTTGTATGTGGCATGCTCCAGAGTAAGCGTACAGAGTAGCCTGGTGATTCTAGCCCTCGAAGAAAAAACAAAAAATAAAAAATACAAAATAATATTATTAGTAACCCTGCTGTGTTGAACTGTCTTACAGTTTAGACTGTTCTAAAAAGCATTTTTAATCTCTGGACTATGCTATAAGGAATTGTCTTACTGCCAGGACCATGATCTGAGGAATTGTCTTACTGCCTAAGCTGAGCTCTGAGGAACTGTCGAATATATTGGACTATGCTCTAGACTGTGGATTGTAGATTGTAGGGATGTCGTAAAGGCTATGCAGCCTCTCAAGCACCTTGACCCATCGGATTTTTTGTGCATAACCCTAAATCTATTTAAGGTCCGAAATTCCAAAACTTTGCACAAAGTTTATTAGTTTCCTGTGAGCTAAGTTCCTGACATCAGAGGGCTTTAAGAAAGCCCTTCCAAAAACTTGAGCCTTTTGAAGAAAAGCGCTAATCATTCGCAAAGCAAATGTTCTGCAGTATCAGTAAAGTTCTCGCAGTAGCAGCAATAATCACTCTCATTTTCAGGTGATACCCCAAAGGGCAGTGTCCAGTAAGGTGTCCCGTCACTAGTTTCAAATCTTTATTGTTCAACTTAAGAAGCTGTTTAGCCTTCCTTGGCGAGTGGTTCACTAGCCGTTTTGCCTGTAGTTGTCCTGGCACTTTATTCCAGTGAGATTTCATTTTATCTGTTTTCCAGCGTTAAACCTCTTCTTTTAAGTGGGCCTTGGAGAGTCCAAAGAAGGGTTCTGGGCCGGAAAATGGGGTATTTGCCCCTTTCTTGGCAAGGTAGTCTGCTTCCTCATTGCCTTTAACTCTCCTGTGACCTGAAACGCACATCAAAGTGACCTGGTTATTTGCTGCCAGTTGTCTAAGGGATTGTTTACAGTCCCAAGTAAGCTTAGACTCACAAGTGTATGACTTTAGAGCTTTTAATGCTGCTTGGTAATCAGATAGAATATGGATTTCTGCCTTTCGGGTGTCCCTTTCGAGGCACTCCTGGGCAAATATCTCTATGGCATTTGAAGAATATGTTTTATTTAATTGTTTTACTGTCTTAACCATGCTCTAAATAGCTAAATTATTTTCTGGACTATGCTGTCAAAAACTGTCTTATTACTGGATTATACCCTGAGGGACTGTTTAAACTATGCTCTAAGAATTGTTATTTAGACTCTCTTTTTGCAGGAATAATTTGTGAACAGGACCTTTAGTTTGTCTACCTTACTTTTATTTGAAGCTTTTTTTATTTTAACTGGGCATCATGTAAGTGGGGCTTAGGTCGCCTCTCTACTGCGACCCTTTATTTTAACTAATAAAGAACAGGATAAAAAAAACAGATGTTAACATCCCCTCTCTAGGATCCTGGGTATTTTTGTGCATTTAGTGAATGCCTTCATGGGATGTTTTCATTAAAAAAAAGATTACAGTACGGCCATTTAAACTTCCTTTAGCAATATTATCAGTCCGACGCGCCCTAAACGGAATGAAAAATTCTCGAAAATAATAAAATATATTTTTTCAACGTCACCACTAAATCTGGAAGTTTATCAGCCGCATCCTAAACAAGCAAAACTACAGCGAATAACCGTCACAGCGTAATTACCGGTCGGTCCTCAAAATATTTCAACGACGCAATGAGACAAAACTTCAACATTACGTTGGTCACTAAATTAATTACTTTTTGTTTGTATATACGCGAGATCCTGACCAAGCTACCCACGCTTATTTTGTTTTTTAACGGATGAACATGGTCGTTGTTCAACAATACGTTGGTAATAGCGAGGATATTTAGGCCGACAATTGTGTTCTTGATGTGCATGATACTTGCCAGTACAGTGTGTCGTTAACTGAGTTATAATTTCATAGAATTTCAATAACTTTCATCATAAAGGACTATGAACATAACAAGTTTACACCATGCAAATCTAAACGAACTAGAGCTGTCATTGAAGTACAGGACTCTTAAGTCTTGGAAATCTCTTTCATTCGCGGCTTTCTTTCTTCTAACCTTTTAGTGTTTAATACTCTAATAGGAAAATTAAATCTAACATTTTGTCGTACATTTACGGTACTTTTAAACACTGTTAAGATCATTATTTATTTTTTTGTGTGTTAGATTTTGTAATTATTGATGTGTAACATCTTTGCTCTCGTTTTTTGGTATTATTTGTGGGAGTGATTTCGTGAAATATATAACAGCGTTATGACATACGGGGCTGAAACCCTAACCTTAACAAAAACAATAGTTAAAAAACTACAAGTAGCGCAACGGAAAATGGAGAGATCCATGTTAGGACTTTCCCTTAACGACCGAGTCAGAAACGAGGATATAAGGAGAAAAACGGGGGTAGAGGACATAATAGAGAGAATTACAAAGCAGAAATGGAGATGGGCAGGACACGTGGCTAGAATGAAGGACGGAAGGTGGACAAAGAAAGTTCTGGAGTGGCGACCGAGATCGGATAAGCGAAGCAGGGGTAGACCACCGACACGATGGACAGATGACCTCAAAAGGATAACCACGAACTGGATCGCAGAGGCGCAAAATAGGGAAAGATGGAAATATTTCGAGGAGGCCTACGTTCAGCAATGGACAAGAGAATAAGGCTGGATGATGATGATGATGATGATAACAGCGTAACAGTGTAACAGGAAGTTGCGGAAGTGCGCGCTATTTGATTTGACGAATGAGCGCGCGGTGGTAGAGTTGGCCGTCAGACAGCCGTCAACCAATTTTCCGACAGATCGGTACTTTCAGCCATCAGCTGTGCACTTAAGTTACAGTGTTGTGTATTAAGTTTGCTGTTGTATACGTAAAGTATATAAATAAATATTTACTGTTGATAATAAGTTTTAATAAAGTGCAGATTATTGATAAAAAATTCAAGTAAGTAATAATAAATAATTATTCGAATAAAATATTTTAGTATTTAGCTTTTTTAAATTTTGAGGTTAATTTCTGTCACTCCTAGTGTCAATTAAATAAAAAACAATTTTCATTTAAAAAAATTATTTTTTGTTGTGAAAAATCATTTCAAATAATACCTGACCCATTTTTTTTAGAATATAATTTTAAAATTGCTTAGTACTAAGGTGAGATGTCAAATGTTACACATCATATGCGACTATTGTAAGGCTCGCTCCTTTTTTTTTATATTTTTGTTTATTTATAGATTTAAAAGATTCTTCTTTGTTAAATAGTTTTGATCTTCCTGCTTTACACTCTTGTTTTTTTAACTTGACACATTTTAGTAATTTCATGAGCTCATTACTTTTAACAACTAATAAACGAATATTTAAGGTACCCGAGAAACTAATTATTAACCTATTTAATCTTAGTAAAAGTAACTGAACTACGAAGTACCACGTGTTCTAGCAACCAATCACTGAAGAATCTCTTGATATGCGCCCACATCCATTTAATGATCACGACCTATTCGTCACAGTAGTTTAAAAATAAAGAAAACAGGGATATAATTCACCCCAGATTAAATTCCTGCTCAACAATAACTTTATATTAATTTTCTTTTTAATTTTCTTCCATAAATCTACGCCCCTGTCGACGCAGGAAGCCACTTGTATCTCAATCTTTGTTAAGACCATTGTAAAACCTGTTAAATGCGCTTTTGATGTCATTAGTTTAACAAAGTTACATTTGCAAAATAGTTGCTATGGCGAGTTTCGCAGAACAATGTCTCTGCTTTTGAAACAAGTTAGGCTGGCGGCCATTGTATTATTGATGGAAGCAGGACTCATCCTAAATAATTAGTATGTTTCGGGGTTGAACTGCAATATGTCAAATGGTGGTTCTTTTGACAGTAGGTGTAGCGGTTTGCACATTCTGTATTGATCGATATGTTGTGGTATTACATTCCGTTTCGTATCCAATAACTAGGAATGCAAAAAAACATATCTTACTTTCTAAATTATTATCATTTTATTATAAACACCTTGACTTTGTATTTAAAGAATAAAAAGACAGATAATAAAAAAAGTAATAAAATACTCCTAAAACAAAATACAATTTTAATGTGCAATAAATAAATAAAGGTATGTATTTAAAGGACAGCAGAACAAATTAAAATGAAAACAAATCTTGGTACAAAAGAAATATAATGAAGTAAGGCGTTTCTTTTTTAACGTAATATTAAAGTTTTAATTTGTTTGAAACAGAAGAAGTTTTCGAAATACTAGTCGATTTAAGAAACAAATTATTTTTTAATTAATTAAATCTAATACTATTCTTATTATTAACAGTGTTGAGTTTAAAATTTTTTTTAATGTTTTAACAATTGAAAAATGAACATGAAACCCTTGTTTAAAATCAATATTTTCTTGGATACTACCTTAAAGTCGTTGAAATTTTCTAATTTAAATTTGTTTCTGTGTAATATTTTAATAATATAATAATAATAATAATAAACCATGAAATAATTTTTTTATTTAACATCCCAATTTTTTATTACACTTATTTACAAATTTATTTGTATATATTTTTTTTAATAATAAACACCAAACAATAAAACAGTTATTTTGCACTTGTTTTAAATAATTGGAATAGTAGACCAACTTAGTCCTTCCAGAAGTTTTTAAAAAGAACGTTGGTAGTAGTTAAGTAATTGTGGATGGCTGAAATCTTCGTTTAAGTAACATCGAAGAAGATTAATCTTGTCCAAATCGGCAAATTATAATCCATTTAATACGGTATCTTTCTTAACTAAACTGTCTCAGTATCAGCATGGATGTTTTTGTAATCGTTCAACTGTAACTAACCTTATTATTACACCACAATTTTTAACTAAAAATCTTGATGCCAACGGTCAAGAAGATATCATTTTTACAGATCTTTCAAACGCATTTGATCGTATCGATCATGAAGTTCCACTTAATAAGTTAGTATATTTTGGATTTGACAGTGACGCAACATATCTTTCGAATTGACAGCAATATGTGGGTTACAATGGTTTCATGTCTCGTGCATACTAAGCTACATCAGAGGTACCCCATGGTTTAAACCTAGTACCACTACTCTTATTATTTATCAATGACTTGTGTGAGGCTATCCAATGTAGAAAACTTTGCTTTGCATACAAAGTTAGTTTCAACTATTGATAGCATCAATGATTGTATTAGGGTGCAGGAACAACTTAAATTAGTTCAATCTTAGTGTACTGATAATAAACTGCACTTAAATGCAAGTAAATGTAAGGTTGTTGGCTACACTAGAAATTTTTTAACTATTAATTTTCACTATATCATTGAGCAACCTAACTTGGTATAAAATATTTAGGAGTCATTTTTGACTCTTAGTTAACCTTCAAGATTCACATATGTCTTAAGTCATCTAAAGCACTAAAAACCTATGGCTTTATAGTTGGAAATTATGGAAATTTTACAAATGTTCGTACACTTAAAACTCTATACTATTCATTTGTTCGTTCTAAATTGGAGTAGATTGTAGATTGTAGGTAGAGTCGTAAAGGCCTGCAGCCTCTCTAGCACCTCGGCCTATCAGATATTTTGTGCATAACCCTTAATCTAAATCGAGGCTCGGGATTTCGAGACTTCGTACACAGTTTATCATTTTCTTGAAAGCTAAGTTCCTGACATGGAAGGGCTTAAAGAAGGCCCTTTTTAGAAACTTGAGCATCTTGCAGAAAAGCGCTGGGCATTCGAAAAGCAAATTTTTTGCAGTTTTAGCGAAGCTCTCGCGGTAGCGGTAGCTATCACTCTCTGTTTTGCCCATCTTCTTTAAGTGATACCTCAGAGGGCAGTATCCAGTGAGGAGTCCTGTCACCAGTTTCAATCTTTCTTGTCCAACTCGAGAAGCTGTTTAGCTTTTCTTGGCGAAAGGCTTAATAGCCTTTTCGCTTGTCTGTGTCCTGGCACTTTATTCCAGTAAGATTTTATTTCATCTGTTTCCCAGCGTCAAACCTCTTCTTTTATATGGGCCTTGAAGAGTCCACAGTAGGATTCTGGGCCATAAAATTGTGTATTTGTAGTGCGCTTCTATAATTTGGCCTTGTTGAAAAATTGCAGCGCAAATTTCTAAAATGGTTACCATTTAAAATTAATGGAGTTTATCTAGATGGAGGAATTTAATACAGTGTGTTATGATAATGATAAGTTACAATTTTCCAGCCTTGAAACGCGAAGAGAATGAACATTAATTGTTTTTTTGCACAAAATAATTCCACAACAAATTCAAGAGAACAGAAATACTTGAGCAAATAATCTTCAATGTATCAACTTTTCGTACAAGACATACTAAGACTTTTAAGCTTCCAATAACCGGACCAATAAATTATTTAAAGCACCAGTTTATGTAATGTGCCAACATTTTAATAGAATATCGAACTATTGTGATATTCATTTCGATTCTAATGCTGAAATAGTGAGATCAGCTGGAGTACACATAGAATAATAAGATTATAGGGTAATTTTCTCATGTTCTTATACTTAGAATAGTGATCTTTTTTCTTTTCTGTATATACCCAATTATATTGTCCTGTTAACGGGTTAAACTGTTGGGCAATGAAGCTATTATTATTATTAACGGGTATTTCAAAAAGCTTTAACTTATGAACAAACTCTTTGATTTACTACACTGAGTGATAATGTCCCATTTTCTTAAATCCAAACCTCTTGGGTTGGGTATGGTCTTTGTTTAATTTTTTTAATGCGCTCATCAGTGTCCAAACACACACTTATATTAAAACTAAACCTTATGTAAAAAATTTGTATATTTTTGTGATATAACTGCGATAGGTATTAATTATTAAATTTTCTGATCGGATTTCTAAAATATATGGGCCGAGTTGAACCTTCATAAATTATACCCTACTTTATATTTACTTTAAGTTGGTCCTTTTTAAATCAGGATCGGCCGAAACGGACCCAATTTAAAAAGGTAAATAATAATGATGGTAAACTCTTAAAAATAGACAATTAAACGGTTGTCAATTGCTTTTATGAATATTAACTTTAGTAGATTGAAGTAGATTTAACGATCAAATCATTTATAGATTAAAAATGAATGTTTTAATCGTCAAATGCCTTCTTTACGCCGATGATCAAGTCATATTAGCGTTATCTGAAGAGGAGTTGCAGGCGTTGGTTAATGTTATGCATAATGACCTAAAAATCAAAGGGATGAAAATAAATGTGAGCAAAACGAAAGTAATGGTTTTTGAAAGAGAAGAAAGCATGACAAACTGTGGAGTTTCGATTAAGGGAGAAAGAGTGCAACAAGTAAATGAATTTGTAGACTTGGGTTCAAAGTTTACTAGAAATGGAAAGTATGACAGTGACATTGAGCGAAGGGTGTTGGCTGGAAAACAAATGAATGGGGCACTGCATAGCTTTATGAATAGCAAGAATGTGTTAAAAAAAGCACGTCTGGCGGTGCATAGACGTGTGTTGGTTCCTACACTTATGTATGGTAGTGAATGTTGGGTTTGGCAGAAGAAGCATGAAAATGGGATTAATGCTGCGGAGATGAGTAGTCTAAGAAGTATAGCCGGAGTGACTCGGTTGGATAAAGTAAAGAATAGTGAGATAAGAGAACGTTGTGGTGTAAAAGAAGATGTGGTTACAAAGATAGATAAAGTAATGCTTAGATGGTTTGGACACGTAGAAAGGATGGATAAAGGAAGATTGACGAAACAAATTTATAAGGCGAGTGTGAATGGACAAGTCGGTAGAGGTCGACCTCGGAGAACATATCTCGATCAGATTAACATTGTTTTGAAGAAAGGCCAGGTCAAGAGTACCAACAACCGACGAGCATGTATGAGAGCACTGATGAAAGTAGAGAAAGCAAAAGATGTGTGTAAGAATCGTAGCAAGTGGAAGGAAGTGGTCTCTGTCTACCCCTTTGGGAAAAAGGCATGACTTTATGTATGTATGTAGCTTGAAAATGTGGTGTTATTGTACAAGAGTAAGTGACAAAAAAGGCATTTAAAATAGCTACCAAGATTATTGTTCTTATTGTTAACGCAAATTCTTTTTATTTATTTTTAAAAAATGTTCGTAAATTTTCGTTTATTTCTTGCTTGCAAAAGTCAACACACCGTATAGCTAATTAAAGCGCGATTGGGATTATTAATTCCAAACGTCATTTCGCATGATCAAGTTAATTCGCCAATATGCATGTATTTAATGACTCTGACAAGCTTCTAATCAAGCGGAAAAAATTAAAACCCACCAATTTTTCCGCTCTCTCGACTTCTTTACAACCCTTGGAATGATACAGATCATACTCAAGTTCAGCGAGCTGAATACCAATGAGCTGATTAGATTTTGTAAACAACGATAGAGACATCAGTGGCCAGCAGTCAGGGGTTGATGCGATGACTGAATAGTGATATTTACACCACTAGAATCATAAAATAAACACGCCGTTGGCGCTGCCTTTTATTCAGATTTTAAATCAGTGACCAGAGAAAATAAAATTAGATGGTATTGTTTTCGTAGTAAAATTAAAGTTTTTAGAACCTTAAAACAATATTTAAACCTTTGTTTATATTTGTTTGATAGTTTTTGTCGCAATTTGCTTAAAATAAATAAACAAAATATGTTAAATAATTGTATGGTAAAAAATATAAAGGCAAAATTGTTAAACATCTAAAGATTCATAATCCAAAATTATATACAGGGCGACAATTGGGAACCGCATGTTTTTGGAACGCACAGTATGGCGCGTGGCAAGATGATAGTGAGGTTCATGTGACTTTTTTATCATTCTAATGTGCCTATTAGTCTGGTCAACAAGTGGCATTTGGAATAGCGTGTAGATAATTTTTTAAAAAATTCAAGTGCCGCTTGCAAAAATTGCAAAGTAATAGACAATTAACTGAAAAATAAAATGGGAATGGGAATTAGTTTTTTGCAAATATCTCAAAAACTATATAAAATTTTCAAATTTGAAAAAAGATTCAAAAAGAGAAGAAAATTTCACGGAACTGTAGTACCAATATTTATATTTTTAGCAGAGGGTTAAAAATACGTCCTAAAAATGGTACTTTGGCCTGCGCAAGACACGCCCACTTTTAATGAATAATTAATATTATTTAAACTTACTAAATATCAAAATTAAGAATTGAAAAAATTCGGGCACCTACTGGATAGAAAAATGAAAAATAATCCGCGGTCAAAAAATTTTCATCATGATTTTTCAGTTAATTATGCATTAGTTAATTTACAATTTTTTCCTACTTAAACAGGAACATTGTAAGTACGATAATTGATAAAAAACAAATCTGAGATTTTTTTCTTGTTTTGAAGCTATTTTTAAAAGGTCTTAGAATAGATTACCATTGGAAAAATAAAAAATTCTTATTTTTCAATTTGTTCTCAACAACATTTAAAAATTAAAAAGCTTGATAGAATCTGCATGAAAGTATAAACGTATTGATTTAAAAAATGAGTCAAAATAAATAAAAAATTTAATAAAACTTTTTTGGACTATCTACAAAATTTTCATCACTTTTAAAAGTCCTCCAAAGAGCCATTAAAAAAATTAAAATCCAAATACAAAAAATAACAATATACAATATAAAAAAAATCACTTTAACTTAACGACTCGTGCCAGAAAAATGAATAAAATTGAATATCAAGCCAGTGGAAAATAAACAAATTAAACCAACAACCACTTTAATTAGATATCACTTTTCCATGTCGACTAATAAAAACGGATAATTAGCGCAGTGTGTCAACAAACAGAAAACGAACGTTTAATTGTGAGCCAATCAGACCACGAAAATTTACAAGTGATAAAAAAATATATACGTTCTAAGGCGACGATGCCAAGCATAAATTATTTTTGCGGTATTAGTGTAATAAGTGAACAAAAATCCAGTCGCTTGGGAATAACAAATGGCAACGTATTACTTTTTTGCAGTTTGACAAATGTGTGCTTGGGTATTTAAGAATGCAGTTTACTAGTAAATATATACATAAATAAGTGCGACAAACTTCAGGGGGTGATTCTGCATAAAAAACTGACAGTTTGCTACATAAACGTATGTCCGCAAATACTTCGTTTCAGAGATAAGGGCTGTTAAAGTTTTTCTTAAAAACTGACGATTTATTGATTGCTCTAAAACCGGTCGAGATATGCAAATTAAATTTGGTGGATTTTAAGAGGTAGTTATTGCGCATTTTTCGTCATAAAATTAAAAATTTTATGTTCATTATGTTCATACGGATAATGATCCCAATTTTTTTAAAGAAAAAAATGAAATACTAAAATATTTTAAATTAAAAATCATGTTTAAAATTCATTGATAAATTTGTGTCAAAAAATCTTTCCTGCTTTTTTTTCGTATAGGGCGCCGTTTTTATGCAAAAAAATAAAACATCTTAACGCGTTTAAAAAAGGAGAAGGTTCTCAATTCGACTGTTTTTTTTTTATTTTTGTTACCTCAGAACTTTTGACTGGGTGAACCGATTTTAATGATTCTTTTTTTATTTAAAAGCTGGTGCTTTCCGGATCCCATTTCAATTTAGTCCAGTTCTGAAAATGGCATTCATGAGAAAACCATATAAGTCTTTGAAATTGGTTTTTTACGTTTTTGCACGGATTATGTTTATTCATTTCTTTAATACGTTACCAAGAACTATCTATATAATAATATTAAACCAGAACCCGTATCTCTGAAAACGAAGCATTTGTAGACATACGTTTATATAGCAAACTGTCATTATTTTTTCATGCGGAATCATCTTTTGAAGTTTGTCGCACTTAATTACTAACACCCTGTATATATAGAAATTATTAATAATACTGATATAATTAAGATAAGAGAAAAATTATCTCTGACTGACAATAGGTTTAGCAGAGCTATTTTTTTGCATAATGAACGTAAAAATAATTATTTTTTAAAATCTTTACATCAAATTTAAGATGCAATCAAAGTAAATTTATTTATAAAACAAGATCCTTAGTGGAACCGTAAAATGTTATTGATCATTACTCAACGTTAATTTTTTTTAAATAATTATAAATTTACGCTTCAATACACACAACTTAACACTATCATAAATTTTTTTTCAATAATTACTTTAAAAGAAAATTGAAATATTAACATAAATTACACCTCCCAACAAATTGGTCTATTTAGCGATGAATCTTAATAATAATAATAAACTTTAATATGTTGAAGCTGAAAATAGCACATTCTTTAGAATTATATATCAGAGGAAAACTGAAATGACAGCAATTTGCTTTAGTCTTTTATTAGGTACAGTTACTAATTAAGAAATTTAAAGATACAGGGTGTCAATTAAAAACTTTTACTACTACTACTCCATGGCTCTACAACCCAAGGTAGGTCTATTCGCCCCCATTGTTGCCGATATTCCATCAATGCTGGGTGGGTCGTGTTCTATCCCAATTGTCCTTAGGTCCGCTTTAATGTTGTCTCACCACCTCATTCGGGGGCGCCCTAAAGGTCTTCGTCCTACTGGTGCTCCTTCCCAAGCCAATTTTACCATCCGTGTGTCAGACACTTTGCACATGACCTGCACTTTGCAACCTTCTTGACTTTATCTTCTTCACATTATCTGGATTTTTGTATAATTCTGATATTTCCTGGTTGGTTCTTACTTGGTACTTTTGGGTTACTGGGCTTCGCAGTGATCCAAAAATCTTGCGTAAGACTTTTTTTTCAAAAATTCTTAATTTCTGTCCGTTGTCTTTGGTCAAGGTCCAGGTTTCGCAAGCATACATAACAGTCGGTCGTATAAAGGTTTTATAGATTGTGATTTTTGATCTTCGCGAGATGTTTTTCGATGCTGGCACTGACTTCAGTGCATAGAGACATTTGTTTGCACTTTAAATTCGGACATTAATTTCTTCTGTTGGATTGTTATCCTAAACAATTGTGGCTCCTAAATACTTAAAGGATGCGATCCTCTCGAAATTGTTTTCCTGTTCTGCTGTTGTGCATATACTTGGTTTTGTCCTCGTTTATTCTGAGTTCTATTTGTTTGGCTTGCTTTTCTACCCTTGAAAAGAGGTCTTTCACTCTTGATGTGTGAAAATAATTTAAGCAAAAAAAAAAACTTATAATTCGCCTTCTACGTCATTTTTTACCCTAGTACAAAATATATTATTAAAATGTCGGCAAAAAATGTTAATTATAATTAATTATATGAACTGTAATTATATAGTAGATACTACAGTAATGGGTAGATATAATATTGGACCATTAATTAATTATTAGACAATATTGGCCATTAAGATAATAATCTGGTAAACTAGATTAGAGGAGCTCACACTGTAGTTTTTAAGCTTATTGTGTACTGCGACCTGTAAGCCTAGTTGGTATTGAGCCAACTAGTTTCCTAGCTAAGCTTGATCGGAGATAAACACTTAAATATAACAGGCCTCGTATCAAGTTTCTAGTCGGTGTCGCATTAGTCTGGATTGGATCATTCTCTTGCCAAACGCACCACCTCGTAAGAGCGTCACAGTAAATTAAGACGTGGGATGCTGTTTCCTTTTATCCCTACATAGTTTGCATACTGGGTTCTCCAAGGAGATTCTCACGTTATTCAATGCCCCGTAACAAGCTTTTTCCTGAGTCCGAGCATTTTTCCTATTCAGCTCCAAAGCCTGTGTAGTAATCGCAAGGTTTGGTCGATCCATAGTTCTCTTGCTGTGCCTTAGGCTATAGGTTTCTAGCCAGCTTTGCTTTTGCTGTTAGGTTGGCCAAAACTTGACCTTCTTTCTGACACCGGATTTTGTTATGCACACACCGGGTTCATGCCCCAGCAGCGAGTTTGCAGAACGTTTTCTTGAGAATTCATCTACCCTTTCATTACCTTCAATACCCTTGTGTCCTGGCAACCACCCAAGTTTAACTAGGTTGTGCTTTGGCAGCTTTCCCAGGTACATTTGGCATTTCTTTACCAACTTTGAGCTGGTTTGGCAGCTTCCAAAATTGTTCTGAGTTATTGGTAAAGGTAATACACTAGGTGGGAAAAAAGGTCAGATCATACTAAATGACCAGCTATGTCATCAGACTTATTGTCATCAGATTTTTGTAGTTACTTTAAGTCGGAAACCATTTTACTTAGTAAATTAACATCTTGCACGAATTTATGAATTTACAAGAGCGCTATTACTTCAAATTTTTAAATAATCAATCCTTTAAGTTATAACATTTGTCAAGTAAAGGATAACTTATAGGAAATGGGGTGCAAGGGAATTCTTTTGGTAAGTTTTTTATTAAAGTGATTTAAATCCGAATTTTTTTTTTCTGTAAAATATGTAGACGAGTAAAATTTAAAAATTATTATGCTTTTATTAACACGGAAACTACTGTATTTTAAATACTAAAGGATTCATTAAAATAACTAGTTTATATGTGTTATTAGTTCGAAACGTAGTAATTAGTTCTATTTTTATTTAAACACAAAATACAGGTTTTACACTCAAGAAAATATTAAAACGTTAATTCAGATACTGATAAATATTTATTGATTTTATTTACATTTAAATAAATCTTTACTTTTATTGGAATACTTTAGAGCAACAATTTGCATACCCTTGTTGTGCTGGAGTCTATTCAGCAAGAAGTGCAAACTGTGTCTATAACAATAAAAAAATTTATATACCGGATGTTTGATCTTACTTTGACAGGATACCAGTAATTGTCTGATATAAATTTAATGAAAATACTTTAAATAATAAAATTACTACTTTAGTTTTAAAATTGTATTCATTTAGTACACAGTTATAGACGTATTTTATGATATAAGCCAAAAAAGGCTAATAATGAATGAGGTCCTTCGTAGGTGGCATCGTAAATAGAAATAAGTTATAGTACTTTAAATTTTAAAACGGTTTTATATTTACTAAAAATATTGCCCATTCATACTGTAAATGTTTATAGTTAATCACAAAGATTCCTAAAAATATAAACTTCGATATTTAAAATAGCAGGATGAAAACAACTTTAACGAAAATAAAACTTTTTAATAAAACAGGATGCAAGCAATTTTTTTTAAATGCAGCAAAATTTAATACGTGTACACTTCTGTAAACCCATTTATTTATCCAGGTACCTTATTAAAATATAAGATTTTAAAGGATTTATGAAAAAAGTGTAAACCGTATGATTACAAAATAAAACAAGTCTTAAAACGTAAGATATCTATTTGGATAACTATAAAAATTTTAACTGACCTTTTGGTAGAAATGTTTCATAGAGTTCTATTGTTGAAATTTTTGTAAAGGTTTGTTAAAGGTAAACACCACATTAACCAGGATTAACAGTTGATTTATACAAACTAGATAAGTGATGATTTGTGGACTTGTGATTAACGAAAATAACTCGTGCACACAAAAAAATATGTATCACAGACAGATACGTATCTCCCAATAAAGTTTGTACTGATTTTTTAATTTGAATATTTCGGTGCATTCAAACAGCGGAAAAAAATTAATAATAATACCGTCTTTATTATTTCATAAAATAAAAATAATTGATACACGTATATTAAGCTGTCAATAAATAAAGAGCGAAGTTCATTGTCTGCAATGCCTAGCATCACATAAAATGTTATCTCACTTAACCCTAAAGGAAAAAAAACCTGTGATTGTTATACATCATTATTGTTTACAATTTGAATACGAACAAACAAATAAGCTTGGAAAAAATAAATGCTGCAAATATTTAAAAAATAAAATGCTCCTGTACTGGGTTTTATTGGAAACAAGGAAAATTTTATCATGTTAAGTCTGCTAAGATTAGGAGCAGATATTGCACACCCTATATTTTATATTTACAATGTTACATAAAAGGTGCTTTTATGTACGCTTCTACTTTTATTAAACCGAATATGTTTTTTTAAATTGGGTGTGTTATCTGTCGGTAATGACATGCCTGAATTTTTGAAATGAAAACTTCTTGAGGGGCGTTGAGCAAAATTTGGTGGAGGGCAAACTTATAGTTTCGCGTCATATGGCATCAGCGTCAGCGTCAGCGACAAATGGGTGATGTCATGGTTTCTTTTTTTTTTATCAGTCTGTCAAAAAGTGGCATTAAGCTGACAGCCCACTTTTATTATGTTATTTATTTTTCAATGAATTTAATATGGTGGGTAGAGATAAGGAAAACAATCTTACATGGCACTTTTATTGAAAAAGTATCCACCCAAATGTGGTACATAAAGATGACGCTGGTAAACGTAAGGTTAGATCTGAACTTAGCTGTTTTACCAGGTAACTGTAAGGCGGACGAGCTAGCAAGAGTAGGCACCACCCTATTTATTATTTATTATTTAATGATTTATTATTTATTATTTAATGATTGTAATTTACAAAATATGAAATTTTTATATTAAATGCTGCAATAAATTTGAAAATCCAGAAAAAACCAATGTTACTTCATAGTTTTAAGTTTTCACTTTTGTTGGCAGTCCCAATGGCTGCCATTTTTTTTATACACACAAGATCATCGATATCTTAAATACGACAAAAGCTGATAATAAAAACGTTTTATATTAACTTCATCATCATCATCATCATCAATCAGCCTGTCGCATCCACTGCAGGATATAGGCCTCCTTCATTTTGCCCACTGTCTTCTGTCTTGAGCGCTCTGCATCCAGTTTGTAGTCATTCTTCTGATATCGTCCGTCCATCGCGTGGGAGGTCTTCCCCTGTTTCTCTTGTCAGCCCTTGGTCTCCACTCGAGCAGCCTTTTTGTTCATCGTCCATCTGTCATTCGGGCCACATGTCCAGCCCAGTTCCATTTGAGTTTCGCCACCTGATAGATAACATCCGTGACTCCTGTTCTCGCCCTTAGGTCTTCATTTCTTATATGGTCACGGAGTGACACACCAAGCATCGATCTTTCCATCCTACGCTGGGCTACTCTAAGCTTCTTAGCGGATGTGGCTGTCAGAGTCAAAGTTTCGGCTCCGTAGGTCATAACCGGTAGAACGCACTGATTATAGGCCTTTCGCTTCAGACACATTGGGAGATTGCTCTTAAACACTTCCCTCATTTTGCCAAATGCAAATATTTACTTGTAGAATCCAAAAAACCGTAAGTACAGTGAGTATTACCAAAAAAATAAAACTAAATGCTGCTCTATTATTTTGGGACACCCAATAAAGTTTTAAAAAATTTTTAAATTAAGCAAATAAAGCTTCCTAACTTATTTTATCTTCTAGCAAGAACATACTTTATGCAATTATTGACGCACTCTACAACTTATTTCAGATTTAAAGCCATCATAAGCTATTGGGGACAAAGTATTAAAAAATATATTTATTATTATTGAATTATTAATTATAAATTTACATTTATTCGATATTTAAAAAAACCATTTTTATATATTTGTTATTTGGGTTAAATTTCCTATTTCTATTTTCTATTTGCGTCAATGACAAAGAAACTATGAATGATGAGAAAAGCGATTTCCATTTTTTTTTAAGACAAGTAATATTAATATCAACGTCAAATCGAACCCGTTCTTTTACAGTTTTTCCACTTCCTCACATCATTAAACTTATTCATGTACGTCGCCTTATACGCATTCCACGTCCTTTAAGGCCCTTTTATGAATCAAAATGGCGCAGACAAGAGCAATGGGCCGAAGATTAATTTATCAAATGTATAACTCTGGTTGTGACTAAAGTGACACATGACAATTCCCGGCGATGACAACATCGTTCGACGAATTTGCGGGATATTCAATCATGGCCGGTCGAACGTGACAACTAAATAGTTACTTTAATGCACTGTTACGTACGAGGTTGTCGATTAAAAAAAAACTACTTCAAAAATGTGGAAAAACATTATTTTTTTATGAATGGTACGAATATTCGTAGATAAGATTGTTTGTAGCTCATATTAGTTGCTGTTCTCGGTCTCTAAGTGCGTAGCAAAGAGATCAAAGCGTAATTTATGTATTTGTAAAAAATAATAAGGTCCGACACCGCTATACACCTCTTTGTAAGGCATGAGTTGTTAGTAAGGATTAAGAGCCTCTCACCTACCGAATTAAACCCGTAAGTAAAAGAGATTAAGGAGGCGCTGCACACAAAGATCAAAACAATACTAAAGGTTTTAAAAAGTCATTAAAATTCACACAATCGTTGCAAGGGATATTTATAGCTACGTATACGCTACTGTGCTCTGGATTTTGGAAAATTTTACCTAACATAAATTAAAAAATGCAATTGATTTAAGTTAATGAATTCTTAGTATACTGAGATGAACTATGGACGTTATTTACTTTAAGTAAATCTACAAGAAACATACATACATAAAGTTACGCCTTTTTTCCATAAGGGTAGGCAGAGACCACTTCCTTCCACTTGATACGGTTCTTACACACATCTTTTGCTTCCTGTAATTTCATCAGTGCTCTCATACATGCTCGTCGGTTGTCGGTACTCTTGACCTGGTCTTTCTTCAAAACAATGTTGATCTGATCGCCTGCAACTTCTCCTCTTAGATGATGCTAATATATTTTCAATCCGTCGCATTCTCTTTCAAATCTTTTAAACAACCGTCCATGTATAAGTTGATCAGTCACGGTGAAGCAGCATATTCCTTTTTAACACATTTTTCGATGTTAAACCAGCGCTTGTAAGCACCGGTTACAAACACTGGAATCTTTCTTAAGTGATTTTAGCGCCCGTATTAAACTACCGCTCACTCCACAATTAATTTCTCACCACTTTGTCGAAGAATTTTCTACGAAAGCGCAGAACACTTTTAGCCAAGAATTTTTCGACTATACTTCGTAAGGAAAAGACCTTATTCATGAATCCCCTTCTCCTTCCAAATATCGCTTGTACATGTACATTCCATATCTTTTCATTAGTTTCATTCGTCGCTATTTTAATCAGTACGTTTGGAAGTGAAATACCTGGGTGTAGATCTGGATAAAAGATTCACCTGGAACGTTCACTTAGAAAAAACAATAAACAAAGCCAGGTTTTCTCTTTGGAATCTCAGAAGAGTATGCGGCAAATCTTGGGGAATGAACCCCAAACAGATTTACTGGATTTATCAAACAATGATAATATCTATGGTCACGTATGATTCAGTAGTCTGGTGGACCAAAGGGTTATAACAGACAGCTAAAGCAAAGCTTGCTGGCTTGACGGCTGGCATGCCTGGCCATAGCTGGAGCTATGTCCAGCACACCAACGGCAGTGATAAAACACTTCCCAAATCTTCCTTCACTGGATATTCTCTTGGAAAGGGAGGCCAGGATAGTCTCCTACATATTCCTGTCTTTGGAAAGGCAAATTAATGGAGAGCAACTCGGGGACCACTCCGGGATACTGAGTGAAACAAATTGTGTGCTGGAGAGCTGACTAACAGACCTCTAGCAAACAAAAACATAAGTATAATATCAGACAGCCAGGTTGCTTTAAAAGCACTAAGCTCCAACAAGATAAATTATTAACTTGTATGGAATTGCGTTGAATCCCTAGAGTACCTTGGTGCGAACAACAGGGTGACCCTGCAGTCGTTACCTGGGCACCAGAAGGTGCAGGGAACCAAAAAAGCCGACACACTTGCCAAATCTGCGTTCACTGGGTCAGAACCGGTTTTTGGAGTAACCGCAAGTGCCGCTAAAATAATTATTTCGGACTGGGCGTGGAGGAAAATACTCACGTACTGGTCCAATATACCAGGGTTGACTCACTCGAAGACGTTCTTACCTAAACCCTCAAGAAACACAACTAATCAGATCCTAGAATGGAGCAGAAATGATCTGGGAATTCTAACGGGACTGCTTACAGGACACCTCGGAAAAATAGGTCTGAACCAACAAACGGACTGTTGGTTTTGCTGCATGGAAGACGAAACTGCTGAACATATACTTTGTTTATGCCCCGGCCTGGGAAGAATAAGGTTCAACATATTTGGTTACACCAACCTAGAACCTATCGATTTTAAAAAAATCTTACCCTATACAACCATGAACTTCGTGAGAAGGGCTGGATTGTGCGGTGAACTGTAACCTCTAGGGGTGAGCCACAATAGACCTACCAAAGGTTACAGTGGAGCAACGACCACGCCCTTCTCACATGATACCTAGACTAACCTAAACTAATGAATACCTTCGCATATGATGCTGAGTAAGCTAATGCCTTGGTAGTGTTTGCAGTCCTGCTGCGATCCTTTTCCTTTATAAAGCGGTACGATAACGGCATTGTACCAGTCTCCTGGTACTCTGCCGCTTATCCAGCATAGATTGAAAAGGTGGTAAAGCAGATTAGTGACCTCGCCCTGTCTAGTCCTTGACATACTAACCGTAATCTATATTTATCCACATTATTGTATAATTGTAGCAGAATTGTTTTTGCTCCTTGAAGAAATTTACAGAAAAAAGGTTTCTTTATGATGTTAGGTGTTATTGACTCCAAATCACCGATGATTTGGAGTCCTATTTGTCCTATTTTGTCTTAATACTTATCTTCAATGCATGTTTTTACAATAAAAGACTACCTACAATCCAAACGGAATGATTTTCCTTGAGATGTGATAAATAAAAATTTAATTTGACTAAATTTATTTTATGTAAATGCAAAAATTCATTCATCAGTTTCACAAATATAGTTACCAAATTGTTGTTTAAATAAGTATAAGAAATATTTTGGTATTAGTTTAATTTTATTGAAAATGTAGGTGTTTTAACTGGAAAAATAAATAAGGAAAAACTAGTTTCGTAAGAGATATTATGATAATTTTATAACAGAATCGAACCATTATTACAACATTGTAAATATTATGGGTGGTCGAGATGAAGACAAACTTCATTTTAAAACTATTGTTTATTTAATGAATTACAAAATAAAGTGAAATGTAGAAAATAGAAGGAAGTCAATAACTAAACGGACTGGATACAATAATAAACATTTCAACTTAAATGAGGAAACGCGTTTTGGTGAATATCCTGCACTCTAAAAATAAATTAAAAGTTTAATTCGTCAGCTAAGGCCATTAATCTAGCGACTGCCGCAGAAAGAGGGGCAAGAAGGTTTATTTATTATGTGACGACAGCTACTGATTATTTTTTAATATTTTCACATGATTCTTTTTCTGATTTAGGTATTTTATGCAAACTCGTAAATGACTATTAGCGTTACAGAAATTATCAATACATCAAATACATTTTTGTATAATGAAAATAAATGTAAGCAAAACGAAAGTAATGGTTTCTGAAAGAGAAGAAAGCATGACAAACTGTAAAGTTTTGATTGATAAAGAAGGAGTGAAACAAGTACATGAATTTGTGTAATTGGGTTCAAAGTTTACTAGAAATGGAAAGTTTGACAGTGACATTGAGCGAAGGGTGTTGGCAGGAAAACAAATGAATGGGGCACTGTATAGCTTTATGAACAGCCAGAAAGTAAATAGAGGTGTGTTGGTTCCTACACTTATGTATGGTAGTGAATGTTGGGTTTGGCAGAAGAAGCATAAAAATAGGATTATTGCTGCGGAGGTGAGTAGTCTGAGAAGTATAGCCGGAGTGACTCGGTTAGATAAAATAAATAATAGTGAGATAAGAGAACGCTGTGGTGTAAAGGAAGATGTGGTTACAAAGATAGATAAAGGAATGCTTAGATGGTTTGGACACGTAGAAAAGATGGATGAAGGAAGATTGTCGAAACGAATTTATAAGGTGAGTTGAATGGATAAATCGGTAGAGGTCGACCTCGGCGAACATAGCTCGTTCAGATCAACATTGTTTTGAAGAAAGGCCAGGTCAAGAGCACCTAATGGATGGAAGTGCTAATCAGCTAGAACTATTATTAAAAAGTCAAACGTTAAAAAAGTGGTAAAATATTTTTGAAAATTAGTTTTATAATTACAAGGTTAAGAAATAAAGGATAGCAGAAATTAAAAGCTACAAATGTCTGAAGCTGCAGGGTATAATGGTACTCACTAACTTATACAGCTTTTACAACAGATTCCCTTGCCAAGGAAGAGGCAAATACACAATTTTCCGGCCCGGAACCCTTCTGTGGACACTTTAAGGCCCATTTGAAGGAAAAGTTTTGGCGCTGATGAAATGAAATCTCACTGGAATAAAGTGCCAGGACAAAAACAGATGAAAAAGCTTGTGAACCTTTCGCCAAGGAAAGCTAAACAGCTTTTTGAGTTGGACAAGAAAGACTAGTGACGAACTTCTCACTGCCCTCTGAGGTATCACCTAAAAAAGATTAGAGAAATTCGCTGAAACTGCAGAATATTTGTTTTGCTTTTCTGCAAGAGGCTCAAATTTCTGGAAGGGTCCTTTTTAAAGCCATTTGATGTCAGGAACTTATCTTTCAGGAAACTGGTAAACTTTGTACGAAGTCTCGGAATCCTAGGCCTCGAATAGATTAAGGGTTATGCACAAAAAATCTGATAGGTCAAGGTGCTTGAGAGGCTTCATAGCCTTCACGTCTCATTCTACAATCCACAATCTATACAGCTTATTGTGGTTTTTATAGGAAGAGCTAAATAAAAACTATGGTAATAAAGCTTGTTTGATATATATTTTTGTATAATTAGTATAATTATATAGTTTTTCTGTTCCTAATATAAGATTTTATTACAATTTATTTATTATTTGCTGTCTTTTTTCCAACGTAACAATAAAATGTGACGTTATTTTATCATTACAGAAGGTACTACCTGATGCCCATCATTTTTAGTAACTTTTGTAAAGAAGTTAACACTCCTTTGAACGGAATTTTAGAGACTTTCAGCTTTTAAATTTACCTTAAAACTATAATATTGAGCTGTAATATAATAGATTTTAATATTACCAATAATAAACAATACATTTAGGTACTCTAACAAATTTTTAATTAAATTATAAATTAAGCTTCTTAAATTTTCTATTTCTCCAGTTTTAAAACTATCAACTATTCTTTTTGTAGCCTTTTCGTATGTAGTGTCGAAAATAAGGTAGAATGTTCTTACGACGTGTTATTTACTCTATTATATATGAATTAAGATTAACCTGTAGCTGAAAATATAAGTGAAAAAAATTAAATCGGAAAACATTTGTTCCAAGGCCAATTTATCCCTTTATTGACGCTGACACTGGCTGTTTGATGACATAATAATAAAAATGTAACGAATTGTAAACACTCGAGCTGAAATAACTTGAAAAGAAAACATTAACATAGATGAAAAGGATTTTTTTTGTTTGTTTTATATGAACAGCTCTCTTTAAGTACAAATAACAATTTATATAAAAATATCAATCTACAGGATGATATTCATCTTCGGTCAGTAAAGTGGGTTTACTAGTTTATGACCACTTTGCTAGAAGATTTCCTAATTCTGGATTTTGAATGTATATAAATGTTAATTATAGAGTGCAGTAATATTTTTTTTAATATTTATTCACTTTTATTAATTTTAAGGATAAAAAAATGAATATGATCTATCTGTTAATAATTAAAATAAATTTAGGTGCATCTACAAATATTCTATAAATAAAACTACCCTTATAATCCTCGTAGAATTAAATATCTGGTAATGAGTTATTTTGCTCGCTTCATCCATCTTCCGAAAGATAATATTAACAGTCCCCCGCTACGATACTCACAACCCCATGCGGTTTCTGATATAAGATTCCCGATTGATAAAGGGCATAAAGGATCTAATCTTGGAATGGTTCGGATGCCTGGGAATAATGATGATGAACAGAACATTATGTCACTCAAACCAAACGAAAAGAAATTAGCATTCATTTGTACTTTTATCAACTCTAATTAAATAAACTCCTTGACAAAATTAAAAACAATATAAAATTAAAATTAATTCATCTTTTTCTTATGTCCGTATTTGAAGTTTGTCGGGTATTTGAATCGTAGGCTATGCATATTTTGTCTCGTTGTAATTGACAGCTATCAAAACAAATTGGTAATATTTACAGTTTTAAAGAATTTGTTAGAAAATTAACAATGTTTTTATTGACACCATTATTTATTTTTTTCAACATTAAAGAATAATGTTAATTTCAATCACCGAAAGAAGAAGGGTAGCTCGTAAAGGCTATGCAGCCTCTCAACCACCTCGACTTATCAGATCTTTTGTGCTTAACCCTTAATCTATTCAAGTTTCGGGATTCCGAGACTTCGTACAAAGTTTATCAGTATCCTGGGAGCTAGGTTCCTGACATCAGATGGCTTTAAGAAGGCCCCTTTGCTTTGCTAATGATATTAATTTATTTTCAATTATTGATAGCATCAATGGTTGTATAAGGCTGCAGGAACAACTTAAATTAGTTCAATCCTAGTGTAACAATAATAAACTGCACTTGAATGCAAGTAAATGTAAGGTTGTTGCTACACTAGAAAAATTTTCTTCCAGATCCGTCTCTCGAATTTTCTTGTCCACTCAGTCTCTCCAGATATGCGTGGGCTTCCTCGTTTTAGGTTTACTTAGGGGTTCCAGTTTGGTACTTTGGTATTCTGTGTTTTGACATTCTTTGGACGTGCCCATACCATGTTAGCTGTTTAGTTATAATGTCATCAATAATGTCGTGTTGTATTCCTATTTCTTGTCTTATGGTTTTATTTAGGACTCTATTTCTCCTGGATTTTCCTGACGCTCTTCTCCAGAAGTCCATTTCTGTGGCTTTTAGCTTTATTTTTTTTATTGGCCTCACCTCCGAGCTATATGTTATTATGCTTTTCACGATGGAGGTGTAAATCCTTTTTTTATTTTTTTTTGTAATGGTTTTATCCCATAGAATACTGTTCAGCATGGAATTTTTATTCCTAAGTATTTGTATACATTGCATTGTTTGATTATCTGTCCAGTTGCTAGATGTAGGTCTTTTTGCTGTCCTTCTATACACATATACTCCGTTTTTGTAATGTTGACATCCAGACCCCATTTTCCAAACTCCTTGATGTGCTTTCGGCTCATATATTCCATGTCATCTATATCTTGTGCAATAACTACTTGGTTTTTCGCGAAAGATAGGGTGTATACTGTCGTGTCGTCAACCACTGGCATTTCCGTGTCCATGTCTTTAGCGCGTGTTCCAAGTAAATTTTAAATAGTGTTGGAGATATACAGCAACCCTGACTCTGGATGTGGAGCCCGCGTATAAAGACTTCACAGCTTTTATTATTTCCGTATTTATGTTGCTATGTTGAAAAGCCTCACAAATGTTTACTAAAGGTATTGTAGATTGTAGGGTGGGTCGTGAAGGCCATGCTGCCTCTCAAGCACTTCGACCTATCAGATCTTTTGTGCATAACCCTTAATCTATTCAAGGCCCGGGATCCCTAGACTTCGAGTAAAGTTCATCAGTTTCCCGGGGGCTAAATTTCTGATATCGAAGGGCTTTAGGAAAGCCCCTCCCAAAAACTTGAGCCTCTTGCAGAAAAGCGCTGGGCATTCGCAAAGCAAATGTTCTGCAGTTTCAGCGAAGTTCCCGCAGTAGCGGCAACTATCACTTTCTGTTTTGCCCATCTTTTTCAGGTGTTACTAAAGGTATACTGTTGTATGCCTTTTTCTGATCTACTTTTTTCTTTTTACTTCTCTATATTCCCAACACCGTAACTATCATTTTAATTCCTCCTAATATTTACACCAAAAAACATTCAAATAATTTTTATTATATTTTCTTATCTCTTTTGATAAATCTGGCATAATTTCCATAATTGTCAAATAAAAAGTTTGTATGAGAAAAATTTAACACCGACTAGATTAAAATAAAACAACTTTTTTCAAATACTAGGACGTTCCAGTTAAAATCCCTAAATTATTTTCAAGAATTTCTTTCATTCTTTTTTTCAAGCAAAATATAATTGATTATTTTAAACCAGGTAAAAAATCTAACAATATAATTTGATACCGACCATGCTATATAATTTTCTGGTTATCTCGTATGTGGTATACAAATTATTCTTTTCTAAAAATAACTGGTTTAACCAGTATTGGACTGGACCGTACAACATAAATATATAATTTGACGAAATCGGAAGATCAGTCAGAATTAGTTTAACCAAAAACCTTAAGAACAACTTTCTTGACTTAAGATTGCATATTTTTGTACTAATACCAGTATTTTTTTCATGTTGACTCATTATTTCTCTTATAAGATTGCCACTATTATAAGCATGAGTTATAGAACTTTTGAACTGAGTAAAATAAAGTTCCATCATGAGAATGAGAATGACGGTCAGCCAAAACCCACCAAGGGTTGTAGTGTTACGGAGTAGTAGTAGTAATTGGTAAATAGGATAATCAATGAATATAAACATAGGCATAGTCGAGAGATATAAATATAAGATATTTAAAATTTCCTTATCTCCCTGGTCTTTCTGAAAAAAATTTAACAAATCATAAACAAGAAGGTCACACAATGTAAATTGAAATTCTATAATATTTAAGT
The DNA here is from genome assembly GCA_950111635.1 of Agelastica alni. Classification (NCBI taxonomy): domain Eukaryota; kingdom Metazoa; phylum Arthropoda; class Insecta; order Coleoptera; family Chrysomelidae; genus Agelastica; species Agelastica alni. The sequence goes on along the minus strand of OX467713.1, from coordinate 21,516,983 downwards.
AGTTAGTTCGATTTCAGCTCATGTTCTCAAGGATCCGTAAAGTTCCTTGCGTGAATTTTGTCAAATGTTATATTGTACAAACAAAACAATACTTAAGAAAAGAATAAATCAACACCAATATTATTGTCGAGAAATTATTAGTAATAAGGCTGAAAAAACTTCATTAAGTAATCATTATTTTACTACTAGCCATAGTTTTAATTTTAACTTTTTGTCAATAAAAGTTTTGGATCGTGAGCTAGATATCAAGAAAGGGGATTTAAGCGACATGATTTTCATTTCATTGAATGATACGATAAATTGCAAAACCGATGTACAGGGCCTTAATTTACAGTATAATAACTTACTTCTCATGTTAATAAATCAGTATAGATAAGATCCGTTGATAGTATGTAAATAATGAGCGCAAAAAAAGTTCATAAGGAAAAAAATATAAATTCAATTTTTGTTTGTTTGTGCTGTCTATGTTTGATTTTTTTTATTTTTTGAGAAAGAGAAATATGTTTATTGTTCATGTATGCTTATTTGATCATGTTAACTGTAAAGTCGTTTGCCCCGATAGAGTAAAACAGAAATTTTACATAACCAAAAAAGATATGTTATTTATTGAAACTTTACACTGGATAAAAATTTATTCTTGTCCATTTTCGCTCAGGGATTAATTATTTACTTGAACAGATGTTGGCTTTATGTTTATTAATATATTATGCATAAATAATCAATTGTTAAACATAATGACCAAGTCTACCAATGATGTTGAATAATTGTTTCTATTATAAGAATATTTTCCCATATTTATAGCATTGAGAAAGATCGATTCAACAAGAGCAAGAAGTTTATTTTCTTTCGTCCTAAAGGAGAAGGACGTGAACGTGAAAATGCAACTTATTATTAGATCCAGCAAATGACAGCTGTCCCATTCATAGATAAAAATCTTTGTGTTTCGTTCCGTGCAAGAAAAGTAACCACACTTATCCTAACTTCTTCTTATAGTGCATCTTCTAACGGAGGTTTGCTATCATCACAGCTATTCCGACCTTATGGACTGCAGCTTAAAAGAGTTTTATATTGCTACAATTAAACCAGTCCCTTAGATTTTTAAGCCAAGACACACGGCGACTTCCAATATTCCTCCTTCCACCAATCTTTTCCTAAACTATCAGCTGGAGAAGTGCGTATTTGAGTCCTCTTAGTATATGACCTAGATATTGAAGCTTTTTCTTTTTTATGGTGTTAATGACTTTACATTCCTTATTTATCCGATTTAGGACTTCCACATTAGAGATCTTTTCTATCCAGGGGATACGCTACATTCTACGGTAGCACCACATATCAAAGGTTTGTAGTTTGTCTATGTGATTCTTCTAGAGAGTCCACTCCATACAAAAGCGCGGAAAACACGTAACAACGCAGCATCCTCATCCTAAGTCCAATCTTGATATCTCGACTGGTGAACAACTTTTTCATTTTCATTTTCATGACCTGGCTATCTCTATTCTCGTTCTTATTTCTCTTGTTTGGTCACCCGATTGTTCTATCCAGGCTCCGTTACATCGTTACATCGATCATTTAATTTCTCTAGAAGATGTTGTAAGCCTCTTTGATTGCTCGTTAACAAGACGGTGTCATCAGCATTTCGCATATTATTTATAACCTCTCTGTTAATAACTATCCCTACCGATTCTTCTTGCAATAGGCTTTTTTGCGATGGGATGCATCCTTGTCTCACACCACGACGGATTTCCATTTCTTCTGTTGGCTGGTTTTCTACCTTTGTATTCGCTCTTTGGCCCCAGTATAGGTTGCTAATTATTCTCACTTCGTCCAAGTCAATGTTTTTACTGACGAGTAAACAAAGTTATGCATTTTTCTTAGCAATGGCAAAGAGTAGACCCAAGCGCTACAGGTGGTAGATGGGTGAGCTTAATTAGTTAATAAAAATTAAGGTAATTTTAAAAGTTGGACGAAAAAAATTAAAAACAAATTACCACTTGGTTGATGCATGCTTCATTCATTAGGCTTTTAAAGCGTAAGGAACCAGTTTAATGTCACGACGCAAAACGAAGTGGCCTTACGAAAGCTTTAAAGGCGATTATATATTGTTGCTATGTATTAAAAATATCGACAAAAATTAAAAAATTAGCTGCTGAAGCCCAGTTTTTCTCGTATGGGTAGGTAGAGACCACTTCTTTCCACTTGCTACGGTTCTTACACACGTCTTTTTGGTGAATGCTCGTCGGTTGCTGGTACTTTTGACCTAGCCTTTTTTTAAAACAATTTTAATCCAAACAAGATATGTTCGCCGAGGTCGACCTCTACCGACTTGCCCATTTACACTCGCTTTATAAATCTGTTTCGTCAATCTTCTTTCTTCCATCCTTTCTACGTGTCCAAACTATTTTTTTTTCGTTGTTTTTAGGTAAATTAAACACAATTTGATTAATTTAACAATCCATAATAAAATTTTAAATAAACCTTATTGATTAAAGCCGTTACCTAGCCAACTTTAAAGGCACGGCGTGCGATAAAGACCAGATTATGCACGCTTTTGCGTTTATTAGGAATGGTTTATGATGCATACCATAAACAGTATTTCGAGTCCGTCCCTTAAATATAAAACACTAAAAAATAATAAATGGTTGGTCCTACCAGCCTTCCCGAAGCGTCCAGAGTTCGAAAATAATAGAATGATTATTTCGAAGAAGATCACGCTATAAATTTAATAGTTAATAGTTTGGGTTAAATAGAAAACTGGTTCGCATGACGGAAGTTTTATTAAAGCATTTCTCTTCATTAAACGCAATTAAAAACTTAATTGTTTTCCTGCGGTATTTCGGTAAGCTCTCGACTGTGTTTATAAATCATCTCGTACTTTTGTCTGAACTGTATCATTGTTTGCAGAACTTAATTGTGTTGATGTTTTGTATAATCATCTAAAAAATGAGTTTGTGTCCACATTCATTACTCTTTAAAAATAAATATTAACGTGTGGCACAAATGCCATATTTAAAATTGTAATATTGTTTGACTGTACCTCACAGTTACAGAACTGGGTTTGGTACGCTACCGTGGGGTTTACTTTTTTTTTAATTTTACCAATATTCTCGCTTTTTTTATTCGCGATTTAAACGTAGGATTCACACCTTTCCGCCCACCATTTTCAAACAGACAAAGCAGATAAATCTTAACCTCTAAATACCACTGTTTTTTTGTATTTGTATACGCTTAATTAATTTTTTATAAATATTAAGTTTTTAAAGTTTTTTTCGCTGTTTTTTCAGGATGGCCATTTTATCATTTGTTCTTTAGGGCCTGCTTAAATATCTGATTAATTAAATATGAACTTTGTTTTAGTTGTTACCAGGAATAACTTTTTTTTTACTGAAAATAGTCGCAAAAAGGGTAAACTTATCGTGTGGGCCACGGACGGCCCGCCCTGCGACTAGTAAAAGGAAGAGGGATTATAGAAAGGAGATGATTATGAACCCACTTTTTAAAAAGTTGCAGGTCATAGTACTCTGGAAAAACTGATTTTGGAAGCTTATTCCATTCCGTAGCAGCCCTATAAAAGAAGGATTCTTGATGAAGATTAGTCCTTGTAGTGTCAAGCTTGAGAGTAAATGTGTGAGACTGATCAGCGTGCGAAGTTCTTCGGCCGAATGTGGCCAATGGTGGTACAAGAGTTTTTATTTCTCTGGAGCATCTGCCATGGAAATATCTGTAGAGTAATGTCTGGCCTGCAACTCTTCTTCTATAATCCAGTGAGTGAAGGGTATTTGTAAAAGTTGAGCTGTTTATCAACCGAATGGCTCTTTTTTAAATTGAATCTAGAAGACAAAGAGAATGAAGCGAAAATGTGCGAGCAATACTCCAGTAGTGGTAGGATTTGAGCCTTATACGTCGTCAACAGTTGATCAGGAGTAACAAACTTTCTAGCTTTTCACAGAAAACCCAGCCTCTGGCTTGCTGACTTTGCGATGTTAGCAACATGGTCATGCCAAGACATATTATTAGACACCGTGATTCCCAAAATCGAGATGGAGGGACTTGATTCAAGGGTATTTCCGGACAGTGATCGATAGGAAGTCGAGACTTGTAATGTTTACCTTTCATTTTCAGTAAAATGTAACTTTCCCTGCATGAGTATTTTCGATACTATTCGATATCAGTACGATTAAATTAAAAAAAGGCATGCATATTACGCCCAAATTTAATTTGGAATGGCACTACTAAATTTAAAATATTGTGATTTTATAGTATAATTTTTATTTAATCATAGAAAAGTATTGGTTCCTATACTTACATATGGTAGTGAATGTTGAAAATAGGATGATTGCTGCGGAAATGAGTAGTCCGAGAAATATAGCCGATGTGACTCGGTTGGATAAAGTAAAGAATAGTGAGATAAGAGAACGCTGTGGTGTAAAAGAAAATGTGGTAACAAAGATAGATAAAGGAATGCTCAGACGGTTTGGACACGTAGAAAGAATGGATGAGGGAAGATTGACGAAACAAATTTATAGGGCGAGTGTGAATGGACAAGTCGGTAGAGGTCGACATCGGCGATCAGATCAACATTGTTTTGAAGAAAGGCCAGTTTAAGAGTACCAACAACCGACGAGCAGGTATGAAAGCACTAATGAAAGTAGAGGAAGCAAAAGATATGTGTAAGAACCGTAGCAAGTGGAAGTACGTGGTCTTTGCCAAGGTATACGGGAAAAAGGCGTGACTATATGTATGTATGCATTTGATTTGCATCATTAGTGTTAAATAAATAATGTTAAAAATTGGTTCCTTTATTTTATAGACCTTCATTAAAGTAAAAAAACACCATAACAAACATTCGTAGGTACTAGGTACAGTTTAAAGTAAATATTCTTATAGTGCAGTGCAGCTAGATATTCATAAACTCGTTATCAGCTTAAATTGGTGAAATTTTCCAATTCCATATCATTGGTGGATACATCGCAAGTTGGATTAATTTCCTAAAACAATAATAATAAGTGGAAGGTTTTCCTAGTCAAAAGTCCACTGGCTTTGTTAGTAGTAGCTTCTTGCTCTGCCACACTCAATCTTGATGAAATAGAGGATGGTAAATTGGAAGAAGGTATGGCAGTTGCCTTTAAGTACTTTTTTTTTAAACCCAGTCTATCAAATTCTGGAAAGTAAAAATGTATTTATCTTATGTTGTCTTTTAAACTATTATAATACACCTTTAAAATCCCCTTGGGAAATGTAACACGCACTTTCGCAATCTATGGCTAATTTTTTTCCAATTTAGGTTTTTGCCTGCCGAGGCTTTCAATAAATTGAACTCTTCCAGAACTCCGAATTTATTTTCAAGTTTGACTTTTTTGCTCACATTTGAAAACAGATGAAACATGACATTCCAGTTTTTATCACCTTTAGATTTACATCCAGAGACACTACACTCTGAAATGTAACACGCACATTCGCATGCTATGGCTGATTTTCTTCCCAATTTCGGTTTTGCCTGCCGAGGCTTTCAATAAATTGAACTCTTTCAGAACTTTGAATTTATTTTTAAGTTTGACTTTTTTGCTCACACTCGGAAACAAATGAAACTTGACATTCCTGTTTTTGTCACCTTTAGATTTACATCGAGAGACACTACAAAAAGTTTGTTTTTTACATTCACTATTTTTTTTAGACTAAACTCCATCATAAATTGCAGTATCAAAAATCATCACAACTTTATTGAATCAATGCTAATCAAAACCGATGATCATAGAAACACACATGATTTATTTACAAATTTATCTGCTTCGTTTAAGTTTTGCCACCGGAGATCTTGAATTGGCTTGAATTGGCAATATAAATTTAAAGTAATGACTGAAAATTGTTCATTAATTTAAAATTTCCAATTTGTAAACGGTTAAATAATATTTTGAATGGTTTTTAATTAGTACTAAAAAATCCGTTCATAAATTACGGATTGTGTGGTCTATATTATTAAAATAACATTTAGGAATACTCCCTCGGTTTCTGACTGTAAATAAATAGACACGTTCATGACAAGGTATTAAGCTGAAGGTATCGAATGGGTATCTTCTTAAAAACCGTGTCTAATTTGAAATTTCGTCGAAATATCACTATTCAAGTCGGTTCCTTTCTAGTGCCGTTTCGAAACCATCCTCCTAATTAATTTAATTGTTTAAATTTTCGGTTCGTTTAACTAATATGAATATTTTATCGTCTAGTTTCTGTTACGGGGATACTTCTTTTGTTATAGAGGTTTTTTTTGTGTTATATTGTGTTTTGGTAGTTTATAATCACGTCTGCCAGACTTTTGTAAAACTACTACACATTCATACTTACAAACACCGACGGGTTTTATTATAAATTACACATGGCTCAAAAAGTTTCTTATAATTTTAAAAATTATATAAATGAAATCGTGAAATATTAATTTACGTATATGGTTTACTCGCACAAATCCCAAATTCTGACTATTTTATTAAACAAAAAAAAATATAACAACACAACTTTAAAAAGGTACAAAGAAATAATTAAAAACCAGTTCCAGGACGTCCAAGATTTACCATCCCAGCAGATGACCTTCATTTATATCTGTGGCGCTGCGGGAACCTTATATTCGTCTTTTATTTTTCATACCGCTTCTATCGACAATTGGCGATCATTAATGCAATCCTTATTTTGGATGCTGTGGCACGAAACGGGGATCTTGTGCTCTTGCCAAACTACTGACGCAAGTTTTTTAGCTAAGATGTTCTTTGCCATCCAGGAGCTCTTCTTTCTTTAATCCTTTCCTATACAATTAGGTGATGCAGATAATATTTGTCATTCTTCATTACAAGACCAAAATACAGTACTTTTATTTTCTTCAGAGCTCTTTTGCATAATTTACGTATCCACGATGTTTTCAGAACTCGTCGATATATGACACACTTCTTTTTTCTTTGGAAAGGAGTGGTCGATATTAATATTGATTAAACAAATCGATAGGCTATATCTCAGAGATTTGATCTTGACTTCTTAATTAAATTCAACTCGAGAGAACAGGTAGATAAGTTTGCGGATCTATCTTTTTTTTTTAATATCTTAAAATATCTGAACTAATTTTACTAAAGGCATTTTTACACGGTCATTTCAGTTTCCATTTCCGTCTTAGTCGAACTGTCAGTTCAACCTATGAGTAAAAAGCAACAACTGATAGGAAAACTGAAACCGGAAGGGGGAGCTGACAGGAAGGCCAGACCTATTTTTTCCGTTTCCGTTTCATTTTAGTTTAGCAAGAATCCTACGTCTGAACATGTTGCGCATTAGTCCATCCGTAGGTTTATATTTTAAGATGTCAATTATGTAAAAAGACCACGATTTTATTTGTGAATTTATTAAAATGTACAAATCCTACCCTTGCTTGTGGGATAAGAAGGACCCGAACTACCATAACTCAAACATCAAAAAAGCCGCCTACACCTGTCTATTGGAGAAATTCAGAGAATACGACGGCAACTGGACAAAGGCGACAGTGAAATGCAAAATATATAGCCTACGATCAACGCATAAAGAAGAAATAGAAAAAGTCATAGACAGCGAAAAATGTAGGGCAGGAAACGTTAAAGGGTACAAGCCATCATTATGGTACTACTATCTTCCTTTGTTTATCGATTCAGGTATTATTTTACTCAGACTTGATGTTGATATGACTGTATGAAAACTAAGATTTTGGTAAGTGCTCCCGCTTACCAAAAATCTCAATGTTGCACCTAGCCTTTCATGTGGAGTTATAGCCTCTCTTATATTGGTATTCTGTTTTTTTACAATAGGCATCACCAGTTGAAGTAGTAGAAGATACGCATCCTCATCCATATGTAAGTAATTTAAACAATCACATGGTCCCAAACAAGGTTCCCACATTAAATTAGTATATGACAACGAATTTCTTTTAACATTCAAGCTTTACTTCATTGGCATTCTTTCCTTTACGTTGATTTCAGTGATAAAGCCAAGGCAACTGCGGTAAGACAGGCTTCAGTCTTGAAATCTCAATTCGAACTGACGAAATGCCGAGAAATGAAATGACTAGAACGGATAACTGATCGGATCGTGTACAAAGAAAAACGAAAAACGGATGAACTGACAGTTTAACTGAGACGAAGACGGAAATGAAAACTGAAATGACCGTGTAAAAGAGCCTTAAAAGTAAAATTCCATTGAGCGCCAAGTAATTTTTTAATAATAAAAATTATTAAAAATAATGAATTAAACCAAATTGTAAAAAAAAATGTAAAAACAATTCAACTGCAGCAAAGTATTACATATAAAAAAAAGTTACAAATGCTGCAAATATAAAAATAAAAAACTCCTTATTTTGCTATTCGTTAATTCGTTGGTAATTATATAAGGGAAAAAATAAATAAAAATAATTTATTGAAATATTAACTATGGACGCTTTTCAATTTCCATAAGTAACAAGTGATTTAAAAAAGTTAAATAAGATACGACATCTCCTAAAAGTCTGAACGATTAAAAAAAACAGCTTTTTTACAGAAAAGATTCAAAGGCTAAACCAAAAATGATTCAAAAACATTTTTTTTTAAGAAAGCCTACAATAAAATAGCAAATAAATTTTTAAGAAATAAATAAATTAAACAAAACTTACCAATTATATAATTTCCTTGCTGCTTGATGGCGCGACAGAACTGCGTAGTTCAACTTGAATTATTGCGCGCAATATTTGAATGTATGATATTTGAGCAATTAATATTGTTACGATATTTTCTCTTTGGGTTCGGTAATTCTAAACTCTTAGTAAAATAACTAACAACTTTAATTCTAGTATTTCTTCACGATAAATTTTAGTTTTACAAATCTTTCAGATATTCACTTTACAATTACTCTAAAATACTTGACTTTAAATTAATTTCAACTAAAACTTTTAAAACTAAACTTAAAAACCTCGATCTATGATTCCGTTTAAATACCTCCAAATTAACGTTTACGAATAATCGGCACTATTCAAAGAAATTCTAGAATCATCCAGTGTCTTCTGTGTATTGACTCATTAAATATTCTCCCCGAATTGTGGTCGATGCGCTGTCGCGACAGACAACAGGGCCGGTTGTAACGTAAGTTTTATAGTTAATTTTAATAGGAATTGAATTGTAATAACAACATAAATAATTTTAGTAAACTAAGACTGAACACAATATTTTTTGCGACGAGTGTATTATTTTGTAATGTTGCTACATTTAAGTGATATCACTAATTCGTTTGTTTTTATGAAGAAAACAACGGTTGACTCATTTATGATATAATTTTAATGGTTTAATTAATAATAAACTTTAATTGTAAACAGGAAAAAAAAATTTAAACATCAAAACTAGTCTAGTTTTGATGGTTCATATCACAATGTAGCAGATCTTCACAAAAAAAGATCTACAAATAAGTATTAACAATTAACGACAACGTTGGATGTAAAAAATTCTAAATCTATTTTACTAATTTACTAAAATTATTTTAATGAAGGTAAAAAATTTAAATCCATTTATTTAATAAACATTAAAATGTAAAGTAAGATCCTGCTTGATTCCGTATGAAAAGAAACGTAATACAAATGCATTTTAAGTTTAAATTAAATAAAGCTATACAGTTAACTTTGTGCATTTGTTTCAGATAAAAGGATTCAAACAAACTATGTTAGTTGTATATTTTGTACATTGCGCTCTATTTTTACCAACAAGATAATTAAGCTATTTGGAAAAGTTTAAGGGAGGTAAAAGTGAAAGAAACGTAAAATGTTATTTTCGTTTATGTTTTTTTGCTAAAAATTTAATTAACCAAGACATTATGATATATTTTATACAAAAAATAAATTGTTGAAATAATAATTGTTTTTTTTTGGTATTAACGTCAGTTATCCTATATACTGTGGTCAGTAATGTCTATTGCGCCCTTTGTATATAATTGAGCTCTTACAGCGGTACTCCTGCACCTTTTACCTTCTTTCTAACACGCGCTTCTAGCGCTATTCTCTAGCATACACTACTAGCGCTATTCCTCTATCAACCGCTTTTAGCGCTATATCTCTATCAAGTGCTTCTAGCGCCATCTCTCTGGTCACAAAGTCTTGCAGAGCCACAAAGTATTGTAGGGGTACAAAGTCGTAGGTTCATAAATTCGTTGGAGTGCCATTAGGGCTCGTGCCTAAATCTAACGTGATTTTAAATTAGTTTAATCCACCTCTGTTAAAAAGTAAGCATTATTATTATAGATAATTTTATTTGTTATTTGATGAGTGTTATGGCCACATAGTCGTAGAGTCAGAGAGTTATAGGGTCACAAAGTCGTTGTGCTACAAAGTCGTGGGGCCACAAAGTCGTAGGGCTTTAGGGTCACAAAGTCGTAGAGCTACAAAGTCATGGGCCACAGTCGTTAAATCCTATATATTTTTTAGCTTACGACTTTGTGACCCTATGACTTTGTGGCCCTATCACTTTGTGGCTATTGTTAGCAATGAAGGTGTTCCTAAGCATTTTAGGTTCAAGTGCCTTTCACTACAAACTAAAAGTTTTTTGCAGCAGCATTGACGGTAAAGAAAGTATCATCCTTTTTTTTAAGAATCTACAAAGCAGGCTTTTTTTAAGCCGTATAATGTGTAGGTGTTTATTCAGTAGTATTTTAAATCCTTGTTGTAAGAATTTTTCGTCAAGCTTTAAGAATGTTTCTGCCGTTTTCATACCTTGGTGCTCTATCCAGTATTTGTGGTGGTTGTTTGTTTCTTAACCACCTTTCTGTATGCTCCCTAACAATACTGTGAGCGATACTCTAGGATGCTACTGATTCCTCGTTGCCATGTACTCCCTGGTGTTCTGTCATCCCCATTAAGCAAAGTTTGCAGTGTTTCCCCAGTTTCGCCAGTTTTCTATGGCATTCTTATACTTGTTTAAAATTGAATTGGCAAGTGGTTAGGCCTTTCAGCACCGCCTGGCTCTCTGATATTATTTCGCTTGTGATTTCTGGTTGGAGCACTGCAGCAAATTAGCCTAGGTTTATTCTGATGACATTTTCTGGTAAAATATATAAAAAATTATATTACAAAAGAGTAGACAAAAAGTTTTTACAGAAAATAACTGTTTAGTTTTGTTCAAATAGTTGTTGCTTACGGTGAACCGAATTAGTAAGTTTAGTTTGCAATCGGACGTGCCGATTGGTAAATTACCGGTAAAGATTGATATTATGTTATTCGAAATATTTTCAGAAAAAACAGGCGTTGTTATAAATGAAATTATTATTCACATATCAGTTATATGTGTACACAAAGAAAGAAAAAATATGTCAATTACTACATGTTGATTTAAAAACGTACAAAAAATATTTCATATCGTTGGCACCATCGATTGAATATTCCAACAAATATTCTACTAAGACATTTCATCCAGAAAAAACCGACTATTGACATTTTGATTTAATAACCTTCGAGAACGTTTGTCGTAGATGCCGGTGTGGAAGAAAGGACGTACCGACGTGACTTAAATGAAAAGCGATCGGTCAAAGTCAGAATGTTGCTTCAGAAGTATTGAGAGAAACTAAACGACGCGACTTGGATATGTGAATTTGATTGATTTAGTTTAACGCTTAAGTAATACGACGACATACACAAAAAATCTATATTAAATTTTTTTTATGAAAAAATGCGGATTTTTGAAAATACATTCAAAGAATTTCTTAAAAAAACTTTTCTTAATTATTACACGAAGATTTATGTGTGAATTTATGTAAGCTATTTTAACACTATGACTCTATGCACACAAAATCTGATAGGTCGAGGTGCTTGAGAGGCTGCATAGCCTTCACCACTCCTCCTACAATCTACAACACTACTACTGCCTTAACGTTGTCAATAGGTTATTAATCCTTTAATTTCATTTTTATTGTCACGCACAATTAAAATTTTTGTCAATAAAATTTAATTTTTGTCTGCTATTTTGCATGGATAAAATTTAACTTACTAAAAAATAAATAAAGTTTTTTTAATTCGTAAAATAATTCAGAAAATCTTCCCCTTGGTTGCTTTGGAAATGTTCTTGCTTGCCATATAGTTTTTACTTTTTTATTTCGCATCCAAACAAACTTAATTGATTTCTTTCTATACTTTTTTTAATGGTTTTACTTGTAGCTGCGCTCTTATGTAGTTTATCAAATTCTGCCCTTTCTAGTTATCCCAAGTACCGCTCTCAGATGCTTATCCAAACTGTTGGTGGTCTTTTTTTTATTTCTTTTGTTGGGACTTATTTTTGTTTTATTTGGCACCACTTTTTTGTAAATAAATGTACTACTGAATGCATAATATAGTTTAAAAGCATTTCAATCCTTCCATTTACCTTTGCGTCATTTTTTCCATGCTTGTGTACTTTTATTTCCAAATGTTTAAATGTATCCACTTGCTGTACTTGTTTTTTCGTTTAGCTTGTTACCAAAGAAATTTTGTGTAGCTTTAAAAAACTTATAAAATACTTATTTAATAATAAGCTAATGGTGTAAATACTGAAAAAGGATTTTTTTAAATATTTTTAACTTATTGTATGAAATGAATAAGACTCAAATACGGATAATTAATATTAATTCTTCTTCTTCTACTGCATATCCACTAACGGATGTTACATTACGCCACATATCTCTGTCTCTTATGGTATGTATTAGATATCCTGCATTATTCAGTCCTGTCCATTGTTTGATATTGCGGAGCCATGACATCTTCTTCCAGTCGACACCACGCTTACCTTCTATCTTTCCCTCTATTATTAACTGAAGTAATTGGTATCTTTCATTTCGTATGATATGTCCCAAATACGCTGTTTTTCTGCGTTTAATCGTTATCATTAATTTGCGGTCTCTTTTTACCATTCTGAGGATCTCTTCGTTCGTCTTTTTTGCTGTCCATGGAATTTTAAGGATTCTCCTATGTATCCACATCTAGAAGGATTCTAGTTTGTTCATGGTGCTCACTTTTAACGTCCACCCCTCCATACCATATAGAAGTACTGCCCATACATAGCATTTCATAAATCTAATTCTAAGGTCCAGATCAAAATCTGTACTTGTAAGGATTTTCTTGAACTTCAGGAATGCTGTGCGTGCTTGTTCTATTCGACATTTGATCTCGATATCAGATGACCATTCTTCTGACAACCATGTTCCTAGATACTTAAATTTTGCCACCCTTTCTATGGGCAAGTTGTTATAAGTTAGCTGCACGTTCTGGAATTCTTCAAGCTTGCGGGAAATAACTAGAAACTTTGTTTTCTTAGTATTAATTCTAACACCCATATTCTTGGACAACGCTAAATAGATTTTGCAAATCACCTATATTGTCTGCTATTAAGACTGTATCATCTGCATAGCGGATATTATTTATCCACACACCATTCATCTTGATGCCTATATCTCTCACTGGGTACTCTGGCTTACGCAAGACACTTCCTAAAGTGGGTAAAGAAATATTATTTAAACTTATTAAAGATTAAAATTAAGATTAAGATGAATCAATGAACAATAATCCGCGGGCAAAAAATTTTTATCATGATTTTTCAGTTAATTATGTATTAGTTAATTAACAATTTTTTACTGCTTAAAAAGGAACATTGCATGTGCGATAATTGTTAAATAACAAATCTGAGATTTTTTTTTCTTTTTGGGGCTATTTTTAAAATGTTTTAGAATAGATACCCGTTAGCAAAAAAATTGTTATTTTTCAATTTGTTATCAACAATTTACTTAGATTAAAAATTAAAAAACTTGAGTAATCATTGAAAATAATTTTCGTTGTTTATGTAATTTGTTATAAAAAATTAAATTTTTTTGATTATAATTTACGTATTAGTTGGTCAATTACACCCATTATTTTTTAAATGTTTTAATATCTATTTTTCTTTATACCTATTTTTCAAATTGAAATTCTGTAATTGGTTTTTTTTAATGGAATTAAAAATACCCAGACGGACATCATTTTCCATTCGCGTGTTTCAAATGAGAATTGAAAGAAAAAAAATACTAAATATGTATTATTTTTCTTGGCTTCTACAATCACAGATATTATCAAATTTAAAAATACATTATGTAACGGGAAAATTTCGCTTTTAAGTTAAGTGGTTATGGGTTACCTGGTTTGGTGTTAACCCGACAGGCTACCGGCTAATCTCAGCCCAGACTCGGGCGCTTGTTTTTAATTTCACCTTTAATCGGGAAGCCTTTGGCGTCGTGTCTTTCCCATTTAAAATTAACCAAAAACAATGGGGGTTGTAAAAATAACAAAGTATAAAATGTGTCTGTCAAAAATATACTTATTAATATAGAAATATCAGGCAAAATTAAAAAAAAGCTTGATTTCGTATTTTACAGTTTTTAGAAATAGTTTTAATCTAGGTATACGAATTTGTGCTAACAATGTTGTATATTATTAGTAAATATAAAAAAACACAAGTGTTGATCCAATAATTTTATTAAAAATATACAAAATCAAAGAAAACTAACACAATTATTGTTTCTGTGAATTTTTTCAGTATATAAGAAAGTAAAAGACGGTTATAATATTAAAAAAAGATTAAAATAATTATGTCAGCATAATAATAATGAGCTGAGGGGCGGTTCCTTCTAAACACCCGACAACGTGACTCAGACTGCAATGTTCATTGTGTTTCCCCATGATGGCAATCAGCGATTCGCTGTATCTGTCTTCCTCCAAAATAATAATAACATAATCACTTAATAATAATGACGTAAAATGGCACAATACTGTTAATAACGTAGTAATATTTTAATAATCCGCTTAAATATAGATGTAATAATATTTTAAAAATAAAGCTTTACAATAACATAATAATATTTTAAAAATAAAGCTTTATAATGATAGTATAATTTTGATAATGAAGCTTAATAATAACGTAATAATTTTTTAAAACAAGTTTTATAATGATGTAATATTATTTTACTTCTGAAGTTTAATATCATAAAAATATTTCAAAAATAAAGCTTTACAATAACAAATAAATATTTTAAAAATAAAGCCTTATAAGCACATAATATTTTGATAAAGTTTAATGACATAATAATATTTAAATTCTAAAGCTTCATTATTTTTTATCGGATGATCCTAAAAAATCTTCTCTTTGGGTTAAATAAAGTGATTATTCTTCAAGAAGCAACTATATGAATTCTAAATTAATTCCAATTCCAAAACTATAAACAAATTAATTTTCTCTGAACAATCTTAAACCCAAAAAATGGACTGGAATAACAAAAATTCCCTTTTTATTTGTCGAAAATACAAATTGATTTTACCTTGAAGACCTTCGTTAATTACTTAATCTTAAATAAAAAATTTTTTATTCTTGATCATTTTTAATGACTTTGGACATGTACCGAATGTACAATACCGGTTGTCTCAATTAGCCAATGTCATTTTCTGTATGTATCTATGATAAAAATAAATAATATCTGTAAACAATTGTCTTGATAAGTAAAATATCCTTTATCATTATAAGCATTCAGTCGCTGACGAGTATAACGTGTCTTTTGGCAGCATCATCTGTGGGTTCTTTGATAGCAAAACAAACCCATTCTGGAGCCACAGATTCTTCCACACTGATGACACACCCAACCACCATCGACCAGCCATTGTTGTTGTTGTTGCTGTGGACCAGCTTCAACTAGATGCTTCCGCTCCTTTCTACGATTCCGTTTCTCATCCACATGTCTTCGTTTTTGTTGTTCAAAATACTGGGATCCTCGGTAGATGTTTTTTTCGCCATACGGGTCCATCCAGGGCTGCAGTTTCCCAGTCATCAACATTAATCTGACATTTTTTCATGTTTGCCTTGTGGACATCTTTATATCGTTTCAACTGTCAACCTTGGTTGCATTGTCCTTTCCTTAGTTGGGAATACATAATTTTTTTAATTTGTTATTATAATTTTTTAAAAATTTATTAATTTTTGTTTGGCAAAACTGGTCGCGAAAGAAAAATCTTTTGGGTAATTACATTTAACACAAGGAATATGTAAAGTAGATATGTTCGCAATAATTTCGACTATATTCAAAGTGGTTTTCACACCGTTAACTAGTTCTCATGTAAATATATTACATTGTAATACCGAACTCTGTACACCAGATTAAATTAAAGTGAAAATACCTCGAATTTTAGCTTTCGCTTCTCTTTCGTGCAATACTTTTAAACATATTTGATAAACATTGAGAGTTCGCTTCGGGGACATGGAAGACATTTTCCAAACTGAGTTTTATGAGTTTTCTTTGTTTCACAAATAGTTTTATACCCACGAATTATGTTAGGATGTGCTACAAAATAATCCAAGAATATACAGGGTGTTTCAAGAAAAGGTAACCCCGTCTTTAGGATAGGTAGAAAACTAAAAAATAATTGGGGTTTGTTTAGTAAAAATTTTTCGTAACGCCATCCGTACTCAAAATAAAGCACGTCAAAGAAAAAAATGTATACATATTTATTACGATTTAGATTTTATTACGATAGAGGGCGCTAGTTACACGATTCGTACCAAGTAGTATTAAACATAACTTTTTTAAGGTTAGATTTATTAATTAAAATTTGAAGTAAACTTAAACATCATTCAATTTTACACCAAAAAGGTACTCTTGGTAAAACTCGATACTGTGTACCGTTTTCGGAATATTTTGATTTGAAAATTATGAAGTAATAACCGATGCTGGTATAAAGTAATGATAAAGTTATAAATTTAACTTATTAATTAGTGTGCATTAGGTAAATTAAAAATTTTTTGTCGCGTAAATGAGACCTCATCGATAAAACGAATACATTTTAAAAATTGGGATTAAGGGCTTTCTTTTCTTGTAACGTTTTACAAAAATCCATTCTAATCGGTATATCTTGATTTTCTCAAAGTTTGCCATGAAAAACTGACATTTATTGATAGTTAAGACGATAAGTTAACAATAATTAGATTTTTGAAACCTTGTTATTTGTAATAATATATATTGTATTTTAAAATGTACTCAAATGTTAAATACACCGATATATTGTAATGGAATTCGGCAAAGTCATGAAAAAGTATCGCCGATATCAAAATATCCTCCTGTATTGGACATTCCAGTTAGTTCTAGATTGTTCGTGAATGATCATGAACAGAGAAAGATGGAATATCCTGAATGCTATCTGATGGAGAGAGATGACAGGAGAATGACAGTTCCAGAAAGTTCTCGAACCACCCAAATACGATATATATACAGGGCCAGCTAATGGCAGCAGTCAGTCGAATACGAAGTTGCGTTACGTTCATAACCTCAAATATAAAATAAATAGTTGTTATAAATTAGTCTGTCATAAATGTTAGTGTTTGTTGAAATAGATCAGTTATCAGTTTATACCCAATCGTCGTTCACTTCACTGCACTCTAGTGCAGCTGTTATGCAACAAAGTTTTCTAGAAGAAACTTACCAAGTAAAAATAAATTTAGAGCCATTGAACTACGTTGTCAAGAAACTGGGAATGTAGAACCAAAAAAAATAATAAATTCTGGTAGGCCAAGAACAACAAGAACCATTAATATAGAAAATAGTATTTTAAATTTAGTAGATCAAGATCAAGATCAACAACAGTTAGCGTAAGGAATATGGCAAGACAAACAAATACGTCTTTAAGTACTTGGAGGATACTTAAAGAGCAGCAGCTACATCTCTATTCTTACAGACAAGTCCAAGAGCTCTTGCCAGATGATCTACCAGTTAGAGTGGATTTTTGTCAAATATTACAAGAAAGGAAAGCACTTAATCCTAATTTTTTAACATGTATTCGTTTTATCGATGAGGTCTTTTTTACGCGACAACAAATTTTTTATTCACCTAAGTAACGCGTACTAATTAATAATAATAATAATAATTAATAACTTTATCATTACTTTATACCAGCATCGGTTATTACTTCATAATTTTCAAATCAAAATATTCCGAAAACGGTACACAGTATCGAGTTTTACAAAAAGTACCTTTTTGGTGTAAAATTGAATGATGTTTAAGTTCACTTAAAATTTTTATTAATAAATCTAACCTTAAAAAAGTAATGTTCGAAAATACTTGGTACCAACCGTGTAACTAGCGCCCTCCATGAAATCAGATATAAAACAAATTCATGGGATGTATCAGCTTCTAAAACATATTCGTAAAAAATTTCATTACAATGTTTCCAGTAGTTTTAGCAAAGTCGTAATGAACGTGTTTTTCTTCAACACCCTTTATCTTTAATACAGATGACGTTTCGAAAATTTTTTACATAACAAACCCCAATTATTTTTGAGTTTTCTACCTATCCTAGAGACGGGGTCACCTTTTTTTGAAACACCCTTGTATTATTTGTCATTTGACAACATTTTTTGTTCAATTTTTGATTCGCGTGAGAAATATACGATCAACTTCAAACTCTTTTACTGTAAAATGCTAATTTTCAGCTGTAAAAATATTGTAAATGTAACTTAACGCCCAACTTTTACTACAGTTTTGATCCAAACAGTTGCATATAAAATATTTACGGATAATTTTTATGGCTCCTTGCACGAAAAGATGCTTCTAGAGCATATTTGAAACCCGACTTTAAAGGAAGTAATATATTTTTCTAGGGCTGTTTGGATCTAGTCAATGGTCGCCGACCTCGTTACAAAAATTATTATCTTAGATCGCACAAAAATAGATTATTGCTTTTCAGGGCTGTCGTCGGAAAATTCAACCGTCTACACGAATTTAATTATTCAGTGCAACGAACGTCTTAAAAGTGACGATAAAATGGTAAAAAAATAATGTGTGTACAGTTCACTCGCAGTAGAATTAAAATTTGAGAAAAGTAAACTTCGAGAGGTTAAGATTAATACAAGAGTATTAGGACTCGTGTAATTTGTTGAAATTAAAAACATAGAGACTGTATAATATTTAATGATTAATAAAATGTAAGAAAACTTTTTAACTTGTTGAAAATATTATAAATCATTAATGGTACATGTAACTAGCCTCAACTCTTGAGTAAAATTAGTCTCTTTGTTCCAACGAGGACTACAAGGCAGAGTTGAACATTTTACGTACCAATCCATAGATTTAATTATGAATTCCACAAATTTCTTCCTAGATCTATGGGACTCGCAAATTTACTGAAGAACCTTCCACTTTTTGATATCTCTATTAGCAAATTTAAAAAAAATAAATTTGTGATTTGAATGTTCAGTAATTTATATTTTACCACTTCATGATATCTCTATATCTGCTTTATAAACTAAGTATATACATTTTAGTGTTTATGTCGGAATTTGAGTATATTGTATGTTTTTCTTCCTGTTGTTTTTATTAATGTAAATTTTTTTTTAATATATGTAATTTAAAAGGGCTTGCCCGTAAATAAATAATAAATAAACCTTACAATTATCCTACTTCTGCTACTCTATATTTATCTCATTCTTTCGAATTTAAGTTTTCTGAAGATTCACTTCCACTGCGTGTGAACTGCACACACACACACACACACAAATATTTTTTACAAAAAATTTTTATCGTGATTTTTCAGTTAATTATGCATTAGTTAATTAACAATTTTTTCCTGCTTAAACACACACACACACACACACACACACATACATACACACACATTTTTGGAACGAAGTTCCTTAACGTAGCTTACGAGTAGTGCGATTCAGTAGGAATCGTCACGTAACGAAATGCATCGGTGGTTCAGTGGTAGAATGCTCGCCTGTCACACGAGCGGCCCGGGTTCGATTCCCGGCCGATGCATTCGTCAAATCAAATAGCGCGTGCTTCTGCGAATTCCTGTTACACACTTCCGTCCCATTTCATGAAATAACTCCCACAAATTACAATATTGAATGAAACTTTCTGATGTAATTCGTTTTTTTAGATTATTTGCCTTGAAAAAATAATATAAAATAAAAATTGAAATAAACAGATTTTATTTCGTAGGAGACACAATTTTTAATTTTCTTTTAGATTATTTGTTTCTATGCCATTTTTTGAGTTTATTACTTATGGCTGGCTTTAAGATCTGTAAATGTATAAATAAAAATAATAAACTGAGCAAAGGCGGCAACATTTATTGTGAAAATAGTTTAATTTTATTTATTAATCCATTCCATGTAAATACATATTTTACAAAAAATATTTTTTACAAATATATTTCATCGTACGCCTATGTATATACAGAGTCAACCACAGAAATTAATCCACCCCGATATTTGAAAGTATTTACTAGAATTTAAGAAAATGATAACAGACGTCCATTTTTATTTGAAGGGGAGCAAATTTTTACGATACAGATATCTGTCATTTGTCAACCCCCTCCCTGCCACTCGCCCAACCACTTAATTTAAAATGGGGAATGTACCATATGTGGCATATCATTAGAAAGCCATTTAGATGAAGTATTTTTCTGTCACAAAAGTAAATTTATTTGAATTTTGTAAAAATACCATGATAATAAATCAATTTAGTTATTTTTTGAATACTTTAAAAAATGGTATATTTAATTGCAAAACGAGTTGAGATTATTTAATTGATATGACAGAAAAAATGACACATTATTAAAACATAGTCGTTGCATTTTATTTTCAAGAGGTGTTGCACTTTAAATTAATTAAGATTTTTCAAGCAAAGACGGTGTAAATATCAAAAAAATATCATGGATAATCATATACCTGAATACTCCATCTAATTTCTTTTCCAATGGTACATTCTCTATTTTAAATAAAGGGGTGGGGAAGTGAAAGGGAGTGGGTTAAAAAAGGACAGATATCTTTATCGAAAATGTGTCTTCCTTAGTACGAAAATCGACGTGTTTCAGCATTTTCTTAAATTCTAATGAATATTGCCAAATATCTGTGGTCCAATGTATAAAGAAATACATACATACATAAAGTCATGCCTTTTTCCCATCGTCCCGTCGTCTCTCAATTTCCTCCGTTATAGGTGTTTCTGCTGCCATGTTTTGCCTTATTTCATTGTTTGTGACTCTTTGCAACCTTAATACCCTACAACTCCTTCGTAGAAAGTCCATTTCGGCTGCTTCTAACTTTTGCCTATCTCTTTTTGTTACCTCTGTCTCTGAGCCGTATAATAGTATACTTTGTACAATAGTTTCATATATTCTTTTATTTTATTCGTTTTTGGATATTATTTGGCCACAGGAGATAGTTAAGTTTATTTATTGCTTGTTTTCCCTGATAAATGCGTTTGTATGTATGTAAAGGATTAAATAAGTTACCCTTACCATATATTATATTAAGCAAATACAAGTCAAAAAGTAATTTCTTATTATTTTTAAAAGTTCTTCAATGTAGAGTGTCTGGAACAAGTATTTACCATTTTTTAAATAGTTCTTCCCATTACGTTTAACTACGATTAACTTTATTAATAGAAACAGAGTTTTGCCATTTATGGTTAGTAAAAACATTGTTACAATTTTAAGTATTATAACGCACTTAATAAATCAGAAAGTAACTCATCCAATAAGTAAATAAAGTTGTTTTTGAAATAATAACAGCTTTAACACTTATGTAAATTCGTAAGAAATATCACATTTCAGTGATGTAAATCCCTGAGAGATTGCAATTCCATGTCGTCTCAGTCGATCTTATAACCAATTCCTGCACTGAAATCGAATTACACATCAAGGATTTTTGAAGTAGGAAAATTCTCAAAGTGTTCTTCAGTTAAGTTCCAGTTTAGAGTTACCATCGTCTCAAAGTTCAAGATGAAATTGGATAGCTTTGAGGATATTTAAAAAAATGTGTAGTTACTGATTTTATTAGTTTTCATTCGTTAAATATTCCATAAGAAAAAAAAATCAGTAAGAATGCACCGATTTTTAAAATTCAATTTTAAAATGAGAAATGTTTATCGAAATCTATATTGTATAAAGCAAAGTTTGTAACGGGCTAATTTCGTCTTTAAGTTACGATGCTATGGGTTACCTCATTTGGTGAAAACCAGCCATCTCTTAGAGACAAAGTGTGGGTCGTGATATTGAAAATTTTTAAAAAATTGAGTTATCAGAATTTAATTTTACCCCGAGATCCGAAAGCTAATTAGCGTCGTAAATTCACTAAAGAAAATTATCCAAAACAATAGGAAAAAATAACAAATAACAAAATCTACCCCATGTCAAAACAAATATTAATAAATAATAAAAAATAAGAAAATTTTGTTTCAAATAATGCTGTAATAGTTTAATATTAATTCAATAATACCATCTTTTGAATTAAAATATTAATAAATAAGGCTTCCATCAATTAAAAAAATCGGTTTTTCTGGCATTACTTCGTACTGTTTAATCTTAAACTCACTCTCAGACAAATGGTCACTGAAGCTAAAATCTGCGTCAGTTACAAAATCGTCTGAATCCGAAAAGTTTTTGTTTGATTTAACTTCTTCAACGAATTTTTTTATCCTTTGTTCGCGTCACCATCTTTATTATCTAAAATAAGTCGGTGCGGGCTTATGTATTGGATTTGGTTAAAAATTAATATGTTCTAGTTTCTTGTGCATCATTATCACTTTGATAAGAGACTAGTTTCACACTGTAAATACCGCTTTCGTTTGAGAAACAACTGGCTTCGTTATTCTTTAGTCCTTGTATTCTTGGCGATTCGCCAACTACAGGACATTTTTTTACACAGTCCATTTTTAAGCAACGGCGCTTGTCTTTTTCTTTTAAATATTGATCCATTGTACTGAAAGAGAAATAAATGATTTTTATAGTTAAAACTTACTTCGAAAAACCTTATCAAAATATTTAGTGCTACAAATGGGGGAGACCATTAAATTGCTTACGCAAACGAACGGGTGGGTTCCAATCGGTTGCAGAATTGATTTTATTCACTTCACTGCGCTAAAATTACTAATCAGTGCAGATTATGTATATTTATATATATATATATATATATATATATATATATATATATAACCTAATTTATAGATACTAAAGTGCTTCGCGCCTGATAAACTTAATAAATAATAAATTTTATAATGGTACATTTTTGTATTTTTCTGTTCGAAAATTGGTCTACAAAAACAAATCAAAAATTCACGTCGGTTCGAAGTTCACCTGTACCATAGAATTTAAAACATCAGTTATTACCCCTTCTGAACGTAATAGAATATTCCTGAACACTCTAATAACACGGTATAGATGCCTCTGATGCTTCTGAATAATAAATAAGCGTTGCACATCGCGTTGCTTCAATGTACATATGATCGTGATCGAAGGCTTGCAATTCCACGAACTTTGAAATAAGCTTTGTGGCCGGGTCAACTCAGTGCTGGAGAAAAGAAATCTTGGGATTTGGAAATCTCTGCAAAAAAAACATAATTTTATTTTTACAAGTCAGAGCCAGTTAAATATTAATTAAATTTTTAACAAAAATGTTTTGTTTAAAAGGTGCTGTTTATTAGATTACTTGGTAGCATTAACTAAGCTATGAAGTTGCCTTTAAATGTTAAGTGGTCAAAAATAAAAATTAACATCACAGATGGTCACGAATAGTGTTAAACTTTCCTTGCCAATTCTTAATTCATGCAAAGAGGTCCAAAGTTTCTTGGATAATATGATCTGGAAAATCTTACATCATACAGTCCTAAATCTTCTTTGTGAACTTCATATATTTTCTTTGAAGGAAATATTTATTAACTAAAGCAATCCAAAATGTGGAATTTGCTGTTGGTAAACAATTTTTCGCACAACTTTCTTTGCGTTGACTAAACCGCTTTTTATTATTTAAATATCTTAGTATAAATAAATTAAGTTTATTTATTTATTTATTAACGGTATTATTATTAAACAGTCACACATATACATACAAGCTATAAGTAGGAAAAAAAATATATTTAGAATTATAATTTTTAAAAATCTTTTTTAAGCCAGAAAGTGTCAAAAAAGGCACGTCTGGCTGTATATAGAGGAGTGTTGGTTTCTACACTTATATTTGGTAGTTAATGTTGGGTTTGACAAAAGAAGCATAAAAATAGGATTATTGCTGCGGAGATGAGTAGTCTAAGAAGTATAGCCGGAGTGTCTCGGTTGGATAAAGTAAAGAATAGTGAGATAAGAGAACGCTGTGGTGTAAAAAAAGACGTGGTTACAAAGATAGATAAAGGAATGCTTAGATGGTTTGGACACGTAGAAAGGATGGATAAAGGAAGATTAACAAATTTATAAGGCGAGTGTGAATGGACAAGTCGGTGGAGGTCGACCTCGGCGAACATATCTCGATCAGATCAACATTGTTTTGAAGAAGGTCAAGAGTACCAACAACCGACGAGCATGTATGAGAGCACTAATGAAAGTAGAAAAAGAAAAAGATGTGTGTAAGAACCGTAGCAAGTAAAAAAAAGTGGTCTTTACCTACCCCTACGGGAAAAACGCTTGACTATATGTGTGTATGTATGTTTTTTTTATAATTCTAAAGATGAATTTAATAGATCCAAATCTACATAATATGTATTTGCCAATTTTAAAGATCCACCTACAGTTCATTCTTAGCATAGTTTTTAGATAAAAAGGATTATTGGAATTTTAAAAAACTCTTTATTCCTCGTTCCTCTTGAATTTTTATTTAAAGTTATGAGTTTACAACTTTTGGAGGATTAATAATATTGCCATTATTTTGTGGAGAAAATCACATTTTAATCATCTTAGAGCCAAAGTATTCAAGTTAAGAATATAAATTTATAGAATACTTTAAAAATTTGTTGTAAACCCTCTCAAGCAGATTAATATTTACATTATATAAAGGGCACCAAATTGTAAGTTGTATTTCAATATTGACTTAACAATTGAACAATAAATGATTTTTAGGAAAGAAAGAGATAATTTATTTGCATATCTGGTAGTCAACTCAATATTTTTAGTATACTGGAAGTTATATTTGAAATTTGAGGTTGGAAAGATAATTTCAAGTCAAGAATTATTTCTATTATTTGCATAGACATATAAAGGATATACCGCGGGTCCCAGTGCGGAGAGTTGGCTCCCGATGAGAAAGAGATAGTTGCCCCGAGTGTTGTTTCGCTCTCTCTTTAATGGGCAGGGCTTACGCCCGAGAGACACGCGGCTAGCTGAGGGGAGGGGTCGGCCGGCGCGACTCCTCTATCCGAGAGCGCGGGTTCGAGACTCGCCTGGACTTTAAAAAAAAAACAATTTTTGATAGTGGTATTAACCACATGCAATAAAATAACAAACAGGTCCTTTTTTATATTTTAAAATATCCATTTAGTAAAATAACCTTCAGCATCTTGATTTTCTTTTAAAATAAATGGAATACTTTATTACTTTTCTTGATATAAGTTTTTTGTTTTCTCATTATAGTCAGTAGGTAAAAGTAGTTGAAGTTTACTCACAGCGAATCTCATTTAATTCAAAATTCAAAACAAATGTATTTGTGTCCTTTTGAGGAAATTTACAGCAGCGATATGAAACATAACGGATGTTCAATTTAAATTAAAAACATGAAAGCTTAAATGAGAAGTAAAATAATTATTTTCCCTGCCTCTCTAATTTTCACCCCAAAGAATTGTGAGTAAAATAGGAAGTCTGTAGCTGCTTTCGAGATCGAGATCCAACCGGCAGCAATATGAAATGTAGGGAGCAAATTAAATTCTAAAGACGTTACTGTTATTTTAAAACGGTATTATTTAAAAAGTTAGGAATTATTTTGTCCGACCCTCCAACAGATTAATTAATACATTTTTTTAATTATTTTTATTTTTTTATTTTTTATCTCCTGTCTTTATAAGCATCTATATCTTGCTATTCAAGCATTAATCAAAATGGTCTGCTGCTTTCTTTCGAGTTGGTAAGACCACGTTATCAAGGCAACCACAAATATAAATATATCAACAAGTTGTTACTTGGCATATCAGCCTAAACTTTGTTTATTCACATTGTGAAATTATCTCAATAAATATGATTCAAGCTTACAGTACTACCAAAAATTCTGTCAGAAATCTTGAACTCGATATAATTGCAAATGCCATAAAATTCGATCTCGTTGATTCTTGACAGAATTACTATGGAGAACCCATGCCCGTGTTTGCGACATAAAAAATTATTAGAAACATTTTTTTGTCGCAGTCCCACCAGGATTTTTCCATCACTAAAAGCTGTACTAAGGGGTGCAGAGTGACGACGCAAGCTGAATACTTATTTTCTACGATAAATGTTGCGGGAAACCCCAGCGGTGTTGTAAGACCTAATAACTTTATATCAACAAAAGGGGAAATATTTCTTTTACACGGAATATTTAGTGTTCGTGTCTTATCCTTCATGGATTTGATTAAGACGCAAAGGAATTTATTGAATTTCTGGTTTAGAACCTGGGGTCGCTTCAGCATGCAAAATATGTAATTTCAAAGTAAAAGCAAAATTATTTAAGCCGATAAGGGAGCCTATTGGCGCTGATAAAAATGTATTGATGTTTTTACAGCGCAAACAGCTCCAACGGTTTTGTTTAACTTTTATGCATTTTGATAGCAATTTTATTATAAGGTGAAATTTTAAATTAAGAATTTATTTAGACAAAAATACAAACGAATGGTACCTTAACAAAGAAGTCCGAACAAATTGTGGGATATGCAGACGACCTAAATCTCAAGGCAAGATCTGTATAAGAACAAAAATAGGTATAAAACAAACTAGAGACCAAGGCAGAAGAAAAAAGCTTAGAAGTAAACGAAGAAAAAACAAGAACCAACCAGAAGAATAGGGAAGAACCTAACTATTAAAAACCGAAAGTAGTCCAGGATTTCAATTACCTGCATCCCAAATAAACGAGAACACCGATATAACACAAGAAGTACAGCGACGAATAATGGCCGGCAACAGAGCATACTATTCACTCCAAAATACGTTTAAGTCAACTATAATTAATCGAAACACAAAGATAAAGATCTACCGAACTATGATTAGACCAGTGGTGATATATGAAAGCCAAGCCTGGACACTGACAATGAGAAACGAAGAAAGGCTCCTAGGATTTAAGAGAAAAATACTCCAAAAAAATCTTAGGTCCGATACAAGAAGAAGAAGGATATAGAATGAGATACAACCACGAACAAAGAGAATTTTATAAATCCCCAGACGAGGTGAGATTCAATAAAATATTAAGACTGAAGTGGGCTGGACATATGATTAGAATGCCAAATGAAAGGACGCCAAAAATGATATATAAGGCACATTTCGAAGGACCGAGCTCCAGGGAAAGACGTCAATGGGCGGAGAACGTCGTGAAAGATGCAGCCGAACTCCTACGGGTGAGAAACTGAAAAAGAGTAGCCATGAGCAGAGACGGTTGGAAAAGAAAGATAGGGGAGGCCTGGGTCCAGTAGGACCGTAGCGCCATGTAGAGAGAGACATAATAAATTAAAAAGATTATAAATTAAATAACCCATTTAGTATAAACGTTTTATTTTCGAATCAGGCAACGTTTTATTTGAAATGGCATGTTAAACGGTAAAACATCCGATATTGGTCCGATAAAAATCCAAATTAAATGCAAGAATGCCATTCGCAAAGACCACAAAAAATCAACGTATGGATTTATATTGTGGAAAATACAATTATTGGTTTTTATTTTTTTAATGAAAATGTAACCCGAACATTCGATCTGTATTTTCTGCAAAATATAGATATTAATTTCTGATTGGACCCAGCTTTTTCCTGATATCTAAATTGCCAACAATTTAGACCGCAGAATATGGTTGTAACAAGGTGGTTTTGCTTTAGCTGTGCGTCAGTTTTTAAACAGAACATTTTCAGATCGATGGATGAGAAGGAGGGGAACAGTGAAATGGCCCAATAGATCACCCGATGTTACCCCGTTGGATTTCTTTTAAAGAGTTATTTAAAATCTAAAGTCTACACTAACATACTTAACAATATTCGTGACCTAAAATCCCAAATTGGGGAGGAAATGCAGAACATAACACGAGCTATCTTATCTTGTTACAGTCGAATTTGTTACCAGGTTAATTATTGTTTAGTGGTCAATGGAAAACAATTTAAACATGTACTGTACATTTTCCTTGGTTTGTTTTAGTTAAAGTGTAGGTACGTTTAGTCTTCATCAATTATTTTGTAAATAATAAATTGTCACAAACAATTTTTGCGTTTTTTTCCACCCTATACCAATTTGAATCAACTTCTGATACATTTTTGGAGTCCAACAAATGAAATCCGCAAATTGAAAACAAGGGGTGTTCCGTTTAAAAAAAAATGTTGCTGACGTCATCACACAAAAGTTATTCACCCTGTATGATAGATAATGTTTTTAAAACATAATAAAATAAAATCAAAAATGGACCTGTTTGTGATTTTTTTATATTGCTAACAATAAATTTAAAAGTAAAAAGGGTTTAGTAAACAAGTGCGACAAACTTAAGGAGGTGATTCTGCATGGAAAAATAATGACAGTTTACTATATAAACGTATATCCGCAAATATTTCGTTTCAGAGATACGGAGTGTTGTAGTTTTTCTTAAAATCTGACGATTTATTTATTGCCCTGAAACCTGTCAAGATATGCAAACGAAATTTGGTAGGTATTTTTTAACATGCAATTAAAAATTTTATGTTCATCATTGGCGCGCATACGGGTAATGATCCTAAATTAAAAAAAATGGTACGGTACTGAGATATTTCAATTTAAAAGTTATGCTTAGATTCCTCGGTAAATTTGTGACAAATAACTATTTTGCCTTTTTCCGTATAGGGCGCCGTTTTTATGCAAAAAAATAAAACATCTTAACGTATTTTTCATTTCTTTAAGCATTTGCGGACATACGTTTATATGGCGAACTGTCATTATTTTTTCATGCAGAATCACCCCTTATTTACTAACACCCTGTATATAGTATAAGTTTTGTAAACAGTTTTAAATTTATCTTTTATAAATTAATAACTGTGATTTAATGATAATTTTTGGCAAAAATTAACTTGTTTGTACATTGACATGAAATAACCCATTGGTTATTTCATGTCAAATCTACCAATGGTTGGAATGGACCCCTTTCGATTGGGATGAACTTTTGTCGTTATAAAAAAATAATTGAGCCCAAAATTTAATACTGAACTTCGATTTTTACGATTTCCCAAATTTTAAAATTCTGCCATTTCATAATTTTTCGACAACTTTTTTAAAATATTTTTTTTATTGCCTCGAACATTCCCTTTAAAACAAACTTAATCCTATTTTTGTATTTTATTAATTTTTTAAAACTTAAAAAATTCGAAATTATTTTCTTTTCACAAGACTTCGGTTCATGCTAAAGAAATAAATGGTAAGTAAAATAAGTATTCCTTTAATATTTTTAATCCAATTTTGAAGTTTGCCTTCCAAGGGTAGCTATTACAGAGATTTTTTCTTTTGAATTATCTTTAAAATTATTCGGTAATTTTCACGTATCTTTTTAGTTATTAATTGATTTTTTTTAAAACCACTTCTAACGCATAGATTATTCCATGTCTTATGCTAAAGTACGTGCGTTAGTATTCAGCGCGATAAAAATAACTTATTACATTACTGTCGTATGCAGTGGCGTGTTCCTTAATAACTGGTCAATCTTGTATCAATCATGTCCCGTTGCGGACGATAAAATATGTTAAATTATTCTGCTCTTTAACTGATTCTTTACATCGCTTGTGTACACAGTTGACTTAAAATATTTTAATTAAACCATTTATCGCTATTCAGTGAGAAGTTATTAGTTTTCGCACGTAAATATTTTCAGAGACGGAACAGGGATATCTCCTTATATTTCTATTTTTTAATACATACATATAGTCACGCCTTTCTCCCGTGGGGCTAGGCAGAGACCACTTACTTCCACCTGCTACGGTTCTTACACACATCTTTTGCTTCTCGTACTTTCATTGGTGCTCTCATATATGCTCGTTGGTTGTTGGTACTCTTGACTTGGCCTTTTTTTAAAACAATGTCGATCTGATCGAGATACCTTCGCCTGGGTCGACCTCTACCGACTTACCCATTCACACTCGCCTTTTAAATCTGTTTGGTCAATCTTCTTTCATCCATCCTCTTTACGTGTCCAAACTATTTAAGCGTTCCTTTATATATCTTTCTTTTACACCAAAGCATATGTAACAATGTCAGTCGACAGGAGGCGCATTGGCAGTCTCCATTGAATTTAATCACATAATTATTACTTAAGTACTAGGTTTTCATTTATATATATTTTTATTAGAAATCTAGTCATTAAGTTATTGGATTTTAACTCATTCAATTCCATCGCAGTAAAGGTTCAAACAAAACGTTCAAAACGATAACTCGTCTGTAAAAAAACATTATTTTCATTTTGTTTTTCCATCATCGTTTCATTAAATTACATGTTTTATTGATTTGCGTCTTCTTTGGCACAAGGTAAAAGGTAGTTGGTTTAACCTTTACTGTGTTGAATTTGTAATGTTTTATTTTGGGTTAATGTTATATTTTTTAATTTGCTGTGGTGGGGATGAACACATTTTTAGAAGAGAAATTGTTTAATCTTTTCCATGCTTCGTAGTCACTTTCCTAATATAACATATTTCATGAATATACGGGTGGTAACGAATTATCGTTAGAAAGTCGATAACCCGTATTTAACTGTACATTTAAAAAATACGAAAGTAAATTCCCCTAATATTTTTAAACCAATTTCGTGAGTAACAAATTTATTGTACATGATAAGAGAGGTAGGTAAGTAATCCAAACAAATTTCACTAATTAACTAAGCTATTAAGCTTGTTGATTCATTTTTGTTCGATTTTTTTAGATTTTTTGTTAGATTTCTAGAAAATTAATAAGTAATCCTGGGTTATTATTGTAGTTGGTACCTACATTAAAATGGTATAGTACCGATTGTAATTTCAAGTAGTGTATGTATACCTAATAGACCGCGGAAATGCCGCGACGTGTTTTAGATGTATATGCATTAATATTGAATGTACACGCTTATTTTAATGCGAAAAGGACAATGGAGGTCCGTTGCTACCAGTTTTATCTATACGTAAGCGTGTGTGCGAAGCGATGGGTATTGGTAAAACAAAATTAATCTCAATTTAAAAAAGTGTGAAAGATGGAAATAAGGAACAAAAAGTTAAAAAATATATACCTCGCCGACATCCAAAGACTTTTGACTTTCCCGAAGCTTACAAATTTGAAATTCGTGACATTGTGTACAAAATGCTAAAAAAAACATGTCTATTTAGATTTAATATTAGAAAAAGTAAAAGAAAATGATGTATTTAAAATTTTTAGAACGAGTCTTTGGAAAATTTTGAAACGTATAGGGCTTAGGTTTAAAAATGAAGACAACCGAAAGGCTTTGTGTGAAAAAGCTAGAGTCGTGCACAAAAGAATTGAATTGTCATGAAATTATACTCACTGTAAATAAGAATGCTTTTCTTTTGTTTATCTGGACAAAACTTGGATTTTTGTTAAAGGTGGAATAAAAAAAATTGGCAGGAGATAACATAAAGTCTATAAAACACACTAACGTTAAAGGAAAAAGACACATTATTGGTGCATGCAGGTGAAAAGCATGGTTTTGTTGATGGGGCGGATCATTTATTTTCGTCAAAATCAAAATCGGCCGATTATCATGGGTGCAGAGATGTTTGTGAAATGGTTAAAAGAGAAACTATAGCCATCGTTACATGAACCATCTGTCATTGTATTAGATAATGCTCCGTACCATTCGGAAATTTTAAATAAGCAACCAACAAACTCCTGGAAAGTACAGAAAATAAAAAAATGGTTAACGAATGAAAATATTTTATTGTATTGTATTGCTTCAAACCGAAATTATTATCGATAGCTAAAAGCCACAACAAAATTTTACAAAGTGGATCAAATTATACTCAGTTATAGACATCGTGTTGCCGATTTAATCGAGTATATTTATTTATATTTGATGAATATGCAAAACTTATTGCGACGATCACTTTGTATCTAATGGTTACAGTAATAAAGCTGTTTTGGAAACATGGCAACGAGCACTTAATACTCCACTTCTAAAATTTGGGAAAAATGTGTCACAAAATGTGAAAATTTTATAGAGAAATGGTGGGTTCGTGAAAACCGCATCAAAGCAGTGAATCCTGTTATCATTAAAAATCCGAATGAGGATATAGCGACGACAGTGATTCCGATTATGATGACTATAAATCTGATGCTTAATAATACCGTAAGTACGACATGATTAAACATATTTATTAAATTTGTACCGATAAATTATTTTTGCTGCATTCCCTTTTAACATAATTAAATATGTGTCTATTTCTAACCAAAAAACTCATCGAGAGCACATCAATAATTTCTATTCACTATAAAGCAAAAAATAAAAATAAAACCTCTCAACACAAGCATAATAATAAACAAAAATTTTTTGGGTTTAAATCTTAGGGAAATTTACTAATGTACCTCTCAACACAGTGCGCCCGTTAAGTCGATGCCTCGGTTTAATTATCCGATACCGTCGTATATTGGT
This sequence comes from Agelastica alni, assembly GCA_950111635.1. Lineage (NCBI taxonomy): Eukaryota > Metazoa > Arthropoda > Insecta > Coleoptera > Chrysomelidae > Agelastica > Agelastica alni. The sequence goes on along the minus strand of OX467713.1, from coordinate 21,484,421 downwards.
GAAATGAGCTATAATTTTTTTGGTATCGCCGATGCATTTTTATCTACGTGCTAACGGCGCTAAAAGTTTCTTACTTAATGACTTTACTGATTTCTAATGACACAGACAATGTCGACGAGGTTCAAATTATAGTCGTTTAATTAATTACCTGATTATTTTGTCGCGAATATTTATTATATTTTTTGTTGGTCGACTGGTTTTCGCGCATTTCAAGATTTTGCATTGGAATTTGTATATATCGTAATTGGGAGTCACGGTGTCCAATAATATGTCTTGGCATGACCATGTTGCTAACATTGCAAAGTCAGCAAGCTAGAGGCTAGGTTTTCTGTGGAAAGCTAGAAAGTTTTTTACTCCTGATCAACGACGTACGACGGACGACGTACAAGGCTCAAATCCGACCTTTACTGGAGTATTGCTCGCACATTTGGGGTTCAGCACTAAGCCATTCTCTTCTTCTTCTAGATTCCATTCAGAAAAGGGCCATTCGTTTGATAAACAGCTCAAATCTTACAGATACCCTTCACCCTTTAGAACATAGAAGAAGAGTTGCAGATCAGTCATTAATCTTCAGATATTTCCATGGCAGATGCTCCAGAGAAATAAAAACTCTTGTACCACCATTGGCCACATTCGGCCGAAGAACTCCGCACGCTGATCAGTCTCACCCATTTACTTTCAAGATTGGCACTACAAGGACAAATCTCCATCAAGAATCCTTCTTTTACAGGGCTGCTACGGAATGGAACAAGCTTTCAAAATCAGTTTTCCAAAGAGCACTATGACCTGCAACTTTTCAAAAAGCGGGTCCACAACCATTTCCTTTCTATAATCGCTTCCCCTTCCGCGGCCCACACGATGGGTCTACTCTTTTTGTGACTATTTTCAGTAACAAAAAAAATACTTTTTTTATATCTATATAATTTAAGATGATTAGTTGGTATGAATAATAATTATATGAATTATTTATATCACACCAAATAATTATGTAAAACAGCGGTAACCATATTTTAATTTATTATGTAATATTTTTAATATTTATGAAACAAACTGCAATTTTTCGTGTACTAATTAATAAAAACTAAATCAATTGTGCAATCAAAAAATTACAACAAATCAGAAATTTTCTTGCGAGAAAATAAATTTTTTTATGGAAGTTCGGCTCTGGCCTAATTTGTATACATTATACATTGCAAACAAATCAATTTACGAAGAAATCCTTTACGATATTTATGTGAACGGGAAATTTAAAAAAAGTGTCAATAAGTTTTAAAAATGTTATATATAATCTGAATATCAAGCAAGTAGGTATCGCAAAAAATTGTTGACAGAGGTAAATCAGTTTTTATTTATATTAAATGCCTAAAATATTGAAAAAAATTATTAATATAAAACTATCCTTGATCTAGACATTTATTTTAGAGTATTTATTTAACACAGATACTTCTATATTAAAATACCTTAATACAACACAAAATCTGATGCACAACGTTGAAAAATTGTTATTATTCGTTTCGAACGAAGTCAAGGTAGGGGAAGCCAGAGCGGACACCAGCGCACGCAGTGGGTAACTTACGCAATAAAGGACGGTATTTTTAATGTCAGTGTTTTTAAAAATAAACGTCAGATTATTAATTTTGTTATAATTTTTAAAAAATGGGTAAAAACAGCCACCGCAGTTGCTGTGTAGTGAATTGCAAATATATGAATATATATTTTATAAATTTTCAACTGCAAAATAAAAAATAAACCAAAGAAATAAGTGGATAGTGGCAGTAAGACGGCAGAAATAAGTAGTACCATAACCTTAATTTTTATAAGATTAAGCTGTCAAAATTTGCTTCAAAGGAGAGTTTAAGATTAATTCGGAAATCTGGATTTAGTGTGCTTGTATATCTAACACTTATTATATATATATATATATATATATATATATATATATATATATATATTATATACATATATCGGCTTATAGCGTTCTACGCACCTTCCAACTCCTAACCGCCATTCATCTCTAGCTTGCCATAGGTTCTTATATCATCAACAATCGTATCTGGCACCCATTATATCTCTTATTATGTCGTTGTGTATACTGTCTCTTCTTAATTTACCTGCAGATCTCCTTCAGAAGTTCATCTCAGTTGTTATTAGCATTTTTTCTGTAGACTTTTTTATTTGCCATGTTTCACTACCGTAGGTTATAATGCTTTTAAGAATGGTATTATGCAGTGTGGAACAGCCAAATGGAATAAATTCGATAACGAATAAATGAAAGCGTGTTGGGAAAAACTCTTGAACACGTCGATTTTTATTTTTAGATGCGCATTTTTAAAAAAAAAAATAATTATATAGGGTGTGTCATGTGACAGTGGCCAATACCAACTTTCTTATTTTAAATACAGCCCCCTGTATAGTATTTATTTTTTGGATTCTTCAAAATATTTTAGGCATAATTCATGTACAATGTCCCATACCTATCTTCAATTGTTTCGAAAATATTAAGTGTTTTCAGATGTATTACAAAAATTAACATCAAAAAAAGAAAATTAATTTATTTCACAAATTCGCTACATTACACTCAATACTTATTTCCCATTTAGCTCTTAATATTGAGAAAATAAGCAAAAACCATTAATGCGTTTCATTTTACTGATATGAAATAAAAAAAATACAAAAACAGTTTTGTTTATTTTCGTATAAAACTCATAGCCTTAGCAACTTTTTGTCTGTCTGCATGACAGTAGTGATCAGTGTCAGTGCTTTTGTCGTTTGAATTTCGTTAACTGTACGTAATAATATCAGAAAAATGGTTCATTTAACAGAAATGCACAAAATAACCATTCTACAAATGATTGGTTATGAAGATAACATACGGACACAAATGGAAATTTCTCGCTTATTTCACGAAAAATTTCCAAATTTGCCGCCTATATCCCAAGATTCAATTATCAAAATGGAAAAACAGTTTCGCAAGCTTGGTCATGTAAGACAGACAAAAAAATTAGTTTCCAATGAACTAAGCGATGATGCGAAATTGGATGTTATGCTTGAGTTTCAAGAAAACCCACATAATTCTGGTCGAAAAGCAACCTCACTGTTCAACATTAGCCATACATCAATATTTCGAATATAAAAGGAAAGTAAAATGCATCCCTATAAAATGATGCCAACCCAGGAGCTCATGGAAGACGATTTCGACAGGAGAACGTATTTTTGTGAACAAATGATGGAAATGTTAGATAACAATGTGATCCAATTAGAAGATGTTTTGTTTTCTGATGAGAGCACATTTACACTTCACGGTCATGTTAATCGTCAAAATTGCCGCTATTGGTCTAATGAGAATCCCCACTGGATGAGAGAGGAACATACGCAATATCCTGAAAAAGTTAATGTTTGGACAGGAATTGTTGGAAATCATATCGTAGGTCCCTTTTTCATTGTTGGCAACTTGAATGGAGATAAATATTTAAAACTGCTCCAAAATAATGTCGTGCCAACTTTGACAAACTTATATCCTGATCCAGCAAAGCCACAAGTTCCTGCCAATATACTATGGTTTCAGCAAGATGGAGCACCGCCCCATTACCAAATCAATGTCCGGCAGTACCTGAACCAAAATTTTCCAAATCGGTGAATAGGGAGGCGCGGATCGATAGAATGGCCAGCATGATCTCCTGATCTGACGCCATTAGCCTTCTTTTTGTGGGGATATGTCAAAAGTATTGTATACAAAACTAAACCACTCAACTTACATGACTTAAAAAGACGAATCACGCTTGCGATTAGATTAGTCACGCCTGAGATGTTGAGTAACGTTAGAACACATTTCTATACCAGATTAGCATGTTGCCAAGACGTTCGCGGCAAACATTTTGAACATCTCTTAACATCCCATAAGATTCCGTTTATCATAAAGATAACTTTTCTGCCTTATGTGTTTTCTTCTTTGATTGCTGTGTTGAGTAACCCATCGTGTGTTACATTTATTCCCAAGTATTTATATTTCTCGCAGTGTTTAATCTTTGTTCCATCATCCAAGTCAATGTCTTGTGCTAGACCACCAATGCACATGCACTCTGTTTTTTTTTACGTTGACTTCGAGGCCCCATTTCTTGTACCCTTCTATAAGTTTTCGAGTCATATAGCTTAAATCATCATGATCCTGTGCTATTGAGAGGTATTCCCATACCATTGCATTTCCCTTTCCCTACTTTGAGGGCCTGTTCTAAATAAATTTTAAAAAGTGTCGGCGATAGACAGCATCCCTGTTTCAAACCTTTTGTAACAGTGAACCCATTGGAGGTATTTCGTCCTATTTTAATTTTTGTTTTGTTCTAGTCATACATTTTTTGGACGTCTTTTATTAATCCATTTGCGAGGTTCGTTTGTTCTAGAGTTTTCCACATTTTTGTGAGAGGTACACTGTCATATTCTTTCTGCAGGTCTATGTACAACAGATGGATTTCTTGCTTGATTGCGGTTTTTTCTTAATCAGTTGTGTAACACAGTATAGATGGTCTACTGTGGACCGACCGGCTCTAAATCCAGCTTGTTCTTCCGCCTCTAAATCTTTATACTCGCTTTCGATTTTGTTCTTTAACATTTTCCCGTACATTCTACTTAGCGTACTAGTTACTGCAATCTTCCTATAATTTTCGCACTGGTCTCTACTACTCTTTTTATGGATTGTTGACATTATGGATAAGTGCCATTTAGTTGGTATGTCCATGCCATTTAGACAGTCTTGGAAGAGTTTTTTAAGGTGTTCATATAGCGTTTCGGTTCCAGATTTAATTAATTCGGCGGGAATATCACCTGGTCTTGGGGATTTTTCATTTTTAAGTGACAGAATTACTTCTTTAACCTTCCCTTGACTCACTGTTAGTGGAGACAATATTATGTTAATTCCAGCTGTTTTTGCTTCTTTATTAAATTCTGGTCTATTCTCGGTTAAAAGATTTTTGTAGTATTTTTGCCATTTTTGTGTTGATATTGGTGATATTATTTCTTTTGATTTGCTGGTTCTCAATTTTTTTAAAAGCTTTCAACTTTCTGAGCTTTTTCTTCCTTTCAGGTATTTAATTGTGGACAATTGTATTTTTTATGCTTTATTAAATAACTTAATAATTATATAAAGATCTAATTATATATTTTTAATGAGTCTATTAACCTTTTTAAATAGAAACGAAAAAGTTTTTATTTAATTTTAATTTACATTTAATAATTTAAATAAATATTTTTTGTGCAATAATTCTTAACGATAAGAAAATAATTTAAATTTTATTAATAAACATAATTATTTAACTTTTTCAAGTAGTTTTTGATGCAAATATTGTTAGTCATAAAAACAGCGATAAAATGTTTTTTTAAAATAGATGACTAATAAATTTTAGTTCGTTATTTAAAGTCGATAATTTTCAATTCGGCTCGTTTTCAGTAGCACCTGCAGCTACCGATGAAGAGATCCCATCATCGGATAAAGAACCGAACAAATCGTAGTTAGCTCCAAGGTGAAAAAACACCATAAATCTTGCGCGGCACTATAAATATGTCCAATTTGAGCGTCGAAGTCGCAAAAATTTAAGCCAACTCGCGTAATTCTGTCCGCAAAAGTGCTCCAGATTCTCTGATAATGCGGCGTGCAAATGCATTTTAGAATCGACTGATTTACACTCGAGGGTAAATTGAAGAAAAAACGGGATGAATGCATTTGCATGCAGTTTTTGATGTTTATTTCCAATCACTCACGGCGGAAAATATTGGTGCTGGTGGGTTTACCAACTACACTAAGAAAAATTCTTGTACATTAGCATCCAATACTCCAACGGTGTCCATTCAGAATGTTTAGTTACTGTCGACACGCAGGCAAGCAACTAAAAGATAAGAAGAAGAAGGATAAAGAGTGATAATGAGAAGTTCCTGCCTCTCCTAAATCTCGCATTGCCTCGATGAGATGTTGATTCTTCGATAACTAATGTTGGTCGCTAATTTAGTTGTCCTACTCTACTGTTGTTGTTGCCGAGATTGTGGGTCGTCGCATTATCACCCTGTCTATTACACGTGGATTTGTTTTTTTTTTAAGAAATTAAACACTATATAATTGCCATGTTTAGTATATTACAATTTCATACATGTAGACGCTATTTTGTCGTCTATTGAAACATGAGTAATTGTACAAATTCAGGTCTCTTTTATCTTTTAGAATATTGTCACTGGCTGTTGACCTAAACCGTATTTTATCTTTATTAGGATTCACATGTTATTATATTACTTCAGTAATGAAAATGTTTGTAAAACTTAAAAATAAGTGCTACATGGCACAGCGTGGATTTTCGAAGCGAAGCTTGATTTTTCTCTCGACTAAAAAGAGACCGCAAACGGAAGCGGTCAAGAGTTAGTTGTTGTTTAAGGGCGCTGATGTCAGCGTAACTATTGGTTCGCTTGTGATCTTTATGTATAATTGGTTGCTTATAGCACGCGCTATCGGCTGTAATAATGAGGTTTTTAAATCAAGGAATGGATTGAAGAGGGATTCAACCGTTAAAATTACGTGATCATGGAATTTCAACAGTTACCTTTGAACCCAATTATTTAAATTTAACCAAACAACTCATCACACAATTTTAAACATAAAAAAAATGGGGAAAAAAGTTATAAAATCGTTACCCTTCATGATTAACTAAATGTACAGCAATGTAAAGCAAAATACGTTTTTGGAAAAATAAATGAAAAACTATTTCAGACTTTACTACAAAACAGTTAAATTTTTTTAATCATTATTGTCAAGAAAGAAAAATAATTTTGAATAATAAATTACCCAAAACTTGACGGTCCCTTTTAGTTGAATTAATAAGGAGTTTGGTTGAAAAACACCTTAACCTAAAAAAAAATTTTTATCATTATTTTATTCAAAGAATTTTAAAGTGTAATGATAAAGTTAAAGTTTTAAACATTAATTGCAATGTCATAGAGTTGTGGAGAGAATAAATGAAGAATTAATAAAAGATATTGCTCTGCAGTATTCTTGAACATTAGCCATGCTTTTGACAAAGTCTAGCATAAAGGCCTTCTATGCAAACTGAAACAGAACTTGCAACAAATTAATATAAAATCTTAAAATCCTACATCAGCAATAGATACTTGTAGGTAAAATACGACAACGAGTACACAAGTACACAAATATTGTTAAATATTGTCGAATTGATGTCAGTGATCCTGGGAATTTTCAAGCTGAAAATAATGGAGATTGTAAAATATTTTTGTCGAAATAACTTACAGTTGAGCTACCACTGCATTCTTAAGTGTTTAAGATTGCAGGACACGGAATTAACTCAGCTGAAGGTGGAAGTTAAGATAAAGCTTGTGTTATATTACCGCAGCATTAATTAAAAAAGAAAACCTTAATCAATGCACCTTCGACATTCGACATTTATTTATAAATACGATTAACCGCTACTGAAAAAAGATTTAAATTTTTTGATCAATAGATTCTAATTGCTTATTTGTTCTTTTTAAACTTTCTAAATTCTAAACTCAAATAAATATTTTAAATCCTGGTTATACATACAATCTTTTAAACAATCGTCTATGTATATGTTAAACATCCATGGCGAAGCCACACATATCTGTCTCAAACCTTTTTCCTGGTTATACCAAAACCTAAATATCCTGACCTTAATTATAAGAAACATTTCTTATTGAATAACTTATATTTTAATATTTTATCGACTTCCATTACCTTCTTTCCTCAGAATTTTCACCAACCGAATATGTGTGGGATATGATCGTTAATCAATTTATACATGACAAATTCTGTATAAATTTTATTAACTCTTTTTGGTTGATTTAATGTCAGTATATATGCGACTCATTATTAAAATATTTATTGACAAGAGTACTAAACTATCCCACATTTTATTAAATTTTGATTCTTTAATTGCACCATTTTTTTTATTATTGATATAAAATGTAAATTTTTACAAAATTATTTCCTAGGTAGCCAAAAAGTGCAAATGTAATGCAAAATATTAATGTTTATTTGGACTAACCAATGAACACTTAAAATAAACACACTTAACTAGTTTTGTTTAGCTTTTTTTGTATAATGATTTATTGCTTTTACTGTACAAAAAATTTAAACAATGGTGTTTTGTAAAATAAAATTTTGCTTGTTTAAATTTTAAGTGAAAATTTAAAAAAGAAACAGATCTAATAGTTCTTTTAATATTAAAATAATTTACAACTTGGCATACAGTTTATTATCTGATAAATAATACTTTTTAAAATCTTCGAAAATTTAGGTTAATGAGCTCATGTCAATATATTGTTCATTATAAACTAAGTAACAGGATTTTGTTCCACATAATAAAAAAAAATTATATAACCATTTTCATAGCTAAACAAAAATTAATACTTCTCAAATAAAAAACTGTTATTTATGAAATAACTTTGGACTTATAATTAATTAAAAACAAAGAAGTCTTGTTAGCCTATAAATGATTCAATGAAAACATTTTGTTGTTTTCTGAATCACAAATCTTTTCGAACCAAATTGGGAATTATATCTCCTTATCTCCATGACTAATTTCAAACGAACCTAATTGGCATTCTTTCAAATTTACTTATGCAAACTACCCTTTTAGAAATGAGCCACATATATAAAACATGTTATTGTACTGTCACTTATCGGCAACATAGCTCAGTTGTAACTGCTTTAGTCTGACATTTACGATACAGCTACACTGTAGGTAATGTCCTTTATTTTGTCCCGAGAATGATCCACGATATGAGTATATAGTCCGTCCGAAAGATATTACAAAATTCGGTCTTTAAGTAGACCAAGATTAAAGTCGGTATTAAACAGCAAAATGTTTCGGATCTTAAAATATTCAGTAGTTCAATTTAAAAAATGCACCTTTGAATTTTTTTAATAAATTTGAATAAATTTACATAAAATTTTTCTTTCAGCATACAAATTTAACATGAACATCGCACCAGAAAAACAAAGTCAATGGTTATCTCTAAAGAACCCATAAGGTGCAAACTGACAGTCGACAACAAGATAATCCAGCAGGTGAGAAAATTCAACTACCTAGAAGTGGAGGTATCAAGCGAAAGAAACCTTATTAAAGAAGCACGAACACAAGCCATAGAAGCAACAAAAGTCAGCGGATACCTGAGAGTTATCATATGGCGAAATAAAACGATAAGTACAAAAAGCAAGCTGAGGAATTATAAAACATGTGTAAGACCTATTTTAACGTACGTCACAGAAACCAGAGCTGAAACATCAACAACGAAAAGAATAATGAGAACGAACGAAATGAAAATACTAAAAACCATCAAGGGTGTTACCCTCAGGGATAGAATAAGAAGCCAGGATATCAGAGAAGAACTAGAAATACAGGATGTAGTAAGATGGGCTAGAACACGCAAGAGGTGCTGGAAAGACCAAGTGGAAAGGATGCCAGATGAAAGGCGGGCAAAGTGGGCCATGTCGCAAAAACCAAACTCGCGAAGACCGGTAGGCAGACCACCGAAGAGATGGTACGAAAGCTGGAGCTCAGCGTCATAGGAAGAGCTCCTAAGGAGGCTAAACGCAACGGACTAAACAGGACCAGGTCCTATTATAAGAAGAAGAAGAAGAAGAAGAAATTTTTCTTTTAGCAGAAAAGTTTAATTGTTGGGTAGTTGGGAATCTATTAAATCTGATACAAAAGTTGTACGTTTTTATTACAAAAGATCACTAAAGGTTTATCTATGACATTACCATTTTCCAAAATAAACTCCTGGACAAAAATAAGCACAACGTATAAATCATACTAATTGCTATAATGAATTAAATTTAAAAATTTTAAGAGGACATTGGTTGCGTAAAAAGTTAAAATAAACGTATTCAGATACTTTAAAAGTATATTAGCTCGAAAAATTTTCTATAAGATTGGAATTTAAATTATTTTTAAGACATCATAACAACATTTTAACGTTAAAAAAATGGCTCGGGGGACCCAGGACAAAAGTAAAACTTTACTCACTTTACATTGAAACAAAATTTATCTAAATTATAATTATTTGTAATTGATTATGAATGACAATAAATTATAAAAAAATTTAGTGTTACAGCTTGAACCCTCGACAAAGACCAAAAACAAAATCCCCAAACGGAAGCAGTCAAGCGTATAATTGGTTGCCTATAGCACGCGTCTATCGGCTGTAATAATGTGGTTTTTAAATCAAGGAATGGTTTGGAGAAACATTCTACAGTTGAAAATAACGGAATTTTCAACAGTATTTTTTAAAATATTTTCTTTTAAATTTTTTTTACAATTCCTACCGTATTTTGTATTAAATAAATTTGTTTTTTAATCTTAAAGTTTGGTTATAGAAACACCAGGTTCATCACATTTAATTACTGTAATAATTAATTTGTGGTAACTGTAATAGGACACATAAGTTTTTAAATCTATATTACGGATAAATCTGAAAAACACAGTATTTATAACAGATCTTCCTTTAATTGTTGGGTCAGTAGATTTGTTAATCATTTGTAATTGTAACTGTTCGTTTAAAAAAATCAGTAATGGCTGTGATGATTCATTTGCAAAATTAACATTCAAATTGCCAGTTAAAATTATATATAAATTATATATATATATATATATATATATATATATATATATTTATAAAATTGCTATATTAATTCATAAAAAACAATATCAACTGCCTAGACCATCTGACAGACATGAATATAATGTTCGACAACAAAATATTAATTTACCAAATTATAATTATGACATAATCCGAAATGGACCATTGTATTCTGAAATCAAAGTATATAATCATCTTCCAGTGCATATGAAAATGACTACAAATAAAAAATTTAAAAATAAAATTAAAGATTTATTACATCAGCATGTTTTCTATACTCTACAAGAATATTTTAACACAAATTTAACTTGAAAATTGTATTTCCGACGCTTCGGCTAAAATCACGCTATTATTAATTTTATATTTTTTATAACTGGTAAATTGTATTGTGTTTTTGTGGAATAAATATATCTATCTATCTACTCAAGATATGTATTAGTTAGCATTCAACTTTGATGATTTCGATCAAAACGTAACCTAGCAACTCTGAGGCCCGTACTATCTCTTGTTCAGTTAAATTCCTTGCTCGATTTATTTTTCTAATTTTTCGGTGTCAAAAAATAAACAAAATCTATCGCAAGCATTGCACAAAACTGATTATTTAAAACTGTAAATCTAGAAACGAATTGCTTTAATAGCTGTCATTAACAACGATACAAAATACAGGGTGGCCAATCGAAAACGAAACAGATACATTTGCAGGAACCTAGTCAACATTTTAGAAAATGCTCAGACCACTCGATTTTTGATTTAAGGGGACACTCTTTAAAAATCCACCACTTTCAACCCCAAGCGAGGGTAAAAATTACCCCAAAACTTTTAAATGGCATTGGGGGTTATACAAGATGTCTTTTAAAAGCTCTGACAATTATCTTTACAATATTATTTAAAATTAATCCACAGTATGACGAAGATCATTTTTATTTTTAACACGACGGTGCCTCCTCCGCATTATGTGGCGAGTGTTCGTCAGTATTTAGACCAACGTTTTCCACGGCATTGCATTGTGAGAAGAGGCAGCATTAAATGGCCTTCACGATCGCCAGATTTATCGCCGCTCGATTTTTTTTTTGTGAGGGCATCTGAAGAGTAAAATCTTTAAACATAATCAGCGTCGGAAGCGGGCGGTCAACAGTATGAACAGTTAATCAATTAAGTAGTAAGCAAGAAACTAAAATAAATGGAATTTTAACATGTAATTTTTTTAAAAATATTTGAAGAAAATGTAAAATTTAAAGACTATTGTAAAGAGAATTGTCAGAGCTTTCAAAAGACATCTTATTCGACCCCCAATGCCATTTAAAAATTTTGGGGTAATTCTTACCCTCTCTTGTGGTTAAAAGTAGTGAAGTCAAAAATACCGGAAAAGAGTGTCCCCCTTTAATAAAAAATCAACGGGTCTGAGCGTTTTTCTGAAATGTTCACGAGGTTCCTGCAAATGGCTCCGTTTCGTTTTCGGTTGGCCACCCCTGTATAACTTTAAAAAAGGATGTAAGAAAAAGATAAATTAATTATTTGGATAATTTCATATTGCAAATTGTTTGCAATAATCGTTAAAAAATAATTAATACGTTTTTGTTAAATGATTTTTACGTATTTATTAAGAACCGTACTCAGTAATAATTCTTAAATTGTTTAGCTTATTTTTAAGAATAAACTGTCTTTTAAAAAATACTGTCTACAAAATTTTTTTTATCAGTGATCATCAACCAAAACAGATTGTGGTTACGATAATTATCACTGATATCACTGATACAAAACATTTAAATGTATTTTCACAAAGCAAATATTACACGTTTTTACTATTTTAATGTTTAATTCAATTTTTTAAATAATTTAGAAACATTTTTATTCTATTATTATTCTATGGGTAACTGAGGCTTATTAAAAAGTCTTGTGCTAATAAAATATTTAGGTTTTGCTTAAAAAAGTATTGAAAAAAAATGACTTAAAGATACTTAGATACAAATATTTTCAGTTTGGAAGTTTGGAACAATAAAAAAGTATTCTTTTGGGTAGCGTAACAAAGATTGTTAAGTAGAAACATTGGTGAAGGAAGATTGGAGATAAAAATATTTATTACTAACACATCTTCAGTCGGAGACTAATCTCACCTATTAATATTTTTTTGGGTTATTTTTCCCATTTTTCAAATAAATATTTCGTGTGTGTTTGTCGAGTTTCCTTTTTTCCTATACGTTTTCTGCTGAATAATCGTTCACTTCCTGAAAAGCAGTCTATCGAAAATATATAAAAAGATGGCTCCCGGCACTGCAAGATGGGGTCGAAATGAGATAGTAAGTCACACCAAATATAACAAATTGATTTTGCGGCTCGAGGCCTCGAATGCTGACGCCACTTTTGACAGTTGGCACATCAACTTACAGTCCGTTTCTTTATGGGCTAGCGATTTTTTTTATTATCTCCTGAATGATTGATAAAAACAAGACAGAGAAGTGTTTGGTTGGATACAATATAACGAAAATAGTGGTGCAAACAACGAAGAAAAAATAATATTTTGTATTGTTATTCTTTTAGTGTAGTTTGATTAAAAAAATAATTTAACCACGCAGTATCATTTTCAAAAGAAATTAAAATACAAAAATTGTTCTTCTGAGTTCAAGGCAGTTTTTTAATCCCCCGGATTTTATAATTATTATTTTTATATTTCTAACTATTTCTTTAGCTGCTGAACTATTGCTTCTTTAGTCCTTCTTAAATAAATGATTACGGACATACATCTTTTTCTGAAAAATGTTTTTAGTTCTTTCACTGGCTGTGTTAATAAAAACCACACGCTGTTCCTTAATTCGTGCAGCCCCAGTCACCAAGGACTTTTCAAATTGTAGGACTTACTTTTATGTGAATTTATTTCTACCGCCTGCAATAAAAAATTAACAATCACATTTACTAAGTTAATTAAGTTTAAAAGTATAAAAAGGAAGTTAATAAAACAACTTTACTTAATGTATCTTTTTTTAAATAAAAATTAATGGATTACACTGAAGAATAATTTTAAACATAAGTTTGATTTCTTATTTGTTTTGACAAATGCATGTTGATGTTAAAACTGCAAATAGTTTTTTATTACGCCAATTTTTTTTCTCTACATAACTTTAGCTCAAATAACAACCTAAAAATGTTACATAACATAGATAATAAGAATTATTTATAGTTGGATCTCTTCAATGAACTGGAAACCTCAAAAGAAGTTTTCAAAAATATTTATTCGATACTACTGATAACTATAAAGTTTTTTAACAAGGCCATCTTATTTTAACAGACGTGTTTTTTGTGTTCGTTTAATTTTTATTTTTTAGGCAAATCATTATATTATCAAAAAACAAAATGGCTTTTGATCTAATTGTACCACTTCTTGGGTCCTGACTTGTAAATACTCGACAACCTTTTTTTTAAATTAAACACATCTATTCATTTTTTAACACATTAATAATTTAACCAAGTATTTACTTGTAAAAAGCACTGAAGATGTCGAGAGTCGAAAGCGCTTTGTAATAAATTTATGTAAATTGAGTTTTTAATTTAATATTTAAACTTGCTTAAATAAAGTTATTTCTATGAACAGTATATAGATTAATTTTTTTTATTTATTTTTAAATCCATATTTTTTATGACTGTTGGAACAAAGACTAGTTATTCTCTAGCTTGAATATACATTGACGAGTAGAAAAAAACTTTATTCATTTTTGGATATTAAGTTAATAAGTGGATATAAGTTAAAGAAATTTTTGTTTTTCGGTATTATTTTTCCTTTCAAATACAAATACTTACACCGCTAAGTGATTCCTTGAACAGCTGAAATCGTCTGGAATTTTTGGAACAAAGTTCCTTATCGCACGGTATTGGCTGCCTTGAACCAATAAGCTCGCACCTATGACTGGGCACAGCCAATAGCATACGCGCTATGAATAACCGTCTACACACTTGTACTTGTGTACTTATACTTATGTTTATTTTCAAGAAAACACGTGCTGCGTCACCTCCTTGCGAATTGTTTGTAAACACTTTTGTTGGTTAATAATAACTCTTGTTATTGGTTAATATATATCAATAATTCATTGTTATAGTGGCTTAGAAGATAATAACAATGACGCTAGGTAAGTGTCAGAGTAAAAGTACAACGATATGTGAATTATTTATTTTTAACCCAAAATTTTTATATTACGACTCTACTATTTTTTTATAGCCAATTAGTTGACTAAAGAAAAACACAAAAAAAAGCAACAATGCAAAAAACAAGCGTGAGAAAAAATATAATCTTCTTCTTTCGGTGCCATATCGGTCCTCCTAACGATGGCAATTACATTGGCGAGTTGTTCGCGGTTTTCGGCTAATCTGAATAGTTGTTCGGCACTGCGAATGTTCTTCAGCCATGACATCTGTTTTCTTCCGATTCCTCGGCTGCCTTCGATTTTGCCCATCATTATAAGTTGAAGCACCCTGTATCGGTCTCCTCTGAGAACATGCCCCAGGTATGATATATTTCTGATCTTCATAGTGACAAATAACTCACGAACCGCATTTGCTCTATTTAACACTGCTTCGTTGGTCTGCCTAGCTGTCTAGGGTATTCGGAGCATTCTTCTTTGTAATCTCAAACGCTTCCAGGCGATTGATTGTGCAGCCTTTAAAATCCAGAAAATATAATACGTTTATCAATAAAAATATACTACGAAAGGAACTTTGTTTCATTGTTTTTTTTTTATTTTAATTAGGATGCAAGTTTACAATTTACTCAAATATTTACAGAGTTTTACGTAAATGGTTTACCTATAATGGCTTTAGCTTGAGTTGAGTACTATCCATCGATAGTTCTCCAACTTGTAACATCTAAGGTATGTCTTCTGGCCAGCTTATCTTTAATCTTTTATTTGCTAGGGTATACTGGTAGAGTATGTTTACTGTTTGGTGGTCGTGTGCAGAAAAGCGGTCTCGTTGGCATGTAGTCTAATAACATCGTGTTAAAATAATTTTTTTTTACAAAACTAGTTGCATGTCAACGTTTAATAAAAAAAAAACTTGCGGTATCGCACGCTGCAAAAAATTACCCTATTTTAATAATATTGAAAGGGCAGAAGTCTAATATATATATATATATATATATATATATATATATATATATATATATATATATATATAATTATTTTTTGAAAAATTAATAAAAGTGTTTTATGAAGCAAAGCACGGAAGTGGAAAACTATAAATTAAAATTTCGCTTTGGTAGGAGAACTCTCAAACAGACTTAATAATTTCAAAACCAAACGATTAGTTAGAAAGCCGCAGAACTTTGCAAACCGTCGTCTATTTATATCAGTTAACAAGGCGCAATGCAGTTGAAGACACAAATTAATTTAAAAGTAAATGTAACATGTGTTGCCTAACTTTAAACCAAGTTACAAACGTAATTAACCTTAGAGTCTATGGTCCGTTGAATATGTACCAGACTAAGGTTACTCTTAAGTTGAGAGGTATTTCAGGCAATTTGGAAAACACTTTCGGGCGTTATTAATTCTGTTGTGTAGTCCGTCGGCGGCCAAAAAACTTCGCGGAAGTTTCAAAGCAGGAATGTACTTTAAGGAGTTTTAGTTACAGCAGTTGCGACTGGAACTGCTATAGTTAAAACCCGGCGTTTCGCTTCTATTTTCTGTTTTGTCGTATATTTTAAATTTTTTATTGCAGGTTTTTTTTGACACTACAGCAAGAATGTTAAAATATAAACGAAGTAAAATTAAATGAGTTTATGTATTTTAAATTTGAAGTATGTATTACAATATTCGAATGGTCTATAAGTAGCAACGGGGGATATTCAAAAAAAATAATCAAAAATTTACGTATTCTCTTCAGTGAAGGCAGTAAACAATTTAATAAAAGGCATTTATCATTAAAAATTTTAAACAATTTTTTTTTTGAGATTTGCCTGTCACTAAATGATTGGAAGTAACTACTGTTGTGTTAATTTGTACCCTTGGATGCATGTAAAATTTAGAAGTAATATATCTTACTAAAAATATAAAGCATACAAAAATACTAATGTGCTTCTAGACAGGAAATATTTTTATTGCAACAGAGTGGCCGGCAACATTGCTAGCAATAACAGTCAGATATGCAATATAGAATAAATAATATTTTTAGTACGTACCGGTCATATAGTCACATATAGCATATTTCTCGAATATACGGTGGTAATGGATTATCATTAGAAACTCAATAACCAGTATTCAACTGCACATTTAGGCAGTGCGAAAGTAAATGTCCCTAATACGAGGGCGGTTTGACAAGTCAATGACTTTTTGAATAAAACAAATTTTTTTCCGCAAATAAACATTTTATTTTTCTACATAATCACCTTTTAGCTCTATACATTTAGTCCAGCGTTTTTCTAATTTTTTTATTTCCTCCAAATAATAGGTTTTTTCAAAGCTCTCAAAATACGCGTTTGTTTCGGTAATGACTTCTTCATTCGACTCAAATCTCTTACCGCCCAGCCATTTCTTTAGGTTTGAAAAAAGAAAATAGTCGCAGGGGGCTAAATCTGAAGAATATGCTGGATGGGGTAGCAGTTCGTATCCCAATTCGTGGATTTTGGCCATCGTGACTAGACAAGTGTGCACCCGTGCATTGTCTTCATAGAACAGCACTTTCTTCTTCTTAACCAAATGCGGTCGTTTTTGCTTCAAATCAACGTCGAATCTGTTCAAAAGCTTTGAATAATATTCGCCGGTGATCGTTTTACCTTTCTTGAGGTAATCGATGTGAATGACACCGCGTATATCCCAAAAAACTGTGGCCATGACCTTGTTGGCTGACAGACTCTGTTTCGCCTTCTTTGGTTCACGTTCACCCCGAGCAACCCACTGTTTCGATTGTTCCTTGGTCTCTGGCGTGTTGTGATGGATCCATGTTTGATCCACAGTGTCAAAACGGTGCAAAAATTCGTCCGGATTACGGCTGAACATCGCTAAACACTCTTTTGAAGTGGTCACACGATTGCGCTTATGGTCGAGTGTGAGCAATCGCGGCACCCCTCTCGCAGAGAGTTTTTCATGTCCAAATATTCGTGTAAAATTTGATGTACCCATTCAGTTGAGATACCTACAGCATGAGCCAACTCACGCACTTTCATTCTCCGATCATCCAATATCATTTCATGGATTTTATCGACGATTTCCGGCGTGATCACTTCTTTTGGGCGACCTGGACGTTCGTCGTCACTAGTGCTGGTACACGACCACAACGGAACTCTGAACCACTTCTTAACCATTGAAATTGATGGTGATGGATTTTTTACGTAAAAAGTAATGCTTAATCATCACACGAAATTAACTTTTTTCCATTTTCGTAAAAATTCACGAGGTTGTCTGCTTTGAACGGCTATCAAACACCAACTGCACGACGTAGCTTGCTCAAAATTAGAGAGTTGCCCACTGATAGATTATAGTTGACGGCAGCACTGTTGCATTTGGAGTAACTGCGCGGGAAATTCAAAAAGTCACTGACTTATCAAACTGCCCTCGTATTTTTAAAAAAAATTTCGTGGGTAAGTAATTTTATTTTATAAGGAACTTCTTGTTTGAAAATTAAGGGTCGATATCGTGGTGAGGTGGTGTAAGGTGAAACAAAATTATTTTTAGTTTTAAAAAGTGTAAAAGATAAAAATAGTGAACAAAAAATTAAAAAATATAAACACCGCCGACATCCAAAGACTGTTGACGTACCCGAAGCTTATAAATTTAAAATTCGAGACATTGTGTACAAAATGCTAAAAAAAACATGTCTATTTAGATTTAATATTAAAAAAGTAACAGAAAAAGATGTATTTGAAATTTTTAAAACAAGTTTTTGGAAATTTTTGACATATATAGGGTTTAAGTTCACAAAAAATTAAATTTTAAAAAAATTATATTCACTGTAAACAAGAATGCTCTTCATTTGTTTATCTGGACAAAACTTGGATTGTGAAACAAAAAGAATTTGGCAGGACGATAACATAAATTCTATAAAACACACCGACGGTGCAAGTCTCTCTTCATGAGAAGGTCTTCTCAGTTCCGAGGGAAGTCGAGTGGCTTTTCTTTGAACATTTTTTAATAAACTATCACGAATAAAGTCAGGATACCAGACGGGCCTCGCATATTCAAGAATGGATATAAATGGTGTAAAGTTTACAAAACGATTGAAACGTAACTCTTAAAATAGCATGTTTGGTTATTGACAACATATGGTCGGACCAAGTGAAACTACTGTTAATAATAATTCCCAAGTCATTTTGAGAGAATACGGAGTTTAAAGTTTGACCTTTTATGAAGTACGATACAAGTGGATTGTTTTTACCGATTCGAAGCACTACGCACTTAGCAGCATTGAGAGGGAGAAACCATTAGAAACACCATAGCAATATAGAGTTTAAATTATCTTGAAGAGATAACTGGTTCGTTATTGGATTTAAATAAACTTTTATGTCATCTGCGTAGAAAGATAATTTGCTTGAAACGTAAAAGGGGAGATAGCTGGTGTATGCTATGAATAGCAAAGGTCTCAGAACAGAACCCTCAGGCACCCCACTCTCCACCAATTGTTTTTTTAAAAATGCCTTTCCTGCTCTAACTTTAAAACGCCTATCCGATAAGAGGTTATCGACCCACAGATGCAAGTGCCCTCGTATCCCAAAGTGATCAAGCTTATGTAGAAGTCTTCGTTTAGGAACCCTATCAAAAACTTTTAAAATATCGAAGTATACAACATCGACGGGCTGTTGTTTATCAAGCGATGATGTCCAGTCATTGACACAATATAACAGATTAGTTAAGGTTGAACACAAATCCATGTTGTTGTAGTGAAATAATCTTTTGCTGGAAAAGCAATTTGGTTATTTCTTCTGAATGATAGATTCCATGACTTTACTGACTACTGGAAGCAGGCTGATTGGACGATAATTATTTGAATTAAGTTTATTGCCTTTTTTAAAAATAGGAATGATAGATGCTAATTTCCAACAAGGGGGTATGGAGCTCTGAACGAAAGAAATTTGCATAATTAAAGACAAGAGTTTTGAGAGTTCATTTGTACATATGTTTAATAGGTTTGGGGTCAAGCCCTCCAAACCAGTAGAAGCGTTTCTACGTAGCTGTAGTAAATATACCCACACCCGATCTAAGGTGAACACAACATGTTCTAAGGAAGAATAAAGTCGAGAACAGTTAATTACTGGAAGGTTCTCAGTTGTGGGTTCTTTAGTAAAAACATCTGAAAAAGTCAACGAAAGCGTTTTGGATGATTCCCTATCAGAAAAACATAGCGACCCGTCAGGTTTTAAAAGTAGCAGTTTTGACATTATTTATGTTAAAAAGGATCGTATGTATTTAAAAACTTTTTTCCTGTTACCACTAGCAATAATATTTTCTTCAAAATTTTCTCTTAAATTTATGTAGTATATTTTGTGATGGTAGACTAGATTTCGTCCAGCTCTCTGTTCTGCATTGAAATTTGTACGTTCGTAAAATATGTTTCAATATCTGTGTATTGCCAAGTCATAAGCTGCATTAAATGCATGATAGCTGGGCTATGATTGTCAATTTTGTAGTCACATATTGCAGTAAAAATATTCGGTTAAAAGCACCTTCAATTACATTTTTTTTAACCTCTTAAGTACTTTTAAATTATAAATACTGCTCAATGGTTCATTCATTATAACCAAAGTCATCGGGTATATAACAGTAAAAACTAAAACTATTTTATTACCCACCTTTTTTACTGATTGGAACTTTTACAATTTGTCAAACCTGCGAATATCATCACTTGCGGAAACTTTTCGAATACCGATGGACCTGTTCAAGTAAAAGAAATGATGTGTTGAGCCGGTAGTTACAAATGTTAGAAGGGCAATATAAAGTTCTAAGTACAGCAACTTCCTGCCTGGGCACGTTTCTTACCGGAAAAGACGACTTTTAGTTTATCCCATCTGTCAACATACTTCAGAACACAGTGGTGTCGTAGAATAATAATCGTCATTATAAAATAATCATTAACAGATCAGCAACTTTGACAATGAAACTGACTGGAAAATACTGTTTGTTTTTATGTTTTATTGACGTGAAAATATATTTTTTATGTTGTTTTATTACTACGCAACAAAAACGTAGTATATTGTTTGTAAGAAATATTTTTTTTAAATAAAAATGCTTTATTATAATTTTTTTTTCTTACTGATTTTATCAACAAAATTTGTCGTTGCTCTAAATTAAAATGATTAACTTTATGCATAATGTATAAAAAAATTTGTATATATAGTGTTAACTAATTGGGAAAATTGAAGTGAAAACTTTTTTAGTCACGTTGGGCACTTTTGGTAGAGGAAAATCTTATGGGTTCGCGTCACCGACTAGCGCACGCGCAGCGGCCGTGTGCTGTGCGCGTTAGACGCTATTTGGATGGGTGAAATCTCGTGCGTTCACGTTACCGACTTGCTTATATTAATATATCTGGAGCCATACAGCTGACGTATTGTGCAACATTAGTGATGTGTATATCTTATAAGTAAAATTGAATGAATTTAGTGAAAAGTTCAATGTGTATGTACTGTGCATTGTTGAAATACTTTTTTTGTTTGATTATTATTTGAATTGTTTAATTGGACAATAAAGTCGAGCGACAGACAACGGATAGATGCATTTGAAATGTGGTGCTGGCGGAGGATGCTTCGCATACCCTGGACTGCACACCGGACCAGTGTGTAAGTATTAAGCGAATTAAGATTCAACGATCGATTATCCACCAGTTGCCGACGCCGCATTCTGGGTTACTTCGGACACATCACCAGACGAGATCAAGACAATCTAGAAAGACTTATCGTGCAGTGCAAAGTGAAAGGTAAAAGGTCAAGAGGAATAGACCAAATTAAAGAGATTACAGGGCAAACCTTGCAGACAAATTTAAGAGTAGCGGAAGACCGACAGCAGTGGAGACAATCGACCCATCAATGCTCATAGACAAGATGTCACAACTCTTCAGCAAAGAAAATATGACTAAGAAGAGGAACAATAGTGAGTACTAAATAAATATACTAATATTTTTAAGCTAAAAAATAAATAACATAAAATTATTTTAAATCCCCGTATTTATTTTGGCGTTTGAAAATTTTATATTATTTAAAATTATTTTAAATTTTCGTATTTATGTTGGCATTTAAAAATTGTGTATGATTTATTTTATAATATTTAACCTCTGCAATGCATCACGGCTATTAGTATTTTACAGTGGCTTGGTCGTTTTCTTACTGCCGTGGTAAAACAGATTTCTAGTTATTCGATCATATTTTTATTGTGGATTTTATTATTAAAACTTTTAGAAAATCTAATAATAATTCAAGATTAATGTTAAAAATTAAGTAGAACAAAATTTATGGATATACAAATACTATCCATAAATAATACGATTGTATATTAATTGTTATGTCAATTGAATTGTATTTATATTTTGTCATGATCTTGTACAGCCCGTAATATATTTGAATAATAAAAAAACCACATAAACATGCATATAATTGTTGCTCGGAGTGTCAATATATGTGAAAACCAGATTGATGTTCATCATTTTAATTCAACCATTACGAAATTTTAAATTTTAATACTAAAAGTTCCAAGTTTTCACTTCTATCGGCAGTCTCTACAACTGCCAATTTTTGTTTATATATTTTTGTATAGTACATAAAATATTTCAGCAACTTCACTGCATCGTCACGAAATCAACTTCAAGGACGTGATCAGTCAGCGTAAGTGAATTTTATGCTGCATGGTATCAGACATCTCTATAATAAACTCTCAGCACTCCTTAAATTGCTGCTTGTAACTCAATCTTTTGTTGACAATGAAAATGCTCAACTAAATTAGCGGGTTCTCTCTAAGAATGAAATTTTGCCAGCTTTGATCTCGGAAAAATATCAAGAGAAAGGTGCAGCACGAAATCGAAGAAGCGAATGACGAAAATTAAAATTCATTATACTGGGGCACAGTTTGTGTTACTTGATGAAGATTACAACCTGATACAATAACCAAAATTTTTTTAATTGTTAATTTATTTTAATGATATCAAGATCAGAATGCCTTTTTGACACTTTCTGGCTATTTATAAAGCTATACAGTGCCCCATTCATTTGTTTTCCTGCCAACACCCTTCACTCAATGTTATTGTTATACTTTTTATCTTTCGTAAACTTTGAACCTAAGTACACAAATTCATTTACTTGTTCTTGTTTACTTGTTCTTTTTCCCTCAATCGAAACTCCACAGTGTAAGTAGCACACCTAAAACCATATTTAAAAAGCCAAAATTTAAAATAGATAAATTCTCACTGTATTATCAACTACAGAGTTGCCAAGCAAAATTTTAACCTTTACATTACTAAATAATACGGCAAGTAGGCAGGAAAAAAAGTTATCGAATGGGAGTTCAAGAGGTTAAAATCCAATGCTGCGCTGATGATGCAGTTTTTATAGCGGAAAATGAAAATAATCTGCAGAGGCTTCTTTTTACATTTAACACCGTTGCTAAAATTATTCACATTTTTTTTTTTAATTTTAAAACTTTTTTTTTTATCACGCTTTTATTAGCTTTACTTTTATGTATTATGTACGTATGTAACGGAATCTTAGAAAAACTCACTGACTTTCCTAAACAAAGGCTAATTTTTAGATTAACGATAGAACACAAAAGAAGAGAAGCTTCTCAACGTATCCAGAGTTTTCTATCGAAAATTCTATTAAAAGCTTGTTTGAAATCTATATATAGATTATATAGATGCACGTTGTGTAAAATGGGTAATATATCTTTAGATTTTGCGGTGTGCACTAGTAGTAGTGGTAGTAGTATAGGTCATTGAAATATTTTTTCCATCTTCTAGGAATATCCTGCTTTATTGTCAGCGTTTTAGCATTGCTGTCTTTACATGCATTAATTATTACAATTAATATATTGTCGAATTAACAATTTATAATCTGTTAAAAAAATTGTAAATTTTTAAAATAAGGTACTGTTTCGAACGATACTAAATTTTTCAAATGAACCACCGTTTATAGAATGATTCATGGCATTTTGGTGTATCGTAAATGGGTATCACATTTTCACTTTGTGTATATTTTTAAATTCAAAAAAGCTTTCAACAAAAAATTATGTACAGCTTCATGAATAAATCACAAGTCACAACTTGTGACGCCCAAATTAAAAATTCAAATTAATATTTCATTAAAAAAGTTTGCTCATTAAGTAAATGGATATCCAGGATCAATTACCGATGCAAAATTATTCCGAAAGCCGCCATCGCTATGGACCAGGAGCTGTATTGTGGGAAAATGCGCAAAATGTTTACTAAAGAAACACGATTGTAAATACACTCTTAACTGGGTTACATTTATTTGACTTTTCAATTTCCTTCACAAAATTCTGAAAATACGGTTTCAATTAAAATTAGAGAGTCAAACGTTTGGCGCGGCCCTTTTAAACTGCTAACTACGTCAGTTTTATAAACATTAACTACATTTTAACTTTGGAAGATCCTTATTATTTCAGACTGTTGATCACAACGCGCAACCCACATTTACAAATAATAATTATACCTAAGTCATTACAAAATCCTCATAAAACAATTTGAAGACCAATGAAATAACAAAAATAAAACTATTTTCTATAAATATTTCTAGCGTTCTGTCAACAATTAGGAGGGACGAAATTGTTCTGGCGAATTTTTTAAACATTCAGTATACTTTTAGAAATAATCTGCGTGAATGTTATGACTGATAAAGATCCTTTATTAGTTTTTATTTTTATTTAAATTATTTAAAGATTGGTAAAGCATAATGTACTGTTTTCAAGAGATTGACGACTTTTAAGAATATTTTTTATTAATGCCTTTAATTATAGCAATATTAATTATAATTTCTTTGGTATTAATTATATTAAAATAAAAATATTGCTTTATAAGCAAGAAAAACTGGTGAAATATTGACCTATACGACAAAACAATTACCATAGAAAATTCAAGCCAAAACAGAACGAAAAATGTCATTCTGGGATTGCTCAGTTTATTAAAGAAAAAGTTTGTAGGTAAATATAGTTCTTATACTGTGAAAGTGGGGATTTAAGCATCGTATCCCAGATCATTTTTAAAAATTAATTATAATTAGCATAAGGTACATTTATAAGACTTATTTTTTTAAAAAATTAAATTATATTTTAAATAAAAAAGAATGTTATATTTTGGAAAACGTAAAAGCTTAAGTCGTTCATCGTTAGGATCTTTCAATTGATCAGGAAACCGCAATATTATTTATCACGACAAAAACGCGTAAAAGATGTCCTGGGCAATTCTTTAAAAATATATTGTAGCAGATTCGGAAATTCATGAAAATATTATGTCGTGTAGCTAAAGAACGAGCCGGTGTGTACTGAGATAGTATCTTTTCGAAAGTATCATTCATGTTAGGAATTCACTTTATACCTCGAATCCTGTCAATTATTCCTTGTCAAAGCAGATCGTTCTACTACAGACAGATAAATGGAAGGTATCTGATAGAATTGAAAAAAGAAACGTCTTATAGAAACGACACTCTTTTACTTTGCTACTTTGTCGATATACGCATAAATAAACATGCAGAGAGGCCTGGCACAGGTCGACCAGGTGGAGATGGTAATTCATTTGATTTCTAGAATAATTTGCTAACAAATGAAAGCCGCGCTTGTAAATCACTACTAACGTTATTAAATCGACGACGCTACACACATACAAAGTTATTCTTGATTAACTTTTGCTTTTAACAAAATTTTGCAAGGTTTGAAAAGTGCTCGTTCCATTTTAAGCAATGGAGCTATCAAATAAATACATTTAAC
Organism: Agelastica alni; assembly: GCA_950111635.1. Classification (NCBI taxonomy): domain Eukaryota; kingdom Metazoa; phylum Arthropoda; class Insecta; order Coleoptera; family Chrysomelidae; genus Agelastica; species Agelastica alni. The sequence goes on along the minus strand of OX467713.1, from coordinate 21,458,874 downwards.
GTATAATTCGTTAACATTTCCAGTGACTTATCAGTGCAAACAAAACAAACATAAACTTTTTTAGGTGCGTTAAGCAGTTTTTGGTAGAGGGAAAACTTATAGTTTTGCATTACCTTGGTGACCTCAGCGTCAGCATTATTTGAGTGTTTTCGATGTAGATGGCTGTCAGTCAAAATATTAAAAAAAATAAATGCTTTGTTTTTGTGGTTAATTTTTCTTTACAAAAATATTAACATTGTTGTACTGCACAGTAATCCTAGAATAAATAAATTAAAATAAAAAATTGGCAGTTGTAGAGACTGCCGATAAAAGTGAAAACAAAAATCCAATAATATAAAATTATAAATAATCATTTTGCAAAAAATAGCTAATTTTATTTTTGACAATTTTTATTAATAAATAATGATTTTGAAGTATTAAATTTTTAATTAAATTAAAATACTTAATGAAATGAAAGTCGGAGCCGTTTTCATTATTTTAAACTAATAATTTTAATAATATAAGGTGTAATAAACTATAATTTTGCATTAAAAACCATATTTTAAACTATTAGTATATTTATTTAGTACTTACCATTTTACTGCACAATGATTCTACAATTAAACAATTCAAATATTAATCAAACAAAAACACTATTAAAACAATTGTCACGTGCCTATTTTTTCCCTTCTATAGTTCCATTATTAATTGTGTCTCTGATAGTTTCGTATTCCTCAGGTACCGTATTTTGTTGTAACTTAAATATATCATTCGTTGTAAATAGTGTTGCATACCTTGTAGGGATAGGATTCGATTGTTTGGTTTGCATTTCTGTGTGGATGGGGCTGGCTATCCACATGGACGTGTGCGATTCTTGGTTTACGTCAATTCCGTGTCATTTCTTGATATCCGGCGTTATATATTTAAAAATAAATCACTGATAACCTTTGGGTATACGAATTCACAATGTACTATATTAATAAACTAAAACAAAACTTAATCGTGGTGTCAAAATAAGTCACGGCGTTATATATTTAAAAATAATTCACTTATAACCTTTGGGTATACGAATTCACCACTCCTGTGGCCGGTTTGATTATGGGACGGCACCTGCTAATTAACAATGGCTTCCCTCAAATAAATCCCGCATGCGGATATTTTAACTTGACACCAAAATCCAAAATATCAACAACGAAGGTAAGATAGAATGGTCAAGTTAAAAATTAAGTGGTTTTACTTAAAAATCCAATTAAGATGGCCCAAATACAGCCAGATATAAAAGTAAATCATGTAGAGGTTCTGCACACGTGCTAATACCACACCGTCCCGAAAAAACTCTCACCAACACACGACTCCCAAGTCTGCCACCAAACGACTGACACTCCTTCCCAAGCCGGATATCAAGAAATGACACGCAATTGACGTAAACCAAGAATCGCACTCGTCCGTGTGGATAGCCAGCCCCATCCAATCTCCATCGATTAACGAAAAATGCCACAGCCATTAATAATCGAATCCTATCCCTACAAGGTATGCAACACTATTTACAACGAATGATATATTTAAGTTACAACAAAATACGGTACCTGAGGAATACGAAACTATCAGAGACACAATTAATAATGGAACTGTAGAAGGGAAAAATAGGCACGTGACACAATGCACAGTACATACAGTAAATCCATTAAATTGCACTTAAAAAATATACATAGCACTAATGTTGCAGAATACCACCTTCTGAAGATATCTTCAGGATATAATTGTACTGAGCCTACTGTGGAAAAATTTAACTTTTCCACCGGCGGCAGTTTTACTTTTACTTTGCCCTCTGCCCTCGAATCCCTTAAGTACCTTGGTGCGAACAACAGGGCGACCCTACAGTAGGTACCTGGGCACCAGGAGGTGGAGGGAAACGAACAAATCGACACTCTTGTAAAACAGGGGGCCGAATCTGCGTTCACTGGACTAGAACCGGTTTTTGGAGTCACCACAAGTGCCGCCAAAACAATTATTTCCGACTGGGCGGAGAGGAAAATACACACGTACTGGTCCAATATACCAGGGTTGACTCACTCAAAGGCGTTTTTACCTAAACCCTCGAGAAAAACAACTAAGCAGATCCTAGAATGGAGCAGAAATGACCTGCGAATTCTAACCGTACTGCTTACAGGACACTCTCGTCCAAGATACCTCCTCGGAAGGATAGGTCTAAAGCAACAAACGGACTGTCGGTTTTGCTGCGTGGAAGATGAAACTGCTGAACATATATTATGTTCATGCCCCGGCCTGGGAAGAATAAGGTTCAACTTATTTGGTTACACCAACCTAAAACCTACCGAATTAAAAAAAAAAACTCACCCTATATAACCATGAAGTTCGTGAGAAGGGCTGGATTGTGCGGTGAACTGTAACCTCTAAGGGTGGAGGGGCGAGCACGCCCCACTCACATGATACCTAACCTATCCTAAACTACTACTTATTTTAACTTTTCTATCTTATGCAAGCATTTATTGTCTAATAAGGTATAGTCAAGCACTTTCGGAACCTGTATAGACCAGTTTTATAGATTTCATTTTCAAAATAAAAATAATAAAACAATTCATTTTCTTAAAGTATATTTAAATCAGCAATTAAATAAGCAAATTAAATAAAAATAGCGAGCTATCTAATTTTTGTTAAATGTGTTTTTTAAACATTTAACAAACATTCTAGTATTAATAAATAAACATTTCTAGCCAAATTTATATTGTTTAACTAATCCTCTTTTATATAACTGCAAAGCGACTGCACATAGTTTGTATACAGCTACTGATACCTGCAAATAATATTTTTTTAAATAGGTACCTAGTACCAAAAAAAATATAAAAACCATTATAAAATAAGTTAAATCACCTAATTCTATTTAAATTTAAAACCATTTACTTTTATTTATTTGGTTTAGGAACATTCAAATATAAAGATTTTGCTAAAATTGTTGCAATATTTGTTGGTAATTTTATTGAAAAAGACATAATAAAAATTATTTTATTGTTAATAACGCGGAGACAAAATGTAAACAAATTATGAATATTTTAAATAGTTAGTGTACTTACAGATACCAAGAGTTGCAAATTGATTTCTATAATGTTGAAAAAAGTAATTGTTGTAGTACGCACTGTCATGGGTAAGAGTATTAATAAAGTCTTTTTATTTTTTACATTCCATTGATACCAGGGACACTTGCACAGATTAAAATTTATTTCCTTTAACTACGACATAATTAAAAAAAATATAAATAGCAAGACCAACTTTGATTGTAACCAATATTAATATTTTATTCCCCTGTACTCTTATTTCTTTGCTATTCGAACAAGTAGAAAATAAAATCATCTTACGTGAACACACAATTTATTTTAATATTAAGGTTCTCGAAAAATGTATTGACTATATTTACCTAGTTTGTAAGTTTCTTTTATACTGTTATAATTAATAAATTCCCTATCCTGTTACTTTTAAAAAATAATTGCATACATAAATACATACATAAAGTCACGCCTTTTTCCCATGGGGGTAAGCAGAGACCACTTCCTTCCACTTGCTACGGTTCTTACACACATCTTTTGCTTCCTCTTGCTCGGTTGTTGGTACTCTTGACCTTTCTTCAAAACAATGTTGATCTCATCAAGATATGTTCTCCGAGGTCGACCTCTACCGACTTGTCCATTCACACTCGCCTTATAAGTTTGTTTCGTCAATCTTCCTTTATCCATCATTTCAACGTGTCCAAACCATTTAAGCATTCGTTTATCTATCTTTGTAATCACATCTTCTTTTACACCACAGCGTTTTCTTATTTCACTATTCTTAACTTTATCCAACCGAGTCACTCCGGCTTCTCAGACTACTCATCTCCGCAGCATTAATCCTATTTTCATGATTCTTCTGCCAAACCCAACATTCACTACCATACATATGTCTAGGAACCAACACACCTCTATGCACCGCCAGACGTGCCTTTTTTGACACTTTCTGGCTATTTATAAAACTATGCAGTGCCCCATTCATTTGTTTTCCTGCCAACACCCTTCGCTCAATGTCACTGTCATACTTTTCATCTCTAGTAAATTTTGAACCCAAGTACACAAATTCATTAACTTGTTCTACTCTTTCTCCCTCAATCGAAACCCCACAGTTTGTCATGCTTTCTTCTCTTTCAAAAACCATTATTTTCGTTTTGCTCACATTTATTTTCATCCCTTTGATTTTCATTGCAGTTTAAAAATTGGGAGACTGATGCAACTAACGTTTTACTAAAATTTACACTCGGGGTTCGAGTTTATATGCACTTTTATTTGTAAAAATCCAAGATCTGCAAGATTTAGACTTTAGACAAACTTGAAGAAATCGGAAGTAACACCATCCCTTACAATAGAGAGAATCCGTCAAAGAAAATTCGATTTAAATAACTAGCAAATCTTATTTATTTACTGTGTACCAAGTGAAACAGATCTAACTTAAAAATATATATTGTAATAAAGTTTTTTATATTTTAACAATTTATTTTTATTAGAAATGTGAAAAAAATTTTTAAACATGTTCTGTTCATGGGCTAAGTAATGCGTTCATGTCCTAAATGTTTTATATTTGCGATTATTGTTTAAAAATTTTTTTTTTAAAAATTTTCAAAACAGTAAAAGTATAATTTCGTAAAATTTGTTTAGTATTACATAAAATTTACTTTTTTGCATTAATTTAAACCAGCATATGTTAAAAAAAAATAAAATTCATAGCATTTATAAAAATTTTACTATTTAAAAATTATTTTTTTGGGTTTTCTCGTTTTAAACAATATTTTTTCGTACATACAATTTTTTTTTATTTCATCGTTAAGTTAGAGTTTTTTTAAAAAAAATAAGCACTGATTAAGTTAAAACTTCGAAATTTTACTTATCAGTTTTTTGCGTTTTTCTCCATAAATTTGAAGTTATTTCGGAAATTGCTAGATGCAGTTGTAGATATTTTAATTTAACTTTTTCCGGTATAGTTTAGCTGGAAATTGTAAAAATCATTATTCACCCCTAATAACGACTATCCACCTACCCCCACCCCTCTTTCGAGACTTTCACCAAAATCTCTTAAATTTTTTTACATACTCATAATTTATACAAAATTTTCGACCAACCACATACTGCTAAGACAGTTTTATTTTTTCAAATATGTTTGGCCCTGGACTAGTCAGCTTTACTTCAATATTATTGTTATCCTAACGTGTTAACTAGCTCAGCTTTAATAAAATAATAGAGATAAAGAAAATGATTTCAAAGCAAAGTAGATATTAACAAAAATATCCTAATACCTGTTTTTTTTTAGGACAAAATTACCATCTAAATAAACATTATTTCCATTCCATATTAATATTTCTAGATAATTCTTCTGTCCGTATGTGTGTTATTTTTTGTATATGTACCAGTGAATTTGAGAATAGTTTAGGTTCCCCCCAAATTTTGTTAGCACCCCTACGAAAGGGGTGAAAATTGGATGAAATATAAAAACTATCAAAAACGGCTGATATTAGTGTCGAATTCGTCTGCCGGGTCCGCTAGTAATTATAATAAATCCTTGGTGTAAAAATATAGTTATTGGTAATTGCCAATGATGATATCAGATCAATTATGGCCAAACCGAATCACCCAATTTTCATATAAGTTTATAATGGCGACTTCAATAATGATAGTAAAACGAAGATGAAGTGACACTTATCACAGTCCAGCCATAAAATTTTTGTTATTTTCAATTTGTACTTGTACGAGCCAAAATATATGTACACCCGGGATGTCTAGATACTCGTTTACCTTTCGGCTGCACTGCATTCTCATTTCAGTGGGATGAGGTGGAGCCCGTTTCTATCCTTTTCAAACAGTGGTTCGCATTCTCTTTCGTTCGCGCATCTCACCCGCCAACCTAAATTGACTGAGTTATAACTTTCAATCATTTCATGCACACTATGGGGTTACATTTAATAAATTCAAACCCCACTTTGACAAATAATATGAATTAGTGAAATATTTAACATAAAATGTAGCGCTATTCACTATTAAAAGTATGCCACTGCATCAATGTAACCGACGAAATTTTTGTTACAATTTGTTAAAAAAATTCATTTCTCATTTTTACAAATTATTTTTCAAATAAATAAATATATTACCTCTGTAGCTATCGATTCTTGGCAAATACAACCTACTACGGAGTAAATCACACAAAGTAGTACTCCTAAGACCATTTTAAATACATTTTCTGAACCGGACTTCTACAAAAACAAATTTGAAATTATATTATATTATAAATAATTATATTAACTATTAAAGGTATTATGATAGTACAAACCCAATTTTTGTGAAAACATAAAACATCGCTGGCAACAACACTTTAGACTTTGTTTACTATAAATTTGTTTACAAATAAACTTCTGGACAAAATTTAATTTATCCTTGTCCGTTTTTAAAGTTTTTCAAGTATTTGAATAGTAGGCTTAGCTATCAAAACAATTCGTTTTTCGGTTTTAAAGAATTTGTTAGAAGATTAGCAATTTTGTGCAGTACTTGCGATAGATTTTCGTTAAAAGTAAGCTTATAAATCGTCCTTTATAACAAGCTTGCATTAGTTTCACCTGTATCTTGTCTGTAACTGACTGTGCGTGACTACGCATGCGCGCAGAACAAATATTAAAATAGTTCATCGCATCAGTGGTTCAGTGGTAGAATGCTCGCCTGCCACGCGAGCAGCCCGGGTTTATTCCCGGCCGATGCTTTTTTTTGTGCTTTTACCATTTAATGCATAATTTTTTTAATTGTATTAAGGTATTCGCTTACTACATTTTAAAAATGTTTGGCATATCAAAACGGAGACAGATAGAATTAAAAACAAAAAATAAATTATGGTTTAAAAAAATTAAAAACATACTTTTAGAGTTAGTCAAAATAAAAAGTAAAAAATAATTATTAATATAAGAATAAAATTACTGCGTTTCGGAATGAAAGCACCCCACGCTTTTAGAACAGTGACACTAATTTTCTCGTCGGTAATTTAATTCTTATGTTAAGAATTATTTTTTACTTTTTGGTTTGATTAACTCTAAAAACGCGTTTTTTAGTTTTTTTAAACGATAATTTATTTTAAAAGTAATGCATTTTTTGTGATGGACTGTTTAATAGTTGAAAATTAAAAAATAAATCGAGCAATGATTTTAATTGAACAAGGGGCCTCAGTTTTATTGGATGGGAAATATTGTTAAAGTTATGGTAATTTGTTAGGCAAACATCGCTCCACAATATTTAGGTAAGTCGTAGTCATAAGTCGCTTTAAAGAGATAGGAAATTATTTAAGATAGCCGGGGCAAGGGCGAAAACGATGCACTAACAAACGAAATGAACGTTTTATTAAACAAAACGTTTTAAGAAGCAGGACTGTCAGTAGTTCCCTTAACAGAAAAGAACTCGAAGCTGTCCGAAATGTCACAATTTCTTCTAAAACAGTTAAAAGACGGTTAAATAAAGACTGAATAAAAAGTAAGAGACCAGTCACTGCATACTTGCTTACCAGAAAGAACAGGGTTAGGTTTTGCTTGAAATCATCAAAATTGATCTGTGGATAATTGAAGAATTGAAGAAACATAAAAATTGGGTTAATGCTGCGGAGATGAGAAGTCTGAGAGGTACAGCCGAAGGGACTCGGTTGAATAAAGTGAAGTATAGTGAGATAAGGGAACGCTGTGGTGTAAAAGAAGATGTGGTTACAAAGATAGATGAACGAATGTTTAGATGATTTAAACACGTAAAAAGGATGGATAAAGAAAGATTGACGAAACAAATTTATAAGGCAAGTGTGAATGGACATGTCGGTAGAGGTCGACCTCGGCAAACATATCTCGATCAGATCAAAATTGTTTTAAAGAAAAGCCAGGTCAAAAGTACCAACAACCGATGAGCATGTATGAGAGCACTGATGAAAGTAGAGGAAGCCAAAGATGTGTGTAAAAACCGTAGCAAGTGAAAGAAAGTTGTCTCTGCCTATCCCTATGGAAAAATAGCGTGACTTTATGTATGTATGTATGTATAATTAAAAAAAAAATTATTTACAGATGAAGTTAGGGTTAGAACAAAACTAGTCTGACAAAGACCAGAAGAGAGGTTTGCTCCTTGCAATATATCTGCAATGATTTCATTTGGCGATGTCCATAAAAAGTTATTAAAATTAATTTATTACATAATTTGTATAATTTGATATGTTATGTTAATTTTGTCTAGAAATGTACCTGTTATTAATACTTACCGCAAAAATCGAAAAAACGAATGATGTTAGGGTAAGATAACCACTTCCTCCCATTAGTAAAAACATAATTTTTGCTATAGGAACTATTTCTTGTATAAAACTAAAAAGCAAACCACCTATATATTTCTATAAAAGATATAAAAATGTAACAAACAATTAATTATTGAAAATGATATTTTACAAATATCCCACCAAAAAATATAAGTCGTTTCAGATTCTTTTGAAAGTAGGTAATACAAAATAATTTATAACTGCATCATTTTGGATTATTTTTTTTGGTTGAATTTTTATATCTCACCGTTGAAGGTTTAGTATTCTAATAACACAAATTCTTATGTGTGCGTAAATTTTTTCCTGATTGATTTCTTTCAATATCGGCTGTTGCAGATTCTTTATAATAAATTGATTCAGCAAACAACATTGATACTTAATGGTTTGCGATAAAAACAGTACTTCTATTAAAGGAATTGATAATCCAAATACATTAAGTAATAATGCTGAAACCATAATAACTTTAACAATGATTTTAAAAGGAATTATTTTCATTAAAAACACGAAATGATATAGCATATTATCTTCGTCCTCGAATAACAGAATGCTAATACAAACAACTAATATTAACATAATCATTGTCCAATAGGTAAATTTAATTATTGTTTTGTCCTTATCCACCCTTTTTTTTATGCATTTTTTGTTAGGTGATTCAAATTCCAATAATTTTGATCCCAGATATTTTATGCGTTGCTCTTGCAAGGGCAGCACCAATAACCCCATGCAGCCCTAAAAAATACACACAGCACAAATACAGTTTTGTTGACGTGATATTTAATTAAACGTATTGTTTAAATTTTTTACGGTTAATTTTCTGTAGTAATATCACAAGAGAGTGAAAAAAAATTAAAAATAATTTGACAGATTTTGGAAAACTTGTTGCCAGGCAATAGACACGAGAGCCCAAAGGGCTCCAGTGGCTATTGCCAAATGGCAACAAATTTTAAAAATGGCCTGGAGAATTATTATCTAATTTATCGAACTCTCGTGTGGTATTCGATAGATTATTTTTTGACGTTACAATAAAAATCACTTTTAAGATTTTTTATTTTTATTTTAACAAATTTATATCATTCGACTCAATATAAACTGAATGAGTTACTTAAATTAGAATGCATTAAAGTCTTAAACATGAAAAATAGAATTATTATAAAAGTTATGCCCTTAGGTGGAGGATTTTTCTAGATTGTTTTGCTCTTATGTATTGAAAGTGAATGATACTCCCCCAGTCTCTCTCAGGTTATTAATTAAATTTGAATTATGTTCAGTATCTAATTGCAGGTAAGGTATCAATGTTCTGTGATTTTTATAATTTCCTGCTTACTGATACCTGCTTTGGAAAGGTGAAAAACTGTAGTCGATCGTGCGGAATGATAGGTAATTTTAATTTTTTTAATATCGGGTCCAATCATCTCTGTAGATTCTTTTATCCACTTAGATATCATGTTCACCCCAATCGGTATATTTTTGAACCATGCTGAAAAATATGGTTTATCCCAAGCAATATTAACTGTTAAAAATAACCTGTCAGTTTTGATATTTGCATTTTGCTTGCTAAGTAATTTTTGGAGCAAATATCAGGGTCTTCGGTATTTAGTATTAACCATTTACTGTCCGCACATCTTTGTGCTCCCCCTTGCGTCGTTTTGGAAAATATAGGGTAATACTTCATTGTTTTGGTGGTCAAACCTGCATTGTTTGTTTCGTCTTTGAAATAATGCACTAAACATTGAGAGAGAACCTTCTCCACCACGCCATGCCAGTTCATATGAAGCAATATGATAGACGATGTGTTTCCGTCGTACAGTTTTATCATGTCTAAGATTTCTTTTTTGCTTAAACTTGCAGAACTTTGTTTTTTAGGGCTCTTTTTCTAATAACTTACGTTTGGTGGTTTTAGCATTTTAGTGGATTTGAATTCGATATCATTGAATGGGTCGAATCTTCTATTAAATATGTCCTAGCACATATCTTGTATTGATTTTGTGGTTTTATTCCACATTGTCTTGATCACTGATTCTTTATAGTCTTCTCCATTATGTTTCTTTATATTGAACCCATAGTCCTTTAAAATAACGGCTGGTTTTGTTGTTGATGTATTTTCTTCCAATTTTTAGCCCCTCTCGTCTCAAAATAATTGGGATTGTTTCCAAATCAACGCGCTGCTTATTATGGTATTCTTACTTGCAATTTTAATGATTATATTAGTTATTTCATCGATTGATGATTCACTAAAACGTTCGGGATTTATTTTACGAATTTCTTGAAAATGTATGATAGACGCGTCAGATCAAGAAAATACGTTGCCATGTGGTTATCATTCAATAAAAACAATGTACATGAATAATTCTCGCTGGTATTATGTAAGTAGATTATTTCCACTACAATAATGTTTTGATACATAAATTATTAAAATTGAAAATTTCTATTGGTTTCAAGAAACGTCAAAAAAAAATCTAAAAAAATTATTGCTTGATTGACATTAAATATTTTTAAGTTCGCTGTAATACTTACAGGTTGAAGATAACAGAAAAGAAGACAGTTGTGTAAATATTCCTTAGTTCCGGATAGAAAATAAATAAAAATTATACCTTCTATAATTAACACATAGCTTAAACAAATTAATTTAAAGAAGTGTACGATTCTTTCATTAAAGTTAAAAATAGATATAAAATATAGGAATTTTAGAGGATGATCTGAAACAAATGATGACATTAATTAAAAGAAAAGAAAACCAATTTTAATACCTAAATAATTTAGAAATTGGGTAGTTATAGTTATGCTGTGTACAAAAATAAGTTTTCTTGCTCACAAATCCAAAGGAAGGTCTTTCCGACCGCATTTCAGTCCCGAAAGAATGACTTTTGTGACCTGATTACAATATGTTATGTAACCTAACAATCTAATTTAGCGAAAATAATTAATTGCAGTTATGTAATTTTTTGGGACAAATGCTTTTCTTGAAAATATTATTTAAAATAAATACTCACTAGCGATAGGTGGCGCTTTAAGAAGTGGTAACTTCTTGGCATTTGCTATTTTTGTTAACGTCTGCATTTTATGTGACATTAATTAAATTGTAACATTTAATTTATACGACTGTAAGTATACGTTGATGTTATAATATAAATGTTTAATGAAAGCTCGTTATGTCGACAAAACATGAGTGATAATGGTAAAGTAATTGTAAAAAGTTTACATAAAATGTACTGTTCTAACATAATAAAAGTAACATTACGCTTTTTTAAGATTCATCTATTTAAATTATTCACAGACAAGTGGATTTATAGTTTTTAAATTATTCTTTATACATACAAGAAGAAAATTAGTTTTTAATGTAATTCGTATACCAATTAAAAAATTTTAATGGAACTTTCAACTTCTGTTTTAAAAATACGAATTTTTTAACGTTGATCAATTTAAAATGTCGGTATTGCTGTCTAATAAGATGACGTAAAGTTGTTTTTTTATTTAGGCAACATAAACTCCAGAGGCGCGCCAAGCCATGCGGCTTGAAAATGTTGGGTTTCGTTATGAGAACTACTCGTTATTTTACTGGTGTTAGTTCAATTAAATTTTTGTATTTTTCTTAGTTAGGTCACACCTTGATTATTGTTCTTCTGTATGGTCTTCTAATTACTAAGTTTACATTAGGAGACTAGAACACGTTTAAAATAACTTTATACGCTATATAAAAGCTGCAACAGCTGCGAATCTCCTCTTTTGAGAACCGTAGGAAACAAAGAGATCTTACATTACTTTTTAAAATAATACATGGTACATGTAACTGTCCCAACTCTTAAGTAAAATTAGTGTCTTTGTTTCAACGAGGACTACAAGGCAGAGTCGAACATTTCACACACCAATATATTAGTCAATTAAAAAGTTATATTTGTGATTTCAATGTTCAGTTATTTATATTTTTCATCATTTTTGTAAAGCTGGTTTTAAAAACTATAAATATCCATTTTAGTGTTTATGTCTGAATTTGTGTACATTGTATATATTTCTTACTATTGTTTTTATGTTATTTAATAGGGCTTGCCCGTAAATAAATAAATAAATAAGCAAAATTATTGCCGACTAGGTAATTTCTAACATTGTTTGAATATCGCAGAAATTTACATAATTTTTTCTTAAAGTGCTCTCGTCAAGTATATGATGTTTACAATTTTTCATAAAAATGATTTTAAATTAACATTATTTAACTTTTTATTGGTATATTTGTCGAAATTAATGCCTAACATAGGTATTTATTAAATTCTTCTTAACCCGATTTCTTCTTATTTGTTGTTAAAATTTCCAAAAAAAATAGAAAAAAAATAATAATGGCTTAAATATGCAAGAATATGCAGCTTTTGACTTCTTATTAGTGTTAAATAATTTCTATCAATGTAATTTGTCCACATAATTAACTATATTTATATAAATGCAAAATATAAAATATATTTTTTTTGTCAAATATTCATTTTATTAAACATTTTATTAAATTACAATCTGGTCAAAATAGACCAATAAGTAATTCTATTCTAACCTAAAATAATAATAAAATATATGCGCCTTGCATAATTATAATCAGCCCTCTACATATCAATGATATTATTGTCAAAAAAGAGAAACACGTTGGTGAATATTTTCCTTGAAACAAAACTCTTCTTATTTACTTAATATTCTGTAAAGATGTTATTTTTTAATATTTTTCTTTAAAAATATAATCATATTAAAACTTTAATTAAACTTCTGTACATATTTTATTACAATAAATTAACCTTTACTGAGTGTTTTAAAAGTCCGTATGTGTAAAAGGTTGAGTTATAAAATCACTCTATATAGCTATTTTGCTTAGATTGCGCGTTTTTGAAATAAACACTTACAAACATGTTTTACATCCTTTACTCAAATATGTCATTTCTAAACCTGTTACCAAAGCAAAAGTAACAAGAATAAACAAACTCTGAAGTCAAGTTATGTTCGGTAAACTTATACAAGAGCATCTAATTTCTCAAGGGATCGCGGTTGGAGTTGCTATTTCATTTGGTTTTAGTCTTGGATTTCGATGGCTTTTTGTAAACAAATTCGTTAAAATATAATTGCCCTGCAAAGTAGGCTCCGTGATTTGTCACAGAGTGATCCAAGTCAAAACACAACTTAGAGGTTTATTTCGAAATATCTTGATGCGGTGTCACTTTAATTAAAATTAACTGTGGATCCGTTTAAATAAAACAAAAACAAGCAGCAAAAAGCTATATAATTGCAAAATAAGGACACACATGTGATCTGAACCTATGCATCATTTTACAACGTCCATATCCCGACAACAAGGGCATTTTATTTGTAATGGTGAAGCGTAAACAAGATATCTGAATTGTAGAATTTAATTCCATTAAAACGTTTTCTTATCCCAAAATTTATTACATTTATCAAAGAACTTACAACTAAGACTACTTTAAAAATGGATGAAATATTAAAAACTAAACTTACAGGATATTCGCGCCATAATATTTTATTTAGTTTAATTTTTTTTAAATTAGAACTGCTATCTTCTGGATAGTACTCCTACTACCACGTTGGATTTGTGAAATTCTGTATGGCGCTCGCCCACATATTTAAAGTTTAAAAATTTTGTCGCAAACTCAAATCTCATTGAGCTTATTACAGAACCTACAAGATTCAGAATTAACAAACAACCTTCAACATTAGATCTGGTCCTAACTAACGATGAAGAGTAGATTTCTTCCCTTGAAGTGAACTCTCGGATTGGTAAATCAAACCATGTAGTTATAACAGCCCATATACAGTTTAATCAAATACTACCTAATAAAAAGAACTTCATAACATATGCGACCACTGACTTCGCCAAGGTTAACGATCAACTATCTCTATTGGACTGGATATATTTTTGAATGACTTAACAAGTCCCTTGTCAATGCTCTACACCAAATCATTCTCGATATACTTTCCATCCACACTAAGAAACACGAGGCGTATAAAAACAACCTCAAACCCTGGATAAATAATATAGCGATACAAAAAACATAAACATAAATGACATCTCTGGCGCAAATATTTTAAAAATCATCAAAAGTTTTCTTTTTCTTCTTAATGTGCCATCTCCATCAGTGAAAGTTGGATATCACAGTCGCAAATACTTCTCGGTCTTAGGCTGCTCTTATAAGTTCTTCTAAATCCAGGCCAGTCCATTGACGTATATTTCTCAGCCATGACATTTTCTTTCTTCCGAGGCCACGTTTGCCTTCGATTTTTCCCTTAACAATAAGTTAAGAGTAACGGTATTTAAGGTTTCTCAGAATGTGACCTAGATACGCTGTTTTCAGTATCTTTACGAGTTTAAACAGCTCACGCTCTATCCCCAGCCTGCGAAGAACCTCTTCATTTGTGGTGTGCGATGTCCATGTTATTTTGAGCATTCTGCGGTACCTCCACATCTCAAAGGCCTCTAATTTATTGATGGTTTGTGCTTTAAATGTCCATGTTTCTGCTCCATATAAGAGGGTAGACCAAACGTAGCACTTCGAGAGTCTCAAGCGCAGGCCCAGGTTGAGTCGCGAATCGCAGAGCAGCTTTCTAAGTCGCATGAAGCAATTTCTGGCTTGTTCTATTCTACATCTTATTTCCGCGTCCAGATCCAACTTGCAGTCCATCCAACATCCCAAATATCGAAACCTATCCACCTGTTCCAGGACATCGCCGTTTAACTGTATTGGCAGTGAGACATTCTTAGATCTTTTAATGGTCATTAGTTTTCTAATTATCTACAATCATTTGTTATAAATTTAAAAACTAAACTTAAATAAAATATTATTACTAGTGGTAACAGCAAAAAAGTTTTCAATTACATACGATCCTCTTTGACATTAAAAGTGTCGATACCCCTACTTTAAAAACTTGACGGGTCCCTATGTTTTTCTGATAAAAAATCATCCGAAACGCATTCATTGACTTTTTCAGTTGTTTTTACCAAAAAACCCACTACTAAGAACTTTTCAGTAATTAACTGTTCTCGACTTCATTCTTCTTTAGAACATGTAGTGTTCACCGTAGATAGGGTGAGGGAACATTTACTACAGCTACGCAGAAACACTTCTGCTGGTTTAGATAGCTTGACTCCAAACCTATTAAACAGATGTGCAAATAAATGCGCAAAAACCTTGTCTCTAATTATGCAAATTTCTTTCTTCCACACCCCCTTGCTAGAAATTAGCATCAATTAATTCTATTTTTAAAAAAGGCAATGAACTCGATTCAAATAACTATCGTCCAATTAGCCTGCTTTCAGTAGTCAGTAAAGTCATGGAATTTATCATTTCAGAAGAAATAACCAAATTACTTCTCCAGGAAAAGATTATTCGTCTACAACAACATGGATTTGTCCAATGCCATTTAACCTTAACTAATTTGTTATATTGTGTCAATAGCTGGACACCATCGATTAATAAACAACAGCCCGTCGAAGACTTCTACATAAGCTTGATCACTTTGGGATACGAGGGCACTTGCATCTGTGGATTGATAACTTCCCATCGGATAGGTGTTTTAAAGTTAGAGCAAAAGAAGCATTCTCAGAAGAACAATTAGTGGAGAGTGGGGTGCCTCAGGGTTCTGTTCTGGGACATTTGCTATTTATAGCATACACCAGCGATCTCCCCTTTTACGTTTCAAGCAAAATATCTTGCTACGCAGATGACATAAAAATTTATTTAAATCCAATAACGAACCAGTTATCTCTTCAGGATGATTTAAACTCTATATCGCTATGGTGTTTCCCATAGTTGCTCCCTCTCAATGCTGCTAATTGCATAGTGCTTGGAATCGGTAAATACAACCCACTTCTGTCGTACTTCATAAACGGTCAAACTTTAAACTTCGTATTTTCTCAAAATGACTTAGGAATTATTATTAACAGTAGTTTCACTTGGTCCGACCATATTTTGTCAATAACTAAACGTGCTAACAATAGGCTGTATCTTATACGGAAGTATTTTTTGAGAGTTACGTTTTATTCGTTTTGTAAACTTTGCACCATTTATGTAAAACCCATTCTTGAATATGCGGTGCCCGCTTGGTATCCTGACTTGATTCGCGATAGAAGTTTATTAGAAAATAAAGAAAAGCCACTTGACCTTTCTTGGGACTGAGAAGACCTTCTTATGAAGAGAGACTTGCATGGCCAACTTAACTTCTTTTGAACTTCGACGTGGAGATTTTATCACAACATTTAAAATACTAAAATTCAACTTTGGAAACCTTTTCGTGATATTTTCATTAAACCATGACAACCGACTTAGAGGACACGACTTAAAACTTAAAAATAATTACTTTGTGACCAGATCAATACAACATTTTCTGAGTAATATGGTTTTTGACGCCTGGAATAATCTCGATGTTGCCATTATTTCTGCTTCTTCTACCGCCCTATATATCAAAAACTTTTAATTCAATATTTATCTTGATACCAAGTATTGTACTTTTGTTTTGTTATCTTATCTTCTTTATTTTTGTTTGTTTATTTTAATTGATGTATTAATTTGCTAGTAGGTAATTAATTTGCATATTATCTACAGTTATTGGGTAATATAAGGACTTGTCCCTTTGCCCTTGTTTATATGTAATAATAATTGTAATATTTTCCCGCAATCATTAGTATTCTTATCTCCGTTTAAGACAATACCTCTTCCATATTGTTTTAGCCGCTGTCGCTATGTGAGAAATTTATTTTTCGTTTATGTTTTGTTTCAAGCAGTTAGCGTCCAATTGTTTTTTCTTAACGATAAAAGTTAATAATAAGCTTTCTTTTTTTCTAGCAAAATGGAAAACTTTTAATAAGATATTTTACCATTGAAATTTAATCGCGATTAAACAGATCTCAAGCACAGATTACGGACAGACAGATGCGAAAGTTAAGGTAGAAAGTCTTACGGCGAGAGATCAAAATTCAAACCAATTTCTTACGTGTGCGTTTAGGATGTTCGGACGTAAGCCTCGATCACACAAAAACGGTATTAAATAATTTGAGCAATGACAGTGGCAGATAGTGACAACAATGCAATTAAATCCATTTAAAAGTCCATTCATAAATCAGAAAATCTTTTGATCTTTTGCCGGGTTTTGCCATTGTTTAAATTAAGTAATGTATTATATCAGCCATCGAGCCAACACAGGATCAAAAACGAATACCGCCTATAAATGATTGCCCTATGTACTTTAGAAAAATATGTAAGTGACGGAGACTTTAACGGTAACTGTTAGTAACATTTTACCAGCGTGAAATATTTTATTATTATTTTAAACAAACCGGCACTAACATAAACTAAAAATTTTAAACCGATCGAAATAAATGGAAAATCTACTCGATATTAACATAACGTCTGTTGTCGCCATCAATTGCCTTCACAGCTGTTTTTATTATGTTCCCTTCTTTCTGGGTTTATTCAATCTTATCGAGTCAGTGAGCCATTAAAACAAATTTAACAACCAAACAGTTTTATAAGCCCGTTGTGGCTTATATTTTCACGCTGAGGCGCGGATCAAAACGATGTAAGTTATTTACGAAGGATAAAAAGCAATCGAAACGGCACTGTATTACATACCAAAACGACTAGGAACATTGATTATTTAATCAGTGTTGGCTCTAATAATTTTAAGAGTGTTTTTATAAAAGTATTTAATACGTTGTTAAATATTTTGAGCAACATCGTAATATATATACATAAAAATGAATTGCTGTTCGTGGCTAATTTTGATTTTAAAATATTTGTGGATTTTAGGAAAAGTTTAAACGGTAAAAAAATCTGTAAAAATTTCGAGGAAAATACTAAAAACGACAATTTAATTTTCCCGTACAAACTGTCCCTACCTGTCAAACATTTGATGTTCGTCCCGTCAGTACGGTAAATTCGGGTCCCCTAAAATTAAAGATATTTAATATGCTATTAAATAAGGGTTTCAAATCTACAACATATATCCACAACATTCGTGTATTTAAAATTTAAATATACAAAATAGTGTCAATTGGTTGTCGAATCAGAAATATATTTTCAGACGAAAGGTTGTAAAGTTGATCTGTCATCTGTCACCATTGACAAATAGTTATGGGTGCATTCAGAAATTTATTTGAAAGAGTAATTTAAAAAGAGTTATTAAGCTACTTAAAGGTCTTTATTGTGCTATTTCCCACACACAATATTTGTTTTGTTGGAATGCAAAACAGTTCTATTTCAGAAATAATGGGTTCGGATTATCACGTATTTAAATTATGAAAATCCAAAAAAGGGTCAGTTGGATATATAAATATGTGGCTCACCTGTAGAGGTTACAGTTCACCGCACAATCCAGCCCTTCTCACAAACTTCATGGTTGTATGGGGTGAGATTTTCTTGAAATTAGTGGGTTTTAGGTTTTTATAACCAAATATGTTGAACCTTATTCTACCCAGGCCGAGGCATGAACATAGTATATGTTCAGCAGTTTCGTCTTCCACGCAGCAGAACCAACAGCCCATTTGTTAAATCAGACCTATCCTTCCGAGGTGGTATCTTAGATGACAGTGTCCTGTAAGCAGTTCCGTTAGCATTCGCAGGTTATTCCTGCTTCATTCTTGGATCTGCTTAGTTGTGTTTCTCGAGGGTTTAGGTTCTGTGTTTTTCCCCACATAAAAATAATAGAAATATCCAAAGAGGTTGCATGTTTATAAATGTAAAATTGGTATTCAAACAAAAATTCACTATTGTAATAATTAATTTGATCAATCCGCCACCTTAACCATTGTTACGGTATTTTAATGAATAAAGTAAAAAAAAATGATTTGATTTATAATTTACCCATTTGGGATTTGTTTATTACTAGAATATTGGTAAATAAGAAATAAAATTTTAAAAATTCCTGCGATATGATTAAAAAAAAAGGTTTTAAGGAATTTCCTTTTATCGATTTAAGAACAAAGATTGACTGGCAACAATGGGAGCTTGATTGAGAGAGTACGATTAAAAAGCGGGGATAAATGACACATTTATTTGTATTACCCTTAAACTAATCCGATAAAAATGTTTACCTACACAGAATGTTGAAAACAAAAAATAACAGCAGGGTTTTATCAAAAGAGGTCGCTCTAGTATCCTATCTATATGTGTAGCACCTTGTCTGGAAAAAATACGTCAATTCTCCCGAGTCCAGTTGATCCGGGCTCAGTTTATGGGCACCATCATCGGAGCAGTTTCCCTTATCTGTTTCTGTTCTTTTTTCCAACTATAACAGGTTACAGGCAATACAGTTCAGCGTCGGATATGCTTTTGGTACGGGAAATAAATCAGGTGAAAAAGGTCTGAAAATTACCTCGAGAATTGTTTATTTTGATTTGGTGATTGCAGTGTTGAAGATATATTAAACTGGTAATTTTAAATTATATTTAAAAAAATAATAATAAAAAAAATTGAAAACACCATGGCAATTAGACCTGTCACACATTAGCATTAAGCTAGGTACCTATTTTTTTAAAATAAAAAATTAAATTACGTTCGTTTGGAATTAATTTAATACATGTTTTTACTGAACGGATGTGTTAAAAAATATTACTTTTATTTAGTTTAAGGATGACTTATACGGGGTAAAATAAAAAATACCAGAAAAATGTTTAATATCCCAAAACTTTAAAAAAAATATTTATTAATTATAAACTCTTTGTTTACCAAAAAATGCTAATGCATCTTTAAATCATAAAAAAAATTAACAAACATATATATACATATATAGCACAATAATAATTTATTCTGAACAGCCAATAGGGGGAGTCCGTAAGAGTATACCCGCCTACCGCTAATATGCTCATAAATCTCCCTATACTTACTAATTGCTATTTTCTATTAATTTTTTCTCAAGCTGCATTATTTAGCTACATTTTCTCTTAATAAAGTTTGATACAAATTAAAGGTCTCTTCCAACTATTTATATTTGCCATAATTTAAAATTACATTATTGTTTCAAGGTAATCACTTACGGTGTATGGTAAGGTCAAATGCAATTTTTCTACTAAGATTCAAGCTGTACAAGACTAATAATGCAAAAAAATACTCTGTCTTGGGAGAGGATAGCTGGCATATGGCGTTTCCAGATTACAAGTTTTTCCTATAATTAAATTTTAATTTTTCGTATGGTCAACCCGTTGGGGTAGGCAGAGACCAATAAGTATTTATGGATCTCGTATGAACAGGAACTAATTCTGTGCGAGCGTCAAAGCATTTACCATCTCAGATTATAACAGAGCCACTGCCGAATGGAATCCTTGCAGATATATTGCAAAGAGCAAACATCTCTCTCCTGATCTTTGCCAGACTCGCTTTAGGCTAACCTTAATTTCATCTGTAAATAAAACGTTTACCAATTATACATAAATATAGTCACGCCTTTTTTCCGTAGAGGTAGGCAAAACTACTTCCTTCCACTTGCTACGGTTTTTACACACTTCTTTTGCTTCCTCTACTGTCTAGTGCTCTCATACATGCTCTTCGGTTGTTGGTACTATTGACCAGGCCTTTCTTTAAAACAATGTTGATCTGATCAAGATATGTTCGCCGAGGTCGACCTCTATCGACTTGTCCATTCACACTCGCCTTTTAAGTTTTTCGTTAAACTTCCTTTATCCTTTGTTTCTACGTGTTCAAACCATCCAAGCATTCTTTTATCTATCTTTAAAACCAAATCTTTTTTTACAGCACAGCGTTCTCTCATCTCACTATTCTTTACTTTATCCAACCGAGTCACTTTGGCTATACTTCTTAGACTACTCATCTCCGCAGCATTAATCCTATTTTTATGCTTCTTTTGCCAAACCCAACATTTACTACCATACATAATTGTAGAAACCAACACACCTCTATGCACAGACAGACGTGCCTTTTTTGACACTTTTTGGCTGTTTATAAAATTATACAGTGCCCCATTCATTTGTTTTCCTGCCAACACCCTTTGCTTAATGTCACTGTCATACTTTCCATCTCTCGTAAACTTTGAACCCAAGTACACAAATTCATTTACTTGTTCCACTCTTTCTCTCTTAATTAGAACTTCACGGTTTGGCATTCTTCTTCTCTTTTAAAAACCATTACTTTCGTTTTGCTTACATTTATTTTCAGGGCATCATGCATTACATTAACCATCGCCTGCAACTCGCCTTCAGATGACGCTAATATGACTTGATCATCGGCGTAAAGAAGGCATTAGACGATCAAATAATTCATTTTCAATTCATACGCACTCTCTTTCAAATCTTTTAAAAAATCGTCTGTGTATAAGTTAAACAGCCAGGGCGAAACCACACATCTCTGTCTTACACCTTTTTCGATGTTATTCTAGTCCGTGCAAGCTTCGTTTTTCCTGACACAAGCAGTAGATTCCTTGTAAAGTAATTTCAATGCTTGTATTAAACTACTGCTCACCCCATACAAAGACAATGTCGACCATAATTCACTATTCACCACTCTGTTATAAGACTTTTTTAAGTCTATTAAAGCGCAATTTACCTTCTGCCTTCTAGCCAAGAATTTTCCGACAATACCTCGTAATGAAAAGACCTGATCCACACATCTCCTTCCTCTTCTAAATCCTGCTTACACATCCCATATTATCTTCTCAGTTTCATTCGTTACTCTTTTAATGAATATCTTTGCATGCAGTTTTCTAGAAAAATAAATTTAATAACTCATGGAAAATTTTCAACGAGAAAACCAGATTAATTTTACTCGGTATATCAACCTTCCGTTTTGTATAATTCGCCAAATCGGATGATTTCGCAGCGTTAAATAGAACGGTACGTTTTGTTCTTAACCCCATACCAACGGGAAAGTCTCAAACCGCTATAATTTTTGACGTAGTACGTAAACCTATCCCAAAATAATAAAATACATTTTCCCTCTTTTCCACTTATTTAAATTGCGCCGCTATCGCCGTACCGTTTTCGAATGTATCCAGAAAATTCATGACAATGGCCATTTTAATCAGAGATAATAGAACAGAGTCGGAAATATTCCATCTTGAAAATAACTCCGAATAGATTTATCATAAGCAATGTTATGTAAGTTTTAGGGAAAAATAATCATATCATTTGAATATATGCAAATCTGCATATTTTTCAAAGCGACGTCTACTGTATACATGCATGCATTATTATACAAAAGGAAGTGCAAACAAAAAATATTCACTTTCTCGGAGGTTTTATTTGTAGGTTATATCTCGATGTACAAAAGGTGTAAAACCATACTAGTCGTTGAAAGGGGAAATATAATAAAGATTTATCTCGAAATTTCGGTTATAGGTATCTTTATAATCCTAGTTAAAGTTATATTGAAATGGATGGAAAAAGTAAGTAACTCTTACGATTTAAAATATCTATTACTAGACATTTAAGACTTGAAATATCCAAAATATCCAATAGTAAAGTCGTCAATTACGCAAAATTATATAGAGTAATTTTGCTGACTTTACCTTCCCACTGCAGCAATAAGTTACAGCCATTAGATATTGCCATTTATTTATCTCTAAAAGCTAGATATATGCAAGTCAGCCATGAATAATTAATTCCTTATTTATGTATCTCAAAGATACTTAAAGTATCTTCTTCGTGTTCTTATCTGCTAGGTAATACTATGTGCCATATTTTTATAATTAAATTTTTTTAACAAATTATAATTTGTAATGATTATTTTGCCCATTTTTAAACCCGGGTAAAAGCTCCCTACTTGGGGGTTAAGTCTCCCACCCAGGCGAAAGATATTGGCTGAATGTTACTTTGGTAGAATTCAATAATTACTTATAAACTATTATTGATGTATTAAACTTTATTAAGAAATATATAGCTAAATAATGCAGATTCAGATACAATTTATAGTAAATAGGGATTTGTTAGTATAAAAAGATTTATAAGCATTTTAGTGGAAGGTGTGTTGGTTCCTACACTCATGCATGGTAAAAAATGTTGGATTTGGCAAAAGAAGCATAAAAATAGAATTAATGCTGCGGAGATCAGTAGTCTGAAAAGTATAGCCGGAGTGACTTGGTTGGATAAAGTAAAGAATAGTGAGATAAAAGAACGCTGTGGTGTAAAATAAAATGTGGTTACAAAGATAGATAAAAAAATGCTTAGACGGTTTGGACACGTAGAAAGAATAGATGAAGGAAACAAATTTATAAGGCGAGTGTGAATGTTCAAGTCGGTAGAGGTCGACCTCGGCGAACATATATCGATCAGATCAATATTGTTTTATAGAAAGGCCAGGTCAAGAGTACCAACAACCGACGAGCATGTATGAGAGCACTGGTGGAAGTAAATAAAGTAAAAGATGTGTGTAAGAACCGTAGCAAGTGAAAGAAAATGGTCTCTGCCTACCCCTACGGGAAAAAGGCTTGACTATATGTATGTATGTATAGTGAAAGGCGGGTATACTCTCCCGAACTCCCCCTACTCTTCTTAAGATTAAGCCTATTTTTTATTAAATTGTTTAGAGGAAGCTTTGGAGAGGAATAAAAACTTTTCATAGAAGTGAATTTTACAATTAAATAGTCCCGTTTACACATTAACACTCAGAAGTCCTTAATGTTTGGATGTGCATGGCGTAAGAATACATCGTTCAAAGCTTAATATCGGCACAGCTTTACTAGAGTCTATAAAATACCTCCTACCACAATATTCCATAAAAATAAAAATGAAAAGGTTTAATAATTTCAACACAATTAATTACTTTATAAATTCATAATAAATATTTTTTAAAAAAATGTAAATTATTTTTTTTTAAAAGCCATATTATTTGGATCGTTAGGCAGTTAACTCAATGCTAAAATATACAACGAAAATGTGCATTGTTAAAAAACAATTTATAAAAGCCTCAAAGTAAAAATCCTTTACAAAAAAACAAAATATGCAAATATTTATGTAGGTAAAGCCCGTAACGAAACGTACTTAATGAAGATAATATGCACGTTGTTATAATTTTAAATTAAGTAATGTTATATAAATCTCTTTATTGTAACTGTGGTCGATAATTTTAATTTTTGTTTAATTGATATTTCTATCAAAAAAAGTACCGGTCAACATGTATTTAACTCACTAAATATTTCTTTGTACAATGATCATTCGTTTAGTCATTTAACGGCCACTTTACCAGTCTCAATGAATAATGAATGAATATAAATATACCAACACAAAAAATGAAATAGTAAGACCAAAGTAAAAGTAAAAACTAAAAAACGTTTTACTACGACTATTAGATAATGAACAAATAGTCCAGTCACCTTACCATAAGACCTATCCAATAGGCGCACCCTTTGTCCATTTTTTTTATAGGTTGTTTGTACCTACAAGAATATCCTTAGAATGTCCTTAGTTTTCGGCCATTGCCAGAGTATATTTTAGCAATAAAAAATTATTGAAAATTAAAAAATGGATATTTTTGAGATAATTTTTTTGGACGCGTCCTATCGAAAAAAGTTTCCAATAAAATGTGTACATCATAACGTCTTATGAAAAAAAAAGGTCCTAAAAAAAGTGCTAACATTGTTAATGAAGCGGTTAATGGCAAATGAAAGTTTTACATTTGGTTTTTGCAACCGCAATCGGGTGTTTTTCAACATATCGGTTTGAAACTCGTACATTATGTACAGGAACCAAACGCCAAGAGAATCGTGCAAGATTTATCGATCTGCGAGATATAGTTTAGCAACAAACTGCGATCATCAAAAAATCTTTGCCCTTCAATAGAATTTCCCGACGAAGGCCCACAGGGTGAAAAAAAACGAGGAGCTTCGTATCATCATACACAAGCGATTTGGGAAAAAAAATTGTTGAAAATAGATACTGTTTTTTGGCGATTATAGATTTTTGCTTGTAAACAGTTAATTCGAATTTTGCAAAAATCTTTATTACAACAATAGAAAATTGAACAAACGTAAAAACATTCATATCTCGGGCGGTAATCAAAATATTGCAAATTTTTTTTAAATTGTTCGTTTTTCAAAAACGCGCTAGATGGTCCAAGAATTTTTCAGATATCTTTGCAACTTCGATCGGAATTGTTATTTGTTTATAAGCAAAAATCTAAAATCGACGAAAAAGAGGATCTACTTTCAACAAAACTTTGTTTTTTTTTTCAAATCGCTTATGCATAATAATACGAAGCTCCTCGATTTTTTTTTCACCCTGTGGGCCTTCGCAGGGAAATTCTATTAAAGGGCAAAGATTTTTCGAAGATCGCAGATTGTTGCTAAACCATATATCGCAGATCAATAATTATTGTAAAATTCTCTTGGGGTTTGGCCCCTTTACATCATGTACGAGTTTCAAACCGATATGTTAATAAACACCCGATTGCGGTTGCGAAAACCAAACGTAGAATTTTTATTTTCATTTGCCATTAACCGCTTAACTAACAACGTTTGCACTTTTTTTTCAGGCCCCTTTTTACAGAGGACGTAATGATGAACATATTTTATTGGACACTTTTTTCGATAGGACGCGTTCCAAAAAAATTATCTCAAAAATATCCTTTTTTTAATTTTCAATAAATTTTTATGGCTAAAATATACCCCGGCAATGGTCGAAACAACCTATAAAAAAATGGCCAATTGGTGCGCCTCTTGAACTTCGTAAAACATGGCCTAATGTGACTGGACTAAAATATTTACGTGGAACAAATAATGCAACTAAAACTTTACAATATTAGAACATTAAAGGATAATGTTTTTAAATAAAAATATAAAAGAAATATTAATTTAAACAACCATAATGAGTTTATATAAAAGGGAAATATAAGAATTTGAACAAATAATATAAAAATATTTAGTAATTCATTGAAAAAGCTGTGATTGAAAATCTGAAATGGTTTAGTAGAAACGTTTTTGACAAAAGGAATTAAGAATATAAAGTATTTACATGTTAAATATGATGTCTATGTAATAATTTAATGATATAGTTATTGAATCGTGTGTTTTTATAAGAATAATGTTAATTTTGGAAAGATTTTTACAATTTTATTGAACGAATATTGCTTGTCAAATTTAATTTTGTGGGAAGGATATTTTCTTTAATTTGATTTCTGCAGGAACATGAAGTATACTAAAATAATTAAGGTTGTTTGGTTTATTCAAAGAAAATAATATTCAGGAAAATAAATTTTAAAATAAATTAATAGTTGTGATATATTATATTTGTGCCCCAAAAATTAATAAACTTACTTTTTAAAAAAAATTAAACTGTTTGAATTTTGTAACCAAGAGACCATTAATTTGACTGGTTTTTTTCTATTTTGAGGTCAATTAGTGTTAATCATGTGTGTTTTTGTTTCTTAAGGCAGCCATTACCCTTGCTAAAAAAATAATTCTTAAGTTAATAATTTAATCAAAATTTTGTTGAAAAGAATGAACTCACCTTTTTTAACATAATTGTTAGCAATTTTAAATAATTTTATTGTTAAAATATAAAAATAATTCTAAAAACATTAACTAGGACAAAGAGACTCCGCCATCGTTGAAAACGCCATTGTTATAAAAAACTTTAATCCAAGTGTAAGAACAGTTTAATTCAATCACTAATATAAAAGTGACAGTGTACATTTACCTTCTGAGAATTTCACCAATATCTTGGATTGGGGTAACATTATCACTTTATTTGTGAGGGAGTTTTGCATCCAATTCAAGAAGTAATAT
The DNA here is from genome assembly GCA_950111635.1 of Agelastica alni. Classification (NCBI taxonomy): domain Eukaryota; kingdom Metazoa; phylum Arthropoda; class Insecta; order Coleoptera; family Chrysomelidae; genus Agelastica; species Agelastica alni. Next base: position 21,431,832 of record OX467713.1, on the reverse strand, counting down.
CAATTGGCTTGTAAAACGCCATTTTTCCACTTTGATATAAATCGATACGAATCAAGAAGGTACAATTAATTTGACATTTTGACATAGATATGTCAATTTATCCACTGTTACCAGTTCATTTAATTTTATGTATTAGTGTTTTAGAAAACATTTAAAAAGGTTGAATTAAATTTTTTCATAACAACAAAAAAATAGGTAATTAAAAAAAAATAATTAAATAAATAATATCAAAAAAAAAGAAAGATCAATTTTAAATTTACCGATTTCTAATTTTAATTTGTGTATGAATGTGAAAGTGTTAGACTAAATTCAGCTATTAAGTTTATTTTTTCTTTACCTTATCCAAATCTTTTTTCTATTTGTTTTTTTTGTTTTGTTGTTTTTTTATTTAAATTTATGTGCAAACTTTTGGTGTTAATAAAAAGATTAATAATTTTATATTTATTTCCTTTTAAATTTAACCGACTACAGGGGATTAAGAGATCTCGCTTTTGGAAACAATAATTAACAATTAAATATAATAAAAATAAATAGTTTTTTAAAATATTAATAATAGTTATTTTTTTATTGTTTTTTTTTGGAAGCAATAGGAGCCCAACTCATTTTTACAAGTGAGTAATAATTTCTTTATCAAACAAGTCATGAAATTATAATTTTTTTTATTTACAAACAATTTTTATAATAAATTAATAACAACAATAACAATAATATTTTATTTGTTTTATATCCATTATTACATTTAATATAAATTATTTTGTTACAATACATTGTTGTGTAAATGTAATAAAATATATTAGGTATATGGTATATGTTTGTTAAAACGCACATCTTTTAGAAATTTTTTTTGACTGAAATTTAATATAATATAATAAAATTTTATGTTTAGTCATTCTATTACCTTTGCTACAAAAATATATACATACACCAAATTTGGCGGTCTAAAATACGTTTCCCTTTTTAATATACCTAATAATATACATCTAAGTATTATATATCTGCATACGAAACCAGCCCTATCATGTTTCTCTTTTAGAACATGAAGCGCAAATGACATATCCGGGGTGAAAAATTTTTGCACGATCCCCTGGAACTTGCTTTTCACTTTATTTATCTCTTTTATCTAAGGTTGTAATATAGCGCGTCTCTCTTTATCGCTTTAAATTCTTTGTTTACCGAAATGCGAAGGGTGTGTTGCTAACAGTCTCAGACATAACACCCAAAAAAATATTAGCGAGATGTCAAATAATTTTAGTACATTAAGAAGGTGGATTTTCCAGGAAAAATTTACACGAACCGTTCGTTACCCAAAAATAAAGAGATGCTTTCAAAGGGAGTTTTTTTTGTTACAGGATATTTGTCAGCAAGTCTCGTGAGAATAACAACTGGAAGAATTTAAAATGTAAAATGTACTGTATTTTATTTTATTTTATTTTAACTTGATAGCTGTTAGAACAACAACTGCCTTTACTTTTAAGTAAAAAGTTATACATTTTAAACCTTCCTGAATGGTACAAATATACTAAAACCTCATTCTGACCGATCTGGCATATATAGTGGATACTCTATTGTTTTCATTTAAAACTTGTACGTTTACAAAAATTGCTAGATAATGTATTGTCATGACACCTGGTGCTAAAAAAGTTAATAATAGGTTACAATAGCCATGTTAGTACTGATATGGTGTTAATATTAATATACAATTTTATTCACTTAGTTTTCCACATATATAAATAAAATTAAATTGTTGGTCTGTAATTTAAAAATAAATCCATTTTTTTAAACTCTTATAATTAATCTTACATTATAAAATAAACAAAAACAGGCATTTTTTAATTTTTTGTCAGTCTGCCTGTCTGTTTGTTTGTTTGGGCACATCTCCAAAATTACTAAACGGATTTTAATACTGTTTTTACAGGTAGGTAGAATGTAGTTGAAAAAAGAAAATAGGTTTTATTTTATTTAAATTGGATGTTGGAAAAAAATTATTTCTCATTAAAAGACCCTTTTAGCCTGAAAAGTTACAAGGCAAACAATATTTGCTATCGTAGAAGTCCTACAGACATCACAAAACGAATGAACAACATCGTTCAAAAGAAAAAGAAATGAAAAAAAAACTTTAAATAAATTCGGTTAGATTTTATTTAGTGTTATAGTTTAGTTCCTAAAAAAAAATCAATTGGTGGCGCCTTTTCTTTTTAGAACGCAATATAGAAATTTTTACACTAATCCACCTGACCAAAAATTCTTTGATGTTTAATAGGATGTCAAGCAAAAAAGTTATCCCCATTTAAATATATTAAGATAAAACTAAATTTCCCGCGGAGGAAGTCGCAAACAACAGCCAGTTAGTAAATAAAAGTTAAAAATAAAAATGGAATATTTTTACCTTGCTAAAAATCAAAAAGTAAAGTCTATTGTGCAGTAAAAGGCTTTCAAAGTATAGCTGGCAATTGTTTAAATGGTATTTTTCTTATTTTCCATAACCTGGTAAAAAATTTTTAGTAATTTAAAAAAAATTAATCAATTAAAATCTTGGAAAAATGTTTTAAAATTAAATAAAGTAACACATGCGTGGCTTTGCCATGGCTGTGTAACTTATGTATGAACCATTGTTTAAAAGATTTGAAAGAGAGTGCGTATGGATTGAAAATAAATAATTTGATCGTCAAATGCCTTCTTTGGGCCGATAATCAAGTCATATTAGCGTCATCTGAAGAGGAGTAACAGGCGATGGTTAATGTTATGCATGATGCCCTGAAAATGAAAGGAATAAAAATAAATGTATGCAAAACGAAAGTAATGGTTTTTAAAAGAGAAAAAAGCATGACAAACTGTAAAGTTCTAATTGAGGAAGAAAGAGTGAAACAAGTAAATGAGTTTTAATACTTGTGTTCAAAGTTTATGAGAGATGGAAAGTATGAAAGCGACATTGACAAGGGTTTTGGCAGGAAAACAAATAAATAGGGCACTGTATAGCTTTATGAAAAGTCAGAAAGTGTCAAAAAGGCACGTCTGGCTGTGCATAGAGCAGTGTTGGTTCCTACACTTATGTATGGTGGTAAATTTTGGGTTTAGCAGAAGAAGCATGAAAATGGGATTATTACCGTGAAGGTAAGCAGCCTGAGAAGTATAGCAGGAGTGACTCGGTTGGATAAAGTAAAGAATAGTGAGATAAGAAAACGCTGTGGTGTAAAAGATGTTATTGCAAAGATAGATAAGGGAATGCTTAGACGGTTTGGACACGTAGAAAGGATGGATGCAGAAATATCGACGAAACAAATTTATAAAGCTAGTGTAATTGGACGAGTCGGTTGAGGACGACCTCGGCGAAAATATCTCGATGAGATCAAAATTGTTCAAATGAAAGGCGGGACGGGAAAAAGGCGTGACTATATGTATGTATGTATGCATTTATAACATATTATCACACTTTTTTTATGAATTTTAAAAAAATTTAACTAAATGATCGGCTAATAAACTGTGCTCAGCATCGTGTACATTTTTTTAATTTGGGTTAATACCCGTTCAAGATATTTTTTTAATTAATTTTAATTAATTTTGTTTATCAACGCTTTTATCAATTGAGTCATATTTTTAAAAGTACATATAATCTATTTTTCAACACGTTTTTTAAGCCACTCCTATAAGTCAGTTTCAAATGGTTTGGTTTATAACAGGTAGCCCAAAATAAATGACTCTATAGAGAACCTGCGTGGCCTTGATAACTAGATAAATTAGCATCTATTGTGTGAGATAAATTAAATATTATTATAATTACCATACTAATTATAGAGAAATTATTAAATAGCCATGTAAAATATGTTAAAGAGCGGAAATTTATTCCAATGGAAAATAAAGAATTTTCCTTCAAAACATTTTACACAATCCAAACCCATTAACAGATATTATGTTTAACAAATAGCTTTCATAATTTTGTTTTAATAATTGTGTTAAACAAGCTGCTAAAATTAAAATTTTAAATTAACCCATATATGCACATTATTAAAAAAAGAAACACCGTCTTGTTTCATGATGCCGTAAGTGCGTAGGTAGTATGCTAATGAAAAGAAATTGATAGAATGATAAATCATGCCCCAATCTCACCTGGAGATAACAAGATACCATTTTGAAAACGAAAATAATAATTTGATTATGGGCTTCTCGAGCTCGTAACGTATGTTTTAATAATGAAACAATTGATTTATAACTGAGATGGTCAAAGATGAAATAATGAAATCGCCTGCCTAGTCGGCGACGAGATGCTGAAATGTATTTACTGGCGTTTAATTTGCATATATTATTGTTTATTTTAAAAATAGTTTCCCTTTTCAAAGAATATTGCCAGGAGCAAAATAATGTACCTATCGTATAATCAAAACGTGTACACACTAGCTAAACAATTTTAAATTGGGAATGGAGACATTATGTTGTGATGAAAGCGAAGCAATAAAAGTTTTAAGGACTAACTAATGATAACTTTTACATAGCATACGAAAAATACGTAGGTAGTTTTATAATATTCAAATAAAGCCTTCGCTACACGTTTAAACGACAAACAAACAATTTTCACATGGTGAAAATTATATACCACCATTTTTTTAGTAAACACTATTATTAACCTTTTAAAATCATTTAGATCTAATGGTTATTATCTTTCTCTAAAATTTTTAAATTACAAAAAAAGCTCGCCTGGAGCTTGCAACAATATAATTGTTGGGTTCCACTTCTGCTCAAGATCACAATCGATTTTTAATTATTCTTGTAACATTTTAAAATTTATTTGAATGATTCTAGAAAAATGGTTCAGATCAACAACGCTGTTTAGTTGCGAAAACGTTTAAAAGAGTCAAATATTTAAAAAATAATTTAAAAAAAAATTATACGGTCGGGGGACTTTGTTCCTTACGTTTTTTGTTCAACTCCGAATGTAATTCGAAATGAAATCTGTATATTTCAACTTTTATTTTATATTATTTTTTTAAGGCAAATAATCTAAAGGAACGAATTAGATCAGAAAGTTTTATTCAATATTGCAATTTGTGGAAGTGATTTTGTGAATGGGACGGAAGTGTGTAACAGATAACATCTTTCATCTCGCTTTCTTGCAATTTGGGGGAGTGATTTCTTGAAAAGTAACAGGAAGTTGTGGAAGCACGTGCTATTTGATTTGACGAATGTGCGCGCGGTGATAGAGTTGGCCGTCAGATAGCCGTCAACCAATTTTCCGAGAGGTCGGTACTGTCAGCCATCAGCTGTGCAAATGGGATGAAAGTGTGTAAGTGTAACAGTCGCGGAAGCGCGTGCTATTTGATTTGATAAATTAGCGCACGGTTAGAGTTGGCCGTCAGATAGACGTCAACCAATTTTCCGAGATAGTTGTTTATAAAGTTTGCTGCTATATGCGTAAACTATATAAATAAATATTTACTGTTAATAATAAGTCTTAATAAAGTACAGATCATTGATAAAAAATTCAAGTAAGTAATAATAAATAATTGTTCGAATAAAATATTTCAGTATTTAGGTTTTTTAAATTTTGAGGTTGATTTCAGTGTCAATTAAATAAAATACAATTTTTATTAAGAAGAATTATTGTTTGTTAAAAAAATCATTTCAAATAATACCTGACGCATTTTATCAGAATATAATATTAAGATTGCTTATTACTAAGGTGAGATGTCAAATGTTACACATCATAAGCGACTACTGTAAGGCTCGCTCGTTTTTTTTTTAATAAAAGTTCTTTATAAGATTGTTCTCCTTATCTTTACCCTCCATACTTTTAACTGACGTCACGCAATATCGTTGACGTCCAACATAAAAAATGTATAATAGGTTGATTGTGCCAAACACTAGCCCAATCAGGATACAGCCTGAAGATTACTTGGTAAGTGTCATGTCTGGCCCAATATAATATGTAATCTATCATCCAACCAAATTAAAGGTGTGTTGGGTGCACAGTACTAAAGTTTAAGAGTATGGAAAGCAGAGATAAGAGAAAAATCTTAAATGCATTGAATATAAAACATCAAAAGGGAGCATAGTCTCAGATAAGTGTTGACCGGAATGGAGGGTGCATATGGCCGACTACTACTTTCGTTTTGACAGAGGCGTAGTGCTTTAAATTATAATAAAACGAAAAGCTTATAAATGTTAAAAAAAAAAATAAAAATGCTACATTTTTGTCAACAATTCTGCAATCAATAAAAAATTATTATCCGATGCATAATTAGGAAACTTTCATTCCAAAATAGTAAATTTTGCAAATCTACAATTTTCTATTTTTTGCACTTTATAGAAGCAAGTCAAAGTTTCTTAACTTAATAGACATTTATGTACCAAGGACGAAAAACTATATATTATAGTCGAGCATTCAAATTGATAGCCAAGGCGCAGCCGAGGCGAGACATTAGACAGTTTTTTACCGAGGTACATTTTTTCGTCGACTTTTACATAATTTTATGAAAGTAAGCACTCATCTCTTTGCTGGCCTTGTCCACTCTTCGAACTGCATACTTGATAATTCTAATAAATTTAAACAAAATGTATTCTGATTTAAAGTGTAACAACTCTTTATTTTAACTAAACCTCAAAATTAAATCAATCTCAAAGATGAATATTAAACGTACATTTTGTGCAACTATTAATATTAATTTCTGCTGTCGAAGAAGATGCAAGTATCAAGTTTTGATTTTGAGTACTTGTTAATGCAACTTCGGATACAAGTTGTAGCATAGTAAGAGACAATCTGTATATATTTTAATCTATATGATATAATTTAATTTGTGTGCAAACAAAGAATATTTTAGCTTATTTTAGAATTTTTGATGTGTAACACCTTTCCTCTCGCTTCCTCGCAATTTGTGGGATTGATTTCGCAAAATGGGACGAAAGTGTGTAACAGAAAGTCACGGAAGCGCGCGCTATTTGATTTGACTAATGAGCGCGCGGTGGTAGAGTTGGCCGTCACATAGCCGTCAACCAATTTTTCGAGAGGTCGGTATTGTCAGCTATTTAAAAGGCGCACCCTCTGGCCAATTTTTTTATAGGTTGTTTCGACCATTGCCGGGGTATATTTTAGCAAAAAAAAATTATTGAAAATTAAAAATAGGTTATTTTTGAGATAATTTTTTTAAAACGCGTCCTATCGAAAAAAGTTTTTAATATAATGTGTGTATCATACGTCCCCTGTAAAAAAGAACAAACAGTGTTAATTAAACGGTTAATGGCAAATAAAAATGAAAATTCCACCTTTCGTTTTTGCAACCGCAATCGGGTGTTCATCAACATATCGGTTTGAAACTCGTACATGATGTAAAGGAGCCAAACCCCAAGAGAATCATGCAAGATTTATTAATCTGCGAGTTATAGTTTAGCAACAATCTGCGATCATCGAAAAATCTTTGCCCTTCAATAGAATTTCCCGACAAAGGCCCACAAGGTGGAAATAATCCAGGAGCTTCGTATCATTAGCTATAAGCAATTTGTAAAAAAAAAATGTTGTTAAAAATAGATACTGTTTTTCGGCGATTTTAGATTTTTGCTTACATACAAATAACAATTCCGACCAGACAACGTTATAATGAACACATTTTATTAGAAACTTTTTTCGATAGGACGCGTTCTAAAAAAATTATCTCAAAAATATCCATTTTTTAATTATCAATAATTTTTTATTGCTTAAATATTCCTCTGCAATGTATGAAAAATCAGTGCTATATTCATGTAGGTCCAAACAACCTATAAAAAAATTGGCCAGAGGGTACGCCTCATGAATAGAACTTCGTAAAATATGGCCTAAGGTTACTGGACTATTGCTCGTTTCTGTTTGTTTTATATTTAAAGCATAAATTAGACTTTAAAAAAGTGTCAACCAAAATTTTCGGTATAAAGGTGGCGCTGGTTAGATCTGAACTAAGCTGAAGTATGTCAAAGGGAAATAGATATGTAATATTTTTTAAATAAAACAATTATGCAGTAAAAAGTTGCGCAGGCGAACGTAAAAGTAAAAAGGGAATAAAAATAAAAAACATGTCCTTTTTTTTATTTGATTGTTCTCCTTATCTCTACCGTCCATAGTAAAGAGCAAAATTTTCAACTAAATATGCGTAAGTATGGTTGCTATCCAAAAAATCCAAAAATTTCTTGAGAATAAGATCCGACATTGCCTGCATAAAAAAAAAGATTATCCGAAGAGCAGGATAAAAACTACTGCAATTTTATGCATCCATAAAAATGTGTCTATGCTTGAAAATGTTGATCGCAATTTTTATTCATTTTCCTAATTTTTGCTCGTATACAGTGAACTTTAAAAATCAAGTTTTCTCTCAATAAAGCTATTTGACTTTATTTGACTCGAAATGGCTTTCTGAATGGAGGCAGATAGTAGAAAATGTAACAGCGAAGCGCGAATACATTATACAGCGATTGCGTGATTCGGAATTTGATTTACATCTTATGCGCGATCTTTTACCTTCATCACAACGAAGCGGAACTCATTTCAAACAGTCCCGGTTTTAGGATTAAAAACAACCATTTAAACTTCACGATTTCTCGTTTACAGATTACAAAGTATCCCACGTCACTAGAGTTTACTAAGTATCAGAGTCAATAGGGATTTTCCGCTGATTAAGATTTTGTCTAAAGGAAACCGAAATCCACTTCGTTCGTGCTCTTAAAATGATCATGTCGATGCTTTATTTTCGTAAAATTCCTCTTTCAATATTATTCTTATTCATCACTTTCACAATCATTTAAAATAAACAAACTATTGCAGCTGTAACATAAAGTAAGAGTTGATTTACGTACCTGAAAAAATGGGGTAAATTGCTGCATTGGTACATTTACCTTATTTATCTTATTTACCAAAACGGAAGTATACCTTCTGATTGGTTAAAATCTACTTTTGTCCCGCTCCCCAAAAACGCGAAGGCCAAGAACTGCGGTGATTATCGTCTTATTAGCCTGATGAGCCATGTGCTTAAACTCTTCTTGAAAATAATACACCAAAGAATATATGCGAAGTGCGAGACAATGATGGGGGACTCTCAGTTTGGTTTTCGCAATGGCTTTGGAACAAGGGAGGCACTATTTAGCATACAGGTTCTTATCCAAAGGTGCCCGGGTCATGTCGGTGACCGTTTACGCATGTTTCATTGATTACGAAAAAGCCTTTGATAAAGTTAAGCACGAAGAACTGATCAACATTCTTAGAGAAATAGGACTGGAACAACGAGACCTTAGAATAATAGCCAATCTTTACTGGGACCAAAGTGCTCAAATAAGAATCGATAACACCGCGTCCGACGAGATCAAAATCCTGAGAGGTGTTCGTCAAGGATGCATTTTATCACCACTGTTATTTAATTTGTATTCCGACAGGATATTTCAAGAGGCATTGGATGAATGTGACGAGGGGATATCTGTCAATGGGATTAATATCAACAATCTGAGGTATGCGGATGACACGGTTCTTGTTGCCGACTCACTGTAAGGACTGCAGGAGCTGGTAAGCCGCGTGACGGCTGCAAGCTCAGAGGCCGGACTTAGCCTGAACGTGAGAAAGACAAAGTGGCTAGCAGTTAGCAAATCAAACAACGTGGACGGACACCTGACAATTAACGGTCAACGAATTGAGCGAGTAGAAACTTTTAAATATCTTGGGTGTCAACCAAATGAGGAGTGTAGGACGGCATGCAGGAGATTCGTGCCAGAATAGAACAAGCTCGTGCTTCGTTCCTGAAAATGCGTAAAGTACTTTGCAGCAGAAATTTAAGCTTGCCTCTGCGCGTCCGAGTGTTTCGCTGTTACGTGTTCAGCATACTGTTTTATGGAATGGAAGCTTGGTCTTTGACAGATGCGATGTGCAAAAAATTGGAGGCCTTTGAAATGTGGACGTACAGAAGGCTATTAAGAATCTCCTGGGTAGAAAGAGTGCGTAACACCGAGGTACTTAAACTCCTCGACAATCAGCTGGAAGTTCTGTTTACACTAAAAAAGCGCAAACTGGAGTATTTTGGTCACATCTTAAGAAATGACAAGTATCGACTTTTAAAGCTTATTATAAAAGGGAAGATCGAAGGACGAAGAGGCCTGGGTAGAAGAAAGATATCCTGGCTAATAAACTTAAGACATTGTTATGGAGTGAGCACTACCACATTGTTCCGCCGAGCTGTAGACAAGGTTCAGATAGCGCTGATGATTGCCAACGTCCGAGGAGGACAGGGCACCTAAAGAAGAAGAAGAAGTACATTAAAAGAATAAAAAGTACCTGACCTAGAAAATAATTTAGCAATTTCTAAAAATAAAGAAAATATTTAACTCTCCTTTAGGGCGGTATGTTATTGTAACATGGTTAGTGCAGGGCCTTTTTTTATCGTTAAATGTAGTCAATGACAAAAATATTACCAAATAATAAGAGTCTGTTGTTTACAAAATATATTTATTAAATCTGAAATAAAATTTAAATAAAAAACCTATAAACAAAAAATATTCTTCTTACAACTAATGCTTAGTTGCACATATTTCGTTATATCATAAAAAAATGTCAATGCTTTGAAAAAATATATATTCTTTTAAAATTACTCACTTTTTGTTTCTTCAATACAGCATGTACTGCACATTTTATAACTTCATGATCTAAACATAACGATTTATGGCACTTCCTACAGCTATACTTGGTTTGGCGGTCTTAAAATCGAGGACACTCTGAGCAGCGCTGTTGCCTTTCTAATCTCGGACGTTTTGGTGGGTCGGCATCTTCACGAGACTTTTTTATGCCAACTATTTTTTGTCTAATGTATCTTGAAAAATGAAGATTAGCCTGTCCTTGTGCAAAATGCTCAGCAATTAGATCAAAGGCAATTTGTTTTAGGAAGACTTTACCTTTGCAGCAGCTCCCTTGAGACCAGGCAAATGTAAAACAATATTGTGCCTCCTTGTGTGCACATTAACTGTTGAAACTATTTTTATCCACTTTGTTTTGTAATTTTTTCCTAGTAAATATTTATTTGTGTTTGTAGGTCTACCTCTAGTTATCAACTGATTTTAATTATCGTCACTGGAGCTGGTTGCGTTTTCCTCTAATTCTTTTGCTGCATCTTCATTGTTTTCGTCTTTTCTTAAAGTTCCCGCTGCATCTTCAATGAAATTATCTGCACTTTGGTCACTGTTCGTTTCATGATCACTCGCTTCTACATTGTCCACATTACTATCATTATTACTTTCCGATCCTAATTTTTTTTTATCAAATGAAGCTCTGTCGTCTTCTTCTGCCAACTTCTTTATGACTTCGTCTATATACTTTTGCAGCAATTCCTGTTCCTTCTCGTACAACATCGTTTTATAAAGTTGGTAACTGAAATGGGTAAAAATTGAAGAATGTAGGGGAGATCGTGAAGGTTATGCTGCCTCTCAAGCACGTTGACCTATCAGATCTTTTGTGCGTAACCCTTAATCTCTTCGAGGCCCGGGATTCCCAGACTTCGTGCAAAGTTAATCAGTTTCCTGGAGGCCAAGTTTCTGACATCTGACATTACTATCATTATTACTTTCCGATCCTAATTTTTTTTTATCAAATGAAGCTCTGTCGTCTTCTTCTGCCAACTTCTTTATGACTTCGTCTATATACTTTTGCAGCAATTCCTGTTCCTTCTCGTACAACATCGTTTTATAAAGTTGGTAACTGAAATGGGTAAAAATTGAAGAATGTAGGGGAGATCGTGAAGGTTATGCTGCCTCTCAAGCACGTTGACCTATCAGATCTTTTGTGCGTAACCCTTAATCTCTTCGAGGCCCGGAATTCCCATACTTCGTGCAAAGTTAATCAGTTTCCTGGAGGCCAAGTTTCTGACATCGAAGGGCTTTAGGAAGGCCCCTACCAGAAACTTGAGGCTCTTTCAGAAAAGCGCTGGACGTTCGCAAAACAAATGTTCTGCAGTTTCAACGAAACTCTCGTAGTAGCGGCAACTATCACTCTCTGTTTTTCCTATCTTTTTCAGGTGACACCTCAGAGGGCAGTGTCCAGTGAGGAGTCCCGTCATCAGTTTTAACTGAAACGGGTAAAATAGATACACGAAATAAAGTCACAATAACAAATAACTCTTGTAACGCGACTAGTGCGCCAGGGTGTGTCACACCCCAACAGAAAATAATTTGATGTTACTGTTGTAACACTCAATCTGCAAATGAGCTATTCAGTGGATAGTATAGTTCGGTAAAAGGTAGGAAGGTCCTATACAAAAACCCGCAACACACAATACAGTGGTGTAAAAATTATAATCAGAACAACACGGCTGGGGTGTATCACACTTCATTTATTTTTTATATTTTAATATTAAAAACCCCAAGTGACAGTGATTTAAAATTGTTGAACCTTAATATTTGGATGTTGTAATAGTGGGAAGTACATTCAATACATACACTTATTGAAAATAGAAGCATTTGTAACTTGTTCATCTATTTTATCCCAGCTGTCATGTCAAGTAAGCGTCACTTTACCTAAAAATTTATCACGAAAACTTGGAAATGAACGGTCTAATGAGAACCAGCATTTCTCAAAATCAAGTCAATATGTCCATGAAACAATTCCCCCATAATTTCATATGATGAGAGTTTTAGTGAAAGAGGTGAACAAAGTTGGAACTCATTATAAGGCACGTGGACAAGAAAACATCTAAACTATCAAGGTTTACAAGTTTGTAAAATTATGTTGATCATATTGGTTAAGAGAAATGTGGTGAGTTGAAAAAGTAAGTATTCATTTACTTTCAGGTTACACTGATGATGACTTGATGGTAGAAAGCGCTTAATAATTTAATAAAAATTTTATGCGCACATTACAAAAATTTTATTTCTAAATTTCATGAACACGTGCACACAGCCTAACACTCTTCATTTGTTCTAGTGTGCAGATTTCAGTATAATTGCTATAATTGCGCACTCTATAATTACCATAAATGAATAGTAAAATTTAAATCGTGCAAAGGCCTGTCATAACGTAGGTAATAGAAAAACAAGAAAAAAATAAGAAAACCAAAAGCATGTTACGTGTGGCCGAAATAAATGTGCCGAGAACACTAGCTGGTAAAACACAAGCGACCATTAAAAAACATAAACATAAGAGAAAAATGCGACGTACATAGTAAGATGGGGAAGACAAGAAATAAGAGAATGGTATAACTATGCCAAAGAAAAAAAAGTTAAACCAATAAAAGAGGAACCTGAAGAAATAAGAAATGTTTTAACACTTTTAAAAACATTTCTCTTGAAAGTTAGAAAGTTTTTTTCAACTGCAATTTACTAGTTTTGTAAGGAACTTAAACAAAACCAGGCTTTAAGTTTTGTTTCCAAATTTCATCTCTAATGCTGCTTTACTGCATCCTGGAAGGAGCTATAAACGACACCTTTTTATATTGGTCAATCATAAAGCGTTGGTGAACCTTTTTATTTTTTATAGATACTTTTTGGTGCCGAAAAGAAAAGGTAGAGAAATATCTTTTTATTCTTTTTCTTTTGGTGCCATCTCCTATGGGAGGTTGGATATCATTATTGCTACTCTTACTTTATTTGCCACCACTCTGAAAAGTTCTACTAAACTACAGTAAAACTAATCCCTGTTCAATCATAAAATTCTTCTTCCATCAATGCTTTTTCTTTCCTCTATCTTTCCTTGCATAATTAGTCCAAGCATCTCATACCACTGTCCTCTCATTATATGTCCTGGATATTGTAACTTTCTTGCTTTTATGTTGTTAATAACTTCATATTCTTTACCCATTTTTTGTATTTCCATGTTTGTTTTTCTTTCTGTCCTGAGCATTCTTCTACAACAACACATTTCGACTGCAGTTTGTTTATATGTTCTTGTTTAAGTGTCCAACTTTTCAGTCCATAATATAGTATTAAAAACACATAGCACCTTAATGTTCTCACTCTTAGTTCTATAGTGGGGTCTCTGGAACAGAGGATTGTTTTCAGTTTTACAAACGCATTTCTTGCTGTTTCTATTTTAATTCTTATTTCGATCCAGTAAATTTATGTTTGATTGTATGTTTGGCTTCTTTGTTATTACCATATTTTTTTTTATGTTTCTTTTTAATCCATACTGTTCATAAAATGTACTGGTTCTATTTAAAAGTCTTTGAAGTTTTTTCGCGAAGCTTGCCATAATCACTGTGTCATCCACAAATATATTTTTTTAAATTTAAAAAGTTTATAACGAGCTAGTTGAGTATCCAAACATATTTAGACCGGAGCTGTTCGTGAGCGGCGCGGTCTATCATATTATTACCGAAATATTTTCGTACATAGCCGGTGCGAATCCTCTAATTATAAAGGACAACAAAATTTATATGCAAACGCTTTATGAGAGACCATTTATAAAATAAAAATATGCAAATCCTAAAAGTAAATAAATACGGCTTTTCGGCAACTCGACAGCGACGTGGTCCAATTTTGTTATTGTAGAAGGTCTATAAATTATTTCGCATGTGAAATATTATATTACAAAACGTTTAACTTGGTCGTGAAAACAAACGTCTTTTTTATATGTATGATAAAAACATAAACGAAAAGATGACATTTCCATTTAACCGAATGACCAAATGATACAAATTTATTGGGGTGAAAGTTTTATGTAAATTTTTTTTTATTTCCCAGTTTATCATAAAAATTATAATCAGAAAATTATTTGGCAATATAATTTGACAGGAATAAGAAGGGGTGTAGTGCCATAAGCACGGGTCGCTTACCCAATATAATATCAATTCGAGTCAATCCACTACGTTGATACACACTTGATATTATTGTTGTCTACGCTCATCAATTTAAAATGTAATTAACTATAGTCCGTTCATAATTTGTCGATAGCACAAAATGTGCGTCCAAGTCATAAAACGGCCGTAATAGTCGTAAAATCATAGGCGGAGGTTCCTGAGGTGTTTATTCATGTCCGTACACAATTTGTTGATAGCTCACTGCAAGTTTGACCCTCATTAGGTTTAGTACGTTTTTGATCGCATTTAATTTACGGCTCGTTGGTGTTTTGGCGTCTACGGCAGTAATTAACGTCTCTAATATTTATTTTGCGAATTTTGTGCAGTGCGTGAGTAACTTTTTTTCATATTCCTACAAACATATACGTACCTTTCGTTCCTGCTTGTTTTGTTTGATTGCTTGCGATGGCTTCGTCATCATCATCAACATCATCAAGTTTTACACCGGTACTGTTGCGTACAGTCAGTAAGTCTGTCTATTCACCAAGAGAGAAGACTATTGTTTTGAACGTTCACGATGCTCTGCTTTCTCAGAATTCCACAAACACTGTTCAGAACATAATCAAGAGTTGTGCCCACATGACGGGCGTAGGGGAGTCAACAATATATAGGTTCCTATCAGAAAGAAAAAAACAAGGTATAGCTAACCCAAATACAAACGAATACTTAAAGAGGGGGAGAAAACCTATTGAAATTGATGAATTTGCCAAAAATGGTATTCGAAGGAAAATTCACGAATTTTTTTACAAAAAAGAAATACCCAACTTAAACAAAATTTTACAAGAAGTTAGAGACGACCCGGATTTGCCTCATGTCGGACGAACCAAATTGTGGCAAGTTTTAAAAGAATTAAATTTCCGGTGGGAGAAATCAGACCGAAAATCACTTTTGATTGACCGGGAAGAGATAATATGTTGGAGAAGAAAGTATCTAAGATCTATACGAAAATTTCGGGCTGAAGGAAAGCCAATTTACTATCAGGACGAAACGTGGGTAAACGCAGGTCATACTCTCACAAAAATTTGGTCAGATAAAAATATATCAAGCTCCAGGCAAGCCTTTATGGAAGGTTGGTCTACTGGTATTTCCCCACCCTCTGGTAAAGGCAGTAGATTAATAGTTTCTCACATTGGCAGTGAAAAAGGATTTGCTAAGCATGGTTTGTTGGAATTTCAATCCAAAAGCACAAAAGACTATCACGAGGAGATGACAGCTGATGTTTTCGAAGAGTATTTTGAGCAGATGATTGAACATATACCACCAAACTCAATTATAGTATTAGATAATGCACATTATCATTCACGACTAGTAGAAAGACTTCCAACGACTGCGTGGAAGAAACAGGATATCATTGAATGGCTGCGGAATAAGTCCCTGCCTTACAAAGATGGAATGGTTAAAGCAGAACTTTTAAAAATTGCCTGGCAACACAAATCTAAGTTCAAGAAATACGTAGTTGACAAAATGGCGGAAAGACGAAACATCACAGTCCTTAGACTTCCACCCTACCACTGCGAATTAAATCCAATTGAACTCATTTGGGCACAAATGAAAAGCTATGTGGCTAGAAAAAATACGTCATATAAAATACAAGCTGTACGTGAATTGTTATATGAGTCTTTACAACATATTACAGAACAAAATTGGCGAGATGCAGTAAGACATGTAATAGAAGAAGAACAAAAAATGTGGGATCTTGACAATATAATTAATGCCACTGTAGAGACACAACCGCTAATTATTAACCTGCAAGACGACTCGGATTCCGAAGATGATCCTGTTTATTTTGAATTTGAATAGTTTTGTAAGTAATCGTAGTTTATATCATTTAAAAATAGGTATTAATTAAATAAATGTATCTTTTACAAATTGCAAGTAACTTTTTATTTTTAAATAAAATAAAGAAATTTTATTAAAATAAAAATACAATTTACAGTACCTACAGTTTAAGAATATTAATATATTTATTTATTTAAAGTAACGTAATGTTTTAATCATATACTCTACGACACTGGTCAGTCATTTCCACTCAAAATACCTACATAATCGGATTATAAGTTTTATAGCTGTATTGTATTTATTCAGATACAAGGTGGGTTAGTCGAAAACATCTTAAACTGCCAGTTTTAGGTTGGTTTTTGTTATTATATCATACTACCTGTCCTCTCTGTATTTCAGTTCTCTAATGAGGGTCAAACTTGCAGTGAGCTATCAACAAATTGTGTACGGACTATAACAAACACAAATAGTTATAATAATACAAACTTAAACTTAAACTTGAACGAATATATTTGGTGAGAAAATCAGAATGTGCTACTAGGAAACAGCACGTTAAGCGTTAATATACGCTATTGACAGTATCAGAAAAACCATTCACTATAATTGTGATTTTGTCAATCAGGGACACCGCTGATATTTTTAATGTCAATTAACGTATTTTTCCTTATTTAGGTCAAACATTCTTCTGTATGGTCTCCTCATTACTTAGTTTACATTAGGAAACTCGAACACGTTCAAAATAACTTTATACGCTATATTGCATTCAAGCTTTGTCACTGCAGCAGCTGCGAATCTCTTCTCTTGAAAACCGTAGGAAACAGAAAAATCTTACATTACTTTATAAAATTATAAATCTACATGTAACTGTCCTCAAATTTTCAGTAAAATTAGTCTCTTTGTTCCAACAGGGACTACAAGGCATAGTCGATCATTTCACATATTTATCCATAGATATAATTATGCATTCTACACATTTCTTTCAAGATCTATGAGACTCGCTAATTCACTCACTGGAGGATCTTCCACTTTTTAATGTCTCAATAATAGTAAATTTAAAAGCTATACTCGTGATTTGAGTGTTAACTAATTTATATATTACCATTCCATGATTTTTGTATATCTTTTTTTAAAACTATGTATACTTATTTTAGTGTTTATGTCTGAATTTGTGTATATATAATTTAAAAGGGCTTGCCTGTGAATAAATAAATAAGTAAAACATAAACTAATAGTCATGATCATGTGTACATAGAAATGCATGTCAAGAAGTTAGGAGTAGTTCTGTAGGCACTCGTTTCCCTTTCGGTTTTTTGTACCAGAGTCAAAAACGGCGAAGCATGAATACGAAAAGACTCACTACTTGTTGCCGTACTTCGAGCAGTGTTGTGTTTGTTTTGAGTTAAAGTTAGGTTAGAATTATGTTGTGCAATTTTGTAGCAAGAATACATACGTTTTAACTGAAACATTGCAATTTGTGTCAAGAGCAGACGTTACTATTTCTTAAAATATTTCAAGGAGAACCCGTGATATGGGATCCAAAACATGCCAATCATAACGGCGGCTGTGCACACTCGCCAAAATACCCCGAGACAGAGCGAAAGTGAGTATGTACATAATGCTCTCGTCTCGTCTCTCTCTCCCTCGCAACGCCTCGGTTGGTCTCGGTCAATTGTCGGTTTTTGCACCCGAGTCAAAGGATCTCGTTGGCCGTCGCGAGGAAAACGAGAGTGAACAACTACACCCTCGTTTAATCCAGTTGCCCGTTGACTGTGTTTAGGTAAGACGCGTTGAAATGTGGTCCGGTAGGACACTTCAGTACAACTAACAGAACGAGTGTGTACAGATACGCACTTGGTTATAGCCCTCTCGGCCGAGACACTCGGCGAGTGTATACAGCCGTCATAAAGAAAAAAAAAAGGGAATGATGCATGGATCCGTATGCATGACATTATGCAAATATTAATTTGGGATTAAAAAAAAAAATTCGCTCATGGCTACGTTTCCCTTTTTTTTCCAGGGCTTTAGTATTTTTTTTGTGTAGTAACAATTCAATAAGTTTAATAAGTAATGTGTATATGCATACAGAGCTGAAGCAGCAGTTACTTCAACGACATCCATGTAAAGACCAACGTAGTGTCTCGCGAGTAGACACGAGCATGTGGATGATAACATTCGCCTCAGTAAACTTCGGCGAGTACCTCGGCGCTTTTATAATAAAAGGATAAAAGTCATCCCGGAGTTTCATTCCATTCTACTCTTGTTAAGAAACATCTATACGGGAGCATTATACCTATTTGTTCTCTAAATTAAATTGCATAATTTTTGTTTAAACAAAATGGTGGTATAAGATTTGAAAAATGTAATTTTACTATTTTCCCAGTTTTTGGTAAAATTTCGTATTAATTTCCAAGCATTTTAATAAATTCGAACCCACGCTATTTCCGACATTTTAGTGTTGAAAAAAAATCTAAGCGTTCAATTAACCTTTCTACCTACATTCCGATCAGCTGGCAATTTATTTTAAACAATTTTGTTCCTGCTATATTTCAATTGTTGATTTTTACATTTGTTTTTAATTAAACTTTACAACATTAATTGCTAACGTAATTATATTCCAAATATTTTTTACTACAATAATACCGACAATCAAGATTGCCACATTATTAAATTTATTCCAAAAGTTTACTAATTCTCATATTTCTACTCAGTTAAATTAAAGCTCACTACTTAGATTCAGTATTTTTTCTAATTTTTGAAATACACTTTTTATTACCTCATTACATTATTTAGTCTATAAATTAAAAGAACAAAATTAATGATCATTATGACATGTCTACTATTAATGGGGTCTTGTTTTTTATCAGGAAGCTGGGGGTAATTTGGAAATTAATTTGGTACGTAAAATCCGAATCCTAGTTAAGAATTGGTCAATTACGTCAGGATTTTAAGATATTAAAGGTTATATATAGAATGAACAAAATGCTTTTTAGTAATTTTTAAAAAACTTTTGGTAGCGCATCTTGACAACTCGTATAAACTTATACTTAGTTACTTACTTACTTAACGAGGCCAAACAACACTTAAGCGTTTTAGCCTCCTCGCCCACCACCCTCCATCTAATTTCTATCTCTTACTACTTCTTCCCAATTTCGTATTTCTATCATATTGGCGTCTTTCTCTACATTACCTTTCCACTTTTGTCTAGGTCGTTCTGGTGACCTTTTTGCACTTGGTCTGCCTCTGTAAGCGGTCTCAATATCCCTATTCTCCGCTCTTACTACGTTACCTGCCCATGCGAGCCTTCTGAATCTTCTTGTGCTCTTGTGCTTCTTGTAATCCTTGGCCGTTTAGTCATTTCCCTTGTTTCATCACATGTGCGTTTCCTCTACTGGGTTGTTATAGGATCTTGTACGGGTCCACATATTTTCCTTAAAACTTTATTCTCGAAGGAGAGTAACTTTTCTTGTTCTTAAGAGTCATGGTCCACGCCTTGCACCCATGCAGGACCTCAGGGATAACTATTGTATATCTTCAGTTTCACTTTTCTTGGTAGATTGCGTGGTCGAAGCAAATTGCTCAGGGCAGCTACGACTCTGTTTCCGCTATGTATACGACACTGTATTTCCTTTCTAACATTATTTGTTTCGTTTATCTGTGAGCCCAGGTACGAAAGACCCATTATCTGTTGTTGGGACCATGTCTCTGAGTGTTTCTCTTCGATCTAATTTCATGTAATTAATTATTTTTTACTAACCCTGAGATTCTAATTAAAATGTGTTGACATGACAAAACGTTTATTTGTTTAACTTGTAGTTTTAATAAATAAAATTTTATTTAAGCGTTTTATAAAAAATATATTCTTTGATTATAGAGGTATACTCTTTGACAAAAAAAAAATTCAACCCCTTGACGACCCCTAGTACGTAGTAATGATGTAGTCACTGTGTAAACACAACAACGCTATTATATGTTTCATTGATTAAGCATCATTTTGGTATTAGTAAGCGTGTTTTACTACTTTAATTAATTTTTGAAATAAGTTTTTAAAAGCCACACGGCTTATAACAATGACTTTTGACAAACAAATAAAAGTAGGTATCTTATTAAACAATAAATGTTTTTCCTTTACAGTAGTAGTTGCGACAAGCAAAGAAACGAGAGTCCATATTTCTTCTTCTTTATTGTTCTTAAGCTCATGATATCAGCTGCTTACTGATTTCCTTAAAAAACTTAACAAAATTATCAACTTAGTAGCAGAGTCATCTGAAATAATATCAAATAATTTATTTGATTGTTACTGCATTTCATTTATTGATAATACAATGTTAAATCAATTTTCACGCTGGGCGTAAATACACCATTAAATATTACCTGGGCCAGTAACTCGGCCACACATCATCGAGCAGATATGAAATATGTTTGTAACCTCAAAGTTTTCATGTATTAGGCATGGCTGGTTAATTAGGGATTTATAATACGGTGATTAAATGGTATTATTTGCAGTTGTTCGTTTCTAATTAGTTCATAGTATTTATAAATATTTAAAATATTGAATATTATTTTCTCGCTCAGTTGTTCGAGCTTAAATATTATACAAACTTAAATCTTGCCTTATTAAGATTTTTGACAAAAGCGTTTAATACAGTTTTAGAGATAATGAAATTCAATCAATCTCAAAGATAAATTATCAACGTACAGTTTGTGCAATTGAGGAGCAGACTTGCAAATTTCATTTTGTCCATTGTTACAAATTTTCAGGGAAAGCACAAAACTAATCGCGAGAAAAAAAAGTGCTTGGTGGTGTTTATTTTCATTATCACTATTTTTCGCAACCTTTTTGAATACTTCTGTAAACTATTTTAACTCTGGGTCTGTGTCATACCATTAGTCTCCAGGTAACGTTATAAGTAATTTATTCAAACTTGCCACGTCTTTTTTTCGTTCTCTATAGAGTACTCTGCCAGCGGTCTCTCTACTGGCAAATTATGCCCGAGCTCAGCCGTAGAGGGTAGAAGAAAAAAATATAAAAGTGAGCCGCGCCACCGACTTAGACGGTTCAAGCCGGAAACCCCTAGGTCTTATAGGCACTAGCAGAGTCACACGATAAACAAATAAGATTATGGTGAACCAAATAAATAAAATTATAGCTAAAATGTATTGGATACTTTACTCACACAATAAATCAAAGTACACAGCTCAATAGCAACATTATAACAAATATAGTCAAAATTAACAGCTATGGTAAATTTTCTTGCTAAAACAAACCAAAAATTTAAAATTTACAACTTTATAAAATAACCATAACAGAAGTAAGAGTAACAGACTTTACCAAGTTACCAAAAAAAAAAGTAAAACGTATATAAATCAACTCATTAATAACACTAAATCAAACGTTTACATAAGGCTGCTAATTTACTTATGTTTTTACCATTTACATAAAGATTTTCACTGCCAAAACAATCGAGTTTATTTAAAAATATTTTTACAATGGTTGTCCTTTAAAATATCAAAATTGTAGGATATTTACAAATAAGTATGAAGAAAATATATTTTACTTGGACATAAAGAATTATTGAGAAGATTATTTTAATCCAAGTTTAGTTTTGGCATATTATCTAATGCAATAAATAGTTTCCAACAATGTACTATATTAATAAACTAAAACAAAACTTAATCGTGGTGTCAAAATAAGTCAAGGCGTTATATATTTAAAAATAAATCACTTATAACCTTTGGATATACGAATTCACTACTCCTGGCCGGTTTGATTATGGGACGGCACCTGCTAATTAACAATGGCTTCCCTCAAATAAATCCCGCATGCGGATATTTTAACTCGACACCAAAATCCAAAATATCAACAATGAAGGTAAGATAGAATGGTCAAGTTAAAAATTAAGTGGTTTTTCTTCAAAATCCAATTAAGATGGCCCAAATACAGCCAGATATGAAAGAAAACCCGTAGAGGTTCTGCACACGTGTTAATATCACACCGTCCCAAAAACTCTCACCACTCCCAAGACTGTCACCAAACGACTCAACTTCCCAGGCCAGATATCAAGAAAATCACTGAACACGCGTCAACCAACAATCTTCGCAAGTCCATGATCCACATCAAAAATTGCCACAGCCAATAACAATCGAATCCTATCACTACAATGTATGCAACACTATTTACAACGAATGATATATTTAAATTACGACAAAATACGGCTCTATTTACGAGTACCTGAGGAATACAAAACTATCAGAGAGCCAATTATAATGAACTGTGGAAGGAAAAAAATAGGCACGTGACAAACTATCTAGTTTTTTTTTGTTTTATTTTATGTCCCAGCGAAATTTTAGGAAGTTTAATTTGATCCAGACGCTTACGAGGTTTTAGCAGAGTTTAGATTTTTGTTGTAGGATCATTGCATCGATATAAAACTTCAGATTTCACCACAACTCCAGAGGTATTCCCTCGTTTATTGATTATTCTTTTACTCAAACTAATTCATACGAATTTTTTTAAATAACCTGAAGCGTTTTTAATATTCACTAATGACCAGTCAGTTTCAAGCTTCCTGATTTCTTTCACAATAAAGTTTCCAATATTTTTGAGGAGTTTTTATAAACGCGTGGCGTCTCAAAATCTTTTCCCCCCTTCCGAAAATTTTATCTGCAGGGATATATGAATGTCCTCGCACCGGAATTCTTGATCGTTTTTGGAGCAAAGTTATGTAGCCAAAACATGAGCATGTGGATGATAAAACTATTATTTTGCCCCCCGTACCCATCAGAAAAGAGGCGAAGAGTGTCAATATTTGGGGGAAAATTGGTATTTTTTTAACATTTTTAACCTCAACAGTACCTTATTTGTTTTTTTCTTTCACGCGATGATGTACTTACTCCTTTTTCTTTTTCTGCTACCTCTGACCATCTTATTATCAACAATATGTCATCTTTTAGATCTTTCATTTTGAACAGTTTTTTCTCGATAAATACACCACAACACACTAAGGCAACACCACACTAGCAGGTTTTCTGGTAAAATAAACGAAAACACCATCAAAATGCATTTTGTCCCTGTTTTTGGACAAAATGCACTTTGAAAGTACAGACAACATGGACCAAATTCAGTTTATTTGTCTAGGTATTTTTTCCCATTTAATATCACGAGGACCTAATGCTTATTGACTGTCCAAGTACTCATAAAAAAGATAGCGTTTGACCTTAAGAATGTGGCGCCACCTTCATCACAAATACGGACAAAATGCATTTTGCATGTCTCCTTTTCAATTATTGATATTAATTCCTGCTGTCATGAATATGCAAGAAACAAGTTTTGATTTGGGTACTTGTTGATGCAACTTCAGATGCAGGTGCTCCAGCAGTGCTATTTTCAAAATTTCTCTCTTGGAGTGCTTCACTTGTTAAAATGCTTTTTGATACGTTTATTTTATTGGGAATGGAATCCTTAATGTATTCATTAGCAACTATTACGAATTTTCATCCTTCGTGCTGTTTTAATGACAGAATATCTGCGCCGGCATTGACCAAAATATTGCAGATGTGCGCCTATAACAATCCTCGGTGTACTCTAGTTCGTTTGGCAATTTTAAGTATTTTACGACGAAGCATGGTATCTTCGCAAATGTATGCACACCAACCACTTGCACTGTACACTTTTCCAATTTATAATTGACAAATAAAAAAATTATGATTATAATGCATTTCTTTAAGTTAGCTTAATGTCAAGATATTTCTAAAGGATTTACTCCGTCGCAAAGTTTATCTATAACTGTATAAGCTCGCCTTTTACCATTTTTTGAGTTATTACAAGCATGTCACCTTGATCAACAATATCTTTTGTCGTTTTTTTCTCGTAGTTCGTCCCTTCGAAAAGCCATAGCAATTCCAATAATTAAACAGATCTGTAATAATATAACAATACATACATCAGCAAAATAAATTTTACCTTGTGCAAATGACAAGTTTTATCTGGGACATCACAAAAAAATCTATTTATTTCATCTCGACTAAATACTCTAGATTTCTTCGCTTTGTACCTAACGATTTGTTTTTTTAAAAATGCAATAAATTTCGGAAATTTGGATATGTTAACGTTTTCCTTAATGGCTAATGTGGATTTTAGCATAGAGTATATTGGCTATAGCGTTGATGAGTTAAAAATTATGGCCAGCTTTACTAGAAATATTTGCCATTTTCTGAGAAATTCTCGACATTATGTTTATGACGCCAGTTCTTGAATGTGTTGTATTGTATTTCGTATGAAATTTGTGATTTCTGGGGGAGTAAATCCAACGTGGCCATAGTTGCCAGTTCCCGCAGCTTCTGAGAAGTTATACTAATAGCAATATCGCTATAACTATCCATTCATGAATGTTATGAACACTAATATTCACACCACGGTCTTATTCACACATAAAATCTAGCGGATTTTATAAATAATATAACGATAGCTATTGACAGTTATTACCATAGGCACCTATATTTTTATTAAATCATGGAAATACGAAAATGACTCAATCGCCGCTCTTGCACCGTGCAATTGAGTGCCCTATCATAGTGACCACAACGGACGAAAAAGAGTTAGCTGACGAAAAGTGTCTGCGGAAAAATACTTGCCTTTATATTGGTCGATTTTTCATTCGGAAAGTAGTACGTAAAATGTCATTTTTTGTAGAGGTCGACGAAAAAATATATGTAGCAAATGTTGGGTGTATTTTAAGTGGGTTTGCATTTTTCAATGAGGATTTTTTCTGGCTTTGCGTTCGGTGTATTTGCGTTTTTAAAAGTGGTCTTTGAATTTCTGCATCCAGCGACTTCATAAAATTTCCATAAATCTTCTGGAGATATCAAACATTTAAATATACGATTCTTTTTCAGTGTCCTAGATTTATTGAATAAAATTATCCTATATTTCAGTGCCACGAAACGTGCCTGGCATGATCCATCGTTGGTTGAAGATAATTCTACAGTTGAATATGTTGTTTGACAGGATTCGATAAAATTGGAAAATATCGGAAAACTTTGCAAAGAGACGTGAAATTCTCTCTCGACATTTCGGCTCCGGCGATAAATGAACAGAATATTTTTGCATGGAAACTTAAAATATGTCCACTCATTTGTCAACGTCGGCCAGAAAATAGTATCACGTCTTCGGTATACGTCATTTAAGGTTATGGCCGTCGTTCTTTTATTCGTACTTGCAAATAACGAAAAAGTTTTTCAGACGTGTAAGAAAACTGTCGTGTCTCATATCGCTTGCTTTTTACTGTTTTGCGTCTTACTGAAACAAGGGTCCGACTTAAAGTGGCACGAGGCTTTCCCAAAGGACATCCGATTGGTTTGGAGAGGGTCTCCATCAAATCAAACATCCATTCGATTCAACTACAGCTTCAATCAAAGAGGTTTAACATTAACATTGAAAGACCTTTTCTTGTTTCGATTGGATTTTTTTTCTCGTTTTAAATTACGATGAGACTTAAGAATGGTTTTGATACAAATTTTATTATAGCAGTACCAAATATAAAAAATATTTATTTTTCTGTTTAATTCTCATAGTTGATTATCTCCATTAAGAATCCTTCTTTTACAGAGCCACGTCTTTTTTTTGTTCTCTAACGAGTACTCTGCTAGCGGTTTCTCTACTGGCAAATTATGCCCGAGCTCAGCTGTAGAGTGTAGAAGAAAAAAATATAAAAGTGAGCTGCGCCACCGACTTGACGGTATAAGCCGGAAACCCCTAGATCTTATAGACACTAGCAGGGCTACAAGATAAACAACTATGATTATGGTGAACCAAATAAATAAAAGTATAGCAAAAATATGTTGGATACTTTACTCACACAATAGATAATTAAGGTACACAGTTCAATAGCAACATCATAACAAATATAGTCAAAGTTAAAAGCTATGGTAAAATTTCCTTGCTAAAACAAACCAAAAATGTAAAATTTACAACTTTATAAAATTACCAGAACAGCAGTAAGAGTAACAGACTTTACCAAGTTACAACAAAAAGTAAGACATATAAATTAACTAATTAATAACACTAATTCAAACATTTACATAAAGGCAAAGAATAAAAGGTAATACATATATATATATATATATATATATATATATATATATATATATATATATATATATATATATATATATATATATTAACTTGACGCCAGAAATCCAAAAGAAATCTCTACAACAGAGGCAAGAAAAAATGGTCAAGTTAAAAATAAATGGTTTTTCTTCAAAATCCAATTAAGATGGCCCAAATACAGCCAGATATGAAAGAAATCCCATAGAGGTTCTGCACACGTGCTAATAACACACCGTCCCCAACAACGTTCACCGACACCTGGCCTCCAAGACTCTCAAAACACGACTGACGCTCCTATATCGGAAATCAAGAAAAATGGCGCGGAATAAACATCAACCCACAATCTTCTCAAATCTGTGCCTCGTCCGTGTGAATATCCAGTAATTGCAAACCAACTATCGAATCTTATCCCTAGAGTACTGTATGCAACCATGAATACGAAGCTATAGAAAAAATAGGCACGTGACACAGGGTTGCTACGGAATAAAACAAGCTTCCAAAATCAGTTTTTCCAGAGAACTATAACTTGCAACTTTTCAAAAAGCGGGTCCACAATCATCTCCCTTCTATAATCCCTCCCCCTTCCAATAGTCGCAGTGCGGGCCGTCCGCGGCCCACACGATGGGTCTACCCATATTGCGACTATTTTTAGTAAAAAAAAAAAAATACAAATAAAAACCTATTCTTACGTTACTGATCTTTAGAAAGCATTTGAAAAAAAATACATGAAAATACACTGGACAAGTAACAAATTATATTACCTCTTTTTAAAACTACTTCAATTTTAATGAAGGCAATTTAGCTTCAACAGCAACTCCCTGGTAGTCGAGTTTTGCTTTCTTAACTTTTAGTACCCTGACCTTCTTCACCATCAGCACCATTTGCTGCAAACGATCATTTCTGGGGTGTAACCGGTTACGTAATTACACAATAAAATTATTATTTTGCTTACACTAATTACATTTAACGCATCTTAAAAGAGCACTAGTTCTAAGTATGTTATCATTATTTACATGCCTATTTAACATGTTTGCTAAAAATGTTCTTTATTGCAAACTTCATGTGGAGGAATTATTCATAATGATAGGTAGTCATAGTTTTAAACAAATAAAATAACCAAATTTAACTTTTGTTTGTCTTGTGTGTATCAATAAAGAATAGTATGTAAACCAACGTGCCTAAAATGAAAGTAGGTAGCTAGGACAAAAAATCAATTCCGTATCTCTAAAATAAAATGGGCCCAATTTAATTAGCTGAAATTTAATTAATTCAACTGCCTGCAAGATTTAACTCCCGAAATACCAGTTTTTTCGTTTAAAGTTTTAAAAAGTTTTCAGCAAGACATTGCACCATAATTTTGTTACTTTGAGTGACAGACCCTTTGTTTGAATTCGGTGAGTAAATAATAGTGTGAATTTCGAGATAATAAGTAGGCCCTGCTAAAGAAATTATTATCATTTTATTTAGTTTGGGGCTAATCGGGCTCTCCCGTAACGCGAACGCCAGTGATGAAGAGTGTAATTTGAGGGTATCGGTTTTGATATGTATAATTTGCAGGTAACCAACTCGAAGTACAGGTCAGTAACTAAAGAAAAGCAAATTATATTTTATTTTTTTAATACATAAATTCTGGTTATATTTATAAACAATGTACACTTGTATATTCGAATTTGATTTAACTATTACTATTCATATACATTCACTACCTCTAAAGCAGCAATATTTAATATGATTGGCAATTAATAATTGCTACTTGAATTTTAGAAGTAATAACTACTGTTGTTTAGTATCTGAATTCAAAATTATGAAAAATGCCTGTACCTAGGTAACCAGTATCTTGTTCATATGTTGTTATACTAAGGCATATTTATGTTATTTTTCCTATTTTTAACTCCTTTTTTTACAATTGCACTAGTTATGGGTCACCTAGTTCATAAAAAAGGATAATAGCTGTTTTATACAAATTTGTAAAAGTGCTAACTAAAATAATACGACTCCGTTACCGATACAACTCTGTTAACGAGGTGTTTTCTGCATCCAACAAGACGACGGTGCCAGTGAGTAACACTTATCGCCTGGTTGTTGCGCAGCAATTGGCTTCGGTCTAGGTAGCGGCAGCCACTCGTCGCGTAAAAGTGATAATTACTCCGGAATTCCGAAAGCCGCAGGTAATACTGGATGTATTTGGATCCCGTGATAACGGCGCCCCTTTGCGCACGAAACCACCTAACTTTTTACAATGAAATTCTTCTTCCTGTCACTCTGTGAACAGGAGGTGATGGATAGGGTTAACCGGCTAATAACTACGTTCTTGTTTATGTCATGTATGATGATTTTTTTTAAACGCAAAGGACTTTACAGCTAGCAATTTAGTAAATTATTGTAGTGGCAAAATACTTATTGATAACTAAAGTTCGTGTAACGTCCTTTCATCCGTCATCATCAGCCATCACACAGCTCGTCTAACAATTGTTGAACTTTACCAGAAAACACTGCAATTATGCTGAATTGCATAAAA